>JARHVA010000217.1:4040000-5322500 GCA_037957365.1 Torreya grandis
TTACATATATAACTTATGCATATGATATTTTTCATCATTTTATTTTTTTGTAAGAAGGTATGCATGCGACTACTTTATTTTTATGTGTCATCACATTGATTCCAACATAATAGTCATCTTATTGGCATAAAAGGTACATTTTCAATAGATTACAACAACTTGTAATTGATGGGATGTTTTTTATGTTTTGGAAAATTTAGACTTCATCAAAATAGTTATTTTATTGGTTCAAAGTCTAATCTTGTGGTTTTTGTATAAATTGTGCTAGAAGAAAGAAACAAGGAGTTTAATGTATATTGGGTGAATTTTCTAAAAAATATGACACCCTACTATGAATTTTAAAATATGATGCTTTTATAAGGAAACCACGAATGTAACACTATTTCCCATTACTGATGCTATCTGAGACAAACTTGTAAGAACCTCTTAGTTAGATACCAAAAAATTATACAAGATATTTTTAATCGAAGTATATAATGATAAATCCAACCAAGAATGGGACTCGATTATACATTGATCCACGTTCATATATTTCTAACCAAATTTGATTAAATAAAATTCATAAAAGATTACATCACTGCAAACATCACTATTGATTCAAAACATCGTCAGAGTAGAATATCCATTAGTGTTATTCAAATTTTGTTATGGGATACCACAATAATTATTAATATGATCTAAAATAAATGTAAAAAAATTATTTCTCAACACATATTGCCTATTCATTTCCATTTTACATATCACTGTAATATTCATCTAAATAACATAAAATATTTATTATCCATATTTTCAATAAGTTTCCATTGTCATTGTTTGGGTACAAAAGAATAAGTATATAATATTCTTCCTTGTTTATAAAATTATGATAATTTCATCATATATATCTACTAATAAAATCAATCTATATGTATCATCCAATGATTACATTAATCTGCCCAACTTGGAAAGAATAAAATTACCAGAATAAGAAGTGTTGTTCATTGAAGTACTACTCACCTATATAAAATTCATGCTAAAAGAAACATTACACTAAAATTGAATAGGAAGAGCATCATTTGAGGGTTTTTCATCCAACCATAAAACCTTTTGAATACCATACACACATTATAAATCCTAAAATTAACCTTAGCATTCCATGAAGGTAGTAGATTCACATAACTCATAAAGCAAGAGAGAATTCATGTAGATAAAACAAGTAATTGAGACAACATGTAACTCCTCATAGTAATGTAGTACAAGATAATGAATTGGAATGATAATGATATAACATTACTGATATATTTTTTTTTGTGTGTGTGTGCTTGTGTTAGTGTGTGTGACTTAGGGAAATAATAAGTGACCAATAAATGCATTTCATTGATATTATTAGGGCATGTTTGGTAATCACAGTCATTAGGTAGGCATTGGTGACCTTGATGAAAACCATAATCATTACACATAGAATTAATATGAAAATTATATTAGAGTATACATTCCATCTTTATTGTTGTCATGTCCCAATGTTCATTAGACATTAATCAAGCTATCCTATCATCTCATAGAGTCCCTATCTTACCAATCAATTATATGTGAATAAACATGATATCATTTTAAGCATATACAAGTCCAAATATTACCCCAAATGCTAATTCCAAAATAAGGGTTCTACATATACCATGCATGAATTGTATTTTAAAACCTAGGTGTAACCGAAGATTAAGAATCATAATCAAAAGTTTAAATGTGTTGATCATAGTTTAAACATTCATTGTCTAGGGTTATATCTTCCAAATTGGGATCAACATACAATGTATGATTATTTACCCATAATGGGTCCAATTCAAAAAATATTTATCTTCTAATAGGTGTTCAAAATATAATAAGTGTTTAACTTCCATAGTTATTTTATTATTGATCTAAAGGATGAAACAAAGAGTTATCAAGGTGTCATAATATGGTTTATACTTAAAATTGATATCAATTTTCACCATATATACATGGATTGACAATCAACCAAGTAAAGGTAATTCATATTCAAATCCAAACCCTAATTCTCAAACGTAGGGATTCATGAAAGTTCAATAATCCAATATCAGTGTCATCCCAATTAGTGTCTAGGTCCCTTATAATGTTAAAAATCCAAACTCAATATTGAAATTCAATTAGGCTCATCAATTTAATACATTATTTAATAGTTGGTCAAATTTTCAACATTCCTTATGTGAGTTTAACATCCAAACAAAAGTTCATAATCTGAATGAATGTAGCATTGTCCAAAATCATTTATCTTCTAGATTTATAAATATCCTAAAGACTTAAAAATATGATCTGAATCCACCTACAGTCTGTAGGTTATCCATGATCAAATTTTAAGGTTTCCACAACCTAGGTTCAATAAAACACATTTGACCAAAATTGTGTCCTTTGATCCATGTATAATACAAAAATGATACCACAACTCGTAAGTGTCCCATACCACTTTTGGAAAATGTTATCGAAAGGTATTATATTAAGGATTTGAAATATGACCAACACAAGGTTTTAGAAAGCTCTATGATAAAAATCAAATCAATCTAAACATAGTCCACTTCTTGAACCATGTAATAATTAATATATATACCTATGTTTTTAAAAACAAAATTGAGCTAAACACAGTCCAGATGTTGAACCATCCAACAATTAATACGTATACCTATGTTTTCACATGAAACACATATATGTGTAATAGGTTTTCAATTAAAATTATTCAAAGATTTTGATAAATGCATATCCATAATTTCCATCCAAGCATAATGTTTACCTAACTTAAGGTTTTGTTGATGAATGAAAAAAATTGATTTTCCAAATACTCAATAATGATAACACTGTCATTGGAGACTATAACATTTACAAATGTGTATTTAGATTGAAATATTATCAAAAAATATTGATTTCCCCTTTTAGGGGCCTACACATGTTTTGTTTTACAATGAAAAACTTCCAAGATGTATTAAGAGGTGTATAATCCAATTTACAAAATGGATTTAAAAGGAATGAATGTATATCATAACAATTCCAAGGTGTACAATTATGGCATATTTATGAGTTTAAATTACAAAATGCACTCAAAAGGCATGACATTAATTTAATAATTTTTAATATGTACCTGTGATGCATATTGATATATAATAGTTTCAAGTTTCCCAACTATACATATTAATCAACTATAAATTTAAGATGTACTAATGTTGTACATAATCGGCATCTATTTTTATAGATGTTTCTAATTTTGTGAGGATTATGAGTATTAATGTATACCATTTTTTGTAAAATGAAATCAATAAATAAATTGACTATCTCTTGTTTTCAATATGTTTATAATGTGTATAAAACTTTATTATAGTCTAGTTATAAATTTTATTGTCTAAATGTTCCTTCAGGTTTATAATTAAACCATATAAAATAAAAACCACATAACATTTATGTTTAATGCCAATAGTATTCTATGGTCTAAAATTAACTATTAATAATATTCAACATAATGATATTTTATTTTATAGAAACCTCCATGTCCAATGTTCAACATAATAACTAATATTCTTGCTAACCAATTTGGTCTACATACCAAAAATGTGCCTAGTCCAAGAGTCCAGTGGAACGACAGGATCTTGATTGAAGAGTGAGCTAATGTCACAAGGAGTGGGTCTAGTGTTACAGAGACCCTATGGAATTTCAAGATTTTTTAGAATGAGTATGGAAAGTACATAGCATTCATCTAGTTCTTTATTATGTTCATATAGACATTTTTGAAACTACTGGCAAAAATTTTGAGTGGGCAATTTGATAATGTTATATATCATATGTGTGGTAGTCTTAGGAAAAAATTGGTCACATGGGTCCAATCACATTAGTCCCAAGAATATATGCACAAAATTTTAGGTCATCTGATGAAACACATAAGAATATATAAGGACTCAAAGTTGGCCTCCTAGACATTTCTTGATAAGTTTCCATACTTAGCTAATTTGCAAATAAGCTCAAATAGAGATGAATGGGTAGTTTGATAACGTTATATCTCACATGTGTGGTAGTCTCAAGAGAAAATATTCATATAGGTTTATTCACCGTAGTCCCTAGTTGTAACATGCTAAGTCTTAGGCCATCCACTGAAACATGGTAGAAGTTATGCATGTTTAGAGTTGTCTCCTCAATCAGATTTTGCTAAGTTTTCCATACTTAGCAAATGAACTAGATCATCATCAAGACATCATGCGAGAATGAATGGACCAATCAACTTGAGAATTTTTTAGACACACTTATAAATATCTTGGGACCAATGGATCAAATGGGTTCATCCCTTTCAGTCTCAAGAACATCTCTAGCAAATTTGACCCCTCCATGATTCTTGCACTTCAAGTTATAGATATTCAAATTTAATAAAATAATGGGAGACATTCATGTGAGAGTTAAATCAAAGATACTATAAAATCCATATGATCTTAAATTTTATGCCCTATAGAACATCAAATACATCTGTGCGAACGTCAAATGACATTCACGTGAACATCAAATTTAAGCACCATAAAGTAGTCATTGGGGTTTCAACCAAGAAAAAGATCAATGACTCACGTTCAATCGTACGCCTTGATCTGATGGAGTGAGGCATCCTAAAAGTGTTAGTGGGTCCCTAAAATATCAATGAAACATGTGCATTCATACATCAATATCGATGGAGTGAGACAAGTCAAAAAGGGTTAGAGGATCTTGATGATGAATACAAAGTAGACAAGTGTCAAAATTCAGTGAGTCCTAATAGAAGATCAAATACTCACATGCATTCATACATCCAGATCTAATGGTGTGAGTAGATTCAATAATTCAGTGTATCTATGAAATTAATAAACATAAGGATAGTTGGTCATAATGTAAATGGTCTAAGTTGGAAATCAACAACCAATAAATAAAAGCAAGCTCAAGGTATTTTTGATGAAAGTCAAAGAAGTTATTTTGGGCCCAGGAAAAGCAAATGTCAAAGAGTCAAGCTCAAAGGCACTCAATGTTAAACCAAGGTCATATTTTAGAGACTAAGCATCACCATTAAATTTCCATATAGGTAAAATAGATCTTTTGGGTCTAATATAGAGGTCAAAGATGGACTAGTGTTTGTGAAGTAAGGTCAAGTAGTTTGTAGGTTTTTAGAAATATTTTGATTGTGTAAAAACTAATAGTTTAAGATCAGTTTTCACCTATAGTGGACTTATGTTTGATAAAAGAGCAAATACAGACTATAGATAAGTATCTCGCCTGTCATTTGAGTCATATTTTCAATAAGTACATATGGCCACCTAATGTAGATGTGGCACAATTCAGTCAATTCTAAGACATGATCCTCGTCAACAAATCAAGTATATAATGACATGGTTCCAAGAAAGACACTAGGTAGTTGGATAAGGGCAATGGATATTTAATTCTTTTACAAAATTTGTTCCTTGTTGATAAGATCATGAGTTAGCATCCTCTAGGATGCTAATCTATCGAAAGTGGTTGGGCCTCTTTCAATGCATATTTGTCTCTCTCTCTTTCTTTTTTTTATAAATACAGGCTTAAAATCCTTAAAACTAATCCCACTTTTTGGTATGACTAGACTCTGCTGAAGTTTTTACTATGACACCTTTTTGATATAATAAAGACTGAATTCCATCATTTTCCAAGCCAGATTGAAGTGTGTTCTACGAATTCATGTACTTTAGTTAAGTGAATGTATATTCCTTGCTATATCTAAGTTTTTATCACCTTTAATAAGTGTTTAATAGTTTTCACAAGTCATTTTAAGTGCAATTTATAGTTTATTATCTAGCTTGAAAGTGGATATTTGCCCTCTCTTGCTATTTCGATAATTGATTATTGCCTTATCCTAAAATACTTATGTGAGATTGATTTTTTTGGTCTTGAAAGTGTCTCATAATGTGTTTTGTGTGAGTTTGAGTGATCAAATCATTAGTATATCACCCTTTTTACATGATTTTTAAGTTATTATTAAAATATATATCCCTTTTCCAAGCAAGTGCTAGTTTAAGTTTAGTTTAGGTGATAGATCCAAAAGGAAGTTGACCTTATCTGAAGGTCTAATCCATTATTAGGATACCCATAGCCTAGGATCAGTCTCATGTTGGACTATATTTGAGTAAAAGACTTAAACAATCTTCTGCTCATCTAGGGTGAAAATCTAGAGTGCCACAAATTTTGGCACACCCAATGGGACCAAGTTTCTTTAGCATAATTAAAGTTTGAATATTGAGAAGAAGTAATTGTAAAAGGAGGATACATTTATCATCATCAAAATTTAAATATCCTTCAAATTTTAGAGTTATATATAACATTCTCATGCCAAAGGTTACAACAAGGTCATCAAGTAAAGGTATTCCTTTTGAATTCATTGAACTACCTTCTACTTTTTACAAAAAAACAAGATTCAATAGGACCAGACCTTATCCTCAAAATAAATTTTCACCTCCTAGCCATCCCATTATTTTAGTCCAATCTATTGTCCCCATACCAAATCCCTTTTTCCCAAATGGCTATCAATAAATTTCTTTTTGTTCTATTTAATAGGGGTAAGCCCCTAAATTTGGCCTAATATGATGACATTCTAGTGTATGCCTTAAAAAGTATCCCTTTATTCTTAGGAGAATGGGATAAAACTACTACTATTGAGCATATCCAAGATGTTACAAATCTATGTTTTATTCATAATGTTACTCAAGATAATGTGGCTATCAAATTTCTTATTACCTCTTTCAAGATAAAAGCATCACAATGGTATAGCAATCTTCCTTTGACCTCTATAACTACTTTGGATGAGTTAGGTGCAACTTTAGTTAGGCAATTTGAAGACAAGTCTAATCATTTAGATTTGGTTGAACAAATGACTACCATACAAAGGTACCCCCATGAGTTTATGTCTTATTTTAACCTTAGATTCCAAAAAACATCAACTAGGATCCCTGTATTGGTTAGACCATCTTCAGAGTATGCATTTTTATACTACCTTAAGGCTCTTAATTCTGATATAAGTGTCATGATACAGTCTATTGGTGGTAATACCTTGCCAAATTCCTATGAAATTGTTATAAGGGTAGAAAATAGCCTAATTCAAGATGGTAAACTTACTCCAAGGCCTTTAATGCCCATATTCCTAGAATTACAACATGTTCTTCCTCAAGTTCCTTAAATTCCATCTATAGCCCCTATTATATCTTCAAAAGTTCAATTTGTATCCCCTCCTAATCAATCTAGTGAGATTGGTAATCTAAAAATCATGTTACAAGCTTTTTTAAATGAGATTATTTCACTCAAGAGATAACAATACTAAGGTAGACCTCATCAAAAGCAAAACTAGAATACTTATTATTCCTTCAATAACCAGAGACCTCCTTATCAAGGTTTCAAGGACAATAGGAAACCTTATCAAAATTAAAGAGACCTAACCCAAACTAAGCCATATGTAGCCCTTGATCCTAATATACCTTCTATTTTAAAATATATTGTTCCTAAAAATAACATAATGAAAGATCTAGGTTGGCAGACTTCTAATCCAAATGACACTCAAAATCAAGCCTTGGTTCACAAGATATCACTATGTCATAAATGACAAAGGAAGAGTTCTCTCTTCATGGTGGCCATTATCAAGACAATATGGCATCCCAAGGAGAATCTCAAAAAGTTTCAAGGTATCCTAATTCTATCAATGTTAATTAGAAATTGGATGACCACATTACATTCAACCAAGTTGGTGAAACTAGCAACATAAATGGTCAAGTTGCAGCTCTGACTAGAGCTAAAAGAAGAGCAGTTGAGGCAGCTCAAGATGTGAAAAATACTTCTATTGTTCCTAATTTTATTTCAAAGAGTGTCAAATATCAACATGTTTTTCCTATAGCATAGAATATTTAGAATATGGATATAGTGAAAGTTCCCCAAATGCCCCTAATTACAAAACAACTAGTGGTTCAAAAGTTATAGCCAAAGGTTAGTGGACCATCTTTCAGCATAATATATAAAATGAATAAATAAAAAGTTAGAATTATTATGTGGGAATCCCTTGAAATTCTAGGTAAAAATAAAATGTTTATTCAAGAGCTCTTAGATCTTAAGTTATCTAAATAACTAGTTGAGAAATAAGGAATTGTCTTGGCCAATTCAGACTAGCAAAATCAAGCAACCTGATTAGCATATACATAATATGACAAAGGTGGACAAAACCAATGTCTAATCAAACAAAACCCTTCCATTTTATCTCTCTTTGATATATGTGATTGTTTAATCCATAACTATATGGTAGATAGTAGAGCTAGTAGCACTGTCATGCCCAAACAAATTGCAGACAAGCTTGGTCTTCTCTATGCACCAAATACCAAAGGAGTATTATAATTATATGGATCACCAATGAAGAAAATAGGAATAATAAAATATATAAATATGACATTACATGTTTTCCCCAATGTTACTATTGTCACTTAGATTTTCACCCTTTAAGGAGATGCCTAAGCTCTCCTCATCCAAGTGGCACAATGGAAACATCTCTAGGCTTGTACATGGCCTAAGGATGAGGTAAATCTCTAGATAGGGCTAGCTCCCTTAATGTACCACTTTTCATTGTAACTACACCTAAACTTTGGGGTGAAAAAGGGAGAGAGACAACTAAAAGTAAACTATTCTAAGAGAGGTGATACACCAAATAAGATGATGACTTCCAACCAATATCATGTTACACATGAGAACGAAGAATAAACTAAACATACACTTCTCCAATTTGCATCTTCTTACATCAATGTTACATTATGAGGTTATCGATGAATGTGCAAATCTAGGAATACTGGACAAGAGGCATTGAATGGTACTAATGAATAGACTAACTCACTCAATCCTTTACATTTCCTAGAACACTTCATATGCCCTACAAGAAGAATTTTTTTAACTATAAATAGGATAAAAAAATGAGACAACATGCTAAGGAATCCATAGTATTCACTAAGAAAGATCTAACATTCAAGTAAAACACACTAAGAAGAGTCATGAAGAGGTAAAAATTAGTAGTCTTATTGATCAAATGGTATGTAAATGAGCAAGGCTTCACAATAAGAAGGTGGATCATTCATTATAATGGCCAAAATGGCTAATTTTTATAGAAATTGAGACAGAGAGGATAAGAGGTAAGTCCAAGGGTCACAAGGACACTTTTCAAGCTAAGAGAATCAGTTACTTATGCATGAGAAGAGGATTTTGGATGAATCATGCAAGGTCAAGAAGCACTAGTTTCCATCCAAGTCATAAAACTCATGAAATGTGGCATGAAACTCCTCATTATAGCTCAAAAAAATGACTTCATGATTTGGACCTATTTGAATATCCCAAAACTAATTAAGGATAGGTATGATGTTTGGAATAAAGGGGATGGATTTTATTCATGTCTCTCCATGCATTAGTTTTAGGCTTGGTCATCTAGAATCATTAGGGAATGAGCCATCATCATCTGTAATCCAAAAAATGCTTCTTTCATTCACCCTGCACACTTGGCCTCCAAAAAGGCATAAATTTCCAATGAAAATACATGGGAGGGAGTGGATGACAATTTTGAAGACCCTCCATGGCCTTAAAAGCATCAGACACACCTTAAAATCACCCCACTTAAAGTTTTCCATCCTTTTCACTAGCTTGTCCACTATGTTAGTTTTGACTGGCTAAGATGAAGCACCTAGTTGAGGCACTTAGGATTTGTTATAATAAATTAAATTAACATGGGGATTTATCTTAATTCCTAATCTTCCCTCCCATGTAATTTTCATCTCTTGAAACCTCCTACAACCTGCACAATACATAAAATTTTCAATAAAATTTTATTTTGTACCTTGTCTGTATAAGTTCATATAGCCAAAAATATTTAGGATTATTTTTATGGAGTCATTTACAATTTATAATAATCATACTAGTCAAAATAGTCCATTAGAGCAGCTATCCAACTCTATTTCTCCAAACTAGTCACTGGCAGGGGTTTAGGAGGGTTTTAGGCCTATTTTCGTTCTTAAGGTTTGTTCATAAATTTTTTACTTTGGAGTTGAAAAAAATTCCAAAAAATTATTTTTAAATACCTCTTCTAACTCATATAACCCTCTTTTTCTCCCATGAAAATCATCAAGAGAGATATGAGTGTTCAAACTTGTCCTATTGAGCCTTTTCCTCCATTTCCTACAGGTCTAGTGTTGTCTCTAAGCCAAAAATGGCTTCCTTAATGTTTTATTTGCATTATTAAAGATTTATCACCTCTTTATCCACCCTAAAAACATGTTTAAATCCATGATGATACTCATATTATGCTATAAATGTGAATGACCTCCCCATTTGGTCCTGGCCTAAACCTTGTTTAACAAACCTGAGTTGGCTTTTAGCTCAAAACATGAATTTTGATGGATTCCATTGTAATTTTGAGGCTTTAACAAACCTAATGTCACCCTAGGAACATGTTTCAATAGTCTATAAATATTTCCAATAGTTTGAAATGAAAATGACCTATTGTTCGGGCTCTAGGCCAAAATCCTGCTCAAAAATCATGATTGCAACTCTAAGAGTGTAGGGTGCCCTATTTAGTTACATCCCATTTTGCATGGTATACCATATTTATATTGGTTTTTTATAACCCTAAAAACCTTCTTGAAGTATCTCTATGGCTCCTGGCCTCATGTTTTGTCATTGACTCTCAAATCTACCAGTTTGTGCTCAAGGGGAAGTACCCCCTGTCTGAGACAAAACAAGGGGTACATCCCCTATTATATTAGAAAAAATGAATATTGTATAGCCTTACTCAAGTTTTTATGACCTCCACACCAAAATACATCCTTTGGTCATATAATTTGACCCCTTAAAACTTTTCAAACCAAAACATGCTCTGTTAGGACTTGTTCCAAAGTCTTAACATTAGGTTAGATTTTTGGTAGGTTAATAAATATTATTGTAAATGGGGCATGCATCTTTTAGTAAAGACACCCCCATAAAATAATGTTACTTAGTTTTAGTTTTAGGTAGTTTTATATTTTTGAGTTAATTAATTAGAACTACCTTACGGGTTGTTTTTCCATAAATAGTTGGTTATAGGTTAGTTGTTTTTACCGGTCATTGGTAAAAACTATATAAATCAATGTTTGCAATGAAAAAGGGTTAATGGAGTAAAGGCACCCTTATGTACTTTATTTTTTAAATATTAATAAAATACTTGTGCACTTGCACTAAGCGGGGACAAGGTTCAAACTATTTTATTCAAGGAGTTATCAGTGGTATGAGAGCATGGTAATTTTGGGAGCTTGGTGAATTCGAAGGAAGGCAAGGTGAAAAGTCAAATTCACGTGATATCATTTTGGCATGAAATAAGGTATGCCATATAATGAAATATTTTATTGGTTTAAATGTTTGAAAAATTATTAAATTATTTTAATTTTTCAAATATTTTTTACATTTAAACCTATCTATTTTCCATAAACCACCATCTGGTCATTTTGATCATTCATACTCCATTAAAATTGTGTTCAAACTCCTCCTCTATCATTAAAAATGATTTTTTTAGCATTTAAATGTCATTAAAATTCATTAATTTTTTGCACAGATGGACTTGTACGGCCTGTTTACTTGTGAAAAACCTCTGAAATTTCTATTCATGGCTGCCATTGTTAATTCATTTCATTCTCAAGCCTCTTAAAATTCAAAACACCTGTAAATATTTTTAAAACCCCTGTTTTTGCATTCTAAATGAAAAATATGGAAAAATTTGAGTTGTACGGCTTCCAATGCCCTGAATTCATTTTGAACTCATTCCCTGCAAAAATACCTCAAAAAATTTGCCAAAACTCAGTCAAAATCCTTTTTATAATGCCTGTACAGATCTATATGGCCTGTAGGAGAGAGAACAGGTGTAGAGAAACTTCCAGGAGCAGTCATGGCATCCCAGGGAAGAATGGCACAGGTTTAAACTCAGGAAATATTTTTTTGGTTGTTTCTAAAGTTTTTTGGATATGAAAAATTATGTCTTGGGTCCCACATGAGGAAGCTTGCTTGAGAAGGCTGAAAAAAGGAAAAGTTTTGATTTATTTACACACATGTAAAAAAAAATTATTTTCCCTCACTAAGAAAATCTAGAATAAGTAGAATTTTTTGAGTAACATATTCTAAAAATGTTCTTAGAGCAATTGGTTAAGCTTATTTTGTAAGAAGTTTGTAAAGAAGGAGTTCAAGGGTTCAAATCCCTTCTTTTGAAAAAATTTCTTTTTAATTTAGAATATACTTTTTTTTTATAAGGAATTTTTTTTTTAAAAATTTGAAAGTTGTAAAACACATACTTATTGTATTGTGTTATTTTAAAAATTTGAAAAATGGGGAATTCAATTCTATTTCTTTTACATTGTTGTGGTGATATAAGGGTGTAATTAGTGGAATAAGGTTGTAATTTGGTGAAATAAGGGTGTAATCATTGATTTTTGGTGAGGTTAAGTGCAAAACCCATCAAAAATTCTTGTTTTTCTTTTGCACTCTATGCGGAGGTTAAGTGAAAAACCCTGTAGAAGCAGTGTCTTGTGCAGTGAGTGTGATATTTATTTCATCTCTTTTACATTTTGTCACACTTTTCTCTACTACATGCACTTTCATTTCAAGATGCCAAAAATTTAAAATTTGCTTTTAGATGGTGATAGATTAACAATTTCTAATTATTCTGATTGGAAACGATTGATGGAGTCTTCACTAGTTTTTAATGAGTTATGGGATATTGTCAAGAATGAAAATCCCACATTGCCAATAGAGCAGGCTAAATTAGATATATTCAATTTATGTGATTCTAAGGCCTTAGATCTCATTAAATGCTATTGTACTCATGATACTTATGTTCATATTGAAAATTCTCCTCATAGTTACACAGCATGGAAAACATTGTCAGATTTGTATGATAAGAAACCTAAGCATAAGAAGATAGATATTCATATGCAATTGTTTACTTTGTCATTAGATGAAGATGGGGATATGGGAGAATATATGTCTAAGTTGAAAAATATCACTACTGAGTACATTAAGGCAGGTTTTGGAAAACTAGATGATGACCTCATAGTCACTGCTGCTTTGAAAGGACTACCAGGGTCCTATAGGAATTTTTTTGAAATGTTACATGTCTTTAGCAATATCACAGGCATCACCTTTGATAATTTGGCTGAGTTTCCCAACCAACATGACCTCTCTCTACCAAATAAATCCAATAAAACTAAAGAAGCCCATGTTTTGGAGTCAAAGCCTAGTTCATCTTCATTAGGGCATCAAAACAATAGAGGAAATAGTTATAGAGGGGGTCGAGGTTACAGAGGAGGCAAATATAAAAATAGAGGTAGGGGTCATTCAAATAATCAACAATCTAACCAATCAAATTCACATGAAACAAGTGATCAAGGACATGGTCACAACTCATATAGGGGCAGAGGACGAGGTAGATCAAACATTCAGTGTCATAGATGTGGAAAATTCGGTCACATTGCCTCACAATGTAGGATTCCTTTTGATAAAATTTAGAGGCCACAAAAAGTGACTAAGTCTAACTCTACTTAGTATGTTGATCATGACTATGATGAGTCCAGTAATGTTGCCCATGAATCTGCATTCACTACTTTGGGACACATTGATTATATTGAATATGAGGCTAGAGATGAACTCACAGATGTATGGGTTTTAGACACAGGAGCAACCAAACACATGACATTTAGGAGAGATTTATTTTGGTCTTATAAGGAAGCTTCTCTCTCTCCAGTTGCCTTAGCAGATAAGTCTATGCATACACCACTAGGACTTGGATCTATTCGGATTCTTCTTCCTAATGGGTCTATAAAATACTTGGAGGATGTTTGGTATGTTCCCACATTGAAGAAACACTTACTTTCTTTGGTAACTATTCAAAATAAAGGTTGTCAAATTGTGCTTGAAAATGGGCTCATTTACATCAATTCAGTGAAGGATGATTATAAAACAATGTATATAGGATATGAAGATGGAAACTTGGTTAGATTGCATTGTAAAGTGCTTCCTCCCACTATAGAACTTGTGGCAGTTGTTGACACAGGGACAAGTACTATGTCTACATAGCGGTTATGGCATCTCCACTATGGAC
Source organism: Torreya grandis (assembly GCA_037957365.1). Taxonomy (NCBI): domain Eukaryota; kingdom Viridiplantae; phylum Streptophyta; class Pinopsida; order Cupressales; family Taxaceae; genus Torreya; species Torreya grandis. The sequence continues at coordinate 4,054,147 of JARHVA010000217.1, forward strand.
ATTTGAATATCCAGCCTTTAGTGGATTTGCAGAGATATGGTATGGTGAATGGGTTGCCCACTTTTCACAAAGATAGTATTCTTTGTGAGTCATGTGTTTTGGGCAAACAAAATCGGGAGAATTTTCTTAAACAGTCATCTTGGAGAGCTAACAAATGTTTACAGTTAGTTCATAGTGATGTATGTGACATGAAAAAGTCATCCATTGGTGGGTGTAGATACTTTGTCTTGTTTATTGATGACTTTTCTCGGATGACTTGGGTATTCTTTATGAAAAACAAATCTAAAGTTTTCACTAAGTTTGTTGATTGGTTACACTTAGTCGAAAAAGAAACAGGTTCACATTTGGCCACTCTTCGTTCAGATAATGGAGGTGAGTATACATCTAATGAATTTTCAGATTATTGTCGAGAACATGGTATTCATCGACAATATAGTAATGCTTATACTCCACAGCAAAATGGAGTATCTGAACGAATGAATAGAACTTTAGAGGGCACAACACATGCCATGTTGTACTATAACCAGCTTGATGATAAGTTTTGGGCCGAAGCCATTGGTACTACAATGTATTTGAGAAACAGGGCCCCCACAGTTGCACTTTTGGGACAAACTCCATATGAGGCATGGTATGGATTTAAACCAAAAGTTAAACACTTGAAAGTGTTTGGATGTCTTTGTTTTGCTTTGGTTCCTATTAAACATAGAACTAAGTTGGAACCATGAAGTTGAAAATGCATCTTTCTTAGTTATTCTCAAGATAAAAAGGGGTTTCGTTTGTTTGCACAGGATTCAGGAAAATTCATAGTGAGTTGAGATGTAATATTTGATGAGTTTGGGACTATGAACATTCCAAAGATTGATTCTCAACTTGATAGATTAGAGAGGAAAAATACAAAAAGAGATAAGGGTTTGAATAATGGGGATAACTCTTTGAATTTATGGTATGAGACTCAAATTCCTTCACTTTCCTCTCCATCTACAAGTTCACAGGTTGATAACTTAGAAATTGTTGAAAATTCTCTAAGTCCCCCTTCAAATAATGCACATAATGAGAATTCTAGAGTCCCTGATTTGAATAATTTGAATAAGTATCCAAAATGGGCTCAAAGTACTTTTTCTGACTTGATAATAGATGAAGTTGGTTTAACAGGGCCAAGGAATTCTCAAAAATAGGTAAACTATGCTATGGTTGTTACTACTTCCACTGAGCCATCCACTTTTGAGGAGGCTTCTACTGAACATGTTTGGCAACAAGCAATGAAATGTGAGTATGATTCCATACTTAACAATAATACATGGGTTTTAGTTGATCCTCCACATGTTAAACCCATCGGATGTAAATGGGTTTAACATGTGGAGGAGGATCAACTAAAACCCATGTATTATTGTTAAGTATGGAATCATAATCACATTTCATATGACTAAGTATAAATCAGATGGCTCCATTGATAAACATAAGGCAAGACTTGTTGCAAAAGGATATGCACAACAAGAAGGTATTGACTATGAGGAAACATTTGCACCAACTGCCAAATGGCACACTATTCATATGGTACTTGCCTTAGCAGCACAAAATAGTTGGAAAGTACATCAATTAGATGTTAAAAGTGATTTTTTAAATGGTTATTTACAGGAAGAAGTATATATGAAACAACCTCAGGGTTTTGAATAGGTGGGTGCCAAACACAAAGTATGTAAATTGATAAAATCTTTGTATGGGCTCAAACAGGCACCTAGGGCTTGGTATGCAAAAATGGATTCATACTTGAAATCCATTAGTTTTCATCATAGTGAATCTGATGATACTCTCTATTTTCGAGTACAGGGTAAGAAAATGGTGATACTTGTTCTCTATGTCGATGACTAGTTTATTACAAGTAATGATGAAAACCATAACAAGTCTGTGAAGAAGGAATTAAAAGATGGGTTTGAGATGATAGATCTTGGACTTCTTCACTACTATCTAGGCATAGAGGTAACTCAAAAAGAGCATAGTATTTTCATTTCACAAACTAAGTATATTTCTGAGTTATTAGATAGGTTTGGCATGAGTGATTGCAAACTTGCCCTCACTCCCATGGAAAGTAACTTGAAATTGTCTAAGGATGATAGCAGTGCCTTTTTTGATGGCACCACATATAGACAATTGGTGGAGGTTTGATATACTTGATGACTTCCAAGCCCGATATTTCATTTTCAGTTGGAATTTTATCTAGGTTTATGCATGAGCCTAGAGAAATTCATTGGCATGCAGCAAAATGAGTACTTTGTTACCTTCAGGGAACGAAAACATATGGCTTTGAATACCACCGCAACAAGAACTTCAAACTTATTGGATATTGTGATGCAAATTTTGGTAGATGTGTGGATGACAGAGTGTCAACCACAGGATACACTATGCATATGGGTTCAGCTACCATTGCTTGGTGTTGTAAGAAGCAGGATACAGTGGCAAATTCATTAGCAGAATCACAGTATATTGCAGCATGGGATGCTTCTAGAGAAATTGTTTACCTTCATCATATTCTTGAAGATCTTCAGGTTTCTCAGTTTTCTCCTACACAATTATACATTGATAATCAAAGTGCAATCAAAATGTCCAAGAAACCAGTGTTTCATGCCAAAATAAAACATATGGATGTCAAATACCATTATCTGTGAATGTTGGTGGCAAATAGAGCTTTTGATCCAATATATTTTCCAACTGCTGATTAGACAGCTGATATCTTCACAAAATCCCTTGATAGAATCAAATTTGTAAAATTTATTAAAATGCTTGGTATGTGTCCAAAGACCTGACTTTGGATCATAGGGGGGTTTGTTAGGACTTGTTCCAAAGTCTTAACATTAGGTTAGATTTTTGGTAGGTTAATAAATATTATTGTAAATGGGGCATGCATATTTTATTAAAGACACCCCCATAAAATAATGTTACTTAGTTTTATTTTTAGGTAGTTTTATATTTTTGAGTTAATTAATTAGAACTACCTTACGGGTTGTTTTCCCGTAAATAGTTGGTTATAGGTTAGTTTTTTTTACCGATCATTGGTAAAAACTATATAAATCAATGTTTGCAATGAAAAATGGTTAATGGAGTAAAGGCACACTTATGTACTTGATTTTTTAAATATTAATAAAATACTTGTGCACTAGCACTAAGCGGGGACAATGTTCAAACTATTTTATTCAAGGAGTTATCATGCTCTTAGGGAAAGGACTGTATGTAGGGTTTTGTCCATGTGGACTGTATGTTACCTTGGAGATTTATCTCTTATCTTGATTATTATTTTAAAATCCTATGGATATTTTCATGATATTTATGTATTTTCTCTCATATTAAATTCATCAAACCATCCTTTTATATGCTCCTTTATCCTTTTGACTGATCCAGACTGCTTGTAAAAAACCTTGACTGTGCATCACACCTGGAGATGTATATGTATGACTTAACCTTGGATATAGTGAATAGGAGTTATTTTTATCTTATAAGATCATAATCCATGTTTTATACCCCATTTTTCACTTCCATATACACAACCAATTCTCCTAGTCACAGAAATTGTTCATTGTCTTACCACCATTATAGCTGACCGTATTTCTACTTGGAAATACCCCTGTAAGTGCACTTTTGTAGGAATTAGGCCTTCAATATAATTTTTGTAACATTTATTAAAGAATAAATAGTAATTTAACCATGATGGGACTCATTACTTGATGTTTTAACCACACCAACACATAGAAACATCACCTCATTGCTCACTGCCAACACAATCATACACAGTTGGTTGTAGGTGTTCATTGTCGAATGGAATGGCATATAAAGGTATTTATAGGATCAAAATTCCATATACTAACTTATTATTTTTATCTTCATGTTTCACCAAGTTCACATTATGCTCAGGTATACAATAATTAAACATCTTCTCAAACCTTACCCTTGGTTGGTTGTAGATGCTCACCAGGACTATGTATGGACTGAAAGTAAGTATAGGGGTCTAAACACAGGTTATGAGTCCTTTTTATGATTTTTTAGGTCAAATATGTTGTTTGAACCATTAAAAACCATTTCCATATGTTGACAAGGTCAATAAATACAACTTTTGTATGGATATAGTCTCATTTGAAATCATGTCTGTAGGTGATATTGACTATTTATAGTGCATAAATTGACAAGTTTAATGTTCCCAATAACTACCTTCCACTAATCCCTTGCCCCTGAAACTCTACCAAGTCATTGTCTATAGTAGAGGCTAAAATTACAAGCCATTAATATTCCTTGCAAGCTTTTTTGACTATGTCATATTTTATTCTCAAAATGCTCATGGGCCTTTGTTTTCGCCTTTTGGGGATTGGAGTGTTGAAACAGTCATCTTATGCTTTTGAAGGTGGCTTTGAGCCTTGTTTAGCAAACTATCCTTTCAAAAAAAAATCCCATTATATTTTCACCATATTAATAACTTAATTAAGGTTCATTATTTATCCGAATTCCATACCAGTATCTCCATATCTCTATTAAGCCACCTGTAAGTGGACAAAATCATGCATACATGCAGTAAGGTGTAAATATGGAAAGTAACATTTTAATTGGCCTTAAATGGTTTGTATATCCATCTCAAAACATTCAAATTCATTCCTTACACATCAAATAACTTGAAAACACCACTAAAGCTCCTGTTTCAGCATGAAATCATCTCAAGAAGCTCTTGTAGATGCACATTAATGGTTGTCTAACTGTAAATGTTGTACATGAATACTATACTCATGGATATTTATTTGAATAATGGAGTTTAAAATTGAAATATAATATATATAACATTTAAAACATATTAAATGTTCTATCACAACCCTCTGAAGCCATGAACAAGCATGAGGTTCTTGAAAATGGTGAAAACTACCTATAACTCTAAAAGTTGTATCCTTTTGCAACTTTAAACTACTTGAATCATCCAAACATCATAAAAATTTAAATAAATAATGGAGGGTATATGATGATGAATCCAACATCATCTTTAACTAATATTACCTATTGTATTGTATGAAAATTCCCAAACCAAAGCAAAGCCTATAGGGTGCATGAAATAACAAGTAAAAAAGTACAATCAACTTCATGAGGATGGTTCATGAAGCATAGGCCACCATTATTCAAAATATTTATATGTAAATTAATTTATATATATTTAATTTAACATCCTCAAGGATTTTTATTTCAATCATCTTCTGTTGGTCCTACCAAGTACAAACCTAAAAACTACTTTTGGTTACCAAGAAGGGTGAAAAATGAGAAAAATGTTTTTGGGTCAAAAATGGCACTTCTAGATCACTTAACTCATGTAAATAAGCTTTTATAATATTAAGATACATACCATGATCTTCTCCCATGTTTCACACTTCCCCATGGATTGTACAAGTGCCAAACTCAACTTTTTCCCAAGAAAAATGAATATTTCTTCTGAAGCATTTGCCACTTTTAGTTACCAACAATTGATTAAGATATTTGAGGACACATGGAATGTGACATAACCTTTTTTATCCTTCACACTTCCAAATAAATGTTTACAACACATTAAATTACCCTTTTTGACCTCAAAATGACTAAAAGGATTAAAATGACTAAGGACCAAGGCTAGTATAATATCAAATAATATTAATTAACCTATAAAACACCTTGTTACATATGTTTTAGACACATAAAACACCTAAAAGTTAAGTTTTTACCTATAGGTGCCCCAATTTGACCTAAAAGTCAAATTTGGTCAATAAATTTGTGACTCATAAGGGTATATGCCTGCTAAACTAACTAGACGAGTAGCCTAATCAATCCATTGGGCTTAGGGAGTCATCTAAATTTTGATACATAATAAAATGAACTTTGAGCATAGACCTTGATCAAGACAAGACCATTTGATTACCTCAAACGCACAAAACAAAGGACACACACAAGCAAAGCAAACACACTAACAAGACACACACACATGTGTTCAAGGCATTTAGGAGAATTAGAGAAAAAACTAAGCATACCTCCTTTCTAAAATCAAAAGTAAATTTTCTTGAATCTTATTCTTCATGAGATGAACCATGGTGCTAAGCATGTTTCTCCTTAGATTGGATGCTTTGTAGATCAGACCTATTCCTTGGCACTATGATTGACTTGCTCTTAAGTAGATCATCTTCAAATAGGTTTCCAATGTAGATATATTCCTCTTGAGCTTATTCACATACTTCAGATTGCTACCCAATCTTCATTTTATGGTCAATTTGTATCTCCTTAGTAGACATGGCTTCAAGAGGAGTAGTTTCATGTTCTTTAGAAGATTGAGGCCAATAGGAGCTTGTTCCATACTTCAAGAGCTGATATGTTTCTCCCAACTAGCTGAGAGGATGATAGCCCATCTTTATGACTTAAAACATGTCATCGTGAAATGTATATTCTTCTTGAAAGTATAGATTTGAAAGGTTGATTTTCCTTTGCATACTTACTTGAGTGCCAAGGTTGCCTTCTCCATTTTTTACTAGATCATAACCTCCTTGAAGAGGAGTATAATCTATTCTAATGACTGCAAAAAATCATCCCAAAACTGATGTGGATCTTGTTCTCGTCCATCCATGACATCTTGCATAGTGATAGAAGATCCATGGACTATTTCTTCCTCTTTGGCAAAAGAAAAACATTATTTCTCATCAACCCAATTTGAAGATTCAATACAAGAGACCACCTCTTTTCCATCATTTTGGACCTCTTGATGGATTTAAAGTTGCATCTCAACCTATACAATAGGGCTTTGGTTCTCGAGGGATGCAATATTCTCCATTTCTTTCTCCTTATTTGTGATTCCAAGACTAGGCATCTTGTAATCATGTGACTTAGTCCAATAAGGCTGCCAAGGAGTTAGGCTTTCTTCAAGCAAGAGTTCTGATTTTTTGTCAACCAATTTCTCCTCTTTAGGCTCTCATACCACAAGTCCATCAAGGGAAAGGGTGATGGGATGAGAACAATATGAACTAGTTGGTGGAGGTGGCACATAGAACTCAAAATCAGATTGGGAGTGAAATGTAGGGGATTCTTTTGGAAGTTCTTGAGGAAGGTGAGGCAGACCTTGGGCTAAAACAGCTTGATTTTCTTCCTTCTAATTTAAAATGACTTCATTAATATCTAATTTATCTTGATCACTCTCTTGAAGGAGGTTAAATGGGGTGTGTTTAGGCATAGGATCTTCTTTTGGGTCTAATCCTTCCATCACACCTTGACTTAGCAACTTCATTCTTGACTCTAGCTCTTCAATTTGCTTGGCTAGATTCTCTTGTAAAAGTCTTTCTTGAAGTACAATAGGGTTGACATGAAAGATAAGAGGTCTCTTTAGGGAGGGTGGGATGGACTTACAAAGGATCAACTTCATTCTCAACTTCACACTCATTAACAATGCTTATATCCTCTTTCTATCCCCATGATTCCACTATCTTACTCCAGCATAGGATGTTAGGATTAGAAGTCTTTTCTTGAGGTGGTGATGCAATTTGAGGAGTGGATGAAGTGTTCAAGGAATTTGGAATCTCTTTAGGTTTGGATTCTCCACCTTATCTCCAACTTGGAATCTCATATCTAGGGGTCACTCCTTGAGATGGGGATGCAATGTGAGAGGGAAATGACGACTTGAAATCCACTTTATTTAATATTAACATGGACTGTTACATATGCATATTATCCAACTCAAATTTCCTATCAAGATTAGCTTCAAAAATAAGATTTCTCCTTTCAAATCTCTATTCCAACTAATTAGAAAAAGGATGAATTTGATATCCTTGATTGAGATCATGAGTAGGGATCAAATATGGCTAATATAAAACTTGGGAAAGTGGATATAAAGGCTGACAGGTTTGGTGAGGTTTCCTTTCATTAACTCTTAGCCTATCCTCGAAGGAAGAAACTAGGCCACTCACATCAAGCATCTCACTTGTGAGCCTTTGCCAATTGGTTCTCTCAATAGGTATCCACTCTCTTTTAACCAACTCTAATTCATCTCTCACCTTATGAATATAATGAATAGGAACCTGTTGACCACATCCCCTTTGTGTGTCAAGATCTAACATATACCTCTCATATCCCAAAAGTGTTTGTTTAAAGGTGTAAATGTATTGACTTGAGAAGTGGCTAGGTTGGATAGGGGAAATAAGATATTGAGGAGGCTGGCTATAGGATTGATACATTTCATTAATGGGCTAATACACCTCATGTTAAATCTAGTACACTTCATGATAGGGTTGATTAAGAACTTGCTCTTGTTGATAGGGAATGGCACAAGCTTGCAATGTCTCCCCAACTTGTGTAAAATAGTACTCAACACCCAAATTATCCTTGAAACCTCATTGAAATCAAGAACACAAATAAATATATTACCAACAATATTCAAAAGGAAACTTTGGATACTTGACTAGATGATGTATCTTTAGAGTCGTCATTGATGCTTTGATAGATGCCTCCAAAGGTTGATTGTTGAAAGACAACACAAAAAATCTTTCAACCTCTTGAACTAAGAGTACCATTGAGCATGCAAAAAAATATTGTCACTTGTATTTTCACCCTTTGATGAGATTCTAAAGCTCTCCTCACCCAAGTGGCATAATGGAAACACCTCTAGGCTTGTGGGTGGCATAAGGATGAGGTGAATCTCTAGATAGGTCTAGCTCCCTTGATGTACCACTTTGGATTGCAACTACACCTAAACTTTATGGGGGGAAAGGAGAGAGATAAATAAAATAAAACTATTCTAATAGAGGTTATATAATAAATAATATGATGACTTCCAACCAATAGCATGTTACACATGAGAACAAAGGATAAACTGAACATACACTTCTCCAATCTGCATCTTCTTACATCATTGTTACATTATGAGGTTATAGATGAATGTGAAAATATAGGAGGACTAGACAAGATGCCTTTAATGTCACTAATTAATATACTAACTCACTCAATCCTTTACATTTCCTATAACACTTCATATGCCTTTCAAGAAGAAGCTTTCCAACTGTAAATACGATGAAAGAATGAGACAACATGCTAAGGAATTCATAGTCTTCACTAAGAAATATCAAACATTAAAGAAAAACACAATAATAATAGTCATTAAGAGGTAAAATTTAGTATTATTATTGATAAAATGGTATGCAAATGAGCATATCTTCACCATACTCAAGTGGAGCATCCATTATAGTTGCCAAAATGGCTAGTTCTTATAGAACTTGAGAGAGAGAGGAGAAGAGAGAAGTCCAAGGGTCACACAAAAACTTTTCAAGATAATATAATCACTTAATTTTTAATGATAAGAGTATTTTGGATCAACCATGCAATTTCAAGAATCAAAAGTTTCCATCCAAGTCATAAAACTCATGAAACGTGACATGAAACTCCTCATTCTGGCTCAAAAAATTGCCTTCATGATTTGGACCTATTTGAACGTCCCAATACTAATTAGGTGTAGGTATGATGATTATAATGAATGGTATGGATTAAATAATTAATTTAAATGTATTATTTATAGGCTTGGTCATCGTAATCATTTGGGAATGAGCCATCATCATCTACAGGCCAAAAAACTCTTCTTTCATGCACCCTGCACACTTAGTCTCCAAAAAGGCATCAGTTTCCCATGAAAATACATGGTATAGATTGGATTAAAATTTTAAATAACCTCCATGTCCTTATAATCATAGACACACCTTAAAATCACCCCACTTAAAGTTTTCCACCCTTCTCACTAGCTTGTCCATTATGTCAGTTTTGGCTGGTTGAGATAAAACACCTAGTTAATGTACTTATGAGATTTTACAAGGAATTAAATTAACATGGGCAGTTATATTAAGTCATAATATTCCCTCCCATGTGATTTTAATCTCTTGAAACCTACTATAACCTACACAATACATAAAATTGTCAATAAAATCCTATTCTTTACCCTGTTCATACAAGTTCATAAAGCCAAAAGGCATTGAGAGTATCTTGAGGGAGTCCTTTGAAATTTCAATCATCATCCTAGTCAAAATTTTCCATTATAGTATCTATCCAACTCCATTTCTCCAAACTGGTCACTAACAAGGGTTTAGGAGGGTTTTAGGCCTAGTTTTGTTCTTAAGGTTTGTTCATAATGTTATGATGTTGGAGTTGCAAAAAAATTCAAAAAAGTGATTTTTCAAGACCTATTATAACTCCTATAAGCCTATTTTTCTCCCATGCAAATAATAAAGAGAGATATAACTATTTAAACTTGTCTTATCAAGCTTTTTCCTCCATTTCATGTAGGTCTAGTGTTGTCTCTGAGTCAAAAATGCCTTCTTTGATGTTTTATTTGCCTTCCAAAAGATTTATCACCTATATATCCACCTTAAAAAAATGTTTCAATCTATGGGGATACTCATCTTATGCTATAAATGTGAATGACCCCCCATTTGGTCCTGGCTTAAACCTTGTTTAACAGGCCTGAGTTGGATTTTATCTCAAAGCATAAATTTTAATGGCTTCCCTTGAAATTTTGAGGCTTTAAAACACCTAATTTCACCCTAATAACATGGTTCAATATTATATAAATCTTTCCAATAGTTATAAATTAAAATGACATATTGTTTGGGCTCTAGACCAAAATCTTGCTCAAGAGTCATGACTGCATCTCTAAGAGTGTAGGGTACCATTTTTAGTTACATCCCATTTCAAATGTTATACCATATTTATATTTGTGTTTTATAACTCTCCAAACCTTATTTAAGTGTTTCTATGGCTCCTAGCCTCATCTTTTGTTATTAACTCTCAAATCTACCAGTTTGTGCTCAGGGTGAAGTACCCCCTATCTGAGATACAATAATGGGTACTTCCCCTATTTTCTCAAAAAAAATGAATATTGTATATCCTTCCTCAAGTTTTTATTACCTCCCAAACCAAAATATATCCATTTTTCATATCATTTGAAACCTCAAAACTTACAAAACTAAAATAGGCTCTTAGGGAAAGGACTATATGCAGGGTTTTGTCCATGTGAACTGTATGTTACCTTGGAGAATTCCCTCTTATCTTAGTTATTACTATAAAATAATATGGATATTTTCATGATCTTTATGTAGGTTCTCTCATATTTAATTTATAAATCCATCCTTCTATATGCTCCTTTATCCCCTTGACTGATCTAGAATGCTTGTACAAAACCTTGAGTGTGCATCACACCTATAGGTGTATATGTATGACTTAACCTTAGGTATAGTTCATAGGAGTTATTTTTATATTATAAGTTAATTAATCCATGTTTTATACCCATTTTTAACTTCCATATATGCTTCCAATGCTCTTACTCACCAAAATTGATCATTGTCTTACCACCATTATAGTTGATTGTATTTCTACTTGGAAATACCCCTGGAGGTACATTTCTTAAGGAATTAGGCCTTAAATATAATTTTATAAACCTTTTGTAAAGTATACATAGTAATTTAACCATTATGGGACTCATTCATTGATGTTTTAACCACACCAACACTTAGAAACATCGCCTCATTGCTCATTGCCAACACAATCATACACAGTTAGTTGTAGGTGCTCATTGTCAAATGGAAGGGCATATAAAGGTGTTTATAGGATAAAACTTCCATATAATAACTTCTTATTTTGATATTTATGTTCCACCAAGTTCACATTATGCTTAGGTATACAATAATTAAACATCTTCTCAAGCCTTACCCTTGGTTGGTTGTAAATGCTCACTAGGCCTATGTATGGAATGAAAGTGGGTATAGGGGTCTAAACATAGATTATGAGTCCTTTTGATGATTTATTAGGTCAAATATGTTACTTGCACAATTTTAAACTATTTCCATATGTTAAGAAGGTCAATAACTATAACTTTTGGATGGAGATAGTCTCCTCTGAAATCATGCCTGTAGGTGATACTGACTATTTTTAGTGCATAAATTGGCAAGTTTAAGGTTCCCAACAACTACCTTACACTAATCCCCTACCCCTCAAACTCTGCCAAGACATTGTCTATACTAGATGATACAATTCCAATCCATTATTATTCCTTATAATCTTTTGTGACTATGTCATATGTTATTCCCAAAATGCTCATGGGCCTTTATTTTCACCTTTTGGGGACTGGAGTGCTGAAACAGTCATCTTATACTTTTGAAGGTGGCTTTAAACCTTATTTATAAAACTATGGTTTAAAACAATTTTATAATGATCTTTTCACCATATTAAGACCTTAATGAAGGTTCATTACTTATTCAACTTCCATACCAGTATCTCTATATCTCTGTTAAGCCACCTGTAGGTGGACAAAATCATGCATACAGGTAGTAAGGTGTAAATATGGGCAGTATCATTGCAGTTTTCCTTAAATTGTTTGTATATCCATCTAAAGACATTAAAATTAATTTATAACACATCAAATAACTTTAAAACACCACTAAGGTTCTTGTTCCAGCATGAAATCATCTCAAGAAGCTCCTGTAAATGCACATTAATGGTTGTCTGACTATAAATGTTGTACATGACTATTATACTCATGGAGATTGATTTGAATAATGGAGTTTGAAATGGAAATGTAATATACATCACACTAAAAACATGTGAAATTTTATATAACAACCCTCTAAATCCATGAACAAGCATGAAGTTCTTGAAAATGGTGAAAATTGCCTGTAACTCAGAAAGGTGTATCCTTTTGTAAGTTTGAGCTACTTGACTCATCCAAACATCATGAAAATTGAAAAAAATCATGAATTTAATCTGAGGATTAATAAAACATCATTTTTAACCAATATTACCAACTAGATATTTAAAAAATTCCCAAACCAAATCAAAATCTATAGGGTGCATGAAATAATAAGCAAGAAAATACAGTCAACTTCATGAAGATGGTTCATGAATCCAAGGAAACCATTATTAAAAATATTTATATTTAAATTAAGGTATCTAATTTTAATTTAACCTCTCTAAGGTGTTTGATCTTAAACCTCTTTTTTTGGCCGTACCAAGTACAAACCTAAAGACAGTTTTTGCTTGCCTAGAAGGGTGAAAAATGAGCATAATGGTTTTGGGCCAAAAATGGAAATTTTATATAAATTAAAACATATAAATAATATTTGGTAATATTAAGAGACATACCATGATCTTCTCCCATGTGGCACACTTCCCCATGGATCGTACAAGTGCCAAACTCACTTTTTTCTCAAGAAAACTGATCTTTCTTCTGAAGCACCTACCACTTTCAATTACCAATAGTTTATTAAGACATTTGATGACACATGTCACATGACATAACTTTTTTTATCCTTCACACTTCCCAATAAATTTTTATAACTCATTAAATGCCCCTTTTTTGACCTCAAAATGACGTAAAAGACTAAAATGACTAAGGACCAAGGCTAGTATAACATCAAATGATATTAATTAACCTATAAAACACCTTTTGACATATATTTTAGACCCATAAAACACATTAAAGTCATTTTTTTATCTATATGTGCCCCAATTTGACCTAAAAGTCAAATTTGGTCAACAAAGTACCATTTAATAAGATGTATTTGTATTAGACTTGCCTCCCTATTTTACCATGTGTGTGTCAAGAGACTTTAATTTAAATATTGGAGGATATTATTTATCTTATTTGAATTATTTAATGTTAAAAAATAGGTATGCTACTAAGGTGATAATACATTATGAACCTATTGCAAGATTTCATTTGGAGCCATATATACCAAGTATGGTGAACACTAGTTATGTTATCTCAGATAAGGTACTAGAAAATAGTGAGGTGGAATCTGAATAACCTCTAGATGGAGTTATAGATATTTTCCTTGATGAATGGGCCTCTGATTTACATGGACATGATCCCTAAAAGTTAATTAAAGAAGGACTTGGTGTTTATTGTCTTCATAAAAATGATGCACCAATTCCAACATTGATGAAAGATGATCAACCTAGTGATGGATTATAGCAACTATATTTTTAAGGATCCAGGATCAAACATGGAACTAAAGCTATAATGATGTTAATTTCTCCATCCAATCAAAGGTATTTATCTTCTCTCAATTTTTAATTTGGTTATTCCAATAATGTTATTGAATATGAAGAACTAGTGTATGGTTTGCAATTGGCAAGAAAGATGAAGGTCAATTCCTTACAAGTCTTTGGAGATAGTGAACTATTAGTTCACCAAGTAAGAGGATTTGATATATGCAATAACCCACTACTTAGGTCCTATAAGCATAGATTATGGGACCTAGTTGAATACTTTCAATATTTTAATATTTAAGCCATATCAAGAAATAATAACAAGCATACAAACAAGCTGGCTACTATTGGGTCACAATTCAGTATCCTAGATGACATAAAAATGGAAAAAGTTTAATCACCTCTCAAGGTAGTTGTGAGATATTATATCCTAGATAACCATGAGAATTGGCAAATATTTGAAGATGATAGTCAAATTGTCAAATTATTACAAGAGGAAGCTGAATTCTCCTCAAGGAATCAAGATAAGCATTTGTAGCAGTATGATGACCAGATTGTGCAATTGAAGACAAACAAGTTGCCTAAAGGGTTGGTCAACCTTGAAAACATATTCAGTAGAGATAATGAATTAATAAAAGAAAAAATTTCTTTATCAACCAAATAATAACACTACACAAATGTGGAGATTGCCACTGGCAAGAGTTTAAAGCTAGGCAAAGTTTGCACATCTTCAGAGAAGGAAGCTTTTATTAAGTTATGTTCAAGTTTTGTAAATGTATTTGCATGGCAGTATATTAACCTTAAATTATTTGATCCAAGTCTATCTCAACATACCATTGACTTAGAGGATGAGACTAGGCCAGTCAGACAAAGACAAAGGCCTATTAACCCAAAGCTTGAACCTTTGATGAGAGTTGAGTTGTACAAGCTATTTGAGTCATCTATAATATTTATAATTAAACACTCAACTTGGGTAGAAAAACCTTGTTCTGGTATAGAAAAATAATGGTGAAATAAGGCTATATGTTGACTTATGTGACTTGAATAAGGCCTCTCTTAAATACCACTATCCATTTCCATCTATGGAACAAATTATACAGGTAGTTACATGTTTATAAAGGTTTTCTTTATTAGATGGTCATAGTGGATATAACTAAATTTTGGTCAAAGAAGAAGACCATTTCAAAACATCCTTCACCATAAAGTTGGGGACATTTGCATACAGAAAGATGCCTTTTGGTTTATCCAATGCTAGAGCCATTTTTCAGAAGGCTATAGACATGGAGTTTCAGGGTCTCCTCAACAAGTTTATTCATATTTATTTAGATGACATAACAATATTATTTAATAGTATAAATGAGTAAATGATTCACCTTAGACAAGTGTTTGAAAGGTGCAGGGAATTTGGAGTGTCTTTGAATCCAAAAAATTAAGTTTTCTCTATTCATGAAGGTAGGCTTCTTGGACATGTCATTTTAAAAAATGGTACAAGCATAGACCCTAATAGGATAGAATCAATTTTTTCACTTTCATTGCCTAAGCATAAGAAAGGCTCACAAAGATTTTTAGGCAAGATCAAATTCATAAGGAGATACATTTTAAATCTTTCTACTTTAGCTAGGCCACTTAAAATCATGCTAAAGAAGGGTCAAATTTTCAACTGGTCTAAAGGAGTAATAAGTTTTGAAGAGATCAAGAAATCTATAGCCAATGCTCCTACACTCTTGAGCCCTAACTTTACAAAGGATTTATTCTTATACAACTATGCTAACATTGACACAATTTCAAGGATTCGCATGTAGTAGAATAAAGAGACTTTAGAGCAGCCAATAGCCTTCTTCAATCAAGGATTAGAAGAATATGAAACAAGGTATTATTTTGTTGAGATGCATGTACTTTTAGCTATAAGGTCTCTTAAAAAGTTTAGGTACTTGTTGTCTAGTAATAAGATATATTTGATGGTTGCACATCCAAGTGTCAAAGACTTTTTTTTGAACAAAAATATAAATGAAAAGAGAGTTAGTTGGATCACCAAAGTCATGGAATATGATATTGAGATCAAGGTCACAAAGCTGGTAAGAGGCAAAATAATTTGTGAACATATAGCCCAAGACTTGCAGGAGACTAATGAATAGGTTATGATGTCAAATGATCAAGAAATTTCAAGTAATCAAGCCTCACCTTCCAGATGGTTCCAAGATATGGTAAGATATCTATAGGATGGTTTTTATCCTTCTTATCTAACTCCTTCAAAAATAATATATTTTAAATTATAGTCAATTCCTTTTCTTCTTATTGATAATGTGTTCTTCAAAAAGGATATCAATGGCACATTGCTAAGATGCATAGAACTAGGTCAAATAAGTAAGTTGCTTGAGTAGTTCCATGATGGGAATGGTGGAAGACATTATTCAACAAGGATCACATCCCATAAGATAATAAAAGGTGGGTATTATTTTACAAATTTATTTGGTGATTATCATGCATGGACTAGGAAACACAAACAATGTGCCATGTTTGTTGGAAAGGTGAAGCTTGCAGCCTTACCTCTCCAACCAATTTTAGTGAATCAACCCTTTGTCCAATGGGGATTGAACTTTATTGGTTGTATCAACCCTTCTTCAAGCTTAGGGCACAAGTGGATCCTAACTGACACAAATTATTTTACCAAATGGATAGAGGTAGTATCATTAAAAAAATCCAATGAAACCAACATTTTTGACTTTATGAAGGTTTGCTTACCAGATTTGGAGTCCGTTTAACTATAATTTTTTATAATGTTATGGATTTTTTAGGATCTAAGATCATCTAGTGGGTAGTTCAACATAGTATTTTCCTCAGTACCTTATCAAACTATTATCTATAAGGCAATGGCCTTGCCAAGTCCACCAACAAGAATTTGTTGAATATCATTAGGAGAACTATTGAAAATAATCAAAGATCATGGCATCTCATATTAAAGTCAGATTTTTGGGCTGATAGAATAACCTATAAGAGGTTTATAGCCAATTCTCCATACAATCTGGTATACGGTAAAGAAGCAAGAATGCCTATTTCTCTTGAATTCCCTGCTTTAAAATTAATGCATCAACTTGAGCTTTTGGAGATTGATCCAATGGAAATAAGATATGTTGAGTTCATCGAGTTACAAGATACAAAGCATCAGTCCATGTTGGTGATGGAATCCCATCAATCAATGATAAAGAGATCTTTTGATAAAGAAGCATCTTCAAGAGCTTTCCAAGAAGGAGATTTGGTCCTCAAGTGAGATGAGGATAGAGCTAAGCCAGAAAAGCACACAAATTTTTATTCTCTCTAGAGTGGTCCATATATAGTCTCCAGATGCAAGTCCCATAATGCTTTCTATCTCACAAGGATGAATGGTGAAGAGCTTCTTGTCCTAGTCAATGGGATTCATCTAAAGCACTGTTATTAAGGAAGCTAAGTCCCCTATACATAGTTAGTTGTTTTGTTTTTTATCTAAGTGTTTTCTAACACATTTTTTTCTTTATATTTTGTTTCAAATAAGTGCTTTGTTTCACAAATGTTTAGAATATTAGTTGTCTTTACTTTAATATGTTAGTTTCCCTTCAAGTTTGTTTATTTATTTGTTTGTTGGAATTATTTGTCTTTTCAAGACAAAAATCTATCTTACAGTCAATGTAAATGGTCTGTGTATCATATAAATGATCCAAGAGTCATGTATCTATTCTGCTTTCTCAAGCATAGCAAGTATGTTACCTAGCCAAGTTGCCAAAGATGTTGACCAATTTGGTCTACATATCAAAAATGTGCCTAGTCTAAGAGTCTAGTGGAAAGAGCAAGATCTTGATTGAAGAGTGACCCAATGTTAAAAATAGTAGTTCTAGTGTTTCAAAGACCCTATGGAATGTCAAGAGTGCTTGGAATGAGTATGGAAGTGCATAGCATTCATTTGGTTATTTATTGTGTTCATATAGACATGTTTGGAGCTAGTGGCAGAAATTTTTAGTGGGTAGTTTGATAATGTTATATCTCGCATGTGTGCCAATCTTAATAAAAAATTGGCCACATGGGTCTGATCAAATTAGTCCCAAGAATATATGGACCAAGTTTTAGGTCATCTGATGAAACACATCAAAAGATATGAAGACTCAAAGTTGGCCTCCTAGACATTTCTTGATAAGTTTCCATACTTAGCCAATTTTCAAAGAACCTCAAATAGAGCCAAGTGGGTAGTTTTATAATTTTATATCTCATACATATGGTAGTCTCAGAGAAAATGGTCATATGGGTATGTTCAGCTTAGTCCCTAGTTATAACCTGCTAATTTTTAGGACATTTGTCAAAGCATGATATAAGTTATGCATGTTCAAAGTTGGATCCTCAGTTAGATTTTGCTAAGTTTTCCATACTTGGCTAAATAAACTAGACTGTTATCAAGATGTCATGCAGGAATGAATAGACTAGTCAACTTGAGTATTTTGTATACACACTTAAAAATATCTTAGGACCAATAGATCAAATGGGTTCATCCCTTTCAGTCTCAAGAACATCTCTAGAAAATTTAACCCCTCCATGATTCCTACGCTTCAAGATATAGATCTTAAAAGTTAGTCAAATAATGGGAGACATTCATGTGAGAGTCAACTCAAAGCCACTAAAAAATCCATAGGAGCTTAAATTTGATGGCCTATGGAACATCAAATACATCTACGTAGATGTCAAATGATGTTCATGTGAATGTCAAATATAAGCACCATAAATTATCCATTAGGGTTTCAAATAGGCAAAAGATCGATGGCTCATGTTTAATCATATGCCTTGATCCAACAGAGCAAGGTAGCTTGATGGTGTTACTGGGTCCCAAGAAGATCAATGGAGTGTGTGCATTCGTACATCAAGATTGATGGAGTGAGATAAGTCAAAAAGGGTCAGAGGATATTGATAATGAATACAAAGAGGATTTTTTAGCAAAAGATCAAAGACTCATATGCAGATCTAACGATACGAGAAAAATCAATAAGTTAGTATATCTACAAAATTAATAAACATAAGGATAGTTGGGTACAATGTAAATGGTCTGAGTTGGCAATCGATAGCTAATAAACAAAAGTAATCTCGAGGCATCTTTGATAAAAGTAGAAGTTATTTTGGACCTAGACAAAGCAAATGTCAAGGATCCAAGATCGAAGGCAACCGGTGTTGAACTAGGGTCACATTTTAGATACCAAGCATCATCATTAAATCTCCATATAGGTAACATAGATATTTTGGTTCTAATATATAGGTTGAAGATGGACTAGTGTTTGTGAATCAAGGTCAATCAGTTTGCACGTTTTCATAAATATTGTGATTGTGTGAAAACCAATGGTCTAAGATTGGTTTTCACCTATAGTGGACCTATATTTGATAAAAGAGCAAATACAGACTATAGATAAGTGTCTTGCCTATAATTTGAGTCACATTTTCAATAAGTAGGTACAGATGGCCACCTAATGCAGATGTGGCATAATTTAGTCAATTCCAAGACATGATCCTCATCAGTAGATCAAGTAGATAATGACATGGTTCCAAGAAAGACACCAAGTAATCAAATAAAGGAAATGTACATTTAATTATTTTACAGAATTTGTTTCTTATTGATAAGATCATGAGTCATCATCCTTGAGAATGTTAATCCATCGAAAGTGGTTGGGCCTCTTTCAATGCATAGTTGTCTCTCTCTTTATATTTTCTATAAATATAGGGTTACAAGCCTTAAAAATAATCCATCTTTTGGGAATGGCCAGACTCTACCAAAATTTGTACTATGATACCTTTTTGATACAATAAAGACTGAATTACATCATTTTCCAAGCCAGATTGAAGTGTGTTCTATGAATTCATGTATTGTGGTTAAGTGAACATATATTACTTGCTTATGTTAGAGTTTTTCTAACCTTCAAGAAGTGCTTAATAGTTCTCACATGTCATTTCAAGTGTGATTTAAAGTTTATCATCTAGCTTGAAAGTGGATATTTTCCCTCTCTTGCTAATTTGATAACCAATTAATGCCTTATCCTGAAATACTTATGTGAGATTGATTTTTTTGGTCTTGAAAATTTCTCATAGTGTGTATTGTGCAAGCTTGAGTGATAAAATAATTGGTGCATCACCATTTTTACATGCTTTTTAAGTTATTGTTAAAATCTCTATCTGTTTTCCAAGCAAGTGCTAGTTTAGGTTTAGTTTAGGTGATAGATCCAGAAGGAATCTAGCCTTCTCTAGAGGTCTAATCCATTATTAGGATACCCATAGCCTAGGATCAGTCCCATGTTGGAGTAGATTTTAGTAAAAGACTTGAACAATCTTCTGCTCAGCTAGGGTGCATATCTAGAACACCAACATTTATTATAAGTTATAAAACCATTATATTATTGTATCAACATTTTGATAAATCAATGAAGTAGATGACAACAAATCTTATGTGATTAAAAAACCATCTGTTGTTTATACACCAATGTGGGATTCAATCTTGAGATATATTTAAAGTAAAAACCTATTGTTAGATAGTTCTTTATGAACTTCACTATGATGAAACCACTCAACAATATTCTAAATATCACTAACCACTACATCCAATGTTAATACTTATAAATGGTTTTCATATCTCGCATCTGATTCATACCTATCTTTCACTCCTATTAATCTATTGTGTCTAATTTTGAACAAGAAGTACCCACTATTTAAAGGAATAATATAAAATATAATATAATGTGCCCATTTATTACAATAATTCTTAGTCAGGTAAGATGATGTTTGGACTTGTACAACATGATATTGTTGTTATTTTATAAAGTTAATAATGATGTGGTTTAGGATATATCCACCTAGGAAATTATTTTCATAAGTTAATAAAATTGTATAATAAACCCTATATTGATATTGGGTTATGTCTTTTTACGATACCCTACCTGCTAAAGCTTCTAATCCAAAAGAGGAAATAAGAAATCTATACATGGTTAAAAATCCTTATCCCTCCATATCCATCTCCATCTCAATAGTTTATAAAGGGTCACAAATATCTAAGACATCCTATAAGTGTGATACTTCTAATATTATATTAATGTATATTTTATAAATTATCTGTGTAAATCAAGGGAGAGGTGACAAAACTTTGAAAGATATTTTGACAAATTTCTAGAAGCTTTGATTAAAATATTTTTCATAATAAGGAAAAACAAGAAGAAAAAAGGAGAGACTGATTTAGGGTGGATATGATGAATTATTAATATGAGTACACTTGATGAAAAATATTATTGAATTTAAAATAAAGTGTTATTGTTGCCACACAATAAAAAATTATATTAAGTTTAAGAATAACATTATATTGTGATGTTCTTTTAATGTGATGGAGGGGTCATCCATTTAGTCAACATTGTTAACAAAAAATAGGGAATGGCTTTGATACCAAAATATCCCCCCAAACATCCATTACCAAAATAAATAACAACCCCCAAATTATAGAAGAATTATAGAGTCTAAGGGATCTTGAAAACAAGAACATGAATGGCGTTAGGTATAAAAAACTTAAAACCTTGCATAATAATTTGAGTATTTTTTTAGAACTAATACACACACATTTTTTATTTGAAAGAGAATACAATTAGATTCATTAGGTTAGGGTTTCTTTCATCTTATGGAACACATGAAAGGATTAAAATGCTAGAATATTCAAACAAAGGGCTATTAATAATGTTTGGATTTAGTAGCGCACTCTTAATAATATCAAAGAATCGGTTATGCACTTGATGAAACACAGTAAGACACATTCCCATTATGGTAAGTTCATTATTTAGGAGTTCAAATTGTTCCTTCTCCCCTTCATTCATAAGAAGACTCTAGTGGTAAATATTGAACCTTTATTCCAATCCCAGGCTTCAACAGAATCCATATAGATGGCACTTCGAGGGGAAATCTTGGTCATGATAGCATTGGAGGCATTGATATGGATTTGGATAACTTCATTGGTTTATTTTTTCTGCCAAAAATGGTATTACCAACAACAATTTAGTTAAATGATAATTTATTGTGGAAGGTCTTAAAACTACCTGTTAGGTTGGGTGGATGAACATATGCTTGGTTTCTGACTCTAAGTTTTATATTAAGTTGTTTTCCAATCCTAATTCTAACAATTCCAAGGATTGAATAATTTTTATAATCCTCCATGAAATTCATTTACTTCAATATAATTTTGACAAGATTATTTATTCACATACTCATCGAGGTTTCAATAAAAATGTGAATGCATTTGTCTATTGGGATCTTTACCAATCTAAAATGAAAGGCTTTGGTCCTCCTCCCTTATTGTGTTGAGAAAGCTAAGTAATGAGTTCTTATGTATGTTGGCCTTGGACAATAATAGAACTAATTGTTATAATCTTTGTTAGGTTATCCTTTCCTTCTTAGTTGGTTATTGTTTTTTATTCTCCTTGGCTAGTCATTGGCTTCTTATCCATTACTTTTTGCGGTTGTGGGCATAATTCCAATTCTAGTCTTGATTGGAATGATGTTGGGCTTTATTTTTTACCTCATTTTTTGCATGAGAAATAAGGTTTCAATAGTTTTAGTATTTTTGGATGATACATGCATGGCTCGATGATTTTCTATCTTTTTGTTAAGCTTTCTCTTTGAGCATGCCAAAAGGGGAAGGCTGGTTGTAATTCAGCCAATTTTGGTAGAAGAAATACCCCTGCCTCCTTGGGTATTACCCAAATTTGGCATCTCTCCTAATATTTTTTCCACCAAAAAAAAGAAAGAAAGAGAATACAATAAATAAGAGTCTATTCAATGTAAAATAAACTCACGTATCCATCAAGACATACAAAATTACAATCATACAATATTCATGATGACTATTCAACATTAGTTAGCATAGATCTACATAATGCATTGGTCATATGTATTTTCCTTTATCAACTACTAGTGATTCACCTTCCTCTCATCCTTCTAAAAAATGTTATGAAATTCAGACTGAGATTCGACATGTGGATAACAAATGGTATGAAATTTTGATTGAGATTTATTTGTGGACAACAATATTGTAAATTACAGCTGGAAATGGAAGGTGTTTTTGGATGGATCTTAATACAAACCTCACATTATACTCTTATCCTTAATGCCCTAAAACTTTACAATTTTTTTTTGTCCATCATGCTCAAAAAAATCTATTTTTTATAAAAAGTCCAACATCCTACATGGCCTATGGTTTACTTCTGACTACTAGAAGTTTGTTGACCTGGTTATCACCATCCTTCCAATAGTTTTTTCTCTATATGTGAATTAAATTTGTATGTTGGGAAAATATCTATATATCTTAAAATATTAATTCTAAATAATAGTGAGAGATACCCATGAGGATTAAATGTGCCATGTTTTACTCTTGCATGCCTCTTTGTAGGGATGAGATTTGATGTTCACCTCAGCTTGTCAACTAAAACTTTATTAATGACTTAATATTATTTTAGATCTTCCAATAACATTTTCAAAAAATATTTAACTATAATATATAATTTTATAATCATTTGGAATCACCTAAAAGTGGTATTTGAGTGCTAAAAGTTCTACTTGAAACAACATATTCCTAGCTTATCCCTAGACCTATCATAGAGCCTTTTATCACACTTTTTCAACCTTTGTGTAACCATAGTCATCCCTAGTTAGCTAAAACATAGTCTCATACCTTCATTCATAGATCTTGGCCCTTTGTACCCAACAGCCTACTAGCTGGACATTAGTGCCACATTAAGGACACTAAATCCATGTGGCACTAGTGTCCCCAAAATGGCACTAATGTCTTTTACCCTAAATTTCTTGAACAGATATATTTTAAAAATTAAAACCCTCTTAAGGTCGGCATAAGAATCTTTTATTATCTTCACAAGTTACAAAACACTATAAATACATGACTTTTAGACCTCTTTCCACTAGATGGAAATTAGATGCAAAATACATATTAAAACATGAAACAAGTTGAGAAAAATCAAGGTTATTAATCCCTATTGTGCCCTACTTTTATATACTACCATCTAAACTTTCCCTAAGCCCAAAATTTATATAATTCCAATCTCAATCACACTCAAGGCATTCAAGACCATTATCATTCTAGCATCATTTGCTCTTGCACCAGCACTTAGGTGGGGAGAATTACATCAGGCTTGATCCCTCCTTGGAGTATTGGTATGTAGGTAACTCTCTTCATAGTGGGGTGTTGAGGATGTCTAATATATCCTACTAAAAAATACACATTTTTAGCTCATGACTTAATTTCAAGGAGGACTAGGGTTTACATCATAAATCAACTAGTATAGGCACAATATAGAGTTTTAGATTTTATGCGTACAGGAACTAAACCCAAAAACATAGGCATATGTGCACCTAGAATTTAGGAATAATATTGCATAGAGGACACTAGCACCATTTTCAACACACTATATCCACATGGTGCTACTTTTTAAGTGTGGCACTACTATCCAAGAGAGGATTTGACATAGGGATCCAGTTGATGACACTCAAACATGTTTGTATCCTAGTTTTCAACACTCAAATCTTCTACATCAAGTGTCTTCCAAATAAGTCTTTATTTTCACATATTTATTACTATTTTATAAATTCAAAGCAAGTCAGAAAATATAATAAATCAGTGGTTATTTATTACATATTATTTCACTAATTTAGACTACTCAGCGTTTTAATCAAATATAGGATTTACATAGCTAAACCATAAAAGGTTAAAACATTTGGTGAACCTGAATTACTTTGAATCTTGATTAAAACCCTAGTTATACATAGGGTTTATATTCTCCCCATTTTTTTCAACTGAATTAGGGTTACAAGCTCTTATTTTTTGATTTTTTGGCATAACCTAGCTCATGTAATCAATCCCACATTAGGGTTTCATTTATTTAAATATAATTTAAATTTTTTCAAAGCAACCCGGATTCAAAAACCTAACCCTAGGGTTTACATTTCCAAAATTTAGATTTTAGATCCCTATATCTTCTCTTTTGCATAATCATAATTAGAATGATAGCATAAATTAATCACTTTTTATTAGAAAGTTTAATACTTTCATTTGCATGCTTGTTTCCTTTGATTCAAAATAAACTCAAAAATGACATAAACACATGCATAGATGATGTTTTATATAAATTTAAATATATTCCATATCTCATAGCATGTTACCTTTCTCCTATGTTGAATTCTATTAACAAACAAAGTTATACACACAAAGGATTTAGCCCATAAGCTAACAACTATGTTTCAAGTTTCAATGTCATATCTTATGCACAGGAAAGAATATCTTTATCGTCCTAATCTCCATGAGGGTGATAAATAATTTCATTATAACCAAGTCCATGCTATCACCCCTCCATGAGATGAATCAGTCTATAACAATGTCACTAATCCCCATACTTAGCATATTCACATATCTTCCCTACAAGGTGTGTGCCTACATGTTCAATCAGAAACAACTAGGGTTTGTACTTTGAAGACTCTATACAATAAAATTATCATTATGAACAAGATAATTGTAGGTTTACAAAATCAAAATCAAATATTACATGAAAATATTAAAATATTGGAAAATAAATTTACAAAATAAATGCCTCTAGGGCACACTAGTGTAAATCATGCCTATGCATCTTCTTCTAGTCAATTTGTGGAAAATAATGTTACATATCAAAACATGGAATCATAAAAAAGTGAATCTATAATTAGTGATTCAAAAAGAATTCAAAGACCAAATAAGAGTTTAAGTGAGGTACTAATGGAAATTATTAAAGTTAAGTTGATTAGCCTACCTCTTCTACACCCAATGAGGAGATCTAGATATTTTTGTGCATATCTTAAAATGCATGGGCACCGCACAAATTAACGTTTAGCATTGAAAATAAAAATGTAATAGATAATGGGTATAGATGACAAAAACAATGATACATCATGCAAAAAACATACAATGTCACATCTCCCAATTCATAAATAGTACAAAAATGGTTACCAAAGCATAATTCAGAATAACAAAAGGTTCATAAAGCATAATCAAATCAAGAAATAGTAAAACAAGCATAGGTAAGAAAAATATGAAAATATACATCTCCAAAATGAGGCTCAAATTTCAAATTAGTGTGGGTTTGGTCAAAAGTATCTACAAAAGTTGAATTATCATGGTTGAGTTTTGGGCAAGAAATCCCAAGACATCACTTCTCCTATTCTATCAGTTGATAATATTGGAAAACAAGATTTGGGATTTATTGAACATCCTAAGGCACATAATTCACAAATAAAATTTATTAAATCAAAATATCTAGATACATAGTAAATGTTACATAAAGATCAATAACTTAAGCTGCAAATTCAAAATCACACTTAGCCAACAAGCATTCTCAAATAAAGTTTTATAACAAAAGAGCCTCCACAACACCATATGTCTAAAATAATCATAGTTTCAAAGGGCACAATAAACATGCCAAATCACAATTCGTAAAGGTCAACTCCACAATATTAGGCAATTCCCTCTAGCATCCTAGGTTATTATGATTTTGATGATGAACAATACTCAGATTCCTACTACAACATTCAACTATAGCATAGCAATAAAATTGCATGAGAGATTATCATTCCTATTTTTAACATAGGCCACAATGATAGTGAGTCTCTTGTGAGACTCATCAGTTAGTATTGTTTCTCCCTTATTGTACATACTTTATTTTCTCTTGTTTCTTGTACATAATTCATTTTCATATTGCTTATACATAGCTTATATCCAAAAAATACAAAAACAATATAACATGCCAAAACATAAGAACATTCAAATATTACCCAAAAAACACAAAAATTATAGATTGTATGCATTCATACATTTACACTTCTTATACTTTACAGACACTACATATTCTATCTATCTTAGTATAATTAGTTTTATCATACATACATGCTTAACTTGTTCTTGTCGAGTGCTTGCAGATTGCATACATGACTTAGGTCCACTAAATTAGTCCATACTTGCTATCATCTACCCATTGGGGGCATACGTACTGATTCATGGTTAATCATTTGACACATTCACCCACTTGGGGGTATCTTATACGTAGTTTCTATTACCAGGTTCTATCCTTGCATTCTATACATTCTAGGTTTAGCATTGTTATATATTGATATTAATCATTGTTATATATATTTAGATTTATTTATGACTATTAATAGTTTAGACTCAACATATGTACATCCTATCTCTTACATAGAATTATACTAAATTCATGCATGCTTTTATTTCTATCTTTCCTAGTTTAGACTTGATTGTATTCTCTATACTTATTCTATTCAAGGGTTTTTGAATATGCCATTAATCTTTGCCTCTACAACACTTCTATTCATGCATGCTTTGGACATATGACCATGTCCCTTGCATGTGCTTTCCTTATTATGTATGCAAACATTTAAACACGTCCTTATATGTTTCTCTAAGCCAATTTTCTTGTTACTTGTGTATGTGGACATTTGAACATGTCCTTGTATGTCTTCTATTCTCAAACTTGGTGACATGTGCCCATGTCCCTTGTATTGTGTCCCCTTGGCCTATGTTGCATGCCTCATGTGTTTTGTATATATGATTTCTTGTATGCATCATGGCCATGATATTTGTATTTACTTGTTACACACATCAATTCTTGATTCCATGAGGGACCTCATGCATCTACCCTTCCTACTTGGGTATCGTGATGGACATCATGCCATACACCCCTAGCTAGATACTCAAAGATATTGTTATATACATTGATTACATCTATCTTGACACCCTTGTGCAATGTTAGACATAACATACCTCTTAAATTATATACTTATGCTCAGATTCTCTTACATTTTAATGTTATGTTTGTACATTATATTGGATTATCATGCAATTATCATATTTGTTTCGGCTAACACATTTTGTAGATATATTTATTTTGAGGATAATTCTTGTAAAGGTTAAATAACTACCCTCAAAAGAGATGGAATTCATAGGGGTTTTTCATTGAGATCAGACTCCTACATTGTACTCATAAAACATTTTTCAACACACAGGCTTAGTTTTAGAAAATCAGACACAATTAAAACACAAGAAAAAATAGGCAATCATAAATTAGTATAGTGACTCAGATTTCAAACCAGATAGACATTAGCACCTAGATAGGGTCACTATCACCACATGGTACTACTATTAAATATCCTTAGTTTTAGGGTATTTTAGATTAGCCATAATAGTACAATAGGTACAATATAGGTTTACACATATACAACTATAGGTTTGACAATTATGCTCAAATTTTTCTCATATTCACACTAGTTTAGCTCAAATTCATATCATTTAATTATATTGGGGGAATAAT
The DNA here is from genome assembly GCA_037957365.1 of Torreya grandis. Lineage (NCBI taxonomy): Eukaryota > Viridiplantae > Streptophyta > Pinopsida > Cupressales > Taxaceae > Torreya > Torreya grandis. Next base: position 4,082,535 of record JARHVA010000217.1, read on the forward strand.
GCATGGCATGATTATCCCCATATTCATTTCAGATACACAAATATAATTACTATAACTCAGTCCAAAATTAGTATACTTAGATATTAGATCGGGGGCATATGTAGGGCACATTATGTCCATATGCTCAGTTACACATAGATTGATTAGATGGGATGGAAAAATCCATGTCATTCTTTATGTTGTATACACTTGACATCATATTACAAGTTGTCACCAGTTTCATGCCTTACTCCATCTATAGTGGTTGGCATTCCCAAGTGGCCTAGAGCTGCCTAATATACCCAAGTGGCTGTGGAGCTGACATTCATAGTTAGATATACCTAGTTATATATTTACAACAATTTACAAATTTCAATTTAAGATGCATCTACTACACACAGGTGGGAAATGATGGAGTCATATCTTACTTGAGTTCTTGAGCCACCCACATGAGAGGGTTGGACACATTTTCAATATAATCCAATCTATTCATAGGGCATGATCTACTAAGTAGGGGTGGGCAATGATGAAGTCAAAACTAGATTGAGATCTTGAGATACCCACATATGAGAATTGATCAAGCTGTCAGCTCAGTCCAAAATATTCAATGATTTTATCACTATGTATACGTACACACACAGGTTATCACTAGGTTTATGCATTGGTTCATGTACCCATTGAGGTGTATTTTTTCCTTTCCTCTTTCCCATATCTTTACTCAATTTTACTCGGTTACTTCTTTATTCAGCATAGTCTCTTAATTTTGATATCTCTTAAGTAAGACTAATTTATGCACGTTTCATTATAGGGTATGCTTTAGATCATGCTTCACATATGTAAACCTAAACTCACATACAAAGACTTAGTTACACAAGATTCACTTCCTAGGTAAGTCCAGGTATGCTTCTTTTTTACTTTTTACTAGTCATTTCACTTTATTACAGTTATAGCATAAAGGGGGGCAAAGGTAATCACCTAAAAGTGGTAATTAAGTGTTAAGAGAGCTAATTGAGACAACATATTCCTACCTTAGCCTGAAACCTATCCTATATCCTTTTATCACACATTTCTATCCTTTGTGTAGACCATAGGCATCCCTAATCAGCTAAAACACAATATCAGACCTTCATTCCTAGATCTTAGCCCTTCATGCTAAATAGCCTACTAGCTAGACATTAGGGCCACATTAAGGACACTAGAGCCACGTGGCTCTAGTGTCCCTAAAATGATGCTTATGTCCTTTACCCTAACTTTTTTAAATATATATATTTTCAAAATTAAAATCATCCTAAGGTCAGCCTAAGCATATTTTATTATCTGCACAAGCTATAGAATACTATAAATACATGACTTTCAGACCTCTATCTACTAGATCAAAATTAGATGCAAAATACCTATTCAAACACAAAATAATTTGAGAAAATCAAGATTATTAGTGTTGGAGAGTTGTCAGTGATATCATGGTAGTGTCATGGATATGTCCTAGTGAGTCGATAAAGTGTTTTGATAGCCTAAGTAATAATGACAAAGTGTGCAATGTGTTTGTTCTAGTGTGCTTTATGTTGGCTTGCTTGATCTTCAATTTTGGCATGATCAGAGATGTCCAAGGATGATTATGGTGATTTTATCATGTGAAATAGGTCCCTAATATATTATTTATGCTTTGAGAGCTTATGTGCGTAAGTGGAATTCATTTGGTTGTCCATAGTTTTCATCTAGATAGTTTGGGTCTAGTAGCAAAAAATCTAAGTAGACAGTTTGATGATGTCACCATTACCACATGTGAATGATTCAAGGGGAATTGGTCATATTATTGTGATCACATTAGTCCCTAATTATTATGTTCCAAATCTCAAGTCATACATCGAAGCACAGTTAAAGATATGAGGGTGTAAAGTTGGCTTCTAAGTTAGAATTCATTGTTTTCCCATACTTAGCCAAATTTGCAATGTGACTAGAAAGCATTGAGTAGGCATGTTAATAAGGTTATAATTCACACGTGTGGAGGTGTCAGGACAAAATGATCATATGATTTTTTTCATTTTGTGCCTATTTTATTTGCACTATTTTTTAGATCATGTGGTGTAGCACATCAAAAGATATGCATATGAAAAGTTGGGCTCCTAGGTAGTATGACTGTGTTTTCCCATACTTGGCCAATTTTGCAATGTGGAAAGAAGAGTCCAGTGAACATTTTAATGGTTTTATATCTTGCACATTTGAAGGAATCAAGAAAACCTGATCATATGGGTTTGTTTAGTTTTGATCATAGATGATTTGTGTTAAATTTGAAATCATGCACTAAAGCATGGCAAAAGTTATGCAAGAACAAAGTTGGTCTCCTAGACAAATTTTAAGCATAGTTGGCTCTATGATAGAAAAATTTGAGAAGGCATTTTAATGACTATGTATCTCACTCATGCCAAGGTTTTAGGAGTAAAGTGTCACATGGTTGGATTCTCCTATGTGAGGAGATCATCTAGTACAAATTTGAGATCATGCGAGTAAGCGCAAAATAAGTTATTGAGGAAAAAAAATGGATACTTAGGCATATTGAAATGGTCCTCATACTTGGTCATTTTTGAAAGAGTTAAAGCTCAAATAAGATTAACTATGTGCATTGCTCCAAGAAGTCAGGAAGCAACGAGATGAGGATAGGTGAACAATATTTAATGACTAATCAAAGGTATAGGATAATGATCCAACAATGAATGGGTGTTCATGAATATTGATCAAATGGTGAGTGTTGATCATTAAAAACATGGTTGATCCATAAATATCGATGGAGTGTGTCGAGTCAATGTTTTAAGATTGCACGAGATGAGGTCAAAGTGATAGAGGTTTAACATTTGAGAATTAGTGCCTATGCATTAAAGTTTAGACATGATCAAATGGTGCATAATTTATCCAAAGATGAGAGGATATGAGATGTGAGCATAGTGAATGAGCTTTAACTGTGATTGTTGGCATTTAAATATTTGAATTTTTCAAAGGGAAAAACCAAAGCTCAGTATTTTTGTCCATATCTTTTGACAGAAGTCAAATTTGCTATTGATGTAAAAATAAAAGTTGTAGAGGACTCCATGGTGCATCCAATGAACCTAGTTTGAAAATTTTAAATTGTGTATAATAAAATATATTGAGCTTCAAATTTGACTGTGTTCATGCTTATTCTGCAAGTGACCCGAGAAGGATGTTTTATCTTGTGATGATGTTGTTTCGATGTTTCATGGTGAATTGGATTTTGGGGAGTGTTGTAGAATCCATGAAGATTCTCTATGAGTATTTTAGAGGTGTGATAAATCTATATTGAGTATGAACAATGCTTAATAATTTGATTATGTATTTTTTCATGATGTTCCTATGTGCCAAGTCAATGTTTGATTTGTTTGAGAATACGTAGAGGTGAACTAAGATAACTGTGATCATATGAGGATGTTGAAGGGGTCATAAGGAGTGGACCCATGTATTTGAAAGTGATCATGTGTTATTTTTTTTCTTTATGGTGTGATAAATGGGTGAATAGGTCTCCATGCGACCTATAAGAGCTACAAGGGCCTTATTAAAAGGTGTAGTTGCTTAAAGGTGACCCATAGATCTTTTGGTCAACTTATGAATATTGTATTGAGATATGTCTTCGCATGTAAAATTATTTAAGGGTTAAGACATGCCTAATGGCTAACCAAGATGATGATGATCATGAATGCTCTATAAATAGTGAAATCAAAAGGGTTGATTTTTAGACTTATGAGACAAGAATGAGGGAGAGAAAATGTGGAACCAAGTGAAGGTAAGAACCTTTGAAAGAGAAGGTACATGTTAGTTAGTACCAATAGAGAGTGAAGAGTATTAGACATTCTTGTCTAAGAAAGGTGTTGAATATGATCACATAGGCCATTGGACCTAATAAGCCTAGAAGAGGTAGAATGGGTTAGTATGCTCAAGAGGTTGTTTGAGAGAGGCTTGTGTGTGTGATTTGTGGAGTGAACGAGGGGTAGAGTGCCATGTGGATGAGTTGATGAACAAGTTATTTTGAGGACCATATTTATGACCTGTTGGTTATAATTATCTTGGTAGAATAGTTCTCTTGTTATTTAAGTGTGAACGAAGGCAAGGTGAAGACTGTGTGAGTTTGGTGGTTGATCTAAGAGGTAGATTAGTGTGTGGACTATATGTATGACCATCTGGTTATGTTTTTTAATCTATGATAGAGTTTTTATTGTGAATGATGCATTGAGTGTGCATATTTGATGAGTGGGGTTAGTTGGGATATATAATGTGTCATAATTGATCTTTATGTGTTGGTTCAAGTATGAATGTGCTTTAGGTAATAGGGTATGTTGGGTGACAAAGTTGTTGCTAAAGGTGAAGGGTGATAATTATAATTCCATCATCAAGTGTTGAAGACATTAGTTCTAAGGTGAAAGTGTTCAAATGAGGGTCTAAAGGAGTTGATCTTTCTTAGGGGCACTTGCTCCTTGTGAAACAGATGTTTCACTACATACCTTCGGTCAAGAGGATATGATCAAGGTTTTATGATCTAAAGGAGTTGATCATTATCTTCTTTTTAATTTATTATAGGATAGTAGTCCATTTGTGTTTTAGGCTTGAGAGTGGATTTTATTCCCCATGAGGGTTTCCCACATGAACTATGTTATGTGTTTGATCTTGTGTATGCATTGAATGTATGAGCTCCCTTGTTGATGATTCTTGATCAAGTTGATATATGTTGATTGGTTAATAGTTTAAAGGACTATAATTTAAATTGAAATATTTGGGCTCACTAATTAACCCTTCCCTCTTAATTATTTTACCTCTAACAATTAATACCTATTATGCCCTACTTTTACATACTACCATCTACAACTACCCTAAGACCAGATTTTCTAAAATTCTAATCTCAAGCACACTCAAGGCATTCAATACCATTATCATTCTAGCATCACTTGCACTTGAACCAACACTTAGGTGGAGAGAACTACATTAGGTTTGATCCCTCAGAGTATTAGTATGTAGGCAACTCTCTTCACAACAAGGTGTTGAGGATGTCCAACATATCCTACTAATGAACACACATTTTTAGTTCATGACTTACTTATAAGGAGGACTAGGGTTTGAATCATAAATAAATTATGATAGACATATTTTAAGCATAGGATATATATTTTACTTAATCAAATTCCTTTTGCTTTAACCACTTAATCATACATTCAAGATATCTAATAAAACTGAAAGCAATAACATGCACCACACAAGAGAGAAAGAGACACCAAATTTTACGTGGAAACCCAAAGTGGGAAAAACCATGGAGAACAATCTCAAGTATATAAATGAGCACCAACTCAAGTTTACAAATTTCACAAGCATTAAATTGCAGGAGAACCAACCCTTTTGTTGAGCACCAACTCACAGGAGCACTAACCCCTTTGTGTATAAAACACAAACTATCTCTCAATGTTGCTTTCTCAACAAATGATAACACACTACTATATCTCTTCTTTTTTCTCTTCTCTACTCTTCTAAGCTAGATATAATAATTACAAACCATCCTCTTCCTTGCTTATTATAAATGGCTTCCCAAGCCTCCTTTTATAGCATTCCAAATGACCTTTAGCATTCACCCTTTGTGACCTTTCAATTCACATGGAAAATGGTGTCAAACTTGCATGACCCTTTGAATTCTTTCATATGAAAAGTCACCTGGTGACCCTTCATGGGAAAATGTGTCATTTCCCTCATTTATCATTATCTCATGACTCTTTGAATTCCTTAAGGTGACCCTTCATGGGAAAATGCATCCTTTCCCTTTTTTGTCTTTTCTTGGTGACTCTTTGACTTCCTCATGGGCCCTCTTTTGTCTTTATACAACCAAAAATATATTCATTAATATTTAATTAATATAAACACACTTTAGCTCAGATATGAACATTAAAAACCCTTTAGACATTAAATGCTATGGGGCCTTTATCACCAATATTGTTAGACCTTTGACATCAATGACAATATTTCCAAAAATCTCCCTCTTTATCATTGATGACAACCTCAAAATAAAAATATGACATCCTAAAACCTGTACTGCACATGCCAACCTGCACATACTACCAACTAAAAAGCATACAGTAACTCCCCCTTACTATAGCATCCTATATTCTGAACCTATTCATGTACATATTCTTGTACCTATTCTTATACCTGTTCCTATACCTATTCCTATACTTCCCCCCCTCAACTGATATACAAATTAATCTATCAACTCACCTTCATTACTTTCTTGTCATGCAACACAGCCAGCATCCACAATTGTTCATTTTTTTTCTAAAAAGTGTCTCCTTGAAGCCTAGAAGAGACACGCCACACAAAGAGTCCCAGAATAAAATCTTAGGAGATGCCCACATCTCCTCTGTTACTTCCTTGATCTTCTTACGTCTTTCTCTTAGAATCCATTTAAGCATGTCTAAATTCTTTGACTCACTATCCTAAACATCCATGATGTTTTTCATCTTCCCAATTCTTGCAATTGTCTTATCTTGACATGGCTCATGCTTAAATGTAATAAGAGATTATTTTTGATCTGTAGGTTGTTTAGGACTAGTATTCACTATCTTTGGTCTCCAAACCTGAGTTTGGCTCTTTTCATACCTTTTAGGGCCTTCATGTCCTTTGACATACCTTGAGGATATCTTTACTCCATTTGGACATAATTTAGTAATATGGCCAACCTTATGACAATAAAATCAAACAATGTTTCTCATAACTTTTGCTTGAAGATGAATGAAATCTCTCTTTGACTGAGTGATTCTCCTCAACTAGTCTCTTTCCCTATGACCAACATGATGACAAACCAAACAATGGCCATGAAAAAAATTGGAAAACCTAAAGGCATTGGGCTACCTAATTGGCTTTTTCAATTTACCTTTAAAACTTGTATCCTTCTCACCTTTGACTGATATTTCTCAACCTTGACTATGAGCCTCTCATGCTTATCCTTCAAAGAACCTAATTCAACCTTCAATTGATTACACTCTTCTCTTGATTTCAAACTTGAATATGCAACCTCTAGTTGATTCTTAAGATCCTGAATAAACATCTTATCTCATTTTGCTTCTATAGCCAACTTAGAATCTAAGATACACACATGTTCATTAAGAGCCTCAACCATAGATTTCAACTCTTGATTCTCCTTCTTTAACTACTTGGCCATCATGCTTTCCCTAATCTACCTTTAAGCTGTTAAACTCTTTCTAAAGGAACCTGCTCTAATACCAATTGTTAAGCATAGGATATATCTTTTACTTAACCAAATTTATTTTGCTTTAACCACTTAATCATACATTCAAGATATGCAATAAAATTGAAATCAATAACATGCACCACACAAGAGAGAAAGAGACACCAAATTTTACGTGGTAACCCAAAGTGGGAAAAACCACAAAGAATAATCTCAAGTATATAAATGTTCACCAACTCAAGTTTACATAGTTCACAAGCACCAACTTGCAGAAGCACCAACCCCTTTGCTAAGCAACAACATAGTAATGATTTGTGAGTACCAACCCACATGAGCACCAACCCCTTTGCGTATAAAATAGAAACTATCTCTCAATGTTACTTTCTCAACAAATGATAGCACACTACTATATCTCTTCTCTTTTCTCTCCTCTGCTCTGCTAAGCTAGATATAATAATTACAAACCATGCTCTTCCTTGCTTATTACAAATGGTTTCCCAAGCCTCATTTTATATCATTCCAAATGACCTTTTCCATTCACCCTTTGTGACCTTTAAATTCACATGGAAAATGGCACCAAACATGCATGACCCTTTGAATTCTTTCATATGAAAAGTCACGTGGTGACCCTTCATGGGAAAATGTGTCCTTTCCCTATTTTGTCTTTATCTCATGACTCTTCGAATTCCTTAAGGTGACCCTTCATGTTAAAATGCATTCTTTCCCTCTTTTATCTTTTCTTGGTGAATCTTTGACTTCCTCATGAGCCCTCTTTTGTCTTTTGCAACCAAAAATATATTCATTAATATTTAATTAATATTAACACACTTTACCCAAGATATGAACATTAAAAACACCTTAGACATTAAATGCTATGGGACCTTTGTCACCAATATTGTTATACCTTTGACATCAATGACAATATTTCCAATAGCATAATATAGAGTTTTAGACTTTGTGTGCATAGAAACAAAACCTAAAAACATAGGCGTAGGTGCACCCAAAATTTAAGAATAGTTCTGCACAAAGGACACTAGCACCATTTTTAGGACACTAGATCCACATGGTGCTATTATCCAAGTGTGGTGCTACTGTCTAGGAGAGGATCTGACATAAGGATTTGGTTGACAATACTCAGACCTATTTGTATCCCAATTTTTAGCACTCAAATATTTCACATTGGGTGTTTCCCAGATAATTATTTATTTACACATATTTATTACTATTTTTTGAAAGTCAAAGTTAGTCAAAATCTATAACAAATCATTGGTTATTTATTTCATATTATTTCACTGATTTGGACTACTCAACCCTCTAATCAAACATAGGATTTACATAACTAAACCCTAAAAGGCTAAAACATATTTTATAATAATAATCAGAGACAACATCTAAGTTCACATGAGAGAATATATTGGTTTTTCCTTTTCCTTATTTCTTTTTAGATTAAAGTTTACTTTAGATTTTTCATCAAGGTTCAAATTTTTAATGATTTATTCTCTCTTTAAATTAGTGATATGTATTTAGAGTAATTATTTTACAATCAAACTTGGGGACAACTGACATTTTTTAGTCATTATGTAGTTTGTGAGAAGTAAAGTGTGCAACCAAATTCTATTCTATGAGGAAATTAGGTAATAGTTATTAATCCTTTACACAAAGAGACCCTCATATAAATAATTATTGAATGTATCAAGTTTTTATATAAAAATAGTGTATTCTTCCATTTTCTTTGTATTTTTATGATGAATCAAACATAATTGACTTGTGAATCTAAACTAAGGTAAAACCTATCAACAATAATAAATGAAACAAAAGCAATATAAAATAAAATAATATATAATCAAATAATATTAAATTTTTAATGATATATTACCGAAAACATTCTTAATTTACATATAAAATTAAACGTCAAAGGTTCAAAACTCTTCTATTTTTCATATCTTTCCATATATTGTGCATTGAATCCCAATCCATGTTTAATATATCGGGCCATTAAGTGACAATCTCATTAATACATATAACGTATCCAAACCTAGATTTTATATTTTAATATATTTAATTAGGTTTTGTCTTGAAAAACCTCTTTCACATGCAATTGTACTTGCAAGAATGGTAAGAATCGCTTGCCATAATTTCATCATATTAGGGTAAAGAGAATGTCAAAGATTTATATGACAAAACACTCTCCATGCTTCATTCATCAAAAAATCCTCACACACCAAATTTAATGAATCAAAAAAAGGATGTAACTCTTTTTTAAAATATTTAGCATCAAACAACATGTCAAGCTCAATTTGATCTTCTCAATTGGTAGACTGTAAATGTGTGAGAAGAACATCTAGCCAACATTCAAAAAAATTCTCTCGACCTCTGCACTCTTGCTGATAAAATTTGGTGTCGAATAGTTTGACATCATTAAAAAGAGTAAGATCGAGGTATCTTTCATTCAAACAATCTATAAGATCTTGAATGTAATATTTTATGAGCTTATTACAACTTTTTAGTGTTTCACCAATTCGAGGTTTCATTTTTTTATTTTTTTATATCACTGAAACCAAACTTAGCATCATGGATATACCCATATAATAAGCTATGTTATCATTGACATCACTTTATTTATCAAAGATTTCAATAAATCCATTTGTAGTGTCAGCTAAGGATTTTGAAATGTATATTTTGCCTTTAGAAAATGTTTCATTCCTCAAAAACCATCTCATTAGGTTTGTAATGGTCACCTCCATAGACATGCCAAGAATGGTGATATCAATGTTATCTTATTTAAATATTTTGTTTAACATATTGAACTCACCTAAAACATCTGCAAGCATATTCAAACAAAATTTCACCAAATAAATTTGTGTCTTATCATACCATGATGAGGTGCTCCTTTCATTCTTCCATAGTGTTAAAATTGTTAGCATAACTTTTACTAGCCTTTGAATGACCTCTCCCATAGATAACTATCTGACGCTATGTATTTGTAAAACATCAAGAATATTAATTTGCATGACCTTAAGTAGTGATTCTAATTCATTATTTATTTTTGAAAAAAATAATACCCATGAATATACCTTATTTGCAATCTTTTCCATATACATAAACTTGGGAACCCTCTTTAAAGCATCTATTGTTGTCAATGTCTCTCAATGTAGTACATAGTGAACTATGATCAAATTTGGTTTGTATTTTCTTAAATATAAAATAAAACCATTTTCATATTTCCTACCATTGTTGATGTCCCATTTGTAAAAACAATAACAAACCTATTCATTTAAATACATTGCTCGTTTGTTACTTCATGTAAATTAGCATATATTGTTTTCCCTTTTCCATTGGCCACATTATTGAGTACCATAAATTGAGAAATTGATTTTTCCAATCCATTTTGAGTCTATATATGTAGCATGGAGTACAAGGTATTGTTTGAGACTACGATTAGTGCTTTCATCCAACATCAACAAAAATAAAGGGCTATTTAATTTAGTATCAACTTGCATCTTTTTAATATACTTTGATATGCAATACAAAAATTCATTTGTAGTGAAACAATTTTTATATGAAGCATATTCCAAGGACTTTGGAATATTAGGTGTTTCTAAATAGAAGAGAAAGTGGAAAAGCTTTTCATATTTAGACAATGATAAATCCTCTTGGCAAACAAAATACGATGTTTTCATTTTGGTGATCACTCTTTTTCTATTGCTATCTTGAATTTATGAAACATCCTTTAGTATAGACTTGACCTATTTATCCTTAGCGTAAGTTTCTCATGAATATAGAAGAGAATCATGTTTTACTATAGTGTATCCATCTCCTATACCCCATAGTCCAAATTTAATATAATTTACACAATATTCACAGTTCATGAATGTTTAATCATCACACTCAAAATAAATTAACCATTGAAACTTATCTACACATTCATAGTGAAACTTTCTTCTTTTTGCAACTTTTCTTTTTCATTTCTAACCTCTTCATCAAATCGATCCTCTAATGAATCGAAGGAAGTTCCAAATATTTCATATAATTTTGCCTTCACTTCAGGGTCTCTATCTTTATGGCTCGCCCTCTCCAAGAGAATATCTAAGGGAGTGTTTGAACCCTATGTTTTTTGAAATCCATAAATTTCATGAATAATACATTGAGATTTTTTTCTTTGTGACATTATATAATTATTTGTGGGTTACATACTCATAAATTCATGTAAACATAATTTTTAAATAAACACTAAAACATGTTATCAAATTTAAAGCTAATAATTATTTATAGAGGGATAAAACTATTAGAGTTTAATATTCATCGATTACATCCTGAAATATTTTAAACACAAAAATAATTGAGACATATATCTAATTGTTATATTATAAAATATGATCTCTTATATTTGGCTTTACTGAATAAGGGAGCCATTTATGTTATCTTATGGTTTTTAGGTATGGGCATTACAATGTTTTTTTTTTTTATCTTGAGGTCATTTTGATAACCATGGTGCTGAGCGCGGCGTGGAAATGAGAATCCTTTATTGCGTGATGGGGGAAACTTTGTTTTCCTGTATGGAATGTCAAAACCAACGCGTGGAGAGGAGTTGGCTGCTGAGATACTTGACCAGCGCGCGTGGTGAGGGTTTGGCCATGGGGAGTGCCTTGAATGGATCCCTGTGGTGGTAGTTGATGTGATTATAGCGGATAAGGAGGGGCTCTATTTCTACTGTAACCCCAGGGTCAAGATTGAAGATGAGTTTTTTAGGGGTGGATGCCAGATCTGGTTATTCGCCATTGCCTTCTGTCTGTGGGGTCATGGCTCATGTAGAAGTGTTCCAAATGTCTTTGACGAAATTTTGATTGCCAAGGCAGTGAATCCTTTGAGTTTAGCAGAGGGGGAGAATGGGTTGACGATCGAGTGGACGGATTGGGCGATGGTGGTGCTGGTTCTGGGGATTGTTTCTTTGTTTTTTTGGTTGGGGTTGGGGGCTGAGGGCGGACATTTATGCAGCTCCCTTATACCCTTCCTCGTGTTAACGCGGCTTTGAAATGTGCAAATCTATTATTGCTTGGAATTTTTTTAAGTTACAGGTCCCTGTAAAACCTGGATTCTTGTTTCAGGTCATAGAGCCTGGTTTTTTTGTTTAGGTTTCAAGTCCTTGTAAAAACTGGGGAGCTTTAACTAGTTTATTTTGTTGGTTTCAGGTCCATGTAAAACCTGGTTCTGTTACTATTTTTCAGTGGGTTTGCCTGTCCAGGCAGTTTGTTTTGCTTTATCTTTTTTGGTCTGTATAGGGTTTCGGGGCCCCTTCAAAACCTGTTTTTACCTTAATCTAAAACACTAAGTGGGAATTAGTAACTAACTTCTATTGTACAGTTTTTATTTTATTTGTTTTTATATATCACTCCCTCTTTATAATACTCAAAAATATTTTTTATAACTAAGAGAGGTCAATGAGCTCCCTTTTTAAAATAACCTATAATATCTTGTTTTTCACCTTTAAAGAAAAATAAGCTTTTACTTTTTATAATTCTAAGAGATCAATGGACTCCCTTTCTTACAAAAGTATTTTTTACTATTGTTTTTCATCTATGATGTCTATGAGATATACTTGATATAATTAAGAATAAAAGGATAGTTTCCATTTCAAGAAAAATAAAGAGCATTTCATATACATCCTTTCTAATGTTAAATTCATTCCAAACAAGGTTCATCATGAAAAGATATTCATAAATATTTCTTCACTCCTAACTACCTCCACTCATTCTTTTCCTGCACTAAACAATAGTCAAAATAAATCAGCTTAATGATGGCACAGATCCTCTAATATAACTAACCCATAACAAACTTAATGCATACACATATTCTAGGTGTAACTAATATTCAATATAATTTGCTTATCAATATATATTACATGTAAATTTAAAATTGACAAAGAAAACTTTATACTGTCAGTATGCCTTGCAATCTTTATGCTTACATCACCCAAGAGGTATATAAAAATAAACATCAAAATTGTTCAATGAGTAATATTTATTATTCAAGGGATGTTGTGCTCTTTTTCTTATAAGAGAGAATACTATAAATAATCTCTTATGGAATTTAAAATGTGCAAGATTGAGAATGATTGTATTATGAGAAATATAACTTCAATAAACTAAATGTGTAAATCACCGTAAAGAGATGGATGTTGGGCTAACAAGAAATCCAAATTTAATCTAAGAAACCCTAATTATAGGGTGAAATTTATGTGGCCTCACAATTGATTTAAGCTCCTACTTAAGAAAAAAGAGAGTGTGATTAGGTAAATAGTCAGTTGAAGTTAATAAGTCACACCCACTTAATAAATAAAATAATAGCATGAAGCTTCGTATGTTCATAAAAACCAAGAATTTTCCATTTCTCATAAGTGATGTAGCACTAATGAATGCATTTAATTCATGAAGTGGCCTTAAGGCCTTATGCTACGAATTTTGTCCTTACTTGGTAAGTTGTTACTCTTTTGACAACTCAAGGTATTTAGCTTGAGCCATGAATATTACCTCTAAGAAAAATTAACCCACCAAAAATTCCTCCAAAAGAATGTGAATACTCAACGCATTATCTCCTCCTAAAAAGGGTGAATGGATATAGCTTCATTGTCAATGTATCAATAATTTTTATATCTAACAATCTCAAGACATTATCCCTACCATGTTGAATTCTCTTGGTACCAATTCCAATGTATGAATTAAGTAATTGATTGAAAGGAATCTCAAATGTAAATGCATAAATTTTTTGCATAATTATAATAAAATCAATAAGAATAAATTTTGTCCAATAGCCAAGACCCTAGGAAACTATAATGGTTTAAATAAATTATTGTGTGGTCCTCAAATGCCCATATCAAAAGTATAAGGAAATAATAAGAGGAAACACGTTTGGTAAAGAGATCTCTTCTTAGGAGCATCCTTCCCCACTTCTACACTCCTCAATACTACACCATTAAATTGTCTAGTCTTTCTTGCCTCTTAATGGACTAATAATTGAGCAATAAACCTCCATATTTCCACTCTACTCCTTATGACATCTAACTAGCCCCGCCATATTCATAAATGGTTTGTTTGTACAAGGTATACTTTATTTATGATTTTTTATAGATCATTAAATGAGGATCTAAAAAAATATATCCCTTTTATTGCTTATGCATTGAATTTGTCTATGAGCATTTGATGGAGGGTCTATTCACATTAACAAAAAAACATGTTAGGTTCTTCCACAAATATAGAGAAATATTCTCATTACATGCTTCCAACATAATGGGCTAGCTTCTTACCCACTCAGACTACCATTGATAATACAAGCAAAAATGATGTGCACATTACATTTTCAAATGTCCTTTTGATGGAAGTCATTAGAAATTGAAAGTCCTTATTGATAATTTATAATAAAATAAAGATATAAAATATGTTTAAAAACCCCCAAAACTTTTGGGACAGGTGTCAAATCTCAGGGCTTCTCTCTTTATTATTCAAAGGTAGCTTGGTAATTAGCCTTTAAGGATTTTGGAATGAAAGCCTTCTTTTCCATACTGGCACATTGATTATGTTATTCATAGGTGGGTGGATTTAGTGGATGGATTCTAAAGACCCATGCGGGTGATTCACCACAAGGGTCCCACACAACATTTTTTTAATATATTGTTTTGTAATTTAAATAATATCTATTTTATATTATCTAGAATATATTAATATTAAAATATTACAATAATAATATTAATATATTTTTTATTTATATTTTTAAAGAAATATAGTCTAAAATTAAAATAGGTATACTTTTGAATGGTAAACAATTTGGTAAACCCATTTAGTGACTAAGTCACAAGGTTGGATTCTAAGACCTAAATCGGTCTTGCTTACAAATTGAAATTCATATAGGTCCATTGGGTCATAAAAGTAAGAAACTATAATGAATGGAAATTTGCCATTATAAGATGTGACAACACACGCCAACAAGGCTTACTAACTAGATGCACATATCCAAACATTCGTTTAGATTGAAAACATGAATATAAAGCATTTTAAGCATACAATTATCCATTGCAATAATAGGTATACAGATTGTTCTATTTTCTAGTTTGACTACTAGCAACCCTAGATCCTATTTCACTAACTACAATAGTCAAATCCAAAATACAAAGCAATATTAAGCACACAATTCAATCATTGA
Source organism: Torreya grandis (assembly GCA_037957365.1). NCBI lineage: Eukaryota > Viridiplantae > Streptophyta > Pinopsida > Cupressales > Taxaceae > Torreya > Torreya grandis. The sequence continues at coordinate 4,097,935 of JARHVA010000217.1, forward strand.
ATCCTAGATGGTCACTATCCATGCCAAAACAAGTGAAAGTAAATGTGTATATTTTACATGTAGCTAGAATGATCACAAACCCATCTACATGATTCTCTATCCACTACCTATAATCTACATCTAGTTCCTTAACTTTGATGATACTCTCACTTGTATTGAAGGGTTGTACCTGCATTATAACTAGATAAACATAAATAAAATCATGCAAGTCATGATATAAAATATACATGATATAAAATAATATTTAAGCATGAAAATATACAATGAAAATTATTTCGCATAATTTCATAACAATAATTTATCTGAATAAAAATCAATTCCCTTAATTGCAATACATAAATATATGAAGTATGTTCTAACAATAATAAATTGATCAAAAACATATAAATTAGGTAAATTGATAATCAACATCCTAAATTACACAACAATAAATCAATATTCCCATCATATATTATGATATATAACACTAATCACAAGCAAATGCCTTAGAAATCTTGAACTAGGAAAATAATATATGACAAAACTAGTTACGTTTTGGGGTTTACAGGACTCTCATGATTAATTAGGCTAATAGAGCCAGAGACCCACCCATATTGAGTTCATTTCTAGCTACGAGATCAAGTTTTGTTGTAATAGCATTTTTGGATATATGATAGGAGTTTTATGTTCTTTATCCAAATTTTGGTATTTAAAGTATATGATATCATTGATGAGGAGTAGAGTAGTTATATGGTGATGTTTTTTTAATTTATAACTTCTCACATCTTGTTTGATATGGGGGAAGATATTGTATTGTTATTCAATTAGTTGTTGGTGATTTTACAGTTCACAGGGGTTGTTAACATCAGTAACGTAGTGACTAGTGTTGTTGGGCATCAGGGGAGATGTGCCATACAAAGGTACTAAATTATCATCGAGACAAGGATCAATATAGTTAAGTATGCCCATTATGATTTTCATATTAAAATACTGGTATGGATGATTAGAGAAGATGAGTATTCCCAAGATGATGATCATCTTTGTGTTAGATCAGGATTTATGAAGCAACACCTTTGATCCATAATATGATGTACAAGGTGTCAATTTGTAGGTTGCCACATATATTTTCGGATGGATTCACATTGATTTGATCTCGATAATATTTTGGTCCCTGTAGGAGGGTTTTGGGGGTCTTGTGATCCAAATGATATTGTTAGTATGTTAGAGGTTAGTCGAGGCATGAATTTTCTAATGAGACATCCCCTTAATAATTATTCTTATGTTATGTTATTAATAATTGTTAGTCATTAATTATCTATATTAATAATGTTAGACATCATATTTAATATAATAGAAAATTAGATCCGTAAGATGGTTAAATTCAATGTAAAAAAAATTATTTAAACTTATACGAATATAATAGGAAACATGTATGAAATCCAAACATATATCATTTATAAAAACTTCTTTTAAATAAATTAAATTATTTATATTTTCCATATTTTATGCCGAATTATATTTCGTAACAAATTTTTAGTTAAAAAAAACTTCAGCTCAATCATATGAGAAATCTTCTCACACTTTTTTTAATTAGGTACCCCATTTCACCTTGTTAGGGACTTAAAATGTGGGACAAACATTTCAAATTTCCTTTTCACCATGTCATATTGGTCAAGCTTTATTTTGGATCACCATGTCATAAATATCCATTTCCTCATGTGAACATGGTGTGAGGTCATATTGGTCAAGCTTTATTTTATATCCTCCATTGTTAAATGTCTTATGTTTGGAGTGTATATAGTGGTGGAAATAATATTTACTTATTTTAATGATGTGATTGTCAAAGACTATCATTTACTTCACAACAAAACATGAAATATTATTATTAGAGCAGAAGGGGTTCCACGACACATTCTTATTTTTGGTAGTAGAGAAATAATTGTAAGATTTATGTTTTGCAGGGATTTTCGATAACATAAGCATCATGTCACAACATAATGACTATAATTAGTTATGTATGTAATTACCACAGGTTACTTTTGTAGGAAATGATTATAATATATTAATTATGTATAATCTTTGTAATGGTTATAATTAATTGTTAATGTAATGATTATAATTAATTGTGTATATAATGATGATAATTAATTATGTATATATGTATTATATTACGTTAAGTGTAATTTTTATTGTGAGTAGAATCAAATTTGTGTTACATATTAATAATTTTAGATGTTTTGAGAAGTGAAACCTCTGATATTTTTGTCAATTTTTGTGACGCAAATTTAATAAAGCTAAATAATTGTACTTGAATCAACTTTATATCAAGTTTGTGCCAAGTTTTTGTTAGTTTAGCTTCAATTTTATATCAATAAATATTAGATTCATAAAAAACAATACAAATAAAATTTCAAAATATTAAAAAAATAAATATAATATAATTATTTAAAATTATAAATAATTTTCTATAATTACAAATATATATATATATATATAATTATATGTATTTTTGGTTTTTATAAAATAAAATAAATTATAATATTTTTTAATGTTATCTTAAATAATAATATATATTATTTTTATTTTTGACATTTTATGTTTTTTTCAAAGGGTACATGGGATCACCAACCCACATCTATCGTATCCTAAGGATGGAAACTTTGACTAATTTGTCACAAATGAATTGAACCACTTTAGCACGACACTCCATTAATGGGGAATCCATCAAGTAGTGGAACACCTTAACATGAAGTGAGATTTGAACCTTGGGCCTCCCATTAACAAGAAACACCAATTTCGAATACACCACTACCCAATATATTTAGTATTTTATGTTTAGAATATATATACATTTATAATATCATTGTAAATGCAAAAAAATAAATTAAGTGTTATAGTTGAATAATCAAAAAAAACAAGATATAAATTAGAAAATAAGTTATACAATAATGTATAATACTACAATGTCGATGGAGAGATATAAGGTCTCTTCCAAATTACAAAACAAATGAAATATAGTGTTGGGATACATCCTATATGTCATCATCATTATCATTTACCATAGATGTATCAAGATCTGTCTCCTCATGTAATGAGTACTTATCAACACCATCCTCCTTCTTGGTATGAAGACCTTTAACTATAATAAATGGTATGTCAATCCACAAACACAATTTAAAAATTATATGTTTTTTATATTATAATGTACATAATTCACAACTAATTAAATTATATATGTCTTACCGGAACATATCCATTTGAATGGGTCCATTGGTTGAAGATATATATATCCCATCTTAGAGATTTTAACTACTTGCACACTTTATTTTTTTCTTTTATGTCATAGCACACTTCCCAAAAAAAATTATGATAAAATTAGGTGTATTAATAATGTTTATAGAATAATTTATATAAACATATAAAATATTGTACAATAACTTATATGAAACTTGAAAATTTGTGGACAATGTCATCTTTACTTATTTTTCCCAAACAACGAGTCACTAAGATCCCCTTTTGTAGTCTCATTTTGTGGGCCTTTTCCTATTACTCTAGTCCCCTCATTAACTAAAATATTTATAATATATTTAATTGATAAAATAAAATATATTTTTTACATATCAATAGTTTGGTTAACTAATGTGCAACCTTATCATTATCTTGACATCGTCATTCATTGCACAACTTATTCCAAATGTCTCTTTTTACTTCAGTAGATCATAGATTTCTCCTCTCTGTATCAGTGTTTCCCAAGTATTAAAACTGTAAATTATAGATATGCAAATTTATTATAAGACTATAAAATTTATTTAAAAAATAATGTATTTATACAACATAATCACCCTCATATGCCTCTTCATTATCTCAATCCCTTCAGATAGATACATTTCAATTAATTTTGACTTGTAATAGGCTTTGTCAAACTCTCCTTGAATTATAATGACCAACTATTATCGATGCTCAATTGGTAATTTATAGTATCCTAGATGTGAAAATTCATAAAATAATTTATTGATTTGAGAAACTATTATTTTTTTAAAATATCTGAAACCAAAAAATATTGAATGTCAAATATATATACTTTAATCAAACACTATGAATTAAAAAATAGATAAAAATTAAATTAAAAAATCTAATAAAATAAAATATTCTATAAAATATTAAAAATTCTCAAATAAAATATATTAAAATACTTAATTTCCCTGATCATATATTAATACTTTTATGCTATCTTTTACATTAAAATAAGTCTTATTTTTCTAATGATAAATTACAGTTGGTGATCTAAAACGTCGAGATATAAATAAATGTATACAAAATTTTCCAAAAGTTTATTTGATTTAATTTCATGCTATCATTTACATAGACTTGATAGTAAGTGTCCCAAGCACTCATTATCTATTCTTCATTAGTAATAAAAGTGGGTCTCTTGTAATCTCACGTTGGTAGTGACTCTTTGCCATGTGCCCTAAATCCTTTAGGGTGGATGTCATTAAGGCTAGCTAGGGGGACCTATTGTTGTAGCGATGCACAACGATCAGGAAAAGAGGGTCCTATGCTTGATGTGGATTTATAATAAAATTATAAGATATTATAACTCAATTAATCAAAATTTATTTATATAACAAAACAAAAATTTATACCTCCAAAGCAGAGACTTGGAAGCAAATGAAGGGCATCTACTCCTCACAATGCACTCATGCTCCTACATGTCTATATGGGAAGTAGACCTATCATCATGAAGATGCATTAATATTATTTAATGAGAAGAAATATTTTACATTAAAATAATAAACTATAAATTTATTCCTTTGTGGCATGTCCTTAGAAACAAAGGAGGGGCATCCACTTGTCTAAACATGTTACTTTGTCTCATCTTCTTGTAAATCTATATAAGTAGTAGACCTGTCATAATAATTTTCTATTAGAATTGTTTGATAAGAATAAATATTTAAATTTTAAAAATAAACATATAATTCATACTTATGTGATGGGTCCCTAAAAGTAGAGGAGGGACATCCACTTGTTTGAATATGTTATTTCATCTCATCATCCTACATGACCATATAAGTAGTAGACATGTACTCAAGTACCAATAATTATGTTAATATTTAAATAATAAAATTTAAAATATAATGATATATAAAATAAAATAACTATTTTAATTTGAAATATTTAATACATGTAACATGCGGCCATACGAGTTAAAGAACATCAAAATGGTTGAGGACTCAAGTAGTAGTCCTAAATTTGATCCTTCATATAAAATTATGTCATAGCACAAATGTTAAAGCCAATACCCTCTTAATAAAAATAGGGAAGGATGTCCTAATTACAACATGTGTCTAATATTCAAAATATAATATGTAAAGGTTTTGAAACACGATAATATTTAATAATAATTTATATTTATATTTTTTTCAAAATTCACATTACAATAATAGTGAGAGAAAGCAACGTGGAAACATTTTGAGGGGATAAGAATAAAAGAGGTCAACCAATGTCAAGACCAACTCGAAAAATGAAATAATATGAATGAGAAAAGGTTGACCAACTCGAATTTGTCCAGTGGATGAAATAATCTTATGTTTGGACATGTAATGTTATAAGTACATATTGTCTAGTTAATTATTATAGGGTTTAATATTTTAGTTTTTTTTTAATTTAAAATATATAAATTACATAAAGAATTTAGTGCTCATGAGAGTGTTTGAAAGAGGGAAATTGATGGCAGCATTAAAAATAAGAACAATATAACTATGACAGCAAACCAAGTCATAAAAAATAGTTAAAAACATGATACATAAATACATTACATCTATTATTTTAGATAGAAACAGCCAAAGGAGAGACTTATCAACCATCATACAAAAGATTCTTCAATTCTTAAGCAACATGGATCTTTTTGTTACTTAACAACTAGTTCACTTGATATTTAATTTGTTGGATCTGGAGAGCCACCACTGTGTTCTTTAATTTTGGCTGACATTGAGAGAAACAAGAAGCAAGACAAAAAAATATATTAAAGTAAAGTCATAGAATTACAAACTCCTGATGATCATAATGATCAAAAATTAATTTGCATTTGTTCCTCCAAAGGTGCATCAAAAAAATATGTCTAACGCCATCAACTATAACATTATCATGTAATCCAACACCTAGAAGAGCCTCTTTCCATTTAAGCTTATGTCCAAAAATAATAGGTAAGTCACAAAATAGTGAATTCTATTATTTTTTCACATGTGGACATCCCTAAAAAATATGCCTCATACTTTCATGTTGATGACAAAAAGGATAGTTGATAGGTTGGATCATAATACATTTTAACCTATCCTCAATGGGCAGTTTGCAATGTAGTATCTTTCAAGCCATCAACTGAGCATTAGAATCAACTTTTGATTTCCAAATTTGAGCAGTAATTTTTGTCCAATATTTTTTAATAAATTTATAATTCCATTTGCTATTCAAATGAGACTTTAAAGACAATTCAGACAGTAATTGAATGTATATCTTCTTTAAAGGATAAAAAAGGAAAGGATAAAAGGCCAGCCACACACAATCTTTGAAGAAATTACATTGAATGGGAGTACATAGCTTCATAGATAATTTAGGGGGCACCAAAGACTAAAGAAACATAAATTATGGTTTATACTTATTGCTCAAACCAAAGCGGATTTTAATATACTGCCATGGGAACCAGTTTAAAGTAGCAAAATCCCAAAGATCTCCAAAACAGCAAATTCCCTTGTTAAAAAGAAAATAAGACTATTTAGGACAGCTTAAGGCAAGGGGTTGGCCCTGATAACGAATATGTTTGTTCCACCAAATAGAGGAAGTGGAAAATTTGAACCCATGTTGTAATGAATCATCCTTCCATTTTAAAAAATGATGTGTATATTGCCAAGATTTCCAAATATATTATAAGGGTGGTGAAGCTTTCATAAAGAAGAATGAATCATGGAAAATTTGGGCCAGCTACCCTACTGACTACCATTTGCCTTTTACTACAACTAGGTTGATTCTATTATGTATAAGAATTTTCCATGGTTCGTCACCTCTAACAGCTCTAACAATCCATTTGGCCACTAACACCTCTAACCCCTTGTGTTTTAGTATCTATGAACCCCAAACCACCTTTACATTTAGGCAGAATACAATGTGTCCATGAAGTAGATATAAAACTAGCATTACCATCCCATTTATCCTAGAGAAAACATCAAATAATTTTAACTAAGTCCTCATAACATTTTTTTGAAGGCATCCAGCAAGATGAATAATAAACATGTGTGACAAGAAAAAAATTGTTAGCTACTTGGATCTTACCTACCAAAGAGAGGAATTTGTTCCCCCAATTAAATAGTTTGTTCTTAACTCTATTAATGTACCAATTCCACATGTCAAAGAGAGAAACTGCAAGACCAAAACGGATCCCAAGATACCTTGTCATCTCACCATGTTTAATTTGTTTCCATTCATGAGGTATCCATTTAGGAACAGGTGCTAATTGGATCATCAAAAATTATGTGTTATCATGATCAAGTTTAGATCCAGAGACTGAACAATACGATTCTAAAATAGCCTTCATATTGTTAATGTCTCTTTCAAAATTTTGAAGGAATAATAAGTTGTCATCAACATAATGTGAATTGATTACAATAGCGTTATGAGGGATAAAAATTCCTGAGATGATTTTATTTTAATTGGCACAATGAAGTAGCTAACCCAAGGCATCAACTGTAAGGACATAAAGGAAAGGGGATAACAGGCATCCTTGTCTAATGGATTTCTAAAAATGAAATGGGTCTGTCATCTTATTGTTAATAATGATCCAAGCATTAGCATCCTAAAATAACATTTGGACATGAGCTCAAATTTGGGGACCGAAACCCAACCATTGTAACATTTTAAGAATGAAACTCCAACATATTCTATCATAAGCTTTATCAAAATCAAGTTTGATTAAAATAGCATTTTGTCCCATTTGTTGAGCCCATTCACATGTTTCCCATGCAAGAATAATATTATTAAGGATATATCTTCCTGCAATAAACCTGGTTTGTTCAGCTCTTACAATTTCTTGCACTACTAGTTTAATCCTCATAGCCAAAGCTTTTGCAATAATTTTATAAGAGGTACTAAGTAAAGTGATGGGGCACCAACCATATATATTATCTTATTTTTTTCCTTTAGGGAGGAGTTTGATTATGCCACCATTAATGCTCAGTCCTAAAGAGCCTATCTTAAATGCCTCCAGGTAAAGCCAATAAAAATCTTCCTTAATAATATGCCATATAGCCTGATAGAATTCCATTGGAAGCCCATCATTACTTGGACTTTTGTAAGGAGCCATAGATAAAAGGGATTTTTCTAGTTCTTATAAGGAAATAATTATGTCTAAAAAATGACTATATTTAAAATCTATTTTGTTAGGAATATGTTCCCTAACAATATCCTCAAGAGCTTGTTGATTATCCTGCCATTGATCATCTTTAAAGAGCTCCTCATAAAACCTTTTAAATAAGGTACATATATCAGAAGGATTAGATTAAAGAACATCAAATTCATCCTTGATGTCACCAATTCTTTCCTTATTATGTTTGTAATTAAGGTAGCTAAAAAATTACTTAGTACCCTTGTTACCTTTTTTGATCTAGTGTAGTCTGGATCTGATTTTAGCCCCTTGTCCTTTATAATTATCAATTTTATGCAATTGAGATTCTATAGCAACAATGGATGTTTGAAGTCTAATATTATTAGGATCAATGTTAAGTAATTATCCATCATGAATGAGTTTTCCTTAGAGAGAATTTTCCCTTCATTTTTGCTACCAAGCCTTTTGTTTACCAAATGAACGAAGAAAAATGGTACATTGAGAAATGGATACACACCATCAATCAATCCAAGAATCTCACTCCTCTAGTTTGGGTATAACAATTTAGATTCCTTCAAGGGTAGTGAGGTAAACAAAGTTCTTTAAATTGGAAATATTGAGTTTGAAAGGGAGGGAATTATCTATACTTGACTTCTGAGGTATGGAAATGCTACAAAACATGGTGTAATGAACAGAGAGAGTGATGGAATAGTCCACCTGAACATAAAAACCCTTCGAGTCATGGACCAATGGTAACATAGGATAAAGATAAAACATGTCCAGCCTACTTAATTTTCTATCATAACCCATCCTACAGTGGGACCAAGTAAACCAGTTTGTGGCATGGTTGGTTAGTTTGTCATGAATGGGGTCAACAACACCCATAAAGTTTCAACATAACAACCAATGATCAAATTCTTCTTTATTGAGATTATGTTGATTAGGCTAGATCCGGTCTTAATTATGTTCCACCATGTTAAAATCGCCACCTAGAATGCAATATGTAGTAGGAAAATTATTGGATAAACAATCCCAAAGTTTAGTTCTCTCTTTAAAAAAATTTGGGGCATAAATAGAGCAAAATATGATGAGTTTTCCATTGATAATGGTGAGGGACCAAACACATCTATGTGAAGGTTCTTCATCCTTATCAATGATGTGCTTAGATATCCATGACAAAAACCCAACAACAGCTCCACCACTACCATCTATATGAGAGGTATGCAAAAATACAACATATTTCCATACATTACGTAAAGACATTTCAAGTCTAATGTCACTGAGTTTGACTTCTTATAAGAATAGCACATCAGGCCTCCATTTCATAACCATCTCCTTTACTTTAAACTTATGATGAGGAAGTGAAATCCCTCTTACATTCCAAGAAAGTAAGTTATAATTCATGTTGAATGTTAGAAGAATCATCATCCTGACTCAACATGATAAAATTGTTAACAAGAGTAACATCATGATCCTCGAGTTATCAATCATTAGGGGTAGAAGAAGGTGATCTAAAACTATGGCAGGGATAGGGAGGAGGGGAAGAGGAATCATGAGAAAGAGGTTGAAGAGAGGAGTGATGAGGAGAAGGGGTGGATTCATAGATGGAGGCTAAGGGAGATGAAGAAGGGGATGAAGAATGATCTTGGGGTGAAGAATGAGAGATAGTAGGGGGAAATATCTAGAAATTTCTTTCCTCTTTCTAACCATTCTCGATCTATCAAACATGACTGCATCTTTAAAGGAAGGGGAAGACTTTATAGGGTTAGGGTTGGGAGCAGGGGAAGGTGATGAGTGAGGAGTAGATTAGGAGATGGAAGGAAGAGAAAATTAGATGGGGGAAGAAACATGACCACTACACAGAGAGGGATTCAAGGGTGACTATGAGAATTTAGTCTTCCTGATGAGACAATCATGAATCATATGGCCTTATTTATGGAAATAAAAGCAAGCATTTGGCTTATTCAAATAAACTAAAGGTTGGTTCATTTCAAAACCTAGACCAATAAGTTTAAGGTTCTTAGGTCATGGTCTATTCAAATCTATTTCCACACAAACTCTCAAGTGAACCCTTAGACTTGAAAACTTATCAAAATTATGCTTGCATTGAATTACTCTACCCAACTAGGCAGTAATGTCTTTAAAAAATGGTCTAAAATCTAGATTAAGGTAAGGTAACTCAACCCACATAGGTTAATGAGAGTGAGACGACCCTTCAAGATCGAAATTAAATCTCCAATCTTGAAGATAAGAGACTTGCCCATAGATAACCCAAGTGCCATATTGAAAAATAGCTTGAGCATGGTCTATTGATTAAACATGCATGACACATACCCTTTTCCTAGGCCTTTTAATGCCTCAATTTCCCATCCTCTATTTTCCCAATTCATATGGGCCCATTCATAAAAATTAGTTTTACTAGGAATGCCTCTTAGGAAAAATAGAAAAACAATTCTATTTTGGCAATCAAAAATAGTATCAATAACATCATTAAGAAGTTGTATTTCTAGGGTTTTACCAGAATCATAGATCTCATCAGGTTTTGAATCAACTGTCTGTGTCTCTTCCATGGTCGTAGCTTTAGGGTTATTATTTTGAACTAAAGTGTTTTCCTCATTGTTGGCTGGATCAGTCACTGTGGGAGCCGCTTCCTCCAACTAGACCCATTCCCTACTTGCCTAACCATCGATTTGATGCACATAAGGTTGATTCCTTATTGAAACATATCTAGAGTTTGCTAAAGCTTCCATCTGCATGCAGAGTCTTCAGTGTGTTCTCATTCAAATGGTGTTGTATTATCTTAATATTCTAGTTGGATAAGGTTAGGGTTTTAATTATCTAATTATTATTAAATTTTATTAAGGTTTATTTTTGTCAATGGGTTTCTTTGAACTAGATTAAGGTTAGGTTTTTTTACCTTCTATTTAATGTTTATTTTACCAAGAGTTATTATTGTCGATGGGCTTCCATGAAATTTTTTATTTATTTATTTAGGAATTCATATATTTTAGGCCATGTTAGATAAAAAAATGTCACCCATTAAAGAAACCAATTATGTATTGGTTTGTTCTCTATTTCAATACATTTATTTTAATAAAATTTGTATACAAAATTTATAATTTTTGAGATGCTCTTGAGTCTAGAGTTTACTTATATCATTTTTCTTTAGGATTTTCTTTCAAAAATTTATCTTAAGGTTTTTGTCCTATAATTAATTATGAATCTTATTCTCTGGATTTGCATAAATTTTAATTTAGTCCAAAAAAACACACACCCACCTTTAATCTTTGATTTTAGAAGGTTCTACATAATCTTTAGAGGCCAAATTTTGGAAACCCCAAAAGTTATTTATGATTGAGTAAATGAAAATAATAATAGATATTTTCTATTTTGATTATGTTTAAATATCTAAATGAAAATGGATAATACATCTTGAATAGATATCCATTTTTTGATGAATATCTATTTTAAGAAATTTTGGATATATATTGTCTATCTAGTAAAATAAACATTATAATTTACTTATATTTTAATATTTATTTTACTAAATAAAATAAATTAGGTCCATTCTAAGTATTTTGAAATCATTTTAAGAGCTCTAGGATTTATGGTTTAAAAAATAGTTTTCAAAATCCAATCTAGTCAGTAATTATTATTTTCAAGATTTCGATATTGAATGTAAGGTTCTCTGAGTGTAATTTTTCTACTTGATATATTTTTTAGGAAATAGCCTCTCCAAATACTTCAATTTTTATCTTGAATTAATATTTTAACACCATTATGAAGACATATTTTTGACGAATACCTATTTTAGGAAATTTTGGATATACATTATCTATTTAATAAAATAAACATTAAATTATAAGTTTACTTATATTTTAATGTAATTTTACTAAATAAAATAAATTAGGTCCATTCTAAGTATTTTAAAATTATTTTAAGAGCTCTAGGAGTTATGGTTTAGAAAATAGTTTTCAAAATCCAATCTAGTTAGTAATTATTTATTTTCAAGACTTTAGTATTGAATATAAGGTTCTTTGGGTGTAATTTTTCCACCTGACATATTTTTTGTGAAATAACCTCTCAAAATACTTCAATTTTTTTCTTGAATTAATAATTTAACACTATTATGAACAAATTATTTTTCAAAATCTTAGTATAAGAGTCTTAATAATTTTTTGATTCTAATGTCCTATGTAAAATACGTAATGTCCAATTACATTTTGTCTAGTTTGATAAGTTATCTACCAACAAAATGATAGCACATGGTACATTACCCTAACCCAGGTTGTAATTTACTATAATATATTCTTAGACTTGTTATTTTGGGTATAGTGACATCTACAAAATTCATGCTTCATGTTTATACATTAAGATATTGCATTAAATGAATAGAGTACAATACCATTAAGTTAGGTACAACTCTTAAATAATTGGGGCTTTATTGATTTGGTCTTGCATGTACTGATGTAAGTTACCATATGGTTAAGAAATAAATAAATTTTTTAATTATAATTTCCTTAACAAGGTCAAATTCACTCTTTAAGGTCAACGTCTACCAAGTATTTTTATTACAAGTACTATTGTTTAAATTTTTATTCACTATAACTTCATATCTTATCCACCTTAATTCACTTATGATTGAGTATGAACAAGTACACCTTTTTAAATGATTAGTAATACATTGTTATAATTTCAAAAGCTATATTTTCACTATTAAACTGAATAAATTCATGTTAGATCACATAGCCATCATGTATAACAAGTACAATAATATACAGATAATTTAAAATTCCTTAAGTTTTTTATTAGTTTTTGTTTATATAATGAACTTATAATTATTATATTATGTATAATATATATAAATTGAACTAATCAAATTATAAATGAATCGGTAAATAATTATACTTATATTTTGTACTAATGAATATAATTATAAATAAAATCAACATTCAACATATAGCTTTAACTATCAATTCAAGTGTCCCAAATCACTAGGATATAGTTTTATTGGAATCAAAGCCTAATTACCAAAACATCAAGGATCAAATCCTCATAAGTACAACTTCATAAACAACATTTATAAGTAATTTAATCATCTATTTGTTGCGTTCTAGGCACAGAACAATGATCAAATTAAGTTACAATATCATTCCATACATATTGCATTCAACTCAACTTTCAATAAGTTGTTTATAATAATTTCACATACAAAGAATTTTAACTTAGCCACATAAGACCTGCAAAGGCATATATATCTTGCACTTATACAAGAAATGCACCAAGAATATCCTTATATGATATATGTCAAAATGTTGTTGAGAAATTTCATACCTAAATTCATCAGCCGTAACAAAAATAATCCAATTTATATACATGAAACCAGGTATAAAAACATGCTACAATACTATAGTAACCAAAATTAGCACAAATCTAAACAATAGAATACTATTAAAAACAAATTTTAAGTACTTTAAAACAATTGTATTTAACCGATGTACAAGAATTCTATAAAAAACACAAACACATTCATCCTTTCTTATCAACTCAAAAACTTAATCACTAAGCATCTAAATGACTCATTTATATGTCAAGTACAAACTATTATTGAAATCAAATCTTATTCATTCTAGCAAGAGCAAAAACATATAATATTCACTAAATTACGTACAATCATCATCCACAAGTCTTCTATATTATTCCCAAAATATACCCAATACAATCCAAATTGGAAACAACATACATACAACCCATTCATGCCCTCAATGAATGTTATAATCCATTGTTCAATAACATCTAATTCATACTAGAACTATTATATAATAGTTTTCATGCATTAAAAATAATTGAATATAAGTATAGGTATATACATCTCATATGAAAGACAATTAACAATATGAAATCTTATTTAGATGCAATATCTCCCTTTTTGACATAATCACATATGGGGTCCTTATCCTTAAGTTATTCCCAAAAGTATAAAGGAAAAAAAAGGAATGGGAACATTGGGGGTCCACTTGAAGAGTAATTATTGAAAAGGTACTTTATAAATTCTAATTTGCACTTGAGTTATGAAATGTACCTTGTTGTTTTAATTTTCACTTAAGTTAGGGCCTTTTTTAGGGTCATGGGTGCCAAACTCTTAAAGGGGAATTATAAGTCATGCTCTTTTAATATTTGAAAGGAAGAGTTTCCCTCCTTATTTGGGTGTCACTTTTGAGGTGTTGGATATATAAGGAAATTGAAGGTTCTATTGGAAGGGATGTAGATTTTAAATATTAAATTATATGTTGAAGTATGTTAAGCTTGAGCAAGTGACTTAAGGACGAAACCTTTCAAGTGTACAAGGAATTTGGGGATAGAAACCTTCATAATTCTTCATAGGGCATATCTATGCAAGTGTTGTGTCTGTACTTCAAAATTGTTATTTGTTGATTTATACCCTATTTTATGGTGACAACTTGCCTTGGCAAGTGGCTTTGGGTGTTAGGGTTTGGTGGCTTGCTTGTGTAGGCCACTAATATGTTTTGTGAGCTTGTGAAGAGTGGAGACTTGGCCACTAGGGTAGAAGATCTCGTTAAGGGATGTGTTACAAAAGGGAAACACTCTTCTAGGGTTTTAGGGATTTTATTGCTAATTATTACAGCTGGGTGACTAGGGTTAGAGACATTATATAGGTCATTCCATGACCTAATTGGGTTATTCATGGTCAAGAATAATTCTAAATATTATTTGACTTATACTTGGATATTTGTCATAGGTTTTAGGCAGCCTTGTGAGGCATATTGATGATTAAAATATTATAGTATTTTAACTATATTTTTTGTATAAGGGAGACTTGTCAAGAAAATATTTAGAGCTATTTTAGGCCTTGACATTATTCATAAAAATAAGAATTACTTTGATAATATTATTTTATAATATTATGGTTATGTGACATCATACTTGGCCACAAAGTAATATCTTGTTTCATCTCATTTATAAAATTATTTTTGGCAATTTTAATATGCTTTGTATGGTAGGATTGGACTAAAATAACAGCTGAAAATTATTATTTATTTCCTTCAAAGTTGATTCCTAGGACTAAGTGATTATTTGCCATTCCAAAGGTTCAATAACTTAATTATTGGATTGAAAAATTATTCCTACGGGTTTGCAATATTTTTGTGCATTTTTTGGATTAATTTTATAGCTAGGGTTTGCTAGAATTTTCAAGGTTATTTATCAAGTTTTTAGGGTTTGGTAAAAAACCCTAATTTTCATTGAATTTCCCCATTTGGGGACATTACATTGGTATCAGAGCTAATTTTTTGGCCACTTTTGGGATTGGAATATTACTGTCAAACATGGACATGGACAATGTTATGTTTGAGAGGCTTACTCAAGCCCAAGAGTAGTTAACAAAAACTATGGCCACATTTCATCAATCAATGAAGGTCACAAAAGGTATGTTTTTGGAAGACTTTTGGTCCCTCTTCTTATAAATAAATTATCAAGGTGTTTTTCTACCTTAATGGCCCATATCCTACATAGAAAAAAAAATTAGCATGGTACAGCCAGGTAAAAGTTCTGAAATTTTTTGGATTAAGTCTAATTTTATTATCTCATAAATTTTTGAGTACAAGGGGCAACTTCAACCACTTATTGTGAGCAAAAAAATTAAAAATAAGATAATTTTTTAGCATTGGGAAAGGTGGGGAAAGATACTAAGCCAATTTTATTTCTCCCACTTAGAAAAATCAGGTTATGGGGCACTATTCCAGCCACCATACATAAGCAAAATGATTGATTTCCTTGTCTACATACAGTTGTCATTGAATTCTGGAAGTGTCTATGCTTTGGGGCACAAGTTATATAAGATAAAGGAAAAGAGTTTGAGAATGAAACAACACTACTTCTTGGTATATAATGAGTATTATTTCGACCCTTATTTTATTTTCCATATACATGAGAACAATGAGAAGGAGCAACCAATGGTTGAGCACATGAGGGACATAAAATGTACCATCTAAGAAGGATTACAAGTTGCAAAGGTTTCTTTCCAAGGTATGATTCAAAATGAGTTCACTATCATTTCTTTTTTTCAGGCTTGGGTGAGTCTTCCCTAGCATATAAGAACTACCCAAGGTTTGTTGAAGGATGGACACCATAGTGTGCAAGCAAAAAATGAAGGACAAGGGGATTTTTTCATTCGAGGAAACAAGGTAACATTCATTGGATGCATTTGTTTTTATTAATCTTGGCTACATATTTTAATTTATAATGGCATAAGGGAAATGAGCTTCATCATTTACAACTTGGTACTCAAAAAGTTGGTAGGTTGGGGATATAAGAGGCATAGGGGAGGTGGTAACGATACTTCTAGCTCTTGGGGGAATCCCCAAAACATAGGTATAGTAGTGTGAGGGATCCATTTAGATATTCTCCTCCATGGGAAGAGGTTATAGGTAGATAATGCATTATAAGGAGTGTTGGGATACCCTCATGGATATTGAAATTACTTGAGGACAAGCAATTTTAGGCAGGGAGGATTGTAATGTCCCCCTTTTTGACATAATCACACATGGGGTCCTTAGCCTTAAGTTGTTCCTAAAAGGCTAAAGGAAAACAAATGGAAACATTTGGGGCCCACTTGAAGAGCAATTATTGAAAAGGTACTGTATAAATTCTAATATGTAGTTGAGCTTTGAAAAGTACCTTATTGTTCTAATTTCCACTTAAGTTGGGGCCTTTTTGAGGGTCATGGATGCCCAAGTCTTAAAGGGGAATTATAAGATGTGATCTTTTAATATTTGAAAGGAAGAGTTTTCATCCTTATTTGGGTACCACTTTTGGGGTGTTGGATATAAAAGGAAATTGAAGGTTCTATTAGAAGGGATGCCAATTTTGGATATTAAATTATATGCTCAAGTATGTCAAACTTGAAAAAGTGACTTGAGGATGAAACTCTTTAAGTGCACAATGATTTTGGGTTTGAAACCTTCATAATTCTTCATAGGGTAACTCTACGCAAGGGTTGTATTTGTGCTTTAGAATTATTATTTGTTGATTTGTACCCTCTCTTAGAGTATCGACTTGCCTTGGTAAGTGGTTTTGGGTGTTAGGGTTTGGTGGATTTCTTGTGGAGGCTATCAATAGGTTTTGTGGGCTTGTGAAGGGTGGTGACTTGGTCACTAGGATAGAAGACCCCGTTAAGGGTTTCACTGTTAAATGGAAACCCTCTTTTAGGGTTTGAGGTATTTTATAGCCAAATATTGTAGTTGGGTGGCTAGGGTTGGGAGACATTGTGGAAGTCATTCCTTGACCTAATTGGGTGATTCATGGTTAAGATTAATTCTAAATATTATTTGACTTATACTTGGATATTTTTCATAGGTTTTGGGTAGCCTTGTGAGGCATATTGATGATAAAAATATTATATTATTTTTACTATAATTTTTGCATAAGGGAGACTTGTCAAGAAATAATTTAGAGCTGTTTTGGACCTTGAAATTTTTTAGAAAAATCAAAATTAATTTGATAATATTATTTTATAAAATTATGGTTGTGCGACATCATATTTGGCCACAAATGTACTTCTTGTTTCATCTCATTTCTAGAATTATTTTGGGTGATTTTCATATACTTTGTATGGTGGGATTGGATTAAAATAATAGCTACAAATTATTATTTATTTCCTTCAAAGTTGGTACCTAGGGATGATTAAGGATTGCCATTCCAAAGGTTCAATAACTTGCTTATTGGATTGACAAATTGTTCCCAAGGGTTTGCAATAGTTTTGTGCATTTTTGGAGCAGTTTTCTAGCTAGGGTTTGTTGGAGTTTTCAAGGTTATTTATAAATTTTTTAGGGTTCGGCAAGAAACCCTAATTTTGTTTGAATTATCCCATTTAGGGACATTACATTAGAGAACCAAAATATTATTGAATATATGTAACAATTAACCATGCCCAAAACTTCAAAGATAATCCCAACTATTAGTGGAAAAGCTTTTGACCAAACCCACCCCAACCATTATCTTAGGTGTGAAAAAACTCTTTGCAACAAGTATATAAATAATGATGAGAGAGAGAGAGAGAGAGAGAGAGAGACTGAGAGAGACTCTATGATTTTGGATAGTTTAAAGCATATACAAGAGTGATTAATTAATAACAATTAGTTTTACGTTTATCTTAATATGATTTATATTTAATATATGTTATGACATGCTTGGTTACAACTTTAAAATATTCCTTATCATGAATGACTTATGCCATTAGATGTGTTATAGGTTATATGCAACATAATCTCTCCTTTTCATAAATGATTAATCCTTTAGAGTTCATGTCTTTATCTAGTGGACTCACAATTCATACCAAATAGGGTTGTAAATTTATAATAGGTTGTTTATAACAAGTTTTCCTTTCTTTTTTTCATTTTCCAACCTTTGACCAACTTTTAATTGATCTTTTAACTAGACTTGAATTCTTTAACACCATTGGTATTATGGTGAACTCAAGGAACTAGAGGGATGGTTTTATATAAACTTTAACACCCTTTGACCACCTTATGACTATCAACTTATCACTTATTCTAAGATTTTTTATAATCTTAACAATGTAAGAATTATATATACACCAGAGGATAAGTAATAATCTTTCAACATGCCTATAGGCTTAGATATATTCTCAAAAAATCACTAATGTTCCTAGGTTAATATATTAACCATGTATTTTTATACAAACTAACATTACACTTTTTAGGTCTTCAGAGTTATGTTATTTACAGATTGAGGGGTTGCCCTCTTATTTGATTTATTAAACTTATAGATTTAGTTTTAGGGTTACAGTGATACCCTTATAAGATTTTAATACCTAGACACATATTAATCCCCTTATGAATTCTAGTTGTGATTAAATGGTCGATGAATGAGAAAAAACCCAATACATGATCAAGCTGAACAAGTACGATACACTCAATGAAACGTAGGCACAAGAATCCATTAAACACATACCAAATATCCTTATTTTATGAATTCAAATGGATCCACATTTTACCTTATAATGATAATAGTGAAACAAAACCCCAGCTTGTTCGAAGAGGGATTAATTTTTACCTACCAAGTTTATTGGCATTTTCTATGAGCCTATCCCAGTCTCCCACGTTCTCCCTTACAGATTCTTGACTCTTTCCTTCCAACTTATTCTCTAAGCTTTACATGTGTCCTTTCCCAACACCCTTTTCTCTCTTTTTATTCTTTATTCATGTGTACTGATATCCTATAACATAAAATCCTTTGTTTTCTTGTACCCTAAACAACCATTAATAACAAAAATGATAAGCAAAACTCTACAGATTTCATGCAATCTAGTTGTTAGAAAATTTTATATTTTCATGGTGAAATATACAAATATGACAATCCTCTGCATGGCTTGCTCATTATTGGCAATGACAAACAACTCCCATTCTCAATTATTTCCTTTTATTCTAGCCATGCCTTGTCAGTAATCTCCTACCATGATGGTTTACCTAAAATAGGCCTTAACTCTTCATTGATCTATTAGCCCTTTTGGGATTGAAAAAAAAGGACCTAAGGTTAGGGTGCTTTCCCACCTAACTCTATAACCATATATTTTCTATCAATTTTGTTCAAACTTTGGGTCATGGCTAATTATTTCCACCTTTATTTTTATGTAGTTACGACCTTAGGTGGTGGTAAATTTATTCATTATTTAGTATATGACACCAAAAGTACCTTTTTATATTGATTTCATCAAGATGTCTACAATATGATATTACATATAATTTTTTGATTTTATTAAGATAATTCACATTATGACCTTAGTCACTAAATGGATTGTTTAGGCAAATTCTAGCCTCAAGTGGTGTAAGATGGTGATAACACCTTTTGCCTAGTTTTATTTACAACAACACTTACCCATGCTATTATTATAACATGAAACTCAAACTCAAGATATTATGACATTGAGTTCACCCTAATTGGTTTTTAACTATATATTGACACCATTTTAAATAAGTAAATATATAACATAGTATTTTAATTAAAATAAAATAATGATGTTAATTTGTGACCAACCGCTCAAGTGTAATTTATTACACAAGTTAAAATAATTGATTGACTCCTATAAGTATATGAAATTAATGAAATCAATGGTTAATTTTTGGCCCTCCCTCTCTCTAATTTACCTTTTTCTTCTATTTTTTCACATAGCCAATCTTATCTTCCTATAGTTAATCTATGTACATGAAAAATAACCATAAAACAACAATAGTAATAGGCCTAATAAAAATTAAAATAAATACAAGTACATGATAAAAAAATTGTTGAAACTATAATATATGCTAAGGATTATTTAATACATGAAACAATAATTATAATAAATAATGTATTACAATAAAATGTTTAATTGAACACAAGTTCAATGTCTCAACATACCAACATAGCTGAAGTACTAAGTCAAACACATGACAATAAATAATGTCTTTAATATGATCCTTTTGCCTCTAGGCACTTATTGAAACAAAAATAAATTTGTATTGATGGAGATATGACATACTTCCCCATTTATTTTTCCAACATCTCGGTGCTTGTTATTGAAAATAGATAAGGGTAATTTCTTTAAAAAAAAAATCATCTTCCCATTTATCATTCCACTCACTTACATGGTCTCATTGGATGAACACTTAGTGTAACTCTCTATTTCATAGCTTGATGTTGCAATGAGCTAGGATCCAAATTGATTCCAACTAGATATTCACCCCATCCTCCACTTGTAAATTTTACCAGTTTAAAATGTGTGAAGTATAATGTACTTATTTTTTAAGTATAGATACATGAAATACATTATGTATTTTGTAGAGACAATGTGGAAGTTCCAAATTACATGCAACATGGTTAATATTTTGAAGGATATCAAAGGGTCCAATGAACCATGGGGATAGCTTGTAAGTATGAAAACATAAATTAACATTTAATCTGAAATGATGCATTTATGAGCACTATTTTTACACACTTGGCTCATGTCTTATTATACGACCTTTTGACTTATTTCATTCATTTTCCATGTGGATGACCTATTCCTATAATAAAACTAATGATCTCAAAATGTCCCTCTTCCTCATGAAAAATAATCTAATCTTATCCAAAGACCGTTTCATACTCCTGGATCAACTAATTTTGCTCCTAGGATAACAACACACCATTTGGATAGTAGCACTCCCTAACAACGTCTAGTTATGTTGCTCCCATCCTCCCACCAAATAATGGATAATTACATAATTTAAAATTCATGTAATGGGTTGTGTTGTAAGTTAAAAAATCCCCATCTAAAGGAATTCCCAAAATATGACTATGTAGTCACATTTTAAACCATTTTGCAGATAAAAGGATTCTATATCACAAAGCATTGAAATTATAATTGCATATTGAGATAGAATTATCTATTCCTCCCAATTATGAACACATATAGCCCTTGTAGCCTTGATCTAAGTATAAAATCATTTTTAAGGTCATAATTCATGGTTGAAGCACTTAATCATACTAGGATTGCACCAACATTTAACATTTTTCACCAATATTTCACACACACTACCTTATCATGGGATAACTACATGGAGTTTGATCTCTCTTGAAAGTATTGGTATGTAGGCAATACTCAACATAGGGGGTGTTAAGATCAAACACAACTTCAATTGCTAACCCCTTTTTATCCCATAATTACATTTCCTCTTGGTCTATTGAGCTAGGTTACAAGTGAAGGAGAAGAAGCATAATGGTTTTCATGATGAATCGAAGGCTATCACACACTCAACAAAACACATGGGTGAAGGTGAACTTGTCACAAAAATGTCAAAGTTCCATCATTTACATGACATTACCACTCTTTAAGGATAACAATGCCATGCGACCCTATCCAGATCTAACACTTCTATCTAGAGATCCTATAAAATATTATTGTATATCTTTTATTCAGTCAAAATAGTTACATATCTAGTCTTAGCCTCATACATGGTTTGTAGTCATATAAAATTTCCAAATTCATAGTTTGAGTGTGGTTTATGACACCCTATCCATAAGTCCTTCTTGCATGCTCTCGTGACCCTTATAGAAACCTTTTAGCTCATTACCGATCATCTATAGACTCTTAAAACCATATTCCAGCTTAGCTAGACTCTATTTCCTAGGCAAATTATATCCCCTATGTCCCAAACCTATAGGATAGAAGTGATATACTTGGACTATAACACTGGACCCTAGGGTGTCCCATTTTTGATGCTCTTGTCCAATCACATTTTGATCCCAAATGGTCATTTCCATCTGATTCCTATCCTTCATCATGTTGACCTAGAGTGAATACGTCTAACCCATAACCAACTATTCCCTATAAAATCCCATTCAAAGTTTATTTACAAAGGGAGGTGACAAATCTTACAAAGCAAGCAAGAATACAAGTAAATTACTAAGGAAAATTTCCCTATTCTCTACATATAGTCAACCCACATAGTTTTAAACATATTCAAACCCTCGCACCATTCTCTAACTACCTCAAGCACTCTCAATTTCACATTTTTACTCCCTCATTACACTATTGCATAAAGCACATCAAGTGGGAGAAGTACATATGGCTTGATCCCTATTTAGAGTATTAATATGTACGTAGCATGCCCACACAAGGGGTATGGATTCACATTCAATGCATCTTACACACACTAACCCCCCCCCCTCTTTCTCAAGTTTTATCAAGAACAATGAATGTCTAGGGTTTCAATATTGAATTAGCTCTACAAGGAGTTTCATCAACATTCAAGACTCAAGATTTCATAGGTAGGCTCACACAGGGACAGCGAACAAAATACCATAAAACTCATATCTTTATGACTAGTTTAGACAATAGCGGTAGGAGTGGACTATAGTGCTAGACCCTAAAGTGTCTTATTTTTCGCACTCCAATCCTTTCATCGAACAAAATCTAGATTTTGATTTGTGACACTATCCCAGTCCTACACAGCTAGTTTTAGCCTTTGTCTCAGTTGTCTCAGTCCATTTTTAAGCTAAGTTATATTTTCCTTATTTATTGTTATTTTTAAAAAGGTTTAAAAAACACAATAAATTATACAAATTAGTACTGTAATTATTGAAATATTATTTACTAATTTATTATTCCAAACCCTTAACTAAAATAGGAATAAAACTCCACTATTCCCAAAAAATTTATATCATTTGGTGAACCCGACTTACTCCGTTTGCACATTAAAACCCTAGAAACCCTATGAAAAATTCCTTACTAGTTTTTCCAATATTTTTTTGATTTTTCTTACATATTTAAATCAGAATTTCATATTAATTTTTAAAATTTACATTAGTAATTTTAAAAATTATTTCATTCAAACCCTAGTTGCCTATACTAGGTCTCAATTTTTTTCAATATTTTTTTTATTTTTACCTACATATTTAAATAAAAATACACATTTATTTTTAAAATTTACCATAGTAATTTTGAAAATCATTTTCTTTCAAACCCTAGTTGAATTTACTAGGTCGCTTTGTATTTGAGGTATCACCTTACATATTTTTTACATAAAAATTATAAATGGATCTTGCTCCTTTAAAAATATTTCTTTCAAATAATATGGAATTCATACTTGGTCCTATCATGTATATGAATGATGAAGTTTACCATATGTTAATGCAAAGCTTCATTCTTTCCCTTTCATGCTTACTTTTTATAATATGGGATGATATTAAGAAAGTTATTGTTAAACATATTAAGATCCCTTTCCTTCAAAGTAATGTTTACTTTTCTTTAATACAACATTTCATTACATACTTTCTACCTCTCATATGAATTTTTTTTTAAGTTTACCTTGCTAAACATATTAGAAATATCATGTCATATGTCAAAAAATTTAATGCATTAGTGCACAATTCTATGCTCTCTATCCCTTGCTTGTTATATCTCATATGGAAAAAATTTCAAGTTTATCTTGCTAAACATATCAGAAATATCATATCACATGTCAAAATTCTTTAGGAATTAATGCACAATTCCATGCTCTCTATCCCTTGCTTGTTATCTCTTATTTGGAATGCTCTTTAAAAACATATTGTTATACAACTTATAACTCCAATTTCATGTATTTCATCCCACATACATGGTTTCTACCTAGATTCATATAACTCTTTGGCTACTTTTGAGTATTTCCCTATCACTACTACATACAAGAAAACACTAGTGGTTATACCTATTCCTCCTCTCCCTCGAGAGGGTGATAACTACTTTCCTTCTAACCAGGTCCATGTTATCACCCCTCCAAAAGGTGAGGTAGACTATACTATTATTCTTAATACACACATTCAGCCTATAGCTTCTTCAAACCCTCTTCAACATATGATCTTACATGTTCAATCAAAAGCAACTAGGGTTTGTACTTGTGAGACTCTAAGGGATCAAATCACTAGTATGGGAAAGTTAATTTTAGATTTAAAAACATAGAATCAACTATTACATGACAAGATCAAAACATTGGAAAATCAAATTATAATACAAAAGCCTCAAAGGCATCCTAGTGCCAATCATGTATATGCACCTTCACCTAGTCAATTGGTTGTAAGCAATGTTACATATCAAAACAAGAAATCACAACAAAGTAACTCTACAACTAGTGATTCAAAAAGCATTCAAATATTAAATAAGAGTTTGAGGTAATAAATAAAATGATTAAATCTAAGTTGATCAAACTACCTCTTCTATATCCAATGAGAAGATCCAAATATTATTATGCATATCATAGAATGCATGGGCATCACACAGATTCATGTTTGGCTTTGAAAAAACATATACAACAGATACTTGCTAATGACGATCATATACAAGGTAAATCAGTTAATCAATCCATGGTGACATAAGAACACATGCACAAAGGGTCAAACTCATAAATAGTACAAAATTGGTTACCAAAACATAACTCAGAACAACAAAAATCTCAAAAAGTAAAATTAGATCAACAAACACTACCATAAGCACAAGTAAAGCATGAAAAAGATGCAAATCCACCTCTCCAAAATAAGGCTCAACTTCCAAAGTAATATGGATTTGGTCAAAAATATCTACAATAGTTTAATTATCAAGGTCAAGGGTTGGGCAAGCATGCTCAAGGCATCACTACTCCTATTCTAACAATTGATAATGTTTATCACCAAGGTCTGAGATTTATTGAACATTCTAAGGTAAATCATTCACAGACACAATTTATCGAAGGAAAATATACTGATACAACAAAATTCAACACTAGAATTTCATTGGTTCAAAATCAAGATGATAATGATGAGTGCAACAATACAGGTTATTATGATTTCCAAGATACCAACAATGAATCTGAATCATATTCATAGCCATTCCCTTGTGCTTCACATTCATGCATGATTCCTTTGTTTGATACAAGACACCATTACAGTGAGTCTCTTATGAGACTCATCAGTTAGTATCATTTTTTCTAAGCTTACTTATACATAGTTTCTTTTTACTTAATTGTATATAGCTTTTTTTCAATATCTTGTACATAGTCTCCTTATGATTAATTATACATAGCTTATTTAAAAAATACCAAAAATAATATAATATTTCAAAATATAAAAACATTCAAATATGTCAAAA
The DNA here is from genome assembly GCA_037957365.1 of Torreya grandis. Taxonomy (NCBI): domain Eukaryota; kingdom Viridiplantae; phylum Streptophyta; class Pinopsida; order Cupressales; family Taxaceae; genus Torreya; species Torreya grandis. Next base: position 4,123,938 of record JARHVA010000217.1, read on the forward strand.
TACAAAAACATTCAAATAACTCAAAACATCAAAAACATTTCAATTGTATGCATTATCCATGCTTTACATTTCTGCTACAATGCTAGACTTACATTTTGTTGTTCTGTGTTATTATTTGTTAATTTATCTACATTACCATGCTTCACTTGATCTTCTTTGAGTGTGTGAAGTGACGCCTAGATCCTTGATCGCTTCACTCTACCCATCAAGGGGGCATATTACTTCTACATTCGACACATACATTGATATATATACCCACTAGGGGCATCTTTTGCATGACTATACCATCCAAGTTATGTCATTCCTACACCACACACTCTAGTTATCATGTTGATGTACATTACTTACTAGCTCACACAAATTACTCTATTGATACTCACTAGTATATAGCACTTGTGTATTTCTTAGCATCTACTTAGTCTTGTATAACATGTTTTGCATACTTTCACTTTTTGATTTGATTAGTTAGATGCAATTGTATTTCCAACATTTACATGATGTCCTTTCTTGTTTTATATAGCTAGATGCAATTGTATTTCTCAGTTATTGTTTTGTCTCTTATGTGTGCCTTAGGACATTTGCCAATGTTTTTTGCTTGTACTCTTCTATGTGCTTGTGACCCTCATGCCAACCTTGATTGTTTTTAAATCATATGTATATGTGTATATTTAAACATGCCTTATATACTTACTTTCTAGTTTGAGTGACATGTGCCCATGTCCCTTGTTTGCTTGGCCCCTTGAGGACTCTTGTATGTTTCTTGTTTTTCACCTTATGTGCTTATTGCTTGTTTGCTTCTCACTATTTGTAATGCCATGATCCACATCATGCATTATCTTGCTTTCTTTGATGCCATAATGGACATCATGCTCCATCCCTCCTTGAAAAATAACAACTAACAACTAACATTTCTAGTTTTAATTCAGTATACTACACATGTTATTACATTGTTACATCTATCTAGGCATACCCCTGTTGATCTAATAAATATCTAATACAAATTATGTTATATATTAAGATGTATTTTTTATTATCAGTGTTATATCATTTATTTCATAGCATAACACACTTGTAAGGCTCTTTCTTTTGAGAATAGTCATTGTAGGGTCTTCATTCCTACCCTCAAAAGAGAGGGCAACAAGTAGGGGTTTTATCATAGAGATCAGAGCCTCTACCAGTCAGAAATTAGTTTTAGAACACTCAGAACAACATTCAAAACCCAAAATAGACAAAACAAACTAGGAAAATAGTGATGAATATAGAATAGTAATTAGAAACAACAAAGGAGAATAGTGTTGGACTTGGACTACAGTGATGGATACCAAGGTGTCCTATTTTTGGCGCTCATGTCCAAACAATAAAAAACTAGATTTTTTAGAAACAAACAAAAAAGTAAGACCAGATATAGTTTTGTTAGATATAAATTAGTTTAGAATTAGTAGTTTTAGTATAGTTTTACTCAGAGAATCTAGATATAGAGAGCATCATGCATGACATGATGGCTTTCACTTCCAATTTTAGATTGGGCAGTTGATATAACTTCTAGATCAGAATCTATGTTATAAACATCAGTGATTGGGGCTAATGTACGTGACACATTTACTTTATTTTCTTTCCAAGTTTAGTACATTATCTAGGTATTCTTAGTAGTTGTGTGCCTTATTCCATTTACAGGTGGTTGGCATCATTCTCGAGTGGCTTCCATATAATCCTAGTTCCTAGTTTCAGAGTGGCTTTTATACAAGCCTCATCTCCACCTTTCAAAGTGGCCAAAATTAGCCTAGTTTGAAATACACATTCGGCTATCCACTCTAAATTATCAGATTTTAGAGCATTCATAGGTTTTAAGAGCCATTTCATATGACACACATTCGTACTAGTATCAAATCATAGCTTCACTTAGTGGGCAATGATGGATCCAAAGGTTTAACTAGTCTTTATATTCTTGAGCCACGTACTCAGATGGTTGGGCACACAATCCAAACATTGATTAACACATGTATGATCACATAGTTTCACTTAGTGGGTGATGATAGAGCCAAAGGGCCAACCTTTACATTTTTGAGCCACTCTCAAGGAATTTAGCACTCAACTCCATTTGAGATATTACTTTTGGATCATCATTTACCCAGAATTATCTAGCAGCACTCAACATCACTTAATAACACAACATGTTTTATATTGGTCAACATACCTAGTGAGGTGTATTCATTCCTTTCTCTTCCTCTCTCTTTTACCCAACTTTTATATGTTCTTATTTTAGACATAGTGTATCTAGTAATAATTGATATACTCTTTATTTTCTCTTGCATATTTACACTTCACAATGTGCTCTCTCTATGCACACTCAACATCACACATCTTCATGGACTTCACCTTTATAGGTAAGTTCAAGTACATTTTATACTTTTCCTTTATCCTATTATTTTGCTTTGTTGTATCATTAGAATAAAAGGGGGCAAATATAGCCATATAAAATGTCCAAATTAGTAGTTTAAGTGTGGCTTGTGATACCCTATCCATAATTCTATGCATGCTCTCATAACCCTTCTAGACACCTTTTTTCTCATTATCAGTCATCCGTAGGCTCTTGAAACTTGATTCTAGCTCAGCCAGAATCTATTTCCCAAGTTAATTTTATCCCCCTAGGTCTCGAGCCTGTAGGATAGGAGTGTCATACTTGGACTATAGTGTCATAACCTAGGGTATCCCATTTATAGTGCTCCTATCTAATCACATTTCAAACTCAAATAGTCATTTCCATTTGATTCCTATCTTTCATCATGTCAGCCTAGCATGAATACATCTAATCCATGTCTAACTATTCCCTATAAAAGCCCATTCAAAGTTTATTTACAAAGGGAGGTGACAACTCTTACAAAGCAACCAAGAATATAATCAAACTAATAAGGCAAATTTCCCTATTCTCTACATATAGTCACCTAACATAGCCGCAAAACATATTCAAACCCTCACACCAGTCCCTAGCCACCTCAAGCACTCTTAATTTGATATTTTTGCATCTTTATTACATAAAGCACATCAAGTGAGAGAACTACATATGGCTTGATCCCTCTTCAGAGTATTGCTATGTAGGTAGCGTGCCCACATAAGGGATGTGGATACACGTTCAATACATATTACACACACTAATCCCCCTTCTTTCTCAAGTTTTATCAAGCACAATGAAGGTCTAGGGTTTCAATATTGAATTAGATCTATAAGGATTTTCATCAACATTCAAGACTCAATATTTTATAGGTAGGCTCATATAGGGATATCAAACAAAACCCATAAAACTTAGATCTCTATGACTAGTTTAGATAATAGCAGTAAGAGTGGACTATAGCACCAGACCCCAAAGTGTCTTATTTTTGATGCTCTCGTCTTTTCATCGAATGAAAGCTAGATTCTAATTTACAACACTATCCTAGTCTTGCACAACTAGTTTCAACCTTTATCTCAGTTGTCTTAATCTAATTTTAAGCTAAGTTGTATTTCTTCTTATTTATTGCTATTTTTAAAAAGGTTTAAAAGACACAATAAATTATACAAATCAGTACTATAATTATTGTAATATTATTAACTAGTTTATTATTCCAGACCTTTAACTAAAATAAAAATAAAACTCTATTATTTCCAAAAAATTTAAATCACGGTCTTACATTTTAGTTTTTTAACTAAGTTTTATTTCCTTAATACTTTACCATTTTAACATATTTACAAATTTAGTAATATTTAAATCAATTATGTCATTTATTGCATATATATAACATTCTAATTTTATATACTAGTTTTTCACATTTAGGTAATTTAATTCATTACTTTGCCAAAATTTGATAAAACATATTGGTGAACCCTCTTATTGTTGAACATTGCTAGCATTAATTTTCCCTTCTAAATTTTTCCCTAGAGTTTCAAATAATTTTTTATTTCCTTATTATGTTATATGTTTTGCTAGCATGTGTATTTCTCTCTCCTTTTGTTTTCACTTTAGTCTTTGGAAATTTTTAAATGGATAAAAAATAATTTATTCCTCCTCCTAATCCTCAAGATGGTGATAGTTAATTTCCCTCTAACTAGGTCCATGATATCACTCTTACAAGGGGTAAGGTTGCCCATCCTATAGTGCCAAATGAAGGTAACCAACATATCCTTTCTCAACCCCCTACACCTCTTGTTAGGAATAAATTAGAAATTAGTGTGGAATAATTTTATAGAATCACAATAATAAGAGTTAAGAATAGAGATACATAAAGAACATAAATAAAAATGCACAACAAGAAGATAGGATTTAATGTGGTTCACATAATATAGGCTATATCCACCAAAAAAATACTTACTCGTATTTTATTACAAGCCAACAAGATTAAAATCCACTCTTAAATTAATCTTCTCATAATTACAATGCACAAATATTGTTTGGAGTTGCGCTCAACAAACTCTCCTGAATTTGTATTTGAATTCACACACTCTATTCACCTTCTCAAAATCAGTTAGTCTAATGTATTACCTACTATATGTCCATCTATAATACATCAATAGATAACTGACATAGCAGTTTTACAAAATAATGGGTACCAAAACCATAGACCAAGTCAACCCATAATAGTTCCCCATTGATCATGGGTGATAACACCACACATACAACTATAGATAAACCACATATCTATACTTCCAAAAAAAAGGGGTCCACAAATTTTTTTGAGGATTGTCACCCCCGAACCCTGATGAGAATACATTAAGAGTGTATAATACATTTTAATGTGCAGTATTTGAAATACATTGTAATGGGAAATATGCTCCACAACATAACAATCTCCCACTTGGAGACTGATTTCCTTTGAACATAGCTTCAATTTCTCCCTTGTGACCAACTTGGTCATCATGTCTATAAGATTTTGACTGGTATGAATCTTCTCCAGCTTGAACTTTTCTTCCTCCAAAGCTATCCTAATGAAATGGTATCTCAATTATATATGCTTCATCTTAGAGTGGAAAACAGAGTTCTTTGTTAGATGTATAGCATTTTAACTATCACTATACAACTTCCCTTCCTCTTGCTTATGCCCCAACTCTTCAAGCAACTATTGTAACCAAATCATCTCTTTGCTTACTTTTGTGGCAACAACATACTCAACCTTTATGATTGACAAAGCCCCGAGTTTTTGTAATCATAAAATCCATCTCACCATTGTGTCACCTATAGTAAATACATATCATGTAGTGTTCCTCCTACTATCTAAATCTCTAGCCATGTCTAAATATACATAACCATGTAAGGTGGTATCCAATCCACCATAAACTATCCCTATGGTCCCTCTCTAGTATCGAAGGATCCACTTCATTTCTTACCATTACTCTCTACCTAGATCACTCATATATCTACTTATTACTCTCACTGCATTGGCAATATCTAGTCTAGTCCACACTATGGCATACTTGCCAACTACTGATGAGTAAGGTACATAGGACATCTAGATTCTCTCCTCTATCTTGGGATACTAATCTTTTGATAACTTGAAATGGCCTGCCAAAGGAGTTTCAATCGATTTAGCATCCTGCATACTAAACCTCTCCAAGACTTTTTTAATGTACTCTTCCTAAGATAAATTCGGCTTTCATTCCTTCCTATCCCAAGTTATTATCATACCAAGGATTTGTTTTGATACCCTTAAATCTTTCATAGAATTGGAATTACTAAGTTATTCCTTGAGTACCTTTATTTCCTACATGTTCTTACCTGCAACCAACATGATATCCACATACAGATACAAGATAATGTAATTATCATCATCAAACTTCTTGATATATATGCAATGGTCTAAATGACACCTGGAGTATTATTTATCCATCATAACATTATCAAATTTATTGTATCACTATTGTGGAGCTTATTTCAGGCCATACAAGCTCTTCTTCAGTTTACACACCATGTTCTTCTTTCCTATGACCTCATATCCCTCTAGCTGCTCCATGTATAAGTCATCCTCCAAATCACTATGAAGTAATGTAGTCTTCACATCCATCTGCTCTAAGTGCAAGTATTCCATTGCCACTATCCCAAGAATAGTCCTAATAAAAGTCATCTTCACCATTGGAGAAAAGATCTCATCGAAATCAATTCATTTTTTTTGTGCAAATCCCTTTACCACCAATTAGGCCTTATACCTTTTCTTCCCTCCATCATCCTCTTTAATTCTGAACACCCACTTGTTCTACAATTCTCTCTTACCTTTAGGTGGGTTTACCAAATTCTAAGTTTGATTTTCCATGAGGGATTGATGCTCCTCATCCATTGCTTGCTCCCACTTCTTCCTAACATCTACCTGCATTGCTCCTTCAAAACACACTAGCTCTCCATTGTCAATGAATAACAAATAACTAAGAGACGAAGAAAATACTCAGGTTCCCTTCTTACCCTAAAAGAACTTCTCAGCTTGAGAGTTTGGGATTCCTGTGGAGTAGGTACCTGAACTAGTTGCTTGGACACTGCACCATCTACAATGTCCTCCAATGTTACGTACTCTTTTATGGAATCTTTTCTCTGATCCTACAACTATTGTTTTTACATGAATTTTTCATAAGACCAGATCCCTAGACCAAAATATTTTCTTGTCCTTAAGACTCCAAATTTGAAAACTAAAGTCATCCTCACCATAACCAATGAAGGTGATTTTTTTAGATTTGACTTCTAACTTGGTCCTATCATCTTTATCAATATGAACAAAAGCTTCACATCCAAATACTCTAAGAAAGGAATAATTAACCTTCCTACCAAACCAAGCTTCTTCAGGTATGCCTCCATCATAAGAAGATGAAGGTCCTCCATTGATCAAATATATAACTATGTTTACTACTTCTACCCAAAATTGAAGGGGTAGTCCTACATGCAACCTCATGTTCCTAGCACACTCTATGATAGTCATGTTCATCCTTTCTGGCACTTCATTCTACTATATATTTCTTGGAACTGTCCTCTATCTATGAATTTAATTCCTAGAATAGTAAAAAAAAAATCATTACTATAATATTCCCCACCATTATCTGACCTGAGACATTTTAACTTGAGACTTGTTTCATTCTCAACCAAGGCTTTCCATTTTTTAATTGTATTAAACACATCTATTTTTCTCCTAATACCATACACCTAAAATTTCCTAGTTGCATCATCAATAAAATTGACCTAATATGATGAACCACTAGTAAAAGATACCTGAGCTAGCCCCCATACATTTGAATAAATCAACTCCAACTTATTCTCCTTCTTTGTAGTTCCAACCTTGAAAACATTTACCCTTTTTAATTTTTTGTAAACACAGTCTTCACAGAAATCTAAATCAAAGCCTTTCAATCTAAGCAATCTATCCTTTAAATTTTGCATGCCCTTTTAGCTCATGTGATTGAGCCTATTATGCCATAAAGTTGCATCTACATCTATAGTAACTAAATTTTAAAAATTATCACTACTTGATAAATACAATGTACTAACCTTCTTACCTCTTGCTACCACAAGAGCACCCTTGGTCACCTTTTAAAAGTCTATTGTAAAATTCACCATACAACCTTCACTGTCTAGATGCCTCACGGATATCAAATTCCATCTCAACGTGGGCACATACCTGACATCCTTCAATAGCCAAGTGTTCCCATTCTACATCTTGACCTGAACACTTCTTTTTCCTATTATAAATCAAAGCTCATCATCACCAAGATAAACATGTCTAAAATCCCCTTGAACATAATCAATAAAATAATGCTTAAATGGTGTAGCATGAAAAAAAGCTCATGAATCTAAAACCCAAGACTCGACAATATTATATATAGAGAGAATTAATGCATCTTAACAAACATTACCTACTGCCATATTCACATCCTTGGTGTCTTCTTGATTTTTATTCTTGTTTTGAAGAAAGAAACAATCCTTCTTCACATGCTTAATATTTTTACAGTGCCAGCATGCCATCCTACTCTTTGATTTTGATCTTATTTGGCCATTTGATTTTACATGATTTCCTTTTCCTATATAATTCTATCTACCTCTACTCTCTACCACTAAAGCATCACCTGAAGTAGAAGTTTCCCTAGAGCTTTTTCATCACATTTCTTCACTAAGGATTACTCCTATGACATCTTCAAACTTCAACTTGGCATTGTTAGACATCGAGTTTCTCACATCCATTACCAAGTTATTCCAACTCTCTGGTAAGGAACACAAAATAAGTAGAGCCTTGACTTCATCATAAAATTCAATTTTTATAGAGTTTAACATACTCACAATTGTATTAAATTTATTTAAATGATCGATAACTGACCATTTTCAGACATCTTCATATTAAATAATGTTTTCATTAATTTTTTTAATTAGAAGTAGATGGTTTCTCATATAACTTACCTAATGCATTCATGAGACCTTCAGTGGTATTCTTCTATGATATATTAAATGTGATCAAAGATGCAAGGTATAACTGAATGGCCCCAAGTGCTTTCCTATCAAGTAGTTCCTAAGCCTCATCTATCGTAGCCATTGGTTGCTTTAATTTTCCTCCTAGTGGAGCATGGAAGTCCTTCTGATAGAGGTAATCCTCCATCTGCATCTTCCATAGATCAAAGTTATGCCCATTGAATTTTTCAACCTTTGATCTATTATCATTAGCCATAGCTCCCACTTAAACTAATAACCCTTCCTATGATTCAACACTTCAAAAAATACAACATTAAGATTAGTACTAGTTGTTAGGAATAAATTAGAAATTAACACAGAACAATTTCACAAAATCAAAATAATAAGAGTTAAGAATAGAGATACATAAAGAACATAAATAAAAATACATAACAAGAAGACATGATTTAACACGGTTCACCCAATATGGGATACATCCACCAAGAAACACTTGTTCAAATTTTATTACAAGCTAACAAGAGTACAATCCACTCTCAAATCAATCTTCTCACAATAAAAATGCATAAATATTATTAGGAGTTGTGTTCAACAAACTCTTCTAAATTCACACACTTTGTTCACCTTCTCAAACTGAGTTAGTCTAATGTACTACCTATTGTATGTCCATCTATAGTACATCAATAGGTAACTGACATATCAATTTTACAAAATAATGGGTACCAAAACCATGAGCCAAGTCAACCCATAATGGTTCTCCATTAATCATGGGTGATAACACCACACATATACAAGTATAGATAAACCACATATCTATACTTCTGGAAAAAGGGGGTCCAAATTTTTTTTCGAGGGCTTCTGCCCTTGAACCCTTGCTCGGAGCCTGACTCAGCTTCGAACCCTAGTCAGAATATGTCAAGAGTATATGGTACATTTTAATATATAATATTTGAAATACATTTTAATGTGGAAATAGGGTCCACAACATAACATTTCTTTTAGAGGGTATATTTATGCATATTCAATCACAAGTTCCTAAGGTCTATGCTTGTGAATCCCTTAAGGATAAAATCATCATTTTAATAAGGTCAATAGAAGTGTTGCAAAATCAAAATAAATGTTTTAGTTTAAATATCACATCATTTGAAAATCAGATCACATTTACAAAGAATACATAATATGTTAGTGTTGATCATGCATTTGTATCTTCATCTAGTAATTTTGTTCCTAACAAGGCTTCATATGAAAATGAGAATCTACAACAGAATACATCTATAGTTAGTGGTTAAAAATTATGCAACATGTTAATAATATTTATAGTGAGATTCTAAGAGAAATGCTTCAAAACAAGTTGATCAAACTACCTCTTATACATCCTTTAAGGAGATCAAAATCCTATCGTTCATATCATAGAATGCATGGGCATCACATACATAGTTGTTTGGATTTGAAGGAAAAAATACAAAACATAATTGATAGTGGTGATCCCATAATCAATACATCAACCAAGCAACGCACTCACATTATGAGTGCATCTTCTAAAATATAAGTGCAAAAAGAATAAATATGGGTACAAAAGGATAATTCAAAGTAAAAATAATTACAAGTTAAAAAATTAGAGAAAGAAGATATTCAAAACGCAAAATTAGAGCAAGTAAAATTACAAAAGTCACAATATTAAAAAGAGAAACTACAAAAGGAACGTATCACCAAGGAAATATTATGGAAATATAAAGAACAAAAGTTACAAAATTAGGTTCAACCTAAGAAAGTAAGCATCTTTAAAAAAAGGTTTCTAAAAAAAGAGGTTAAAAATAAGGAGATACCTACAAAATATAAAGTTTCTATTGTGTTTGAAAATGGGGTAGTTACAAGACCTTACTCATATAAAGACCCTTTCACTATCACTGCTCATAAATATGGCAAGCAATTTACAAATTTCAAGGTTATGGACTATCATGGATTTTTTTTATTTTTTTTTATGTAATTTTTCATATCTCTTGGATATAAGTTTAAACTCTTGGATGAAACTAATGCATCTACAACATAAATGGGACCAATCAAGTTAATAATTTCATTTAATTCAAAATATTAATATCTTACTTTTCATATTATTTCAAATCCAAGTGCATATAATATTGTGTTTTGAGGAGCATGGTTAAAATTAATAAGAACAATGATTGATAAAAAACAAAGGGTGCATATCATTTTATTAGGAAGGCAAGGTCATTTTCATTCAAAAGAAGGAACATATTATAAAAAAATCATAAAATGGAAAGCATATCTTCAACTAATATACAAATATATACAGGTAATGGCATATCAATAGAGGCACAAAACAAAATACATATTACAAAATAAAAATAAAAAAAGTTAGCATAATAGTATGGTGCTGTTAGTTTTTCATACACATATACAAAAGATGATTAGAATGGCATATCACATTCTCAAGAACAATATTATATGGTGGTTCTCTCCTATGATGATTATATCGATTAAACATAATTTGATTAGAATGACATGACTATTGTGCAAGATGAATATGTCAATGTAAGTGAGGATTACAACACATGTGATACAGGGCCTACATAGAGGCATTCCATTGATGATATGTTGGGTTTATATTATCATCTTTCCTTGTACATAGATCATTTTCTAATCATACTATTATGCTAAAAAATACAAAAAACTTAAATATTCCATAAAATTCAAAAATCAGGACCTATACATGCTTATGTTTAGTTCATTTACAATGATTAATTTGTATACCAACTATTCAATAACTTTTATCTATTCAATTTCATATCATATATTCTTCACAAGTGTACATGAGTGATTCAAAGAATATAGGTTGTCATTCATAGAACCAGCTTCAGGTTATTTCATTGTCTTGGATTTAAAAATTACAAACATATAAAAATGCCCTATTTAGACAATAGTGCCCTATGTTATTGTCATATTCCATTGACCGTATCCCAGTGATCATAGACTATCAATTATCATATATGAATAAGACATAGGCCTTTTACAACTTGTATATACATAAGCAAGCTCACTAAGGGCATCTTATACACAAGTTATAGATATATTTAGCTATCCCTTATTGCTCATACCTCAATTTTTTAAATTGCATAACATCTATCAATATGGTCACTTACACATTGATAGCTTACTAGTTACCTATGCTTATGAATATACTAGTGTTATAATTGGCTTATGTTGATCAATTACAAATATTCATGCATGTTTTTCATGTTTTCTTTGTTGTTTCATGTATTGTGTTTAGTCTATGTTTAGCTTGTGGACTTTTGAACATGTCCTTGTATGTGGATCCAACACCTTCATTGTATGTTTCTATGCATGTGAGTGAAATTATAACATGTCCTTGTATGTGGCCCCTGGGCCATAGGTTGCATGTTTTTATGCTTTGAGTGTACTTTTTATTTGTGTGTGTCATGGCCATGATAATTATTTTCTTAGTTTGATTAGTTTTGAATGACATGATGGGCATCATGCATCTTCTTATCCTTTCGATGCCATGATAGATATCATGCATCCCTCCCCAAGTAGTTATATTTAGCTTTCAGTACTTAGTTTTGATCACTTATTTGCATGCCTAATTGCTAACATCTATCTTGACAATGTCACTCTATATGTGGGTTTCTACATACATCTTAAAGTACTATTTCACTCAATTTATATATATGATTGATCCATAAACTAGGTAGATATTCCATAGTAAGTTTCACCAACATGGACCCTTTGAATTCAAGGCATTTCCCTCATGTTCTACGACACATAAAAACACTTAAAATTTTATTTTAATATGTATTACAACTCTTAAGACTGTCATATACAACATATAAAAGAATATATCCACACTATAAACATGTTACTACCCCATACATGATTGAAATAGCATATTTTCATAGAGGTGCAATGACAAATGTGAAGTTATTTATCCAAAGGGTTGAATCTTGATCTCTCTTAATGGAACTTTAAATCAAGTTTAAGGACTAATCATATGTCACACCCATTAAATTTGAACTATAAAAGTCTATAGGTAGTATCCTCGTGTTCAAAATTTAGAAGCCTAAGAGTAGTTTTGAACAATATTACATGTTCTTATACAGTACACCCTACACCTGATGTGAATTTTGGGAGGTACCTTTCTAGGTTCCTGAGAAGGTCATAGACAACTCCAAGAATGTCAATGGTAGACCCAATGAACCACACCATAGGTGAGACCATAGGTGGAGGTTGGTTAGAGGCTAATTAAGAGGATGAGCTAGTAGACATGCCCAAGGGTCTTGGCCTTCCTTTATGAGTTTTAATTATCCCATGGAATTATAATGTGGATATTATAAGTCATCTAAGACCAGATCGAGATCTAGTGATTTGCACAATAGGATCTAGGTTGCTCTAAGGTTGGATAATAGCTTAAATCTTTATTAATCAATGGGAAGGGGTGCCATCCTCCTAGTACCAATTGTTATCACTCTCAAAACCCATTTTTAGGAACACCTATATGATTAGGTGCCCAGAAAAGACTTCAATGAAAATAAGGGACACACATCCTCTCATTTTAGGATTATTGCTGAGATAATCCAAGACACAAGTTGTAGGTATTGGGATCTATTTAATTGCCTATTTGGAATAGATATCCAAGAGATGCAACACTGTTACCAGAGGCTCAATACCAATTTTCTCATTAACAAAAAACTTATACACTACTAGCTGATACAATTATAATAGATCATATTATGGGCTCTATTGTATTTCACTTCACAGTTTATAAAAAATGGGGGAGATTACTTGACAGTACTATTTTAGGCTGAAATTGCACCCTTGTGGGAGATTTTTTTAGGATCTCTCACTCCCATATACAATATTGGAGCAACCTTAGGATATGGGTATCCTATAATCATATTTAACTTTCAAAGAAGGTTGGCTTGCTCTTGGTAGATCACCTAAACTAATGTTTTTACTTGAAAAAGAGGTAGAGAGGGGGTATAGGGTAACTAAGACAGTTAAATGGGTGATTCACCAAATTGATTGACACTCACATAAGTATGAAATAAAAACTAATTCAGCATAAGATAATTATTTCTCACACAACCTCACAAACTAGTTAATTTGCATAAGTTTTTCATAAACTAGGCTCACTAAACAATACATGAAGCAAAGAGGAATTTCAAAATCCACACCAAGCATCAGTTAATGGCAGAAAGAGCTCAAGTTCAGACCTACAACTAACTTGAAAACTCTTAAAAATAGGAAATAAATAAGGACAATGGATATAGAAGAACACTTCTTCACAAGGCCATCATGCACAAGCTTGTTAAGCACAATTTTTAGGCAAGAGATAGGTAAAAATTGATCTTTATTACTTCAAAAGGTCTTTCTTACAAATTTTGACAGGGTTTCTGCTTGTCAAATGAGTATAAATATTTTTATGGGGGATCCAACATAGATATATGAAAAAATTTAAGAATAAAAGAGAAGAGGCAAGTAAATAGAATTCAATAAATGAGATCCAACCACCCTCCATGAATTCTCACCCACATTTGGGTTAATTAGAACTAATCCTTCTTCAAAAATTTAACCACCATTAGCTCCAATAATCTTCAAGCCCTCTCATTGGTTGAAAAACACACTAGAAGACAAGAACTTGTTGAGGATGATGATGTCATGATCCACTAAACATAAAAAGTCTAGGAACATCTTTAATACTCGAGCTATCTTTTCTAATCACCTGATCTTCATTTTTCACTTCCACACCATCCTTCACTTGTCTTGCACGTATAACGAAAAAATCCCCATAACTTTGAATCTAGACTGAGTCATGCTACCTCTAAATTGAATAGTTTTTTGTTGGATATGATGTCCATGTCAAAGGATGAGAGCCTCTCCATTAATTTTATACACTAGCTTCTACTTTGAAACATGGGCCAAATATTTTCTATAAATGGAAAACTAATCTAAAAACATTAGTTTTCCTGTATCCATTTATGTCGATACAAGTTTATAGATTGAGTAGCTTCTTTTGATCTTTTTCAATGCCAATGGCTACTTGCAGGGGTTTAGATTTTGATGTTTGTGGGCCCATCGTCAATTCCTTTGGACAACTTGTTTTTTCCATTTTCTTTAGACAATTTGCTTAGACCCTTCCTGTAGATAATTTATTTGAAATAAATCATGTCTTCATATTTTTTTCCAAGGATCTTTTGGATTAAATGAAATGGGCCCTTCAAAATTCTTGAAAATTTCCTTTTGCTTTGAAAATACCCTTCAAACTTCTCGAAAAGCTCCTTTCAAAACCTTTGAAATGGCCTTTCAGAAAAAAGTGTTTGGCTCTTTGCAAAGGGAAATTACCCTTTGGATTTTTTTAATGGACCATTGGAATTTTAAAATTCCTTTGGCTTCTTGCTTGTTTGAAAATTCCCTTCAGAAAAATGTAAGATACCCTTCGAGACTTCAAAAAATACCCTTTCCCCAAGAAAGAGTCTTTGAAACCTTTCTTTCAAACAAATGTCTAAAATAATTGCAAAACTTAGTCGAAAACAAAATTCCCAAGAGAATAGAAACAATTAGTTCCATACAAAGTCTGAAAGAATGAACAAGAAAGACTTAACTAAAAAAGAGACTTTGCGCATAGCTTTTTGGCTTGGAAGCTTATCCATGAACACTGCTACTAGATCCTTAGAAAACCTTGCTTGGACCCTATTTATTTATAAATTTTGGATCCATTTCTATGCCTTTGATCCACTGCCTCATCAAAAAATTCAAGAGATTTATATGTGCACCAAAAATGGCCAACATCTTTGGTGGCTCACAGGGGTTGCATGCCTATCAATGCAAGAGAACCTAGACCATGTTGCCTCATCAAATCCATCCATTGGGCATAGAGTCAAGTCACTTTTTCATTGAACTAGAACCTCCTTTTAAAGCAATACAGACAACTAGAACAAAACAAACACTGTGGTCAAGGCACTTATGAAAGGGAAACACACAGCTGAAAAGAATGTGCATAAGGTACTTAGAGGAAAACATGAAAAGCTATACAAAATGTACAATATCTACAATAGATGCAAACTCTTCTAATATAAAGGCTTTATATGAATCCTATTGATTGGGATGGGTAGCATCTCTCCATCTAATTAGGCCAACTGAAAAGCATTATGTTGTTTGCATTCATGGATCAAATAAGGACCACCCCATAAGCTACCAAATTTGGTATAGTTGTCTGGTTTGGCCTTGTTTGAATCCCACATGAGGACTAAATCCCCTTATTTTAAGTCCCTTGCTATGGTTCTCTTATCAAAGGCTTTCTTGACTTGAGTTTGATGTGATTTTAGTGTTTTCATTGCAAGGTCTCTCATTTCTTCAAGCTCTATGAGTTCTACGAGTCTCACATGCATGGGCTCATCTTCCACCAACTCTAGTTGATGGGCTAGTTCTAATGAAAGAATTTCAAGAGAAACGGGTAACTTGGCCTCCCTTCCATATACTGAGACATATGAATAATTGCCAATGGTAACTTTAGGAGTCACCTTGTCAACCCACAAGGCTATATTTAGTTTAATGTGCCATGTCCTCTGATTCTCTTCCATATTTTTCCTGATGATTCTTAGTAAATTATTATTTATAAACTCAGCTAGTCCATTTCCTTGAGGATAATAGTTAGAAGAGGTACAAAGTTATATGCCCATATTGAGAGCCCATTCACTCATTTTTAGACTGAGGAATGCTAATGCATTATCGAGAAAGATGTTAGGGTGTGGAGCTAAAAGCTTCACGTTGTTGCAAACAGAAGGAGGAGGTTTTTCGCAGCTTGACAGTCACCAGCGTCGGCAGGCCACAACCGACGTCGGTCAAGGGAAGCGCAGAGGAAACCGACATCGGTAGGAGATCGGCCGGCATCGATCACCTCCAGTCAGGCAGGGACAGACGTCGGTCACCTATAGCGGTCAGAACTACTGTTGACAAACAGTCAGTTAAGTGAACGCAGAGTTTGCATGTTGAAGACCAGTTTGAGTCTTTGAGCTGCCCGTCTAATTTAGTGTATGCATGAGATCTATATAATAGACTCATGGGCTGTATTATTAAGGGTTAAACTTGTAGAACCCAAGTGTAGATCTTGGAGAGTTCTTCCCATGGTGGAATCAAGTAGGATTCCCCATGTATGTAAGATCAGGTTTGATATACAGGGAGTTGCAGGATCATGGAGGAGATCTACATGTGATAAGTAAGATCAAGTTGGTCTGTAGGGATGTGTGTATGCGAGGGTTAGAACAGGATCAGCAGGGGAGCTAGATCCAAGGTGATAGCAATACATCAGGAGCAGGATCATGGTGAGATCTACTTAGAGTACCAGTTCGTACTCAGTTGTATAGATGTACAATGAGGTAAACAACAACTTGTGTTAGTTGTATGTTGTGACCTATGAGAGAAGATTACTCAGGTGGGAAGATTACTTGGAGCCCTTGAGGAGGAAGCCTCACAGAGGTGGAAGAAGAGTGTGATCTCTTTATTGTAATTTACTTTGTAATGAGTTGAATACAATTGTGTGTTGCCTCTCAGTTTTTATGTTATTTCTCATTGACAGTTATTTGTTCTTCTGGTATTTCTACATGTTTAAGTTGCTTATACATTGGTAATCATGTGTGCTCTTAAATTTGACAAGTTGTGTCATAACTTTGGGAAACTTTGGTCCTATCAAATGGTATCAGAGCGAGGTTGGACGTTATCAGAGCGAGCTTGACTAACAGGTGGTTCAGATCTGTTAAGTGTTGTTGATTACAGGTTACTCATAGGGGTTGCTGTTTGAGTGGGAGTATAGCAAGGCAGAAGAATGGAGAAATTTAGGCACAGGTGTAGCACCACAGGGAGTGTGGTGGGTTGTCTTCGAGTGGGAGCTTGAAGAGGAATACAAGCCAGGATGCAGATTAGATAGAGTACTGGTATGGGTACAAGTGTAGCTCTTTATCTCCAAGTGGGAGATTGTTAGGGTGTGGAGCTAAAAGCTTCACCTTGTTACAAATAGAAGGAGGAGGTTTTTCGCAGCTTGACAGTCACTGGTGTCGGCAGGCCACAACCGACGTCGGTCAGGGGAATCACAGAGGAAACTGGCATCGGTAGGAGATCGGCCAGCATCGATCACCTCCAGTCAGGCAGGGACCGACGTTGGTCACCTGTAGCGGTCATAACTGCTGTTGATGAATAGTCAGTTAAGTGAACGCAGAGTTTGCATGTTGAAGACTAGTTTGAGTCTTTGAGCCGCCCGTCTAATTTAGTGTATGCATGAGATCTATATAATAGACTCATGGGTTGTATTTTTAAGGGTTGAACTTGTAGAACCCAAGTGTGGAGCTTGGAGAGTTCTTCCCATGGTGGAATCAAGTAGGATTCCCCATGTATGTAAGATCAGGTTTGATATGCAGGGAGTTGCAGGATCATGGAGGAGATCTACATGTGATAAGTAAGATCAGGTTGGTCTGCAGGGATGTGTGTATGCGAGGGTCAGAATAGGATCGGTGGGGGAGCTAGATCCAAGGTGACAGCAATACATTAGGAGCAGGATCATGGTGAGATCTACTTGGAGTACCGGTTCATACTCGATTGTACAGATGTACAATGAGGTGAACAACAGCTTGTGTTAGCTGTATGTTGTGACCTATGAGAGAAGATTACTTAGGTGGGAAGATTACTTGTAGCCCTTGAGGAGGAAGCCTCACAGAGGTGGAAGAAGAGTGTGATCTCTTTATTGTAATTTTCTTTGTAATGAGTTGAATACAATTGTGTGTTGCCTCTTAGTTTCTATGTTATTTCTCATTGATAGTTATTTTTTCTTCTGGTATTTCTGCATGTTTAAGTTGCTTATACATTGGTAATCATGTGTGCTCTTAAATCTGACAAGTTGTGTCAGAACTTTGGGAAACTTTGGTCCTATCAAAAGATAGTGGATGGAACACCAAACCTAGTCATAATGTTGTCATAAAAGTCTAGGACTGCACTTTCATTAGCTTCCTTCAATGCAATGGCTTCCACCCATCTGGTGAAGTAGTAAATTTTAGTAAGCACCCACTTATGTCCTGCACTTGATGGAGGGTTAATCATTCCTATGAAATCTAGCCCCCATTGCATGAAGGGTTGCTCTACCTGAATTGGGTTGAGAGGAAGGGCTGCTAATATTTGCTTACCCATAAAGAAAGCACACTTTTAACACTTTATTACCCATGCATATGCATATTTTAAGAGGTTGGGCTAGTAATAACCAACCCTCATTATCTTTGTTGTTGTGGTTCTAGGTGCAAAATGACCTCCTACACGTCCATCATGGAATTGCTCCAAAATCTTGGTCACTTGGTCATTATATATGCACCTTAGAAGCACTCCATTGAGGTCCTTTTTGAATAAAACCCCATCAACCAATACATAAGGTATGAATTAAAGTCTAAAATACCTTCTTTTTGCCCTGTCCATACCCTGAGGACACTCACTTATCATTAATAAATGTGTCATATTTTAGAGCCAACTAGTATGAGGTGGAGGTGCATCTATTTGTGGGTTATCTTATGTTACCAAGATAACCTCTTTGTCTTCATGAAGGTCATCGACCATATGCTCACACAAGCATTTACCTCTTACTAGCTTAGTGACCTTGATCTCCATGTCATACTCTATGACCTTGGTAATCCAACCAACTCTCTTTTCGTTCAAGTCTTTGTTAAAAAGGAAGTCTCTCACTCAAAGATGAGACCCCATAAGATAGATTTTTATATTGGAGAGCATTGGCCTAAAAATTTTAAGGCTTCTTACTACTATAAGGACTTGTTTTTCTATGAAAGTATACCTCACCTCATACCCCTCAAGCCCCTGATAGAAAAATGCTATTGGCTACTCAAGTCCTTCACCATTATTTTGCATCAGCATAGCTGATATATTATCAATATTGGCAAAAACATACAATATGAAATCCCTTAAAAAATTAAGATTCATGATTGTGGGTGCTTAGGGAATGACTTGCTTGATATCCTCAAATGTTGATTTACCTTCATTTGACCAAGTGAACACTTGGTTCTTCTTAAACATAGCAATGATGGGCTTGACCAAGCTTCCAAAACTAGGTATAAACCTTCTCACAAAGTTTATTTTCCAAAGGAAACTTTGGAGTTCCTTCTTATGCTTGGGCAAGGATAAAGCCAAGATGGCACTTATTTTATCAAGATAAATAGTTAATATTTATTTTGAGATAATATGACCCATGATTTTTCCCTCATGGACATCAAATACACATTTTTTAGGATTCAAAAAGATCCCATACTCTCTGCATCTCTCAAAGATTAACCTCAAGCATTCTATGTGTTAATTGGCATCCTTAGAGAAAACTGTGATGTCATCCAAGTAGACCAACACCATTTGATTCAGCAATCCTTGGAAGGCCATGTCTATTACTCTCTGAAAAGTGGCCCCAACATTTGATAGGCTAAAATGCATCTTCTGATAAGCATATATGCTCCATTTGGTGGTGAAGGTAGTCTTGTACTGATCCTTTTTCTTTACTAATACTTGATTGTATTCCAAGTATCCATCCAAAAGAGAAAAATGTTCTGAAACTATAATTATTTGAAGAAGCTACTCCATGGATGGTAGAGGCTAATGGTCCTTTAAGGAAACCTTGTTTAGATCTATAAAGTCAACACACAGCCTAATCTCCCAACTCTTTTTCCTTATAGGCACCAAATTGGCTACCCATGATGAGTACTTGATGGGGAAGATGATCTTGGATTCAATTAACTTGGTTATCTTTATCCTCAGTAGATCTTCAATTTTGGGGTTAATGGGCCTTTTTTTTTGCCTCACAAGCTTAGCATTAGCCTCTAGTTCTATAGTATGTTGTGCTAACTTTGGATTAAAACCCTTCATGTCATTATATTCCCAAGCAAAGATGTCTGAATATTCCTTATAGAGTTTAATGAAAGCATGCCTCTCAGCCTTACTGCTTACCTTCCTGAGCTTGAGAAGTTTGTCTTTGAAGATGAAGACTCTCTCATAGTTTTCAATATAGGTTGACATTACCACCTTTTATTTTCTCATATGGTCTCCCTCATGAAAAAGGCCCTCAAGTGTAACCAGTCCTTTAGGAATTTTTTTAGACTTTAGTTGAACAATTTGATCCTCATATTGATGTTGAAATTTACCTTAGTTCATTGAGGAAAACTCTGCTTCTTGTTGTAAGAAGCAAGCAATTTGTTGTCACTTTCAAAAACTTGCCAATGGACTTCATTATCTGACACTAATGGCCTCACCACCACCTTGATGTGTGGTTGAACCTTGGCCTCTTTCAGCTTACTTGGGATGTTGAACTAAGCTCCCACAACTACCAACCTGTCAGCATGTTGATTTTGGTTCTTTAGCACTACTTGGATGTTGAAGGCTTCAAAATCTTTAATTAGATCCCACACTCTATTTTTGTAAGACCTCATCAAAGGATTCTTTGTAATGATCAAGACTTTAGCTTGGTTCACTATAAGCTCATTGTCTCCATATGTTTACAATTGCTTGATTCCCCTCTTACTGGCCCATTAGAGGCCATGGATTAGGCCTTCATATTCTACTACATTGGAGGATCAACTGAAATAGAACCTATAAGAAGAGAGATACTTATCATCTAAAAGGGAAACTAGCATTGCCCCTACACCTACTCCATTTTTGCTCCTTGAACCATCAAAGAACAACTTCCACATACCATTGTGGTCTTCTTTAGGTTCAATAAGGGAAGGCATGAGTTGATTTTATTCATGTATAAAATATACACCCATGTCTCTTTATTCAACACCTTCTAAAGGGTTGATAAATTGATTATCCTACCATAGCTCATCTAAGAACAATTTTGGAATCTCCTTAGGATGAGTATTCAACTCTAGACCAGTTACAAATTCATCTTCATCAAGAATAGTACAATTGAGGTTTGTGTTATCTGGCTGATGGGGCTCAATGTGAAATTGTGCCATGGGCTAAGCCTTTATTGATACCTTGTTATGAATGTCATGTATGACTAATCTACTGAGAGATAGCCTCTTATTTTTGCTATGAATTCTCTATAAAGGCAATAATACAAAGTGAGGAGTTACATCAAGGATCAACACATCTTGAACCACTAAGACACTATGATAAGTATGTAGGTTCATATTCAAATCCTTGATGATACTAGATGGATTTGTGGAAGAACCATCAAGCTACAAAATTCCCTTGGTATGCGGCTCATATTTTAGGTTTAGGTGATCAGCTATGGACTTTGGCATTATCAAAGTGCTAGATCCACTATCTACCAAGAAATTATGCACTAAGGAGTCACCAATGATTAATAAAATGTAGAAGGGAGGAGGTTTGACCACATTACTTGACCTTTCTCCCATAGGACCCTTGGTTGCATTATTGAGGACCTTAGCTTTTTTGCTTAGTTGTTTACCTATAGTTGTTGTAACACCTATCTTGGATAAACTTTCTTGAAGGATATCCACTTGATCAGGCATGGAAAGCATGTCCCATATTAGTACACTCATGTTAGATTTATTCATTTTTTCAACAATGTTGATTGGTGTACTACTAACCTTTGATTGTGCTTTGGGAGCCACTGCTATTGTTTGTTGAATCTATGAGCTTTGTGAAGATGTCGAGACCTTTGGAGTGATAGCAAGCTCGTTAGGCTTAGAAAATGAAGGAGTGGTGAAAAGAGGTTCCTTAAATGCTCCTTGGTTGTCACCCATAATCCTTCTTTTAAATATTGTATTTTCTACCACTGGGACATGAGCTTGACTACAGATGGCTTGTTGATTGGATGCATAGCACTCTTCTTGCTCACTGATGACCATTGTAGCATCTAGTTGGTTTGGTACCTGATCTGATCCTTATTCTTGTGGAGACTAATTTAGCTTTTTCATCATGGGAGTCTCTATGGTTTGAGACATTAAGGCTTTATTATATCCATAAGCAATAACCTATTGTCATTGGTCATTAAATGCCTGGCTAAAACCACTAGTTGGGACAATGGATTGCCCAAAAGATTGATCCCAAGGCATGGTTCCTTCTACCTCTTGAGCCATATTATTTTGAATAGGAACCAAGGTGTTGGAAGAGCCTAAAATATTTGGATTGTAATTATTCTACTTATTATAGCTAGGTTGTCCTTGCCCTTGCTCTCTATTTTGACCTTGGAAGTTTCCCTTGAAGGGTGGTCTATTACCTTAATAAGATATGGAGCTTGGTGTGGATTTTTGTCTCTTGACGTTGACCACATCATTCCCCACGGATTAGAGCATGCTCTTAAGTTATAATTAGTTCTTTTTCTCTTGGAAGTCATTATATCCACTAGTGGAGGCCTTCTCTTACTTGGGTGAAGGTATAACGGCTATCATTGGTGTTGGAAGAATAACATCAAGTGGGGAAACAACTACAAGAGGTGGTCTGATCTCAGGGAAAAGAGGCATTGGGGGCCTAGGAGTAAGCTTGCCAGTCTGAACTAGACAATTTTCAACTTTGATAGCCACCTCATAAGCATCTGATAATATATCTCCTCCCATGGATTGGATCATTACTGCTATGTTTATATTTAGAGCCTTCAAATAGTATAAGAATGCAAAGTTAGGGGATGGTCTAACAATGGCTAGAATTCTATCCCAAGCCTTTTAGAATCTTGTGTTGAAGTATTGCATGACTTCATGTGGGGCTCTCTTGATTGTGGTAAGTTGTTCTAATAGTGATAAATGGTCACTTTTGTCTGTAAATCTCTTACATAAGGTTGTTCCTAGCTGATCCCATGATTGAATAGAGTTAGGAGCTAAACCTCTATACCAATATAAAGCCTTTCCCTTAAAAGATATAGCCAATAGTCTGATAGCTACATTTTCTACTGTGACATTATGGATATTACAAAAATTGGCTATGTCTGTGATGTGTTCAATAAGAGTTACGGCTTGGTCTCTTTTGAAATATGGGATGCTTTTGGGGGTTGCTACTAGCATAGGATCATATTATGCAAAATTTAAAGGACTTTGGCCACTAAAACCTACAAAAGCTATTTAGGGAATCATGATAATAAAAGGGGCTAATAAAAGTCTTCTTGCATAGGTATACCTCACAACTAGTTTAGGAAAATAGTTTCCTACGTATGGGTGAGTATGGGTGAACCTTCTTGTTGAGTTTAAAGGTAATTCAACAAATGCAAAAGGAATACATCTATAAGCTGATCTTGTAGTCACCTTTGGCATGAAAGACAGTTATTATTCTGCCACTAGATTGTTGTGTTCTTCAGAGTTGCTAGATACTAAAAGATGAAAGCTATAACCACTGAAAATTGATCAAACCAACATCAAACTTGACCAATCTTCCTTGAAAATAGTCCCATCAGGCATGCCAAAAATTACTTTAGGCTAAAATTACACACTTTTGGGATAGTTTTTTAGGCTCTCTCACTCCCAGCTGTAATATTGGAGCAACCTCAGGCTGTGGGTATCCTATAATGAGGTTGAACCTCTAGAGAAGGTTGGTTTCATCTTGGTAGATCACCTAAACTAATGTTTCTACTTCGAAAAGAGGTAGAGAGGGCGTATAGGGAAACTAAGAGAGCTAAATGGGTGATGCACCAAAATTATTGACACTCACATAAGCATACAATAAACACTAATTTAGCATAAGATAATTCTTGCTCACACAACCTTACAAACTAGTTAATTTGTATAAGTTTTTCATAAACTAGGCTCACCAAACAATACATGAAGCAAAGAGGAATTTCAAAATCCACACCAAGTGTTTGTTAATGGTAGAAAGAGCTTAAGTTTATACTTTCAACTAACTTAAAAACACATAAAATAGGCAAGAAAGAAGGACAATGGACATGGAAGAACACTTCTTCACAAGGCCATCATGCACAAGCTTGCTAAGCACAATTTTCAGGCAAGAGATAGGTAAAAATTGATCTTTATTGATTCAAAAGGTCTTTCTTCCAAATTTTGATAGGGTTTCTCCTTGTCAAGTGAGTATATATCTTTTTATGGGGGAGCCAACAGAGATATATGAAAAAAGGGAAGAAGAAAAGAGAAGAGACAAGCAAACATAATTCAATAATTGAGATCCAACCACCCTCCATGAATTCTCACCCACATTTGGGTTAATTAGAACTAATCCTTCTTCAACAAATTAACCAACATTAGCTCCAATAGTCTTCAATCCCTCTCATTATTTGAGAAACACAGTAGAAGATAGGAACTTGTTGAGGATGATGATGTCATGATCCACTAAAAAGGAAAAGTCTAAGAACGTCTTTAATGCTCGAGCTACCTTTTCTAATCACTTGATCTTCATCTTTCACTTCCATGCCATCCTTCACTTGTCTTTCATGTATAAGGACAAAATCCCCATAACTTTAAATCTGGACTGAGTCATGCTACCTCTGAATCAAATGGTTTTTTGTCAAAAATGATGGCCATCTCAAAGGACAAGAGCCTCTCCATTAATTGTATACAGTAGCTTCTGCTTTGAAACTTGGGCCAAATCTTATCTATAGATGGAAAACCAATTTAAGGACATCGGTTTTCCTATATCCATTTATGTCGATACAAGTCTATAGATTACATAGCTTCTTTTGATATTTTTAAATGCTAACGGCTACTTACAGGGGTTTAGATTTTGACGTTTGTGGGCCCATCATCAATTCCTTCAAACAACTTGCTTCAGTTATTTTCTTTGGACAATTTGCTTAGAACCTTCCCATAGATAATTTGTCTAAAAGAAATCATGTCTTCAAATTTTTTTCCAAGGATATTTCAAATTAAATGAAATGGACCCTTCAAAATTCTTGAAAAGCTCCTTTCACTTTGAAAATACCCTTCAAAATTCTATAAAATCTCCTTTTAGAACCTTTAAAATGGCTTTTCGAAAAAAAGTGTTTGGCTCTTTGTGAAGGGAAAGTACCCTTCAATTTTTTTGAGTGGACTATGGGAATTTCAAAATGCCCTTGACTACTTGCTTGTTTGAAAAGTCCCTTTGAAAAAATGCAAGATACCCTTCAGGACTTTGAAAAATACCCTTTCCTTGAGAAAAGAGTCTTCAGAACCTTTCTTTCAGATAAATTGTTTGAAATAATTCCAACACTTAGTAAAAAAAAATTCCCAAGAGAAGAGAAACACTTAGTCCGATACAAAGTCTGAAAGAATGAACAAGAAAAACTTAAACAAAAAAGAGACTTTGCACTTAGCTTTTTGGCTTGCAGGCTTATCCTTGAACACTGCTACTGGATCCTTAAAAAACCTTGCTTGGACCCTCTCTATTTACAAATGTTGGATCAATTTCTACGCATTTGATCCACTACCTCATAAAACCATGCAAGAGCTTTATATGTGGGCCAAAAATGGCCAATAAGTAAAAAAACATAAAAAGAGGGAGAGAGTGAGATAGATAAGAAAGCCTTCTAAATAAATGGCCAACATAATCGCTTCTAGGATCAAAACATGCCCAGCTACAGTTACACCACTGTATGATAAGTTTCACGATGGCTCAGGATTTGGTCACACAGGGAAAGAGTCTAAGAAAAAAGGAGAAATGTTTGATTAAGAGATTCTTTTAATGGATAAATGTGAGTAGGATTGTTGTTAACCACACACAATTCCTATTAGATTTCAAATAAAGCAAAATAATCAAAAAACTTAATTAGAATCACTAACATTCATCCAAATTAATGCATGAATCTTACATAAATTGTAACTAACAGTCCTATCATTAGTGTTAATTCATTAAAATAAAAAGGAAGCAAAAGACATCCATAAACCATGCACATTTACACAAAAAATTTAGTCTAGCAATAATTTGTTGGTGTTTGTTTGCAATAGGATCCCCCATTTTAAAATATTACATAACAGTATATATAAAGGGGAATGGGGCCCATCTCTTAGTAGCACAAGTTCCCACTTTGGGCCATCATGGCCAAAAATGGTTGTAATAGAATTATACCAAAAGATCTCATATCCCAAAATGAGTGGAGTATAATTCCCTGGGCCCATTAGGAAAGAATCAAGAGGAATTTAGAGGTGGTCCACTTCCCAATTACTTAGGACATGCCTCTTTAGTTGCCAACATGATTACCACCAAGTATAATTCCCGATCTAATTTATCCAAGCTCATGGGGGCTCTCGATAGATCACCTCAACTCGGGCCAACAATTGAACATGGACTTGGAGTGGGAAATCCATGGAAACCTTGACTTCAAACACCTTGTTTATTCTTTTTATTGATTGAGTTAACAACTCTAGTATCACTTTAGCCCCAACTCAATTGCCTTTTGACACCTTTCTTTGTATAACCTAGTTAAATCAAGGCAGGTGGTCATTTAGGTGGAACAAAAAGGTAATTTTGACCTCTTTGAAATAGGTTAGCATTCACCCCTTGGTTTTCTTTAGAGGATCAATCATTATTTATGCCATGGCCAACCACTCCTTAGTTGAGGTCCTCATGTTCTCGACATAAGTTTGGTAGAGGTTTAGATCCACTAGAGTCATGAGATTGAGAAATGGGAACATGCCCTAATGAAGGACCATGGTGAGCTTCTTGCACTTGCTATCCATATGAGCAACCCTCTCTAAGTATTTTTGAGTGTATTGGAGGTAATATTTACTCATGGATAGGGCTTTGGTCACCTATTTGAGATATATAAATAGTTGTGTGAGGCCTCCTCAACTTGACCAATTAGATCTGTTGGGAAAGTGTTCCTCGCTTGTGATCCAAGTGTTATGACCTATTCCCTCATATCCTCTATGAGCTTCTTAGTTAGTTCATTAGTATCCCAGAGCATTGATACAGGGTAGAAGAGGAGGAAGGTGGGATGGTAAAGGTAGAGGTGGATGGTGGAGGCTTGGGAGGAAGAGGAATGTATGAAACAAAAATAAGGAAGGAAGAAAGGAGTGGATGAGGATGGGGTGTGGAAGCAAAAGGAGGCAAGGAGAATGGGGATCCCCAAAGGAATAATTGGGCGTGCCATTGATCAGGGGTCATATTAACATGTGGACCAATGGCACCTAATAGTGGGGTGTTCAATAAAAATAATGAAATCAATTAGTTAAATCTAAATCCTTGAAGGTTTGTGGTGATAGATAAACATGATTGGGGAGTAATGGGATGATCAAGCTAAATATAAGGCTAGGAGGGAGTTATTGCTTACATTTTATTAGATCTCCTACCCTGATTAGTTGGAGCTGCAATCATGGTTGTAGGGATTGTGTTATTAGCTATAACCTAAACTAAGATCATAATGAAAGTTATCCTCTTCTTCCTTTATGGCATCATGTTTAGACCAACCTATGATGTTATGATCGAAGGAGCCATGGTGGTAATTATTTTTGGAGTAACCTACACTATTGGAGGAGTAGATGTAGGTACTATAGAGCTAAGCACCACTTGAATTGTGTGTATGGATGCAATTATCACTAAGGTGACCATCAAGGTAGTTGAGATGGGGACACTAGAAAGTGTTTGTACTAGAGGAATAACCAATGGTCTTGCTAACATGGAATCCATGGTCCATGCTAGCATTATGAAGCTAGGATCCACCAAAAGTTGGGCCCTCCTCAAAGATTCATGAGCTACATGAATTTAACCATATAGTCCTGGAGATGAGGGCCATATAATTGAGACTCCTAGAGACCCAAGGTAGGCCATAGGGATTCCTACAAGTGAAATGGGTTGAGTGGATGGGAATTAAGAAGTGAAGATGCTAAACATGGTTAGAGCCAGGGGACTTGAGTGAATTGGGGAGTTAACATAATGGGAATGGTGGGAGGCCTAATTAGAATAGGCCTGGTAGGAGTAGGGAATCTATTGACAATTTTGCCCCATAGGATGTTTTACATTGCTCAGAGCAGTTCAAAAGAAGACAAGCAGAAAACTTTGGGTTTTCACAGGAATTTTGAAGATAGAATTCCTTCCAACTTTTTGTTCAAAGGAATTTTTCAAGGAAAAATTGTCCTCCACAATAACCCAAAGGTCTCTTACCTTTTGGAAAGGGCATTGTGAAAAGTATGAGGGGTAATTTATAAAAGTAAGAAGGGCTAGAAGGTATTTTCAATTTTTCTGCAGGAATAAGGATCAAACATTTTTTTTGGATGGGTCTTTTTCATAATCCATGGAACTTTTCAAAAGTTTTGAATGGTTACAACACTTTTTTGAGGGGTATTTTTGAAGTCCCAAAGGGTTCTTTTTCCTTCGAAAAGGTCATTTACAAAAAACCCAAAGGTTCATTTCATGTTGTAAGGAGACCATGTAAACTTTTTTGAGGGGCACTTTCCCTTTGGGAAAGTCATTTTCAAGTTGTCAAACCGAAGGGTATTTTTGGGAAAAAGTCACTTTACAAAATCATAAAGGGTATCTTCCCTTTGGGAAAAGTCCAAAACACAAAAGCTAAAAGGTTATTAACCCTTTGAGAAAGGGACACTTACAAAAAATTTGAGGGACACTTACAAAAAATCCAAAGGGCAAGTGGACAAATTTTGAAGGTCTTTTTTTCTTCGGAAGGACATTAGCAAGAATCCTAAAGGTATGTACCCTTCGAGGAAGTTCAAAATAGAAGATCCGAAGGACCATTTTATAAGCCCGAAGGGTAGTGACAAAAAACTTGAGGAAATCATTCCTTCAGACATTTTGTCTAAAAGGAATGAACAAGGAGAAAGTTGAAGACAAAAATTCTAAATGAATTCCTTCAAACATTTTATCCGAAAGAATTCATTTGAAATACTTTCCAAGGGAGAGAGACTATTCAAAGGGGAAGAGACCAAAACAAAAGTCGCAGACAATTTGTCTGATGGCAAAGAAAGGCAACTTGAAAATTCTGAAGGGTACTCAGTGAAGGGTTTGTCATTTTTTATGAAGGTCACTTGGACAATGCTGAAGGGTATTTGCCCTTTGGGAGAGTTCATTTATAGGAAACTTGAAGGGTATGTGCCCTTCGGTAAAGTCATTATTAAAAGTGTTGAAGGGACATTTTTGAAGCCCAAAGGGCAGTTTGTGGAGAAATAGTTCAAACAAAAGCCTAAAATAATTCAAATAAAGAAAACTCCATAGGAAAATAGTTACGAACAAAAAGTTTGAAAGAATTCCTTCTAAAAAATTTTTTGAAAGAATTTTTTAAGGATTAAATAAGGGAATGGACCAAGCAAAAGACAAGGACAAAGAGGCCAAAGATATAACTCCTTCGAACTTTTTGTTCGAAGGATAGTTTCAATATATAAGCCCAAGGAGAAAGAAATCCAAACAAATTTTGTGGGAAGGAATACATATAGAAACAAATTGCTAGAGGCCAAAGGAAATAAACATAAATAATTCCAAGGATAAAGAACCCAAAGAAATATATGCTAGAGAAATACGTGCATAGAAGCAAAGAATTTTATAGGCAAAAGGTCGAGAATTAACAAGGAGTTGCACTACTCACTCATCAAAGTCATTTCCATGCAAGAAAAGGTTGTCTATATTTGATTGGCCAAAACTTCAGTTGACTAGTTGATAGGTCATGCTTCTCTTTGGGTTTCATGCAATCTAAGCCTTTCAAGGACTTCCAGCTCAGCAGTTTAAACATAGTTCTCAATCCTAGATTATAACGTGGCTTCCCATGCAAGAGTTTGACTTGTCAAACTTGCGTCCACCTCATCCCTTCTACACCAATATGGAATTTTGAGCACGTTTCAGTTCTAGAGTTGACTAGCCTTGCACTTTGGTTGATTGGTTGACAAGTCATGCATGCATGTTTGTTTAGCTTGTTGGAGGCTTTCAACATCCCAATAGTTCAAGTAGAGTTATAATTTTAGTTTTGAAATTGATTTCATATAAAGGAAGGTTTTAAAACATTCCAATATCTTAAAAGGAGACTATATTTGAATATTGGTGTAGCATTTCACATGATAAAAGTTTGACTCAAATTATAGACTACTGTCCATTTTCACATGCCAAGGAGCTTTCATGCAAGCATAAGACAAAATGATTTTATTTTTAGGTCTTTGGATAGTTGTAGTTTGACTTGGTTAATGTGAGAGTTGACTTCCTCTCTATTTTCAGTGCCAACCTCTTTGGCTTGTGTATCTTTTTCTACATAGGTTGATTTTTCAGCCTTGAATTAGATCCCTCTTTTGGCAAGACAAAATTCTACCAAAGATTGAGTTGTAACCTTTTTTCAAAATAATAAAAGGACTGTTGTTTTTAGATTCTAGCTATTGGTATAGTGTATTTATGTCATTGATTTGCATAAGTGATAGATTTTTTTTCTTTGTCAAGTCTTAATTCTTACCTAATTATTAGTTGGTCAGATTATGCAGGTCATGTTCCATGTTTAATGTCTTTTGTTTGAGTTTACAGTGGATGCAAGTGGTTGGTTAGTGCCTTGAATCAAGCCTACTCCATCATTTACCTCAAGCTTCGATCACAAGATATAACCTTTTCATGAAATAATTATGCATATTGGTTAATTGGAGTTCACAGTTCAACCTTTCTCTTGTCTAAATCAGTGTTTTTAAGATCTCTAATTGAGTGGATCAACCAATCATTCAGGTGTATCACCATCATTAGATAGGATTTTCTTTCAAGTTTTCTTTCTCTCTTTTCCTAGACAATTTTTAGTAGAGCAAACATCCTAATTGATACACCAAAGGGAGTTAGCCCTTAGAATCTAGAGATTTAATCCACTAATTAGGTCACCCACAACCTAAGATTATTTCCATGTTTCAACAGACTGTGAAGGCTTGAAACTACGTTCACAGGGGTGTAAGTTTGATTGAAAATAGTTTTTGGCATGCTCAGTGGGATAAACAAAGAAATCTTTTGTAGATCTGAGGAAGTTCGAAGCTAAAGAGAAGAATTTTTAGTATAAGAGAATATATATCTTCATCACAAGATAAAGATTCTTCAAGTTGCAGAGTTCATAGCATCATTCAGGCAACTCTTTCATGTCAAAATTTACCACAAGGTCAACAAGCAAAGGTATTCCTTTTGAATTTATATCTTATAAGAGATCAAGATTTAGGAGGGCAAAACCATATCCTCAAAAATAGTATTTGCATCTTGGTCATCTTATTGTTCTAAGCACTACAATTCCCACTATTCAAATGGCCGTCAAAATCAAGTGTTTGCTCCATTCAATAGAGGTAAGCCCATTGAATTTAGCCTAGTTTGATGACATTCCAGTGTCTACCCTTAAAATTATCTCATTCTTCTCAGGAGAAAATTAAACAACCCCTATTGAGCATATCTAAGATGTGGCCAATCTCTATTCAATCCATAATGTTGTTAAGGATAATGTTGCTATTAGATTATTTAATGCTTCCTTCAAAGGAAAAACATTCCATTGGTATAGAAATCTCCCACTAAATTCCATTACTACCTAGGATGAATTGGGTCTAGCCTTAGTCAAGCAATTTGAGGATAAATCTGATCGCCTATCTTTAGTTGAGCAATTAACTGCCATAGCAAGAGCTCCTCATGAGTTCATGTTCAATTTTAACCTTAGATTCCAAAATATATGGACTAGATAAATTGTGTTGATAAGGCCATCCTCTGAATATGCATTTTTGTACTATTTAAAAGCTCTTAACTCTGACATTAGTATGATGATACATACTACCTTGCCAGGTGCTTATGAGGTTGCATTAAGGGTAGAAAATAGTTTGATATAAGATGGAAAGCTTTCTCTAAGACCTCCAAAGCCTATATTTATATAAATAAGTTCCATACCAGCCCCTCAAATTCCTTAAGTTCCATCCTTAGCTCTTATTCCACCACCTCCAGCTCAAATTGTAGCCCCTACTAGTTAAGCTAGTGAGATAAGAGAGTTAAAAAGTTTGCTTCAATCCTTTGGGAATTAAATATTCCAACTCAAGAGGTAGAAATTTCAGTTTAATAGGCCTTATCAGTAATAAAATCAAAACACCTATCAGCCCTTCAAAGATCAAAGGCCTCCTTATCAGGGTTTTAGAGAAAATAGACCACCTTATCAAGTACAAGGAGCCATAACTCCAGCTAAGCCATATGCTACCATTGATCTTAATGTTCCATCCACTTTAAAATCCATTTTTCTCACCCCACCTCAAAACAACATGATGCAAGATTCAAGTTAGCAGCCCTCAAATCTCAATGATGCTCAAAACCAAGCTTTGATATCACAGAACATCACTATGCCATAGATGACACAAGAAGAGTTTCCTTTTTAAGGAGGTCAATACCAAGATCTAGGTTTGGCATCATAAGGAAAGACTTATCAAGTTCAAGGGCAGCCTGATGCCATTAATGTAAATTGGCAAGTAGATGATCATGTTGCCTTTACTCAAGGTGTTAAAACTAATAATTCAAGTGGTCAAGTTGTAGCTGTAACTATAGCTAAAATAAGAGCCATTGAAGAGGATCAAGAGGTGAAAAATGCTTTGAATACTCCTAGGGTTGTTTCTAAGAGCACAAAAGATCAACTTATTGTCCCTACAACACAAAAAAATTAGAATATAGAGGTTGGTAAGGTTTAACAATAACCTCTAAATTGTGAACAACCAATGCTTCAGAAGGTGCAACCAAAGGTTAGTGGATCTTATTTCAGTATAGTGGATCAAATAAATAAATCTAATATCAGAATTAGCATATGGGATTCTCTTTCCATTCTAGGACAAAAAGATAAGCTCATTCAAGAGCTTTCAACTCTCGAATTATCTCAAAAACTGATTGAGAAATAAGGGTTTGTCTTTGATAATTCAGATCAACCAACTAATAAATAGGTAAAACAAGTAAATAAGATGGCAAAGGTGAAAAAAACTAAGGTAAAATCAAAGAAAACTCCTTATTTTTACTTTTCTTTGATAGTAGGTGATACTTTGGTTCATAATTATATGGTGGATAGTAGAGCTAGTAGTACAGTCATGCCTAAACAGATTGTAGACAAACTTGGACTTGTTTATGAGCCCAACACTAAAGGAGTATTTAAATTAGATGGATCACCAAAAAAAATTGCAGGCATCATCAAGGATCTAACATTGACATTACACGCATGTCCCAATGTTATTATTCAACAAAATGTTGTTGTGGTAGACTTGCCTCCCTAGTTTGCTATGTGTCTTTCAAGAGATTTCACCTCAAATATTGGGAGATATTTATCAGCTAATTGGACTTATTTGTTGTTCAAAACCAAGTATGGTACCAAGGTAATAATTCATTTTTAGCCTATTACACATTTTCATATGTAGCCATATATGCCAAGTGTTGTGAATACCAACTATATCATCTCAGATGAAGTACTAGAAGCTACTAAAGTAGAAAGTGAATCACCTTTGGATGGAGTTCCAGATTTGTTCCTTGATGAGTGGGCTTCTACATTGCATGAGAATGATCCCTACAAGCTGATTGAAGAAGGACTTGGTGTGTATTGCCTTCATGATAATGATGCACCAATTCTAGCCATGGTCAAAGAAGATGAGTCTAATGAAGGTTTGTGGTAATTGTACTTTGATGTATCAAGGAATAAGCATGGAACCAGGGCTAGAATGATGTTGATTTCTCCAAAAAAATAAAGGTATTTCTCTTTTATTAAATTTTAGTTTGGCTATTCAAATAATGTTGCTGAGTATGAAGCACTAGTTCACAGTTTGCAGTGGGCTAGGAAGATGAAAGTCAATTCTTTGCAAGTTGTTGGTGATAGTGACCTTGTAGTTCACCAAGTAAGAGGTTTGAATATATGTAAAAATTTGTTTCTTAAATCTTACAAGCATAGAATTCAGGATTTACTTGAATATTTCCAAGATTTTAGCATTCAGACAATGCCAAAAGGTGAGAATAAACATGTTGATAGGTTGGTTGTTGTTGGGTCCCAATTTAGCATTCTAGATGATATAAAAAGTGAGAAAATTCAATCACATATAAAAGTGGTTATAAGGCCCTCTATTCTAGATAATCATGAGAATTGGCAAGTGTTTGAAGATGACAATCAATTTGTGAGATTCTTGCAAGAAGAGGCTGAGTTTTCTTCAAGAAACCAGTCAAAGAACTTGTAGCAGTATGGTCATCAGAGTATGAAACTAAAAATGAATAAGCTGCCCAAAGGATTGGTCACACTTGAGAATATTTTCAGTGGTGATGATGAGCTAAGGAAATAGAAGTCATCCTTTTCAACAAAGGAAGAACACTATGCCAATGTAGAGATTGCAGTTGGTAAGATTTTAAATTTGGGTAAGGTATGCACTCCTTCATAAAAGAAAGCTTTCATTAAGTTATGCATAAGTTTTGTTGATATATTTTCATGGTAGTATAGTAATCTCAAAGGTTTTGATCCAAGTTTGGCTCAACACACCATTGATTTAGAGGAGGAAACTAAACTAGTGAGACAAAGATAAAGGCTCATCAATTAAACGCTTGAACCTTTGATGAGAGATGAGCTTTATAAGCTCATAGAATCAGCTATTATATTTCCAATCAAGTACTCTACTTGGATGGCAAATCTTGTTTTAGTATGAAATAAGAATGGTGAAATTCATTTGTGTGTTGACTTTCGTGATTTGAATAGGTCTTCACTTAAAGATCACTATCCATTGCCATCAATGGAACAAATTTTATAGATTGTTGCAGGTTTAGAGATGTTTTTTTTGTTGGATGGATATAATGGCTACAATCAGATTTTGGTCAAAGAATAGGACCAATTTAAGACAACCTTCACAACTAAGTGGGGGAAATTTGCGTATAGAAAGATGCCATTCAGTTTGTCTAACGTTGGAACAACCTTTCAAAGAGCCATGGACATGGCATTCCAAGGCTTTATTAACAAGTTTGTACTTGTTTATTTGGATGACATAACAACATTTTCAAAGAATGCAGGTGATCATGTGGTTCATCTCAAGCAAGTGTTCGAAAGGTGTAGGCAATTTAGGATATCTCTAAATCCCAAAAAGTTTGGTTTTTTAGTTCATGAAGGTAAGATTCTTGGACATGTTATTTCAAGGCATGATTTAAGCATAGATGCTGAAAGGATTTAATCCATTCTTGCACTCTCCTTGCCTAAGCACAAAAAGGCTATGCAAAGGTTTTTTGGGAAAATCAATTTTATAAGGAGATATATTTCAAATTTTTCCATTTTAGCTACGCCACTTATAGTCATGCTAAATAAGGATCAGAGCTTCAACTAGTCCAAAGGAGTAAACAATTTTTAAGATATTAAGAGAGCCATAGCTAGTGCTCCTATGCTTATAAATCTAGATTTCACAAAGGATTTTGTTTTGTATACATATGCTAACATAGACACCATTTTAGGCATTCTTATGCAATAAAATCATGAGGCTTTGGAGCATCCAATAGCCTTCTTCAACCAAGGCTTAGAAGAGTATGAAACAAGGTATTCTTTTGTTGAAAAGTATGTCCTTTTAGTGATAAGATCTCTTAATAAGTTTAGATAATTATTGTCTAATAATAAGATACATCTAATGGTCTCCCATCCAAGCATCAAAGAGTTTCTATTGAACAAGTATATAAATTAGAAGAGAGCTGGTTGGATAACCAAGGTAATGGAGTATGATGTGGAAATTAAGGTCACAAAGCTGATTAGAGGCAAAGGACTTTGTGATCACCTAGCCAAGACTTGCAACATACTAATGAGGCTATTTTGGTGTCAAATGATGAAGATATTGCAGCTATTCATACCTCACATTCCAAATGGTTTCATGACTTGGTAAGCTATCTCCAACATGGTATTTATCCCTCTCATCTAAGTGCTTCAAAAAGAGGATATTTCAAGTTGCAGTCAATTCCATTTTTGCTTACTGATGGTGTGTTGTTGAAAAAAGATATCAATAGGATGTTACTAAGATATATACAACCAAGTCAAAATTAGATATTTCTTTAATAATTCCAAGATAGACATGATGGAGGACATTTTTTTGCAAGAACTATAGCTCTTAAGATCATGAGATGTGGGTACTATTGGCCTACTATATTTGGTGATTGCCATACATGGGTTAAAAAGTGCAAACAATGTGCTATGTTTGTAAGAAAAATGAAGCTTACAACCTTACCTCTTCAACCAATTGTGGTGGATCAGCCCTTTGTCCATTAAGGATTGGACTTTATTGGTCTCATAAATCCTCCTTCAAGTTTAGGACATAAATAGATTCTCACTGCTACAGATTACTTCACAGGTTGGACAAAAGCAGTGGCATTAAAAGAAGCAAATGAAACTAATGTTCTTGATTTCTATGAAGGTTTATTTACTGGGTTTGGAGTTCCTTCAACTATTATTTATGATAATTTAATGGTTTTTGTGGGATCTAAGATCAGCCAATGGGTTGTCCAACATGGAATTTATCTCAACACTTCATCGAACTATTATCCATAAGGCAATGACCTTCCTGAATCTACAAATAAGAACCTATTAAGGATCATAAGAAGGACTATTGAAAACCATCAGAGGTCATGGCATCTCAAGTCGAAGTCAACTCTATGGGCTGATAGGATCACCTATAAAAGATCAATACCCAACTCTTCATACAGGTTGGTCTATGGCAAGGAAGCAAGGTTACCTATTTCTCTCGAGTTTCCTGCTTTAGAACTAATGCATCAACTTGAATTATTGGAGAATGAACCTATGGAGATCAGGTATGCTAAGCTTATGGAGTTGGAAGAGACAATAAATTAGTTCATGCTAGCAATGGAAATTCATCAAGCAAAAGTGAAGAGAGCTTTTGACAAAGGAGCTTCTTCACAAAGTTTCAAAGAAGGATATTTGGTCTTCAAGTGGGATGAAGATAGAGCTAAACGAGGAAGGCACACAAAGTTTGATTCCCTTTGGAGTGGCCCATACATAATTTTTAGCTACAAATCCCACAATGCTTTTCAACTTTCAAAGATGGATGGTGACAAGCTTTTAATCCCAGTCCATAGGATATATCTGAAACATTGCTATTAAAGAGTAAATCTCCTTGTACATAGTTAGTTTTGCTTTCCTCCAAGTGGTGTTTAAGCACAATAGTTTCATTCTATTTTTTTTTTAATAAGTTCTTTGTTTGCACATTTGCTTTGCTTAGTTAGGTTTTCTTGTTTTCGTGTGTTTCCCTTCTTATTTTGAAGGATGAAGGTTACTTCATGTTTGGTCAAAGGAGATTTGCATTCATGGACCATGTTCACCATTGTTTTTGTAAGTTCAACATCATGTTTATGGTCTAAGTTCTCAAGCATAGCAGGCATGCTTCCTGACTGAGTCACCAGAATGTTGACAATTTTGCTCCACAAGAAGGTTTATGTTACTTGGAGTAGTTCAAAAGAAGACAAGTGAAAAACTTTGGGTTTTTACAAGAATTATGAAGACAAAATTCCTTTGGACTTTTTGTCTGAAGGAATTGTTAAAGGTAAAATGGTCCTTTACAATAACCCAAAGGTCTCTTACCTTTTGCAAAGGGCATTATGAAAAGTTTGAGGGGTAATTTACAAAATTAAGAAGGGTTAGAAGGTCTTTTCAATTTTTCCATAGGAATAAGGATCAAACATTTTTTCTGGATGGGTCTTTTTCATAAGCCATGGACCTTTTCAAAAGTTTTGAATGGTCATGACACTTTTTCGAGGAACATTTTTGAAGTCTCGAAGGGTTTTTTTTCCTTTGAAAAGGTCATTTACAAAAAACTTGAAGGTTCATTTCATGTTGTAAGGGGACCATGTAAACTTTTCTGAGGGGCACTTTCCCTTTGGGAAAGTCATTTTCAAGTTGCAGAACTGAAGGATATTTTTGGGAAAGGGTCACTTTGAAAAATCTCAAAGGGTATCTGCCCTTCGAGAAAAGTCCAAAACATAAAATCCGAAGGGTTATTATCCCTTTGGGAAAGGGACACTTATAAAAAATCTGAAGAGTGAGTGGATAAATTTTGAAGGTCTTTTTCTCTTTGGAAGGACATTAGCAAGAATCTTGAAGGGTATGTGCCCTTTGGGGAAGTTCAAAATAGAAGATTCGAAGGACCATTTTATAAGCTCAAAGGGTAGTGACAAAAAACCTAAGGAAATCATTCCTTTGAACATTTAGTCCGAAAGGAATGAACAAGGGGAAAGTTATTGACAAAAAGTCTGAAGGAATTCCTTCAAACATTTTGTCTGAAAGAATTCCTTCATAAGACTTTCCAAGGGAGAGAGACTATTCAAAGGGGAAGAGACCAAAACAAAATCCATGGACAATTTGTCCGATGGTAAAGAAAAGCAATTTGAACATTTTGAAGGGTACTCGATGAAGGGTCACGTGGACAATGCTGAAGGGTTTGTGTCCTTTGAGAGAGTTCATTTGCATGAAAACTGAAGGGTATGTGCCCTTTGGGAAAGTCATTATTAAAAGTGTCGAAGGGACATTTTTGAAGCATGAAGGACAATTTATGGAGAAATGGTTCAAACAAAAGCTCTAAATAATTCAAAGAAATGAAATTATGTGGGAAAATAGTTAAGGACAAAAAGTCTAATGGAATTCCTTCATAAGGTTTAAACGAGGGAATGGACCAAGCAAAAGATAGGGATAAAGAGGTCGAAGATATAACTCCTTCAGACTTTTTGTCTGAAGGATAGTTTCAATAGATAAGCCCAAGGAGAAAGAAAGCCAAACAAATTCCATTGGAAGGAATACATGTAGAAACAAAGCTAAATGCTGAAGGAAATAAACAAAAATAATTTCGAGGATAAAGAGCCGAAACAAATATATGTTGGAGAAATACATGCATAGAAGTGAAGAATTTCATTAAGAGAAGGTCGAGAATTAATAAGGAGTTTCACTACTCACTCATCAAAGTCCTTTTCATGCAAACAAAGGCTATCTATAGTTGATTGGTCAAAACTTCAGTTGATTAGTTGACAAGCCACGCTTCTCTTTGGTTTTCATGCAATCCGAGCCTTTCAGGCACTTCCAACTCAATAGTTTAAATGGAGTTCTTAGTCCTGGTTTGTAACATGGCTTCCCACGCAAGAGTTTGAATTGTCAAACTTGGGTCCACCTCATCCCTTCTATGCCAACATGGAATTTTGGGCATGTTTTAGTTCTAGAGTTGACTAGCCTTGCACTATGGTTGACTAGTTGACAAGTCATGCATGCACATTTGTTTAGCTTGTTGAAGGCTTTCAACGTCTCAACAGTTCGAGTGGAGTTATAATTTTAGTTTTGGCATTGATTTCATGTAAAGGAAGGTTTTAAAATGTTTCAACAGCTCAAGAGGAGTCTATATTTGAAGATTGGCATAGCATTTTTTATGATAAAATTTTGACTCAAACTATAGATCACCATCCATTTTCAAATGCCAAGGAGCTTTCATGCAAGCATAAGACAAAAGGATTTTATTTTTAGGTCTTTGGACAACTATAATTTGACTTGGTTAATGTGAGAGTTGACTTCCTCTCTATTTTCAGTGCCAACCTCTTTGGCTTGTGTATCTTTTTCTATATAAGTTGGTTTTTCAACCTTGAATTGGATTCCTCTTTTGGCAAGACAAAATTCTACCAAAGATTGAGTTGTAAATTTTTTTTAGATTAATATAAACGCTGTTGTTTTTAGATTCCATCTACTGGTATAGTGTATTCATGTCATTGATTTGCATAAGTGATAGAGTTTTCTTCCTTGTCAAGTCTTGATTCTTACCTAGTTACTAGCTGGTCAGATTATGTTGGTCATGTTTCATGTTTAATGTCTTTTGGATGAGTTTACAGTGGATAAAAGTGGCTAGTTAGTGCCTTGAATCAGTCCTATTCCATCATTTCCCTCAATATTTGATCACAAGATAGAAACTTTTCATGAAATACTTATGCATATTGGTTGATTGGAGTTGATAGTTCAACCTTTCTTTTATATAAATCAATGTTTTTAGGATCTCTAATTGAGTGGATCAACCAATCATTCAGGTGTATCACCATCATTAGATAGGATTTTCTTTCAATTTTTCTTTCTCTAATTTCCCAAGTAGTTTTTAGCAGAGCAAAGATCCTAATTGATACATCAAAAGGAGCTAACCCTTAGAATCTAGAGATTCAATCCACTGATTAAGTCACCCACAACCTATGATTGTTTCCATGTTTTAGTAGACTGTGAAGGTCTGAAAATACCTTCATAGGGGTGCAAGTCTGATTGACAATAGAATCCTAGAGGTATTCTAATGAATTTTTTAGTGATGGTGGTAGTGGGGGAAGGAATCTCCAATGGCACCCTTTGTTGGTCCTATTTTGGGCTTACTTCGGGGCTAATATAAATGTCAAAGTGGAACACTTGCATTGTCTATAGTTTAGTGACATATGGAAGTGGAGGTGGTGGATCTAGAGTTGAGACTAGGGGAGGTGAATCTCATGGATTCAAAGGTACAAGGAACACCTGTATAATTCTCCAAGATATGTGGGGCAAAATCATCTGAATGTCATCTCCCAAGTGATGTGCACAAGATTTGGGGCTTACTACTGCAGAGATGGTTGCAATGGCAAAGCCTATGAGGGTGGTGGAGGCCTTTCCTCAAGGTCTGGTCTGGACTAGGCCTACTTCCCCTTCCTTTTATCATTTCCACCCCCTTTATTACCTTGGGGTCATTATCTAGATTAAGATGAATCTCATCATCTTGATGAGGCTCATGGTGGTATGTGATATTGAGTTGGGATGTATATCT
This sequence comes from Torreya grandis, assembly GCA_037957365.1. Classification (NCBI taxonomy): domain Eukaryota; kingdom Viridiplantae; phylum Streptophyta; class Pinopsida; order Cupressales; family Taxaceae; genus Torreya; species Torreya grandis. The sequence continues at coordinate 4,164,996 of JARHVA010000217.1, forward strand.
TGTTACATGGGTGTTGATGACCCCTCAGGGGTCCCATTCTCTGTGTTAAACCCTTCTTAAAAATTATGAATTCCTATTCTATGCCATATTTTATAGTGAAGGTAGGTTCTTGTACTCATGGTGGCGAATGAAGATTGGGAAGTGTATGCATCTAAATTTTCTTGCTTTTATCAGCTTACTAATTTTGACAATAACATTGCTAATTTCATCTAATCACATCCCTAATCCCATCTAATTTCATTTATATTATCCTCACTAATCCTCCTAGTCATTATTTTAACACCCATTTCATTATTCATATCCATGCACTAACATTATATCACCCTATAAATAAATTAATTCTTATAATCATATATTATTTGTCAACTAACCCCCACTTATCCATTATATTGGAGTTTGAAATTTAAATCCCACCTGCCCTAGCCTATTCCTTGGCTTTCCTATAAGCCTTCCCCCGGTTCCTCACCTAACCCTTCTTCTAAACTAATCTAACCACTCCTTAATCCTCATTAAGTCCCCTAATGGATTATAGAGCTCTCCAACTCTAGAATCTTCCTCCATTCTCTCCATCATCTCTCGAAACATCTAAATCTAGAGACTTTTGTGGAATTTTAGATTCCCATTTATTCCCTCTACTTCTTCTATTTAAATCCAGTCACTCCTCTACTTTGAATTTAACTATGAAATCCATAAACCTCCATGTCAATCTTATGTTCCAATCCATGAATCAATCACTAGTCTGTTAATCAAAATATTGTCAAAGCTAATTACATGCTATCAAAAATCTAAGTCTATCCATAGTAATCCAACATCAAAATTCATTATTATTTAGTATTTTAGTCTTAAATCTTGTTTGGAACATTTAGCTTTAGATTTATAATGCTAGTTTTAATGTCTATTTGTGTGGATTGTGATCTATTGGCTCCAAATTTATGAAGTAGATTGTAGATTTGGGTGATTTTGATATAATTTACATATCATAATCCATTGCTCAAATTTATCATCTCACAAGAAGTTTGGGCACACCTTTTTTTGATGATAAAGCGAGTAACCCTTAATACCTTTGGGTAGTTGATAGTCATTTTATTACTCTGCAAGATGATCCAAAACTTGATAGGGTAAGATGAGAGGGGCCTGCCATATGCCCTCCACCTAGATGATGGTGTGATCTATGTAGTACTAGTAGGATCCTATAGGTAGGAGCATCCTTATTTCATCTAAAATTCACAACATGGGCCTCTCGTTGATGGCTATGTAGACCATAGGGCAGAAGGAATCAAAGATGTACCAAAAGAGGTTCTTGTAATGGTGCCTGCATAACTTATAGAAAACCACATGAACAACATAGTTAGAAGGGGTTCATGGCAGGAAAATAGAAGGTTTGAATGTGAGGGTGGCGTAGATTGTATCCACAAGATTACTCAGCATACAGGATTTTCCATCTCCTCAAACCTCGCTAACACCCTTGACCAAGTTGAAGTTGATGAGGATTCTAAGGTTTAGGGCCCCCTTTCCCTCAAGGATGATGCTCAACAAAGGTACCTAAAGGATGTTCACATGTATTACATCATTTTCCTGAATAAGTGATTCAAAAAGATCATCCCAACATGAACTCCTTCCAAGAAGAGATGAATGGGGTGAGCATTGATGTCTTCCTTTTTGGTCCATTAGTCTGTATCGATGAACCAATCTTGGATAACCCCATATATTTCATGCATCTTGGTCCATGTGTCTATTGTGTCATGGTCATAAGTGAGGGTGTACTATAAGAGATTGTAATATTGGTTAAAAATAATTTTGGAGATGTTTACAATTTTATTTTGAGACCCTGTAGAGTATACTAGGTCTTATGTGACATCATGCATGTGCACAAACTTATACATGTTACCAAAGAGATCAACACATGGGAAAAATTTAAGCTTAATAGCTACTTTGTGTAATACTAATTCCCCCAAGGTAATAAGCTCATCAAGGAACTAGGTCCCATCTTCATCATCATCAGAGGTGGGCTTCTACACAACTTCAATTTCCCTGAACACTTTGTTTTACTACTTGGAATGAGTCATCTTTGATGAGAAGGTGGTATCTTTATATTCAAGCTCAGGTTTGGGGTTGGAAGATGATGTGGCCATGTCTAAGAGTTGAGATTTATTTGGCATGGTATTTTGAGTCTGAGGGAAATAATGAAAGCTCGAGAGAGTGCTAAAAGGAAGGATACTTAGGAGTTAGGAGCGGTAATGATGAAGCATATCACTTTGAGGACTTATAGGGCTTCCTAAAGATATCATATATTAATGGTATTTGGAGGATCAACTTGTGCAAGTTTAATTTTTAGTTGTTGGCACAATCCTCTTTAATGTTTTCTAATCTATCATTAAATCAGAAGATTTAAAAAATGTGCTCCTAGTTTAGCTTTGGTGATGATGAAGGGACACTTACAAGTTGTCAAATCAAATCATAGTTACCTAAATTGATCTATTCAGGGGCTTGGTAGGCACATGCATACCTTAGCCCTTGTGTCACCTTAGGTATCCTCTAATTTGACCACATGTACTTTGTTGTTTAAGCACTTCTTTGTAGGCTATGCCAACTAAACACAACTAGGGTGTCACTCTTTTTCCTCTTTGTGTACTAGGGGTGGCCATGTGGGCCTGCCAAGTACACATGGTACTCCATTATCATCTTATGGCTCCACTTATACCTTTATTTTACTTACTCATACCATTACAAACCATTGTTTCCATTCAGTGCATGAAAGTGATATGTGGTGCTTTGTGATTAGCCCTAGGTTTTGATTGTACTTTCTTTATGGCTCAATTGGGATATCTCGGGCCCTTTTTTTCATTTTGTTGAGAAGTGCCATGTGACAGCCTATGGTTGGTTAGGCTCTCTTAGGTTTTTGATAAATATGATTCCCTTGGGAGACTAATAACTCTAATAGGCTCCACGTGACATCTCATTCATCGAGCTCTCTTGGGAGATTGATAAGTCTAACAGGCTCCATGAAATAACTTTTCATTCATTGGGATTTCTTGGGGCTTTGATAGATATAGCACCCTTAGGAAACTAATAGCTCTGAGAAGCTCCACACGATAATGTCTCATTTATCAGGCTCTCCCAAGGCTTTAACATCCATGATGCCCCTGAGAGATGATAACTCTGATAGGGCCCATACAATAATGTTTTGCTTGTTAGGATCTCTTAGGGCTCAGATAGATCTCATGCTCTTAGGAGACTGACAACTCTGATAGGGTCCATGTGGCAGTGTTTCATTCATCATCCTCTCTTGAGGCTCTGACAACTCTGATGCCCCTATGCGACTAAAAAATCTAACAAGGTTCATGCAACAACATTTTATTTTTTGGGCTCTCCTAAGTTTCTAACACATTTTGATGCCTCAAATAGACTGACAAATCTGACAAGGTCCATGCAGTAGCTTCTCATTCATCAGGCTCTCCTAGGGCTTTGACAGCTTTGATGCCACTAAGAGACTGATAACTTTGACAGGATCCACATGGAAGTGTCTCATCCATCAGGCTCTCTTGGGGCTATTATAGCTTTGACACCCCTAGGAGATTGATAGCTCTAATAGGCTTTACACAATAACATCTTATTCATTAAGATTTATCGAGGCTCTAACAACTCTAATGGCCCCAGGATACTAATAAATCTAATAGGATCTAACTCATTTATCAATATCTTTAGAGGCTGTAACAAATTTGACACCCTCGATGGACTGGCAAATCTAACAGGGTCCATGCATCAATGCTTCATTGGTTTGGATCTCCTAGGTCTCTAACATCTTTGACATCCCTGGGAGACTAAAAACTCTGATAGGGCCCATGTGATAATGTCTCATTCGTCCAACACCTACAAGATTTATGAAAAGTGACTAAGTTAAAAAAAGGGCCATGCAATCAAATGAAAGCTTACCCGTCTATTAATGCATCTCCATAAAATGCCACATAAGACCCTGAGGTGATGTCATCTTGGGAAAACTTGCATAATTTTAACCCTACGAATCAACATAGTTAGTGCAAAATATTCTAAGCATGGAAATTTTTTTATGTTGAAACACAAAAGGGCTTGACTATTATAGACACATGTGCTTGTGAGGATTTTCATGACAACCATCCACTCTCCATGAATCTCTCAGAATACTCAGTTGGTCAAGGTAAAACATGGCTTTGAATTTTTTTGCAGTTAGAGACCAAGTGTGAGGAAATTTGAGCTCTGGGAAACTTTTTAGTTGAGAGTTTTTAGAGGGGTCCCCTTTTCTTCTATGAAAAGGGGGTCATGCTGGCAACAACAATACAATTATTAGGGTTGAAGGCACATTGGCAGTCCCATTTTATTTTCCCAGGTTAGTCCTAAATAAGCTAGCTAAACTAAAAATAGCTTACTAATTTCTATATAATGTTGATGAAAATCTGAGAAGGGCCAAGTTAGGAAAATTTTACGATACACCCATTAGTATAGGGAGACAACATGTACAAAACTAGGAATAACTGAGAAATACCTCACATCACAAAGGTTCCTTTTGGTTCAAATTAGTCAAGTTTAGATATTGGGACCCCAAGGGGCTAATAGTGTGGCATATAAATAGCTTCCTAGGCTGATTCAAACAGAACTAAGAACATAAAGAGTATGGACATGATTATATTTTTTTGAATGTTGAGGATGTCTCCCAAGTGTACAATAGGATGAGAGGTGCAGGGATGTCTACGAGGATTTTCAAAATGATCAAATATGACCCATGCATCTCAAAGAATGATGCATGCATGATAGAGTAATAATACAAGGGTAAAGCCCCATAAATGATAGAGCAACCTCATAAATGCTATGTACTTAACATTTTTTGCTAACACATATATCCAAGGACCAATATGATATGTTTATGTTAGGTGCTTATACTTTTCCTTTATGAACTTCCTTAAGTGTTTTATTTTGTTTGTTTGAGCATTTGAATATGCTCCATTGTTTACGGCCCCTGTGCCTTTATTTTCCTATTTAACATTTGAATATGTCATCCTTTTATATATGTTAACATTTGAATATGTCATTCCTTATTTTTGTGAACATTTAATTAAGTCATGTCCCTTCGATTGTGTGGCATTTGAACATGCCCCTTATTTGAGGTCTCATTGGACCATTGTGTTTTGATTTGTTTTTTAGTGCTCCTGTGTGTGTTTGATTGCTTGGTGAGCTTGTATTGTTACTATCTAGACATTACCATGATTCACATAATGCATCTTAGGACTTGATGTAATCACAATCGATGTTCTTCCATGATATATATACCTAGACATGTTCTTTTTATATGCTACTTGGTTCATACACAGATTATATAGTTTTAGCATGAGACATACATAAGGTGTATATGCTATGCAAAGAACACCTAAAATTTGTAAAATCAAATTAGCCTTCAAATTTTAAATACTTATACGGATTGTCATCACCCACTAAGTTAGACTTTTACGAACTGTATTGAGCCAATCTAATGTAGTAGTTGGTTCGTTTTTGGTATGGTTGAGGTGATTAAATCACTCAATCTTGACAAGTTTATAGATTAGACTTGGTTACATCATCCAACCTCAATAGTTTTACGGTGTGATTTGACTTGGTTCACTCATGCTCACTAGGTTATAATATGATTAGGTTGCACGATTGAGCTAATCTCAACTATGGGTGGCAACTCATGTTTTATCCAAAGTTAAGGGCATGTGTCCTCCACTATCTCTCCATATATTTAGATATATGCACTTTTAAAAATTAATATTTGTCCTAATCATAACTCTAATGATTTATAACAATACATCTTTTCAAATCAAATTACCAAAAGGCAAGGTGGTTGCATTGACACACATGTACTCCTAAACCTTTCTCTCTTTCAATTTCAAACATTTCAATGCTTTTAATTTCAGATTATATGCACTGATTATATACTTTAGCATGCTCTTGGTTGTAGGTCAATCACTATCAAAACACTCAAGTTGGACTCAAGTAAAAGCAAGGTGTGTTATACACACCCAGTAGGCATTTCTTTTCCTTTAAATTAACAATTTTATTACTATATTAAAGGGGGGGAAATGTAGACACTATTTCTGAATTATATAGCATTTCAATATTGTACACTTGGCAAACACATATCATGGATGTACCCTCAACTTCTAGACCCTTTTCGCTATCGAAAAGATCACATACACTATTTTTATATGATTATTGCTTATCTTAGTCCAACCAATGTTATTTTGATGACTTAGACCTTATATCATCCTTAAAATACTATAAACTTGGTTATATTTTATTTTTGCATGTTCTAAACCTATGTCTGCTTTCCATTTGCCTACACACTTGCATCCCAGTCAGACGCCTACATTGACGCAAGTGTTCAATGCCCTAAAGTCATCCAATTTATAAATGAAACATATTCCTATGGTTGGCCTAAGTGATTTAATGCAAGATATTTTACACACACACACACACACACAAACACACACAAGATCAACCCTCATTAATTCCTCACCAAATAACTCCTTACCTACTCATAAGGTAACTTATCAAATACATTCAATCAAACACTCAAGTGAGTAAAGTTTTTCCATTTTTTCTATTTTCATATTAGTCATAAGGACAACATATCTACAGAACTAAAGTACTGAAGGAGCATTATATGAGCCACATTTGCCAAGTTACAAGCTAGGTCATTATTGTACTTGCTTGTCACACATTGCATGATATACACACAAGCCAATACGTAAGGGAGAACTATATAAGTTAGAGGCCCTCTTCAAATTGTTGGCTATGTAGGCAACACTCATTAATAGAGGGGTCTTTGGGGCAGTTCGACATCGTGTGCCTACTAACCCATTTTTTTTACAACCACTATGAAGATGAAGAACTAGGGTTTTCTCATTTGACAAGGAACAACAATCCATGATCCATATCTAGATGCACTAAAGCAAAGGTGACCCAGAACCCAAAAGCATTCAGGTGGCCACATCCAATTTTAGTAGGCATTCCATACTACACACCTATGTCCAAGTCAGATAGAAGCATCAACATATCTATCCCACATTGATGCAAGCATTTGCAACTACAAAAATATAATTTTTAGAATCAGGGGACTGATCCATAATCTAGATCTAGTCCATTCCCTTCTTGTTTCAGATTTGGATTTGTATACCATCAGAACCAGGTAAATATCTTGTTTAATTATCATTGTAATATATAGTATAGCTGTATTTTCTTTTTTTGGCATATCTCAACATAATAAATTCGTATATGTTTTTTTCTAAGTTTTGCAAATTAATTGACCTACTTTAGAGATAGTCTATCACCCTTGTGCCTTAGGCTATCTCTAGCTCTTTAACCCTAGATTCCCCAATCTAGATTTTAGGGTTAAACACACCTAAAAATTATATCTATATATTTTGGTCCTTAATGATCCCCGTTGTAGCCCTAAAATCCTTCCAAATTTGGCATGACCCAAGATTCCACTAAAAAGAGAGAGAGGTGGAAACGGGCTCTACAATGCATCCTTGATCCCACATTTCAAATAATGGTAGGCTTTTGAACTGCAGTCCAATTGTTTAGATTTCCTTTGTTTTCCATCTTGTGTAGCAAGTTCCTTCGTTTAGTTTTGGCCATTTCATCTACTCGTGTAGAGCTGGGCATTGTGGAAGAAAAAAGAGCGCTGAACAATGCTAACGATGGTTGGGACTTTGTCTTTGCAGGGGAAGACCTTACTAATATTGTTGGGACAATCCTAATGATAAGGATGCCCCTACCTCTAACCTTTTTGCTATGTCTACTTAATATCTTGATATAAATTTACATCTCTTATTGTAGACAATTTTTGTCTATTTTGTTTCTAGACTTTTTGTGTCTAGTGTGGCTATGCCCTCACATGTTCTTATACCACCTATTTTAAAAAATAATTTATACCATTTTTCTTTTAATTTAATATATAAATCTATTGTATTAAAAAATGAAAAAATACAAAAAGATATATTTTTTAATGGTAGCTTCTTGGGAACACATATATTATTTTGGTCTTGTAAACCTTATAAAATCTTTAGCCAATATTGAAAAGTCACCGAAACATTAGTGAAATTGCTTAACTCAAAAAAAAAACTCACCAAATATCAATTTCCACTCCACAAAACTAATACCATAAAAAATGGATTAGATTCTCACATAAATTGGACAACCTAAAACTTGATCAATTTAAAAAAACACAAAAGTAAAAAAAAAAAAAATTCTCTATCCATCTACCTGTCCACTAGGACCTTTCGTTGGACTCCACTCTCGCACTCATTTGTAAAGTACTGAAATAAAGACCTAAAAATTTTCCAATTGATTTTCTAATTTTGGCGCCACAGTTTGAATTTTGGCCGTTCTTAGTTTTTTTAACTTTGCGAGGTCTTTGGATGCCCATGGCACTTATCCGAGCTGGCTTGGGATCCTCCTGCTTAATTCTTATAGTTTCCCCTGCAACATCATAATTACAATAATCAAATAATGCAGAATTTTCAGCTCTAAATCTCCTTTTACGGACCTCCAAATTCCACACTTGTCACGCTTCTACAAATCTATCAGATTTCCAGAAATCTCTGTATTCATAGACTCTGCAGCTCAAATTGTCAAGGTATGCAGATTTTTCTGATTGTGCCAAAAATTACCAGAGTTTTTTCATTTTTTTTAAAACATTCGGAGAGTACCCGTTTCAGTTTTTTGTACAAGCTATTTTACAAAACAAAGGTGATTAGCAGAGTACCCATTTCTGTTTTCAGTTCCATTTAATTTGAGTTACGAAAAAGCCATAATGAGCAGAGTACCCATTTCAGTTTCCAATACCATTTAATTTGATTTACTGAAAAAATAGAATATGGAAGAGTACCTATTTCGGTTAAAGTTTCACTTCTTGTGATTTTCTCCTCCCATTTCTAAGCTCTTCTCAGGATTTTAGGTAAGTTACTTTTCTCTGCGTCAATGCCCTCATTTCGATGCTCTCTTTGCGGAAATATTCTGTTTTTATTGGTTTTCATTTGCCAAATAGATGAAATCATTAAATTTAATTTACAAAAAATATTAATCAGTAGCATACCCATTTAAGCTTTAGTTCCAGATCTTGCGTTTTTCTCTTCTCATTCCCTAGCTCTACTCTATATAATTAGTAGTTTTCTTTTACTATTCTTTAGCAATATTCTCTTTCTAGAGCCCTCATTGGGGCAGTGCTATTTTTTTGTTTGTGTTTATTAGTTGAGACAAAGGTGACTTCATTAGTTTTTTTTCCTTGCAAATACCCATTGCAATTTTCAGTTCAGATCTTGTGCGTTTTCTTTCCCATTCCCAAGCTCTTCCTAGAATTTAGGTTGGATTTTTTGGCTTAGTAGCACTACCCTCCTAAAGCACCCATCGTGGCAATGTCCTTTTTTGGTTTCTTTGCTCTTATTAAGAATAGTTAAGGCTATTAGTTTGATTTTACAAAAATATAATTAGCAGAGTAACCATTTCAGTTTCAATCTCAGCTCTCGTGATTTTTCCTTCCCATTTTAAAGCTTTTCTCAGAATTTTAGTTAGGTTATTTGGATTTGTTGCAATGGCTCCTTCTGAAGCTTCCATTCTGTCAATACCCTTTTTTTTGTCTTCATTTTTTATTGAGAACATTTGAAACCCTTTAATTTGATTTAGGAAAATATATAATTAGCAGAGTGCACATCTTAGTTTTCAGTCCCTTCAGATGTTGTGCTTCTTCCTTTCTATTCACGAGCTCTCCTCAGAATCTTAGGCAGGTTACTTTACTTTGTGGCAATGTCATCATCCTGAAACCCCTGTTTTGGCAATGCTTTTTTTTTGTTTTTGTTTTTAATTAAGAATCCACTTAGGCAAAACTTGTCCCTCAGTTGCACAAAAGTCTGCATGTGTTTCTTTCTGTTGGGAAGATCATCTCTTTGATCTAGGATTATTGTTATATTTTTTTATGATAGTAATAATAATTTTCATTCTATTGATTGAATATAGGTTTCACTGAAACTCAACACCTCTGCTACATCCACCTAGCTGTTAACACCGAGAATGCTTCAACACGGACAGGTCTGTAGGTTTTGAATCTGGGTTAGCTTTGTTGTAACTGCCCCATCTTACTGCTAGACCACAGCCCAATAGACAGATTGTATGTTTGCTTCCAAAAATTGTGCTTGGTTAAGCTGTAAAGGATTTGATCGATATGTTATCATAAGCATGACACCTTAGAGCTTATCTACCTGTTATTTCAACTTGTTTGCAACACACTTCTTGCATATATGGGATCTTCCTATGCTTTTGATGCCCTTGACCACATTTCCATTTCAACATTTAGAACCTTCACATCTAGCTGATATTTGTTTTTGTCTTTCAACAAAATAATTTGTTGAAGCAATGCCATATCTAGCCTATTAGGCAGGCCAATGTTTTTTGCTGGCTATGCTATGAGAAGACTCTTAAGCTCTCACCATTTCCAGGGCTGGTGTGATTCGTCCCAAAATTAAAAATAACCCCCGGATCACCAGGATTGTGCATCCTTCAACTCCTGGAGGATTTCTCTCCAACTGATCTTTCAACTTGGGTGGCATTTTGAACCCTGAGCCTCATCAGCTGACAAATAAAGATCAAATCCAGAAAACAATTGTTTGCAAAATCTTGATTCTAGTTTTTTGTCAAATGTCTATTGACTTGTCTTGAAAAGCCATTTTTAAAAATGTTAATTGTTCTGTTGCAGCATATGCTTGTCTCCCATTGGCCAATAAACTTAGATTCTGTCTTTAATCCAGCTTTGCCGGAGTTTTGGCAGAGGTTGGGAAATTTTGTCTGTACAAGTCTTCCTTGAAAACAAGTAGGATTATATGGGAGGCTTAAGCTTAAGGGGTGCAATCTGAAGGGTATGCTGTTTTTCTCTTGGTCAATTGAATTATTCTGTCAGTGTTGTATTTATTTAAGGCCTTGGTAGAATGTGAAATTTATTCTTTGTATCTAGAGCTCTGGCTTGCATTCTCGAGGTCTGCTTAAAAAATTCTATGTGGGGTATATGCAATTAACTGATTTAAGCTTTTGTAGTGTAGGCCCTTTTATAGACAGAGAGCTTAGTGGGGACATGAAAATGAGCGAGAGTCACATGCCCTCCTTTGACAGTGATGAAGAAGATATCCTTTCTGTGTCTAAAGAGGCATCTCCCATTCCTCAGAGAAAGCTGAAAAGGTTGAAGAAAGCAAGGGAGATGCCTAGTAATGATGCAAAAGAGAGTACAAATGTGGGTGAGCCCATGGATTGCATGAAAAGCAATGAGTTGGAGAGCAATAATCAGATGTTCAAAACTAGTTCACCAAGACTACATGATGAAGAGGAAGAGTGGATTGGTCTACAAAGCTCTTGGAAATCTGTGCAGAAAATAGAAATGGAGGATGACAAAAATGAAGAGGATCAAGTTGCTGATAGCTACATGGAAATAGAATCACCCAAAGCCACAGACAATTCTAATAATTGTTTTTTCCCTGTAGCATGCAAAGATAATGAAAACTTGAAAAACCCTGTTAGTCCAGATGAGCACGTAATGGAAGCAATCCAAGACTTAAGCAAAGAAACTTCAAGCCCTCTTAAGAAGAAGAAGAGGAGAAAGGAGTCAAAGGAAAAATCAAAAGCAGCTTCCAGGTCACTAGACGCTGAGGAAAAGCAGGTTCAAAAAAAGGTATAGGTCTCCAGCCATAGATCTTTGTATGCCTCTCTTAGATTTATTCTCTGTTTTTATTTCACTTGGGGTTTTCATCTTTGCAGAAGAAGTCTGAACTTGAGGAGATTCATGCTGAAACCCAGCGGCTTTTACGAGGTTTGAACAATTAACAATTGTTTCTGTTTCTCTTTTTAACTAGACAGTCTTGCCATTTTCCTCTTCTTTAATGGAATTAATGGGAAAATATATCAGGATTTCCTTTCTGACTCTTATTTATTTTCTTTTAGAAACGCCGGATGCATCTTTCAAAATACAACCTACTATTAACAAACCAATTTCATCTGTACTTGAAAAGATCCGTCTTCGAAAGATCCAACTTCAGCAAAAGTGAGGCTTACATAAAGTTTAAGTATTTTTAAAAATGCTGTATGTTTCTATGAATTTAGTTAGGATAGACTTCAAGGGAACTTATTTAAACAATCTTTTCTAACATTGATATCGCTTAATGTTTGAAACAGAGCAGGAAAAGGGTCTGCTAGAGTGTCAAAAGAATATGGAGAGGATGACACATCTTCTGAAGACCTTTCAGAAGACAACCATGACATGGAATCTTTGGATGAGGACGAGGACAAGGATGGACCGTTGCAGGAGGATTCTCAAATTGAGGTGAACCTTACAAGATGATAACAGTGAAAATATTTTATTTTCTTGTTTCACCTTTACAGAATAATTACATGTTGCCGTTCAACAATTGGTTTTCTTTGCTTTCAGAACAAAAAAGAAAATTCGGAAGAAGCCAATTTTGTTGTCCCCCTTATTAATGATGGTGGTAGCCCTAGAACCCCTGACAATTGTGGTGAAACAAGCCTACCTGAGAAGGTGAGTACTGGCATAGAAGGTTATAACAAAGATCAGTGGATGTAGCATGTATCCCACAGCAGTCTGATATTAGCTATGGTCCGTCTATCTACACATGTCAATGCTTTCTTTTGTTTGTTCTTTTCATAATTGTATATGCTTTGTGTGGTGTGAGTGATTTCACACAGAAAGAAAACAAACATAACCTCAGGTCAATTTTCAGACCAAGATTAGTTAATTGGCCAAGGCCTACCTATGATTGCCTATTGTAGGATTTACTTAGAAATTCACACGGGAGCCAGTAGCCATGGAAAAGGCATTACATGTTTTCTGCTTGATTGGAGGAAAGTGAGAAAGTGCACTTGAATTGTGTCATTTGGATGTTGGCTGATGATCGATGTCTGTGCAGGCAAAAAGGGAAGATATTCCCAGAACCTCTAGTGGATTTCGAGCACCAGTTGAGGACACACAGGTTCGGATGAACCCATTTTAAAGCGTTGCTTGCCAGAGTTTGAAATAAGGGGTTTACTTGTACTTATATGTGGTTGGAAGTTTTACCCTTCCATTCCTATGATTTCCGCAGGATCTTTTTTGCGATTCTCAGCTGAGCTCTGGAGAAGAACCAGAGGAAAATCCTGATGATAGCACCCAAGGCAATGACAATGTTGCGCCAGCACTGTTAAGCATGAATTTGAAGCTTGATTCACATCCTGATGATGACGAGTAAGTATGACAAATACTTGTTCTGTGCTTCTGTTTCTCATTATACTGCAGTTAGTATCTTTCCATCTAGAAATTTTGTAGTAAGTTCTTAGTTTTTAATTGTAGGTTGTGCCCATGCAACTCACCGATAAAATAAGCTAGGTTTGGTATTGTTAACAAGTTGGTTTTTGTTCAATTTTATTTTCCCCTTATTCTTGTTGAAAGGTGCATACTTGGTTATCCTTGAAATGCATTTTCAAGAGGGACTAGCGGATAAGTTTCATGTATAGTTAAATTAGTGATCATCATCTGGCGTAAGAATGCATACAATCTATTCCTTTGATATTGAATAAGTAGCACTAGTTTCTTGGGTATAATTATCTCTACTGAAGTGTTTAAGCCAAAGCTTTTGCATCCCTTCAGATTGTTTGATGAAGATGACAACAAGGAAAATGTTGCTCCTTCCCCAAGAAAGCTAGCCAAAGCATCATTTCTCTACAGTAAAGGTGCTCCTGTGAAAGCATTTGTTGATGATGAAGCTGAAGATGAGGATGAGGATGTTCTAGTGGGTCATGGTGAGGAGGACGATTCTGATGGTGATGAAAATGAAGACATACAGGATATAGTGGCTACTGCTGAAGAACAGCCGATAGATCAAAGTAGACGTGATGAGTTTCATCGCAAATGGCTTGAAGAGCAAGATGCTGCTGCAACTAGTGATATATTGCTAAGGTTAGGAGGTGGCCGGAAACAGAGGAATCATCCAGCCCGGAAAACAGCACTTCTTCATGAGGATGATGATATTGCATTTGATGACCATGGAGATGACATGGTTGAAGGTGATGATAAAATTGCCCATCTTAGCTCTGATTCGGAAGATTCCAAACATGGAGATGGTGACTCTGATATGGAGGAGACACCTCTGAGAACTACTGTTAATGATGATGTTGGCGGTGATGATGTTTTTGTGCCCTCAGACGAAGAGGAAGTGGATGAAAGTTTTATGCGTGCACGAGTGCTTCAGGAGTCTGTAAGTAGCTTTTCATGCTTTAAAATGTGGACAATGACTTATGTGGTTTGCATTGCTTGGTAGATGTAGGACTAAGTTTTGACAAAGTCTATATTTTCCGGTGCTGTCAAATAATTCCCTGGAAATTGCAAATTCATAACTATTATTTTTTTATTTAACTGAAAACATTTCTATTTGCTTTCATAACAGGAGGAACAAGAAGTATTTATAGCTCCTGCAGATGATGAAACTTCAAGAGAGATTTTTGGTCTTATCAAGAAAGTAAATATTGCATCCAATGGCAAGAAGAAACCTAAATCTTCATCAGGTAAGGCATTTTGTGGATTATACTGCCACAGGTTTCTATTTCTATTTTTTTGTTATGGATTATGCTTACCATAAGTTTCAGGCAACCACAAAAGTTCTGCTGTATATGGTTCTGTTCTTAGTAAGGCGTTGCAGCTTTCTAAATCTTGTATTGTGTGTGTAGTGTTCCATGAGATTTTAGGCTCTGGGGGAAACAGCAATACCTCTTCAAAGGTGAGAAAACATATTTTTATGCAGACATTCAATTATTCATTCACTTTGCAATCTCATTTTCTCTCTGTTTTTGGTCTCTTATGTGGTGATGTTAGTCTTCAAACAAGACTCAATTGAATGGTTTCCTGCTAGGCTAGTAAGACTTATGTTTATGCAGGGTTTTCTTGGATGATATTTTGATTTATTTCTTTTGCGTTGTGGGTCTGCACGAGTTGACAACAAGTATGTTATTAGAAACTGATTTCCTTGCTTAGTCACTTAACTTAGTCATGTTATTGCCAGTTGTATCTGTTGTTTCCCAGCTGAGGCATTCTTGAGCAGGATAATTTTTACTCAATTTGACTAGACTTATTACTCTGTTTTGTGTATTTAAATACACATCTAACTGTTCTTATTATCTATTTCACCTTGACGTGTCATGGAGTTCCATTTATTCTTGGATGAAACATTCTGATTCAGTTTGTATTCTTTGCTGGAAAATCTTTCATCTAAATTGCCTTGAATGACACCACGGGAAACCTTGCATCCTGTTCTGTTTATGATTATAAGAACAAGAGCATTGAGGTTAAGTTCATGTAAGAGTTGAAGGGTTCAAATTTATTTTTGATTGATATCTACAGCTTGGTAAGTTAATTGGAGACTAATGAATTTTGGTTCAAAACATAGCACACTGTAGCATGCCGTGACAGATTTTTTGTAGCCTGTACAATTACAGGATCATACATATAGGTACACGAATTTAATTTGAAAGCTACTTTTCTGAGATGTACTTCGAGATAGCAGTCAGTGAAGTAACCAGAAGCCTGGCTTGTATACAGGTTAAGTTGATGACATATTTTCAATGCTAGAGCTTTAGTAGGGATTGATTTGATCTCTAATTCTCAGTGTTCTACGGGGATGCACCTCCTTCCATCTGGGGCCATCGTGGATGTTTTGTGGAGATACAAAGGGGATGTCCCCCTGGCATCCGCTTTTTTCTGCATTTTTCCTCATCTTGGGGATGTTTCAAAGACTTTTTTTGGGTGCTCTTCTAACGTCCCCCACGTCAACAGTTGTTTGAAAAACAGAAAAAAACATTTCTTTAATTAAATGAACAGAGCCATATTCAAATAATTGTTTCATGATTATTGATGAGATAACAATTACATATTCATATTTACAATTGTGTATTTGGTATTTTAGTGTTTCACTTAATTTTCTATTTCAATTTTCACTGGTCAATGTTCAAGGCCATATATGTTAAGTATTTGTATTTCGGCTCTTTAAAATGTTAACAGTTTAATTACACAATTGAAAAACTTCATACATATGTATGTATGTATATTGCCATACCCTGCCATCCCCAAAATCTAGAAATTGTTTTTACTGTCTTGGAAATGAATCTCCATCCTGGAGTATTGGAGAAACATAACTAATTACTATCATATGAAACCTATCATGTATCTCCTGATTCTTTACATGAATAAGACAATTGTTTGCAATGGCGTGGCTTTGTAATTTAAAAACTCAAGTTGAGGCTGGAAAGAGCCAGTAGATTGACTGTGTTAAATGTTGTGATACATGCAGTCATCATTCTTGGGTAGAACAACGAGTTCATCATTACAGACATCACACAAACAAGGATTGGGAGGATCTAGATCTTACATATTTGGTCGGGATGACAGCAGTAGCAGGCATGTTATTTCGAACGCTGAAAGCCAAGAAGATATGGTAAGTAACTGATCAATTCAAATCTTGAATTATAGCAGGATAGTTAATGACTGAATTTGGCATTGCAAGTGTTTTATAACAATCGGAGTGATTGGTGCTTGAAAGTGCAGGACCAGAAGGAAAATGAGCACTCTACAAATAATGTGAACAAAGTGTCTTCAAACCAAGGCAAGTTTCAAAGGAATGAATCAGGAAATAAGGCAGCAAAAGATGCAAATGGCTCTGGTATGGGTCCATCCCTCTTTGAAATTCTTCGGCGTCAGACTTCTGATGCAGATAGGACCTTGCAGAGCAGAAATACCAATGGACCTCAAGAAAACAGACCTGCGAATACAATGTCACACTTTGCAGCCTTCAAATCCTTCACATCAATTAAAACACTCACGAGAAATAAATGAGGTTTGATTATTAGTTGGCACGGTGGGTATTATTGTTTCTTCAAGCTTGGGAGGCTGCAAGCATGCCATCATTCAAATGGATGTTGGTTTTTCATATCCATTCATTGGTGGGGGAATGTGCATTGCAAGTTTCTTGAACTTACGTAAGCAGCATGGTGTTTATGCTGTTATTTTGACCTTACTGCTGCTGTTACTTGTATAACTCCGGAGGCTGTCTTTCCATTGGATTATTGACGTGCGTTGGTTAATTTGTTCTTCATTCATTCATGCCATCTGTCTGTTATAAGGCACGAAGGAGCTAATCACATAGATTTCTTTTGGTCTCTTTAGGTTTTAGGTATCACGTTTCGCTTATTGTAATGTAAGCATTCTGAGATTCCACTTGGCCTGAAGAAGAAAAATCCCAGTTTCGAGTCAATCTGACTGATGCTTATGCCTATTGGATTTCATGCTAACACCTCCTGTGGTTGCTGCTCTTAATGTTGAATTCTCCTATGTAATTTCTTGAAATGTAAGGATTGTTACTATTCAAGACAGCACAGATGAGTTTGATGTTAGCTATAAGCGGAATAATGCTATTCATTATGAAGTGCTTCGTCTTGGAGGCATGACCCCTTGAATAATTATTTAATGATGGATAATATTTTCTAGTATGTGATCCTTTACATATATATATTCATTTATTATGTTTTTAGATATAATTTATAATGGTACGTTGGGGTGGTTGGAGATTGTAATGTTTGTCAGATGTTAATAATTTATAATTGATTTTAAATTTGACATCTATTTAACTGTTTTATGATCGTTTCAATTTTATATTTTATGTTTATAAATTTTTTTGGAAAATATAATAAAATCATTAATCAATGTAATATGTGACAAATCCAATATATGGAAAAATTATTTTTTAAATTAATATACTTAAAATATCTATATTAATATATTCTTATTTCATATATTTTATATTTAATATGCAATCCTTTATATATTCTACAACATGACACATTATAATATTAAATTTAATGTTATATAAAATTGAAAAAAAAAAACATGAAAGGCTGCAAGAATGTTTTAATTTTCATGATGGTTACAACTCATCTTTTTGAGTTGAAATTCTTGTTGGGTTACCTCTTGACTTTATGGTGCCTACTTGTGACCCACTTTGTACTTTCTTAGCCCACGAACTCTTTGGTATCCGCATTTAGTATGCTTGTTGATACCTGCCATGATTGTGCTTTTTGGGCTTCCAAATGTCTTTCTAATACACAGGTTTTTGGGGAGCTGCCTTGCTAGGTCCTCTACAACAGCATAAGAGGGTCTGTTTTTTACTAAGCTGCACACTCTGATTATAGGCTATTCATGGGTTTGAATTGAGGACCTAGCTAAAATAGCTAGGCCCTTTACTATTATTGCTTTTCGATTTGGGCTCTTAAATATTGAATATTAGAGATGTTTTTTTATAAGACTTCAATTTTTTTTAATTGAAAGATAACCTTTTAAATTTAGGTGTATGCATAATTGATTTTTTTGATTTTAGTGTTAATGATTAAAGAATATTTATTTTATCAAATTTGTGTAAGATTTGAACTTAACTTTATCTTTTTGATTTTTAGTATCTTCAATAATTTGTATTATGAAAAATAATATAACAAATTGTGATATATCATTATCCTCATTAAAAAAATACCACCTTTTTAATAAATTTTTATTTTTAAATTGGTTATTTTTCATTTTAAAAATAAAAATATTGTAAATAAATTATTTTTTCTGTTATCATAGTTAAGTTGGCCCATATCCATCCTTCTTTAAGCATTGCCAATGCTCTTAATTTATTTTCATTCTAAAAAGCAAATTATGTGAAAATGACTAGTTTTTCTATTGTCTTGCCCATACTTCATATCCATCCTCTTTTGCAAAACTTTTGAACATGACCAATCCTTGGAATCTAGATTTTGGATGAGTCTTTTCTTGAGCCTTCCGAGTTGATAAAGCTTGTTGGTTTAGATATATATTGTCTTTTTTTTGGTATGGATTTTGATTGTTGTTTTATTTGAAATCCCATGCTTTTAAACATTTTTGCTTTTACATTATTTTAAATATTTATGTAAGTGCATTTTTTAGATAAATGTATTTTATTTATTGACAGATAAATATTTAAATTTAAGTGTATGAATTATTGATTTTATTGGGTTTAGTGTTAATGATTAAAGGGTATTCATTTTGTTAAAATTATATGGGATTTGAATTTAATCTTATTTTTTTGATTTTTAGTATCTCCAACAATTTGTATTATGAGAGATGGCATAACAAATATGACATACCATCATCTTCACCTCATTAAATTACATTGGCCAATCTAATGTAGTTCATTCTACTAGTTTAGTTTTACCAAACTACATCGGTTAACTCAATACAATTATTTCTAACAATTCACTTTCATCAAATTGCATTGGTTAACTCGATGCAATTCATTCTAGCAATTCAATTTCATCCAATTGCGTCAGATAACATGATATAATTCATGTTATCTCTAATTTTTTATCTATATGTCACATTTTGGAGCATCTGACAATTCTCATCATTTTCTTCATCTACACATTGGAGCATCTTACGATGCCCATCATTTTACTACTTAACATTTTGGGGCATGTTTTGATGCCAACCCTTTACTCATTTCAACCTTTGGGGGCATCTTATAATGCCCACCCTTTATCTTTTGACTTCTTGAAACTTCATCCTTACCATGAAGTAGCCATCAAGAACCTTTCACATATTACAAACAAACAAATTTGCCTTAAATAAACTTTATAAGACACAAGCTCACATTTCACATGCTCTTCTGCGATGTAGTTGTTAGCATATATTTTTCTTATTGTTTTGTTTCATGTTTTTTTGATTTTCTACATTTCATTTATTTCCCCTTTTTTGGTATGACTTTTACTTACACCATTATTTCCTTTTTGGTTCTTTGGTATTTTACTTTTGACCTTTATTTTTCTTGTAGAGCCTCGGTAGCACCTTTGGGTTTTCATTTTAATCATTTTCCCTTAGTTTCCTTATGATTCTTTGGCCTCCATTTATTTTACCCCTCTTTTGTGATGACTATTACTTTCATTAGAGCTTGTATTAGATCCCTTATAAATTAGTATGATTTATCTAGTGACATGACTATAACAACATAACCTCGTTCTTTTCAAAGAACTGTTTTCCCTCGTGATCAACTACAAGCATACTCCTAATTGTATCATTTTTATTACATGGACGAATCTTCCACGATCTTCATCTATCCTTACTTTATTTTCACTTGAGGCACATGTAGGTCGGTTTTGATTTTAGGTTCTCCGTTATAGTGGCCAAGTGTAAACTCTATTATGTCAGCGACCTATTTCACTCATGTTTGTTTTTTTTGAATCTGTATGGAGGAGGAAAAATAGAAAGACCCAGAAAAATTAACATCTATATCATAAGAAAAATCAATGTTAAAAAGCAAATTATATCTTAAAAGTCAAATCACACCAAACTATGTGATCTTTGTTTGGCACATCTCTTTTTTTAATCAAAGCTCAAACTTCATAGTTGGCCTTATGATAAAGTCGAGGTCCATTGGGATGCGGTAGGCTAGTAGATTGGGATAGGAGGTCTCATTTTATCATAACAACATTATATCTTTCTATATTTTAGTGCCACCTATCTTCTTACATAAATACCCAATATTCGTAGTAGGCTGACGACTCCGTAAGGGGTCTTGAGGAGCGGGCAACATATTGTGAGAAGGTTGGATTATTTTAATTTCATTCATATAGCCTTCATGGGATGATCTATGTATTTCATTTGTTAGTCCAAGCTTTGTGTTCATTAGTTAGAGTGTCCTAGGTCCTTGATGTCTATAGTTCTTAGCCTTGCCTATTTGTCTAGAGTGTCTCATTCCCACTGAAGGTTTCCACATCACCCATGTGGCACCTCATATTCCTTGTTTACATCATATCTTTCTAGATATCTCCTTGTTGGATGTTATTTTTAACTAATCACATCCTTGATCATATCCTTCATTACATCCTTCTACTTATGCCACCTAGCTTTTAGTTTGTGAGTTGCATTGTAACATCTCATGTAGTGACCTATGCCTTCCTCATAAACACCCACCATCATTTGCTTTCCACACCATCTCATTATCATCCTAGTCCTGTCACTAGGTGGTCGTGCTTTCCTAATTCAAATTTTAGAACAAACACTAAGTTCAAGTAATCATTATTTATAGATTTTTTTTACCCATCTTGTTTTTGTTTGATTTTTGTAGATTTCACTTATCTTACATAGGACATTTTGCATACTTATATGTTTTTATTTATGTTTCACTCGACATGTTTGTCTTACATTTTGAATTATATTTTTATTTTTAGTCATTTATGTTTTCTTCATATTCGATTTGACATGCTCATCTTTTATGAGATCACATTCTTTTAATACATATATTTGTTTGATATTTATTACATCGATATTTCACTTATAATGTTTTACACATCTCATCTTCTTGTGGTATGTTTTACATTCATTTTATCATTTACTTCATCAATTTTCACATTTTTTGTTTGTTGATCTATTCAATTAAGATGCCATTTTTCAACACTTAGCTTTTATTCTTTTTGATCACATAAACATACATCATCATATTATCAATTTTTAGTTATTCACCTCGAGATTCTGTATTTTGCCTATATATTTGTTTATGTGGGTCCCTTTCATAAACCAAAAGAATTAAAATACTGGCGAGATAGATATTTTTAAGGTGCTAACAAAATATTTTCGTAGAAATTTGAAAATTTATTTTATTTTCCATGTCTTCCTCTCGTTCTACGCACTGGGTGCCTTTCATCATATATGATATTTGTAGCCTTCTTTACAATCAACAAAGTAAGTGAAGGTATATATTTTCATTTTATTTACTTTCACTTACTTCCAGTTATATTTTTGTGTTCCGATGTTCTTTCCCAAAGTACCATCCCATGTTACACTATTGTGATGTGTGATGAGCTTTGAGTGGGGCATATGTATACACATAATATTTTATCACTTTGTCATTTACTAACACTTTATCTTGCAGTGACTTGTCAAGCATCGATCTCCTTGAGTGTATGTATTAAAGGTTGCACTAGGAAAGGGATGGATAGGCTCGTGGTGCTATGAGAGAGATGATACATCAATCTAGCTTCTTCAGATTGTCTTGCCATTTACCTCCTTCCATCCTATCTTATTCAGTTGTGCTAGTTTCTCTTATATCCTACGACATTAGCTAACCCAATACTATCTGAACCAATTTCCAAGTCCCATTTTTGAATAATGCACTATACTCATCTTTCATTGCTTTTCTCCATGGTTCAAGTTTCTCAGCTTGTTTGAGATATGTTGGTTCCGAATAAAATGTAACATTGAGTTCTTCTTTTAGAGAATCATCCAAGGTGAGATTTTAAATCTTATCTTGAATTTATTCAAAGAACTTATTTGATTATGATGCAATTATACATGCACTTGTAGTGCTTATTTTCCCAACTTCATCAGGTTTGACATCTTTCAATGTTTGGGTGGCCCACTTAGGCATCTTTTTCTATGCTTTAGTGCTTCAACTTCATCTTCTTAAGTTCCTTCACTTTTTGCCCTCTATTTTTGTGACCCTCATTCATTGTCTGATGAATTTGCACTTTCTCTTTTAGGAGGAGTTTCATTCTCATGTACAGGAGACAATAAATAATAAATTGATTCTCAATCGTATCTCCCCCACTCATTGTATGAAGCATTCAAATCACTATCCTTGTAGACATCAAACTTTGCATATTTATTAGGTCAACTCAATTGATGATCAATGTTTGCTTTGTCCTTTATAGTTTCATAAAAAACATCTCTTGCATCAAGATTTTTTTTTCTTATCATATAGCCTGTATGCCTTGGAGGATTCAAAATATCCCAAGTGAATGTATTTTCAACTCTTGTGTTTCAACTTATTCCTCTTCTCTTTTGGAATCAATGCCTAACAAGTGGATTTGAAAACCTAAAGATGCCACACTAAAGGAAGATGACCACACCACATCTCATATGAAGTCTTGAGTCAAAGGGATGTTGATGGTGATCCGTTGTAGAGGTATACTATTATTTTAGCTGCTTCTACCCAAAAGTTAGATTTACCCCTTTAAATTAAAACATAACATGAATCATATCCATCACGATCCTATTTATCCTCTCTACAACTCCATTTTGTTGCAGAATGTGAGGGATTGTGAGATGATGTTTGATCCCATTTTGCTCAAGATAGGACTCAAACTTTTTTGAATTGTATTCACCACCATTATCAGTACTGAGTATTTCAATGCAGCTTTGAGCTTCATTTTCAATAATGGTTCAAAACTTTTGAAAAGTATCAAAGGCTTCTAATTTATTCTTTAGAAAATATATCCAAGTCATTATGCTGTAGTGATAAATGAACAAGATGATTTACTTAAAACCACCAACTAATGGAATGGAAGAGAACACAAGTATGAGTAACCAACTATAAATTTCTATCAGTTTTCCATTATGACTTTAAAAATGGTTCTCTTGTGTGTTTAGCCAAAATGCAGGATTCACACTTTTCATCAAATTTTGCGGGCAAGGTAGGCAAACTAGGAACACCATTCTTTTGCAAGACACAAATGCAATTATAGTGAGTATGCCCAAATTTTTCATGCCAAAACATGTTTGTAGACATTCCATATTCAATGAAATGAGTATAATTCTTTGAAATTGATGGCTCACCCCTAAGTTTGAGAAATTTTCCTTCCCAATATCTAGTCAAGATGACTACATTGTCACTTTTCTTTTTGACAGTGATGTTACCATTGTTCAACAATATGGAATGGCCTTGTTGCTGAATGATCACTAGAGACAATAATTTTATTTTTAATCGAGGAAGGTATAATACATTTAAAATTTGAAATATAGAAGTTCTGGATACTTGAGTCAGATTATACCTCTTCCCTATTGTTGAAGACTTGATCTATTTGTAAGGAATATTAGACAACAACTTTCTTCATTAAAATCCTCAAATAAGTCTTTTCAGAAAGTCATATGTAGGGTGGCACCAGTATCAATAATCCAAACATCAAACCGTGATGAACTAACTGAAACATTATTTTCTATATCATATGAACTGGAAAACACACATTCACTGGTAAATTGAGTAGAGTTTAGCTCCTTAGATGGATTCTTTTTTTTGTTTTCAAGTTTATTATTGTGATAGGCTTCGATTTGATCCCATGGACTCTTCCATTTATGAGCCTCTTGGCTCCCTTTTCTAGTACATAATGTACAAAACAAATGTGACATATCATTTCGCTTTTGATTTTGACCACCTTGATTGTTATTTTTGTCACCTTTTCCCTTAATTTTATTTTTTTACTTATTATTGCCTTAACTTTTGGAAGACATGTCCTTATTGTATATTTTAGAATTATTTCACTGTATATAATACACATTTTCACCCATGGACTCATTTTTTCTTCTAAAGGCCTTTTTTGTTTCTGCCATCCTTTGAACCAATTGATAAAATGTGAGTCTTCAATTGATTTATTGATTTTAGAGACTCCCATTAGGTTCAATAATTGTAAATAAGGGTTTTTATGAATGCAATCATATAGATGTCGATTTTGACACATGTGGCATCCACATCATGCTTGATTGCATGAATTTTTGAAGCCAATCTTATCACATCACCAACTTTCAACTCGAGGTTAAACAAATTCAACTACAGCTGAATGAATTATAATTATGAGTGGGAATCATAAAAGAGTTTTGATTTATGAAGTGCTTCCCATGGAGTAATGCACCCATGCATATGATGAAACATATCTTTGTCAATTGGGGCCCTCATCAAGGCTTATGGTTTCTAGTTTTTCTACTTCCATGTCTGAATATCTTTTGCATTCCCTATTGGTTCTTTTAGTTGTCTTCATGTCATAAATATTTAACCACAAATAATTGAAGATGAGTATGTTCTCCACTTGTTGAGATGATTCTAACCAGTTGTGTTTTTCATTCAATGTTGTGTCAACAATTTATTTTATTGGATGCATTATTTTTATTTTAAGTTTGTGTTTTTGAAACCCCAAAAGATTGGTTCCTTATCACTAAAAAAGTTCCCTTTCTATATACCACCAAACTAATATACTAAACCTCTCTACATACCCACCCTTCCTATATACCCATCGGTATGTGGAATAAGCTCACCCTTTTTAAATACTCGATAAAATGTGAAAGAGACATTAAGGCATGTGAGAGAAGAATGATATGTGGTACCTAAGTAGTATGTGAAAATGATCCACTCTATCATTAGCATTGACTTAATAATAAAACCTCATACTTGAATATATACTCAATTTTTCATGCTTTCTGGATTTATGCCTTTCAATAGAAACAAATGGGCAAAGAGAAACTCTCATTATTTTTCCTTGATTTACACAATTTTGTTATTTTATTCTAAATTTTGCATAGAGTAACTTGTACAATATACTTTAAATACTTCAAAATTGAAAAAACACTTAAAAATTAAAAATTTGCTTTTAAAATAAAACAAAACTTAAAAATACCTCTTTTCCTCCATATTTGGCATATATGCAAAAAAAAATTCAATATTGAAATGAGTTTATTCAAAAATTACACCCTCTTTAATGTTAGAATTAGAAAAAAAAGAAGTTCATATGTTATAACATTGCAACCTCCAGATAATGTGAAATGCCTCACCAAATCACTGAGTAACTCCTATGCAGTTGGAAAATGGTAAAGCACTATAATATCCAATAGAAACCAGGTGAAATTATTTACAGAACATAGCTAAAAGTTTTTTTTCAACAACCATGTAGTCAAAAATAGAAATATTTAGAACTATTTATTTAATATTCCATAAAGCCTTCAAACAAAATAACTATATGTAGATAAAGTTAGAAATAAAAAAATATTTAATAGAAATTGTTGACACAATGTATTCATAGATATCTACATAGTTCATAAGTTGATTGAAATGCTTACTAATATGTCTTACTACATAGTCAATGATCATCCACATCCTTTATCTTAGTTAAAATGACCTTACAAACTGATAGAGTGAAGGTAGAAAGAAGAAATGACACACCTTTATCTTAGCTGTAAAAACAACCAATAAAAAACTCTTGTGTTATATTTAGGTTCAAGCTCTAATTATTAGCTAATACACCACCTACAAATATTCAACAAACTATTATGAAGAAACATGCCATACAATTGAAGAGTAAAAGGAAAGAATAATGGAGAAAGAACATAAGCAAATAAAAATATTTCTCTAATACCATTGTTAGGCCAAACCATGGACCTAATGTCAATTTACAATGTTTGGTGCAAACCAAAATTATCTTCACAATTCAAATTGAAATGAGGAAGAATTACAATATAAAAATCCAATGAAATGACTGTTCAATTCACATTCCTAAGTGACTCTTCTTATTTGTACATGAATGGTAATTAAAATTATTAGAATAAGATAAAAGCTATCCTATGACACTTAGGATTAATAAAAAATATTTACAATATTTTTACATATCTATGTGAAGTACATAGTTAGGAGAAATCCATAACGTAAATCATATTTACCATGATTTATCTTGCAGAGCTTTTCTTGGTATTATTTGTAGAGTGTTGTAACAAAGGTCATACTACATGGCAATACTGACCATGTCCCAGGAAATTTGCACATTTCTCATTGTAGTAGAGTCCTCTTGGTTGGTAAGGTATAATTTACACATGATTGATTTGGTGTTATAGCAAACCATAGGGTCCCTGATTCCTTGAATAGAGAGGGCACATTAATTGGGAACTATTCCTATGAGTGCGATTACTATTTATTTACTCACAAATTTATTGTTGTCATACTTATGGGCGCTATGGCTATTATTCATTAGTTATGTAATCGCATGGATGACTGTCGATGTAATATGGTAAGGTTGATCTAAATACAATACATCTTCATGTACTTATCCTAGTAGTACCCTAGTGTTACTCTTCATGAGTCTAAAGTAAGGGAACCAACTTCGAACATCTAATTATATTGGAATGAGACTATACTCCACAATGTATTCGAGCACTGGGTTTATGGGTTCCTTTGCATCATTGCCATCTTCTTTGGCTCCACAACACAATGATCAATATATACCAAATTTAAATGTATACATTTGTGATTATCTTCATAATGGGACACCAAGGCAAGACCACTTGAAAATGCTTTGTGAGGACCTGAAAGCTTAGACTTCACAAAATGTTTCTTGTTCTTTGGTCACTCAACATTTTTTGAGCTAATGACTTGAATAATTTCCATATTATGTGTTACTGCATTTTAGATCTCTCTATAAAATATGTGTTATTGACACAAAATTTAGGCATAATATCATTATCACAAAAAAATTGTGATTGATACATAAATAAACCCTTGATTTATAGATTCATTAATCTCACTGTTAATTGTGATAGTTAAAATAGCTTGTCTTATCTTCATTTATTGTTTTAGATCATTTTTACCTACCCCACCTTTTTCTTTTGTCTTAAATATCATACTTTTTTTATTGCATCTATTTTCATCCTTATATTACATCATCATATTCTTCCATTATTTTTTTGTATTTCATACCAACCACCTATTTGTGTTCAATTTAGTTGCATTTTGATTTCAACTAATACCTGAATTTTATCTTTGTGTAGAAACAAGTGTATCTACACTTTTTTATTCAATTTAACTATTCCTCATTGCTTTTATCTTCCTCTTTCCTCTATTTTGTTAACTATTAACTTTTAATCTTACTAAAATCCTATTATTTTCTTACCCATATATTTTTGTTCTTAAAGTCTCTCTCTCTCTCTCTCTCTCTCTCTATATATATATATATATATATATATATATATATATATATATATATATATATATATATATATATATAAAATAAGACAAAAAAGACTTTAAGAATATATATATATATATATATATATATTTCCAAAAAAATGTTTGTATGTTTTCCATATTTTTTTCATCACCCCTTGGTTTTTTTTCTCTTTTTAAATTTCTCCTTTCTCTATTTTTTTTAGGGGGGAGGGTTGGATAACACGATCAATAACAAGAACTTAGATGTCTGGTATAAGGCATCGTATTATTTTTAATTGACTCCCCCGACTAAATTTATAGGAAAATGTCACCCCTTAATCTATGTTATATTTTATTACAACATTTCACCGTAATTCTCTACAGTGTAAATTTTTAAATAGGATCCATTCACAAACCCTTTTCTTAATGTTCTAGAAAGTATTTTCAATCTAATTTATCTCGAGTCCACTATTTAATCAATTATGTATGGCCTTAGCCATCTTATAGTTAGTTTTATTGGTTTTTATAGTTGATATCATAAAGTAATACCGTATATTGAATTTGGAATTATTTTACCTTAATGTGCCTTTCATGCCATGATTTTTAATATTTTTCTCTTGTGTTTGGTTATAGGTAATCACATATATTTTTTCATCAAGTTTTTATAATTCTATTAGTCTCTCATGCAATGAGTATTTTTTGTTTAACCTGAATATTACTACTATTCTCAAGCTTGGTAATATATATTTCATAGGTATCCTAGCTTCTAATCCATACACTAGTTTAAATGGGCAATATTTGGTTAGTCGTTTGCATGTTGTTTGGTAATCCCAAAGTACCAAAGTTGACTTTTTGTATCAATCAATAATAATTTTGTTGTATACCATGGTTAATACTTTTTACAAAACCTTATTAAATTTTTTGAATACCTCATTCACCTTTGGTTGGTATGGAGTAATCCTATTATGTTGCATCAGGAAATACTTTGGTAACTCCGCAATGATATTATTAACAAAATATTTCCTTGATTACATGTTATATTAAGTGGGCATCCAAACCGTGTAATAATATTCCCATATAAAAACTTTGCACTGGTTTTAGCCATGCAATCTTTTGTAGGTATAGTTTTGGCTTATACAATAAAGTATTATGTACATGTGATGATAAATATTGAGTGATTTATTTACACAAGTTTGATATGATCAATGAACTCAATAGCCTATTTTAAAAATGTATCTAATGCTAGTATTGGCTATAGTGGCATTTCATCTCACGCATTGGGTTTTCCTACCCTTTGGCATATATCATAGTTTTTAGCATATTTATGGTCATCTTTAAATAATGTTGGCCAGTATAGGCTAGCTAGCATTATATTTTTAGCAATACCGTCCCCTGAATTATGCCCACTTGCTACATCATCATGTGCTTCTCTTATGATATTTTCTTTCATGTGGTAAGGCTAGTATTATCGAAACCTCATCCCTTCCTTTTTTATATGAATATCCCTCAATTATTTTTAATGGTAAGGCCTGTATCATCAATATTTTATGATCCATTTTACTATACTCTTTGAGAAAATTTTCAGTGGTAAGGAATTGAGCAATATTCACCATTTCTTTAGGGGTTATGTCAATGTAAAAAATACGAGCTCTTGGGAACTCATCCTTGATTGGGCCCACATCCTCTCATGTGGTAATTCGTGATAAATAGTCAAGCCCATTTTTTATTCATCCAAGTTTTACTATAATTTTGAACTCAAATTTATAAAAAATAATTAACCAATGACACATTCTTCCTGATATGATTAGCCTATTAATCAATTATTTTAGGGGTTCATGACTAGTGAAAAATATAAATGGGGTGACCAATAAATAATGTCAAATTTTTTATATTGCATATACTATGGCTAATGCTTCTCTCTTTGTAGTGGAGTAGTTTGTCCCAACTTTTTCTAACTTTCTACATGCAAAATAAATGGGATCATCAATGGTACCACAAGGTTGTGTTGATACCCTCCTATTGCTATACCTGATACATCTATGTGGACATGAAATGGAAATTCACAATCATGAAATAATAATATTGGTGCATCTGTGATTTTATTCTTTAGTTTATCAAATGAGTCTTGACATTGTACTAACAATTCTATAGGTTGGTTATTTCTTTTCTTCAACAAATCTTCTATTGACGCACTAATTTATTCATAATTCCTAATGAATCTCTGATGGTAACACCCTAAGATTATTTTTACCTCTTATTTTATCTAAAATGGATTTTTACACAATACCCTATAGAAATAAAACTTTGAATGTATCAATGTAATATTTAGATCTAGGAAATATAATACAATATTTGTAATAAATTCATTTAAACATATGCAATAAATACACTCCATGAACTATGAAAATAAGGGTTATTAAAGAGCATATCTTATTTGTCGTTATGTTTTGGACCATCACAATTTCTCAACCCTATTTTAGTCCTACATTATAGCTCTATGTTCTGTTTATTTTGAGTTTTTTCTTGTTTTCTAACTTGGACACTAGTGTCGATGCTAGTGTCCTGATCTCAATTGTTCTGTACAACCCCTTTGATACATTTTTATTTTTGAATTGGTTACTTTGGCACAATCATATAATTTTTTTTTCTAGATTTCAACTTTTAACTGGAGCTAAAACTAGTTTTGAGGCAGAACATGAGGCCCAATCTCCCAAAAAAGTAATATTAAATCCCAATCAAAAACACTACAAGCTAGCAATCCTAAATTTTTTAAGGAAGATACAAAGATAAAATATTAGAACCTAACCATAAATTTAACACTAAACCTACTAAAAAACTAGTAAAAAAAACACTTCTACAATTTGCTAGGAAAACCAATGAGCCCAATTTTAACTCAGCTTTTGATGTTAACAACCATTTACCCTTGTTGGAGAGAAAAGGTTCCATTGTCCATTGAGTGACACCTTTAATAGAGTTCATAGCATCAAGTTGTAGCCTTTCTTATTCCATTTTCTTTCCTCTTTTCCCCTTCTTGCCAAAATTAGGAGTCTTCAATTCACTAGGTTGATGAGCTATCGACAAAACCTCGCTACTAACCATATCTTCTTCTACTTCCTCCCAATATTCACTAACCTATTCTGAGACTTACTTATGTTTGGATTGATCCACTGCCCTCATTCAAAATCTCTAGCCCTAAAAACTAGTTAAATAAATCAAATGGAGCTTTACCTTTTATTGACTTCAAAGAGGCTAAAACAATTTTGATCTGGTCATTTTTTAGTTTATATTATCTCCTAGTTGAAGAGCTTATCCCTCCTAACCCCTTGCCAAAGACGACCCCTAATGGTTTTTCATTAACCTCTTGATTACCATAAAAACCTTGCTCCTGCACCCCTGCCTTGCTGGCTGAGCCCTCATCTATCACTTCCCCCTCACCTCTACCTATACCTTGTGATTTCTTTTCCTCACCTACTGATGTTATCCCCTATCATTTACCCTTCATTTCTATATACCAATGACCAATCATCACCTGCTTCATCATCTACCATGACTGCATCATACCCTTGCTTAGTGTAGACTTCAATCTTTCATGTCGGGATGATCCAATGTTAGGCAAAATCATATATTACTCTAAGAGAATATTTAGATTTATTCCCATAGATATGTTAGCACTACATATCTTTAAACACTGTCAATGCACCTAATTTATTTTCATTCTAAAAGGTAAATTATGTGAATAGATTAGTTTTTATATTATCTTGGTTAGGTTGGACCATAGTTCATACCAATTCTTCATTACAAAACTTTAGAACATGACCAATCCTTGGGAATCCAGGTTTTGGACAAGTCTTTTCATGTGCCTTTGGAGTTGTTAAAGCCTACTGGTTTAGAGATATTTTGTCCTTTTTATGGTATGGACTTTGATTGTTGTTTTATTTGAAATCTCATGCCTTTAAAGATTTTTTCTTTTGCATTACTTTAAATGTCTATGTAAGCGCACATATAGATGAATGCATTTAATATAATGAAGGAAAAACATCCCAATTTAGGTGCATGAATAATTAATTTTCTTGAGCTTAGTACCAATGACTAAGGGGTATTCATTTTGTCAAATTTGCATGGGATTCAAGCCCAACCCCATCCTTTTGATTTCTAGTATCTCCAATAATTTATACTATAAGGGGGATGACATAAAAAATATGACATACCATCATCCTCACCAAGGGAATATAACCCCTTTGATAAGTTTTTATTTTTGAATTGGTTACTTAGGTAAAATCATATATTAATCTACAAGAAGATTTAGATTTGTTCCCATAGATATGTTGGCATAACATATCTTTAAGCACTGTTAATGCACTTAATTTTTTTTCATTCTAAAAGGCAAATTATGTGAAGAGATTAGGTTTTTTATTATCTTGGTTAGGTTGATCCACAGTTCATAGCCATCCTCCTTTACAAAAATTCATAACATGACCGATCTTTGGGAAGCTAGGTTTTAAATGAGTCTTTTCATGAGCCTTAGGCATTGATAAAGCCTACTGGTTTAGAGATATTTTGACCTTTATATGGTATACACTTTGTTTGTTTTTTATTTGAAATCCCATACCTTCAAAGTTTTTTTTAATTTTCATTACTTTAAATTTCTATGTAAGTGCACTTTTAGATGAATGTATTTCATTAGTTTCTTCATAGTCATTGTTGATTTACTTTGCAGTGTAAAGTGAAATTTCATATTAAGGGTGTCTAGCTATTTATCCTTTTGGAGTGAATTTTTAAAATTAGTAGAGACTTTAACAAAAAAAATTAAAATTTATACAATATACTGGGCACAAAATATTTCA
The DNA here is from genome assembly GCA_037957365.1 of Torreya grandis. Lineage (NCBI taxonomy): Eukaryota > Viridiplantae > Streptophyta > Pinopsida > Cupressales > Taxaceae > Torreya > Torreya grandis. The sequence continues at coordinate 4,197,670 of JARHVA010000217.1, forward strand.
CATCGATAATAATTGAGAGTCAAAGTAGGATTATAAGACATTATAACATCAAAAACTTTGTCAATTAAGAAAGATGTTAGTGGGTGAAAATCCTAGATGGTGTATTCAAGGTTAAGATGTCAATTTAATGACTGTTTTATTATTACGGCATGAACCAAATTCACCATAGTCAATGTCCTATAAGATGTAAAGATTATAGAAAGTATTCAAATTATATTTTTAAAATGCCCATAAATAAGGTATAATACTCCCTATGGATTTCATTCACCAAAACCATGCCAACTTTAAGATAGTAATGAGGTAACTATCATAACCAAAGAGACTACTGATACTTTAACATACTTAATGATATGTAAAATACTTATTAACACCAAAAAATAGCCGTGACCAATCTATGAAACATAATTGGAAGTTATTTAGTCTTTGTAGGCAAATTCAGATTGGTTTTATTCCTTCTAAGTATATATAAATCTCAAAATGAAACAAATCCTCCTCCCATTTCCTCCAAGCAAAATACATTTGATCAAGTGCTAACATCCTCCTCCCATGTCCTCAAGGAGAAATACGTTTGGTTAGGTGCTAACATCTTCTTCCTATTTCCTCTCAAGCATATAATATTTAAAATAATTCACAAACAACATTAGTCACCATTGTATTGACTCTCATAACAAAGAATAAGAAATATGCATTTTGTCAAACACAACCTTAATTTTTAGGTATAAAATCTCATTATAGATTTTGAGTTGTCTGTAAAACTTTATCATTCCATCAATACATGAAACCCATTTCAAATTCATTTGTCATTTTTATTGAGACTCTTTAAACAATGTATCCTTCACATGCCAAAAATGCCCTTGCTTTCATATAAATAGTTTGTAGATGTCCTACATGCAAGGTTTTTCATGTTTTATGGTTATCACACATTATTTATCATTAAAAATTTCCATAAATTCCTTTGGTGCCCTCTGAAATGCTCCTAGTCTCCCTAATCTTCACATCACTTCCCATTCCAAGAAAAAAAAACCTTTTTTCCTTTTACCATTACAAAATGCTCTCTTTTTCTTCTTATTTTTGTATAGGCTCTATTTTTAGCTTCTCAACATCATTATTAAGGCTTGATGATCCTTTTCCATCATTCTCTTAGCTCAATATATATTTTCCACGTTTTTCTCTCAGCTGTTACCTCTAAAAACCTTTTTAAAAGGCATAAAGATATTTTCCCTTCATTCTCTATAATGGAACTTAGGTTCCTATAATCGCTCCATATTTTAGGCTATAAACATATACTAATCATGTTCCTCTCCTTATTGTAACCTTATCAAGATTCCCAATGTGTATATGGCCCAAAAAATGCCGTAAATGAAGCAAAACCAAAATTTCCTTAATGGTATTCATGGCTTTCAAAAAAATTAGACTTTTAACACATAATTAACATCTCAAAAACCTTAGATCTTTATCCCATTCTCATCTTTGAATCCAACATAACAACCAAACATGAAAAATATTTTTTGACAAAAAATTATGCTAAATGTAACATCATAAACAAAGATTAATATTTTTTTTAGTAGAAATCAAAATGAATTAAAATGCTACTTAATCAATGCAAGTGTCCTCATCATGAACAAAGATTAGTATTTTTAGTAGAAATAAAAATGAATTGAAATGCTACCTAATCAATACAAGTTTCCTCAGATTGATCAACAAAAGTAAGAAAATAAACACCTGGTTACCTTCACTTACCAAATATAACCTTTCTCCCTTATTGTAGATTGTATGTGCTTGAAAGTGATGAATGTAATTAAGAAATTCATGGATGGCGCATAGACGATCTAACATCATAACCCATTTTAAACTAAATTATTTGATTGGATGGTTGATAGTTGATTATTTGGTTGAGATTTAATTTTGATAACACTTCATTATGATTCTAAGACTTGATAAGAATGGATGAGGAACCCTCTATTTATAGTTTCAGTTGATTGATGAGAGCCATTAATCTTGGTTGGAGATAAATAGTGGAGGATTGGTCCTCCTCCTCATAAATGAAGAGGATTGAGTGGGTAAGAAGAAGGTTGGAGTGTGTAAGAGGTTGCAATGATGAGGCATAGGATTATGACATGCCTTGTGAAAGAAGGGATTGCCTTGGTATTGAAAAATGAATTAAAACTTGATTTTGTGGGGGAGCGTGAAGATTACATTGGGATTTGAGGGGGAAGATGTCATGATGTGAGGAATATTAGCTTTTTTATATTTTATGAAATATTTATTTTCAAAAGCTATGGAATTTCTCATCAGAATAAAACTATTTAATTAATCTAGGTTAATTAATTAATGAAGAAGGATGTGCATTTTTGTGGGATTGAAGATGGTTGAGGAAGAAATTATTAATTAATCAGTGGGGATGAATAGTGAATTATATAGAGATGTTAGTGTAGATAGAAGACTAATTAGATGATTGAAGGATAATGTTAGTGTGAAATTAGTAGATAGTTAAAATTGACATGAAGTCATCCAATTTTCATTATCTACATTTTCTCCCTCTTTGAAAAGGTGTTGTGAGACACAATGGGTAGATTAACATATTTTTAAAGAAATAAGAGCTTAAAAAAATGTGGATGAAAGTTAGATGATGATGGATGAAATAATGTGTGGGATAATACCCCTTGAGAAGGCATGCAGGGATGAAGGACATAGATGGGCTCTCAAAAAAGAGAGGAAGAGGCTAGAAGGGATGCAAGATGATGAAAATATGAGATTAACCCACTTGAGATAATGCTTCCACACTTTGATGTTTAATGATGATTGATTTTCCCCAAGTAGGGAATATTTGGTAAGGATATGTCCCTTAAAAAACTACACATTTTAAATTACCCCAAGTAGGGTGGATTTAGGAATGAAATATCCCAAAAAGTTGCGGGCTTGGATTTTGAAATGATCTATCCCGATGATGACCTGCACACTTGATTTACCCCAAGCAAGGTAGAAGTTGTGAGCTAGTATTGGATCAATGATTGATTAACTAATTTGATTTATTTTCAAGCATATATCAAAGATTTAATCTATTGCATAGAATAAGTATGAGATGATCATGTTAATGGATGATTGATGAACAACATGGATGATTTGATAGGTTGATTTAGAAGTATGTGATGATGGTATAATTTTTTTTTAAATAATGAATAAACTGCATAAAAATAGGCACACAAATATGCCCAAAATGATGTAATAATGATTGGCGAATGATGGGATTAGATTGACTTAGATAACAGACATGGAAAATTAATGTCTGCACATATGGGTAGTGGGGATGATTATTCAAAGAAATGTTGAAAAACATAATAAGAATTAGAAGGGGATTGGAAAGAATAAAAATAATGGTCAAGCTGACGTAAAAAATTCTATGTGATTGAGCATTGCCTAGATAGTCTGAATGGACCTCGGGCCAATGTAGTTCTCCTAAGAAGGGAGGAATGCTGATGATAAATAGATGATTTGACCTTGACTTGGTTGAATATGGATAAGATGATTTGATTTAAAAATAGATGATTAAGAAATGGATAGATTTTGTAAGTGGTTATACATTAAAGTGGTATCCAGATGATTTTCAACCCAATTTTTGATATTACACATGCAAATATGATCCATGATATCAAACACCATGATGACTTGGCTATAATGTGCATAAGGATGACCTCCAATCCAATAGATAAATGATAAAAATGCACTACAATATGGAAAAATCATGATAATGTTATTGTCATATGCTGATGGATGGAATAAAGTACAAGCACATAATAGGGTCACATTGATATGGAAAAACCATGATGAGATTGTGGACACATATGGACTCAGTCAAGGCACAACAAGAAAAGTAAACAAATAAAAAAGCAAGCAAACACATATAAACTTGAAAATAAAAGTAACAAAAAACATCTTGTCATTAATTAAGTTAAAATCAACATGTAGAGGCTCAATGATGTTGATAGATGGATCGTGTCCCAGGCAAGGATACCCTTACATCGGATTGGGAATAATAGATCCCGATGAGAAGATGGAATGATTAGATCAAAAGTGATAAAAGATTTTGATCGAATTTAGGACAAGAAAAATGGTATTGGATTTTATTAGCAAAAATGTATATCCCTAATTTATAGCCATGGGAGGATTTTGTTAGGATTTTGACTGAATTTAGGAAAATATAAGACAAATGTAAACATAAGAAACATAGATTAGTGTTATTAGTAGAAATCAAAACAAATTGAAATGCTTCCTACTCAATGCAAGTGTCCTTAGATTGAGCTAAGAAAAATGAAAATAAAGCAAACATTTAATATACCTTCACTTACCCTCTTGTTGTATGATTGTGCTCGGAAGGGATGAGTATGTAGTTTCAAAGCTTTTGTGAAACATGTGAGCAATTCGATAGTGTAACCTCTTGCAAACTAGATGATATTATTTGATGAAATTAATTGATTGAAGCTCTTAGAAGATAAAGTGTCAGTTATTTATTGTATAAAAAAGTTCATACAAATGAGGAGAGGGATCCTCAATTTATAGATTTCATGAATTGATTTCAACCGTTGGATGAGAATTAAAATCAATGGATGATAAGAGTTCCTACACCTCATTTAATGCCACAAATTGAGTGTGTAAGAGCATGTAATAGGTCCACTCATGAAAGTTTGGAGTGTGTAAGAGCATGTTATAGACTTTGCTTGCACACTTTTCTCTTTACATTGAATTTACCTTGGAAAATAGACTTTGACCTTGGATTTTATTAATTTTAAATTGGCAAATGGATTTTTGAATGACATAATTGATTTGAGATGGAAAATAGCATTATTTAATTTATTAAAAAATATGGAATGTGCATGGATTGTCTTATCAATTAATTAATATGATTAATTAATTTGATTAATCCATATTTCATATTGGTGGGATGGGACAAAGTCAATTTTATATTTGATTCAATGGATTAATTGACTAGGGGTGATGTTACAAAGTGACAATCTAATTTAGGATACCACTGATGAATTTGCTGAAGTGATACAATGCAATATCATGATTAAAGATATATCATCATTATTTGAGATTAAAAAAATAGTTAGATTAATGATTTCAAGGGATTGGAAGAAAATAGGGTTCTGGGCTATTGATGACACAAAAAGGTTAAAATTGACATGAAGTGTCTTATTTAAGGTGTCTACGTTTTACCCCTATTTGAAAGGGTGCTAAGAGACATTAGTGAAGTAACACATTTTCAAAGAATGAAAAAGGCCCAAAAATGAGCATACGAGGATGCCCCAAGTGATGCAAATAAGATGAAAATTGATTAAGAGCAAAAATTTAAAAAAAATCACAAAAAGGGCTCAAAAGGATGCCCCAGATGAATATGATGAAGATGGGACACCCCCTCGAGGGATCAAATAGAAAATAGAATGTGTGGATGGGCCCTTGAAAGGAATAAAATGATGTGAAAAAATGTAAAAGAGGTCAAAAAATGAGGAAGACAAATGAAAACAAGATGAAAAATGATGAAATGAGTGAAAAATGAGCCTCCAAGGATGAAAAATGGATGCATGGGGGGAAAATGGGGTGGAAAATTTGAAATTGGGGCTATAAATTGGCCTTGGGGAGTGAAAATAATTCATTTTCACTCCAGCCTCTAGGAAATTAGAGTTCTAGATTTTAGCTCTAGGATGTCAGAGAAAATAATGCGTGTACTAGTTGAGAGGCAGTTTAGGAAGCATGTGTGAGATTGCTAGTGACCACGAGGGAAAGAGGCACTTGTAAATAGGTTTAAAATTTATAGAATTTACTTTCTTATAGCATTTATTGAGCCTTAAAGTGCCACATGCAGTGTTTTCACCACATAATTTTTTTATTCTTTGCAGAGTCACCCATAAAAATGGTGGAAAAATAAATAAAATGGTGGCATAGATAAGATTTTGTAAATTTTCACTATTTGATGACATCATTTTTATTGCACTGAGGTTGTATAAATGATTGGTGGCATTGAAAAGTGATGCACTGAGATCGTTGAATTGACAACATCGATATGAAGAGTGGTAGAAATGCCATGAAAATGGTGGAAACACCTTGTGGAATAGTAAAATCAACAAAAAGTGGTGAAAATAACCCACCAAATAAAAAAAACACCAAAGAGTGGCATAAATGCCATGGAAAATGGTGGAATCAGTAGATTTAATTGTTTTAACCATGTTTTGATGTTTTTAGATGAAGGACTTAGGATGTGGTGATGAAAGTAGAGGAATATATGATAAAAATGATGAAAAAAACTAAGAATGCTTAACACTGATTAATTATAAGAGCGACTATACATGATCACAACATGGAGCAATGATCTTACATCTTAACTAAGATTAGAGTGTGGAGCGATGAGCTAACATGACATCTGTAGGTAACAAGAATTTGCTTTGTTACTCGAATGCCCATGATTCATGTCAATCAGGTTGTTTTGAGTGCACTGGTGGAAAGGTGACACTTCAAGACAAACTTTTTAGCTACTGACTAGGGAGGTCACTGTGATCTCAGAGGATGTGTTGAGGTTCTTGAGGATTTCTATCCATAAAGAGGATTTATCATGGTGAGCACATGGTCGACTGGACTTATTAGAGGAGCTGGTAGGTATTATTGACATTTAGCTATTAGATGATTGTGTGGACAAAAATACCTTGGACACATACCTGATGATTAATTACCTACCCCTAATTCTTATGGACATTTTCAAATATTACCTGATAAGAGTGGCCTATTTTTTCATGTGGGACTTGGAGGCATGACTAGAGACATGCTGGAGGATACCATGATTTTTTCTTGGGGACCAACAATATTAACTCAATTGTACAAAGAGCTTCACATGGTATTCTATCAAGGTGGGCATGACATCAGAGCCTTGAAATTACTGTAGGTGTGGTCCTATGAGCACATTAACATTGAGAGACCAGTGGATTAGTTGGGCCACAAGTTTTAGGATGAGCTTATAGCCTTTGAGTGGGAGATTATGGCTAGTGGGAAACACGGGCATCTGCGTGATCTTGATTTTTATCAATGTGCGATTGAAAATATACTAGAGTAGGCCATCATCTATAAGCTATACATACAAATGAAATTTATATGGGTATAGGTTCAATACTACTCGAGATACATGATCATGCCATGTTATATTATAGGCCATTAAGATTGAATATTGGAGAGATATAGACCAGATCAAGTGATGCACCAATTTAGTCATCCATAGGATATGCCAAAGGGTCCTCATATATTTTCACATGTATCCAGAGAGATTGGGAAGTGGTGGTCTCCAGTGTCGAAAGCAAAGGCTTGATAGGTTTGGCTTTGGGTCAGGTCGTGGATTAGGATTACTTATGAACAACCAATGCTAATGTTATATATGGTTTCACAACATGGTGGGCCTAGGCTATGATAGTTTGATTGATGAAACTAATGATACTAGTCACTTATTATTTATAGGAGAGGATTCAGTTAGCTATGAAAGCATACCCATAATGATGCAAATAGAGGGGAACTAGGGCTAGGGTATTATTCATACATGGACTGATAAGAAGAAATGGGGGATAGAGATGAGTATGGACAAGCAGATATAGAGGTGGATGGAGGAGATGGAGGTAGAGGTGGAGATAGGGGTGGAGGTGGAGACTGGGTGGAGATGGAGGAGATAGAGATGAGACCTAGAATGTGATTATGGACTCACCTGACAACATAATATAGACAACTCCCATAGTAGTTATAATTGTGACCACTACATAGGTACAAAAAAGTTTAAATCCATGAGTGACACTAGCCATGGTGGTGTTACCAAGGACATGTACATGGGATGAGGTTAGACCTTCACAATGAGAGAGATCGATAGATGATAAGAGACTAATTGACCTCCTAGAGGAAGATATTACTGCCATAGCAAAAAATATAGTTGGATTGGTATGCTAAAGTTACATTTGGGATGTAGAGATTATAGAGAGAGATAGACATATTGCTACCTTATCTATTTAGATACAAAGTATAAAAATTGAGGGGGATGTTGCACAGGGTGTATTGACCACAAAGGGATTGGGGCAGCTAGGTGCACAACTATGAGAGCTAGCAAAGAGACTCAATATTACAGATATTTATGAGTAGGCAATTCCAACAAGGTAGAGAATGCTTACTTATGTAGAGAGCCATTAGATTGGGGATCTTCATAGACTAGGACTTATACCAGATCAATGCATACTCCTCCAAGGAGAGATCCACCTCTAGATGGGGAGAGTGAGGCATGAGCCCTTGATATGATTTTGACATTGTATAGATGAGTTTTGATGTACATGTTGACATGATTCATTTGTAGATGTAATATTTTGATGTACACATGAACATACATACATACATACATTTGAACATTTTGATTTGGACATTGTGGTACTAATATCGTGGATATTGATGATTGGTGTGATGTGTTGATGTTTACATAGTTTACTTATTGCTCATGCAATTGATTTGATGTTCATGTATAGCAAATGATGTATTGATTTTGATGTGATTGATGTGATGCACTACTAACTATGTGATGTTGATAGCCCTAGATGTTGATTTGATTATGATTGATGGGGTTGGTGTTATGTGATTCTTGATGTGACTAGTATACTTAGCCTTGATCCTTTAATGATGTAGATGTGATAGTTTTTTCAAGGGGATATACTGCTATTTTAGCGTGTCTCCACATATACTTTACAACTTGATTTTTGATTTAGCATTTGATAGGATGTACCATGATTATATAAAAATCATTATAACATTATTTTCCATTTGTATAAGGACTTACTCAAGTACACTCATGTAAAAAAACATATCATGATATGAAATACCATGATGATTATCATTGTCACTTATGTATTGAGACAAGACTCAACAATAAAAATAAATAAACAAGTAAGAAATTAGACAAACACACATAAATATTAAAGATAAAAAACAATTAGATTCAATGAGAAATTACATGTTTGATTTTCCCCCAAGCAATAACAAGTGCATCAAAATAAACACTACAAGCTTGGAATAGATGATCAATTGGATTGATTTGATTGATTATACGTGACGATGGGAGTGCCATGGCTTGTTGATGAGCTTACAAGCTGAAACAAAAATGAGGGGGATGTGGGAATATGCCAAGCTGACCTCAAAAAACCCATGTAACTAATTGCTACCTACATAATTTGTGTGGATCTGTAGCTGATGTAGTTATTCCTCTAATGAATATGATATGGATGATATTAGTAAATGGTAATTAATAGATGAAATACACCCCCTGGAAAATGGTATGTGAGGGAGTGAGACAAAGAATGATGCAATTCACTGAAATAATAATGAACCTGCCCAGAACAAAATAAGGATGAAGTCCAATTTGAACAAGATGGCTAATTAGAACAAGATTTTGTGGCTTTTTATCTCTTTTTGGTATTTTTTATATTTTTTATTTTTAGGGTTTTTTCTAGATTTTCAGATGTTTTTGGGTTTTTTGTATAAGTATATACAAAGGGATGTTATAGATGTATGTACAAAGGATACTTATAAAGGGAAAATTGACTCTAGCAATGGATGTGGAAAAGGCTATGGAATGTGAAGGACAAATGATTGGATGGGGCCAAAGGAAGCTCTTCAAGGACTACAAGTTAGGGAAACTGTGCATGTGGTATTCTGATGCCTTGATGCAAAGATGTTGTCACATTTTAACCATAACAAAACTTGTTATTCCCTGTAGTACCTGTAAGTTTCCACCAAGATCAAAATGGGAAAGAGATTTTGGATAATGGTATGGATTGGATAGGAAGACATGGAAGGACGTGAACATGTAAACACAAAAAACAAAGATTAGTGTTATTAGTAGAAATATTTACAAATTAAAATGCCACCTAATCAATGTAAGTGTCATCAAATGGAGCTAAGAGGAATGAAAGCAAAGCAAACACTTAATATATCTTCACGTACCCTTTTGTCGCACTTACCCTCTTATTGTATGATTGTGCTTAGAAGGGATGAGTATCTAGTTTCAAAGCTTTTGTGAAATGTGTGAATAATTCAACAATGTAACCCCTTGCAAAATAGATGATTTGAATTGGTGAAATTGATTGATTGAATATCTTAGAAGATTAAGTGGCAGCACTTCGTTGCATAAAATAACTTGTAGAAATGATGAAGGAGCTCCTCAATTTATAGATTTCTTAAATTATTTTCAACCATTGGATAAGAATCAAGATCAATGGATAAGAAGAGGTCTTACATATCATTAATGTTAAGAATTGGATGTATAAGAGCATGTAAGAGATCCATTCATGAAATTTTGGAGTATGTAAGAGCATGACATAGACATTGCTTGCATACCTTTTCTCTCTGCATTGAATTTTCCTTGGAAAATGGATTTTGACCTTGAATTTTAGAAAATTTAAATTAGCAAGTGGATTTTTGGATGGGATAATAGATTTGAGATGGAAAATAGAATTGATTATTTGATTTATTGAAAAATATGAAATGTGCATAGATTTTTTTATTATATAGGGTTAAAAAATAGGTTTTGAAAAGCCCCAAAGCTTTATACAATAGAGCGAAAGATAAAATAATAACACTCAAATGGGACGATTCTACCAACGGAAGCAAAGTGGGTGGTAAAAAAAAATCACCAGAATCTTTTGCCAACATTCAAACAAAGAACTACCTTGCTATCCTGGAAACTTCTGCCAAGTTTCCACCAAACGTACACGAGGGACTTGACCCCTTTTTCTCTTGTCTTCTAGATTTTAGCATGGGGTCCCCCTGATCGAAGGGACATACATGAGGGTTGAGTCAAAGGTTTTCTTCTTTTTTCCCTTTTTTGAACTATGAACCACCCTTCTTTATTAGTAATGGTTGGACTGGATAAGAGTTTACAGTTGGAACAGAAGGATGTGGTCTAATTTTTGCTGTACTACCATTGAAAGTTTCTGCCTTAGATAAAATAATTTCTAGGTTCACCACCAGTGAGGAGGCTGGAATGGAGGAAGCATCAACCAAGGTCACCTTCATCATAGGGAGTTTAGATTAGCCGACAATTCTTCTTATGAGTGGGGGGACTTTCCAGGTCCTCATTTGAAACAGGGGTAGTAGGATCTTTTGAAGAAGAGGCATCCTCACTATCAGAAACCCATTCTTCATCCACCGTCAACACCGTAAGGTTTTTGAGAGAGAAATCCTTCCACCAAGATGAATCCTTCTCTTTTTTGAGGAGACTGTAGTTTTTGTTCAAGTGTGATGGGACAAAGTCAATTGTATATTTGATTCAATAGGTTAATTGACTAGGGGCGATGTTGTAAATTGATAATTTGATTCAAGATGTGGATGATGAATTTATTGACACGATATGGTGCAATACCATGATTAAGTATATATCATCGTGATTTGAGATAAAAATGATAATCGAAATGATGATTTTAGGTGATTAGAAGAAATTAGGGTTTTATTCGATTGATGATATAGAAAAGTTAAAATCGACATGAAGTGTCCAATTTTAAATATCTACACTTGATTTTAAAGCTTATTTCCTTACAAAATAATTTAATATGCTTTCGAAATACGATCGATCCTCTAACTCGTTGAAAAACTTATTATGCATTTGTATTTGAGTATCTCTAAACTCTTCAACCTTAACTTGGTTGCAAAGAGCCATGTGATGTACATAAAAAATAAAAATAAATTAATAATATCATGATCAACCCCCTTGATTCGATGATTAAGACGATCAAGTTCGTTTAAATAAAAACACCATGTACTTGGTTTTTTGGTGATGAAAGATTATCATACCCACCAAGAATGCTCTTGCATCACCAAAGTCATGGGATTATCTAAAATTCACCATTTTTATCCTATATTAAAAAAATTATTGTTACTCTCCGATATTATCAAATGATTAAAGATAGAAGAGTAGGGCGAAGGCTATAGTTGGGAGAATGAGATTTGACAGACCGAGCAATAACCTATATTTCTTTTCATTAGACTTTATTTGGGAAATGATTCGAAAGGATGTCCTGTCGACCCTTGCGAAGGCTCGGAATGTGGATGAACTTCGGCCACTGTTTAGGATGAAGATTGAGGAGAAGCAAGGTCTCAAAGATTCAACAAAGAAATTCATCTTCCTATCTGCTCAGAACCAATGAAAATCCACTACAGACTCAGTGCTCAACATCATGGTAAGAGAATTTGGTGACGGTCTTTCATCCCTTCATAAAAAATCAGATGAATTTTTCTCTATTGAAGGAAAAAGTAGTTAGTAAGGGAGATGGTGGAATATCTGTTGTTCCTGACGTGGGAGGGATAGATGGTTTAGCTTCTCCTTTTGTTAATTAATTTGATGTGTTTGACACTGATGAAAGTATCTTATCTGCCCCTCACGATGGCCCAATATTTAATGTTTCAAAGGAAAAGGCCCCTGTTTTCCTAGATGTTATTGCCATCAACTCAGATATTGTCAATGCTGATAGATTAAACATTCTTATTATCAAGTTTGGCTAGAGTGTGAATTTCCTAAAGCTCCTCTTATTCCGATGTGTATCAGTGAATGGAACTTGTGAACATTCAATGTTGTAGATCGTACTGGTCTCCTACCGAGAAGGTTAACTATGAAGGATTTTATTTCTTGAATTTCTTAATTTGCAGGTTTCTGTTGTTAGACTTACTGTCTTTTGGTAGTATATCGTTTATTATTTTTTATTATCATTTTTTTTTGTCATTTAAAGCTTGAGGCGACAAACAATTACAATGTTCAAATTGTCAACAGCTATCCAATGGACGGCAAATGCGTGTTTTAAATGACCCACGGATTCAATTGATTTGACGTGTTAATTTTGAGGGGTTGTGTTGCGTGTATCCCACTCCACGTGAATTATACTCGATTACAAATTTATTTATGTGAACTATAAAATTATGGGTAGGTTTTGTGGAAATTTGAATTCAGAAGCATGCCTCCAATCCAAACTAACTCACGAATGGTGACAACTCCTCCATTATACTCATATTCTGTAGTAGACAAAACAATAATAGTTTGTTTCTTACAAGACCAAATCACGAGACCCACTCCAAGATGATAGATGTATCCAACGGTCAACTTGTGAGTATCTGGATCACCTGCATAATCACTATCTATGTAACCTACACTTGTAGTTTTACCACCATAAGTGTAGCTAATAATTAAGAAATTTCCTCTTGACTTATACTCAATATCATAACTAGTAGTACTGTGATGATACCTTAGGATGTATTTTACAGCATGCTAATGGCTATCATGGGGATCCTGACCGAAGCATGACACAAGATTCACAAAAAAGAGAGATTAGCAAAAGTATGAGTCAAGTATACAAGGATTCCCACCAATTCCATGTAGAATGTATCATCAATTGGAAGAGAAGAACACTTAGTAGAAAGCTTGACTCCAAATTGAAAAAGAGTTAGTGTAGACTTGCAGTCTTCCATGTTGAAGTGGCATAGGATGTCTTGAGCATACTTGGATTGATTGAAAAAATCCATTCTCAGATTGTGAAATATGAAGACCAAGAAAAAAATGTAACAAACTCAAGTTGACCATATCAAATTACTTCATTAATTTTGAGATTTTGCATCAAGAATTTTGTTGGGGGTACTCTCTGTAATGATTAAGCCATTGACATAGATGACAAAAATTAGGAGTTGCCATCTACTTTCTTCATGTAGATTATGGGGTTATAGGGACTTTGTGTAAAATTAGAATTGATTAAAAACATGTCAATATTTTTATACCAAGATCAAGGAGCCTATTTCAATTTGTACAAGGACTTTTTCAATCTAAACACATAGTTGGAGTTCTCTCTTTTGACGGTCCGTTGAGCTTGGGACATGTAAATTTATTCATGTAAGTCTCCATGCAAGAAGGCACTTTTGATATCTATCTAATGGAATTCCCATCTTTGTGTTGTAACCAAGGAGAGTACTATCCTGATGGAATTTGTATTTGAAACTAGAGCAAAGGTTTCATAATAGTCAACACCTTCAATGTGTGAAAAACTTTTTGCTACAAGCATAGCTTTGTATTGGTCAATAAACCCATATGTTGCATGCTTAGTGCAGTACACCTACTTGCACCTCATTATTTTATTTTCTTCAAGAAGTGGAGCCAAGTCCCTAGTTTTATTCTTCTTAAGAGAAATAAGTTCTTCTCCCATAGCTACTAGCCATTCATGATACTTACAAGCCTCATGATAAGTCTCTAGATCCTAACTGACTATGAATTATGCCAAGTGTGCAATACCAAATTGGTGTTTTGATCTATTCCTATGTGGATCGCTAGATCCTTGCTCATGCACCAACCTCATCACAAACTGTGTAGTCCCATTTTGGTCGAGGTTGTTAGTTGTGTAGGTGTATTCTAAATGATTTATGGCAATGACAGTGGAGTAGGTTATCACACTTGTGATTCATCATCGAAACTATAGTGACTCTTCGAATGGAAGTCATATAAACTACATTGTTCTTTCTAAAAAACATCAAAAGTTGTGTCTCAATTGACATAAACTAATGGAATAAGAAAAGATGTTGGCTAGTAAGCCTAGGATTGTTTATCAAACAACACATCCTATCGAGAAAACATTTTAGTGGTAAGTGGAACTAGAAAATGATAAGGTTTCACATATTCACAATAGTCAACAAAATTACAAGAATCATCCTTCCTTTATCTTGCTTGGAACTTATAATTTGAAATATGTGCCCATGTATCACATCTAAAAATCTAAAATTTCATGATCATTAGGGTTGACACGAGGACATTTTTCTTCAGGAGTCACTTCTTTCACTACTAATTGGGAAGATAAATTTTGAATGTAGTTTTCACACTAGATTACCTTTGCCAAAAACCAAGGAGGCAAGTCTTTAGAATACACTATGCAATTGGCCATTTCCTGAAGTGTATGATTTTTGTGTTCAGTTACACCATCTTGTTGAGAGGTGCAGGGCATAATATGCTAAATTTGAATGCGTGCTTGTTCATAGAGTCTAATTATCTAATTGTTGACAAAATTTACCCTTTAATCTGTTTTGAGATGCTATTTTTTAATTTCTAATAGGTTATTAACAAGGGCATTAAATTTTTGAAGTGCTCAAAGACTTCACTTTTAATATTTGGATAGTAAACTCATGTATTGGGAGAGAAATCATCAATGAATATAAGCACGTATTTATGTTTCTAAAAATCAACAAGAGGGTATTAAATGAGATCAATGTGAACCAATTGTAATCTATCATTGGCTCTTTAAGATTTGCCTTTGGGAAATTGAACCCTATGTTATTTTCCAAGTACACAACCTCGACAAACTCCATCTTTGAAATTAAATTTTAGAAAGGCAAGAACCATATTGTGCTTAATGAGATCCTACAACGAACAATAGTTTAGGTGAACAAAACATCCATGGAAAGTTTACTCAAGTCATTTTCTTACACAATCATGACTTGTGAAGTTTGGGAAAATATATATTTTTAAAATTTGTATAATTTGGCTTGATGATCAATCTTGCCAGTGGCTAAATAGTGAACTGGTCTTTTAAATTTCTAATAACAACATCGATAGGTGTACAATCAATGGCTTTGCCTTCATCTGATTGTGTGATTTGATAGATAGATAAGAGGTTTGCAAACAATTATGGAACATGGAGAACTATGTTGAATATGCCTTTCTCTTTCTCAACTGTCCCCTTGCCCTCAACAACTAGAGGATTGGAGTTGCCCAATTTTTTCAATTGTTCAACTTTTGTCAAGATTTTGAAATAATGAGCCATTATGTGCCATGTGGTAAGATCCATATGTTTGTTATTGCAAAAAGTGTTGCTCCTCTCTTAAAGGGAGGGAGTTGCATATTTTTCATCTAACTTCTTAGTATGTCATTTTATTGAAACACTGATTTTCTTGGTATACCATAAACTTTGAAACATTCTTTGTCAACGTTTGCATTTATTTACCATTTACTGTTACATCTCGATTCCTCATCAAGAAAATTATCTGATTATCCATAGATATTTATAGTTGATAAATTAGATTTGGTTATTTTTTACTAAGCTTTGAGATATATATTGTTATGGGGTAGTAGGATATTGTTTAGGATACATGTTTGCATTGCTATGAGTTAGCTTTAGTGTATGAATTTACATTACGAACATGTTGATATATTATTTCAGTTATATTTTATGTTGTACATTTATCATGTTGATATGATTTAACTACTTGCTTGTTGTGAGGTTGATGTAGGAAAACTCATTTCTCAGAGCGTGACAGAGGAATAACATCATTGGAGAGGATGACATAGATGGAGATATCGAAGGATGACAGAGAAACTGGCTAGAACCCTACACACTACAATAGCTAGCACATGTTAGATGCATTGTAAAATGGTTATCATAATGTATTTTGATACCATTTGTATTAGATAGCCATTTAATCTTGGTCTGATAACATAATTAATGGTTTTATAAAATTCATTGTGCATGATTTTCATAGTTAGAATAAATTTGGGTTATTGATTTATTATATTGTTGACTTTATTTTGGGTGAGTCATCACAATTATTAAGGTATTATTTTTAAGTTATTTGAAAAATAATAAAGTAGTAAATATTATATATTCAAGGAATATATTATTAGAAAAAGAAAAAAAAAAAAAAACACAAAAGTGGGCAGCTTTGTAAAGTGTCATATTTATGGAAAAAGAAGAGAAAATAATTTTAAAACAAATTTAAAGAAAAATCAGAAAATAAAAATAATGAAAAGTTATTATTTATAATAAAACAAAATTAAAAAAGAGACTTTAAAATAAAAAAAAGAATTTTTAGAATATATTCTTGCAAGGGGGAGATGAGACGTAGCGTAGGAGAAAGAATGGAGGAGAAGAAGAGGAAAAAAAATAAGAGAAAGAATGGAGGAGAAGAAGAGGAAAAAAAGAAGAGAAAGAGGTGGACCAAGAAGTGTGAGCAATACCAGGTTGGTCATGTAATTGATTTCTATATATGTGTGTTTATTTTGTGAAAATTTGGTGATTTTGCTCTTAGTTAAAATAATGTAGACATATAAGCTATATTTATATATGAGTTAGTTATGAATTAGATTTATGTGAAAGTATTATGATATCTCTATATAGTATATGGCAATTTAAGTGAAAGTATCATATTTTAGCAACTCCATCTAGTGTGCAATGACTTCATTTTGTCTGTAGCAAACTGTGTTCTTGAATTGCAACGACCCATGCAGTTAACAAAGCAAGGACAAAACAATACAATGATTTGTCATATATAGGAATGATTTGCTATCGAAATAATCAAAATGCAACGATTCATAATTGTGAGCAACAATCTAAATTAAGAGTGCAACCATTATAATTTTGTGTAATGACTTAAATTAGGAATATAATGATTTGGAGTATAAAATCAACTTACATAGTTCATAAAATTCTTAGTATATTACTTAATACATGCTAGTATGATATTCAGAATATATTTGTTATAATATTACAATGACTAGCATATTCTCATAATCTATACACACTCACATATAATATGAAATATGTCTATCTTGAGGATACATCTATATTGAAATACGTTGATCATGGGGATGTCTATCTCAGATTTTATCAGTCTTAAAAGAATTGATAAATTCGTAATTGTATTTATCACCAATTTATCACTTTTATTATTGATTCCTTGATAAATTTGTAATAGTAAACAAAAATGTATTATTTTATTTATACGCCACACTCAATTATGTATAAAATAGTATTTATCACCCCATCAGTTAAAATAAAAGTTTTTATTTATTGGAGTGATTCTGTATAAAATGGTTGTATTTGTGTCGCTATATGGGTGGCTCTGTTTTGTATGGTGCTCATTAGCATGTATAACAAAAGAGAGAGAATAAATTGAAGTGAATTGATTAATCCCTTTATTAGTCTTCTTTTATAATTGATTTTATTTTACTCAATGTCTATGGACATAAAACAAGAATGATTAGTGAACAATATTATATGGTGTTGAATTAATAAATTAGAGAACCCTCTATGGACATCTTTATATTAGACAAGTTGGGTGGGTCACTCAATACAGACATGTCATTTGAGGCATACCATATAATTGAATCTATAAGTTGTATATTGCATATTGTTAATAGAAGTTAATTGGGAGAATGTTTTTGAGGATATATATATATATATATATATATATATATACTTTGGGATGTGTGTCTATATGAATGGAATTATTCATGAGAATATATAGATTTGGACAAAACTTATATAAAAAAGATCAACGGATTAGATCATATAGTAAGTGGTAGGACAATATGCTTATCCGGATATCAGAGACTTCAGATGTTGATAGTCAATCTATTTCGATATAATAATTATTGAAAACTTTCATGAAATATTTAGTTAGATATATAATTATGACTGTAGGAGTTTTTATGCAGTGGTTATTGTATTGGGGACATGTGTACAATACCTATCTTGGGTAGTTAATTTATACGGGTGTATATGTACACATATAATATGTGTGGGTAATTAGTGATGTGTGTCCATAGCTCTATTAATTATTTTAACCAAGTCATGGACTCCAAAGGAGGACACCAACTACATGTGTACCCAGCTCCCTAAAACATAATAAAACTATGAAGGAGAATTATAATGTAGAATTTCTTATCTTATAGAGATTGTCAACTTACTCCATGAACATAATTTTTTTTGAAAGACTGATGAAACCATAGGGAGTTCTTGATCATGAGGTATAAATAAACTTTGGTATTGTATTTTATTATCATTTGAATACTTACATAGGGCGCATGGTATATGGTACAAGTACTCATATATACATATTTTTCCCTTGGTTAATAGATGGTTATAATGAGTCATAAAGTGCCCGAGGGACCAAAACCATAATTATGTGAAAACAGTCTTTTATAAAAGGAATTAAAATTTTAAAATAAAAAGGTTATGGAATAACTTAGTTATGAGTTATTTGACTCTTTGAGAAGAGCATGATTGAATGACTGAATATATTTGCTTACAGTAGGGAATACTTATGTGTAGTACATATTGTGAATATATTTGGTATAGATGTATAAACATATGTAACATATAATAGTGCATCGTGATATGTGTCTGAATTGTGTCTCTTTTGAATACCAATCTTTAGTTTAAATGTGAAGTATACCCAAATGGTATAATCTGTACTTGCTACATTATTATTTATTATTACAAGTCGGTTGTTTCTCAGAATTATAAGATTGATTTTTTATAATTGTGTTGTGTTCATAAATAAAGAACTATGATATTATGGAATGTTATAGAGAGCTACAACATAAATATATGTTATACTCAGGTGGTGCATACTGTGGTTGATATGTCTAGGCTCACACCTATGTTTAATTGATTAAATATATGCATTTAGGTTATTATTATGAATAACGTGTTTTGTGACGGTTAGTAAAACTTTATGTATGTGTGCATATAAACTTTGAGAGTATAACAAATGCTAAGATAGAATGTTATGTGTTTCATAGAATTGAGACCTGAGTCCTGAGTTGTGAAGTTTAGTTGCTTGAATAAAAACTTATATTTCCATAGATTTTGACTACTTTATTATGACTGATTGTAGCAATCAGTAGTTATATTTTAGAACACTATACTATGGTAATATAATTTATCATAGGGTATAGTATGTTTGAAAATTAATTGAGGTAGTTGAAATCTATAATTAAATGTGTATTTTATCTAGGTGGTATAAACTGTAGTCATTATTTTTAGTATGAGATAACAATAATGTAAGATTTATTCATATGTTTGATGTAATTAATGTATGCTTTGATTACTCTTATATTTATTATGTTATGTGATGTGATTTATAGTAGGATGGAAATTGTATGAATCTTATGGTTAAATTATGTTTGACCAATCTCGCATTATTGATACTGATTAAGGAGTGAGACATACTTCACTAACTTACTAACATCACAATGTCAGATGAAGGTAATCCAATCAAGTGGTGTGTATGAATTTGATTGATCTATTGATCACTATTATTTATTATTCTTAAAACTTTATTTAAAGTATGTTTAGTGAGATATTATAATTTCATAAGTATGATTTATATATTTATGCAATATCTTACAATAGAATGGGTCTTCTATGATACACTGCATGTTTAGTTTTAAAAATCATACATCACACGGGTACTTGTTTGTCTCTATGGATTTCCATGCCGTCACTATCTACTCATCCATGAAGGGAGGGCCAATTCTTGATGGGATTAATGTGGGGGATCGTTGGTCCATGTTTGGTACGGAAAAATGCTTAGATGATAGTCTCCCTCCCCACAATAGTACTACAAATGAGATGACACTTGAGATTACCATAAATAATTGAGTTTGGGAACTATGATCTAGGAGAGTCATGTATCTTATATGTACATTGTATTATACTATACATATTATTAAAATCATTATCATGAAGAATTCTAATTACCTATTTACTATGTATTGTAACAATAATGATTGGTTATTTGTAATTACTTTCTATGTTTGTATTATGGCATGTTATCTTATGTTGATAATGATCTAAGATGAATGACATGGTATACTACATTTAAAGTTATCTCTCTTAGAGTATTTGTATGATTACTGCTTAGATTATTGTGGTGTAATCTATTCATGGTAAAAAAATTATTTCATGTATTTCTTTGTCTAACTCGATGTGGTTTTTATATGTGGTATCAGAGCTGTGGCTCGAACTGTAGGACCTAATGAGTCCATTAGCATTTTTGTGTCCTATTCACCAGTTTGAACCTAGTGACATAAAATATTGCACTCATATTTTGGAATTGTATTGTCTTAGTTCAAAACCATGCTACACCATGATTGGAGTTTTGAGACTTGGTGGATTCTCCTGTATAGCTTGGTGACTAGTAGACATTCATGAAATGCATGTGGTATATTGAGTGTGTAACTTAGGAACACTTGTACTCTCTTAAAGTTATTGAAAGATTAGTTTATCGAGTGTGTATTTAGTGATGGTTATATAAGATGTTTGGGTAGGTAAGTACATAGTATAGTTTGAGTCATGAACAAGAGTTCCCTACCATATTCTTGACCTTTTAGATTGAACACCTCAAGTATGATTCCATCTTTCTTAGTAATCGAGTCACCTTCACCATTGGTGTTTTGTGTTGTGAGTGTTTAATAATCATGAAATGATTCTCAGTTAAGCATTTGTGCATTAGTTTTGTGTCTTATTTTCACTAATCCTAGGAGTGGAAATCCTATAAGATCATTTTTAGTTTGGTACCATCTAGTGTGGTGGGAATTTTCTTGTAGTAGAGTGTTGATGTCTTGGTTGAGAATTCCTTTGTCTTAGGAGTTTGTTTAAGGTTTGAAACTTTTATGTTATGTGGATTAGATAAATTTTCATCTCTCATAGTGGCATAAAGGTGAGTTTTCACTCCCTCACTATCCTTGACATCATTATAAGCCCTGAGAGGAATCTTATTTTCATGATGTTGAAAATTGTTTTTGAAATGTTGTTTTGTATCATAATCCCTTAAGAGAATGGGATAGTGTCTTTTACTTCTTACTGAGATAGAATTTTTTGAATTGGATGGAATGATGCATTTATGTGGACTAGTATTTTCCTCCCAGTTGGGAAAGTAGGTTATGATACTATTCTTACAAATTTGGTAAATATGAAGTGACTTTGGCAAGTTGGGTTACGATGTTCTCTTTTACCATGTAAGAGTTTTTAGGAGTTTTGATTTTGAGATGTTAGTTATATATTTTCCACTTGTGACTTTTTAGAGCTACTAATTCATCTAATATGGGTTGTGTGGAGTGGCAAACGTTGAACTTATATGGGTTTTAGATTAAGGTTTATAAGTTGATTATAATTTTTATATATTATATACCCTGGATTAGATTTATATTATTCTCTTGTGATTAAATTATGTTGTTTGAAAATATATTTATGTACTTTCATTGGGAGTGAGTAGGGTATAGGATGTGTAGAACATCTTGTTAGTTTAAAAGGGCTGAGATAAAATTTTAACTTGTTGTGTACTAACCAATCAAGCAAGGAGATATTATATTGATTGTTCCTTTATAGGATTGTAAGGATGGTGTGATCCTTAGAATTTTTATGCCATGTTAATTTTAATGATATTTCCTCTTAACTATGAATATAACACTTTAGGTTAACTTGTGAAATATGATACTAATTATGTTTGGCTAGTGGTAACTTAATACAATTACATAATGATTGTATGATTTTTTTGTATGTATGTTGATACATCTATAATTATTTAGCATATATTATTGATTTCTATGATCTTTTAGTATAAAATTATGATTTATTTAACTTTGTGCACATTTTGAAGATCATTAGGTTATGAAAATCTAAGGGAAGAGTGGTGAATTAAGAACTTGAGTATTAAGCGACATGAGTGGATATTACTTAATATCACATTGATTCAATAGTCACTGAGTTTGGATCCGATAGATGGACTTATCGAATCTATAAATAGATAGATAGAATTATCAAATTCAGTCATATAACCATACACAAGTATATGATGAAACATTTATTACTTAATTTTGTATATAGTAGAAATGTAGTATTTCTAGTTCCTATTCATCATCATAGTTGTCTGGAGCTCCATGGAGTAGCGATAATATTGACATGTTAGGAGCTATGTAGAGTAGTGATAGGATTAAATTATACACATAAATATTCTAGGTTCCCTAAATACTTTTATTTGAAATGATAAACACACTCTCTAGATTAGAGAGATGTGCAGAGGGGATTGGATGGTTTTGTGAAACTCTCCTTGGTAATTTGTTTTAGATTTTTTGATGATCTCATGTGTTTTTGGGGAAGTCAGTGAAATTTTCATCGAGGTATGTGGGACCCTTCGAAGTATTATAAGTGGTCAGTCTTATAGTATGCAGGTTTGTCTTGACAGTTCTAGACTCTGAAGTGGTCATGATGGAACCATTTAGAGTAAGTAATATTCACAAACTTTATTTGAATAATAGGGAGATGTCACAAAGCAGGGTTTTGTGGGACCAATACTCTAAGAATAGTGTTACTTGGGAAGACTACAATGAGTTCTATAAGTAATTCTATCATTTAATTACTTGATTCTATACTTTAAACTATATTATTTTTCTATTGAACAACAATTTTAAATGTTGAATAAGAGTCATTTGGGATGATGACTAGCTTTAGGGGGGAAGGATGTTACATCTTGATTCCTTGCCAAGCAAACTATCTGATTATCCATAGATATTTATATTTGATAAATTAGATTTGACTATTTTGAATAAGCTTTGAGATATATATTGTTATGAGGCAATAGGATATTGCTTAAAATACATCTTTGTATTGTTGTGAGTTAGCTGTAGTGTATAAGTTTAAATTATGAACATGTTGATGTGTTATTTCAATTATTTTTTATGCTTTATATTTATCATGTTGATATGATCTAACTACCTGCTT
This sequence comes from Torreya grandis, assembly GCA_037957365.1. Classification (NCBI taxonomy): domain Eukaryota; kingdom Viridiplantae; phylum Streptophyta; class Pinopsida; order Cupressales; family Taxaceae; genus Torreya; species Torreya grandis. The sequence continues at coordinate 4,221,255 of JARHVA010000217.1, forward strand.
GTTGTGAGGTTGATGAAGGAGAACTCATCACTAAGAGCGTGATGGAGGGAGAACATCATCTGAGAGGATGATGTAAATGGAGATATCAGAGGATGACAGAGAAACCAACCAGAACTCTACACACACCACAATAGTTAACACATGTTAGATGCATAATAAAATATTTAACATAATATATTTTGATGTCATTTGCATTAGATAGTCATTTAATCTTAGTCTGTTAGCATAGTTAATGGTTTTATAGAATTCATTGTGCATGATTTGTATAGTTAAAATTGTTAGGATTGTGGAGCTAAAAGCTTCACTGATGCAGACATGGAGGAGGTTGCAGAATGAGTTGCTGAGTGTCAGAAGTGTTTGGCGTTGGTCTGGCCAACCGACGTCGGCAGAGTAAGACAGGAAGGCAACCGACGTCGGTTATATATCAGCCGGCGTCGGCGACCCCAGGCGGACAGGGACCGACGTCGGTCGCCTGTGTGGTTCGACTGCGAGCTGTTTACGGGCAGTTAGCTAACGAACCAAGAGTTTGCATGATGAGTGCTAATTTTAGACTCATAGCTGCGGATCTAATTATGGTAATTAGATGTCTAATCATTGTTTGGATGAGATCTATATAATAGACTCATGGTTGTATTGGAAAAGTGTGCTAGGGAGTAAGAGAGCATAATTATAATCTCCTTCTGTGTGTGAGGTAGAGCAATGGTGCGTTCCTCCTAGTGCCACAGTACCAGGTGTGTTGGTGCTGGATTGGAGAGCCAGCTGGGTTCTTCAAGAGTGTAGGATCTTGGTCACAGTTGCATGGCCTATATAGGAGATCTACATGGTAAGTAAGATCGTTGATCTGCAGGTGTATGTGTGTGCAAGGTCGAGGTTCACAGGTGAATAGAACCATTGTTTGATTTGCAGGTGTGCAAGGTCATATAGACAGCAACACAACAAGGGAGCAGTATCAGGCATGATCTACTTGGAGTACAGGTGTGTACTCGGATAGAGCAAGAGGAAGGCAAGGGAGTTCCTTCCATAAGTATGGTCTGTTGAATTGCAGGTTGTTGCAGGTTCATGGGAGATCTACTTGAAGTACCTTGAGTACTTGTGGAGTGCGTGGAGCACTTGTGTTGTGCGTGGAGCACGGGAGGTGAACACCAACTCTGTATTTGAGTTGGGTGTTGGGACCTGTGAGAGGGAGAGCTTTGGGGAGGAGAATTACTGTTCACTTGAGGTGTGGGAAACCTCTGTAAGGTGGTGGAGAAGAAGTGGCATCTTCTTTATTGTATTCTTTTCTGTATAAAGTGTTAATACAAGTTGTGTATTGTCTCTCATATCTTGTGTTATTCTGAATTCTAGTTACTTGGTGAATCTGGTTAATTTCCGCATATTAAGTTGCTTGGTTTAGTAATCAAATTGTGTGCTTCCGGTTCTTATCTCCCAACAAAAATAAATTCAAGTTATTGAATTATTATATTATTGAATTTATTCTAAACGAGTCATCACAATTATTAAGGTATTATTATTAAGTTATTTAAAAAATAATAAAGTAGTAAAATTATATATTCAAGGAATATATTATTTGAAAAAAAAGAAAAAATAAAATAAAATAATAAAACATAAAAGTGGGCAGCTTTGTAAAGTGCCACATTTATGGAAAGAGAAGGGAAAAGAATTTTAAAACAACTTTAAAGCAAAACAAGGGAGTAAAAATAATGAAAAGTTATTATTTATAATAAAATAAAATAAAAAAGAGACTTTAAAATAAAAAGAGAATTTTTAGAATATATTATTGCAAGGGGGAGATGAGGCGTAACATAAGAAAAATAATGAAGGAGAAGAAGACGAAAAAAAGAAGAGAAATAGGTGGACCAAGAAGCATGAGCAATACTAGGTTGGTCATGTAATTGATTTCTGTATGTGTGTTTATTTTGTGATAATCTAGTGATTTTGCTCTGAGTTAAAATTATGTAAGCATAGAAGCTATATTTATATATGAGTCAGGTATAAATTAGATTTATTTGAAAGTGTTACGATGTCACTATATATTATATGGTAATTTAACTAAAAGTATTAGATTTCAATGACTCCATCTAGCGTGCCATGACTTCATTTTATCTGCAGCGAACTAAGTTTTGAACTGCAATGACCCATGTGGTTAACAAAGCAAGGACAAAAAAGACAATGATTTGTAATATATAGAAACAATCTACTAGAAATTAGATTACAAGTTGAAATAATCAAAGTGCAACAATTCATAATTGTGAGCAGCGACCTAAATTAAGATTGCAGCCATTATAATTTTGTACAATGACTTAAATTAGGAATACAATAATTTGGAGTATAAAATCAACTTACGTGTTCATAAAATGCTTAGTATATTACTTAATACATGCTAGTATGATATTTAGAATATATATGTTATCGTATTACAACAACTAGCATATTTTCATAATCTATACACACTCATATATAATATGAAATATGTCTATATTTAAATACGTTGATCTTGGGAATGCCTATCATAGATTTTATTTCTCTTAGAAGAATTGATAAATCCATAATTGCTAAATTCATAATAGTATTTATCATCAGTTTATTGCTTTTATTATTGATTCTTTGATAAATTCATAACAATAAATAAAAGCGTAGTATTTTATTTATATGCCACACTCAATTCTATATGAAATGATTGTATGTGAGTCATTTTAGGGGTGGATCTCTTTTTTATGGGCTCATTAGCATGTATATAAAAAAAGAGAATAAATGGAAGTGAATTGATTAAGCCCTTTATTAGTCTTCTTTTATAATTGATTTTATTTTATCAACGTCTGGGGACATAAAACAAGAATGATTAGTGAACAATATTGTATGGTGTTGAATTAATGAATTGGAGAACCCTTTATGGATGTATTTATATTAGATAAGTTGGGTAGGTCACTCAATATGGGCATGTGATTTGAGGCATACCATATAATTGAATCTATAAGTTGTATGTTGCATATTATTAATAGAAGTTAATTAGAAGAATGTTTTTGAGGATGTAGATGCTTTTATTCATATATATATATATATAAATAATATGTACAAAACTTGGGATGTGTGTCCATATAAATAAAATTATTCATCAAAATATATAGATACATAAAAAGTTTATATAAAAAAGATCAACATATTAGATCATATAGTAAGTTGTAGGACAATATGCTTATCTAGATATAAGAGATTTCAGATGTTGATAGTCAATCTGTTTCGGTATAATGATTATTGAACACACTCATGAAATATTTAATTATATTTATAATTATGACTGTAGGAGTTATTATATAGTGGTTATTGTTTTGGGGACATGTGTATAGTGCCTATCTTGGGTAGTAAATTTATAGAGGTGTAGATGTACACATATAGTATGTGTGGGTAATTAGCGATGTGTGTCCATATATATATTAATTATTTTAACCAAGTCATAGACTTTGGAGGAGTAGGACACCAACTTCATGTGTACCCAGCTCCCTAAAACATAATAAAACTATGAAGGAGAATTATAATGTAGAATCCCTTAAATTATAGAGATCAACTTACTCCATGAGCATAATTTTTTTTAAGGATTGATGAAATCATAGGGAGTTTTTGATCATAAGGTATAAATAAATTTTGGTATTGTATTTTATTATAATTTGAATACTTACACTGTACACATGATGCATCGTATAAGTTACAAATACTGGTATATACGAACTTTACCCTTAGTTAATAGATGGCTAGAATGAGTCATAAAGTGCCCAAGGGACCAAAACTATAACTATGTGAAAACAATATCCTAGAAAAGAATTAAGTTGTTAAAATGAAAAGGTTATAGAATAACTTAGTTATGAATTATTTGACTCTTTGAGAAAAGCATGACTAAACATTGAATATATTTGCTTACAATAGCGAATACTTGTGTATAGTACATATTATGAATATATTTTGTATAGATGTTTAAACATATGTAGCATATAATAGTGCATTTTGATGTGTGCCTATGAGTTGTATTTCTTTTGAATGCCAGTATGTAATTTAAACGTGGGGTATACCCAGGTGATATAATTCGTACTTACTAGATTATTATTTATTATTATAGGTCAATTATTTTTTAAAATTATAAGACTATTTTTTTCATAATTGTGTTGTGTTCATAAATAAAAAACTATGATATTATGGGATGTCATAGAGAGATATAATGTAAATGTATGTTATACTCAGGTGGTGCTTACTGTGATTGATATGTCTAGGCTCACACCTACGTTTGACTTATTAAATATATACGTGTTTGTTATTATTATGAATAACATGTTTTGTGATGGTCAGTAGGAATTTATGTATGCATGCATACAACCTTTGAGAATATAACGAATGCTAAGATAGAATGTTATGTGTTTCATAGAACTGAGACTTGCTTTGTGAAGTTTAGTTACTTAAATAAAACTTATGTTTCCATGGATTATGACCACTTTATTATGACTAGTTGTAGTAATTAGTAGTTATGTTTTAGAATATTAGACTATGGTAATATGGATTATTATGGGATGTAGTATGTTTGAAAACTAATTGGTGTAGTTAAAATCTATAGTTAAATATATATTTTATCTGGGTGGTATAAACTGTAGTCATTATTTGTAGTATGAGATAGATAATAATATAAAATTCATTCATAGGTTTGATGGAATAAATGTATGCTTTGATTACTCTTATATTTAGTATGTTATGTGATGTTATTGCTAGTAGGATTTAAATTGTATGAATCTTATGGTTAAATTATGTTTGACCTATCTTGCATTATTGATACCGAGTAAGGAATGAGATAGACTTCACTAGCTTACTAACATCACAATGCCAAATGAAGGTAATCCGATCAAGTGATGTGTATGAATTTGATTGATCTATAGATCACCATTATTTATTATTCTTAAAAATTTAGTTAAAGTATTTTAGTGAGACATTATCATTTCATGAGTATGATTTACATATTTGTGCGATATCTTGTAATAGAACTTTTTTCTATGATACACCACATGTTTAATTTTAGAAATCATACATCACACGGGTACTTGCTTGTCTTTTTGGATTCCCATGCTGTCACTATATATTCATCCCTGAAGGGAGGGTTAATTACTGATGGGATTAGTGCAGGGGATTGTTGGTCCATGGTTGGTGTGGAAAAGTGCTCAGATGATGCTCTCCCACTCCACAATAGTAATACTACTGAGACGACACTTGAGATTGCCACAGATACTTGAGTTTGAAAACTATGGTTCAGAGGAGCCATGTATCTTATATATACATTATATTTTATTTTACTTATTATTAGAAACATTATCATGAAGAATTGTAATTACTTATTTACTGTGTACTATACTATTAGTGGCTAGTTATTTATAATTACTTTCTATGTTTGTATTATGACGTGTTTTCTTATGTTGATAATGATCCAAGATGTATGACATGGTATACTGCATTTATAGTTATCTCTCTTAGAGTATTTGTATGATTACTGCTTAGATTCTTGTGGTGTAATCTATTCATGGTGTATGTGTTGTAAAAAAAATGATTCACATATTTCTTTGTCTAACTCGACAAGGTTGTTACATTTACCTTTGTCTTGAGGGGGGAAGAGTTATGCTGATTCAATTGATTGCTTTTAGGCTTAGGCTTTCATTTACATTTTGGAAAGGCCCTTGCCTTCATCAAAGTTGGGTTATGACATCATATTAGTCTCACTAAAAACTAATGCCTAATGCCTAGTACTTATAAGTGAGATGTCATAAATGAAAATTAGTTTTTCTTATTCTCTCTGAAGTTGCTCATAAAACCTATCAAAATTTGAAGCCACATATACACCACCAAAAAATATTTCTATGTAGTGATTTGAGACAAAGACTAAGTAGGAACAACTTAATTTTGACAAAACACTCAGAAAGGAGTTGGTCATCAGTCTTGGTTACACATTTATCAATAAGAAAAAATCTCAAACACTTGACTTGAGTGATGAAATCCTCAATCTAAGGATAGTTGTTTGGATTGCATACCAATATCATTTTTCAATTGACATGCCTGTATATTTATATGCTTCCTAAAGTTATTCTCTAAGATAGTCCAAACTTCCCATGGTTAAATAATGCCATGAAAATGAAACTTCAATTCAAGAATAATTAACTAATGTAGGATACTACTAGCTTCATCACAATTGTTTTTCTATTTCATCCATTTGATCAGGTCAATAGGAGCATATTCTTCACCATTTTCCATGTGGTAAAGACCATTACTGAGAAAGACATCTATATTTAACCATTTCTAACTGAATTAATTTGTACATGTGAGGATTACATTTTTTTTTCTATTTTTAGAAAAGAAGCTGTGGTAAAAAAAAAGCCCAAAAAATTTAAAGGTGTTAATAATAACATGTCAAAATGATCAACTCAATGAGAAGATCATAATGGGACAATCAATCAATGGGATTTTTTTCCAAAAAAAAGTCTTCAAAAACACACTTGAAAATGATCAACTTGATGAGAGAATCACAACAATGCAATCACCTCATGGGAAAACATTTGTTTTCCATGTTTTATGAATTGATGTGGAAATGTTGTTCAATGGCCTTGTTGGGCTGAATTTCAGTCAAAACTACCAAATTCTACATGGATCAAAATTTAACTATAGAAACCCTTTTTTCTACCAATTACACCCTTTGCACTGCCCTCTCACTACTTTATAACTAAAATCAAGACATGAACTTTGAAATTGTAATAGAACCAGGAATTTTGAATTTGAAATTAAGAGACTAAAATTGAGTAAAAATCTACCAAGTGTACCCAGGATTTCTCTAAAATTACTAAAATTGGTATGTTTGATTTGTAGGGTCTCTGATATAAAAATCTCAGTCATAAATAGTGAACAAGCCCAAAGGGCACTGAATATGGAGAGTTCCACTGTATCTTTTGTTACTTATCCCATATCTGAGGTACATACAAAGTATTTTCATAAGGTTAACTACTTACTGATACAACACAAAATTAAATAAATGATTACTTCCTATTGTAAAAAATAAAAAATACTAAGCCTTTTAGATATAATTTGAGGTACATAGAAGCTAAAATATATATACAATGTTGTACAAGGCCTGAATATTAGGGGGATTATCCTCACTTTATTGATAATAATGAGTTGGCTTAGTAAGAACATAATCTTTCTGTGAGTTTTTGAGTTCTAGAAACATAGTTTATAACTTAGTGAATTTATATGAAATAAGTAGCTTTAACCCTTAGTACCCTACTATGTTCACCAATTTACAATCAAAAAGGTCCCATATGGGTGAGGTGAGAGAATAAAATTATGTATTTTCAATAGGGCACTAAGATCCAGACTTGAAACTCAATATGCGAAAAAAAAACACTGTAAAAATGAAAATAAAACATATATGTGAAAAAAAGAGAAAACTATAGATATGATGTTTATATGTGTTATGGATACAAAAGTAAAATATATTTATGCTCCATAGAATCACACTGCAAGAGTTGAAAATTATATATTTTTGACACCATATTAAATTTCTATATATTGTCCAAAATTGCCATCATTATCATAAAATAAACACCAACAATATATGTAATATATAAATATATTAAAGCTTAAAAAAAGACAACACAAATTTATCCATGTATAATTGCTATATATTTATATAAATAGATCTAGCATGAATTCACCAGTATAAAAATAGTAATTCTCTTTCACAATTGTACCTCACCCATTAGCCCTCTATACAATTATTATTTAATATTTTTTTGATTGATTATTGATAAACGCTTTTGACCAGAGTGATAAAATGGAAAAACAAAGAGATATTCAAAGGAAACACATAGGAGAACATAAATAACAAAGCAATCAAATCCCCAACATCAAGAACCATGCCAACTATTAGTAGAAACAAACATCCAAACCACAACCTAATTATACAAAATGATAACACTACATTATACAACACTTGTGATTGATTTTATTTTTGAAATGGACCTCTTCATATTTTGAAGATGCAAAATTATCAAAATCATTTTTACATTTTAGGCTTCTTATATAATATCTTGGAGTTTTACTATTTTCTAAAAGTTCTTTTGCTGAACTTTTGCATTCTTGAAGTTGTTTATAATTTACCAAACTTAATTTATTCTCAATAGTCAATTTGACACCTAGAAACAACCTATCTGTGAATTTTTATACTATTTTTTTACTCATCCATAGTCATTGCATTGCCATACTGTTGTTCAATAACCGTAGCCACTCAATCGCCATTTTTCACTCTTCAACAAAAATTTCATTGCCATTTTGGTTTTCCCTCCTGTTTCCATTTTCAAATTTTATTCCATGAACTTCACCTTATTTGGATGAATCCTACTATCCAGAGAAGGAGTGGTTTTCAAACACTCTGCTTGATCATTAGGGGATGTTATTTTTGATTTAATAATTAAATGATATAAAACATCAAACTATTGAAATCTGATTTAGATGTACAAAATATACATAATTTAAATGTGAAATACAATAATTATAAAATTTTAAATAAGATATAAAATTAAATTAAAAAAAAAATTAAACCTAGTCCAAACTAAATTTATGCTAAGTGTGCAGGGTGACTGTTGATGAAAACTAGATGAAAAGACCTATAAATTATTTCCTAGCCAAAAACAAGATTTAAAACTACAATGGGATAAGGCCATACTAGGAGGACATGGTCAGATTTATATTTTGTTTTTTGACTGTAACAACATCTTGATTGATTGTAGGAATGATTTTTTGATCTAGGTACTTGCACTTGTCTGTGATGGTTTTATAATTGATTATGTGCTTCGATTTTCTATGCAAAAAATGTACAAAATTCAAACCCTAGTTCTTGCACAAGAAACCAAATGAAGATAAAATATAAATGGAGTAATAAAATAAGGATAATAACTAAGCTATCCTTATAAAATCTTGTGTAATCTGAGTGCTTCTTACATAACCCAAAATAGCCTTAGATCGATGTAGTTTAAAATAATTAATGATTAATTTTGAGTGTCTATATTTTCCCCACTTTATTATAATGATGCAATGAAGTGAAATTAATAGAGCAAATGAGATGTGAACCTAAGTGTGTATACACACTTTATATTTTGATTCTAATATTGATTGTGCAAGGTGAATTAATGCAAAATCTGCAATAATGCCATTGAAATTAGTTATTGTTCATATTTTAAATTTGAAAATATGAAATTCAAAGTTTTAAATTTAGAAAGAGAGCAAGGAAAGTATATAATTGAAAGAATATGCAATCTAATTGCTCTGGAACTTGAAAGTGGGGAAGTGTGTGCCCCCTTTTTGAGGCATTTAGATAAATTTTGAACCTTTAAAAAATTAAGAGTGATCAAGTCTCAATTTTGAAACCAATGAAATCCTTTGATTTGGAAAGATTATATGCTCCAACTCTCATTTGAATGTGTAAAATAATCTATAAAATAATTGAATGGATAGAACCACCAAATGTGGCTTACTACATTGGAAACCCCAAATGTGGATTGTTAAAGTGCAACTATAGACATTGAGTGCACTAGACTCTAATGTGATCCACTTGAAAAATAAGATGAATCACACCACTGTAGATAATCTATATTTTACTTAAAACTTTGTGCCTTTCAAACTTTGAAACTTGAGAAAATTTAAAATTTAAAATTGTAGTAACAGGAACCTGAATGAATATGATGTCCCTTGTATTGTACTGAATTGAAATAGAATGCCAACTCAACTTTTTAACTATTTGAAAATATGTAACTTACAATTATAACTATTTTGCATATGCCCACACATATGTATCAAGTATATGTGAATATTTATTAACATAACTATATGAATGATTTCTCATGCATATTACATGTCCTATAATCTAAAATTTTGAATCATGTTGTAAAAAACCAAAAATATGAAACTTGTTACTCATGAGAACTTGAATTCTCAAAACAAGCCCATTGTGATGCCCACTTTTTGAGATGAGAGATGTAGCTTGTAATTCACTAAACTAAAAAGAGAATTGTGAAATATGTAATCATGTAGTATCATATTTTAATTATATTGCATCATATTATTTCATGCAACATTTGATTTGGATATGAAATATGTGTTAGATAAATATAACATTGAAGCATATAAGTAACATGTGCATGACATGTTTAATGGCACAGTCAATGAAAATAATAGGTAAAAAAAATGCATAATATGGATCATATCACCATATTAAAAGGTAATGAACATACAATTAATGTCACACAATATCATGCAATTTGCATATAATGTCACATATAAGGCCCAAGGCCATATACAAGGGACATGTGAATGTATCATAAACACACAAGGCCGAGGGTTACATGAAAATTACATGATTATGCCATACAAATAATATGTATATGTTGCACACACAAGGTCATTGGCCATACATAATAAAAAAATAAGTTCTATCTTATTATGTAGTGAAGTAAGTCTTGAAAAGAAGCATAGAGAAAATGAGACTAGTCTACATCAACCATATGTATAAATATCATTGTTAGTAAATAAAAATTTCATGTAATACAAGGTAAAGTATGATTAATTAGTAAAATATTTGTATGATATATAGGTCAACATGGTATAAAGTTGTGTATATATACAATTTGTTGAAGTGTTCATGAAGAATGAAGAGATGCCCTTAACTTAACAAGATTATTAGGTGAAAAGGGAAACCCAACATCAAATAATCATGAAATGGTATGTCTTGTATTACCACCACATACCTCATGAAAATCACAGTGTATTGAAAGATAAATAAAATATGTGATCTAAATAACATGAAATAAAAAACATATGTAAAGGAGTAAGTTAACACCATCTAACACCATTCTGAAAATGCTTGTAGGTCCCGATTTTTGATTTTTTTTTTAATATTTTGGAATATATGGTAATTTTAAAATTTTAAAATATTTGTATTTTTTAAATTTTGATATATTTTAATATTTTTTTATTTTTTTAAAATATTCAAACTTAAAATATTTGAAAAATGCTAAGAAACAAGGCTTCAAAAATAGAGGAAATGGGATAGATTTAAACTATCTACAACAAGGTGGTAAAGCTTAGTGTCAAAAGAAGGAAGGCAAACAATGTCACCCTAATTGTTAAGTATGAAATATACTAAGAGGAGGGGTGAATTAGTATATTATATATCTTTTACTTAATTTGATTTTTTTTAACCACTTAATCACACATTCAAGATATGCAACAAAACTGAAACAATAACATGCACCACACAAGAGAGAGAGATACACCAAATTTTTTATGTGGAAACTCAAAGTGGGAAAAACCATGAATAATAACCTCAAGTATATGAATGAGAACCAACTCAAATTACAAAGTTCACAAGCACTAACTTGTAGGAGCACAAACCCCTTTGTCGAGCACCAATAGAACAACTATTTGTGAGCACCAACCCACAGGAGCACCAACCCTTTGCAAAGATTTGTGAGCACCAACCCACAAGAGAGCCAACCCCTCTTGTGTATAAAACACAACTATCTTTCAATGTTGCTTACTCAACAAATGATAGAACTCTACAATATCTCCTGCTTTTCTCTCCTCTTTTCTTATATAAAACAATTACATCACCATATATTCTCTTGCTTATTACAAATGGCTTCTCAAGCCTTTATTTATAGTTTTCCAAATGACCTTTGGAATTCACCCTTTGTGACCCTTAAATACTCATGGAAAATGGCACCAAACTTGCATGACCCTTCGTATCCTTACATTTGAAAAGTCACATGGTGACCCTTCATAAGCAAATGCATCCTTTCCTCTTTTGTCTTTATCTTGGTGACCTTTCGAATTCCTTAAGGTGACTCTTCATGGAAAAATGTGCCATACCCTCTTTTGTTTTCACTTGGTGACTCTTAGAATTCCTCAAGATGAATCTCCATGGGAAAATACGTCCCATTTCTCTTTCATCTTACCCCGTGACTCTTTGACTTCTTCATGGGCCCTCTTTTGAATTTTATGCAACTAAAAATATATTTATTAATATTAAATAAATATTAACACATATTAGCTAAGATATGAATATTAAAAACACTATTAAATGCTATGGGGCATTTATCACCAATGCTAGACCTTTGACACCAATGAAAATATTTTCAACAATCTCTCCTTTTGTCATTGATGGCAACCTCAAACTAAAACTTCCACATCTTGAAACTTGCACATACTACCATTTGAAAAACATACAATAACTCCACTTTACTATAGTAACATGTACCTATTTTTACACCTGTACTTATTTCTATTCTTCTCCCCCTTTGACATCAATGGCAAAGGGTCTATCTTAGAGCTAACACTTAGCTCCCCCTCAACCGATGCTAATCTTCAATGGGAGAGAGTAAAAGAAATGACTCCCAACTTCTCCCTTAGATACTCAAATATGTATTTTGGTAGTGTATTTATGAAAATATCTATAATATGATTTGTAGTATTGATATATTCCATCTTAACCTGTTGATCTACAACCTGCTCTCTTAAGAAGTGATATCTAATGAGAATATGTTTTGTTCTTGAATGCATCACTGGATTCTTCAAAATATTAATAACACTTGTATTTTCACAAAAAATAGAAATAGGGTCATCATATTTTACCCTGATATCTTCCAAAGTTTGCTTCATCTAAAGCACTTGAGTACAACATAATACTACTGCAATATATTTTGCTTTAGCTGTAGAAAGTGATACTGAGTTTTACTTATTGCTTAGTCATGATACTAAGCTATCACCGAGGAAGAAAGCTCCTTCACTTGTACTCTTTCTATCATCCAAGCAACCAACCCAATCTAAATTTGTATAAGCAGCTAAAGTGAAATGTTTGCCTATGAGATACCATAATCCAATGTCCCCTTGATATATCTGAATATTCTCTTCACCAACTAAACATGACTATCTTTTGGAGTTGACTGATATCTTGAAACCATACCTATTGCATGCATGATGTCTAGCCTCAATGCTATCAAATATAAAAGACCACCAATCATAGATCTATTCAAAGTTTGATCTACAATAGGTAAATCTTCATCCCTACTCACCTTATTTTCTTTACTCATTGGTGTGCCAATTGGTGCACAATCCTCAAAACCAAATTTCTTCTACATTTACTTGGAATATTTACTTTGAGATATAAAAATTCCTTTATTTGACTAAAATATTTGCAATCCTAAGAAAAATGACAATTCTCCAAGCATAAACATCTTAAATTCTTTTTGCATATTATCAGAAAATTCTTTTGTCATATTTTCAATGTTTCGTCCAAAAATGATGTCATCAACATATACCACAACAATCAATTAATGCTCACCTTCTATTTTAATGTAGATATTACTGTCAGTAAATCCTCTCTTAAAACTTTGATCCTATAGGTACTTATCAAGTCTTGCATACCAAGCTCTGGGAGCTGGTTTCAATCCATACAATGCTTTATTCAATCTACATACATGGTTACTAATATTTGAGAGAATAAATCCCTCAGGCTGCTCAATGTAGACCTCTTCTTTTAGATTCTCATTTAAAAAGATAGATTTGACATCCATCTGAAACACTTTAAAATTTTTAAATACTGCATATGCAATAAACATTTTAATAGTCTCTAGCCTTATCATTGGTGAAAAAGTTTCTTAAAAATCTATTCCCTCAATCTAAGCATATCTTTTACATACTAATCTTGCTTTATTCCTAGTCACTTCTCCATTTTTATTCAACTTATTTTTGTAAATCCATTTTGTTCCTATCACATTATGATCTTTTGATCTAGCACTAATTCCCAAGTATCATTCTTTTCTATCTGATTTAATTATTCATCCATTGTCTTAACCCAATGCTTATCATGTATAGCTTATGAAAAAGTTTCAGGGTAAATTTTGGATAATAAAGAGAAATTAACTTGCTCAGATTCACTTACCATCATTCTTCTGGGGTGAATTCTTTTATTTATGTCCCTGATGATGTCACTTTCATTATGATTTATCTAGACATATTTGGATGGGGTTTTGGTGTCCTTTTTCTCCTTCTCATCTTCATCTGATTCTTCAACATCTTCCTCTTCAAAAATTTCAGGAATGTCAATTGGATCACTTTTTTTTGTGCTCAATCTTCGTCTATCCTAACACTTACACTTTCATCTATTTTCTTGGATCTTTTGTTATAATATTTATAAGCTTTACTTTTTCAAGAATAACTAAGAAATATACCTTCATCTACTCTAGATTCAAACTTACCCAATTTTTCATCGATTCTCTTTATGAAGCATCTACTATCAAAAACTCTAAAATAATCAACTGTAGCTAGTTTATCTTTTCATATCTCATAAGGAGTATTATCATTATTAACTCTTAATAATTATCTATTCTAAATATGCATTGCTATACCAACTACCTCTCTCCAATATTTATCTGGTATCTTGGATTCATTTAACATTGTCCTTGCCATCTCCTAAACTGTTCTATTTCTCTATTCAACTACTCTAGTTTGCTATGGAGTTCTATCTACTGAATAATGTCTCTTTATTCCATGGTCTTCACAAAACTCAATAAAATGATCTGACATGAATTCTCCTCCTTGATTTGATCTTAGACACTTAATCTTCAAACTGATTTCATTCTCAACTAATGCTTTGAACGCTTTGAAATATCTAAAAGCTTCTATTTAAAAAAAAAAATATTACCCAAGTCATACGTTAAAAATTATCAATAAGCAGCATAAAATATTTCTCACCTTAAGTACTTTGATTTCCTATAGGTCCACATAAATCAGTGTGAACAAGCTCTAACATTTGAGTGGTCGAATATTCTTTTGTTTTGAACCGCCTTCTGGCTTACTTCCCATGTTGACAAGGTTCACAAAGCGTGTTGGATGGCTTTGTAATTTTTGGAAAATTTTTGACTGCTTGCTTCTTGCTGATATTGATGTGATTGTCAAAATTTGTGTCCCATTCTCCTATGCCATAGCCAACTTTTTTTAATCTGACTCAAACAACATATTTGACCATTGATGTATGATAACATATACAAATTATTACCTGTTCTTTGAGCATCTACAACCAATACACCTGAATCTCTTCTCCTAATTTCTTAACCTTCTACATAAAATTTTAGTGTATGCCTCTGATCACATATTTGACTTACACTCAAAAGATTATGCTTAAGACCTTCTACATATAAAATATTTTTAGTTTTAGTTCTACCATTATTCAAACTTAGTGTACTTTTTTTGACAATTTTAGTAGTAGTATTATCTTTTAATTTTACTGTGCCACCATTGATCTTCTTCAAGGTTATGAACTTGTTCTTGTCTCCTATCATGTGACTTGAATATCCATTGTCAATAAACCATAACTTTTATTCATTTTTTGCATGCAAAGCTGTTTGTACTAACATAGATTTTTTGGGTTGTTTCTTCTATCATAAACTTATTTGAACTTTCTTCTTGATGAATGGAGCCTTGAAAATTTGGTCCTTTTTGATTGAATTGAACACACTTTTATAGTACTAGGTTATGTGTACAACATTTTTGCACTTGTAACATATTATGGCCTCTTTATTAAAGCTTGATAGAAGAGCAAAAGAGTTATGGCTTCTACTTGACTCTGCATGAGTTTTCTTCTCCTTATTTCTAAAATTGTTAGCCATTTTTAAACATTCTATTTTCTTATAACCATATTCATTACAATAAAAATAGAATTATAAAAATATGATCTGTTTGTGTATCTCTAACCTGATTGTCTTTTATAGCTCTGTTCCTTCCAACCTTCTTTATTTGAGATGTCCTCTATATTCTTAACTTATTCTCTTTTTATTTCCTCTTTTATAAGAGCTTCAGCATATCTCTTTCTATTTTGTGTTAACCTTGTCTATAAAAGTATTAGCTTACCCTTTCTCTTTTTTAAATCTGATACCTATTTTATCTGACATCGATCTTTGACTTTCTAATATTTTATTTAACATATTAGTGTTATTCTTAAATTTTGAATCATTGACTGCTCTCTCATTGATTGCTTTATTTATTTTCTCAAGATATATTTTTA
Organism: Torreya grandis; assembly: GCA_037957365.1. Lineage (NCBI taxonomy): Eukaryota > Viridiplantae > Streptophyta > Pinopsida > Cupressales > Taxaceae > Torreya > Torreya grandis. The sequence goes on from JARHVA010000217.1 coordinate 4,237,384, forward strand.
AAGAAGTAATTTCAATAACATATCTTTCACATTATTCACTTACTTTTTATAATTGTATCGTTAGATATTTTTCCTTTAACTCCTATTTATTTTCTTTGATCTGGAGCTTTAATTTTTTATTCTTCTTCTCAATATCTTTTAACTCTTCTAAGGCACAAATAAGTTCTCCTTCCAGATTCACTTCAGCTTCATCCTATTCTTCTTCTTGATTATCTATACTTTTACTTACAGAGACATCTTCATGTATGGCCATGAATAGAGTCTCTTATTCTGAATCACTGACTCCACTATCTTCAATTGAGCTAGGATCTTTAGAATAGAAATTGTTCTTCTTGAATCCTTTTTTGAATTTTTCTTTGAAATTCTTCTTGTATGTAGACTTTCCTTCTTCATTATCACCATTACCTTAATCTGGGCACTTTGCTGCAAAATGTCCAATCTTTCTACAATTAAAATATTTAAAAGGTAATTTTCTTTGATATTTACCTGTGCCCTTTTTTAGATTGCAAATGAATAGAGCAATGTTGTCATCTTCACCATTGCTAAAACTATCCCTTGATTCTTAAATCTTAGCCTTCTCTTTCTTTGATGTCTTGAAAGCAACTTCTCTCTTTGAGGGTTTCTCTTGTTTAGTCTGCATCTCATATGCCGTAAGAATACCATGTAGCTCATCCATATTTAGCTTGGATAAATTCTTTGTTTCTTCAATTGTCAAAGCTTTTGCATCATGTCTCAATGGTAGAGATCTCAAAACTTTTTGTACCTCAATTGATTCTTCTAACTTTTCTCCAAGACCTTGAATCTGATTAAATATTTGATCAACCCGTAAAAAGTAACCAACTATATTTTCTTCTTCTTCTTCCATCTTCAAGCTCTCAAACTATCTTCTAAAAGTCTGAAGCTTAGCTTGCTGAACCTTTCCATCACCTTTGTAAATATTCTCAAGTTTTACCCAAGTTTCATGAGAATATTTACATTGCATAACTTTAACAAATTTTGATTCACATAAACCACATAAAATAAAACTTAAAGTTTTAACTTTATTTTTACTTGCCTTCTTTTTTATCAGAGTAGTTACAAGTATATGTGGCTCTTCATATTCCTCCACCACTAGCAAAATGTTGAATCCAAGGGCCATCAAATAAGTCCTCATCTTTATGCTCCAAAAAGCATAATTTATCCCATCAAACAAAAATTCCTTATTTGTAGAAATTTTTTCATGTGATCTAGTCATCATGATTTTCCTGATCTACCTTCAAGCTATAATTTTTTTAAAAAATAACCTGCTTTGTTACTAATTGTTAAGCATAAAATATACTGAGAGGGGGGGTGACTCAATATATTATATATGTTTTACTTAATCTGATTTATTTTATTTAACCACTTAATCACACATTCAAGATATGCAATGAAATTAAAACAATAACATACACCACACAAGAGAGAGAGAGAGAGAGAGAGAGAGAGAGAGAGAGAGAGAGAGAGAGAGAGAGACCATATTTTTACATGGAAATCCAAAGTGGAAAAAACCATGGAGAACAATCTCAAGTATATGAATGAACACTAACTCAAATTACAAAGTTTATAAGCACCAAATTTTAGGAGCACCAACCCATTTTTAGAACACCAACACAAAAAATATTTGTGAGCACCAACCCCTTGCAAATATTTATGAGCACTAACCCACAGGAGCACCAACCCCTCCTGTGTATAAAACACAACTATCTCTCAATGTTGCTTACTCAACAAAGGATAGAACTCTATAATATCTCCTACTTTTCTCTTCTCTTTTCTTATATAAAACAATTACAAAACCATGCACTCTCTTGCTTATTACAAATGGATTTTCAAGCCTTTATTTATAGCTTTCTAAATGACCTTTAGCATTCACCCTTTGTGACCCTTCAATCCTCATGAAAAATGGTGCCAAACTCACATACCCTTCGTATCCTTACATTTGAAAAGTCACATGGTGACCCTTCATAAGAAAATGCATCCTTTCCTCTTTTGTCTTTATCTTGTTGAGCTTTAGAATTATTTAAGGTGAATTTTCATGGAAAAATGCACCATACCCTCTTTTGTCTTCACTTGGTGACTCTTGGAATTCCTCAAGATGACTCTTCATGGGAAAATGCGTCCCATTCCTCTTTTGTCTTTATCCCATGACTCTTTGACTTCTCCATGGGCCCTCTTTTGAATTTTATGCAACCATAAATATATTCATTAATATTAAATAAATATTAACACACATTAGCTAAGATATGAATATTAAAAATATCATTAAATGCTATGGGGCCTTTATCACCAATGCTAGACCTTTGACATCAATGACAATATTTCCAACACCAATGAGAATAAAACCATACATGCTCATGGAGAATGTAGGTAGATAAATGTGATCATATAAGTGAAAATTAAGCCATAAAATGATAAATATACAAAAGTAAGAAAGTATATTTCCATAAAGAATAAGCATTAAGAGTATTGTAAGATTGTTGTTTTAGATTGTTCAAATTTGTTTTAAAATCAAGAGGGAAAGTACCCAAAGTGAAAATAAATCCAAGGGATAGAAGAATGCTTGAAATGAGGATATAATAAATAAAAATAAAGTAAATGTAAATAAATAATCAAGAGACTTGGCCCAATCAGTGGGTTGCGAGGAAGTAGGAGGTTCTATCCAACCAAAGATCTCATCAAGAGGGTGTAAGTTTTTATACCAAACTACATTATATGAAGGTGTGACTTCCTATGAAGAGGGAATGACAACTATAAATGCCTTTGAATATGAATATGAATATGAGTCATATGTTTTAATATAACCATTTAAATCACTACTCATATACCCATATAAACTTGTACCCTCATGTGTAATAGGAGAATATGTAATTGCTTGTACTTATGGTGAAACTCTCTTAATAACCTACGGTGCTTTAGGATATGAAGACCTATTTTTTGATGCTACTTTTTACTTAGGATAATTACCATGATTTTTGAAACTAATTAATTATGCCCATATGTAAGTATATCATGCTCTTAAGTAGATGGAGAAATTGATTGTGTAACATGCTCATATGTAACTAGATGATGCTCATAAATAGATGGAGAAATTGACCCTATGATATGCTCTTGAATAGTTATGTAGACTATTTAATCACCATGTTTATCAATGTATGTTCCAACCTAATTTTCTTTAGGAGGAGTAAACATCATTGGTATTAAAGTATATTCATAATGGTTCTTATAATTTTGACCACTTGAATACAATGAATATATTTTTGATATTTATGCATTGTAAAAGGTAATACTTTAATATTTTATATTCAAGGTGTCTTGATATCATATAAAATAACCATTTTCTTGGTATAACTAATAATAGAGTGGGCACTATGAGGTACCACTTGTAAAAGTAACACTATATGCCTAAAAGTATCATACGTATGACAATCAAATGATTTGACAACTCCAAAAGTTTCATGTAAATCTTATTTTGTATAACCAAGAGAGTAGATGAGTGTTATGGTGCATGCATTTTTACTTGATCTATTATATATCATAATGCTACATATGTATTTCTTATCAACATAAGATTGAATAAAGAGTGCATGTATATCTAAATAATCATCAACAACTTCACTATCATTAAATGTAATTATAGGACATGATGTTTGTTTACTTGTAACTGTACTAAGGATGTTATCAAATGGATGCCTATATGTATAAGAAGGAGGATGAACATTATATACATAATGTACTTCAAGATTATCTTTGTTATATGTTGTTTCATGATTTAGAAAAGGATATTTGTAAATTTTGAGTTTTAAATTATCATTTACTTATGGCTTAGCCTCTTCATTAGGTGTGCCAATGTCAATAATGTCCTCATCAATGAAATATTGAATCTTTTATTTGAAATTGAAATATATATTTGTGTAATGCCCAATATATTGATGGTAATCACAATATGCATTGCTATCAAAGTTTTTAGATTGTGGTCTAGACATGTCCACTTCCATTGGTGGAGGAAGAGTGATGGGATTGCATTCAAGTAGATTTTGGAATAATACATGAGGAGGTGATGGTAGCCTTGATAATTTCCTCCTTGGTGTAATTGAATCTTATGTGTTAGTTGTGAGATATTATTAATTGTAATCCTAACTTCATTATTCTTTGATCTGGTTTACTCTTATAATTTGTTTTACTTTAAAACTTGACATTTGAAGTAGAAGGAACATTTAAAATATACTTGAGCTTGTTAAAAGTAAGCAAATTAACTTCATGCTCTTTAATTGTATGGCATAATTCAATAAAATATTTGAACTTATCAAACATAATTTAATCTTAGAGTGGAGATAGAAAAATTTGAGTGAATGTATCTTGAAGCTCATTATCAACCATTTGATTTGTTATTTTTGATAACATAGTATTGTATCTTATAACATATTCACTGATTGTTTCATTAGACCCTTGTTTGAGCATTGTATTTTGAGCATATGATATATTTTCACCAATGTTGATAGAAAAATGTGTTAAAAAATGATTTTCCAAAGGATTTAAATCCTTTACAGATTGAAGAGAAAGATCATAAAACTAGATAAGAACATATTATTTGAGACTTCTTGAGAAAAACCTTGTCAACAATTTATCATTATCAACATAGACTAGACAAGCTACATGGAATGCATGTAAATGATCTTCAATATCACCTTTGCTTTAATATAGAGGAATATTAAGCACAAAAAAGCCAAATGGTAATGAATAAGATGCATTTTTGCATGTCAAAGGGTTATGTAACAAGGAACAGAGTCCATGGAAGGGATAACACGAGAAAGAGTTTTCTCAAGATAAGATAGCTTGGCTTGTAAGGAAAGAACTGTATGCTCAAGAATAGTATTTTTATAGATAAGTGGGGCAGTATAAGTAATATGAGTAGGCACAATAATGGATATTTTTTAGAAACTAATTAATGTTCCCAAATAAAGGGATGATGCTATGGAAGTAACTCATGGTGTAGAATTAAGAATGAATGTAATATTGGAAGTGGAAATATTAGAAAGACTATCTTGGGACATTTTATTTTGTTTATCTCTAGTAACATATAAGAGTGATTCAACCTTTTCTTGATATGCACGAAGTTATTCCATATAGGTTTCTTCACAAGTTTGACCAAATTATTTGTAATGTCTCCCTTTTTGGCATAGCTCACTTGTAGACCCTTAGCTTGGTTTTGTTTCTAGAAGGCTAAGGGAAAGAAACAAAGGGGAATGATGAGGGGGCCATTCAAACAATAAAAAAATGAAAATGTACTTTAAGTGTTCTAATTTTTAGTTGAGTTGAGCAAAAATTACTTTTAGTCTTATTTTAACTTAAGTAGGGGACATTTAAGGGTCATGAGAGCCCAACCCCACTAAAAAAGGTAATTCAAAAAAAAAAAAAAAATTCTTATGATTTGAAATTCAACTCCCTCCAATTTGGGTGCTACATTAGAGGATGGATATAAGAGGGAATTTCAGGTTCATTTGAAGGGTTATGCTGATTTTGGATATTGAATTGTTGATCAAGTATGTCAAACTTGTTCACCATGAATTGAGGATGAAAACCTTCAAGTGTACTAGGGTTTGGGGATAAAAACCTCCATTCTTTCATTATGGGAAGGTATATTTAAGGGCTATAATTATTCTTTAGATTTGCATGATTGCATGCAATTGGTGTTACAAAGGTGTTTTGGAACACCACCTTCATTTAAGGTTGAGCGAACTCCTTAGAGAGATGGAAAAATATAAAATTATAGGTCAAAGGTGGGAGAATATCTTAGGGCAGCTAGGAGGTTCCCTAGGCTTGGTGACTTCCCTTGAGGGCTGGGCGAGTGCCTTAGGGCATTCTTTAGCTTGATCCAGTGGTGTAAAACAAGTCAAAAATTGATAATAATATTTCTAGTAATATTATTATATTTTTCTAATAATTTTGCATGTTCTTTTGAGTTATTTGAGGGATGGATATAAGGAAATAATTCAGAATTACTATTATTAATTTTCTTAAGTGGAACGATTCACATAGGAGAGTTTTTAGGGTGCTTTTGGGCTCTAAACTTGGAAGGAATATATATATATATTTTGATTTATATATTGATGGAAAGTTCAAAAGCTTGGTGAATTATTTATGAGATAATTTGCAAGGTTTGAGGGTTATTCAATGCCCTTAGATCTTCAAAAAATTATTATATTAATTGTCTAATATTGGTGACTTGATTTGAGAAACTTAGAGGGCTTGTTAAAGGTAAGTTGAGGGATTAAATATTCAGATTTGATTCTATATTTATTCCCAAGTGTGGCAATTTCATTGGAGGGTTAGTTTGACAATTTGTAATCCCTAAATGTGTTCATTGGAGGTCCTAATATTTTTCATAATTATTTGAAAGTTTTTGCAAGGGTTTCAATGAAAATTTGAAGGAGAAAACATGGCTTTACCAAAAAACAAAAATCATAATTAGTGTAGGGGTAATTTTCAATCATATCACCATTTTCACCTTGCTAAAAGAGGTATTTTATTTTAGTTTCATATTCAACAATTTTGGGGTTATATTTGAGTGTGTGTTGCTTGGAGTTCAGTCATTCTTTCCAACTAAGGTTTGTTGGTTTTTGGGTTCAATTTTCAAAAAATTTAGATTGGTTAGGGTTTGTTGTAAAACCCTTATTTTATAGATTTATCTCAAATTGGGGACATTAAAGTGGTGTCAAAGCCTTATCTTGGTTACATTATGAGTGTGAGGTTTATTGATACATGAATGGAAATAAAGAGGGAAAATTTTACCTAAGTAGTAAAATGATGGGAGCAGGACTTCCACCAGTTAGGGCATTAAAGTAGGAATAAGTAATAGGTGACATGGATCACTAGGAGACAGAGGGAAAAGAGGGATAGTATAGTTAAGGAGAGGTTTGAGATATATTCTCAATCTCAGGAATGAATGACATTTGTGATGGAGAGGTTCCTTCATATGCTCAGTGATATGAGTGGCTTAAAGCCATTCAATAGAGATATTAGTACTTTAGGGAGTAGGATGAATACACATACACCCCCTTGGGGAATGGAATACCCACATGTAGGCCCACCCAACCTACATTTTTTCAGAGGGAGGATCCCATGAGGGAGGGGTCACATAACCCTAGTGAGGATTTGGAGAGGGAGATGGATGAGTATGTTACTTTATCTACTATAGTGAGAGGGGCTATGAGTTTATCTAAGTATTTATCTTAGAAATGGGGTCATAGTGGGCCCAAGATTAGTTAGAATCATAGGGGTAGCTAGGGAGATATCCAACATCCATTGATGGAATTATCCCTTTCCACTTTTTATGGGTCATATAGGAGCTTAGTGAGGGCTTAAATTTAGAAGGTGGACACCTTATTTTCACTTTGACCTATGGCAGAGGAGGAGGCCATTCATTTTTCCACATTGTATTTAGAGGGAACAACCCACAATTGGTGGTACCATGGTTTTATCACATAGGGAGATTAACACATACACTCCTATGAGGAGTTCAGTAGGGGATTGATAGAGAGATTTGATAGGGTATATCTAGAACTTCACTTTCATGATTTAGCTTAATTAAGGCAAAAGGCCTTAGTGGATGATTACGTTTTAGAGTTTCAGAGACTTTCAATAATGGTGACTGACATATCAAATAGGATATTGGTGGTGTTATTAATCAAATAATTGTTTGATTCCTTATAGGGATTGGTCAAAACATTTGACCCACCTTCTTTGAGAGAGGCCATCCAAAAGGCCCATGATTTGGAGTCTTCTACTCCATGGGAAAAATTCACACCTTTGGGGAAGCCAAAGTGTACCTTTTTCCCACCTACATGGTAACATAGAGGTGGCATTTTGGGATAGATAAGGGGTAAATATAGAGGGCATATAAAGGCCATTCATGAGGGACCTTTGATTATGCCAAAATAACCAAATTTGGGGCAATAGAAAGAACTACCATGTAGTAGCTTTGAGGTGAGAAATGAATTGAGGAGGAAGGGTCTTTGCTTCACATGCAAGGATCCTTAGGAAAAATGCCATAATTACCATGGTAAGGTATAATTACACTACAATTAGGTACTTCTCAAAGAGGATAATGAGGAGGAATAATTTAGGACAACCACCTATGAGGAGGGAATGTTGGAGACAGAAGGAGAGGAGGATTTGAGTGTCATTTTGGCATCACTTTTGGGAGATCATAGGTACTATCCCTTTAGAGTGAAGGGATCATTTAAGGGTATAACAATCACTATACTCATTGATAGTAGGGCAACCCAAAACTTAATTGATAGAATGCTTGTGGCATCATGTGGTCTACAACCTGTAGAGTTCAAAGGGTTTAAAGTCATAGCAATAGATGGGTTCACCATCCATTATAATACCTAGGTTCCAAATATTAATCTCACTTTATAAAGGCATGTGGTAGAGTATGAATTTTATGTGGTTATAATTGGAGAGACTAATATGGTCCTTGGTATTCAATAGTTTCACTCTCTTGGTAAGTATAAACAAAACTACTAAACCATGAAGTTGAAATTCAAAGTGGCTAGTAATCAGATCATTTTTCATGGTTTGAGTGATAAAGAGTCCCCTTCATATTCATTAAATAACATGATAAGAGGATGTTTCATGAGCATGAGAGAAAATAAAAGGAGTATTGAATATAACGCTTCCACAAGACATCAAATACAACCCTTATTTGCAAGATAAGACACTCTAAAAAGCAATTGGTAAACTTGACAAATTCTAATTTTTGTCATACATGTTTTGGAAGGGTTGAAAAGAATCTTGATTTCCAAGGGTAGTCCCAAAATTACCCTATTTCATCTTGCAAGGATAGTAATGAGGGTGTTATGAAGGGTATGAGATTCCTCTTGATTTTGGAAAGGGCTCAAGTTGCAATTAGTTGTCCACAAGGTCTAAATTTCAAGAAAATATGGTCTTCTTGCTTCCTAGAAAATTTTAGAATTAGCTTGGCATATTTATTGACCTTTTCAATCATCAAAGACAACTTAATTTACATGTTGAAGCCAAGGGGAAGAGTTGGAAAATTTGGTTTGAAGTCTTACTTTTATTGCTCAAAAAATTCTGAGACAACAAGGTAATTCCAACCACCAAACATGATCATAAAATTGCATCTTTGAGACATGATACATCTCATGATAGGAAGGATATAAACTATGGTAAATTCTAAATTTAATCACTCAAAACATTCTAATTTAGAGTGGCAGGTACAAAAACATTATAAAGGTAAGAAATCTATTTTTTTTAAAAATTCCAGCCTATTGTACATATGATGGGGCACACTCTTTACATGACAAAGAATGGGAAGACATGAGGAAAGTACAAACCTATCTTGTATGTAGATCAAGGATTTTATTTGATTCCTATGATGTTCCTCATATGCACAAAGGGTTGGATAAAGGGAAGTCAAGGGAAGGTTGTATGGCACATGTTTTGGAAGTACAATCACTAATAGGGGGGGTGAATTAGTGATGGTAGATATTTAAGTTTATATCCAAATATTTTAGACTATTAATAAATCAACATATATCAACTTGATCAAGCAATATTAACAAGAGAGCTCATTCATTTAATGCATATATGAGATCAAACACACAACACATAGTTCCTATGAGAAACCCTCATGGGGAATAAAACCTACTCTCAAGCCTAAAAACACATGGAATACTTGTATTATATATGATTACAAATAATATACACTTTTTAGTGAAACACCCACTTCACAAGGAGTACCCACTTCACAAAGAGCACCCACCCCTAAATTTGAACAAGCATCCACTTGCTCTAGATGTTGAGCACCCACACAACACCTATGAAATCAACAGCTCCAAAATTTTGATTTTAAATCAATATGATGGAGTCATAATTCCTATCACCTCTCTTCAATCTTGAACACTCCCTTAACTCTACTTCATACAAATGATTCATCCAAATCACCCTTTTGGATCACTATAAGATTCTTTGCTCATCCTCAGCTACAAACCTATAGCAATTTTGTAATCACAAGAGAGATATGACCACAAGGTCATACACATGGTCCTCTCTTTGACCTACCTCTTCTCTTTGTCTCTATAAATTTTAACCTTAACACATGCTCTAATCACACTTGTTTCTTCTTTGTTTTGCTCATACAAGTCTCTACAACTCTCTCAACATCAATTCCACAAGTCTACACAAGCCTAAAAACCATCACATTTGGTTTTGACTTTTATAGAGTCTTCATGATTATTATGTTAATAACCTTATTTGTTATCCACAACACATTCCTTCACTCTTAAGGGATCTAAAATGGGTCACATTTAAGCACAACCCTCTTTCAAATAGGCCTAAGTGCCCTTTTAGGTCCTATGGAGACCCATTCACCTCTTTGACACTTCTACCATCAAAATAAGAATAAAAGAACACTTTTAAATACATATAACCATTCTACATGATCTATAGGTCCTCCTTAAGTGATAAATACCATCACAACACCCTTCTACTAAAGCATAACATTCTGTGCACACAATCACCATGAGCGAGCACACAATCAAATTCTAATCAATTGTTCATATTGAATCTAGATTTACCAAACTTCCATAATCTATATAAATAATCCTCATGGAGTCTAAAACACTTTCTGATAGCTAGATCAACTTGGAACATCAAAAAACTATCAAGAACAACTCAATTACCCTTCTTGGGTTACTTACAAAGCATGAACAAATACACAATAAACTTTAGAGCTCAATATATTTGACTATACACACTTTCAAACCTTAAAAATAGATTTTATGGATGTGCCCTAGAGTCCCCTACATCTTTGATTTTTATGCTAACAATAAATTTTTCCTAGATCAAAATTTAAAGCTCAAAAACTAAAGACTAGTTTTTTTCTTCGTTAAATTCAGATATTCAAAATCAAATAGTCACAATTAAACATCAACCACTTTGTCCTCATCTCATGATCTATGCTCAACTCAATCAATTCACATCATTGATATTATTCATAAGTAGCTTGGTATTTAACCTATAGTGATTAACTATGTAAATGTTAAACTAACATGTTGACCTCATCTCATGCTTTCTAGCAATCTTGACCACATATGCACCATCAATATCTACTAAGTATCCTAGTCTTTATCTTGTAGTGCTCACCATTATATCTTGCTCAAAACTCTCAATATTATGAAACTTAGCACCCCCATGTGCCTTCTGAGTACTTTATTGATAGTCCCTTGTGTTTGTGCCACTTAGCAGTCTTGCATGCATTGTGGACTCTTGACTTGTCTTACATCATTGATCTCTATCTGTATGATCTGCCACTCACCATTGATCTTATATCAAATTAGCAAACTTGTGACACTTGTCACTAGTACATGCAACATTTAACATATTGACTTCATACGCACCATTGATCTCAATATGTATGATCAAGTGCTCACTATTGTATCTTCTAGACCAATGACCTCATAATTCAACGTGATTAAACTTGATGGTCTCTGGCCCATCCTAGTCTGCTAAAACAACTTTGAAGCATTACAACTTGAGCTAGAAAACACTTCAAGACTCAATTTTTTTAGGTTAGCTTCTTGACATTATAGACAAAATCTCCATGATATCCTTTGACAAATATTAAATTTTTATTTACTTAAAATAAATGCACAAACTTGCTGGTTCATCCATATTTGCATGATGTGCAGTGATGGTCTAACTTCTCTCAAGCTAACAGATGCATTTTGTTCATTCTAAAAGATCAAAAAACATACTAGAGCTCCTCCAAGACATCTATGGATGCCTCAAAACCTCTTATTTATCCTTATACACTTGTACTTGTGCCATATCTCTCCAATCTATCCATCTGATCACTTTGTCATTCATGCACTAGTACCACATGCTCTCTTTGACATCACTAAAAACTTAAGACACCAATGACCATGTCCAACAATCTCCCCCTTTGTCATTGATGGAAAAACACACTCAAAATGTCTTCTTTCAATTTGAAAAATTCCTCAATTTTTATCTTTCTCCCCCTTTGACATTAATGATAAAGGATCTCTTCCTCAACGTGAAAACAAAACACTCTTGCACAACTACATGCTCAACCTCATCAATATTATGCATTCAACTACTATACAAGATACTCAGGATACTTACATACTTTCAAGCATATGAAATAATTAATCCCCCTTTGATATGAACCAATTTGACCTTGGATTTATCTGATCTTTGGACTTGATAAGCTGATCACAAAGCTTATAAATCTCCCCCTAACACCATGTTCCATCTCATGTCATCTTGTTCTTTGACATACACCAATCTGAACTTGGGCTATGTAGATCCTTGGACCTGTCTACCTATAGAAATCACATGCTCCCTTTGCTCATTCATGAATTATTCAAGCCACTTAGGCTAATAGAGTTAGTTCCCCCTTAGCCAAACCTTCTATTGATTTGTAGACAAGGATATGACACCTAATATTTGTCTTAGATACTCAAATATTGCTTTTGTCAATGGTTTGGTCATAATATCTGCAAGTTATTTTTTTGTAGTCAAATATTCCAACTTAACACATTTATTGCTCACATGTTCTCTCAAGAAATGATATATAATAGGAATGTGTTTATTTTTTGAGTGCATTTTAGGATTCTTTGAGATACTAATTGCACTAGTATTGTCACAGAGGATGGGACAAGGTTCTTTTTGTATTACCTTATAGTCTTCCAAGGTTTGATTCATCTATATGATTTGAGTTTAACATGAGGCAATAAATATATACTAAGAATCTATAGTGGATAATGATATTGAGGCTTGCTTCTTGCTTAGCCAAGATACCAAGCATTCACCCAAGAAGAAAACACCACCAATAGTACTCTTTCTATCATCCACACAACTAACCCAATTTGCATCAATATATGTCTTTAATGTGAATTCCTTTTTCCTTCAATATCATAATCCGTATTTTATGGTAACCTTAAGATACCTTAAGATTCTTTTGAATGCTTTCAAGTGAGATTCTCTAGGACCAACTTGAAACCTACCAACAAGTCCTATTTATTGCATGATATTAGGGCTCGAGGTGGTGGAGTACAATAGACTTCCAATCATGGATATATACAAGGTTTGATCAACCTTTAGTGAGTCATCTTGTTTACTCAACTTACAACCTATAATCATTGGTTTACTCATTGGCTTACACTCCATCATCTCAAATTTCCTTAGTATATCATTGATGTATTTAGTTTGTGAGATGAATATCCCTGCATCTAGTTGGTTAATTTGCAATCCCAAAAAGAATGAAATTTACTCCAACACAAACATCTCAAATTAAATCTTCGTGAAATCTACAAGTTATTTACTCATATTATCATTTCTAGAACCAAATATTATGTCATCAACATATAAAAATACAAGTAATTGATGACTACCTTTAGTCTTGATGTATAAATTGCTATCAACTACCCCTATTTTGAAACCTTGACTCAAAAGATACCTGTCTAGTCTATCATAATAGGCTCTAGGAGCTTGTTTAAGGCTATATAACACCTTCTTCAATTTTCACACATAGTCTTGATCACTTGACGAGAGAAATCCTTCAGGTAACTCAATGTACACTTCTTCTAAGTTTTCATTTAAAAAGGCAGATTTCACATCCATTTGGTATAGCTTAGAATTTTTGAAACTAGCATATACCAAGAAGAGTCTGATTGATTCCATTATTACCATTGAAGCAAAAGTCTCATCAAAATATATTATTTAAACCTAAGCATATCCTTTACACACCAATCTAGCTTTATTTATTGTGACCTCTCCTTTCTCATTCATCTTATTTTTGGAAACCCACTGAGTGCCTATCACATTCTTGGTCTTTGGTCTAGGAACCAGATTCCATGTTTCTTTCTTTACTATTTGATCAAGTTCTTCATCTATAACACATGCCCAACTTTCATCTTTGCTAGCTTCTAATAAGGTTTTGGGCTCAACCTTGGACAACAAAGCTGTGTCTTATTGATTCTAATTTATCAACCTTCTCCTAGTCTGAAAACTAGCATTCACATCTCCAATAACTTGGGAAACATTATGATCCTTTTGTATTCTCCTAGAAAGGGCTTTAGTATCTTGTCTTACTTCTTCCTCTTTATCGTTTGATTGATCAAGTATGCTTTAATTATTTGAGATAACATCCTCAATAGTGTCAATTTTTTGCAAGCTGCACTTCTTTATGTCACTTGCCTCTTTAACTCTCACATTAGAGCTTTCAATAAATTTGTGGAGTCTTTTATTAAAACATATATAAGCAGAACTTATGGAGGAATACTCCAAAAATATGCCCTCATTAGATCTTGAGTCAAATTTTACAAGATTTTCTTCATTCCTCTTGATAAAACACTTGCTCTCAAACACTCTAAAGTGTTTAAAATTGGATGCCCTATTTTTCCATAGCTCATACAGAGTCTTATCACCATTTTCTCTAACTTGACATCTATTTAAGATATAGATATATGTATTGGCAGCCTCTTCCCAAAAACCATCTGAAAGTTTGGAATCTTGAAGCATGGTTATAGTCATCTCTTAGACAGTTCTATTTTTCCTCTCAACTACCCCATTCTATTGAGGTATCTTAGAAGAAGAGTATTGTATTATAATTCCTTATTCCTCATAAAATTCATCAAAAGCATAAGACCAAAATTCACCTCTTTTGTCTGATCTTACACACTTTATTCTTGATTCTTTTTCATTTTCAAGAAGAGCTTTGAATGCTTTAAATTGTCTAAAAGCTTATAATTTTTCTTTAAGAAAAAATATCCAAGTCATTCTAGTGAAGTCATCAATTAATAACATAAAGTAGCTATTACCTTGAATTCCTTGAGCTATCATAGGTCCACAAATGTCTATGTGGATCAAATCCATTGGTACTATGGTAGAGTGCTCCTTGGATTTGTATCTTCTTTTAACTTGCTTTCCATGAAGGCATGCCTTGTAGAGAGTATGAGGAATCTTAGGGATCTTAGGCATATGCCTCACTATTCCTTTTGAACTGATCCTCACTAAATTATCAAAGTTTAGGTGTCCAAGCTTTCTATGCCAAAGCCAACTTTCTTCTAATTGATTCATGAAACACCTTTATTTATTGGATTCATGGAACACATACAAGTTGTTATCTACCTTGTGAATGTTTGCAACTAATTTTCTAGATTTAGAACTTATCACTTCATACCATTTGTCATGAAATGTCACAACATTTCCTTGTTTACACATTGGGCTAACACTTAGAAGATTGTGTTTCAAACCTTTTACATATAGAACATTTTTAGTTCTAGTATGACCATTATCCAAACTTATAGATCCTTTTCCAACTATTTTAGCAGAGTTGTTGTCACCCAACCTTACTGCACCCAAATTATGTATTTTGAGAGAAATAAACTTACTCTTGTCTCCTGTCATATGACTTGAGCATCCACTATCTATGTACCATTTCTTGTTTTCATCCTCTTGAGTATGCAAGGTAGTTTGTACAAACGTTGATTCTTTCTTTGAGTCCTGCTCCTTTCCTTTTTGAATCTTGGTTTTGTCTTTCTTGAACCATTTGATGGTGTCAATAACTTGAAAGTCATTTTTATAATAGTTCCTTTTGTAATAATTGGCTATATGTCCCTGTTGATTATAGTTATATCATATAACCTCATTTATTCTTCTTAGAGAGTAAGTACAATCCTTATATCTGTGACCATATTCATTAAAAGTATAAAAGTGTCCATTGAAATCAATACTATAGATTTTTATGTTCATCCCCCTTTTTGTTTGATCATCAATACCCCAAGACATCTCATCCATAGATTCTTTTGTAGAGCTGGATTTTTTCTTGTCTTTAGACAAAAGTGCTTCAATATAAGTCATAAATTTATCTTCCAGTTGATCAATTCTTTGATTCATCTTGGTATCAATCACAACCTACAAATTTTTGACTATTGCTTCTATAATTCCTATTTGCATTTTCAAACTATCAATACTTGCAAGTATCTCATGACACATAGAGGAAGTCAGGTTTGGATTTTTACTCCCTTCCATGTTAATCAATATTTCCATTTATTCTTTTAGACATTTAGTTTTTTCCCTTGAACATTTGAGCTCTGATAAAGCACATATTAATTCTCCTTCAAGAAAAGACTCATCCTCTTTGTCTTGAATTGTACCTATGATCACCTTCAAGTGGTTAAACTTGCAATGAAGGTCTGACTTTAATAACAATTTTTGGAGGTAAAATCATTAGGAGGGGGTGAATCAATGATGGAAAATATTTAACTTTAAATCCAAATATTTTATACTATTAATCAATAAACCTATATCAACTTGATCAAGCAATATTAATAAGAGAGCTCATTCATTTAGTGCATACACAAGATTAAACACACAACATACAATTCCTATGGTAAACCCTCATGGAGAATAAAACCCACTCTTAATATTGAAAACACATGGACTACTTATTTTATAGATGATTACAAACAAGAGACACTTTTTTAGTGAAGCACCCACTTTACAAGGAACAACCACCCCTAAGTTTGAACAAACACCCATTTTCTCTAGATGTTGAGCACCCACACAACACCTATGAAATAAACAACTCCATAATTCTAATTAAAAATAAATTTGATGGATTCATAATGTCTAACACCTCTCTTCAATCCTCAACACTCCCTCAAATCTAATTCATATAGGCAATTCATCCAAAGCACCCATTTGGATCACTCTAAGATTCTTTGCTTATCCTCAGCTACAAACCTATAGCAATTCTATAATCATAAGAGAGACATGACCATAAGGTCATAAACATGGTCCTCTCTCTAACCTACCTCTTCTATTTGTCTCTATCTTCTATAACCTCAACACATGCTCTATTCACACTTTTTTCTTCTTTGCTATGCTCAGACAAGTCTCTACAACTCTCTCAACATCAAATCCATAAGTCTATACAAGCCTAAAAACTATAACATTTAGTTTCTCTTTTTATAGAGTCTTCATGATTATTATGTTCATAACCTTCCTTTTCAGCCACAACACATGCCTTCACTCTTAAGGCATCTAACATGGGTCACATTTAAGCACAACCCTCTTTCAAATAGGCCTAAGTGCCCTTTTAGGTCCTATGGACACCCATTCACCTCTTTGACACTTCTACAATCAAACTAAGAACACATGAACACTTTAAAATACATATACCCATGATACATGATCTATAGGTCCTCCTTAAGTGATAAAAACCATCACAACACCCCTCTGCTAAAGCACACCATTTGTGCACATAATCACCATGAATAAACACATAATCTTCTAATAAATTGTTCATATTGAATATGGATTTACAAAACCTCCATAATCTATATAAATGATCCTCATGGAGTCTAAAACACTATTCGATAGCTAGATGAACTTTAAACATTGAAAAACTATTAAGAACAACTCAATTACCCTTCTTAGGTTACTTATAGAGCATGAAAAAATACATAGTCAACTTTGGAGCTCAATATATTTGACTATACACACTTTTAGAACTTCAAAATAGGTTCTCTAGATGAGCCCTAGAGTCTTCTACATCTTTGATTTTTATGGTAACAAGAAATTCATCCTGGATCAAAAGTTATAGCTCAAAAACTAAAGATTGGTTTTTTTCTTCATTAAATTCAAATATTCAAAATCAAATGATCAAAGTTAAACATCGACCACTTTGTCCTCATCTCATGCTCTACACTTGCCTCAATTAACTCGCACCATTGATTTTCTTCTAAATTAGTTCAATATTTAACCAATAGTGCTTCACTATGCAAATATTAAACTTCAAACATATTAACCTCATCTTGTGCTTTCTGGTAATCTTGAACACATATGCACTGTCAATCTCTACTAAGTAGCCTAGTCTTTATCTTGCAGTGATCACCATTAGATATTTCTTAGAACTCCTGAGATTGTGACACTTAGCACCCTCGTGTGCCTTTTGAGCACTTTATTGACAATCCCTTATGCTTATGCCACTTGACAATCTTGTGTGCATTGTTAACTCTTGACTTTTCCTGCACCATTGATATCCATCTATATGAACTACTGCTCATCATTGATATTTTATCAGATTAGTGATCTTGTAACACTTGTCACTAGTGTGTGTAACCTTTGACATATTGACTTCATATGCACCATTGATCTCAATATGTATAATTAAGCTCCACCGTTAGATCTTCTAGACCAATGACCTCTTACTTCAATGTGATTAAACTTGATAGTCTCTAGCCCATCCCATTCTACTAGAGTAACTTTGAAGCTTTATAACTCGAACTAAATATCACTTCAAGACTTAGACAACATCTCCATGATATCCTTTAACTAATATTGACTTTTTCATACCTAAAATAAATGTGCAAACTTGATGGTTCATCCATATTTACATGACATGTAGTGATGGTTTGGCTTCTCTCAAGCTAACAGATGAATTTTATTCATTCCAAAAGATCACAAAACATACCAGAGCTCCTCTAAGACATCTATGGATGGCTCACAACCTCTTCTTTGTTCTTATACACCTGTGCTTGTGCCATATCAATCTAAGCTATCCATTTGATCACTTTGTCATTCATGCACTAGTACCACATGCTCTCTTTGACATCAATGACAACTTAAGAAACCAATGACCATGTCCAAAAACATGTATTAAAACATGCCTAAAAGACATTGCATCTCTATGTTGCTTTAGATGAAATCATATTTCAAGGTGAGTTTGTTGTTGTTATTCCTTTTCAAGCTTTTGAAACACTTTTTAAGGGCACATTAATACCCATGGAGGAAAAAACATGAGGGGTTTCATCAAAGGCAAACTGGTATGGCATATGTTATTTATTTAGGGACATGAAGAGTTTTTGAAGGGTTGTCATGTCACATTTAGCTCATGGGGGTAGCCTCCAAAGTACAAGTATAGAAATATGAGAATTAAAATTGGATCTTCTTTTCAGTGGAAGTAATTTCAAGTGATAATTGTATTATGAATAACATGGGGATAACCCCATGGATTTTGTAATTGCTTGAGGATAAGAAGTTTTGGGTAGGGAGGATTGTAATGTCTACCCTTTTAGCATAGCTTGCTTATAGACCCTTAGCTTGGTTTTTTCCCAAGAAGGCTAAGGGAAAAAAATAAAGGGGAATGATGAGGGGGGCATTCAAAGAATAAAAAGATGAAATGACACTTTAAGTGTTCTAATTTTTAGTTGAGTTGTGAAAAAAGTGATTTTGGTCTATTTTCACTTAAGTTGGGGACCTTTAAGGGTCATGGGAGCCCAATCCCCATCAAAAAATTAATTAAAAAAAAGTAATTTTCCTTATGATTCAAAAAGTCATATCCCTCCAATTTGGGCACTGCCTTGGGGGATGGATATAAGAGGGAATTGAAGGTTTATTTGAAGGGTTATCCTGATTTTGGATTTTGAATTATTGATCAAGTATGTCAAGCTTGTTCACCATGACTTGAAGATGAAAACCTTCAAGTGTACTAGGGTTTGGGGATAGAAATCTCTGTTTCTTAATTGTGTGCAGCTCTATTCAAGGGATATAATTATACTTTAGATTTACATGATTGCATGCAATTATTATTATAAAGGTGTTTTAACTCCTTAGACAGATGGAAAAATAAAAAATTATAGGTCAAAAATGGAGGGCAAATATCCTAGGGTAGCCAGGAGTTTACCTAGGCTTGGCGACTTCCCTTGAGGGTTGGGTGAGTGATTTAAAACATGCTTTAGCTTGATACAGTGGTGGAAAATAAGTCAAAAATTGATAATAATATTTATAATATTATTATTATATTTTTTAAATATTTTTTCATGTTAATTTGTGTTATTTGAGGGCTGGATATAAAGAAAATAATTCAAAATTAATATTATTAATTTTCCTAAGTGGAGTGATTCACCTAGGACAATTTTTAGGGTACTTTTGGGGTCTAAACTTAGAAGGAATAAATATCTATTTTATGATTTATATATTATAAGAAAATTTAGAAGCTTGGCAAATTGTTTATGAGATAACTTGTAGGGTTTGAGGGTCATTCAATGCCCTACGATATTCAAAAAAATATTATATTAATTTTCCAATATTGGTGACTTGCTTTAGGAGACTTGGAAGGCTTGTTGAAGGGCAGGTTAAGGGATTTAATATATATATTTGATTCCCAAGTGTGGTGACTAAATTGGAGGGTTAGTTTGACAATTTATAAACCATAAATGTGTTCATTGGAGGTTCTAATATTTTGCATGATTTTTGCATAATTATTTTAGAATTTTTGAAAGGGTTTCAAGGTAGATTTGAAGGAGAAAATACAACTGTATAGGTAAATTAAAATCATAATTATTACATGGGTAAATTTTAGTCATATCACCATTTACACCTTACCAAAAGAGGTATTTTATTTCAGTTTCATATTTAACAATTTTGGGGTTGTATTGGAGTGTGTGTTGGAAATTTGGTCATGCTTTCTAGTTAGGGTTTTTTGGTTTTTGTGTTTAGATTTCAGATTATTTTCATATTGGTTAGGGTTTGTTGTAAAACCTTTATTTTTTAGATTTGTCCCAAATTAGGGACATTACATTATTCTTGAGTATTGGGTTCTAAAATGAGAGCCATGATGTACCATTCAAGAGGATGTGGAATAAAGAATGGAAGATACTTTGATGTTATAAATTTGAGACAATGTATAATATATGATTCCTCTTGTTCCCAAGTCATTTTATATTAGACAAAATCTATTGGATAAAAATGACATGATATAGTAGTGCAATCATTTGTAATAGGAAGGTTATGAGATTGAACCTTGTTAAGTATAGCTTCTTAATTAGTTTGACATTGAATCTATGTAGAAAATTAATGAATAGCATGCTAAACAATAATAAAATATGTAATAATAAATTTCATGATCCTATGTAACATATGAATAAAAGATCCCTTTATAAATACATTACAAGAAAAAATCAAGTTATAAGGGTGATCTAGGAAAATGTTTGAATTGTGTGGGCTTTCGAATATACTTGCTCATTCATAGATTAGTGTCAGCCCAATATTTTAAAGCACTAATTATAGATTCTAAACTATGTTTTTAACCCACTATCCTATCTTTGAGGGTATGGTGAGAGTAACTTACCTAGGTGATATGTTCCTTTTAGGTACACCACAAATCAAAATACTAAAAGAGGCTTCTTATGCTATAAACAAGGGATCCTAAGAATTTAAAATATACTATGAAGTAAAAGGAAACTAAAATTAATGTTTAATGTTGTACATTAGCTTGAGTATTAGGGTAACACCCCTTACACTATGGTATCCATAAAACATAACACCATTTAGCTTGTAATGATAGTTACTAAACAATTTTAAAACTGCTAAAACACAATTTATAAAAATAAGTAGCAAGCAAATAGAAAATAAAATTGAAATATTTTTATATATAGAGATCAATAAATTTTAACTTGAATCAAAATAAAGATCTTCAATATCATATTTTATCCGAGATGATAAGATAATTTCTTCAGCATCAGATTAAGATCAAAGGTTGAAAAAGATTGACTCATGGTTTCAAATTTTAGATTTAAAGTTGAAGGCTATTTTATTTTAGAGTTAGGAATTTACAAATATTTTAATAAAACCCTAAGATAAAAATTAAGCAAACAAGCAGTGTTATAAATAAAATTTGGGTTTACCAAAATATTTAATGTTCTTTTTGATTTTGTAATTAAATGATATAAAATATCAAACTATTAAAAATTGATATAGATCTACAAAATATACATAATATTAATGTGAAATACTATAATTTATTTTTTTTGAAATGATTTATAAATAGTATATTGACAAACATATATGCAAACCTAGCCCAAATAAAGTTTATTTTGAATGTGTAGGCTAATTATTGATGAAAACTGGTTGAAAATACCTATGAAATGAGTCACAACTAAAAACAATATTTCAAACTATGATAGGATAAGGTTACACTGTGACCATGTCTTGATTGACAGTGTGATTGAATTTTTGATCTAGATAACTGTGCCTATTTGTAAGGGTTTTTTGATTAATTGTGTGTTTCAATTTGTTCAACAAAATACCCACAAAATCTAAACCCTATTTCCTACACAATAAACCAAATGAAGTTCAAATAAAAATAGGGGAATAAGAGAAGTGGAATTGCTGATCCATCCATATAAAATCTCATGTAATCTGAATGCTACCTATATAGCCCAAAAGGGCCTCAAACTGATGTAACTCTCCATCCTAGAGTAAATATGTGAATCTTGATATTTGTTATATGAATGCAACTAAATATATTGAATTGAATTCTTGACAATGAGTGCCCTTAATCTGAAATAAATTTTTTAGACTTGGTATATGATTGTTATAATACATTAGAATTTGAATTGAAAAGATTAGTGCCCTTTTTCTTAATGTGTAGTAGAATTTCTAAGTGATTACTATATGATGTTTTGAGAGGTCTTGATGTGATTACATAGAGGAATATTTTGAATATTTCTATTAATTGACCTTGATAAAAGTGTGGGGTAAAACGAAATGTATTAAATTTAAAAATTTACTATTGGAACATGGGGGTTAAGGCCGCACTAGTGGACAAGGCTACATTGTGACCCTATCTACATAGTGCGATCATGTTCCAGAATGACAGAGAGTGTTGAAGCTAACATGAGTCTAGATGCAAAATAGGGATGTCTGAATGATGTTATGAGTAGTTGAAATATGATGAATAATATAATAAATGCTCCCATAGAGATTGAAAGTTAATGGAATGAATAATAGACCAAGTAAGGGCAAGGATGTCAATATTAAACATTATCAAACACTTAATCATTAATTTTAAGTGTATAAAACTATATAGATAAAAAAGGAGGATATGAGTAGGTTTAGCATTTTAGAGAGTAGATACTTGTAAAATGAGTCAAGTCTATTATTAGTAAAAATTCAATTAAGTAAATACATAATTGATAATCTTATTTAATAGTGGGTTATAGATAAGTGTTCATGATATAGTGCTTATCCACTAATTATGTTGCAAATGAATATTAAAAGTGCATCTTAACCATACAAAAGTGTATGCGTTATTAAATACAATAACATATAAGTTATTTTAAAATGACCTTTATAATCAATCATTATTTTAATGACATTATTATTTATGTATTTTAGATAATAATAAGGTAAGAGGAAGTATTTATTAGTAGGGAAAGAATGAAGCCAATATGACCCACGTAACACCCAAATATTGGAAGCATTTGTTAAGAGGGAGAGGAACAATGAATATAATCCATTGCTTTAGGTTTCATTTACCTAAATATTTATTTGTTAATTCTATATTAAGAAATTGTTAAAAAAGAACAATTGATATTATTTTTTTCTATTTAAGTTAAGTTGAATACACACACACACACACACACACACACAATTTTCCACCGACACACACACACACACATTTAATACTTTTAAAATGTAAAGTAAAATTTATAATTGAATTTCATTTGATAGGTAAATTTAGAAAGATTATTCAAGAGCCTATCAAATTTATTATAGACTAAAAATTTAAATCTAAATGGACATAATTTAGTTTCCATTAAATATCATATTTTGGATATCATGTTCTATTCATTCCATACAACTCTCTCTCTCTCTCTCTCTCTCACACACACACACACACACACACACACACACACACACACACACACACCCACACAAATGTCACACTATATAGTGCTCCTTCAAAGTCGTGGAAAGTATTTTTGGACTCTCCCACCATCCCATATAATTTTAAAACATTTTATCTACAGTGTTAGTTAGGCCTTTACCATAGTTAGAATGTCACCCAAGGTTTTTTAAACTTTTCAACAAATTTGGTGAATTTTGGTTAAAAAAGAAAACAAATTCAGTCCCCTTTAGATGGTGTAGTCTTACAAAAATTATATTTGCCTTACCATACTTTACATTAAATTATTATACTAAAATCTATGGTATTATACATTGTCATTTTTTGCACAAAATCTTTAGCAATGAAAAAATTATTTAATATTCAATATGCAATGCAATATTTGGTGGCTATTGATGGTGAGTGGTTTATTGTTAACATTATAACAATAATTATGACATTAAACTCTTTACCACTGATAAACTTAACATCCACTCTAAAAACCATGGCTCTTTTCCGTTATTTTCAATAGCATTAAATTTACCTAAGGTGTCACCTTTATGAATTAATGATCACTAAAATGATAATGGTTGATGAAGGTTTAAAATTTATTACATTTATTATGATTTATAATTGATTATCACACACACTCCAAATCATATTCCTCCTATCACCATATTGACATTCATCTTGAATCTTAGCCCACATGTTATGCAAGAGGGTTTGATCCATATGATGCCTAAATTTTTGTATAACTTCACATAACAAGTTCACATTTGCAAAACCATTTTATATAGTAAACAAACATAAGATTATTTTTCAAAGGATTTGATTTGATTCATGAAAAGGCATAGTTAGCCTTGATGAGATGACTAACTGACTCAGGGTTCAACAACACAAATCAATTGAAGATGATTTTCTAGAATCAATGCCCAAGAAAACACAAGATCTCAACATTTTGGTCTATCTATGAGACCCATATTCAATAGATAAATATTTTTATTTCCACAAAAAAATAAC
Organism: Torreya grandis; assembly: GCA_037957365.1. NCBI lineage: Eukaryota > Viridiplantae > Streptophyta > Pinopsida > Cupressales > Taxaceae > Torreya > Torreya grandis. Next base: position 4,262,144 of record JARHVA010000217.1, read on the forward strand.
ATTAAAATATAAAAATTATATTTCTTAATGCAAGACCTTCCACATTTTATGAACCTACCAAATTATTCATGTTTCATTAATCATCCAATACCAACTTAGCCTCGTCACTTCCTTCTTGCACTTGACCTGACCTTCTCCCTTTCATATTATCTCTCCCTCCCTCTCACTCTCATGTTACCATAATTAGTGTTTCTTATATTTTATGGAAAGCACTTTTGAGCTCTCCACCATCCCGTATAATTTTAAACTCTTTCTTTGCAATATTGGTTGTCTTTACCATAGTTTCAATGTTTCCCAGTGATTTTTAAGAGTTTTAAAATGTATGGTAAAATTTGGTAGTAAAATAAAAAAGGTCAATGTCCCATTTGAATGTTTTAGTATTACATAAATATATTTTCATCTCCATACTTTACATTAAATTAATCTTCTACTAGTTATGGTAATATGCATTATCATTGTTTGCACAAACTCTTTAGCAATGGATAAACTATTTAATGTTTAATTTGAAATGGGAATATAGGTGGTTTTTGGTGATGAGTGGTTTATTAACAACATTATTAAAATTCTAAAAGAATTAGCCTCTTTACCAATAATAAACATAACATCTGTTCTAGAAACCATGAATCTTTTTCATCCTTTTCAATGATATTTAATTTTGTTAAGGACTCACCTTTATGAATTGGTGATCACTGGAAAAATAATGGTTCATGATGGGTACATTTTTTGTTACGTTTATTATTGATTTTAATTGATCACCACAAACACCCATAATTACAACCCTCTTGGCGTCATATTGAAGGTTGTCCTAAATATTAGCCCACATGGTATACAATAGGGTTTTATACATATCCAACCATAACTCTACACATACTGATACATAGAGCTAGGTCATGTTTTCACAACCATTTAATCCATTAATAAAACATAAGATATTTTTTTTAAGAGTTTGATTTGATTAGAGAAAAAATATCATCAACCTTGATGAGAAAGAGGAAGTTATCATTAAGGAGGGATTTTTGGATGTCAGGGATAACATGATGCTTGAGGAAGAAAATATTGTGAGCCAACACAAAATTTTCCTACTCACTTCATTCTTGTGCTTTCCATACCCATTTTCCTTTCCCTTTCCTTAGCCTTTACCCCTACATTGCCTATTCCCCCCATATTTCTCTCTCTAAATGTTACATTGAGTAGTATTTCTTTGATTTTGTGGAAAGTGATTTTGGGTTTTCCCACAATCATATATACTTTTAAAAATATTTCTTTGCAGCAATGGTTAGGCATTTACTATAGTTTCGATGCCTCCCAAGGATTTTAAAATTATTCAACATGTATGTTGCATTTTTGTGATAAAATAAAAAAATCAATGTCCCCTTTGAATGATGTAATATTAAAAAAATGATATTTTCCTCACCATAATTTATATGAAATTATTCTACTAAAAGATATGGTATTAAACATTGTCATCATTTGCATGAACTCTTTAGCAATGAATAAATTATTTAATTTTAAAATTTTAATGTAAATATAAGTAATGTTTGACAACAAGTTATTTATTGACAACATTGGTACAATGATAAAAATATTAGCCTATTTACCACTAATAAACCCAACATCAATTCTCTAAACCATGGTTATTTACCATTTCAAGGATATTAAAATTATTTAAAAAACTTCACCTTTATGAATTAGAGATTGGTGGAATGATAATGGCTCAAGAAGGTTCCAGTTTTTTAAATTTTTTTAGTAATAATTTATTGCCTCACACACTCCAAATCGCAGCCCTCTTGGTGCCATGTTAAATGTTGTAAAAAACCTTAGCTTGCATGCATGAGGGTTTGATCGATCTCCCACCTTAACTATACACATAATATACTAGAGCAAAGCCATGTTTACACAACCATTTAATCCTTTATAATAATCATAAGATTATTTGTCCAAAGGTTTTTTATTGGATAAAACACACTGTCATATTTGAAGAGAGGGATAAGGTCATCCTTAAGGTGAAATTTATTTATGTAGGAGACATCAAGATTCCTACGAAGGAATATATTGTGAGCCAACACCAACTTGGCCTCATAACTTCCTTCCATGGAATTTGCCCTCATCCTTACCCATCTATTGCCTATTCTCTCTATCTTTATCTTTGTCTTTGTTTATCTCTCTCCCCAAAAAATGTAACATCAAGTAGTGATCCTTATATTTTGTGGAAAGTGCTTTTGGGCTCTCCCACCCTCCCATATAATTTTAAAACTCTTTATTTATAGTGCCAATTAGGCCCTTACCATATTTTTACTTCATCCCAAGAATTATTAAGCTATTGAACATGTATGGTGAACTTTGGAAATAAAATAAAAAATATATTTGCCCATTTGGATGGTATAATATTACAAAATTTATATTTCCTCACCATAGTCTACATTAAATTAATCTACTCAAAGATATGTCATTATCAATTGTCATCATTTGCACAAACTCTTTAAGAATGAAAAAACTATATAATGTGAATATGGATGGTTGTTGATAGTGAGTGGTTTGATGACATTGATATACTACTATAACCATTTTTGTCTTTACCACTAATAAACCAAACACCCATTATAAAAACCATGTCTCTTTTCCATCCTTTGAAATGATATTTAATTTAGCAAAGGATTCACTATATAATATGAGTATTGATGGTTGGTTATAGTGAATGGTTTATCTATGATATTGATATACTGCTATAACCATTTTTCTATTTACCAATAATAAACCTAGGATTCATTTTAAAAACCATGGCTCTTTTCCATCCTTTGCAATGATATTTAATTTAGCAAAGGATTCACTTTATAATGTGAATATGGATGGTTGTTAATAGTGAGTGGTTTATCGATGACATTGATATATTGCTATAACCATTTTTTTCTTTACCACTAATAAACCCAACATACATTATGAAAACCATGGATCTTTTCCATATTTTTAAATGATATTTAATTTATCAAAGGATTCACTATATAATGTGAATATGGATGGTTGTTGATAGTGAGTGGTTTATCAATGACATTGATATACTGCTATAACCATTTTTATCTTTACCACTAATAAATCTAACATCCATTATAAAAACCATGGCTCTTTTCCATCCTTTGCAATGATATTTAATTTAACAAAGGATTCACCTATGAGATTTGGGGAGCATTAGAACATTAACAGTTCATGAAATTTTCATATTTTGTTACATCATACTGCTTAAAATTAATCACTAAAGGCACTCTAAATCATAGCCCTATTGGCACAAATTTGAAGTTCATTTTGAATATATATTTTTAATGAGGATTTGATCTACATCACACTGTAACTATATGCATAATTATTGAGCAAGGCCATGTCTTCACAACCACTTTATCTATTGAAAAAATCATAAGATTATTTATCCAAGTGTTTGATTTGATTTGAGAAAACACACCGTTAGTAAGAAGACATTATGAACAAACACCAACTTGGCCTCCTCACTTCCTTTTTTCAATTGTCTTGGCCCTTTCCTTGGCCCCTCCAATTCCTATTTAGTCAAATATATCACACACACTCTCTAAAATGTTACACTAAGTAGTGCTCCTTTGATTTTATGAAAAGCACTTTTGGGGTCTCCCACCATCCCATATACTTGTTAAAATCTTTCTTTACAAAATCGAGTAGTCATTTACCATAGTTTCAATGTCTCCCAAGGATTTCAAAACTATTTAGCATGCATGGTAAATTTTGGTAATAAAATAAAATAAAGTTAATGTCCTCTTCATATGGTGTATTATTACAAATTTTATATTTTCCTTGACATAATTTACATTAAATTAATCAACAAAAAGCTATTTTATTATGCATTTTCATCATTTACACAAACTCTTTAGCAATGAAAAAACTATTTAATGTTCAATTTAAATGTGAATATGGGTGGTTGTTGATGGAGAGTGGTTTATCGACAACATTGGTTCAATGTTAAAAGCATCGGCCTATTTACAACTAATAAACTGAACATCAATTCTCAAAACCATGCCTCTTTTCCATATTTTTCAACAATATTAAATTTCAATAAGGAGTTAATTTTATGAATTGGTGATCACTAAAATGATAACAATTCACAAAGGTTCTAATTTTTGTTACATTTATTATCACTTCTAGTTGATCATCATACACTAAAAATAATATCCTTCTTTGTGCCATGTTTAAAACCATCTTGAATATTAGGCCACATGTTATATAAGAGGGTTTGGTCTATCTCCCACATTAAATTTGTGTATAATTATTCATAGATCAAGGCCATGTCTACACAACCATATAAGATTATTTATCCAAAAGCTTTGATTTGATTAGAGAAAATGTATCATCAAACTTGAAGAGAAATAGGTCATCCTTAAGATGGAATTTATTGATGTTATGGAAATCATTATGGCTTAACAAAAATATATTGGGAGTCAACACTAAATTGGAATTCTCATTCACTTTTTTCACTTGTCATGGCCCATCCTTTTGTCTGTTCACTCCATATATCCATTATTTTTTATCACTCTCAAATGCTACACTAAGTAGCACTCCAATTTTATGGAAAGCACTTTCATGCTCTCTCATTGATCTATATACTTTTAAAACTTTTTCTGCAACACTGATAGCCTTTACCATAGTTTTAATGTTTTCTATTTTTTTAAAAATTATTTAACATGTATGGTGAATTTTGATAATAAAATTAAAAAAATTAAATGTCCATTTTGGATGCTGTAATATTACAAAAAATATTTTTACCCTACCATACTTTACAATAAATTAATTTAATAAAATCTATGGTATTATATATTGTCATTATTTGCATGAACTCTTTAGGAATGAATACATTATTTAATGCAAATATCAAAGGTTGTTGATGGTGAGTGGTTTATCGATAACATTGGTATAACGATAAAAGCATTGGCCTCTTTAACACTAATAAACCCAACCACCATTCTCTAAACCATGAATATTTTCTATCCTTTTCAATTATATTCAATTTAGCTAAAGATTCACTTTTATGAAATGGTTATCATTAGAATGATAATGGTTAGCAAATGTTAAAAATATTTTTATGTTTATTTCTACTTCCAATTGATCACCACACACTCCAAATTATATCCCTTTTAGATCCATGTTGACATTCATTAGTCATATTATTAAGGGATAAACAAAGGTCTAAGAGATAGATTCCATTCAAGTTTTTAAAGAGTTAATAACAACATATGCACACTACTTATTTAAGTAATTTAAATATCTTATAAATAGTAGTAAATTCTCAAGGTGTGCATATTCATCTTTTAAAATTGAATAAATGATATAAAAAAAATTATTAACATATCCATAATCTACATCATTACACTTGAAGGAACATTTAATTTTCATTCCTTTTGTATGCAGATGATAATCATGCCTATAACGAATCCTATCCATTAGTAGGTTTTCATGAATTTGTGACATTTTTTGTCTTGAAATTAACTTTTTTTGTGATCACCAATGTCAGGAATGACCACAATATATTTGGAAAGATAAAATTACTCCAATTTGGATTTTTTACTTTAGTGACACACATTCCATCAATGCTTGCATTAAAAATATGAAATTAAATTTTCCTCTGATACAAATTTACATCATGAAATTTACTTGATGTAAATTTTGTTATGGAAAAACATCATCCAAGTCCACTTATAATCTTTCATCAACAAAAAAAGGCTAGATGTAGAAACATATAGATTGAAATATTTTGCACATAAGCCATTGTGTTGTTTTATGTAGCTTGGTGCATGTGTTTTAATCATTCTCACATATTTTATTATATGCATGCACGTTAGAATTTGAAGAAAGAATTTTTAAATTTTTTAAAAGTCATTTTGAGGTCTCGATGTGCAATTTATTTTGTGAGATTGTGATGTCCTATGAGGAAACAGTGTCTTTTAGCAGTTTGAAGAAGTATTGTGCAAACTCTTACGCATGGTATCTTTCACACAGTTTCCTTTGTGAACCATCATGAACTAGCTTCAGGTAGTATGATCTATGTGTAAAATTTTTTATGCAATTTATTTTTTGAGATTGTGATGTCCTATGAGGAAGCAATGTCTTTTAGCAGTTTGAATAAGTATTGTGCAAACTCTTATGCATGGTATCTTCCACACAGTTTCCTTTGTGAACCATCATGAACTAGCTTCAGGTAGTATGATCTATGTGTAAATTTTTTTATGCACAACTCTTGTGAAATAATTTGACCATTGAAGAAAAGAATAATTACAAGTTTTGAACTATTTTACATTTAATATATCCTTGTGATCTGTTATGGGCACAATGAATTATGATGCATTTGAATTTTAGGTGGAATTTAATGATTTTGGTGCATTGTGGTGTGTTATGAGCTTTAATAATTGTGGCATTAATGGGTAGGTGAGAAAATTAATGTAAATAGGTGGATCATGTACCTATATAAATAAACTCCTACACTTGCGAGATTCATTCAAGAAAACCCAAGAGGTTAAATTATAGACTATGGATATGGTGTGAGTAACAAGCATAGATTTATGTGTAGATATAGGGAAATAAATGAAAGGTGAATAACACCCCTTTGAATACTTGGGGTAAAAATGTGGTGTTTTGTAAGACTAAGGGATACGAGTGTGTGTTTGTGAGTGTGAAGTGTGTATGTAAATCTCATTAAATAAATAAAGATATGTTGTTGATATTCAGTTACAATATTTGTTTATGGGTTTCATGGTATAAGGCTCTCTTCATTGAGACCCCTAACCATGACTACATAATTTTGCATCAACAAGTGAAAAATTAGATTTAATTGAGGCATTGACCATACTAATTTCTAAAAAAATGAGGCCTAATGCAAAATATGAAAAAAAAGTGATACAAACATATCACACATTTTTTGATATTGACTCCCTTCAAAAATTCAAATTCAAAATTCTGACACAAATCTTGATGTAATTACATGAGGATTTACTTTAGCTTGTACCACATGTTAGAAAATTAAACTATCATCATCTGATTGGTGCAATCATATGTCTATAGATTAATAAGAAAATTGATCTAAATTGTCTATAGATATAAATCAAATGGTTTAAATGTATTTTATATGGAAGGCTGAGAACTAAAATACTGATTAGAAATTATGGATTTAAGACTTTTATAGTCCATAACATGAGAAATAAGGATTTTAATGTTTAATAATTTTGGCATAGGCTAAGAGTATGCTGGAAAAAATGAAATGATTAATTTGTCATTATATTTGGTGAACCCATTCCATTTGGTTGTATATTAAATAAATTTCAAGGAATGGGTTATTTATTTTCTATTGTTATTTTTCAAACTCCCTAAACTATGGAAAAAATCCATTATGTTGTGCAGGTGTGATGACATGAATGGGAAGAACACATGAGGAGGGTGGGTAATGTGTGTGATTCTATAAATTATGGAGTTGTGTATATCACTTGAAGGAATATGGATAACTAGGTTTACATATGGTATCATATTCAATAACATGATTAATTGATTGTGTAACATAGGATTGATGAAATCAACCTGAGATTTGTATCCAATGATTGTAAGGCTAGTTTAAATAATATATCTAAAGGGCAATCAAAACATTTCATGGATTTATAATTTATAATTATATCTAAGATATTTAAATATTATTCATATGATTCACACTCACTTGGATATGGCCCTATATATTATTCAATTGGGTAAGAATGATTCATAGGCCTGATGAATACAACATTTTATTGTCATTGTAATCATGCAAAATTAGAGATTTACAATATAAATAATAAATTAAACCAATTTACACTCTAAACTAACCATAAATACCTCTGATCAAGATTGAAAGGATAGAAATATACCTCCACTTACCATAAATACCTCCCAATATTTCCTATGATTCTTGATCGATTGTGGATGCTCATGTGGACTCGTACAATCATTTTTATAGCATGTCCCTTAAATTGATGATGAGATGCTAGGATGATGTTGATGTATTTTTTATCATGATGGCATGATATCCTTCGACTATTCAAGATTGTTTAGAATGAAGGAGAGGGCCTAAATTTATAGATTTTGGATGGGGGAAATGGATGGTTTTATTTGATTAAAATTGGATGGCTAAGATTGGGTCAACATTCTCATTAAAATAGGGGTTGGCCTATTGAAAGAAGGAGGTTGAGAAGGTATGGACTTGATTTTATGAGGAATTAGATTGATTGATTTGCTTTTTGACTTGGGATTTGGGTGATATGATTTGAGATTGATGATTTGATTTATTTTGATTTTCTTTTTCTTTTTTAATTTTAATTGTGCATGGATTTAATTATTAGTACCAATTAACTAAAATATGGTTATTTATTAGTTTATTAACTTAAATTATGATGTTATTGGTATTGGGTAAGGTCATGATATGATTAGGATAGTGTTATTAATAGATTGGGGATGATGGTGTTAAAGTAGATTGTCTAGGAGTGTGTTGACGATATGATTAAGGTTATGAAATGACGAGATTAGGGTTGTAATGAAGGATAAAATAAGGTTTATATATGTTAGGGTGGATTGGAAGATGAAAGAGGGATTATTAGGGATGATTATGAATAATTATGGTAGATTAGGGATGATTAGGTATGAATTAGGGTGTCGAAAGTGGGATGTTAAAAGTGCCAAAAGTGGGATGTTAAAAGTGCCAAAAGTGGGGTGTCAAAATTGGGATGTCTACATTTTCCACCTATTTGAAAGGTGGTTGTGACTAAAATAAATAACAAATTTCAAAGAATATAGAGAACAAAAAACTATTTCACTAGGATGTCCCTAGTGGCATGATGGTTATAGAGATGGGTGAAATTGAGAGATGATTTGGTTAGAGATGATTCGCCCTTGAGAGAGCATGCAGGGATGAAAGATAGATATGGGTTCTAAAAATAAGAAGAGGGGTTGAAATGGAATAATTAGGGAAAAAATGGAGGGGTGGGGGTGATGAATAAAGAGAGGATGGGCCATTATAGGATGCAATGATTATAAAGTAGGATGATGATGAATATGAATATTTGTATAAATGTTTTGGATGAATGATATTAACTCACTTGAGTTAAGGCTTGCATGCTTAGATTTGTATTCATTCACCACAAATAATGATATATGTAAGGGGTTTGGATTGAGAATAATATATCTCAATAAAGCTACAAAATTTGATGTGACCCAAGCAATGATGTATGTGAGGGGGTTGGATTGGGAGTGATATATTATGATAAAGATATGAGATTTGAGTTGATAAATTATTGATTGATGTCAAAGAATAAGTCAAAGAGTTAAAATATTGGATGGATTGATATGTGATGATGATGTTTATGGATATCATGGATTTTATATGTGTTGTAGATGTATGTGATTTTGTGATGGATGGCTGAAAATTCATGTAGCATTATTTATGATGCACACTTAGTTAGTGAAAATGGATGTTGTATATGGATAGTTAGTTACAATAAATGTAAATTTATAAATGGATGTTAATGATTTGATTGCCATTAATCTTACATGGTATTCTAATTATTTGAATAACCTTATTTTTTATATAGCATTTGATAGGCTGCACCATGATATGGAAAAATCATGATGACTTTGTTACAATGTTTTGTAGGACTGACATAGATGCAACAAATAAGAAAAATACAAGAAAAAGTAATAAAAATCAAGTAACAAAAATGCATAAAAAATAAGTTATGTTTTGTCCTTAATCTAGTTAAAAAGCTTAATATTTGGTGACTGATGATACTGATAGGAATTTTAATGATGTATCCTAATAAATATGCAAGATTTGATTTTACCCAAGCAATGATATATGTAAGAGGGTTGGATTGGGAACAATATATTCTAGAAAAAGTTGTAGGATTTGATGTGGGAATGATATATCTCGATGAATCCATAATGATTTATTTGAAAGTGAATAAGGATTTTAAATGGATGGACAAATGGATTTTTTGGGTTTCTATTTTTTTATAATCTCTAGATGGTTTGGTAATTTTAGGATTTTTAGCTTTTTAGGGTTTTTATAGATTTTTATATTGTATTTCAAGTTTTCTATTTTTTTGGGATTTGAATTTTGGATGCATTATGTTTTTTTAGTATTTTTGGTTTTTTCATTTTTAAAGATTTTCTATTGTTTTTAGATTTTTCATAAGGGTATGAGCAAAGGGATAACAAATTATAGCATCATATATGGAGGTGTTAGTGGATGGAATGATGGAAGGATTCATTATGGGACCTCCCATGACTATGTCACATGAGAATCGTGTGCCCCAATCATCTAGGTGTCATTTTGATATTTCACTATATTGTGCTCTAAAGAAGATCTAATTATACCAAAATATTTATAAAATAGGTCTCAATATTTCCACCATGTCCTCATCAAGGTAAAAGGTGAGGAAAAGGATGTGTATGATGGGATTGTTGACATGGTGGATTACACCCTCTGAAGGGAGGCTCAAATCTCTTCCTCCATGAAACACAATGGAAACACCCCTCTTGCTGTGGGTTGTAAACATGAGGTATGAATCTCTAGATTAGGGGCTAGTTCCCCTTGATGCACCTTGAGGCCATGGATTTCCTACTGCTAACAATGGGAGAGGGATGAAAAGGGAGGGAAATACTAAAATTAGAACCTAAACTAATGTGGTGATGCACCAAAATGGTTGGTCTACTCAACTTTGACATATAGTTTACATCAGAGAGAAACAAGCATACATTTCATTCAAATGAGAACCTTTCTTGCATCAGTGTTTCAACAAGTGATCTTATGGAGATACAGGGAGGAAGAAATACTAGAGGTGTTCTAAGGTGTACTATGGACAACCTGTTCACATGTGCCTATACTCTGAGCTGGACACTTCTTGTTGACCTACAAGAGAATAACTCACAATACACTAGATATGTTGGCATAAAATTATGAAAGCATGAAAAGGAAATGACTTAACATAAGATAAAACCATAGACATATGCAAAAGTGCAAGCTCAAATGGAGGTAAAAATGCTTATTTTGATTTAAGGTAAATTCCTTCATGGCTTTGCCATCTAATGGTGAGATATCTTTCCTCAAATGAGAAGTTACAAATATATAGAGAACTTAGAAAAATATAGCTGAAAAATCAAGGGATGGAAACCCATGCTGAGTTAAACATTTCTGTAGAGACCACAAACCCATGCTGTTACCGTATTCTTCAAATTACATATGGGAGAGCCATGTTGTAGATGTCCAAGTCACTACCCTTACTGTCCTAGGCCTACAAAAGCATGGGATACTCCTTCTAGCAACTGACAAAGCCATCCCCAAGTTGTGTTGATTGGACCATGATCTCTTTAATGCTGGGTGCAACTGGCTGTGCATTAATGGTGAAGCATGAAAACATGGGCTGCTCTCCTCTATAGTTCAAAAACCAATTCTTTTATTGCTTTTTGATAGAGACTATTTCACCTAAGTGTATTTACTCTTCTTGTTGATGATAGCTATGCCACTTGCCTGGTCTGGTTAGTCCTTGGGTCTATGTTTTTTACTTGTCACACTACTTGAAATGTTTTGAGATTTTACTTTATTGTGTTGTGTGGCTGCATTCTAGGTTACCCACCTTGTTTTCTTTTACTTAGTTATTTTCCTTTGCCTTAAGTTTTTCCCTTTTGTCTTTAACCATTCAGGTTCTCGGGTGATTGTTATTTCTTGGGCCTTCAGGCTTTTAGTAATGTCAAATTTCTTTGAACAAAATGTCCAAAGGAATTCCTTCAGACATTTTGTCTAAAGGAATTCTCTTTTGGTCTTGTCTTTGCACCTTTCTTTTGGTGGGCCTTTATGCTATACTTTTCTTCGGATAAAATGTCCAAAAGAATTCCTTCAGACATTTTGTTCAAAGGAATTCTTTCCTTTGATTACTTCTTTTTCTGAAGGGCATGTGCCCTTTGGGCCTTTTGTCTTCATCCTCTCTTTCTTAAAGTGCCCTCTGCAAAGGCTTCTCCCATCCAAAAGTGCCCTTTACAAGGGCAGGTGCCCTTTGAAAACTCTAAAAATGACCCTTTAAAAAAGTGAAAAGAGTCCTCTTTCTTGACCATGTGCCCCCCATAAAGACACGTACCCTTCAGACTTTCTGTGATCATCGAATTTCTTCAGACAAAATGTTCAAAGGAATTCAACCTTGGCTTGCTTTCTTCAATTTTCCTTTAGACAAAATGTCCGAAGGAAAACTCCTTTCGCTTGTCACTTTTCTTGAAGGGAAAGTTCCCTTTGAGATTATTATCTTTATCCCTTTGCTTCAATTGGCTGCCCTCCTTAAGGGCATTTCGAGCTAAAAATGCCCTTCAGAACTTTTGTATTGGTCCTCACGTCGATGAAAAGCCCTCTGCAAGGTCCATTTTGCCTTCAAACATACACTTCAAAAGTTTTGTAAAGGTTCGTTTCATCTTTTAAGTTCCTCTCACAAGGGCACATACCCTTTGAGGAAATTTCAAATGACCCTACATAATGCCTAGGTGCCCTCCATAGAGAAACACTTGCCTTAAGAAGCGTCTAAGACCAATTCGGGCTCTTCCAAAAGACTTACTCAAAAAAGCTTTGAAGTAAAGATGTCTCAAAAACCTGATTGATTCTTCATTACCCTTTTAGGTTTGTGAATGACTCCAACTTATTACTTGTAAAGCTTATAAGTAATACTATTTTGAGAACCCGTTTGCTCTATGAGTGTTGGAAAAGACCAATGCTTGATGAGACAACACTTGCACCTGCACAAAATCAACTTTTCCTTATTTTTAAAAGGGTTAAGACCTAGTTTTAGGGTAAAAGGTCATGAAGAACAAGGTTTCAAGGGAAAAAATAAGGGGGGGGGGTGCCCATGTTGGTATTCAAGATTCACAAAATGGTCAACAAATTAGCGACTCACAGGGGAAGCATGCATGCCATGCTTGAGAAGACTGGTGGCCTAAAAGTCCATTGGGCATGGAGTCAAGATGCATCTTGGAGAAGTCAACAATAGCTTTGTAAGGACCTAAGAACCAAAAAATATTTTACCCCAAATAATAAATAAAAAATACGCACAAAGGCTAAAAATACTACACACATACATAACAACACTTATGGAAAATGAGGAAAAATAAGGAAACTATGCACATGACAAAAGAAACCTAATAACAATGCTTAATATATATCCCATTGTCTGAGATATTTAGCTCTTCACCATCCATCTTGGACAGTTGGAAAGCATTGTGTTGCTTGCATTGGGTGATGACATATGGGCCACTCCACAAAGCGTCAAACTTTATGTGCCTTTCAGGCTTGGCTCGGTCCTCATCCCACTTCAAGACAATGTCACCTTCTAAGAAGCTCCTTGGCATAGACCTTTTGTCAAAATGATTATTTTTTTACTATTGGTGACTGGTCATGGCATTCATGGCTTGGTCTCTTGCTTCTTGAAGCTCCATTACCTCACAATACCTGACTTCTAGGCTATCGCTCTCCACTGATTATAGTTGATGGGCAAGATCCAAGGCTGGTAACTGAAGTGAGATAGGAAGTCTAGCTTCCCTTCCATATACAAGTGTGTATGGTGAATTCTTGATCACCCTCTTTGGAGTGATCCTATCTACCCAAAGAGTTATCTTCAACTTGGCATGCCAAGTCCTTTGACTTTCCTCTATTATCCTTTTTATGATCCTAATCAAATTCTTATTTGTGGACTCAGCTGACCCATTCCCTTGTGGATAGTATTTGAAAGAAGTGTTGAGATAGATGCTATACTTTAATGCCCACTCATTTATCTTCATTTCCAAGAAAGTCAATGCATTGTCTGAAATGATTGTGGTTGGGACCCCAAATCTTATCACTATGCCTTCATATAAGTCTAGGACTGCACTCTCATTGGCCTCTTTCAAAGATATGACCTCTACTCACCTTGTGAAATAATCCGTGGTAGTCAAAAACCAATTGTGGCCAGCACTAGAAGGAGGGCTGATCAACCCTATGAAGTCCAACCCCCATTACATGAATAGCTGTTCCACTTGAATAGGATGAAGAGCTATGGCATCTAGTCATTGCTTTGCATCAAAGAAGGAACATTTTTGACATTTCTTCACCCAAGCATGAGTGTCTTTAAACAAATTAGGCTAAAAGTAATCAACCCTCATAATACTTGAAGCTATGGCCTTGGGAGCAAAGTGGCCACCAACTGGTCCATCATGGAACTCAGATAGTACCTTGTCAACTTGGTCTAAATCAATGCATCTCAAGATCACCCCTAAAAAGTCTTTCTTGAACAACACTCTATCAACTAGAAAATAAGGAAGAGATTGGAGTCTAAAATACCTCCTCTTGGTCCTATCAAGACCTTGTGGACACTCACCAATTTGAAGAAAATGAACCATGTCTTATGCCCAGCTCTTCATGACTGTAGGTAAAACTATTGTAGGTTCATCATGGAGTACCAAAACATCCTCCTTTAGCTCTTTCAAGTCTATATCAAGGTGTTCACACAACCCTCTTCCTCTTACCAGCTTGGTGGTCTTGATCTCTACATCATACTTCATTACTTTGGAGATCTAACCTGCCCTTTTCTCATTCAAGTCTCGGTTCAATAAGAATTCTTTTACACTAGGATGTGGCACCATGATGTGAATTTTGATGTTAGACAATATATGTCTGAAATTATTCAGAATTCATATTAATTTAAGCACCTACTTCTCAACATATGTGTATGTAACCTCATAGCCTTCTAAACCTTGGCTGAAAAAAGCAAGAGGTTGTCTAAATTCTCACCATTTACTTGAGTGAGCATAGCAAAGATTACCTCTTCATTCCCAAAGGTGTATAGATTGAAGTCCTTGGATAATTTTGGACTAGCTAGGGTAGGATCTTGGGCGATAGCTTGCTTGATGCCTTTAAATCTTTCTCTTCTTCTTGCTGTCCATGTGAACGTCTCATCCTTCCTTAGCATGGAAGTTAGTGGCTTGACAAGCTTAGCAAAGTCAGGAATGAATCTCCTAATGAAATTTATTTTACCAAAAAAACTTTGCCAGCCCTTTTTGTGCTTAGGCAAAGACAATTATAAGATGGCGTGCACCCTCTCTAGATCAATGGACAAGCCTTCCTTTGAAATGACATGGCCCAAGAGCTTGCCTTAGTGGATGCCAAAAACACATTTCTTTGGGTTGAGATAGATGCTAAACTCTCTACACCTTTCAAAAATTTGCTTCAGGTGCTTCAAATGTTCACTTGCCTCATTGGAGAAGACTGTCACATCATCAAGATAAACCAACATAATGTCATTGATCAAACCTTGGAAAGCCATATCCATAGCACGTTGGAAGGTAGCTACAACATTTGACAATCTGAATGGCATATTCTTGTAGGTGTATGTTTCCCACTTGGTGGTGAAGGCTATCTTGTATTGGTCACATTATTTTTTTGAGATTTGATTTTACATAGAGTAGCCATCTAGGAGAGAGAATCTTTCACTACCTGTCACCATCTAAAGAATTTGCTCCATACTTGGAAGGGGATAGTGATCTCTCAGTGAGAATCTATTCAGGTCTCTAAAATCTACACACAATTTGAACTCCCCATTCTTATTCCTAACATGGACCAAATTGGCTAGCCAAAAAAAGTGTTTGATAGGGAAGATGATCCTAGACTCGATCAGTTTGGTGAGTTCCTTCCTCATGAGAGGCTTGATATTTGGATTGATTGGCATTTACGTTTTCTTGATGGGTTTGGCACCTTCCTTTAGCTCAATGGTGTGTTGGGCCAAGCTTGGATCAAATCCCTTCAAATCACCATACTCCCAAGCAAAGACATTGACAAACTCTTGACATAACATAATGAAAGCATGCTTTTCCTCATTGATACACACCTTTCCAAGTGTATGCAGTTTATCCTTGTAGATCTCTACCCTTTCATAATTTTCCTTACTGGTTGAAATTCTTTCTTTGTCTTTCTTGAGTTGGTCATCTTCATTGAAAATGATCTCAAGAGTTACCAAACCTTTAGGAAGCCTTTTGGTCTTTAGTTGAACAATCTGCCCATCATACTGCTGCTATAGCTTGGACTAATTTTTGGAAGTGAACTCAACTTCTTCCTACAAGAAAAGTGCTATTTGCTGGTCACTTTCAAACACCTACCAATTGGTGACATTGTCTGGTATGGAGGACCTCACAATCACCTTTAAATGATGGTAATTCTTACTTTGTCTCACCCCCTTTGGGATATCAAACTAAGCACCAACTACTGCTAGTCTATTTGTATGCTTGTTTTCCTCTCTTGGAATGGAAGTGATGTTAAAAGTAGTGAATTTATCCACAAGGTCCCATACTCTGTGCTTGTAAGACTTGAGTAAGGATTTCTTAGTCAAGCTTTGACCTCTCACTTGGTTCACAATCAACTCATTATCGCCAAACACCTGCAATTCTTTGATTCCTCTCTTCCTTGCCTATTCTAGGTCATGAATAAGGGCCTCATTCTCTGTTATGTTACAAGTACAAGAGAAATGAAACCTAAAAGTTGAGAAGTATTTATCCTTTGAAAGTGAAACCAACATTTCCCTACCACCAACTCCCAACTTACTCCTAGATCCATCAAAGAACAACTACCACAAACCATAATCCTCTTGATTTGTCTTCATCAATTTTGGCATGAAAGCATCTTTCTCGTGCATGCACTAGACTCCAAAACCAGCTTCTTCAATGAACTTTTAAGGATCATGCTCAAAGTTTTCCTTTCCCCATACATCTAGGAGCAGGTCAACAACTCCTACAAGGGAAGATGATGGAGATTGGTCCACCTGGAGCTCTTTTTCATCAATGATTACGAAGTTCACATTCACCGCTTTGGGTGAGTATGGCTCCAGGGGATCCTTGTGGATGGGCTCTAACTAAATCTTTACTTTAGTTCCATACTTCATTCTAAAAACCATGTAAGACCAATTGGCTACCAAGTATCCACCTATCTTGGATGTGAAATCCATTGACAAGTAAAGAGTGAAGTAAGGAGGAACATCTAACACTATCACATCATGGGGAATTGAGAAGGTTGGATAGGCATGGAGAGTTAGATTCAAGCCTCTTTCCACTCCCAAGGTCTTAGCCGGTGATTCATCCAATTGTATAACTCCTTTGGTCGTTTGATCATACTTGAGGCCTAGCTTATCAACTATGCATTTGGGCATATTTGAGGTGCTTGATCCACTATTAATGATGCAATTATGGACCAAGAAATTATCAATAATCAGGGACAAATAGAAGGGAGGGACCTTCTCATCTTTCTTTGCTTTACCTCCCATGGGAGGAGCCCTATTTACTATCAACACATTATCATTTCTTGCTGGGACAGCTTGCTCATCTAGCCCGTACAATTCCTTTCAGAGTATATCCTTTTATCCTAGTAGTGCTAAAGACTCCCACAATGAGATGTTCATGTGCAAATTCTTCATTTGGTCCACAATATTTATTGAAGGATCGATCCCTTTAGAGTTCTCCTTGGGAACATTCATAACCTGTGGTGCAATCTGAGGAGCTAAAGCTACAACCATTTTCCTACAATTGGGAAAAATTTGATTTGCTTATGGTGAAGGAGACACTATAGGTGCTTGAGCTTCATCAATGGATCTCCTTTTGGACTTGGTGTTGGCTATAACACCAACATTCTAATTACTTGTGCCCCCCACATAGTTGATTGCATATAAATCTCCTTCCAAGTGATTCATAAGAGTGGAATTAGATTGAGCTTGCCTGCTATCCATCCTAAGTTGTGTTGATATCTCAAAATTTGAGAATTGGGATGCTTGATCACCTTGTGTGATCATTCTTTGATTTGGTAGCTCATTGACATAAGCAACCTATTCTTGGCCATACTCCAAGGGTGGATAATTGGGCAGCTCCTGCACAAAATTATTTTGAGTGGGGACAAGAGTCTTGGAAGATGAAGGGGCATTTGGATTATATCTTTGATAAGGCTTGAGATGTGTAATTTGACCTTTCCCTTGATTATAATTCTGGAAGGGAGGCCTATTTGCTTTCCCAAACTACTAGTATCCTTGATTTGGCCTATAACTTAGAGCTTGTTGTCTCTTGAGGGAAACTAAATCATTGGTAACACTCTACAGAAGGCTCTTAACTTCTTGGATGTCATTTACATGGGTAGCAACCAGCTTCTGTTGATTAGGTAGAGGATCTAGAGTGGGCACAATAGGCTGGACTGAGGGCTGTAAATTAGGAAAGAGTGGCATATGAGGTTTAGGAGCTATCTTTCCTACTTGAACACAATAATTTTCAGCAGTTATGGCTATCTCATAAGCAATGAGCAAAGTGTTCCCACCCATGGACTATATCATGATAGCAATGTCACTATTTAGGGCCTTCAAGTAGTAAAGGAAATCATATCTTGGGGTTGGGCTCACAAGAATTGGGATTCTGTCCCAAGTCTTTTGGAACCTAGTGTTAAAATCTTGCATAAACTCATGTGGGGCTCTCTTCATGGTGGTTAATTGCTCAGCTAGAGACAAATGGTCAATTTTCCCCTAAACCTATTGGTCAAGAGGGTCCCTAACTCATTCTATGAGCCAATTACATTCATAGGCAAGGTCCCATACTAGCCCAAAACTTTCCCTTTGAAGGACAAGGCTAGAAATCTAATGGCTACATATTTCTCAATGATATTATGGATGTTGCAGAGGTTGGCTATGTTTTTAATATGCTCGACAACAGTGATTGGGCCCTCTCCACTAAAGGGAGGAACACTTTTGAGAGCTATCCCTAGAATTGGGTCATACTGCTGAAGGTTCAAGGGACTTTGACCATTGAAGACCACAAAAGGGAAAGCCCTAAGGGCTGCGATGGTTGTGAAAGGATTCAACTAGGGTATCCTTGAGTAGGTATAGTTTATGGCTGGTTTAGGAAAGTGGCTTGCTACATAAGGGTGGGTATTTGCAAGCCTTAGCTTTTTTGTTGAGTTTAAAGGCAACTCAACAAATTCAAAAGGGACACCCTAGAAGAAAATCTTGTAGTGACATTTGGCATGGGATGCCAGGTTGATCATTAACAAAAGACTAAGTTCTTGAATGGAGTCACCAGGTGCTGAATATAGCTCCTTATTTTGGATTTTTTAACAATATCAAGACCAATGCCAATCCTGAAACTTGCAAGACACAAAAATTTGTCTCATCGAGCATGCCAAAAACTATTGACATGGTAGATTGCACCCTCTGAAGGGATTATTAACTCTCTTCCTCTATGCGACATAATGGAGACACCCCTCTTATTGTGGGTTGTAAACGTGAGGGATGAATCTCTAGATTAGTGGATAACTCCCCTTGATGCACCTTGAGGCCCTAGATTTCCTACTGCTAACAATGGGGGGGGATGAAACAAGAGATAAATACTAAAATCAAAACCTAAACTAATTTGATGATGCACCAAAATAGTTGGTCTACTCAGCTTTGACATACACTTTACACAAGAGAGAAGCAAGCATACACTTCATTCAAATGAGAACCTTTTCTGCATTAGTGTTTCAACAAGGGATCTTATGGAGATATAGGGAGGAAAAACTACAAAAGGTGTTCTAAGACACACTATGGATAGCTTGTTCACATGCACCTATACTCTGAGTTGGACACTTCTTGTTAACTTACAAGAGAAGAACTCATAACACACAAGATATATTGGCATAAACTTATGAAAGCATGAAAAGGAAATGACTTAACATAAGATAAAACCATAGACATATGCAAAAGTGCAAGCTCAAATGGAGGTAAAAATGCTTCTTTTGATTCAAGGTAAATTCCTTCATGGCTTTGCCATATAATGGCGAGATATCTTTTCTCAAATGAGAAGTTACAAATATATAGAGAACTTAGAAAAATATAGCTGAAAAATCAAGGGATGTAAGCCCATGCTGAGTTAAACATTTCTACAGAGACCACAAGCCCATGCTGTTACCGTATTCTTCCAATTACATATGGGAGAGCCATCCTGTAGATGTCCAAGTCACTACCCTTACTGTTCTGGGCCTGCAAAAGCATGGGATACTCCTAGCAACTGATAAATCCATCCCCAAGTTGTGTTGACTAGACCATGCTCTCTTTAATGCTGGGCACAACTGGATGTGCATTCATGGTGAAGTGTGAAAACATGAGTTGCTCTCCTCTATAATTTGAAAACCAATTATTTTATTGGTTTTTGGTAGAGACTATTTTACCTAAGTGCATTTACTCTTCTTGTTGATGATACCTGTGCCACTTGCCTTGGTCTGGTTGGTCCTTAGGTCTAGGCTTTTGACTTGTCACACTACTTAGAACTTTTTGAGATTTTACTTTATTGTGTTGTGTGGTCGCATTCTAGGTTACCCACCTTGTTTTCTTTTACTTTGTTATTTCCCTTTGCCTTGGCTTTTCCCATTTTGTCTTTAACCATTTGGGTTCTCGGGCACTTGTTATTTCTCAGGCCTTTGGGATTTCGGTAATGTCAAATTTCTTTGGATAAAATGTCCAAAGGAATTCCTTCAGACATTTTGTCTGAAGGAATTCTCTTTTGGGCTTGTATTTACACCTTTATTTTGGTGGGATTTTGTGCTGTGCTTTCCTTCAGAAAAAATGTATGAATGAATTCCTTTGGACATTTTGTCCAAAAGAATTGTTTCCTTTGATTGCTTCTTTTCTCGAAGAGCATGTGCTCTTCGAGCCTTTTGTCTTCATCCTCTGTTTCTTAAACTGCCCTCTGCAAAGGCTTCTCCCATCCAAAAGTGCCCTCCGTAAGGGCAGGTGCCCTTCGACAACTATGAAAATGACCCTTAAAAAAAGTGAAAAGAGTCCTCTTTCTTGACCAAGTTCCCTCCGTAAAGACACTTACCCTTTGAACTTTATGTGACCGTTTAATTTCTTTAGACAAAATGTCCAAAGGAATTCCTTCAAACATTTTGCCTGAAGGAATTTGACCTTGGCTTGCCTTCTTCATTTTTCCTTTAGATAAAATGTCTAAAGGAAAACTCCTTCCACTTGTCACTTTTCTCAAAGGGAAAGTTCCCTTTGGGCTTGTTGTTTTTTCCCCTTTGCTTCAACTGACTTCCCTTCGCAAGGGCATTTCAAGCCAAAAGTGCCCTTCAGAACTTTTGTATTGGTCCTCACACTGATGAAAAGCCCTCTACAAGGTTCATTCTTCCTTCAAACATACCCTTCAAAAGTTTTGTAAAGGTCCATTTCATCTTTGAAGTGCCTCCCGCAAGAGCACATACCCTTTGGAGAAATTACAAATAACCCTACAGAATGCCCAGGTGCCCTATGTGGAAAGACACTTGCCTTAAGAAGTGTCTAAGACCAATTTGGGCTCTTTCGAAGGACTTACTAAAAAAAGCTTTGAAGTAAAGACGTCTCAAAAACCATTTACTTCTTCCTCACCCTTTCAGGTTTATGAATGACTCCAACTTATTACTTTTAAAGCTTACAAGTAATGCTATTCTGAGAACCCAATTTGCTCTATGAATGCTGGAAAAGACTAATGCTTGATGAGACACCACTTGCACCTACACAAAAGCAACTTTTTCTTGATTTTTAAAGGGTTAGGACCTGGTTTCATGGCAAAATGTCATGAAGAACAAGGTTTCAAGGGAAAAAAGAGGGGGGGGGTGCCCATTTTGGCATGCAAGATTCAAAAAATGGTCAACAAGGATAGTTAAGGGGATGGACTAGGATGCCAATGGTGAATGGATGGAGTGGATCTGCCCTAAAGTGTAGGGTATATATAGACAATGAGTTTACCCATGATGCTAGAAACTAGTTTTCATCATGGTACTTACTCAATGTGCCATAAAAATGGTTTCCACCTTTAGAATTTTTTTGTTTTTAATTATTTTTTGATTTTTGATTTTCATATTTTTGATATTTTTAATTTTTTAATATTTTTGATATTTTTTATTTTTATTTTAGAAACATATGAACCTTTAGGTATGGATATATTTGAGGTGCATGATGTTCATGAGTTCATGAAACTCATTTTAATATCATGTGTCTAACTTGCATGCTCTATTGATTTTCTTATGAACTTCTATGATTGTTGAGTTGGCTTCCTACGATCTTAACAGGGTACCGACATAGCCCCTACGATATAAGGTGCCACTAAGGAGGGTAAAGTGGGAGGCACATTGGATGAAGGACTTTCATTTATTATGTGAAATATTTGGAGGGACAGTGTGATCATGGAGGTAATTCACATGTCTTGATACCAAGGGGATAGGGACCAATAATCTCATGCACCTTTTCATATTCTATACATGCTTAGATATCTGCTAGTTCCTTGCTAACAAGATTGATGTTGGATATCTATTTCTTAGGATTGAGAGTTGTTACAAGTTTTATGATTTTGGAATTTTCCTCTATTTTGATGTTGATGTCAATGGTTTCTTTGACAATAGATTTAGATTCATCTTGAAACTGTACCAACACAAGGGAAGGTTAAGTTCCTCGTCTATTAGTGCCTCATAAAGGTTTTCACTAAAAACTTGTCTTTTATTTATTGAATTTTATTTTATTCAATCAATAACACCTCAAAGAGGTTTTCACTATGGGAATTTGATTGTGTAGATTTAGATTTTTTTTTAAATTTTTTGATTCATTTTGACTGAGGAACTCTTCATGCTCCCCAGATTAGGCTAATGTGTTGAGATTGATTTCTAATCCCTTTTTTTCATCTCGTGGTTGTAATGGTCTTTAAGTCCCGAGAATTATGCAATGGATTTGTCATTTTGAAAAAGTTATAATGGTATATAATCTGGTTGGTCCCCGTTGATAAGTTCAAGATAGAGGATGCCAAGGTGATTGGTGGGGATGGAAATGTCATTGAAAATGTTGGTAGCAACAATATCCTCATAGAGATTATTATTTTTTTGTTTTGATGTTAGACAAAGCTTCCTTAGAAATAATTAAATTATCACTAACATTGTCAGGTGGATCACTACTAGGGGTTTGTATCCAATGCCATGATATTCCCAATTTACATGCACTTGTTTAGGTTTTAGGATTCCCTATTCATGAAGGGCAAGTACCATTCTTTTATAATTCATGATTTTGCACATGAAGTTTGTTAAATTTTTTTTTTTAAATTTCAAAACAAGATTCTAAGCCATCATTGTACAACTAGGAGTCATTGGAGCCTTTAGTTTTATCATCTATGATAAGGCTAGATTTGATGAATGAGGTTGTGAAAAACTGATAATATGTTGGTTCTATCTTCTTGTTCAAGGTGTGCCTTGTTGAAAATTTGGCCTCTTAGGCCAAATTTTAACCCTTATAATCCAAAACTTGACCTAGTGCATCATTGTACCTTGTAGAGAAGTCTAAATGGAGTCTTTTGCAATACAATTTATCATATGTTAAGGTAATTTAACAAAGTTTAAGTTTGTTTTGGGCAAGTTAGGTTATAGGTATTACATGATGAAGACAAGAGGTGGTGATCATCTAGGAAGGTGTGGTGTCTCATAATGTTCCATATGGATATTGAGTCTAGGATAAAAGCTAATGAGATAATAACATTTGCTTATTCAAATGATTGAAGATGTTAAGCTTTTTTGGAGATATTAATGTTTCATCTCTGTTTATTATATTTTTTTTTATAATTTTGGAAAATGAGTTCCTTGTAAGACATCAAAAATGAAGAGTCAATGCGAGGTGTAGTGGTCAAAAGGGGTCCTATTGAGCAATGTGGAACTTGTTGAAGATCATGTGTACTCCACTCTGACCATACATGTAGTAGAGATGTCAAATTCACCTCTCTCTAACATACTCTTACCTTTGAAACTTCTTAGTTCACTATCATTTCTTCCAAAAATAATATGATGATAGGGATGGTAGGGAAAGGTAGTTAGATAAGGTTCTTTAAACATTATATCTTCATTGTTCAATATAAAAGGGACTCCATTGACATCTGGTACAGAACTACAACATGACATATTTCCAAGTGGATAAGTTCTTTGAGGAAAAAGGGTTTGTGAAGCAAACATGAAAGTATCTACATAATTACATAGCATTGAAGGAGGTGAGATATAAATGTTGACAAGTTTCTTGAGTCTTCCCCATACTCAAACATGTAAGTACAAAACTGTAGGTCCACATTTTAAAATAAGAACATCAACTATGGAGACACTAAGGCCAACATCACCACAAATGACTTCTCAACATTTTGGGAAGGAATGGATGAATCCTCTTCAGTTTTGATGGTTTCTCACATATTTATTTTATTTTTATTTTTAACAAGTTCAAGGACCTATAAGTACATCTAAAAGATCCCACTTGCAGGATGAGGCTATATGAGTAAGTTTTTGATGTTGTTAGGAGTAGATAGTCCATCTACAAGCACTCTATAGAAGTTTTGAATCTCTCCTCACCCTCTTAAAAAGTATAAAAACTCCTAAAATATTCCTAATTATCTTCAAACCTTTTAGATCAAGAAAATCGATAGGGTCAACATGGAAAAAAGCCAACATGAGCATGTAGTCGAGTTTGACTATGTTATGACTTTATGTATAGACATGAAATAAAGTGAAAATTTTGAATTAAATAAGGGGTATAGAGGTTTTTTTGAGTGTGAGGAGATTTAAGGAAGAATACAAGATTTATTAGATCCTTGGTGATGAAGAGGAACTAGCAGAAGAAAGCCATTAGGGTCAGAGCAACATAATTGTACATAAACACTATGCATGAGTCAAATAAGATTTAAGGCCAAATGGGAGGTCGGTTGATCCAAAATACTAATTATAGACCTTGTAAAGTGATTTTTAGACCTAGAGAAGATATTTCTAGCCAAAAATATGTATATTTGATGGTTTTCTAGCCAATAACACTCTCAACCTCATGGAACAGGTTTATAAGTTTGAGAAGACCCATTTTTTTTGCTTGGTACTTCAAGGAGTAGATGCATGGGAAAAAATGATGCTAAGGGATTTTAACAAGGTGTGCACACTCCAAATTCATAGAATTAGTTCATCCTTTAATCCCCTGTCCTTTATGAATAATCATTAAGAAGATGGAGTATTCCAAGACTGCTAAAAAGCCTAAAAAAGACCTGATGATTATGTAAGTCATTTTTATGGCTCTAATGGACTAAATCTACCTTGAAAACACCCAAGGAAACTTTTTAAGCTTTAGAGGCACCTAGTGGATTAATGAGCCTAGCACATGCAGAGCAAAATGTAGGAAAATGACCTAAACAACATCATTTCAATCATGATTTCATTGGTTTTTGGGGGTATAGAGATTATTGATCAATTAAAAAGGTCTCTTAGCCCTGGGAAGATGTCTTATGACCTTATACAAACCTTTCAATAGAGTCTAAAGGTGCTAAGATAGGTTTCAAGCCTCTAGACCAAGTCATAATGAATAATATCTCTTGTTTGCATTAAGATAATGATGTTGTAGACATTACTAAGGTCGTCTAATGGCATGAAAATATTAAAGCACCCTTGTAGACACCTAATACCACTTTGGGATAACTCTCTAGGTCCTAAATAAGTTAACTCACATGACTACAAACATATTTGGGAAATCCTATTCATAAACCGTGTGCTAGTTCATAGTGTTAAGAAATCACAGGGGAAAAAAAATCCTTTACCAATAATTAACAAGATCATATCAAAGAAATTAAAATATACACTAAGTTATTGTAGGAAGTGGTGAAGTATATGACTTGGTGAACCTAAATTCTACCTTCTAAGAGGAATAAGGAGTCTTGTAAGTCTAATTTTGTCAATTCTTTCATAGAAAATTTATTGTAGTTGAGCAAGTCCCTCAAGACTATTGAAGAGACATAATTCTCCCTAAAACATCAGAGTTGAATGATTATAAGCACAGGAAAAGTGTCATTGAGTATAAAGGGCAAGTAAGCCATGTGTCAAGACATTGGCATGTAACTCCTCAATAAAAAAGGGTAGTTTTAAGAGAGGTTTGATGAGTCATCAAGCACAACCAAGAAATATTATGCCTAATTCAAGAAGACCATCATAATGCCATACCTACACATGTTGAGGATGAATGATAGGACTATTTCTTCACCTTATTTTGGCATTATAACTGATCCTTGGACAAAATTACTGCCATGATGGACTCCCTATACATTCACCTTCTCTATCTCTCTCTCCATTCTTATATAAAATTGGCATAGAATGGTTTGTAAAGGGATCCTCCACTTGAGTATGGCCAAGCCATGCTCATTTTTTAATCCTTTTGAAGCAGTAAGAGATTGATTTTTTCCTTCTTCTATGACTGCATTTAGTATGTTTTCATGAGTAGTTGATCTTATCAAGTGATGAAATAGTTATCTTTGGTTTGCTATCCTATTTACTCACCTATATGCAATTTGAAGTATCTCTTATAGGTTTTAGTCAGTTCCACAGTGTATTCATGCATTGGTTTTTAGTGGAGACCTTTATCCCACTTAGTTATGCATTAGATTTGAAGCCTTTCTAAAAAATACTGATGTAAGAGGATCAGATTAGGAGTTGTGTAGTATTAAATTAGTCTTGTTCTTCATTAGTGCACTTGAAAATGATTTATAGTGATCAATAATTTTGGTGCATCACCCCCTTTTATTTCATGTTATATTTCTCTCTCCCTTTTCCTCGCAGTCACATAGGTGTAGTTTAGTCTTAGGTGTATCATCAAGGGAGCCAACCCTCTTTGAAGGATCTCTCTAGTCATAGGCCTCCCGCAACCTTGGAGAGTTTTCATTGTGTCAATTGAGTAAGGAGACCTAAAAAACCTCTTAAAAAGGTGAAACTCAAAGTGACAACATGACTACTATGGTTTCTAGGTAAAATATAAAGTTTAGCCACATGGAACGCATTTTGAAATTCATATTTCTAATAGACTTTGTCAAAGATTCTGAAGTGAGATGTGGGAGGTGGATATTTGGATGTGGATGGGAAATCATTAGGATAAATTTAGGATAGAGGATTTGATATTTATTGTGCCACTACTCTGTCCATTTTAGAGGCATCTTTATTGATGGCATAATGATTAGTTTTATGATATTTCTCTCCATCATTTTGAAATATTAGAAGGGTTTTGGATCACTAGGGATAGTTACTTCCATGCCTAAATGTAAAAACTTGATACATTGATGGTATATAGATGGGATAACTGACATGGCATGGATCTATTATTGCCTGAGTAGAATATTGTATGGGAGGTCAAGATCGATGAGATAGATCAATGTTTGGTGCACGATAGACCCCACCATGATAGGGAGATGTATAGTACCTTTTAAATCTCACTCAACATTATCATAGGCCTTGATAGTGATGGTATTTAGGTCCAATGTTACTTTAGGTTAACTCATATGTTTGATCAATTTTAGCATACAGATATTCATACTTGATCTATTATCTATAAGTACCCTCTTTACCTTGTGTTTGGTGATGAAACCTTTGATATATAGGGGGAGTTTGTGTGATAAACCAATAGGAGGTATGTCACATTGGTCAAAGGTAAGATGGTGACTCAAGGACAAGTGTTCTATTGGGGATCAACCAACAAAATTGATTACTATTGTGCAAGCAACTAAACATGGAATTAAACCAGAAAGATAAGTAACTAGAATCAGAAACATCAAAGAATAAGAGATACAAGAAACCACCCTGAAAACTTGTATTAAAATCTTCCAGAAAGAAATATAATGAAGAAAATTACACTTTCTTCTCACACCTCTCAGATGTACAGATCTCTTTCCCTCAAGAGTTCTCTCTCTCAATTATAATCAATTCCAACAACCTGGATTGATTCACATATACAATTGTACTGTTCCACACTAAGCTATGAAGATCTAATCCTATTATATAATATTAGGAAACATGAGCATGCATTCTCCACTGTCAGATAAACCTCTTAATCAAGGGTTCAAATCAGTCCTACCAAAAATAGAAACGTGGACTCAATACCAATAGTTAATCTAATCATGCAAACAATCTGTTCATCTACAAAAATAGACTTTCTGGATGCACAGGTAACCGACGTCGGTCCTTGCCTATCTGCACATGAACGACGTCAGCTGATTCATAATCGATGCCGACAGCTCCCAGTTGACCCCTGATCGATGTCGATCGCTCCTGACCAATGTTGATGACTGTGTAACTCCAACAACCTAAAATTTACTCATTTGGTGAAGCTTTTAGCTCCACAACTCAACAATCTCCCACTTGGAGATAAACAGCTGCACCAGTACCTGTACAACATCTTCTAGCTTCTCCATCTTCAAACTCAATCTTGAAGACCAACAAAATTTGAATGAAGATTCAACTTCTCCTTTGTTACCGACTTTGTTAACATATCAGCAGGGTTCTTATCTGTATGGATCTTCTCCAGCTTCAACTCACCATCCTCCAATACCTATCTTATGAAGTGGTACTTAAGCTGTATATGTTTGGTTCTTGAATGAAAGGCAGAATTCTTAGCCAAATGAATTGCACTTTGACTATCACTGTATAATCTGCAACTCTCTTGATCCTTTCCTAACTCTTCCATGAACCGTGTCATCCATATCATCTCTTTGCTAGCCTTTGTGACTGCAATGTATTATGCCTCTATAGTAGACAAGGCAACAACCTTCTGTAACTTTGATATCTAGCTAACTGCCATTCCACCAATAGTGAAAATATATTCTATGGTGCTTCTTCTACCATCCAAGTCACCTGCCATATACGAATCTACATAACCATGTAGAGAAGTGTTTGAACCACCATAGCACAAATGCCTACTGCTGGTCCCTCTCAGATATCTGAGAATCCACTGAACTGCTTTCCAGTGTTCCTTCCCTGGATTGGCCATATACTTACTGACAACTCCCACTGCTTGGGCAATATCCGGTCTAGTACATACCATTGCATACATTAAGCTTCCAACTGCGGAAGCATATGGAACTTTCCTCATGTACTCTACCTCATCATGTGAATTAGGACACTATTCTTTACTCAACTTGAAGTGTCCAGCCATAGGTGTGCTTACCGGTTTTACATCCTGCATATTGAACCATTTCAACACCTTGTTCACATAATCCTCTTGAGACAAAATCAACCAGTGATTTTTCCTGTCTCTCTTAATACTCATGCCAAACATTTTCTTTACTGCTCCCAAATCCTTCATGGAAAATGTGTGAGCTAATTTCACCTTAAGCTCAGAGATATCCTGCATGTGTGATCTTGCAACCATCATATCATCTACATACAACAACAGAATAATATATCTACCATTATCCAATCTCTTAAAATACACACAATGGTCAGATTGACATCTATTGTAGCCATGCTCAGTCATAAACCTGTCAAACTTCAAATACCATTGTCTAGGAGCTTGCTTGAGACCATACAAGCATTTCTTCAATCTGCACACAAGTTTCTCCTTACCTTTGACTTCAAATCCTTCTAACTGATCCATATATATTTCTTCATCCAAATCTCCATGAAGAAATGCTGTCTTAACATCAATCTGCTCAAGATGCAAATCCTCAATAGCAACTAAAGACAATACAGTTCGTATAGAAGTCATTTTAACTACAAGAGAAAAAATCTCACCAAAATCAATACCTGGTTTCTATGCAAATCATTTCACTACCAACCTGGCCTTATATCTCATCTGTCTAATCTCTCCTTCCTTCAATCTATAGATCCATCTGTTTTTCAATGTTCTCTTTCCCGCTGGCAACTCAACCAAATCCCATGTTTGGTTCTCTTTCAAGGAATCAATCTCCTCATTTATGCCTAGCTCCCACTGACTCTTGGATTCCACCTGTATTGCTTCATCAAAACTCTCTGGTTCTCCACCATCAGTGAGCAATAAATAGTATAATGAAGGGGAATATCGAATTGGAGGTTTACTTACCCTTTCTGACCTCTTGATGGGCGTTTGAGACTCATTCACAACACGATGTCTGCCCAAATTCTCTGACAGTGACCATCCTCGGTCACCTCTAGGCCTGTAACTGACCGACGTCGGTTCCACATGACCGACGTCGGTCATTGTCTGACTGACATCGGTTCCTGTATTGTCGACGTCAGTTCCTGCCTGATCGATGTTGGTCTCTGTGTTTTCCTGTCTGTGATTATTCTTTCCTGCGAGCTCATTTTAGACCATCATCTCATCCAATTCAACATTGCTCTGCTCAAATTGATTCAGCTTCTTGAGCTGATCACTATACATCACTTTCTCATTGAAAACAATATCAAGACTCTTAATTATTTTGTTAGTTCCTAGATTCCAAAATCAGAATCCAAATTCATCAGAGCCATAACCAATAAATGTGCACCTCATAGACTTAACATCTAGCTTCTTTCTATTTTTCTTATCAATGTGCACAAAAGCTTCAGAACCAAAAACTCTGAGAAATGAAAGATCTACCTTTTTACCTGTCCAAGCCTCTTCTGGAATACCACCATCCAGAGCAGTAGAGGGTCCTCTATTAATCAGGTAAACTGCAGTATCTATAGCTTCTACCTAAAATTGTAAGGGCAAACTAGCATGCAACCTCATACACCGTGCACGCTCCATTATTGTTCTATTCATCCTTTCAGCAACTCCATTTTGCTAAGGTGTCCTTAGAACCGTCCTTTTCTTGTGTATTCCATTCATATAACAATACTAGTTGAACTTATAGCTGTAGAACTCACCACCATTGTCAAATTTAAGGCACTTCAATCTCTTGCCTGTTTCGTTCTCAACTAAAGCTTTCCAAATCTTAAAAGTGTCAAAAATATCAGATTTCTTCCTTATACAATAGACCCATACCTTTCTTGTAACATCATCTATGAAAGAAACATAGTACTGTGATCCTCCAATAAAAGCAACCTGAGCTGGTCCCCACACGTCTGTGTGAACAAGCTCCAACTTGTGCTTCTTCTTTATTGACCTAGTCTTGAAAAAACTCACTCACTTCTGTTTTCCAAAAATACAGTGCTCACAAAAATCTAGATTTATGCTTTTCAAATCTGAAAGCTTACCTTTTGACTTAAGAATAGTCATTCCCTTCTCACTCATGTGGCCAAGCCTCTGGTGCCACAACTTTGCATCTACATCTGAAGTAGATAATACAGAAGGAGAATTATCAGTAATACTATTACATAAATAGAGAGTACCTACTCTCTTACCTCTGGCCAATACAAGTGCACCCTTAGAAACCTTCCAAGATTTAGCTGTGAGAGTTACTGTGCAACCCTCATCTCCTAACTTTCTCTACAGAAATCAGATTCCTCTTCAGGATGGGAACATGCATGACATCTCTCAACACCCATGTGTTGCCATTCTACATTTTCAGCTGCACTTTTCCTTTGCCAACAATTTTATAAGGCTCATCATCCCCTAAATAAACTATTCCAAAATCTCCATGGACATAGTCACTAAAATATTCTCTATTTGGGGTTGCATGGAAAGAGGCACCAGAATCTAAAACCCAAGATTCTATATTATTATGCAAAGAGAATATAAGAACATCTTGTGCAACAATACCTGCAACTTTTGCTTCTTCTTTACCTTCATGCTGATTGTCTTCTTTAGGTTTTGACCAACAATCTTTGCTTATATGCTTTATCTTTCCACAATTCCAGCAGGCTATCTTCCTGCCATTTCTGGATTTGGATCTACCTCTCATCTTTGACTTAGACCTTGATCTCTGATGCTTGCCCTTCTCTTTTTGCCTTCCCCTACTTTCAAAACTTAAAGCGTTCCTTGATGTTTCCTCTGTGTTTTTCCTGCGAATTTCTTCATTCAAGATTACACTAACAACATCATCTACTTTTAAAATATTTGAAGCAGATGCAGTATTACTAGCTGCCATTACCAAGCTATGCCAGCTTTCAGGTAAAGAGCATAAGATTAATAGAGCTTTAATTTCATCATCAAACACTATTTTGACTGAATTTAATTGATTTACAATTCCATGGAAATCATTTAGATGATTAGATACATATCCACCTTCCTGCATTTGCAAATTAAATAACTGCTTCATAAGATATACCTTATTTGAAGCTGAGGGTTTTTCATATAAATTTGTTAAAGTAAACATTAACTCTACCATTGACTTTGCCTGTGATAAATTAGATATCATAGTAGATGCCAGACTCAATCTTATAGATCCAAGAGCCTTTCATATCAAGGACTTCCCATTCTTCATCTTCCATGTCTGTGGGCTTCTTTGCAGCCCCACCTAATGATAAGTATAGATCTTTTTGATACAAATAATCTTCTATCTGCATTCTCCATAATTGGTAATTCTTGCCATTAAACTTCTCCATTCTCAGTTTACTTTCTTCTGCCATTGCTTCTCCCACTCAAATAGAAACCCCTGTGAGTGACCTGTAATCAACAAACACTAACTAGATCTAAACCACCTGTTAGTCAACCTGAGCTCTGATACTACTTGTTAGGGATCAACCAACAAACTTGATTACTATTGTGCAAGCAACTAAACACAGAATTAAACTAGAAAGATAAATAACTAGAATCAGAAACAACAAAGAATAAGAGATACAAAAAACCACCCTGAAAACTTGTATTAAACTCTTCCAGAAGGAAATACAATGAAGAAAATCACACTTTCTTCTCATACCTCTCAGATGTACAGATCTCTTTCCCTCAAGAGTTCTCTCTCTCAATTACAATCAATTCCAACAACCTGGATTGATTCACATATACAATTGTACTGTTTCACACTAAGCTATGAAGATCTAATCCTATTATATAATATTAGGAAACATGAGCATGCATTCTCCACTGTCAGATAAACCTCTTAATCAAGGGTTCAAATCAGTCCTGCAAAAAATAGAAACGCAGACTCAGTACCATCAGTTAATCTAATCATGCAAACAATCTGTTCATTCATGAAAATAGACTTTTTGGATGCACAGGTAACCGATGTCGGTCCCTACCTGTCTACAAATGATCGATATCAGCCGATTCATAACTGATGTCGGTAGCTCCCAGTCGACCCCTAACTGATGTCGGTCACTCTTGACCGATGCCGGTGACTGTGTAACTCCAGCAACCTACAATTTATTCATTTGGTGAAGCTTTTAGCTCCACAACTCAACATGTTCAATGAGTTCTTAGAACTAGGATGGGTCGATGTCATTTGAGACTCTTAACTGTTAAAGGATTTGGTACAAGACATCCTTGTGAAAAATGGATGTTTTGAGAAGGTCCATGATAGATATTTGGGTAGGTGTATTCTCAAGTTGTTCAACGAGGTTATACTTTCCTTCAAGGGTAGGAAGAGGATGAATTGGGATAATGATTTTATTGAACCTGATTGTGACAATGTAATATAAGGCTTTGACCTTAATGATGGCAATATGATGGTTTGATTTTTTGATGTAACCAATGACAAAATCATAGGGATGTGAGGCTTTGTGAAAATCAACATGATTGGATTGGGTTTTTTTACTAAGATTTCATTGTGGAAGAGTTTGATCATGCTTAAGAAAGGGATATTTATATATATGTAACTATTGGTTATTAGATGTAGGTGCATTCCCTTCAAGTTTAATATCTCCATTATCGATCAAATCTTGGATGTGTTTTTTTAGATTTATGCATTGATTTGTAGAATGGTCCTTGATTTTGTGGAATCCATAATACTCATCCTCTTTGTACCACATAGGTTTCAGTTTGCTCTCATTGAATGGATTTGTTTGCAAAAACATGATCATGTTCACAACAACCAACTTGTGAAAGATGACTTCCAATGAATCTATTAGAGTATACTATTTATATTTGATGTCCTACTTAGGTTGGCCTTGAGGAATGGTAACACTAGAAGTATTTTAAATAGCTTATATGTTCTTTGAACTTGTTATGCCACAAAAATGTTCTTGTTAAATAATTTAGGTTTTTATACTTATGCTTGATTTTATTTATCTTTGGAGAATATTTTCACTAAGCCTTTAGCGAAGAGAGCCTTCTAAATTTGAAAACCTTTCTCAATAATCTCGTCAAAGGTTGTGGCACATTATAGTTGGAGGTGGAAAGCCATTTATGGATTGGTTTTGATAATGAATATGCTGACCAATCACTTCTTAGGGATAGACCAAGGGAACTTGCTTGCCAAGCTCCTCCACCATTACAAGAATGAAGAAAATATTTTGCCATTCCCTTTTGCATTACACAAGTTCATCATAGTGAGTTCATTATTGAAATTGTAAGAGAAATATTTTACAAATATTTTTAATAGATATGAAAAAGTGGTTATATATCCCTCAAGTAGATGTAAGAACCATTTCAAGGCTTAAATGCCTAAGCTCCACCAAAATAGTTGAATAAAATAGATGTCACTGTCCGTAACCTCTTGACAAGACATAAATAAATATTTGACATGTTTCCTTAGATCACCATTTCCCTTGTACTTATAAAATTTGGGTGGTTCAAAGTGTGGGGGAAA
Organism: Torreya grandis; assembly: GCA_037957365.1. NCBI lineage: Eukaryota > Viridiplantae > Streptophyta > Pinopsida > Cupressales > Taxaceae > Torreya > Torreya grandis. The sequence goes on from JARHVA010000217.1 coordinate 4,296,605, forward strand.
AGGTATTTAGAGCATATCTCAGTTGAAGGGATAAGGGCACAACTCCTCAAATTTGTGTTTCTTACTTTGAGTGCATGTTTGTAGTCCTTGGAGGCATCTTTAATAGCTTGCCACTCTTGGAAAAATGGTGTACCTACAAGTGGTGATGATGGTGGTAGGATAAATGGAGTCTTACAGGAATTATTGGTGTTTGATTATTGCTGATTAGATTATTGGTTTTGTTTTGAAGGTTTGGATATTGTAGGAATGATGTGAAAGGCTAGGTTCACCAATTGTTGGGTCATTTACTATATTTGGTTGAACAAAAAACAATTTTGATCTTATTGGAGTTGTTGTGCTATAATTATATTCCCTTTGTTGTGGGGTATATTAGGATTGGGATTGTAGCTGGTAGATGCAATGTTTTGATCGATGAGGTTATTTGAATTAAATTGATTTAGATTTGGGATAGTGTGTTCTTTATTACTTATGGTGTGGGTCAAGTTATTGGGATTGTGGTTTGTAGTAAGTCAAGCTCATATCTTTATGAGTCATATAATGGGATCATCCTTGTTCTTGAATAGATATTGGTAAACTTGGGCTTTACCTTGATCAATTTTAAATAAGTCATTGCCTATGTTGTTATATTTGAATTGATTGGAAAGTTTTACAATATCGTCATTGTGAAAGCATTCTTAATCAAAGTGAAACAATTATGATTGAAAGGATTTTCCATAAATGGGTTTAGATTTAGTCTTGATTGAAGTCTTATTTTGGGTGCCATATATTTGCATTTAGTTTAGTTCAATTTATATATGATTTGGTTTAGTTTGGATGGATTTAGTTTAAAATTGCTTTACCATAAAGTGGGAACAATCAATTATGTACAAGATAACAACCTATGCTAATGAAGTGGGATTGTAACCAGATAGTGGCCCATGGATAATACCTCAAAGGTATGCTATGGGTAATCTTGGGGAATGTTGTGTTCTCGACACCATTATTCATTTGTAGCCAAATAGAAACTATGCTAGGTTTGACTGAATGACTAGGGGAGTTTGTTGATGTGGGTTTTATGCACATCAAAGATTAGTATTATAAATTCCCTATCATTTTAATATCAGTGGAAATTCACTCCAAAAAATGAGTTAAAATTATTGGTTTTTCAAATAACCATGTGGTGAAATAATGGTGAGCATAGTGGTTATTTATCTTAGATGGTTCAGATATGTTGGGTGCATAACATTTAACCTATAAGTTTACTTGTGATGGATTGACGAATCTAAACTATGATGGGTCTGATAAAAAGGAATAAAAGGAAAGAAAGGTAGGGAAAAAAATAAGGGGTTCTATGATCAAATTAAACATTAAACCCTTCCAAGCTAACTTTTTATAATAATCTAAGGATATGTCATAAACTAATGCCTAATATGGGTTAGTTGTGAGCATAAAACATAAACAAACACAATGAAGAGTCAAAGGAAACACTTGCAATATGACCCACTAATTATAATCAAAGATATTGTTAGTAGTAGATTACCATGCATATACAATGTCATTAATACATTATTATTTTTAACCAAAGATCTAATTAAGATTAACAGAATGTTCCAATCACTGAAAATATAACACATACACAATATCCTATATATTTGTCAACTTAATGGAAATTCTTCAACTAATCACATAAAATTGGAAGGGACAACACATTCACATAAACTCAGAGAATAGTTTTAGAATCTTTAATGTTTGTATTAATTTACAAATTCTCCTCTCTTTAGAATGAATGAAATTCAAACATACACAGATTTGGATGGGCACTGCATCATCTTCAAAGCTTTTTCCAAATTTATAAAGTCTAAAATAAGACTGAGTCTTAATTTATCATGCAAGTCTTGCATGAATGCAATATTTATAAATACAATAATCTTAATTTAACTTTACAGTATGCATGTACAAAAATATCAATAAGATATATAAATAATACACCAAAATTAGATCTCAAAAATATCTTCACAAATACTAAGTTGAATTACTAGTGATGACTAGACTTGAACTAGACTAGACTTTAATTAGAACTAATTGAATAGTCATGCTGAAAACAATGGATTTTGATGTGGCACTGACCATGAAAAGACCTAAGATTACCTTAGTGACTAGAGGTGTGACTACAGTTACCACCAAAGTAGGTCTTGACTAGGCATGCACAAGAGCTATAGTAGAAGCAACTGTAGAAAACATGACCCCTGATAAAGTACCCATTAGTGAATGTGCAGAAGAAGATGATGTAGCTATTTATGATTAATCTTGAGATGATGAAACTCCTACATGAGCATCCAACCACTCTCTCTCTACACAAATCTTAAATTCATTTACACATGCACAAAATTTGATTCTATCACTTCAAAATTGATGATGAGAGTTTTGAATAAAACATGGATGTTACCACTCAATTTCCTATGTAGCTTCTATTGGCCACTTTTGGCCCAAATATAAAGCTCTTGCATGGTTTGATGAGGAAGTGGATCAAAGGCTTGAGAGAGGGTCCAAGCAAGGTTTTCTAAGGATCCAATAGCAGTGTTCAAGGGTAAGTCTGTAAGCCAGAAGCTAAGTGCAAAGTATCTTTTTTAGTTAAATATTTCTTATTCATTCTTTCAAACTTTGTATGGGACTAAGTGTTTCTCTTCTCTAGGGAATTTCATTTCTGACTAAGTGTTGGAATTATTTTAGATAATTTGTCCTAAAGAAAGGTATTGAAGACTCTTTTCTCGGAAAAAGTGTATTTTTTGAAGATTCGAAGGGACAAAACATTTTTTTCAAAGGGCACTTTTCAAAAGAAATGACGCTAAACTCTTTTTTCAAAAGATATCCTTTCCCTTCGAAAAAAGAACTTTGCAAAAAGTCGAAGGGTCCGTTTTAAAGGACCAAAAGACCTCATCAGAGCAAAGTGGCCAAACAATTTTTTTGAAGGGTATTTTCAAAGTGAAAGGATATTTTAAAGAATTATGAAGGGTCCATTTCATTTAATCTGAAATATCCTTGACAAAAAATCTGAAGACATGATTTCTTGCAGACAAATTGTCTGTAGGAGGGGTTTAAGCAAATTGTCTGAAAGAAAGGTTCATCTTAAAGTGTTGAAACAATCCCTTCGGGAGAGAAGTCCAAAGAAATTCCTCTAAAATTATAGCTCAGAGAATTTTTTTTGAAGGAATTGTCCGAGGAAAATGGCTGAAATAAGTTGTGTTGTCCCCGAAAAATGCCACTCATTTTTGGGACAACCTACAGACCAAAATTTCTCTCTTCTCTTCTCAAAATTTGTTCTGAGCTTTCAAATTCCTCATTTTTAAGCTTTTTTCGTAAAGGGATTCACAGGCTCAATAGGTTAAAAAAGCTTCTACAGGGGATTTCAATCAAAAGAACAAGCTTCTAACACTTAGTCATTTCCAGGATCGGTTCAGCACCTCGGTTCAATCAAAAGAGTTCAATCGGCACATGATAGAGGACAAAGGCTTGAACCATTGAACTTTGAACCACTTTGGTTCAAAGGTTCAATGGGTTCAATGACCAAGTTGGTTCAACGTGCTTGGTGCAAAAGATCAAAAGGGCTTAGCCAAATAATGAAGGATGAGCATATTGAACCATTGAACCGTTGAACCAAAGTTAGTTCAATCGGTTGGTTCAATTGGCAGGTTCAAGGGGCTGCCCCAAAGTGAAAAAGGCAAGTGCCCTTGTGGAGGGCAAGCAACATTGGTTCTAAGGTCAAAGAAAAGACATAATTCCTTTAGATTTGTTCAAAGGCCCAAAAGGAACAATTATTTCAGACTTTTTGTCTGATGGAAATGGCTAAGTCCAAGAGGCCAAAATAATTCTCTCGAGAAGATTTTCTCAGAAAAATGTTAAGGCAAAATTCCTTCAGACTTTTTGTCCGAAGGAATTCACCCAAAAAAAAAGTCTGAAGAAAAGGAAAAGAATGAATGGCCAAGTAACAAGAAACTTTCCTTTGGACATGTTGTCCGAAGGAATTCTTTCGGGCTTTTTTCCCGACGAAAAAAGCCGCCGAAGAAGTAAGAACCCACCGGGGAAGTTGAAGCCCGAAGGACAAGTACCCTTGTGGGGGGCACTTGGCGACAGAGAAAGGATTGTTTTAAAAGTCTGAAGGGACACCTTTCCTTCAGGACGTTCCAAAGGCTGAACAAAGACGCAAAAAGAAACTTTCATAGACTTAGACAAAAAGGGGCTTTAAAGGATGAACCGAATGAACCGGATGAACTGATTAAACCATTGAACCGTTGAACCAAAAGGTTCAATGGGTTCAAGGTTCAAACAGAGCTTAGAAATATAAAAGAAGCAGTGTTTGAGTGAGACACAAAATAAACCAATGAACCGATTAAACTTTGAACCGAAAGAGTTCAAAGTTCAATAGTTCATAGGTTCAAAAGTTCAAAGGCAGCCTCAGTCAAGAGAGAAGCAACAAACAAGTGGTTCAACGGATGGTTCAACCAAAGAGTGGGAAAGTGATTGAACTAGGAAGCAATGGAACAAAAGAAACATAATTAACCAATGAACCAATGAACTTTCATAGGTTCACAGGTTCAAGGTTCAACATGGTTCAAACAGCTGGCGACCATTGACGGCCCCTTAGACGTCAAATTTAAAGTGAGGAAAAATCTGTGGAAATTCAAATAGAGCACGGAACTTAAAGGAAGAACCAAGCAATTAAATGAAAAGAGAGCCCAAAGATTTAAATTGCTACAGGGAAGAGAATATCGATGCAAAGGACCAGAATTATCTTCGAAAGAGTTATTTCTAGTAGGCAGAACAGTGGATCGAGTAGACTTCTGGACGCACCAAACCAAGGACGTGACCTATTTTTATTCCATGAAGTAAAGAAAAATTGGAAAAGGACCAGATCGTCCATACCAAGGAAGAAACATATTAGATGAAGGGACACGCCATAGTTATGGCAGCACACTGTTCTCAGCATGGTCTCTCTAGACAAGACTGAAGGTGCATTGAAGACATTGACTGCAGCATGGGCCGTCCCATGGAAAAGGGTGCCAATATTTGCATGGTGGATATACGTTTGTATTTTCTCTCATTTTTAAGGGAGACTTTTAATTTTTACAAGAGCAAAACTCTGCCCATTTTGAAAGAAGAAGACTGAGATTTTGAGCTCAGATTGTAATTTTATTTTCATTTTTATCTGAATGGGAAAGCAGGTTGTTTACAGACTTTGTGCTATTTTGAATTGTATCATTTTAGAAGATAATTCTTACATCTGTCTTCTGAAGGTGTTCTTATTCATTTAATTTGGCAAGCAAAATTAGTGAAAGTAATAGGGAAGTGTCCTGAAACCAACTGTGGGAAGACTTTGTGCTTTCACAATTATTTTCAGTTTGTGTTTTTCTTTTTTTTGTGTTGAGGATTTTGGGATGACTTTGTGCCCCCATTATCCTTTGTGATATACTCTTTGGGCATTTGAGGTGGAAAATTTGCATTTTGTTTCATCCTAATGTTATTACGCCCTTTGGTTATTGGTTACTTTCACTACCTAAAAGAAACTCTTGCTGTTTCTTGTAAGAACACTTCTGAAAGAATAAAAGTGCCTTTAGTGTTTACCCCAGGATTTTCTCCTTTGTCTGTGTGCATCATCTCTGAAAGAAGAGAGATGGATGGTTTATTCTACCCCCATGTGTTATTTTCTGCTTATTTATTTTGTATATAGCTCCTACGTATCTATGGGGAACCTCCCTTTGATGAGAGGAGAGATTTGTCTCCGGTTGATGTAGTAAAGCTACACACCTAGTCGACCAATCTTCCTACTGTGGTTGATCAGACCTATTTTGTTGATCAGTACATTGATTGACAAAATATTCACCCAACAGTTTTTGGCGACTCTGTTGGGGACACAGTAATTTGTGTAATTTGGAACCTCAAGTTTCAGATTGAAACATCACCTGTGTCTTACCCATTATCATTATAAATTTATCCATGCATTTTGATGTGGAAGAATGAACTGCTTCAGTGCTTTCCCATTGTTAATTTTTCCTCCCCAGCCTCACAGAATAGTTTTTGGCAACTCTGCTGGGGATGAACATGCAGTCTGAAGCCTCAAGTTTTAGATTGAAGTAGGTCCTTCCCTTATCCATTATATTATAGACTCTGGCGACTCCATTCCATGTCTTACCCATTATCATTATAGCCTTACCATCTTCCTCCACTTTTGTTATTTTATCTGGTCTGCAAAACTAGAGCTGCTAGAAAAGAGTGCACAGTTTGAAGCCTCAAGCCTCAAGCTAAAGCAGGGCCAGTTCTTTTCTATTTTTTATTTTGCAATCTAGCCACTCCACCCAGATTTGTTATCCCTATTTTTCATAATTAAATCATGGAAGTTCGAGGCCCCTGGGGTAACTCTTTTGGCCCACTCAACTTGACTCCACCTCTGCATGAACTTCCACGCAGTTCAAGAAAGAATTTCTCCAAATTATTTGGTGATGGGAAGGTTCATCCTGATGAACACATCACAGCTTTCAGCATAGCCTACGGTGTAATAGGGGTGGAATTTGAAGACATAGAAGTCAGGCTATTCATGGAGACACTACAAGGTGTTGCTGCAGACTGGTTCTACCATCTGCAAGCTAGATCAGTGACTGATTGGGATACACTCAAAGCCAATTTTGAAGCTAGGTTCAAGCCTACAGAGGATGCACATGCTTTGCTGGCCCAACGCACTCAGATGAAGATGGAACCTCATGAGCCTATGAGGGATTTTATTGCCAGGTTCAACAAGTTAAAGCACAGGATTCCCATGATCGCCCAACTGACACCTCAGAATCTTATGTGTTTCTTCATCAACTTATAACTGCCTGAAGTGAGTTTTCTATTGAGACGGGCTAGACACATATACCTTGAGACTGCTCAAGACTTGGCTACTGAGCTAGAAGATGGCCTTATCTTGGCAGGAAAGATAAGGAGAGATCCTAACAGAGATAAACCCTCTTCATCTTTTGAATACTCACCCACAGTCACCACTGACCCAATGGTACAAAAGCTAGCAAATGAATTGCTAGCCTTGAAAAGGCAAATGGCACAAGGTATGTCTTCTACTCCTCTATATAAAGATATACCAAGAAGGACAGTCCTCAATCAACCATATCAAGGCAATGCTTCCAGAAGTCAAGGGCAACCAAATCATCTTCCTCCCCCACAGAGAAACCTTTCCCTTGGAGCACCTCCAACCAACTCAGCAATGGGATATCTAGAAACAGAACATGTTTTCTATTTCCAACCTGAGTTTGATCAAGAAGAATTAGCTGGCGACTCCCACATCAATTTCTTGAATTATCAGGATGAACCCAGAAGTGAAGGTGAAGCAGATGAGGGATCATACGTAGTATTCCCCTGGCCTGAGAATCAGTCAACCCATCAAGTTGATAAATAAAGAATAAAGGAATGAACTCAGCCTACAAATCTAAGTTCTAAGCGGGGAACCACTCTGCCTTTCCAGTCAAAGGACCCAGTGATTGTCAAGAAGGTTAGTACATTAAACATCTTTGCACCTTCTACTTCAACTTTGCACATCAGTCCTCCCCCTCCAAAAAACTAAAAGGATGAACTCCCATCCTCTCTTCCAAGTCTATCTCAATCATTTAATATGATTGATCATGTTAAAAAATCCAAAATTCAAATGATTGAATTGAATCCCTACAAGCCAATTTTGAGCAATTAAACATTGGTGGAGAACCAGGTGTAGACCTATCTGAGGCAAAGATTGTGGTTACCCAAATGTTAGCCCTTATTGCTCAAATTTTATTTGAGCCTTCAGGCTGGGGTAATCACTTCTTGACCATAGAGGATGCTCATGTCCCAGCTGATGAAAGTCTTGTAGCTGGCAATCCAAGATTCCATCCAAACAAGACATCAAAAAAATTGGTAGGGCGCAGTACAAATCAAGAAGGATATTGCATCTCCCATGAAGAGAAATCTGATAGAAGATCAACTTTTGATGATGCTTGGATCCTGGAATCTGATGGCAACAATTCTTCCACAACTGGATGTGGATCTCTATTGCTCGGATTAAAAATTGCTCAGGGCGAAGAGGTCAAACTCCTTCACACCAAAGGAGACGCTAAGCTGATGGTTTTTTAGGAGTTTGATGTTGACAATCAAAGCATGTGTTGGACTGAACCAATAGAACAACAAGCTATGGTAGTGGACCATACTGTTGTACTCCAAAGTCAGCAAAAGGAACTCTTCGCAGAGCGAGCAAGGAGTTATGGTTTTCAAATTAAAGATCACGTCCTACCATGGGGCAAGAAGAAGAAAGACCCAAGAGGAAGATGCAAAAAATTAGTTTCCTGGTGGAGAGCTCCATTCGCCCGTCACCGTTTCTGGGGGCAAAATGGTTTCTTGTTGGTTTATTAAGATGGCATCTCCTTTTCTTTGCCTCACAAGGAGCAGTGTCTGAAGTACTTCAATTCTTTAAGTATCAGATAAGTTCACCTATACATATGTATATATGTATAGTCTTTAGTTCTATTTTGTGCTTTTCATTTTCATTTTATTTTTTAGCACCTTTCTTTTTGGGTAGCACGACTCTGTAGCCCAATGGCACACTTCAAGGCACTGGAGATTCTAGTTTCTACTCCCCTCAGATGTGTTTCAAGTTTCCAACTAAAGGTAGTTTCCCAACTGGAGCCAGCTGTTGTCTCTGAAAAATGCCACTCATTTTTGGGAAAACCTACAGACCAAAATTTCTCTCTTACCTTCTCAAAATTTGTTCTGAGCTTTCAAATTCCTCATTTTTAAGCTTTTTCCATAAAGGGATTCATAGTTTCAACAGGTTAAAAAATCTTCTGTAGGGGATTTCAATCAAAAGAACAAGTTTCTAACACTTAGTCATTTCCAGGATTGGTTCAGTGGCTCGGTTCAATCAAAAGAGTTCAATCGGCACATGATAAAGGACAAAGGCTTGAACCATTGAACTTTGAACCACTTTGGTTCAAAGGTTCAATGGGTTTAACGACCAAGTTGGTTCAACGTGCTTGGTGCAAAAGATCAAAAGGACTTAGCCAAATAATGGAAGATGAGCCTATTGAACCATTAAACCGTTGAACCAAAGTTGGTTCAAGGGGCTGCCCCAAAGTGAAAAAGGCAAGTGCCCTTGTGGAGGGTAAGCAACATTGGTTTGAAGGTCAAAGAAAAGATAGAATTCCTTCAAATTTGTTCAAAGGCCCAAAAGGAACAATTCTTTCAGAATTTTTGTCCGATGGAAATGGCTAAGTCCAAGAGGCCGAAAGAATTCTCTCGGGAAGATTTTCTCAGAAAAATGTTAAGGCAAAATTCCTTCGAACTTTTTGTCCAAAAGGAATTCACTCGGAGAATTTTTTTGAAGAAACAAAAAAGAATGAATGGCCAAGTAAGAAGAAACTTTCCTTAGGACATTTTATCTGAAGGAATTCTTTTAGGCTTTTTGCCCGATGGAAAAATCCCGCCAAAGAAGTAAGAACCCACTGGGGAAGTTGAAGCCTGAAGGACAAGTACCCTTGTGGGGGGCACTTGGTGACAGAGAAAGGACCGTTTTAAAAGCCCAAAGGGACACCTTTCTTTCGGGATGTTCCAAAGGCTGAACAAAGACGAAGAAAGGAACTTTCATAGACTTAGAAAAAAAGGGGCTTCAAAGGATGAATCGAATGAACCGGATGAACTAATTGAACCATTGAACCGTTGAACCAAAAGGTTCAACGGGTTCAAGGTTCAAAGGTTCAACCAGAGCTTAGAAAGATAAAGGAAGCAATGTTTGAGTGAGACACAAAATAAACCAATGAACCGATTGAACTTTAAACTGAAAGAGTTCAAAGTTCAATGGTTCATAGGTTCAAAAGTTCAAAGGCAACCTCAGTCAAGAGAGAAGCAACAAACAAGTGGTTCAACAGATGGTTCAACCAAAGAGCGAGAAAGATTGAACCAGGAAGAGATGGAACAAAAGAGACAGAATGAACCAATGAACTTTCATAGGTTCAAGGTTCAACATGGTTCAAGCAGCTGGTGACCATTGATAGCCCCTCAGACATCAAATTTAAAGTGAGGGAAAATCTGTGGAAATTCAAATAAAGCACAGAACTTAAAGGAAGAACCAAGCGATTAAATGAAAAAAAAGCTCGAAGATTTAAATTGCTACAGGGAAGAGAAAATCGATGCAAAGGACTAGAATTATCTTCAAAAGAATCATTTCTAGTAGGTAGAACAGTGGATCGAGTAGACTTTTAGGCACACCAAACCAAGGATGCATCATATTTTTCTTCCATGAAGTAAAGAAAAATTGGAAAAGGACTAGACGGTCCATACCAAAGAAGAAACATATTATATGAAGGGACATGCCATAGTTATGGCAGTGCACTGTTCTCAGCATGGTCTCTCCAGATAGGACTGAAGGCGCATTGAAGACGTTGACTGTAGGATGGGCCATCCTATGGAAAAGGGTGCCAATCCTTGTGTAGTGGCTATAAGTTTGTATTTTCTCTCATTTGTAAGGGATACTTTTCATTTTTACAAGAGCGAAACTCTGCCCATTTTGAAAGAAGAAGACTGAGACTTTGAGCTCAGATTATAATTTCATTTTCATTTTTATCTGAATGAGAAAGTAGGTTGTTTACAGACTTTGTGCTATTTTGGCTTGTATCATTTTAGAAGATCATTCTTACGTCTGTCTTTTGAAGGTATTCTTATTCATTTAATTTGGCAAGCAGAATTAGTGAAAGTAATAGGGAAGTGTCCTGAAACCAATTGTGAGAAGACTTTGTGCTTTCACAATTGTTTTCAGTCTATGTTTTTCTTTTCTTTTTGTGTTGAGGATTCTGGGATGACCTTGTGCCCCCATTATCCTTTGTGATATACTCTTTGAGCAGTTGAGGTGGAAAATTTGTGATCTATTTCATTCTGCTATTACTATGCCCTTTGGTTACTGGTTACTTTCACTACCTGAAAGAAACTCCTATTGTTTCCTGCAAGAACACTTCTGAAAGAAAAGAAGTGCCTTCAGTGTTTACACTAGGATTTTCTCCTTTGTCTGTGTGCATCATCTCTAAAAGAAGAGAGATGGATGGTTTATTCTTCCCCCATGTGTTATTTTTTGCTTATTTATTTTGTATATAGCTCCTACGTATCTATAGGGAACCTCCCCTTGATGAGAGGAGAGATTTGTCTCCGGTTGATGTAGTAAAGCTGCACACCTAGCCTACCAATCTTCCTGTTGTGGTTGATTAGGCCTATTTTGTTGATCAGTATGCTGATTGACAAAATATTCACCCAACAAGTTGTTTGAAGGAATTGATGACGGGCCCACACACGTCAAAATCTAAACCCCTGCAAGTAGCCATTGGTATTTAAGAAGATCAAAAGAAGCTACACAATCTATAGACTTGTATCGACATAAATGGCTATAGGAAAACCAATGTCTTTAGATTGGTTTTCCATCTATAGAAAATATTTGGCCTAGGTTTCAAAGTAGAAGTTGGTTTATACAATTAATGAAGAGGCTCTCATCCTTAGACATGGTCATTATCTCCAACAAACAACCACTCAATTCAGAGGCAACATGACTCAGTCCAAATTAAAATTTATAGGGATTTTGTCTTTATACGTGTAAGATAAGTGAAGGATGGTGTGGAAGTGAAAGATGAAGATCATTTGATTAAAAGAAGTAGCTCGAGCATTAAAGACATTCTTGGACTTTTCCTTTTTAGTGGATCATGACATCATCATCCTCAACAAGTTCTTGTCTTCTAGTGTGTTTCTCAACCAATGAGAGGGCTTGAATAATATTGGAGGTAATGGTGGTTAATTTGTTAAAGAAAGATTAGTTATAATTAACCCAAATGTGTGTGAGAATTCACAGAGGGTGGTTAGATCTCATTTATTGAATTTTTTTTGCTTGCCTCTTCTCTTTTCTTCTTCCTTTTTTTTATATATCTCTGTTGGCTTCCCCATATAAAGATATATCCTCATTTGATAAGGAAAATCCATGTAAATTTTTTTAAGAAAGACCTTTTGAAGCAATAAATATCAATTTTTACCTATCTCTTGCCTAAAAATTGTGTTTAGCAAGCTTTTGCATGATGGCCTTGTGAAGAAGTGTTCTTCCATGTCTATTGTCCTTCTTTATTGCCTATTTTTAGGTGTTTTAAAGTTATTTAAAGGTATAAAATTGAGCTCTTTCTGCCATTAATGGATTCTTGGTGTGTATTTTGAGATTCCTCTTTGCTTCATATATTGTTTGGCGAGCCTAATTTATGAAACACTTATGCAAATTAACTAGTTTATGAGGTTGTGTGAGCAAGAATTATCTTATGTTGAATTAGTGTTTATTTCAAGCTTATGTAAGTGTCAATCAATTTGGTGTATAACCCATTTATCTCTCTTATTTACCCTATACCCCCTCTCTACCTCTTTTTCAAGTAGAAACATTAGTTTGGGTGATCTATCAAGAGGAAACTGAGCTTCTCTGGAGGTTCAACCTCACTACAAGATACCCACAGCCTGAGGTTACTCCAATATTGTAGATGGGAGTGAGAGAGCCTAAAAAACTCTCCCACAAGGGTGAAATTCTATCCCACAATAGCTTCACTTAAAGGATGAAATATACCTCAAGCACTTGTGCTTGGTCCACCCTCTCTTTGAAAAATGCAACTAATTTTACAACCTGATCACTACTCCCATAGAATGTATTATCCACCTTTACTTTGAACTTATCTATCGAGGACTAGAGTAAAGTGTTGAAGAATGTTATATTAATCACTTATCCTTAGGGCATGTATATTGAGGTAATATGCATTTCTCCAAGTATCTCATTGGATTTTTGTTCTTGGTCAATTAAATACTTGACTAACTCTTTCATTTGACTATGCCATTGATTCAAATCATCTCTTTCACTATTAACATAGATTTGAGCCCATGATAAATATTTGATTGGTAGTAAATTTAGCTAAGGGTATGATTTTCCCTCACCACCTTGGAAATAAAGTATACTTGAAGTAAAAATTTCTCAATAATTCACCAAAAAATACTACATTGCCCGATTGAGGTTGTGATTCTACTTGAGATTTATGAATGGAGCACTTAAGCTTATATAATGACTGAAAAAAACTTTGTACATTTTCCAAATATCATCTAGGGCTTTAATTCTATCATGCACCTTGAGTATTTTATTGGTTTGTTGCAGCCCTCAATTTTTTTATTCAGAATTCCCCTAGTGGCATCAACCATAGAAATAGGGTCTTCTTAGAATTCATCCTCCTCTCCATGAGTGGTATTTGTCTTCTTGGTTAGTAAGAAGAGTTCCTCCTATTTTATGAATTGAGTATGTTTTCCACATGTTAGTGTTCTTCTCACTCTTTTCATTTTGTTAGAGTCTTGATCAAAATCTATAGTTATTCTTGGCTCTTCAATGATAACCAAGTCCTATCTATTCAATTGTTCACATTGCATATTTTGAATCCACAAATCTATCACTAGTAGGTCTTGAGAGGAAGTCTAGTTAGAAGATGAGATGGTAGGAGATGAAGGGCTTCATGGAGGTGGCATAAGGGTAGAGGGGTCAAGTAAGGGAGATGAAATGGGATATGTAGAAATTAAATGGAAAGGTAGAAAAACCATATTCTATTTTGAAATCTTAGTATGAGGAGGAGTCCTAATGATATATTTAATGAAGTTAGGAGACTCATAGACTATGACCATTAGTGACTTTGTTTGGAGGCTTTATGCCATTGATTTCCCTAATTGAGTAGAAAGGTGTGTCTATAAAGGATGTGTGGAAAATATTTACTGAGACATTAAATCTTCAAAATGTGGGTAAGTTACTTTGGTATCTATGTTAATTATACAAAAAAAAGGTTGTGTAATGGCATCCTATGTTAGATTTTACAAAATGGTGCAATTGGTGTACATGTGACAATCATGGTGATAGTGGTATAATTAGTAGTAACATTAATAAATTAATTAAAAATTGTAGGAAAAAATAGTGATAATAATACCAACCAAATAAAAATGAAGTTGCAACAATGAGAGGTACAACTGAAGTAGTTGGGACAACATGAGAGGCAGGGGAGGTAGTGACCTATATTGAGTCCTATGCAATAGACATTGAAGTAATCACATGAGGAATAAATTAAGTAGTTGATGCAACTATTGTAATGTCATCTATTATATCTTGTTGTTCTACAACTTTATCCAAAATAGGATATTGATCCCCCTTTCCAATTTTTTCTTTCTCTTCATCTTGAATGTGAGGAGGATTAGGGATTGGAGTTCCAAAGGTTCCATGTGGAAGAAATTAAAAAAAACATCAAATGTATCCCCTCCTTCTAGGTCCTTTGTATAGTTTTATTCTAAATCCCCCTATTATGTAGACTCATATAAATGCTCCCATGATAAATATTCTTCTACATACTCATCCTTTGAGTGAGAGTAGGTGATCCATAATGATGTACCTGAATAGTGGTATAGCCTCTCTTATTCATATGTGACCTTATGTGCATGCTAGGTGATGGGAAAAGTCTTCCTCATATAAGTTAACACATGAGGAGTAGTTGTAATGTGTATTAGAGGAGGAGGAAGTGAATGAATAACAACTGGAGCATGAGGTAGTAGGACTATGGTAACTACTGGAGTGAAGGAAAATGTAAATTAGGGAACTAAGGGTGCCCTTGTGTCAATATAAGGATCTTGGGTCTCTGCATCCTTTGGACTTTGAAGGTTTTTGAGGACCATTGCCTCCAATTTTTCATCTATCTCTTCTTTTATGTCCTCTTCTTCTTGAGGTTGCTCAACTTGTTTAGGGGCCTATTCTTTGAACTCTTATTTTATCATAATTTCATCAACCCTTGTAATGGAGGGATCATTTTGGATCATCTGAAAATCCATACAGACATCCTAACCTTCCTCATCCTTGTATAGACTTCAAAGTCATCCTTAGGATTTAGAAAGATCAAATCAAGTTCATACTCATAATGTCCAAAATTTTTCTTGAATTACCTTTGGTACTTATTTATTTGTTTCATTATTACTCTCATGGGGTGATAGAATCTGAATGTAACCAGTCTAAACCTAAAATAACCTATATGTTTTGAGGTGTTGAATAACTGTTCCCAATTTTGGAACTATTGCCTTCCCAATGCTGAGGGGTACCATATGATATTTGGCCAATTTGACCCTCCTCAAGTTCTCATCCACACTATTAAGTAGCTAATAAGATATCTCTTGCTCAACTAGATTGTATGGGATAAGCATAGGTACATAGAAATGGGATAGTAATGTACCCTCAACTCTGATAATTATATGATTAGGGTCAAATCATTAGTCACCCAATGAGTTGAGTCATTATTTGATATCTGTGGATAGTCTTGGCATCATATGCCCATTTATTGCTTTGTAAACCATGCAAATTTTTTTATACATAGTAAAGAGTCAAGAATTTATTTGTTCACCTTAGTGAAGAATGCATATTCAGTACCTGGGTCTAGGTGTTGGTCAGTACCATGAATGAGAACCATACATATCCTTTTTATTTGGTATTTGACAAATGATGTTGATTGGGGCACAAAAAGGGTTGTTTTGAATCCATTCTTGTTGTGATAAGTGAATTCTATGTTATGCATCCTCTAATTTTGCCAAATACCTCAAGAGACAGATTGAAATTCTATCGAATGATCAAAATAAGGTCAATGGAACTCATAGATACAACCGTTTACAATAGAAAATTCAAAGAAAGAGAATGCAAGAATTAAAAGAGACAAAAATGAAAGTGGGAAAACATAATTGGAGTTAAAAAAGGTAATGCATGGACAATCATAAAATCACTAAAATATAAACCCAAGTTCGTGTGATTTTATTATGGGTCATATTTAAGTTGAGTTAAAAAGGTAGTTATGTAGCTACCTAAGGAGCAAAGGCCTACATAAAGGGTGATTTTTATTGTAATAGGGTTAAAAATTTCTTATTTTTGGCTCATGGGAAAGGGTTGTTGCATCAAACAAGTGAATGAAGTGTATTACTAGAGGGGTCTTATGACACAATTTTTTATAAAATACCTCTATATTTTTTTATGGAAATAAACACAAAGCCTTTGTTTCCTAGAGAGGGTTTCACTTAGCATTAAATAATCTGGGTTGGAATCTTCCTTTCAGCATTGTAAATGGAAATGTAAAAAAATCAACTAGAGAATAAAGATTATTGGAAGCTCAAAGTCTTTGTTCAAACTAGATTATGTGTATACAACATAAAGCATATTCTATAGGGTTTAAAACACAATTTACAAAGCCAAGAGAATTTACATTTCATCAAGAAAACACAAATTTTTAATGAATTTCTTCATAAATTGTAATACAAATTTCATAAACAAGAAATATCAAAATACACAAGGTAATCCACTCACTTTATATATTTTTTGCATTGCAAGCACAAAACTCCTTGAAAGTGAACAATTCAATACAAAGATGCAACAACCTTTTCCCATGAGCCAAGAGGAAGAAATTCTAAATCCTATTACAATAGAAATCACCCTTTATGTAGACCTTTGCTCCTTAGGTAGCTACATAACTACCTTTTTAACTCAGCTTGACTTAACCACAACACATAATAAAATCACATCAACTTGGGTTTATATTTTAGTGACTTTACGTTTGCCCATGCATTACCTTTTTTAACTCTAATTACATTTTACCACTTTTATTTTTGTCTCTTTTGTTTCTTGTATTTTCTTTCTTTGAACTTTCTATTGTTAACGGTTATATATCTGAGTCCAATTGACCTTATCTTGATCATTCGATAGAGTTTCAATCCATCTCTTGAGGGATTTGGCAAAATTAGAGGATACATAACATAGAAGTCGCCTATTACAACAATAATGGATTCAAAACAACCCCTTTTTTGTGCCCTAATCAACATCATTTGTCAAATACCAAATAAAATGGAGAAGATGATCCATGTCAAGAGTATATTGGTCAAGCACTAATGGAAGGTTATCTAAATTACCTTGTTCATCAAGTTCTTTGATTTCTTTATTAAGTTTAGAACGTGACAAGAAGTGAAGAAAACCCACAGGGACATTACTCTTTCTAGATGTAACAAATCTTTGTAACTCTCCCAAAAGGTTCAAATAATGTTCTTACAAAATTCTCATTAGCATTATTTGGAAGATTGCTGACAAATGCAATTTTAACCTTTTTCAATTTAGAGGGATCAACCTCTAGTTCACTTTTAGCTCAGTCTACTATAGGATGCCACTTGCATCCAAGCAAAAAGTATTTTTTGCTCCCTAGTGCAAAGACTGAAATGATAACCTTATCCCCTTCAACAATGTAAGTATAAACAACTTTAAGAGACTGTATTTCATGAACTGTTTTGAATCGTGAACTATTTTTGCATAGGTTGACTCTGTTATAAGAAGATCAAGGAATAGGTGATCTATTTGAACAACTCCTAGATGTCTATCAGGGGTCATATTATAATAACCTATTTAAACAACACTATTATCTCCAAATTTAATGTAAACATAACAACCCCAAGAACATGTCCTACATAGTAAGCTCTAATTTGGAGATCAACATCAACTTGTATTGTTTGTTTCAAATCCATAGTTGTAACTTTTTTCATGCATTGGCAAATTTGAAGGACACTAAATTGATGTAATTACCCTCTTATATCAACCATAACTTTATAATAGCCTTCCAACATTAAAAGTGCAAGAGCATTAGTGGGGTAAGTCATATAGATGGGTTCTTCATATCCAAGAACCTCATTGAAGTATGTAATATCTCCTATACGATCCAAACAAAAATGTTAATTATAACATAGGTAATGTTGCTAATTCTAACGAGAAATTTTTATAAGAATATTTTTTGAACCTTTTGGGGGAGTTACAAAGAGTTTTTACATCTAGAAAGAGTAATGTCCCTGTGGGTTTTCTTCACTACTTGACATGTTCTAAACTTAATAAGGCAATCAAAGAACTTGATGAACAAGGCAATTTATATAACCTTCCATTGGTGCTTGACCAATATACTCTTGACATGGATTGTACTCTCCATTTTATTTGGTATTTTACAAATGATGTTGATTGGGGAATAGAAAAGGGTTGTTTTGAATCCATTGTTGTTGTGATAGGCGACTTCTATGTTATGCATCCTCTAATTTTGCCAAATCCCTCAAGAGACAGATTGAAATTCTATCAATTGATCAAAATAAGGTCAATGGAACTCGGAGATACAATTGTTTACAATAGAAAGTTCAAAGAAAGAGAATACAAGAAATAAAAGAGACAAAAATAAAAGTGGGAAAACGTAATTGGAGTTAAAAAAGGTAATGCATGGACAATCGTAAAGTCACTAAAATATAAACCCAAGTTGATATGATTTTATTATGGTTCATAGTTAAGTTGAGATAAAAAGGTAGTTATGTAGCTACCCAAGGAGCAAAGGCCTACAAAAAGGGTGATTTTTATTGTAATAGGGTTCAAAATTTCTTCTTTTTGGCTCATGGGAAAGGGTTGCATCTTTGTACCGAACTGTTCACTTTCAAGGTGTTTTATGATTACAATGCAAAAAAACATGTAAAATAATTGGAGGAACTTGTGTATTTTGATTATTTCTTGTTTTTTAAATTTGTATTACAGTTTATGAATGAAGAACTCCATTAAAAATCTATGTTTTCTTGATGACATGTAAATTCTCTTGGCTTTGTAAACTATGTGTTGTAAACCCTATAGAATAGACTTTATGTTGTATACACATAACCCAGTTTGGATGAAGGCTTTGATCTTCAAGTAATATTTATTCTCTAGTTGGTTGTTTTACATTTCCCTTTACAATGTTGAAAGTAAAGATCCAACTCGGACTATTTAATGCTAAATGAAACCCTCTCTAGGAAACAAAGACTTTGTGTTCATTTCTGCCAAGAAATATAGAGGTATTTTGTAGAACTTTGTGTCATGAAACCCCTCTATAAATGTACTTTACTCACTTGTTTTAAGTCTGTCTTTCTTGCCTTTCTGAAGTTATAGGTTTCCATTGTTGAACTATCCAACATATTTTGTTAAATCTAGGTCACTAGGTAGTTGTTTGTGTTTATTCTACCAACAATTTCTCATTCTCCCTTCTATTTATTTCTATTCTCTCTCTATTCCTTGTTTTCTCTTTTCTCTCATTTTTGTTTCATTTTTCATACTTGCTGGTTAAGAGTACCAAAAACCTCATCATACGAGGGTGTTTCCCCTCTCAAACGGAAAGGAAAATCATGCTTTAACTCGTGGTTTATCCAATGTTTCAAGTTTCATGTTGCATCCAATTAGATGAGTTACATAAATAATCTAAGAAACCACTGTGACATAAAATCATGCTAACACATCCCATAGATATTTTAAGGTTTTATTGGATATTAACCATTTTTTTCATAGAGTAGTTCAACAATCTGTTGAGCACTTGTAATCATTCTAGAGAAAATCAAGAAATCATTATTCATTGAATGTCATGTCCCCCTTTTGGACATGACACTATTGAATAACTTTAACCTTGCCTAGTTTCCTAAGGCTAAGAGAAGAAGAGAAAAAATTGATTTTGAAAAGAATAATTGTAAAGTACTTTATTGTTATAATTTCACTTAAGTTGGGGCCTTTTTAAGGATCATGAATATTAGACCACTTGAGTAAATTATAAAAATATATTCTTTTATAATTTGAAAAAATATCAATAAAGGTATTTCTCCCCAAATTAGGTGCTTCACTTGGGGGGAAGTATAAAAGCAATTGAGGTGTATTGTTGAAAGGCATCTTGGATCATTATTTGAATTTTCAAGTTTTGAGTATGAAAAAGCTTGAGCTTTAGATTTGAAGATGAAAACTTTCAAGCAAAGAAATTGAAGATGAAAACCCTCATTCTTATGTGGGGAAACTTCATTTAGGAGCTGCCATTGTTCATCAAAATTTAGATAAGGAAAAAAAAAAGGATTTTCAAGTGGGGTGAATAGCTTGGAAGGTTGACAAATTGCTCTAGGAGGGTGGAAACTTGCTTGTGGAGGTTGGTGACTTATTTTGAATGGGTTTGGCTAGTGTTTGAGGTCCATTTCTTGCCCTAATATTATTCCAAAAATTTTATATAATATTTATGGCCTTGGGTGATTTGGAAAAATGACCTATTTGAGGATTTGAGGTCAAATGTTGATTCTAAAAATATTTTGGAATTTTCTATATTATTTCAAATATTTGTTGTGGTAAATTCAGCTTGTTTGTGAGGGAAAACATCATAAAAAGATATTTGATTACAACGGTATTTTTATATTAATTTTTAAGACCTATTGAAGGTAAAACACTATTGAATTGCCATTAAAGGGATATTGTAAATCATATTTATTTTTTGAACCTAGGTGCGAGCCTAGGGGCTATTTTACCTAGGTGCGAGCCTAGGGGCTGTTTGGAGGAGTAGTTGTCATATCACCTTCAACACTTTTGGGCAACCTTTGAAACATAGGTAAAATAATATGAGGGATTCATTTGGAGCTTCTCTTCCTTGGGAAGAAGTTACAAGTAGCGAACAGATCATGAGGAGTGTTGGGACACCCCCGTGGATATTGTAATTACTTGAGGACAAATAGTTTTGGGTGGGGAGGATTATAATTTCCCTATTTTTGATCTAAACCCTCATGAGGACCCTTAGCCTATATGTGTTCCCAATGGATAAAGGGAAAGGAAGAAAGGGAATGTTGGGGGCCCGCCTTAAAAGCAATTGGTGAAAAGGGTACTTTATGATCTTTAATTTTCAATTGAGTTATGAAAATTACTATGTTATTCTAATATTTAATTAAGTGGGATATTTGTATACACAGATACCTCTCTGATGTCCCCAAATGAGACAATTCAACAAAATTGGGGTTTGTAACAAACCCTAACAATCAAACATCAAACCCTAACCAAAACCATGCCAATAATGAATTTACCATAATAAACCTTAGGCAACAATAATCCCATAAATACTGAAATTAAATTGTTCAAACCCTAGCATGAATATTGCAAATTGAAATGGACAATTAGGGAATCATTCACCATGCATTTCTTTATCTTTATTACTAAAATACACAGTAAAATACAACTCATACATACCCTTCCATAAATATGAATTTAAGGACCAATTGGGATGTCAAAAATCATGAATATTATACCAAAAATATGACCATCATTACAGTCAAGTCATTGACATCAAATAACCACACAAATGCATCAAATAGTCTCCCAAAGGGAGTCGCCAATGCTGGGAATACACAACTAAATGATTGTAACCCTCAAATCACTATCTGAGGCCCTCAAATGAAGTCACCCAACCCAATAAAATATTAGAAATAAGTCAAAATAATAATACTTAGAAAAAGTACCTTCAATTATCTGTTTCCATATAAATAAACAACTGGAAATTATCATAAAATTAGGAGAATATTTGCCCAGAGATGAATCAAAACTTTGGGCTCAATTAGCCCTAACATCCAAGGAATCCAACCCTAAGAGAGGTTCGCCCAGATACTGTAATTAATTTTTTTCCCTTGCAAGACAAATTTTTCCCTTGAAACCTGAAATTACTCCTCTAAACCCTAGGCATTGCCCTATGTATTATTACAACCATGAAAGTGATGTTCCCTTACAAAAATTGATAAAAAACCAATACAACACCTGAAGTAGTGCTACCAATAATAAAATTAAAGATTTCCATTTTCAACCCTTACGTGCCTTGAAGGTTTTTGTCTCTACGTCATAACACCAAGCATACATGTTTAGGCATAAATTTTATTATCAAAACAAACATATCCTCAAATAGAACCCTTCACTTAATTTTATAGCTTTTCCCCCAAAGGTGGCACCCAAATTGGAGGGAAAACACTCTTATTCAAATATTAAAAGGGTAATCCTTAAAGCTCCCACTTAAGTGTCCATGACCCATAAAAGTCCCACACTTAAGTGAATATTAGAATAACATATTACTTTTCATAGCTCAATTGAAAATTAAAAATCATAAAGTACCTTTTTCACCAATTGCTCTTAAAGTGGGCCCCCAATGTTCCCTTTTCTTCCCTTCCCTTTAGCCATTGGGAACACATACATGTTAAGGGTCCTCATGAGGGTTTACATAAAAAAATTGGGACATTACAATCCTCCTCACCAAAAATTTCTTGTCCTCAAGCAATTGCAATATCTACAGGGGTGTCTCGACACTCCTTATGATGCATTGGCTATCTATAACTTCCTCCTTAGGAAGAGAAGATCCAAATGGATCCCTTATACTACTGTACCTATGTTTCAAAGGCTGCCCAAAAGTGTTGAAGGAGCTATGATGGCTATTATCAAACTCCCAAAAAACCCCTAGGCTCATTCCTTTCTCAAGCCAATGGCTACCCCATGAGCATCCCGCCATAGAAAACTCATCATAGTTGTTATTATTCTACATATCATGTACCAAACCTCTCAAAATAGAACTACCAAGGGCTATAAACTCCCAACTTGAAGCCATAATTAATTGACTTCCTATCAAGGGGGGATATTTTTCATAAACACAATTATTCTTGTTGTTATAAAGGCTGTAATGGTGATGTACAACCTTGCCATTGCTTCAAGTTGTCAACTTATTCAATACCAAGTTGGCCTCTAATGAACCCCTTATGTCACTACTCTTAAATCAAGTCAACATGCATGCAAACATTATGCCATGAGAGCTAGGGTTGCCAACATAATCAAAACTGATTTCTATCATAAGGCTATCCCTTATGAAGGTTCCCCATTGAATGTAGGCCATAGAGTGTGGGATTCCATGGTATGCATTCCAAACCCTTTTAGGGTCATTCTTGTGCCATGCCATTCCCTTTACCCAACAAAAATATGGCTAACAATCTTTCAAACAACAAAGAATCTTGAATTAACATGGAAACATACCTTGCAAAGAGAAATCATGGAGATGTGAGCACTCTTTGCATTGGTGCCCTTATGGGTGTCACATGCTTCTTCTCTTGCTGTCCCTTTTCGACATTATTAAGCATGGATGGAACACAATTTAAGCCTAACAAGGACTTGAATTTACCAATGAAAAATAGTTGTACCTTATTTGCGACCTCCAACGTCTTATCATAAAAGAAGTGTCCCAACCCATATGCATCTTCAAAACTTTATTTGCGCGGTAGGATGCCTAAAAAATTAAAAGTCTTGCCCTCATGAAGTGGTTGTGTTTGCATTGTCCACTCAGAAATATTATAGTGAAATGAATCAGACCCTATATGTGCCCTTCCCTACTCATCTTGGGCTTTAGTATGCTAAAAAAATCAAAGTTTATGCCCTCAATAGGTGGTTGGATTTGACTTATTAACTCAAAAGTTTCTGAGCAAAAAAAAGAAGAATTTGCATATCTATTTCAAGAATTTATGTAGTGTTGTAACATACCAAAATTTTTATAGTTTTTACAACGTGTGACTAGTTGAATTTGCAACCGTCTTTCACCTTCATCATTTTCAAAATTCACTAAGTTATTCAAACACAAAGTTGGGTAGTTTCTACGATGCCCAAGTGGCTGCCCATGCACAAAAATCACAACACTCTTTGCCCCTCTCATGGACACTACAATCGGTCCCACTATAGGTCCTACACATGAAGAAAACAAGTTAGTGAAAATAATAGTGTTTACCAACACTTTTCCACTCACTCCATCATGCCTTATGAATATGATATGGACTTCCTTTTTATGTCTTAGATTTTTCTTATCATGGTTGTAGTTTGCCTTTTTCCTCCTTCCAGTGGCTGGAAATCTAGTAATACATACTTGGACCATCCCCATGGTGTTGAGGTGTGAGAAGCACACCTTATTAGGGCCCCTACTCACCATGGTGATAAGAAAATTTAAGGGGAACAAAATGAGAATACTAAAAGCAACAACCACTATGATCCTGGGACCATGATAATCCTTCCTTATTCCCTTATTTATGTTGTCCCAACTTGTGTTCTTTGTCTCACAACATGCCATGATAGAAATATTATGCTTGTGGGAATCACATGGATCCCATATCCATGATAGATACTTGTCATGCTCATTCTTTGAATTTACTTGGATGAATTTTCTTCCCCGTTGAGTGCCCTTCACCTCAACATTAGTGATAGCACAAATTTTGTAACCAAGATAATGACATGACCAAGCATGAAGAGAAATCAATGAGAAGTTACCAAGATGACAACTCAATTGCTTACCCTTACACAAATCTAATTTTATTTTTTCTAAATGTAAAATTGTTTAAGCAGTGGATTGCACCCTTTAAAAGAAAACTTGACTTCTTTCTTCCACGCAACACAATGGAAACACTTCTCTTGTTGTGGGTAGCAAAACTGAGGAGTGAATCTCTAGATTACGGGCTAGCTCCCCTTGATGCACCTTAAATTCCTAAATTTATACTACTAATAATGGGAGGTGTGAAAAGAGGGAGGGATGTTATTAAAACATATACTAACTAAGATGGTGATGCACCAAAATTGATTGATCTACTCATTTTTTATCTATGCTTTGTACCAAAAGGAGCGAACAGACACTTCATTTGAATTAGAGACTAGACTGCATTAATGTTTCAACAAGGGGTTTGATGGAGGTATAATGAAGAAGAACCTACCATAGGTGCTGTAGAGGCACACTGTTGGATGGTTGCTCATCTACACCTATACTTCAACCTGGATGCTTCTTGTTAATCTATAGAAGAAAATCTTGGATACACTAGATACATTGGCATCGACCTATGAAAGCATTAAAACAAATGACTAAACATAAGGAAATACACAGACATATGCAAAAGTGTAAAGGATCATATGGAGGTAAAACACATGTTTTGATTAAAGGCAAATTTTGTTAGGGATTTGCCATAAAAAAGTGAGAGATATATTTCAAAGCCAATAGGTTACAATATATATAGAGATTGGAGAAAGACTCTTGACTAGTCAGGAACAAGAGGCCCATATTGTTGTCTCTTCTCATTAAACGTGCCTGTGAAGGCCATGTTGTAGGTGTCTCATATATTGACTTTGCTACTTGGGCATAGTAAACACTCCTACAAAAGTATGGGTTGATTCTCTCCATAACTGATAAATCCATCTCTCCATGAAAGTTCACACAACTGTCCACCTATTAATGCCAAACAAAGAAAAAATGGGCCCCTCTCTTGAATGCTTGTGTAGCTCTCTTAATGGTTGTTCAATGAAGACTATTCCATTTGCAAGCAATTACTTCTCCTATCGATGCCTCCTGTGCCACCTAGACTGATCTGGTTCATTCTTGCACTTGGTTGGCTGTGTCACCTAGAACGTTTCTAGTGTTTGTCTTATGTGTGTGTGGCTATGTTTTGAGCCATGCTCTCTCGCTCTCTCTTCTCTTTTCTCATTATTTCTTATCTTTCTCGATAGTTCAGGCTCCTAGGCTATCCTTTTATTTTTTGGGATCCTTTCTCGGTGGGTCACTGAGTTTCCTTTTGGCTTTATGCATTTGAATTCCTTTGGGCTTGCGCTCATGGGTTCTTTCAGACAAAATGTCTGAAAGAATTCTTTCGGATGTTTTATCCGAAAGAACTTGTTCTTTGGATTTCTCCAACGGCTAACACATCCCATCAAAATTGACATTTGTGGGCCTGCCACCATTTGAAAACTAAAGGCTCTTTTGCTACCTTGAATTTGACTTTCACGGGCCCATCACTAGATATTTGAACTTCCAACGGCTAGCTTACCATGTTATACTTGACGTTCTCAGGCTCGTCACTACCCTTCTGCAATTTTCTCAGATTTTTGTAAACAAATTTTTTTGAAGGGAAAGTGACCCTTCAAAAAAATGGGAAGGTCTTCTTTTGATGGCCAAGTGTCCTCCGAAAGGGCACCTACCCTCAAGTTTTTTGTTTTGTCGAATTTCTTCAGACAAAATGTCTAAAGGAACTCCTTTGAACATTTTATTTGAAAAAATTCATGCCTTTAACATCGTTTCTTGGATTTCCTTGGTGAATTTATTCAGACAAAATGTCTGAAGGAATTCCTTCAAACATTTTGTCTAAATAAATTCATTTCTTGAGTTTCTTCAGACATTTTATCTGAAGAAATTCATTTCTTGGCTTGTCACTTTTTCCAAAGGAAATCTTTCTTTACGACTTTCTAGCCTGGCCTTTGCAAACGGACCTTCTGCCCTTCACAAGGGTAATTTGGGTCCAAGGTTGTCCTTCATAACTCTTTGAAAAGTCCCATTTGTCACTTTATTGCCCTTCGCAAGGGTACTTTGGCCTTTGAGTAGTCTTTCGAACGAATTTGCAAAGGCCCTATTTGGCACCCGAGTGCCCTCCATAAGGGTACTTAACCTTCAGAACTTTTATAAAAGACTTCTACCCCTTCGAAACTGGCCCATTTTACCTCTAAAAGGCTTGCCCAAGGTAATTTGTTTGCCCTACTAAACATCTAGGATCGAAATGAGTTCCAAATCAACCCAAGTACTTGCAAGACTCAAAACACTTGGTTTTCAAAAGGAGGAAACACTTGGTTTTTCATGTAAATAGGCCTATCACAAAGAAAACCCATAAAATTGTAGTGGGGTGAACTCATCAGAACTAGCTAATAGGCCCTACAAAGGAAGGGAAAAGAGGGGGTGCTTAATTTTGGTTTACAAGACCAAAATTGGTCAACACATTTGGCAATTCACAGGGGAAGCATGCCTGCTATGCTTAAGAAGGCTAGTGGGTTAAAGATCCATTGGGCATGGAGTCAGGCTGCAGCTTGAAAGGCTGGTAATAATCTTGAAAAACCTAAGATCCAATAAATATTTTACCCTAAAAGGAAAAGAGAACACACACAAGGCTAAAAACTACAAACATGCATAAAATCACTTAGGGAAAACGAGGAAAAATAGGGAAACTATGTACATAACAAGAGAAGGTTAGTGACAATGTTTAAGATATATCCCATTGATTGAGCTATGTAGTTCTTCACCATCTAATCTGGAGAGTTGGAATGCATTATGTTGCTTGCAATGGGTGATGACATATGGACCATTCCACAAGGCATCAAACTTCATGTGCTTTCTAGGTTTAGCTCGGTCTTCATCCCATTTCAAGATAATGTCACCTTTTTAGAAGTCCTTTGACAAGGATTTCTTATCAAAATGTTTCTTTGTTTGCTGCTGACAACTGGTCATGGCATCCATGGCTTGGTCTCTTGCCTCCTAAAGCTCCATTAGTTCACAAAATCTAACCTCCATGTTGTCACTCTCCTTCAATTGCAACTGATGGGAAAGATCCAACACTGGTAATTCAAGTGAAATAAGAAGTCTAGCTTCCCTTCCATACACAAGTGTGTATGGTGAATTGCCAACTACCCTTTTTGGAGTGATTTTATCTACCCAGAGGGTTGTCTTTAGCTTGGCATGCCAAGTCCTTTGATTTTCCTCCGTTGTTCTTTTAAAGATCATGTCAGGTTCTTATTGGTGGACTCAGCCAACCCATTCCATTGTGGGTAGTAGTTGGAGGAAGTACTGAGATAGATGTCGTATCCTAATGCCCACTCGCTTGTCTTTATTCCTAAAAAAGCCAATGAATTATCCGAAATGATTATAGTTGGGACCCCAAATCTCGTCACCAGGCCTTCATAAAAGTATAGGACTGCACTCTCATTAGCTTCCTTCAAAGCAACGGCTTCTACCCAACTCATGAAATAATCTATAGTGGTTAGGACCCACTTGTGGCCAACATTAGGAGGGTTGATCATCCCTATGAAGTCCAAACCCCATTGCATGAACAATTGTTCCACTTGAATAGGTTGCAGAGGCATTGCAACCAACTACTATTTTCCATCAAAGATAGCACATTTATGGCATCTCCTCATCCAAGCATGAGTGTTTCTGAATAAGGTGCACCAAAATTAGCCAGCCCTCTTAATCTTTGCTATTGTAGCTTTGGGGGCAAAGTGACCACTAGCTGGTCTGTCATGAAATTTGAATAGTACTTTGTCAACCTGATCTGAATCGATGCATCTCAAGAGTACCCCTGAAAAGTCTTTTCTGAACAACACTCCATCTACTAAGACATAAGGAAGAGACTGGAGCCTGAAATATCTCTTCTTAGTTCTATCAAGACCTTGTAGACACTCACTAGTTTGAAGAAAATGAACCATATTTTGTGTCCAACTCTTCATGGTTGTAGGCATTTCCACTGTAGCTCCATCATTGAGTATCAAAATGCCCTCTTTTGGTTCTTTGAATTCTATAGCTAGGTGTTCACACAACCTGTTAGGTTGTGGAGTTAAAAGCTTCACCAAGTTGCGAACAGGAGGAGTTGCTGAAGTGTCACAGACACCGGCGTCGATTAGGACAACCGACGTCGACATGATTAGACAGGAAGAGCAACCGACATCGGTTAGGGCTCGGTCGACGTCAGTTAGTTAACGAACTGAGTGTTTGCATGTTAAGAGTCATTTTTAGACTAGAAGCTACGGATCTAATTATTGTAATTAGGGTCTAATTATTGTATGCATGAGATATATATAATAGACTCATGGGCTGTATTGTAAAAGTGTGATAGAGAGTAAGAGAGCAGAAATTAGCTCCTTCAGAGAGAAGAGAGCATGGTGTGTTCCTCCTAGTTCTAAAGGGGTGCTGAGTGTGTATGATCTTGGAGAGTTGCAGGTGTGTAAGTTCTGGTAGAAGATCCACTGGGGTACTGGTTGAAGAATCATAAGGACTTGGTGAGGCAAGGACAAGGGTTCTTCAGGGTGTAGAGACATCTACAGGGTAAGTAAGGTCTATTGATTTGCAGGTGGCAGCAAGGAGAGGGAGATCTGCTTAGAGTACGGTTGTATACTTGGTGTACTGGCAGCGTTGTTATTGACTGGTGGAGGTGAACAACAACTCTATATTTGAGTTGTGTGTTGGGACCGTGAGAGAGAGGGAAGAAGTCCTTGAGGTGTGGCAAGCCTTAGAGGTGGAAGAAGAAGTGGCATCTTCTTTATTGTATTTTCTTCTGAGTGATTATTAATACAATTGTGTATTGTCTCTCATATCCTGTGTTGTTTCATATTTCTAGTTACTTATTCATTCTGATTAAATTCCGTGTTTAGTTGCTAATACGAAGGTAATCATATATACTCTAATTGGAGAGAGTAGGATCTTGACAGTTGGTATCAGAGCCTGGTTGTAGGTTCTAGAGCTTGATACCACTTGACAGTTGGTATCAAAGATTTTTTGAATAACACTCCATCTACTAAGACATAAGGAAGAGACTGGAGCATGAATTATCTCTTCTTAGTTCTATCAAGACCTTGTAGGCACTCACTAGTTTGAAGAAAATGAACCATATTTTGTGTCCAACTCTTCATGGTTGTAGGTATTTCCGCTATAGCTCCATCATTGAGTATCAAAATGCCCTCTTTTGGTTCTTTGAATTCTATAGCTAGGTGTTCACACAACCCTCTTCCCCTCACTAACTCGGTGGTCTTGATCTCCACATCATACTCCATCACCTTGGTGATCCCCCCTGCCCTCTTTTTGTTCAAGTCATGCCTTAGCAAGAAATCCTTGACACTAGGATGTGGCACCATGATGCGAATCTTGCTGTTTGACAACATATGTTTGAATTTCTTCAGGCTTCATATAATTGTAAGTGTTTGCTTCTCAACATAAGTGTACCTAATCTCATAGCCTTCTAAGCCTTAGATAAAAAATGTGAGAGGTTGCTCAAGGTTTTCACCATTCGCTTGGGTGAGCATAGCAGAGATTACCTCTTCATTGTCAAAGGTGTAGAGGTTGAAGTCCTTGGAGAAGTCAAGACTAGTCAAGGTGAGAGCCTAGGCGATAGCTTGCTTGATCCTTTCAAAACTATCTCTCCTTCATGTTGTCCATGTGAACATCTCATCCTTCCTTAGCATAAAAGGTAGTGGCTTGACCAGTTCAGCAAAATTAGGGATGAATATTCTAATAAAGTTTATTTTGCCAAAGAAACTTTGCAGGCCCTTCTTGTGTTTAGGCAAGGACAATGCTAAAATGGTGTGCACTCTTTTCAAATCAATGGTCAATCCTCTTTTTGAAATGACATGACCGAGGAGTTTTCCTTTATGGACAACAAACACATATTTCTTAGGGTTGAGAGAGATGTCGAACTCTCTACACCTCTCAAATAATTGTCTCAGGTGTTTCAGATGTTGCCCTGCCTCCTTGGAGAAGATGTCATATCATCAAGATAAACCAGCATGATGTCATTTATCAAACCTTGGAAGGCCATATCCATATTTCATTAGAAATTATCTCTAGCATTTGATATCTTGAAAGGCATCTTCCTGTAGGCAAAAGTTCCCCAATTGGTGGTGAAGGCTGTCTTGTATTAGTCATAGTCTTGCACCAAAATTTGATTGTACCCAGAGTACCCATCCAAGAGAGAGAATCATTCACTACCTGTCACCATCTAGAGAATCTATTCCATGCTTGGGAGGGGATAGTGATATCTTAATGAGACTCTATTCAGGTCTCTAAAATCAACACACAATTAGATCTCTCCATTTTTCTTCTTAACGGGAACCAAATTGGCCAGCTAAGAAGAGTGTTTGATAGGAAAAATGATCTTGGACTCAATCAACTTGGTGAGTTCCTTCCTCATGAGAGGCTCAATCCTTGGATTGATTGGTCTTTGTTTTTTCTTGATGGGTTTGACACCTTCTTCCATATCAATAGTGTGTTGGGCCAAGCTTGGATCAAATCCCTTTGAATCGCCATATTCCCAAGCAAAGACATCGATAAACTCTTGGCATAACAAAATGAAAGAATGCCTTTACTGATTTGTACATACCTTCCCCAGTGCAATCAACTTATCCTTGAATATTTATACCCTTTCATAATTCTCTTTATTGGTTGTCATGATCGCTTTGTCACCCTTGAGTTGATAATCTTCATTAAAGATGCTCTCAAAAGTGACCAAACCCTTAGAAAGTCTGTTGTTTTTCAGTGGAACAATTAGGCCATCATACTGTTGATGCAGATTGGATTGATTTCTAGAAGCAAAATCAACCTCCTCCTATAATAAAAGTGCTATCTATTGGTCACTATAAAACACCTACCAATTGGTGACATTGTCTGGTATGGAGGGTCTTATTATCACCTTTAAATGGTGTTGATTGCTGTCCTGACTTATTCCCTTGGGAATGTCAAACTGAGCGCCAACTGCTGCTAGTCTATCTGCATGCTTGTTTTATTTTCTTGGGATGGAAGTGATTTTGAAAGCAATGAAGATCTCCATTAGGTCCCACACCCTGTGCTTGTAAGACTTGAGTAAGGAGTTCTTGGTCAAGTTTTGACCCCTCACCTGGTTTACAATTAACTCGTTGTCTCCAAAAACTTGCAATTTTTTGATTCCTCTGTTTCTTGCCCACTCTAAACCATGATCAAGAGATTCATATTTTGCTACATTGTAAGTGCAGGAGAATTGGAACTTGAAAGTTGAAAATTATTTTTCCTTTGAAGGTGAAACCAACATTGCTCCACCACCAGCTCCCAACTTGCTTCTATATCTGTCGAAGAAAATTTGCCACAAACCACAACTCTCTTGGTTTGCCTTCATTACATTTAGCATGAAAGTATCCTTCTCATGCATGTAGTGAACTCCAAGACCTGAGTCTTCGATGAACTTGTAAGGATCATGTTCAAAATTATCATTTCCCCATTCATCTAGGAGCAAGTCAACAACTCCTTCAAGGGAAGATGGTGGGGATTGGTTTACCTGGAGTTCTTTTTCATGAATGATGGCATAGCTAACATTTGATACCTTAGATAGTATGGCTCCAGGTGATATTTGTGGATAGGCTCTAACTCAATATTCACTTTGGTTCCATATTTGGTCTTAAAGACCATGTAAGACCAATTTGCTACTAAGTACCCACCTATCTTGGACATGAAATCCTTGGATAAACAAAGAGTGAAGTAAGGGGGAACATTTGCCACTACCATGTCATGGGGAATGGAGAAGGTTGGATAGGAATGGAGAGTTAGATTCAATCCCCTTACCACTCCCAATGTCTTGGCTAGTGATCCATCCAACTGCAGAACTCCCTTGATCATTTGCTCATATTTGAGTCCTAGCTTGTCAGCTATGCATTTGGGCATTACTGAGGTGCTTGATCCACTGTCAATGATGTAATTATGGACCAATAAATCCCCAATAATCAAGGATAGATAGAAAGGAGGGACATTTTCATCTTTATTTACTTGACCTTCGATGGGAGGAGTCCCATTCACAATCAACACATTAGTAGCCTTTGCTGGGACAACTTGCTCACTTAGCCCATGCAATTCCTCTTATAGTATATCCTTTTGTCCTAAAATTACTAAGGAATCCCAAAATGATATATTCATGTGTAGCTTCTTCATTTGGTCCACCACATTGATTGGAGGGTTAATCCCTTTTGAGTTCTCCTTGGGGACATTTGCAACTTGGGTGCAACTCGAGAAGTCGAAGTTGCAACTGGCGGTTTGTAATTGGGAAATTTATAATTTACTTGTGATGAAAAAGATGCCGTAAATGCTTGAGTAGCTACTTGAGCTTCCTCCATAGCTCTCTTCATGGACCTGGTTTTGGTTACAATGCAATCATCTTGATTATTTATGACCCCCACATAATTGACTGCATATAACTCCCCTTCTAAGTGGTTCATAAGAGTGGAATCAGATTGAGCTTGTTTGCTATCCATCTCAAATTGTGTTGACACCTCAAAACTTAGAAATTGGGATATCGTATCACCTTGTGTGTGCATACATTGATTTGGTAACTCATTAGCATAAACAACATGTTCTTGACCATACCCCAAGGGTGGACAGTTAGGTTGTTCCTGTACCAAATTATTTTGAGTGGGGACAAGATCCTTAGACGATGAAGGGGCACTTGGATTATAACTCTGATAAGGTCTAAACTGGATAAT
The DNA here is from genome assembly GCA_037957365.1 of Torreya grandis. NCBI lineage: Eukaryota > Viridiplantae > Streptophyta > Pinopsida > Cupressales > Taxaceae > Torreya > Torreya grandis. Next base: position 4,329,561 of record JARHVA010000217.1, read on the forward strand.
CTGACCCTGCCCCTGATTATAATTATGGAAAGAAGGTCTATTTGTCTGCTCGAACTACTGGTACCCTTGATTCGGCTGATAGCTTTGAGCTTGTTGCCTCTTGAGGGCCACTAATTTGTTGGTAACACTCTACAGTAAACTCTTAACCTCATGGAGGTCATTTTTAGGGGTAATAGCCAGCCTTTCTACAATAGGCAAATGAGTTAAAGTGGGCATGACATATTGAGCTGAGGGATGTAGATCAGGAAAGAGCGACATATGGGGTCTAGGGGCTATATTTCCTACTTGCACCAAACAATTTTTAGCAGCTATGACTATTTCATAAGCAGTGGGTAAAACCTATCCACCCATGGACTGTATCATGATAGTAATGTCGCTATTCAAGGCCTTTAAGTAGTAAAGGAAAGCATAGCTTGGAGTCGACCTCACTAGAATGGGGATTCTATCCCAAGTCTTTTGGAACCTAGTGTTAAAATCTTGCATAAATTCATGTGGAGCTCTTTTCATAGTGGTCAATTGCTTAGCTAGAGATAGATGGTCACTCTTCTATCCAAATTTATTTGTCAGGAGGGTGCCTAATTCATTCCATAAGCCAATTGAATTCATAGGCAAGGTCCCATACCAGTCCAAAACTTTACCTTTAAAAGACAAGGCTAGTACCCTGATAGCTATGTTTTCTTCAGTGACATTATGGATATTGCAGAGGTTGGCTATGTTTCTGATATGCTCAATAGTAGTGATTGGCACCTCTCCACTAAAGGGAGGAACACTCTTGAGGGCTGTCCCTGGAATTGGGTCATATTGTAGAAGGTTCAAAGGACTTTGACAATTGAAGGCCACAAAAGGTAAGGCCATGGCTGTGATGAGATTCAACTTGGGTCTTCTTGTGTAGGTATATCTTATGGCAGGTCTGAGAAACTAGTTTTCTATGTAGGGATGAGTCATTACAAACCTTAGCCTCTTTACTGAGTTTAAAGGCATCTCAAAAAATTTAAAAGGGACACCCTTCGAAGATCTTGTGGTGAACTTAGGCATGGGGTGCCAAGCTGATTAGTAACCAGGGATCGAATTCTTAAAGTGGAGTTGCTAGATGATGGATTATAGATCTTGCTTTTGGATTTTTTATAGTAACATGACCAACACCAATCCTGAAGCTCATAAGACATAATTTGTGTCCCATTGGGTGTGCCAAAAACTATTGACATAGTGGATTGCACCCTTTAAAAGAAAACTCAACTTCTTTCTTCCATGTAGCATAATGGAAACACTTCTCTTGCTGTGGGTAGCAAAATTGAGGAGTGAATCTCTAGATCAGGGGCTAGCTCCCCTTGATGCACCTTAAAGTCCTAAATTTCTACTACTAACAATGGGAGGTGGGTGAAAAGAGAGAGGGATGCTATTAAAATAGAAACTAACTAAGATGGTGATGCACCAAAATTGATTGATCTACTCATTTTTTATCTATGCTTTGTACCAAAAAGAGCGAACAGACACTTCATTTGAATAAGAGACTAGACTGCATTAATGTTTTAACAAGGGGTTTGATGGAGGTATAATGAAGAAGAACCTACCATAGGTGCTCTAGAGGCACACTGTTGGATGGTTTCTCATCTACACCTATACTTCAACCTAGACACTTCTTGTTAACCTGCAGAAGATCTTAGATACACTAGATACACTGGTGTCAACCTATGAAATCATTAAAATAAATGACTAAACATAAGACAATACACAGACATATGCAAAAGTGTAAAGAATCATATGGAGGTAAAACACTTCTTTTGATTAAAGGCAAATTTTGTCAGGGCTTTGCCATACAAAAGTGAGAGATATCTTTCAAAGTTGAGAGGTTAAAATATTTATAGAGATTGGAGAAAGACCCTTGACCAGTTAGGAACAAGAGGCCCATATTATTGTCACTTCTCATTAAAAATTCCTATGAAGGCCATGTTGTAGGTGTCTCATATATTGACTTCGCTGCCTAGGTGTATTAAACACTCCTACAAAAGTATGGGTCGCTTCTCTCCATAACCGATAAAGCCATCTCTCCATGAAAGTTCATGCAATTGTCTGCCTATTAATTCCAAATAAATAAAAAATGGGCCGCTCTGTTGAATGTTCATGCAGCTCTATTAATGGTTGTTCGGTGGAGACTATTCCATCTACAAGCAATTACTTCTCCTACCAACGCCTCCTGTGCCTCGTGGACTGATCTAGTTCATTCCTGTGCTTGGTTGGCTTTGTCACTTGGAACGTTCTGAGTGTTTATCTTATGTGTGCATGGCTATGTTCTAAGCCATGCTCTCTCTCTCTTCTCTTTTATCATTATTTCTTGTCTTTCTCAGTAGTTCAGGCTCCTGGGCTATCCTTTTCCTTTTCAGGCTCCTTTCTTGGCAGGTCATTGAGTTCCTTTTGGATTTATGCCTTTGAATTACTTCGAGCCTGTGCTCATGGGTTCTTTTAGACAAAATGTTTGAAAGAATTATTTCAGACGTTTTGTCTGAAAGAACTTGTTCTTTGGCTTTCTCCAACGGCTAACGCATCCCATCAAAATTGACATTCGTGGGCCTGTCACCATTTGAAAACTAACGGTTCTTTCTCTACTTTGAATTTGACGTTCGTGGGCCCGTCACTAGATATTTGAACTTCCAACATCTAGCTTACCATGTTAAAGTTGACATTCTCGAGCCCGTCACTACCCTTCAACAATTTTCTTCGATTTTTGTAAATGAACTTTGGGAAAGTGACCCTTTAGAAAAAATGGGAAGGTCCTCTTTTGATGGCCAAGTGTCCTCCGAAAGGGCACTTACCCTTCAGGTTTTTTGTCTTGTCAAATTTCTTCAGACAAAATATCTGAAGAAATTCCTTTAGAGATTTTGTCTGAAAGAATTCATGCCTTTAGCGTCCTTTCTTGGATTTCCTTACTTTTGAATTTATTTGAACAAAATTCTTGAAGGAATTCCTTAAAACATTTTATCTGAATAAATTGATTTCTTGAGTTTCTTCATGGATTTTCTTCAGACATTTTGTCTAAAGAAATTCATTTCTTGGCTTGTCACTTTTTTCGAAGGAAATCTTCCTTTACGGATTTCTAGCGTGGCCTTTGAAAATGGACCTTCTGTCCTCCACAAAGGTACTTTGGGTCCAAAGTTGTCCTTCAAAACTCTTTGAAAAGTCCCATTTGTCACTTTCCTGCCCTCCACAAGGGTACTTTGGCCTTTGAGTAGTCTTTCAGACGAATTCACAAAGGCCCTATTTGGCACTCGAGTGCCCTTTGCAAGGGTACCTGACCTTGAGAGATTTTGTAAAAGACTTCTGCCCCTTTGAAACTGGCCCACTTTTCTGCTAAAAGGCTTGCCCGAGGTAATTTGTTTGCCCTGCTAAACATCTAGGATCGAAATGAGTTCCAAATCAACCCAAGTACTTGCAAGACTCAAAACACTTGGTTTTCAGAAGGAGGAAACACTTGGGTTTTCATGGAAATAGCCCTGTCATAGAGAAAACCCATAAAATTGTAGTGGGGTGAACTCATCAGAAACTGGCTAACAGGCCTTGCAAAGGAAGAGAAAACAGGGGGTGCTCAATTTTGGTCAGCAAGACCAAAATTATTCAACAAAAATGAAATATTATTTCTTTCTATTTGGCATTACTCCTTCAAACAACCCCATTGCCTTGTCCAATCTTGTTAGGACTTGTGCTTCATTTTCAAGTGTTAATTGTTTCTTCCAAGCATCCTCTTGAAACCTGAATTTAGACAAAGAGAATGATTTATGATGAGAAACAATGCAAAATATTTCTGTCATAACATACCTTTCCACTATGGTTTCCTTATCCATCTCCAAGCTTCCTTCTTGATCTGTTGATTGTTCATGAAGTTGTTGAACAACTTCTCCTTGCTTTACTTTTGGAAATTCTGATTTTTCTGTTACTTATACCTTAATGTCTATTATTTTCAACCCCAATGGTTGTCCCATAGCTTGTTGGAAACCCTCACTAGGTTGCCCTTGATTTTTTGGTTCTTGTGGCTTAGAAAATTCAATCATTGGTTGCCTTTTACTTCACCGAAACAACTCTTCTTGCTGCTCCAAAATCTCTGTATTATGAAACTCAAAAATTTCACTACTTGGTTGTCCCAATTTTTTTGTTTTTTGAAGCTCATCATTCACAGTGCTAGGCTACCCTTTGTGTAGTTAGAAATTATTCTTTAACTGCCCTATAATTTTAAACTTTTGAATCTCCATATTCACTTATAATTCAATCTTCTCTTCTTCTAAGAGTGACTTTTGAGGTTTAGGGCTTAACCCCATAGACTTTGCCAAAACTTTAGGACTTATTACGTTTAATTCCCTTTGATAATTCTCCATGGCTTGCAACAAATCATCCACAACTTCATCCATTGTCCTCTTCTTCATCCCCACCTTTTGAAGGGGATCTTTGTATTCTTCTTTTGGTAAAAACCTACATTGTCAATCCACTGAAATCACTCACACCCCACAGTTGGCTAAGAAATTGGCTCTGATACCATTGTAATATCTTCAAATGGAATAATTTAACAAAATTAGGGTTTGCAATAAACATTAACAATAAATCATCAAACGCTAACTAAAACCATGCCAATAATGAATTTACCACATTAAACCCTAGACAACAATAATCCCACAAATACTGAAATTAAATTGTTCAAACCCTAGCATGAATATTAAAAATTGAAATGGACAATTAGGGTATCATTCACCATGCATTTCTTTATCTCTATTGCCAAAATACACAGAATTATAGTTCATCTCTATAATGTCCCCACATTAAAGATATTTTATGAAATTTGATTTTATATAAACCCCTAACAAAAGAAGAAAATATAATTTTTTATCACAACAAACCCTAGTTGTAAATATATTCCAAAATTAGCATAAAAATGTGCTAAATCTTTCAAATTAATTATGAACCCTTTCAACAAAGATTAATCCATCAAAAACCCAAATTAGCCCTTCAAACCCTAAGTGCTTAGGTTCAAAAAATAAGTATGATTTACAACAACTCCTTGATGGCAATTTCTATAGTGTTTTACCTTCAATAGGTCTTCAAAATTAATAAAAAAAGATAACTGTAATCAAATGCCTTTTTATGATGTTTTTTCCTTACAAATAAATTGAATTTACCACAACAAATATTTAAAATAATATAAAAAAATAGAGAATATTTTTTGAATCAATATTTGACCTCAAACCCTTAAATAGGTCCTTTTTTCAAATCACCTAAGGTTGGAAATATTATATAAAAATTATAGAATAATATTAGGGCAAGAAATGGCCCTCAAACACTAGCCAAATCCCTCCAAAACAAGTCACAACCTCCACAATCAAGTTACCACCCTCTTGGAGCAGTTTTTCAACCTTCCAAGCTATTCGCCCCACTTAGAAACCCTTCTTTTTTGTCTTTTTTGAATTTTTATGAATAATGACAACTCCTAAGTAAAATGGCCCCATGGAAGAATGAGGGTTTTTGTCCTTAATCTCTTTGCTTGAAGGTTTTCATATTCAAGTTTAAAGCTCAAGTTTTTTCATGCTCAAAACTTACAAATTCAAATAATGATCTAAGATGCCTTTAAACAAGAACCCTCAAATGCTTTTTACTCTTCCCCAAGTGAAGCACCCAATTTGGGGGGAAATACCCTTGTTGATATTTTTTCAAAATATAAAAAGAATACATTTTATAACCCACTTAAGTAAATTAATACTCATGACCCTTAAAAATGCCTCAACTTAAGTGAAATTATAGCAATAAAGTACTTTTACAAGTATTTTTTTATAAAATCAAATGTTTCCCTTCTTTTTATTTTTTTCCTTAGCCCTTAGGAAACTAGACAAGGTTAAAGGTATTCAATAGTGTCATGTCCAAAAGGGGTACATGAAAATTCTCCCCACCCAAAATTGGTTGTCCTCAAGCAATAACAATAACCAATGGGTTGTCTTAACCATGAGTTTGAAGCCCTCCTTGATTCTTGACTCCTCCCATAGGAGTAACATCTCTTAATAAAACTCTCTACTGTTGTATGTGAAGGTTCTTGGCTATTTATACAATCTAAAAATGAAATAATAGTATATTTTTGTCTTCCTTGTTCTTTCCATGGAGGTCTCGTAACTCAAATGTGCCAAAAAGATGCAAAAGTGAAACAACTCCTTCGAAATGACAACATGGAGATGGATGGAAAAGTATATTCCAACAAAGAAATCTTCAATTTTTTGTGCCTTGACTACCCTTATATTAGTAGCTACACAATACACAAACATATTAGTTAAAACTTGAATTCTCTGCTTTTATTCAATGCTTGCACACTTGATAGTGCCCTCCATGTGTGAAAATGTTGGGGACATATATATGGCTGCCCTTGAGAATATAGAATGGGTGTTCATGTTGTCCACACACACAAGAGTAACCTCAAAGCTCAAAAATATACGCTCTAGGGTAGCTAGAACCTCTTACCTTGTTGGAATTCTAATTTTTGTCAAAAGACCATTCACACATGTCCCTCATATTCTAAAAGAATGGCAAAACCAACCACTTGTCCTTTGATATGTTGGCTGGGTATGCATATTTCAAACTTCTTATGATTCCAAAACATGTATTTATTACTCCACAATTCATTCTTATGAGGTAATTTAATGTGATCAACTATCCCCAAACCTCTGAAAATCTTCAAACTCACAATCTCATGCCTCAAGCTCACATATTCCCTTATCTTGGAGGGGATCATTTCAAAAGGAAATTCGTACCTTGTATTTTGTGGGTCGTGTTTGCTCATTACAACCTTGCAATAATCCCCAAAAATCACCTTTTTAACTCCCAACTTGCCCCGTGATGCATCTACCACATTTACCATCCCAAGTGGGGTAAAAAATGAAGCTATCTACCCTTTTTGAAGAGCTAGAATTGTCACAATAAATATGACAATATGTATTACATTTTCCCCTTATGAAAAAGACCCAAATTTATGCATTAGAGAGAGTTGTACCATACTTGCACCATCCAACCTCTTGTCATGAAAGAAGTGCCCCAATTCATATGCATTTATAGAATTTGTCATGGGATGTAGCATACCACAAAAATAAAAAATTTGTGTCATTAGTAGGTAGCGGACTTTGCCTTACAAACTCATTTTTTAAAGTGTGAATAATGTTGATTATTCACATAATTTTTTGATTTATTGGAGCAACAACAATTTTGATTTTTCTCATGAACTTTGATTTTGTTGAGCAACAAAATTTTGAATTTTCAGAGTCTACCCAAGGTCTTTTGATATCGAAAAATTTATACCTACCTAAATTTTGAATTTTCAGAGTCTAAACAAGGTCTTTTCATATTGAAAAATTCATACCTACCTTCATTCCTTATCAACTAAAAATTTTCCTCTCCATGGAATTGCTTAGCATTTTCATTTCTAGAATTTATTACGCCCAAAAAATAAAGAAATATATATTCTTTTGTATACTTTGTTGGCTGTTCCAGATTAGAAGGAACATCCTTTTTCACTGCCCTTGTCAAATTCTTCTTGAAAAAGACTCTTTCCATGGCCTTTGATGTCACCTCAAATTGCATCTTATCATTCAAACCATGCAAGACCACTTTCATGTTGTTGAGGTGTGGGAAACACACCTTCCTATGGCCAATACTCAACAAGGTGACAATAAAACTTAGAGAAAACAAACTAAAAATGTGAAAAACAACAGTCCATAAGTTACAAACAACCCTTCCTTTGATCCTTAGATCATGGCATCTCTTGCTTTTCTCTCTCCTTATGATTATCCAAGCTATATTCTTTGCCCCACAATATAACAAAAAAACAATATTATTCTTGTAGGACTCACCTAGATTCCATATCCATATTGGGCATTTGCTTTGCCCCATCTTTGAATTTACTATGAAAAATTCCCTTCTCCATTTAGTGCCCTTCATCTCATCCTTATTGTTAGCACAATGCTTATGATAAGTAAAACAATGTGAGAACAAAGTATGAAAAAAAACAATGAATCCTTACCAAATAAATAGTCAATTTGCTTACCCTCAAATGTGGATCTAGAAACTTCAGCAATTGAAAACCATCAAGGGGAAATAATGAGACACTTCTCTCATGGGCATACCTCCAAACAAGGTCTTCTTGAAAGGCCTTTCTACATATCTTATACAAATTTGATTTTCCTCCCTCAATACACAAAATGGATTCTTTCCCTTTCTTACCTTCCTTTTCCTCTTACTCTTTTTACTACTCATGAATTTTTTCACATAACTCAAAATTTTTTGAGTTTATTGGTCCCATTTTCAGTTGAAATTTTGCCACTGGTTGCCCTTCATTTTTAGATTTTAGGGCCTCAGAAAACCTATGTTATCTACCCCTTAAACAACTAAAAACTCCTCTTTGGTTACCCTAAAGATTTAGATTTTTGAAGTTCATCATTCACATTGCTAGGCTATCATTTGTGTAGTTGGAGGTTATTCTTTAGCTTCCCTACAATTTCAGACTTTTGAAGCTCCATATTCACCTGTGGTTTAATCTTCTCTTTTTTTAAGCTAAACTTTTGGGGTCTAGGGCTTAACTCCATATACTTTTCCACAACTTTGGGATTTATTGTCTTTAGTTCATTTTGATAATTCTCCATGGCTTATAACAAATCATCCATGGCTTCATCCATTGTCCTCTTCTTCTTCCCCACCTTTTGAAGGGGATCTTTGTATTCTTCTTTTGATAAAAACTTAGGTTGCCAATCCATTGAAGTCACTTACACCTCACAACTGGTCAAGAAATTGGCTCTGATACCATTGTAATGTCCCCAAATTAAAGATATTTTCAGAAATCTGATTTTAATATGAAACACTAGGAAAAAAAAAATATGAGATTTATGAGAGCAAATCATAACTGCAAATATACTCCAAAATTAGCATAAAAATATGCTAAACCATTCAAGTTAATTATGAACCCTTTTAACAAAGATTAATCCTTCAAAAACCCAAATTAGCCCTTCAAACCCTAGGCATCTAGGTTCAGAAAATAAATATGATTTACGACAACTCTTTGATGGAAATTTATATAGTGTTTTATTTTCAATAGGTCTTCAAAATTATTAGGAAAATACAATTGTGATAAAATACCCTTTTATGATGTTTTTCCCTTGCAAACAAGCTAAATTTACCACAACAAATATTTAGAATAATATAGAAAATTTCAAAAGATTTTTAGAATCAATATTTGACCTTAAACCCTCAAATAAGTCTTTTTTCCAAATCGCCCAAGGATGAAAATATTATATCAAAATTGTAGAATAATGCGAGGGAAATAAATAACCCTCAAACACTAGCCAAACCCCTCCAAAACAAGTTGTCAACCTCCACAAGCAAGTCACCACCCTCTTAAAGCAATTTGTCAACCTTCTAAGCTATTTGCCCCACTTGGAAACCCTTCTTTTTTGCCTTTTCTGAATTTTGATAAACAATGGCAGCTCCGAGATGAAGTTGCCCCACGAAAGAACGAGGGTTTTTATCTTCAATCTTTTTGCTTGAAGGTTTTCATATTTAAGTCCAAAGCTCAAGTTTTTTCGTACTCAAAACTTGTAAATTCAAATAATTATCCAAGATGCCCTTCAACAACAACCCTCAAATGCTTTTATACTCTTCCCTAAGTGCAACATCCAATTTGGGGGGAAATACCTTTGTTAATTTTTTTTCAAAATATTAAAAAATACATCTTATAATTCACTTAAGTGGATTAATACTCATGACCCTTAAAAAGGCCTCAACTTAAGTAAAATTATAACAATAAAGTATTTTTATAATTATTCTTCATAAAACCAAATGTTTCCCTTCTTTTTCTCTTTTTCCTTTAGCCCTTGAGAAACTAGACAAAGATAAAGGTGATGAAATTGAGGAGAAAAACTCTCATTCTTTTTGAGGTAAGTTCACCTAGGAGCTGCCATTGAGTTGAATCATTCTTCCAAGGGTGTTTTGAACACCATTTTATTATTTTTAGGTGTGGCAAAGTCATATATGAGGGTGGCACTGGCGTTTGAGACTCTTGGAGGGCAGTGAAGTGCTAATTCATGAATATAATGTCCTAAACCAAGGGGGTAACCTGATTTAAGGGCTCTTGGAGTAATAACTAGGGCTGTATTGATGCCCTAAGACAACAACTAGTTATTGGAGTGGGTGATTGCTTTGTGACACCATATTTGTTGTTTTATGTGGTTGTTTGAGGCCAATATTTGGTTTAAACATTCATGAAAATATCCTCATAATTTTGGTATTATTTCTAGATTTTATCTATGGTGAAAGGTTTAGAAATTAGTGAATGTTTCTACTTATAATTTATGGAATTCATTAGTGAAAATAAATAATAAATTACTGTTGAAGTTTGCATTGGCAACATGCCTTAATGGCAGTTGGGTAACCCTTGACTAGGGTTTGATTTCTAGAAATAATTGAGTTAACCAACCGCAAATTGCAGGTTGAGTAATTGAATATTATTTCCCTAATTTTCATGACATTTACAACTCTAGTGGGTCTAGAAATTCAAAAACTCAAGGTATCTATTTTGCTGTAATTTTCTGAATATGTTGGTAAATGATTGGCAAAGAATATTTGGTGAATAGAGACGTAATTAGTCATTTCCATCTTTCTAAATTTTGGCTAGGGTTTGAAGTATTTAAATTAGAAAGTTGCAATATTTTTCATTAGGGTTTGAAAGTAAAAATCAGAAAATAATGATTGATTGTTAGGGTTGGTTGCAAACCCTAATTTTGTTGAATTGTCCCATTTGAGGACATTATAGAGGTATTAGAGCCAATTTATTGGCCAAATGTGGGGTGAAAATAAGGACAAAGGAAGAGGCCATGGAAGAAATATAGAAAGGAAGGCTCTACAAAGCAGTTAGGAAACTAGGGCATCTATACCAATCGATGGGTGACCTAATCAGTGCCTTGAAAGAAGTGGAAGAGGGGTTGTCCAAAGCCAATCAGTCACACTATGAGGCTTTGTAATGGGTAGTACAACTCTCAAATATTTACTTGATCTAACCCCAACTCTTGGGGCACACCAATAAGGAGGTAAGACTTTTGGTTACTAGTTGTATTAGTGAAATTACGATACTAACCGCTCCCGAGGTTCCTTACAGTAACAAAATTATGAGGGAGATATTTCAGTTGATTGTGGAGAGTCTCCAAGGTCTAGAGGATAACAAGGGACACTCTTTTGCTAGAAGGGTCACATTGTTGGAGACTATGAAAAAAATCAAAGCATATATTTTGATGTTAGATTTGAAATGTGATAAACTTGTTGAGATGTTTCAACATTTCCTTGCAGTAGGAATCTTACTGAAAATGTTGTAACTCCTATGCAAGAAATCACGACTTTGACACTCAATCCATTATTATCTATCTTGTTGTCAGGTTTGAGGCAAGAAAAAAAAAATCCAGTTGCACATGCGCTATTTGAAAATATTGTAAAAAATTTACGAGAAAAAATTGAGGGCTTATTTGATAGTGGAGCATGTAGAAAAAGAAAAATCATAGATTTTGGAGCAACAAGAAGAGTTGTTTCAACTAAGTAAGAGACAACCAATAATTGAATTTTCTTAGCCACAAAAATTAGAAATTCAAGGGCAACCTAGTGAGGGTTTCCAACAAGCTATGGGGCAACCGATGGGGTTGCAAATAGTAGACACTAAGGTGGAAGTAATAGAAAAATCAGAACTTCCAAAGGTAAAGCAAGGAGATGTTGTTCAACAACATCATGAGCAATCAAAAGATCAAGAAAGAAGCTTGTAGATGGATAAGGAAATCGTAGTGGAAAGGTATGTCATGACAATTTTTTTTTGCATTGTTTTTTATCATAAATCATTCTCTTTGTCTAAATTCAGGTTTCAAGAGGAAGCTTGGAAGAAACAATTAACACTTGGAAATGAAGCACAAGTCCTTAACAAGATAAGACAAGGCAATGGGGTTCTTTGAAGGAGTAATGACAAATAAAAAGAAAGAATAATTCATTTTCCATTTAGAAAAAGGAAAATTAGATTTATGTATGGGTAAGCAATTGAGCTGTCATCTTGGTATGTGTTCATTGATTTCTCCTCATGCTTGGTTCTTTAATTGTCTTCGTTACAAAACTTGCGCTATCACTAAGGTTGAGGCGAAGTGCACTCAATGGGAAAGAAAATTCTTCCAAGTAAATTCAAGGAACGAGTATGACAAGTATCCATCGTGGATATGGGATCCAGGTGAGTCCCACAAGTGTAATATTGATATCATGTCATGTTGTGAGACAAAGAACACAAGTTGGGCCAACATAAAGAAGGGAATAAGCAAGGGTTATCATTGTCCTAGGATCATAGTGACTGTTGTTTTTAGCATTCTCAGTTTGTTCTCCTTAAGCTTTCTTGTCACTATGGTGAGCAGGGGCCCTAAAAAGGTGTGCTTCTCACGCCTCAATACCATGGGGATGGTCCCAGTGTGTATTAGTGGATTTCCAATCACAAGGAGGAAAAAGGCGTACTATAGCCATGATAAGAAAAATATAAGACACAAAATGGAAGTCCATATCATGTTCACAAGGCATGATGAAGTAGTGGAAAAGTGTTGCTAAAGACTAATGTTTTCACGAACATGTTTGCTTCATGTGTAGGACCTATAGTGGAGTCGATTGCAATGGCCACAAGAGGGGCAAAGACTATTGTGATTTTCGTGCATGAGCAACCACTTGGACGTGGTAGAAACCGCCCAACTTTGTGTTTGAAGAACTTGGTGAATTCTGAAAATGATGATGGTGAAAGGGTAGAAAAAGGGTTGTAAATTGAGCTGGTCACACACTAAAAAAACTATATAATTTTTGGCATGTTACAATCCTACATGAATTCTGAAAATACATATGCAAAGTTTGATTTCTTTTGCTTAAAAAATTATAAAAATGTTGGCATGTTACAACCTTACATAGATTCTGGAAATGCATGTGCAAAGTCGGATTTCTTTTGCTCAAAAATTCTGAGTTGGTAAGAAGATTCTAGCCACCTATTGAGGCCGCAAAAATTGAATTTTTAGACAAAGTACAACTCACGTTGGGCAAGTGCACCACTCATATTTGAGTTTTATCACTCAAAAAAATCAGACCTTGGAACACTATTGCACCCTTTTCACATGGGTAAGAGATCTAAATCTTTACAGTGGTTATCAAATTCTAAAAGTATCTATGTTTGGGAACACATCTTGCATGGAAGAAGTGTGAAGGAGAAAGTTACAGTACAACACTATTCCCCTGGTCAATATGAGTTCCTTTTGAACTCATATTTGGTCCTACACATGCATGAGGATGTGAAAAAAGGGCAGCTCGTGGGTGAACATATAACACGCATGGAAAGGATCATCCAAAAGAGTTAAGTTGTTGAAAGTGGTTTCCAAGGTATGTTCCCCAAGAAAATTTTTGTTGTTCTTTTGTTACAAACTTGGATGAGTCGACCGTGGCATGTCGAAGCTAACCAAGATTTGTTGAGAGGTGGACACAGTGGTATGCACACAATAAATGACAAGCAAATGGATCATTTCATTCGAGGCAAAAGGTATCATTTTTTAGATGTATTTTTTTTTGCCACTCTTGGGTACAAAGCATACTTTTTGAGGGCCTTGAAGGAAAGGGCTTTGTCATCTACAACTTGAGTTGGTAGCATGAGGTCATAGGAAGCCTCTGGAGCGCTGTGATGTCACCTTTTGTACTTGGGGGCATCCCCTAAAACATATGTACAACAATATGAGGAATCTGTTTGGAGCTTCTCTTCGTTGGGAAGAAGTTACAGGTAGCCAATGCATCATAAAAAGTATTGGGACACCCACATAGATATTGCAATTGCTTGAGGACAAACAAATTTGGGCAGGGAGGATTGTCATGTCCCCCTTTTGGACATGACACTATTGAAGACTTTTAATCTTGTCTAGTTGCCCAAAAGCTAAGGTAAAAAGAGAAAAATAATGGAAACATTTGATTTTACAAAAAATAGTTGTAAAAATATTTTATTGTTATAATTTCACTAAAGTTGAAGCCTTTTTAAGTGTCATAAATATTGAACCATTTAAATAAATTATAAAAAGATACTTTTATAATTTGAAAAAAGATCAACAAAAGTATTTCCCTCCAAATTGAGTGCTTCACTTGGGGAGAAGTATAAAAGTAATTGAGGGGTCTTGTTGAAAGGCATCTTGGATCATTATTTGAATTTGCAAGTTTTGAGCACGAAAAAACTTGGACTTTGGACTTGAAGATGAAACCCTTTAAGCAAAGAGATTGATGATGCCCTAAAAGGGTGGCAACTTGTTTTGGAAGGGTTCGACTAGTGTTTGAAAGCCATTTCTTGCCCTAATATTATTTTGCAATTTTTATACTATATTTCCAACCTTGGATGATTTGGTTAAATGACATATTTGAGGGTTTGAAGTCAAACATTGATTTTAAAAATATTTTGAAAATTTCTATATTATTCTAAATATGTGTTGTGGTAAATCTAACTTGTTTGAGAGGAAAGCATCATAAAAAGGTATTTGATTGTAACTGTATTTTTCTATTAATTTTGAAGACTTATTGATAGTAAAACACGATAAAAATTGTCATCAAAGCACTGCTATAAATTATATTTATTTTTTGAACCTAAGCGCCTAGGGTTTGAAAGGCTAATTTGGATTTTTAAAGCATTAATCTTTGCTAAAAGGATTCGGAATTAATTTGAAGGTTTTAACGTATTTTTATGTTAATTTAAAGTATATTTGCAGCTAAGGTTTGCTGTGATAAAAACCAAATTTTCTTCTTTTATTAGAATTTCATATAAAAATCAGATTTCAAAAACTATCCTTAATTTGGAGACATTACATTGAAGCACCCGAGACACACACCACAAGTCACTGGTTTGCATGATGTTGGAGCTACACCAATCATTGAGTTTTGTTGTTTTCAATATTGTTACTAAAACCCTGAAAAATATCAAGATAGTTCGGTTATTTTCTTGCATAACATATGCCCTAAAACATATTTTGTTTTGCTTAAATTTTCAAATATTTTTCCCAATTAAGGCAAGATTTTTTTTGTTTTATGTGGTAGGAGTGAAAATGAGGGAAGCCAAGTGAGGTTTTTGAAGATCGAGACCAAGCAAATCCAATTATCAAATTATTGCATCGTCTATATTTTTGTGGAACATCCAAAACACTTTGTACATTGTCAAGAGAGTACAAAACGGTCCTGACAACCTTCTCTTATCATATTCAAATTTCAAGGTTATAGTCCTCTTGCTTCCAATTGTGCATTTCTAGGCTCAGTGTTTAGTGACATCTAAAACGTTCTACATCAACTCCAAGGTAAAAACAAAATTGGCACTATGTAGCAAATAGAATTAGATATTCCATGCATATATGAGTTGCAACGCACAAATTGGGGACAAGAACGTAGAAGAGCATAAGCAGGTGACCAAGCTAAAAAATTCAAATTTGAGTTACAGATATTTTTCAAGAACATTAAGGACAGTCCCATGAATGTACAAAATGGTCTAGGCAACTTTCTTAGGTCATTCAAATTTCTAGGTTATATTGCTTCACTGCTAGTCCTGCTTTTCTACTGTCATACCTTGATGACTACCACCAGATTACTTCCAAAAAGCAGCAAGCTTAAACCTTGAATGCCATCTCTCTTCTTTGGCATCGAAATTACTTCATAAAGATTAATAATGTTTTGCACATGTTATTTAACCTGGTTAATTTGTAATTAGATATTTGTGTCATTTAATAAAAACCATTTCCCCAATATGACAATTATTGTGACATTAAATTGTCATGTTAAGGCGAACTCACCTTACAGAGTAACTAAAACAGGGAGAAAATATAGAATGTCTTTTACATGTGAATATGCTATGTAATTAAAAAAGAAATGTTTTTTTTTCCATCTATAAGATGAACAATTGAAATTAAAACATTTAGTTAAATACGTTGCATTGAACTTGGCCACTTAACATTGTTTTCTCCTAAAATACTCCACATATATCTGCATATAGCTAACCTTTGGCTAGTCTACAACATTATGAACCTGCTGCAAGTTTCCACATTTTGCACACTATCATTAGACTACAAACAAAATTATGATTTTCTGTGTAAATTACAAATCTTACTTAAATTTATCATCCCATAGGTCTTTTAGTGTTTCTTTGGAGATTAACCATTTTTTTCATATAACGGTTCTATAAACATTTGGTCATAAGGGGAGGGCCACCATTTGGGACTCTTATTATTATTATTTTTTTAAATTACTCATTTATTTTTTAAGAGAGGGTTTTGGAGAACTATACAAAACTTGTGGAGTTTATAATATTAAGAGATTTA
Organism: Torreya grandis; assembly: GCA_037957365.1. Classification (NCBI taxonomy): domain Eukaryota; kingdom Viridiplantae; phylum Streptophyta; class Pinopsida; order Cupressales; family Taxaceae; genus Torreya; species Torreya grandis. Next base: position 4,345,946 of record JARHVA010000217.1, read on the forward strand.
TTTTCAATAGGGCCCATCTTAAACCTCAGTGAAGCTTCCATGGTGCTATTTCTTGATAAATTGTTCTTATCAAAACCTTCAAAAGAGTAACACCGTACTCATGTAAAAAGGTAGACTTCATCATATCCCTTCCTGCAAGAAGAGTTTTAACACAGAAAAACTAAAGTTATTTTTTCAACTATGAGAATCAACCCAAAAGAAAAACAATTAGAATAGAATCATACCCAGCATAACCACAATAAGTGGGGCTATAATTGTATATAAGTTGAGCTAGTACTTCTTTTTCTCTTGGCCTTTGGCTTGACTTTTGAGCTTCACTGCAGATAACAATTTTCAATACCACATCAAGATGCAAGGAATATCAATTATGATGAATATGTCCATATACAAGGGATATCAATTATAATTAATGACTAACATCCACCCTAACAAGGTTTTATAAGACATACCTGATAAAAAAGCTTGCAACATTTTGAGTAACTCGAATGGCATCTTCAGAATGAGGAATTGTTGCCACTCCCCACTCAAATGCGTTCTTCTGCAGTTATGACATTGTGCATCAAAAACAAAAAGTAAAATGGGATGAGATTAATTTGAATGGGCATTTAAAGGGAAAAAGGACACATGGAAGGTCTATCTTAAACAGGTGTTTAGAATGAAACACAACATGGTTCATATTCTTATCATTGCCAGTTGCCTTACAGGAAAGTCTTGATGAGATCATGTAATGGCAATAAAAAAAGAGAAACTAATCATAAAAACCCAACCATTAATGAATACATAACCATTATAATACTGAGTACTTCAATTACTGAACAAATGGTTGGATGTCAATATAAAGAATAAAACAAATGAACAGGCCACTATTGTACCTAGGGGACTAAGGGGCCATAGAAAGAGGGAACCTTATAAGTTCTCATTAGCTTCAATGAATGACACAACAACGAGATCAAGTGTTAAGTTTGTTTAATGAGAGGCTATAAATACCCCTCAAGAATAGCTGATTTATTTCAGTTTATGGTTAGAGAGGCAGAGAGACTATAAATGCACCTCAAGAATGGCTAATATATTTCTCATTTTGCTGAATACCCCTTGAGTTTGGTTAGAGAGAGGGGGGGAGGGGCTATAAATACACCTCAAGAATAGCTGATTTGTCCATCACTTCAAATCTGGTATCAATTTAAGTTGGAGAGTCTATAAATAACCCTCAGGAATATCTAATTTAACCATCACTTCAAGTCACGTGTTAAGTCTGGTGAGAGAGAGACAGAGAGAAAGAACCTATAAACACCCCTCAAGAATAGCTATTTTATCGACCACACTTCATAAATTCTCTTGCATTTAAGAAGTCTTTGTTGGTCCTTTGTGGGATTTCAAGAAGATTGATTACTTGTTAAAATTACACTTGCTTTGAAAGAGAACATTAGTTCTTGCATCGTTCTTCTTATCTATCCAAGAACTACACATGTTAGTATATACCGTTGTCAATACCAACATCTAGAGGAAACTGGATTGCACAAGTAGGGTGGTTGTGGCATTTTTGATCATTGTACTCATTAATATGAGGATGATACCAACTTTTTTCAGGGATTTATGGAAAATGGAGTTGATCTATGTTTAGAATAATTTTTGTAACTCTAGTGATTGTTTGGGAAGGGATTTCAACCAATAATTGCATTGGGTTTTGTATGAGTGGTTTAGGATGATTAGCAAGGCCCCCCCAAGCTTGGTCATGAGTTCAAAACCCAAGTGTACAATCCTTGTGCTATATATAAGGTAAAGTTTTAAAATCCTCCTATTTCCACAAGTGAGGTCTCATTCACCAAATTGGCATGCTGGCTAGGTCAGGCCCTAAGAAAATAACCTTTGCCTTTTCTTTATATAGAAGGGGATTTTTTTTTTCAAATCGTCCAAAGGAATCATATTAAAATGAAAAGAAATTTACATCCAAAAGCATGGTTCATTTACAAAGAAGCCCAAATGAGCTGTCCATTAACCAAAGCTCATGAATTTTTAATGAAGCTCAGAGATGGCCCAAGTGCAGAAAGATAGTAGAAAAACAGCTGGGAATATTTACAGGGACTAGTACTAAAATACCTATGAAATAAGCACTCTCTGCATTTCAAATTAGCATAAACCAAATAAGCACAGACATTCAAAATAGAAAACTGGAGGAATTCAATGAACTTGCTGTTTATGAGAATAACCAACTGTAAAAGGCAGGCAACAATTCTCTTCTGCCTGTGGTCAGGTCCCTCTCCTTCGTTTATAGGGAATAGGTCACTACACTCCAAAACCTTTGACAATACGGAAAGAGGCTAGAGGTTGAAAATCCCAAAGCGGTGGATTACATTTACCATTCCCCCATACTAGTAAATGCTTAAGGGTACTTGTTATTAGAATAAATAATTATATGTTGTAATATGTAATGTATTGTTACATTAGTTTTATTGTTGGGTTTATTTGGTAAGTTGGTAATTACGGGCCAAGCTTGTTTAAGCATCCTGCTCAATTTGGTTATACCAACCTTCCTAGATTTTATCTTATGTAAGAGCTATTTATATGGCTCATTTCATGGATATGCCATGGCTTGTTGAGCTTCAATTCATCTTTTATGGTATCAGACCTCATGGTTGTGTAACCCTGGGAGAAGACCCTGGAAACAAGCCGTGAATTTGCTTCGAGAATTCTACCCTTGGTAAGTCAATTGGTGAAAGGCAGAAATTAACAAAAGAAGAAATTATTTTTCTGTCCATCATTGTTTTGTGTAGGTATTACAAGCCAAAGAAAAATAATGAAGTGGCAGCCTGCAAAGAAGGCATTGTGGCTGTTGTATGGCCTGTTCTAAGGTGTTTTTTAGTGTAATGTCATGTCCCCTTCTAGTTGACATCTCTCAAAGCTTATGATTAGCCTATTATGCGACCCTTGTAGGCTGATAGGATGGATGGAGGGTCTTGATTGGAGCTTGGCTTGGCTTCGGTCGTCAGATATTACCAGTTGGCTTTTGTTCGGGGTCATTCGGACACCATTTGCTTGACCTGCTATTTTTAGCAGTAATAGTCACTCAGCGGAGCACCCCTGCTATTTTTAGCAGTATGGTTTGGTCATGTGCAAAATCAATCACTTATTCACCAGCGTCAGACGGTTCGTGAGTCAGACATATTTTGAGGGAGATATTAATATTTTAATTGTCAAATTAAATATTAATTATCTGGAGTTTATAATATAAAGTTATAATATTATTTAATATTATAACTTAAGTGATCTATTGAAGGGGTCGACCAACATTGTGAGGGGCCACTTTTTAATTATAATTTATAATTAAAAGTGCATTGAAGACTATTGAAAAATTAAAAGGAAAAGTTCAAATTTATTTAAATGATGCCTACTTGAGAAAAGTCGAACTTTTGATGGATATAGGGGTTTTCATTGGGATTGGAGCTCATTATGTTTTGAAATCGAATTTTTGCTAAGTCATTTTGAGAACAGAGCCAAGGGTTCCAGTTTCCGTTTGGCATTGGAGAACGAGCCATCTTCAGTGTTGCAGTTCAGACGCTGTGAAATACCAGCGGATTTATTGCTTTCAAAGAGGTAGTTTCATTCAGAGGTTATCACAAAACTTCATCAGAGATTGCATCGTTCAGGATTTTCAGTTTGGAATTCATCCAGAAGAGTTTCTTCTTTGAGGTGCCTATTTCCTGAGATTCGGCACATCAAATAGGGGCCGTACTTTTATTGGTTTGCTTCTGTCATAGAGCTGTACTTCCCTACAACAGGGCTGTACTTTCAAGAAAGGACGTACATTTTCATCTTGGGCAAATCGCCTACTTCTTTGATCTTCTGTCTCCATCATTTGTGGCGCCTACACCTTGGGATCACTTTCCAAGCATCAAACGGAGGGAGAAGTAGATTAATGATGAAGCCGTACCATTTCATGTACTCTTTCAGCTGGTTGCAATAACCAGGGTTTCATCAAAATATTGTTGCTTTTTTTGATGAGTGTTACCAGATCTTATTTGCAATTGTCATAGAAGATCAATAAATCGATTGGCATCATTAGATTCATTAGATTCCCTCATTTTCGGTGTTGCATTATTTTATTTAAATTTATTCAACAATTCTGCAAAAATCGCAACTTTCATTTGTTCATGCAAAAACACAAAAAAAAACCAAAAATGTCCGAAAAACAAGAAAAAACAAGTAGTTTCAGAGAAAGTGAGAACAGGGGTTTCTATAGTGGTATCAGAGCTTAATCCTGCCATCCTGAGGGTTTAGTTATTACATGCCGCCAGAGGAGGTTGGTTCACACAGGTATTATACACGTAGGAGAGCCTTACTTGAAGGCGAACAGGGTTTAGAACCACAGCGGGTCATCATGGGTGACAGGCGTGAGGGTAGCCCACCCAGAGGCAACAAGAATAATGATGATTAGGATACCAGAGATTTCTTCTGTGCTATGGTTACAAGACAGCAGTAGATGGCGCAGGCATTACAAGCACTCACTACTATGGTAGAAAGGTTGAACCCACCTGTTAGACAGAATGGGGAGCATGGAGATAACAAGAGTGCTACAGGTAATCAGAGACCACATCGGACCCATTCCAGAACAGTTGATAGGCCTACACGCCCTACATTTGTTCCGAAGGAGCTAGAAGAAGCTCCGACAGAGGAGGTAGCAGGAGACCCCATATTTGCAGATGCACTCATGGCTGCAAATGATGAATGGGAATTATTAGCTCCTCAGGTTCGGGAGAGGATGACCTTTGAACGCTTTGTAAATCAGAGGAGAGAGCATTACAGGTCACTTAAATAGGATAGGAGGCCTAGAGGTCAAAATAGTGAGCTGAAGAAGGCTACAGGTAAGCTTTCTTTGACTACTTTTGATGGTAGTGATAAGATGACAGCTCAAGCTTGGATTCATAAGCTTGACACATTTTTGGCACTGAGGCCAATGACAGAGATTGAAGCTATCAAATACGCCACTTTGCATTTGGAGGGAGTAGCACATGATTGGTGGTACCATGGTATGGTAACACTTCAGCATAATCAGGTGACAGAGTACCAGGACTTCGTGGATAGGATGGTTGAAAGATTTGACAAGAAAGATCCAGAGGTTTACTTTCGGGACTTAGCATAGCGGAAACAAACAGGCAACTTGGAGTATTTCATTGGTGAATTTCAGTGGTTGGCAGTCATGGTGCCAAACATTTCAGAGCGTAGATTGATAGTTCTTTTCATTGAGGGCCTATCCAAACCATTGAGAGGTTGGATAAAGGCATTTAATCCTATTTCTTTACAGGAAGCTATGAAAAAAGCAAGAAGTATGGAACATGTAGTCCCAACAAACAAATTTCAGTCCAAAGGAGCATCTTCTAGTAAGGATAACAAGCCATTTTATAAAAAATCAGAGAGGACTGATTTTAAAAATGATTCTAAAGATAAAACTCCAGCACCTTTTGACAAAGAAACATTAAATGATTTGAGGAAGAAAAAATTATGTTTCTACTGCAAGGGTCCCTACGATGCTAACCATGATTGTCCTTTGCGGCCTAAGGGTAAGGCCAATAGAGTTATGTGGGCTTATTATGAGAATTCGGATTCTGAAAATTCCGGACAGCGGGAGAGTTCTGAGGAGTCAGAGTCAGAGGCTTCAGAACCTAAGGTGGAGGAAGAGTCAGAGATCCAGCTCCAGGAGGCACAGTTGTCTAGCATACAGCAGGAGGGATCTTTCAGACTTCGTGGAGTTTTGGCTGGTCAAAAGGTTATCACCCTTTTAGACACAGGGGCCACCCATAATTTTATTGATGCCAAATTTGTGGAGAGGCATGTGCTTATAACCGAAGAGTTTGAGGGCATTCGGGTTAAGGTGGCTAATGGTTACACTCTCAAGTGTGACCGTATGATTAAGGATCTCCCCTTGCGCTTGAATAACTATAAATTCAAGGCTGATTATTACGTGGTGAACATGGGAGATATCGATTTAGTCTTGGGCATAAAGTGGCTTCATTCCCTTGAGGAAGTCACTCTTTGTCTCAAAGACATGGAGATTCGGTTTGATGTGGACGGGAAGACACATATCCTGAAGGCCATTCGAGATAGTAATGTCAAGACTATTTCCTTCCGTCGGATGGAGAGACTCATGCGACATGACATGGTAGAGTGGGCTGCCGAGTGCACATTGACACCTATTCAGGAGGGACAGCATAAGGCCGAGTATCATCCTGACATTCAGTAGTTGAGAGTTAAGCATGAGAAGGTTTCCAGTGATATTCCACCAGGGAGACCTCCAGACAGGGTTATTGAGAACATTATAGAGCTTGAGGAGGGCGCTAAGCCCGTCATGATTACTCCGTACAGGTATCCTAAGCGGCTTAAGGATGAGATAGAGAAAATGATCAAGGAGCTGCTTGCTATGGGTCACATTCGACCGAGCAAATCACCATTCGCTTCTTCAGTTGTCTTAGTGAAGAAGGATGGCACCCTTCGCATGTGCATAGATTACAGAGTCCTAAATAAGAGGACTATCAAAAACAGGTACCCCATACCTCGTATAGATGAGCTTACTGATGAGCTCCATGGTGCATGTTATTTCACGAAGATAGACCTGAGATCAGGATATCACCAGATCAGAGTTCGTGAGCAGGACGTTGAGAAGACTGCTTTTCGTTGTCATTGTGGACACTTCGAGTTTGTGGTGACGCCATTTGGGCTCACCAACGCGCCAGCAACATTTCAGTCCACCATGAACAGGGTCTTCCATTCACTATTGAGGAGATATGTACTTGTCTTCTTCGATGACATTCTGATCTACAGGACTTGGCAGGAGCATTTGGCTCATTTGGACACAGTGCTCAGCATTTTGGAGAGGGAGTCCTTGTACGCCAAGGAGTCCAAGTGTGATTTGGGGATGACTAAGTTGCTCTACTTAGGCCATATCATCAGTGCAGAGGGAGTGCGGATGGATCCTGAGAAGATCCGTGCTATCATAGATTGGCCTACTTCGGCAAACCTTACACAGCTGCAAGGATTTCTTGGCTTGTGTGGTTTTTATCGCAAATTTGTGAATGGTTATTCACGATATGCAACACCTATGACGGATTTGTTGAAAAAGGGTGCATTCTGTTGGACTCCTGAGGCACAGGGGTGTTTTGTGAGGTTCAAGGAGCTGATGACTACGTGTCCAGTGTTGGCACTACCAGATTTTTCGAAGCCTTTTGAGCTTCAATGTGATGCTTCTGGTGAGGGCATTGGAGCGGTGCTTATGCAGAAAAAGCACCCTATTGTTTATGAGAGCCGAAAACTCAGAGGGCCAAAGAGGCTCTACAGTATTTATGATAAGGAGATGCTGGCCATAATGCATGCCTTGGCCAAATTTAGGCAGTATCTCGTGGGCAGTAAGTTTTGCATTAAAACTGACCACAACAGTTTGAGGCATTTCCTGGGGCAGCGAGACTTGAATGATCGTCAACAGAAGTGGGTGAGTAAGTTACAGGCATATGACTTCGATATCTCCTACATCAAGGGCACCCAAAATGTAGTGGCTGACGCTCTCTCACGTAGGCCTTATTTGAGCTCTATGGTTCACATTGCAGAGGATTGGAGGCATTTGATTGTGGCAGAGTATGCCAAGGATACTTGGGCATCCAGTATTGTTGAGGGATTGATGGTTGATCCCAGGTACACGCTTGTGAATGACTTGATCATTTACAAGAACATGATTTTCTTGATCCCAAGATCTGAGATGAAGAACACTATTATGCGAGCCTTTCATGATGTGCCTATAGCAGGACATCCCGGGTATTTTAAAACATACAGACAGATACGGAAAAGGTTTACATGGAAAGGACTTAAGGCAGATGTTCTTTAGTATGTGCGTGAGTGCCCTGTTTGTCAACAAAACAAGCAGGAGAACACGTATCCAGCAGGATTGTTGCAGCCACTTCCGATTCCTGATAGGAAGTGGGAATGCCTATCGATGGACTTTATCACGGGCTTGCCCAAAGCCCAAGGACGGGATTGTATATATGTAGTTGTGGATCGGCTGACGAAGTATGCCCACTTCTTTCCGATCACCACCACTTACACAGCTACACAGGTAGTAGAAGTCTTCTTCCGCGAGGTTTTCAGACTACATGGGTTGCCTCGGAGCATAGTGAGTGACAGGGATAGTCGGTTCCTGAGTCACTTTTGGCAGGAGGTGTTCAGACTTTGTGGGACCGAGCTTACACCGAGCACCAGTTACCACCCGCAGACTGATGGTCAGACGGAGATAGTGAATAAATGGGTGGAAGGATACCTCAGGGATTATATTGCAGGGCAGCAGAAGGCGTGGGTCAAGTGGATATATTTGTGCGAGTATTGCTATAATACTACCTTCCACATGACCATTTAGATGTCCTCTTTCATGGCGTTGTATGGTTATGAGGCGCCTAGTTTTCTGGATTTGCTACTGAGTGACAGTAGAGTGCCGAGTGTTGGAGATTTATTGTAGGAGAGTCAAGACACTATGAGGGCTCTCAAGGAGAATATTGCCACGGCACAGAATCAGTAGAAGCAGTACGCAGATCAGAAGAGGACAGAGAGGTCTTTTGAGGTGGGAGACATGGTTACCTCATGCTGCAGCCCTATCGGCAGTCTACTCTTAGGAAGAGTGGTTCAGAGAAGCTTAAGCCACGATATTATGGTCCTTTCAGGATCCTGAGGCGTGTTGGAGAGGTGGCTTATGAGCTAGAGCTTCCGACGGATAGCAAGTTCCACAATGTTTTTCATGTGTCACATCTCAAAAAGGCGTTGGGACACCGTGTGGTACCTTCAGCAGTTTTACCTCCCTTAGATGATGAGGGAAAGTTGATTTTAGTACCTGAGTCTATCTTGGAGTACAGAGAGAGACAGTTGCGTAGGGGGACTATCAGGGAATATTTGGTGAAATGGAGAAACTTGCCAGTGGAGGATGCTACGTGGGAGAGCGAGGATATTCTGCAACATCCGGAGTTGAGATTGCTTGAGGACAAGCAATTTCAGGCGGGGCGGACTGTCATGTCCCCTTCCAGTTGACATCTCTCAAAGCTTATGATTAGCCTATTATGCGACCCTCGTAGGCTGATAGGATGGATAGAGGGTCTTGATTGGAGCTTGGCTTGGCTTCGGTTGTCAGATATTACCAGTTGGCTTTCGTTCGGGGTCATTCAGACACCATTTGCCTGACCTGCTATTTTTAGCAATAATAGTCACTCAGCGGAGCACCCCTGCTATTTTTAGCAATATGGTTTGGTCATGTGCAAAATCAATCACTTATTCACTAGCTTCAGACGGTTCGTGAATCGGACATATTTTGAGGGAGATTAATATTTTAATTGTCAAATTAAATATTAATTATCTGGAGTTTATAATATAAAGTTATAATATTATTTAATATTATAACTTAAGTGATCTATTGAAGGGGTCGACCAACAATGTGAGGGGCCACTTTTTAATTATAATTTATAATTAAAAGTGCATTGAAGACTATTGAAAAATTAAAAGGAAAAGTTCAAATTTATTTAAATGATGCCTAATTGAGAAAAGTCGAACTTTTGATGGATATAGGGGTTTTCATTGGGATTGGAGCTCATTATGTTTTGAAATCGAATTTTTGCTAAGTCCTTTTGAGAACAGAGCCAAGGGTTCTAGTTTCCGTTTGGCATTGGAGAACGAGCCATTTTCAGTGTTGCAGTTCAGACACTGTGAAATACAAGCTGATTTATTGCTTTCAGAGAAGTAGCTTCATTCAGAGGTTATCACAGAACTTCATCAGAGATTGCATCATTTAAGATTTTCAGTTTAGAATTCATCCAGAAGAGTTTCTTCTTTGAGGTGCCTATTTCCTGAGATTCGGCACATCAAATAGGGGCCGTACTTTTATTGGTTTGCTTCTGTCATAGAGCTGTACTTCCCTACAACAGGGCTGTACCTTCAAAAAAGGACGTACATTTTCATCTTGGGCAAATCGCTTACTTCTTTGATCTTCTGTCTCCATCCTTTGTGGCGCCTACACCTTGGGATCACTTTTCAAGCATCAAATGGAGGGAGAAGTAGATTAATGAAGCCGTACCATTTCATGTACTCTTTCAGCTGGCTGCAATAACCAGGTTTTCATCAAAATATTGTTGCTTTTTTTGATTTGAGTGTTACCAGATCTTATTTGCAATTGTCATAAAAGATCAATAAATCGATTGGCATCATTAGATTCCCTCATTTTCAGTGTTGCATTATTTTATTTAAATTTATTCAGCAATTCTGCAAAAATCGCAACTTTCATTTGTTCATGCAAAAACACAAAAAAAAACCAAAAACATTCGAAAAACAAGAAAAAACAAGCAGTAAAGTCCCAAGATGATTTACGTCCTCTTCCAGACCCATATGGCCAGTCACTTCGGACCGTCAAGGCGCTACCCTCTGGGAGCACGATGCCATTGGTTCTTACTCGCTGGCCAAGAACCCGTCCCGACCGCCGGAGGAACGTCCAGCAGGGCCCAACACAGATCACCACAGACCACCGCGCCCAGAAGGTCTCGACCTCGAGACCTCGGCTCTGATACCAATATGGACTGGCCGTCACACCAAAAGTCCCGAGATGATTTGGGTCCTCTTCCAGACCCATATGGCCAGTCACTTCGGATCGTCAAGGCGCTACCCTCTGCGAGCACGATGTCGTTGGCTCTTACCGGCTAGCCAGGAACCCGTCCCGACCGTCGGAGGAACGTCCGGCAGGGCCCAGCACAGATCACCACAAACCACCGCGCCCAGAAGGTCTCGACCTCGAGACCTCGGCTCTGATACCAATATGGATTGGCCGTCACACCAAAAGTCTCGGGATGATTTGGGTCCTCTTCCAGACCCATATGGCCAGTCACTTCGAACCGTCAAGGCGCTACCCTCTGGGAGCACGATGCCGTTGGCTCTTACTGGTTGGCCAGGAACCCGTCCCGACTGTCGGAGGAACGTCCGGCGAGGCCCAGCACGGATCACCACAATCTCTGAGTGTTAGTCTTGTGTTCAGTCATTGCTTCCTAATGCTTTCACAGGGTTGACACCAACGCACCTAGTATATACAATGCGCCATTCCTGCAGGTGACAAGAAGTGCTGTACCTGGAGCGCAGAGGCAGAATGAGGTTACTAGACAGTGTGTTTTTCCTACAGCGCCTATGGTAAGTCCTTTTTCTGTGTGTTTCCATTAAAGCCTCCCTGTCAAGCTCCCTACAGTTTGGTCCTTTTACCAGTTGAAGTGTATGTATGTGTTCTTATGGTTCAGAGTGTGAGTGTGAGTAGATCAAACTTGTTTGGTGCATCACCCTATTAGGTTAGGTTCTGTTTTTCAGCATCCTTCTCTCTTTTCACCCCCCCCATTGTTAGCAATAGGAAATCCAGGACCACAGAGATACATCAAAGGGAGCTAGCCCTTATCTAGAGACTCCCCTTAGTTTTGCCAGACCCACAAGCAAGAGGGGAGTTTTCATTGTGATGCGTGGAAGACAGGAGCTCAGTCTCTTGTCAAGGGTGCAATCCACTGCGTCAACATTTAAGACACACCCTTTGGGGCTTTGCAAATGTACCCTTCGGCTTTTCTGTAAAGGTCCACATACCCTTCGACCTTTTTGCAACGACCCCTTCGGCATTCTCACAAAGTACCTTCCGAAACTTTTGCAAGGGATCATTTCCTTCGGGACAAATTTCCGAAAGAATTGCCTATATCAATATTTCTGAAAGAATAGACCAAGTCGAAAATTGGCTAAGTGTGAAGACCAAAACAAACGTTCTTGACAATAGCACACTTCGGGTTCTTCACATTACTTATAAGATTGAAAGAAGTAAAGTTACTTGGTAAACCCAATTTACTCTTGACGCAAAGACCCGTTCGAGTTTCTCGACTTGCTTGACTTCACTAGACCAATTTGGGTTCTCTGCATGACTTTACTTATAAAGTTCATAAGTAAAGTAGTGAAAACACTTGACAATCCCGATTTACTCGACTAGACCCATTCGGGTTCTTGAGACTGCTTAGCTTATAAAAATGAATGCAACTATGTCGTTCCGGAAACCCAATTAAAATCACCTAGACCCATTTGGGTACCTGACATTGCTTTACTTACTTTATAAGTAGAAGCACTTCACAAACCCGATTCACGCTACCAGACCAAGTCGAGTTCTGGACATTGCTTTACTTATTTTATAAGTAGAAGCACTTCACAAAATCGATTTACTCCACAAGTCTGTTTAACTCAATATTTGACATTAATGCATGATAGCATATGATGCCTTTGACACCAATGACAATTCTTCAGACATCAATGACTATGTCCAACACTCCCAAGCCGATATTCCTTTTAATTTCACTTTAGGCCTTTTTGAATTAATTAAATAACTTGCCTTAATATATTAGTAATTAAAATTACTTTTTGGCAAATTAAATAATTATTTTATATTAGGTCCTTGCTTAAATAATTAATTAAATTGCTCTACTAATTAAAGTGATAAAAATCACTTTGCAAGCAATTTATTAATTATAAAACCCCTTATAATAATCATTAAAATTACCTTCATTTTTAAAATGGTTAAAACCACTTTTCCGATAATTCGAATAATCATCCGAGATAGTTCTATTTTAATAATTAATTAAATTTTCTTATATTTTCGAATGATTAAAATCATATTCGGGCAATTTTATTAATTATTAAAATTATATGAAAAGGGGACATGACATTTGAAACACCACCTACTTCTTTAAATTTGAGTGAACCTAGGGTTTGACAATGAAAATTTTGGAAACCAGGGTTTTCAAAATTTTAAAGCACGTTTTAGTGGCCTTTCCATGGAAAGAAAATTTTGATATTATTTTTATTGGATAGTCACTAATTTTGTGGTCAATTTGAGCTCTTATTCACATCATAATTCCAAGTATTAAGGAAGTTATGAATTATTGAAGTTTCAGCAAGTTTATAAAAAATAATAATTATTGTGGGCAGCGAATTGTTTGGGAAAGACTGACTTGCAGGTTTCTATCTTGGATGATTTGTGTTGGAGTGGTTTTGCAAGGTTTTTAGGGTCATTCAATGCCCTAGAACATTCAGAAATTATTTCCACAATTTTGGCACTTGGACGACTTGTTTGGCAAGCTCCGAAAGGTGATTTGGTGAGTGAAAACCAAATTTTTTTTTTCAGATTTGCTCCTACTTTATTGAGGTGTGGTGAACCACTTGGAAAGTATTTTAAGGCATTTAAGGGATGGAAAGTATAGTTGTACCTTCAAGAAAAAATCTGAATATTTTTGTCAAGTATTTTCAACAAATTGTCATATTATTGGACCCAAAAAAAAAAGATACTCAATTCTCTAAATAATTTAGCTTCTTGTAGATTTATTTGGATGCTCTTAGATTGAATATCATACATTTTTACAGCTAGGGTTTGGCTGGTTATTTATTTTCAGATTTCAATTTGATACTTCGTTTGGCTAAGGTTTGTTGGAAAACCCTCTTTTTGGTTGCCATCCCAATTTGGGGACATTACATGCATCCCTTCTTCATGCCTTGATTCTTTTTTGCAACTCCTTACCACCCGAATTTCAAAAGGTGTGTTCATGTCCTTCTTGACATGATTGTGGCAAAACTTTTCTCTCTCCGACCTTTCCCTTATAGTGGCTGGAAATCCACTCATATATGTGCGACCCACTTCCATGATGTTGAGGTGTGAAAGGCACACCTTCCTAGGGTCAATCCTCATCATGGCAACAAAAAACTTTGGAAAAAACAAACTGAAAATAGGAAAAACAGCAGTCAATGAATTACCAACAGCCCTTGCAATGACCCATAGGTCATAGCACTTGTCACCTATCACCACTGTCATGATTAGCCAAGTTGTTTCTTTAGTAAGTCCACATAAAATACAATATAGGTGGGTTGTATAAGGACTATAACAGCCATGAATCGCTTGTTCTTCCCTTCAAAACATTGATACATACCTTGCAAGATTTGCACCTTGTGACCCTTCACAACAAGCCTTTACATAGAACAATGTATTCCTTCTTATGTCATGGCTCTTGGAGTGTGTTTTTCTATATGGCAATTGAATTACAAATGTTGAAGTCAAATTATTGAAAATAACACATACCTCAAACCTTGCCAGTTGGTGTACCTTCCCACCTTGCATTCTTCCTCTAGTTACAACCATTTCATGTAACATATCACATACAACAAATAAATTGTGATGCTTACCACTTTTATGGATTGTTTGCATGCCTTTTAACATACCCTCCACCTTGTTTCTTTTCCTGGTATGATCCTCACGAGGACCAAAATGTTGTGGAAGCATAGTAGGAGGGTTATGCCACACTTTCTTGCCATGAAAGTCATTAAATTGCTTACCTCTATGTGTTGTTCCGGAAATTACAACAAGCTGGGAATGAGCATTAGCATTTGTAGTGTTGATCTTGTTTACCCATTTCTCCTTATCAATGTGCAAAATGGATTTTCCTTGGTTTTTGAAACTATCATATTGGTGTTTAAATAACTCACCTTCCGTTTCGAACTCCCTTAGGTGTTGTCTAGCTTGGAAGGCTAGCATCTTTGCCTCCTTTGCCCTTCTTATCCACTTATCACACCTTCCTTGGGTCCTTGGCATGAGAACACAACTCTCTTCCCCTTGGTTAAGAGTGTTTTGCTCACTTTTCTTTGGCATAGAAAATGTCTTCATGAATGGTACATATTCCTTGCTTACCTCTGAATTTTCATAGCTTCCTTCATGTGATCCCTTGTGAGGGTTTGTCCCACTCTCTTTTCCTTCTTCTTGCAGGATTTGTTCCTTATTACAAGTGGCTTCCCCACTTGATCCTTCTTCCATGGTGTACTTTGAGATTACTTCACTTGGTTCAACCACCTCTGTCTTCCTACAACCCTTGTTTATCAAATTTTTGGACACTTTCATTTGGCTGCCATTGAATTTCTGGTTCTTATGGCTTAAAAATTTCCATCATTGGCTGCCCCTTCATTAATTGAAAACCATTCTTTGGCTGCCCCAAAGATTCCACCTTTTCAAATTGTTTAATGAGCCTTTCACCAAATTCCTCATGAATTTTAATGAGGTCATGCCCTTGTGACTTCCAGCCTAGATGCCACCAATCATGGGCAGCTCCTTAAGTGTTGTATGACAAATTTTAGAGCTTGCTTCTCACCTCTAGGTCTCAATTCAAGGTAGTCATTAACCTTGTTTACCCACACTCTAACTAAAGTACCAGGATATCCATCAAATGTAGGAAGAACAATCTTCCCCAAGTTGTCATGTGTAGCTATGTGCCCATGGAGCCCTTTGCCTTGTCTCAAAGCTAGCCATTCCTTGAAGCTCCTTCCCTTTATATACTAAGGTAGCAAGTGTCAAATATTCATCATAATCTTCCATTAGATCTCAATGAACCAAACTCTGGTCCTATATTTCAAGGGGTTGATCCCCTTTCATATCTTTCATCATTTGAAGGAGTGTAGCCATAGTTCCCATCAACCGATCATGGCATTGAGTGATCCGTTCCAACCTAGCCCTGTCCCTGTCACTGTTTGACAAAGGCCTCTCCATCCCACAATTGGCCAAGAAATTGGCTCTAATAGCACTGTAATGTCCCCAAATGGGAAAATTACGACAAAGTGGGGTTTTCCAACAAACCTTAATGCAAAACTAAAAATAATATGAATGTTGCCCTAAAAACTAACAAATCCTAGCAACAATAGATGTCCAAATTCCAAGCAAATAACACTCCACGATAACCCCAATAATTATTGAATACATAATTATAATAAAGTACCTCTTTTTGTGGCAAGATGGAATGGCGATGCGACTGAAATTTCCTTATAATAATTCTGATTTTTAAGATCCGGTTATAGCTGTGTTTTCCCTTCCAATCAGAGTTGAAACCCTCTTTGACCTGCAAATCATGAATTTTCAATGCTTCAAAGGGTTTGCAATAATTCTTTGATGAAGGTGGTGTCCAAAACACCTTTGTAGATCCATTTGCATACAATTATGCAAAATTGAAGCGCAATTATAGCCCTTGAATAGAGCTGCACTATGTGGAAGAGTGGAGGTTTTCATTCCCAAACTCCTTGGTGCACTTGAAAGTTTTCGTCCTCAAGTCACTTGTTCAAGCTTGACATACTTGCACAAGAATTTCAATATCCATAAATGCATAATCTTCGAATGAACATCTCACCTTCCTTCAATATCCATGCCCCAAGTGTGGCGCCCAAAATAGGAGGGAAACTCTTTTTTTTTTTAAATATTAAAAGAGCCTCCTAATTTCACTTTAGGCCTTAAGTGTCCATGACCCTTAAAAGGCCCCAACTTAAATGAAAATTAGATCATTATCACTTTATTTTAAGTATTTAAAAATAGTTTTTATTTTAGTAATAATATTATTTTAATTTCAAAATGGGGGCATTACAATGTTCCAATATCTTTGTAGTGTATGTTAAGATTGTTCCATCCTCTTTTTTTTATTTGTTGAAAGGCATTTATGTGCTTCCAATTCAAAGCTAATTTACAAAAGTATTTGTGTTCATATTACCTTGTTTTGCTATTGATTGCTTGATCATTGTCCCTAATACTACTCTTCCATTTTTCATAAACAAGAGAGTTCTTGGATGAAAACTTGTCCCTGATGCTGCAATTTTTGACCATATATAGTCTCCCTGATTTGTTTTTGCACATTTGCTGGTTGTGTCTCAACATTCTTTTTGTGTAGAGGTTCCTTAATACAATTTTCATTTGTGTTTCATGCATACCTTAAGGTGGTGAAAATTTTCCATAAATTTGTACATTGCATGACCTTGAATGTTACATGCCCCTTGCTACCATCTCTCAACTTGTTATTTCAAACCCACCATCTCTCAACTTGTTCCTTGAAACCAAGATGTGACAACTACATTCCTTCAAATCTACACCAAGTTTGTCATTTCCCTATGTGTGTTTATCTAAAATTGTGACAATGACAGGCCAATGGGCAAAGAGCGTTGTCACTAACATCGGTTGAGATTTGTCTTGCAGTTGTGATCTATTGATTGTCGATGGAAATTCAGTCTAATTTTTATGCTATATATTGAATTCATCTTCTTATGTTATTCCATGTGTGAAGCCCTTGTGCAAAATCCAAATACACCATATCATTGTCCTCTAATTGAATCCCTTCCCCCTTTTTTCTCCTTGAGATTTTTCCACATATTGAAGTCCCTAGCTAGAATGAGATTATTGGTGTTGCTTTTGAGGACCAAATCAACCATATGTTCTATAAGCACAATACGATTGTTCCTAATGGAAAGATATATATATTTGATATGTAGAAGTCTTATTGGAATTATTTGGATTCTAGAATGAAAGTCAAAACTGCAGGACCGCAAGGATAATGGTATAGATGTCTTAATATATATATATATATATATACCTAGATGGATTCCAATGGATAAAGGTATGGTTATGATAACAAATTTTAATCTGTGCCACCCCATATTCCCTTGTAATGTACAGTTTTATTAGAGTTTGTTCTCGTGGTTTCATGGAGAACCATATCTATTCCTTATGTGAGTGCTTTGTTATTTAGATATTGTTGTTTGTCAGGCACACTTATGCCTCTTACATTCTAGTATAGTATTTACATCAGAAAGATTCAAGGGTTCCCGAAGCACTTTCCTCTAGGGGCTGCTCTGAGGTGGGAATTTTGGCCGAGCAGGTATGCATTGGTTCTGACATGCTTTCTCCTGTTTTTGTCTCTATTTGTTTGATCTTGGGTGTCCATATTTGTATTATCTTTGTCTTGCCCCTCCTAGACTTGCATCTTTTGATTCAATGTTTTCGTCAATTGACTTTTTTTTTTGTTTCAATCCTATTTTTGGAATCCTAGATGCCAAGATTGGAGGGGTTGAAATCAGCAAGCAACGTATCCATTTGGAGGCTCTTTTTGCTTTGATTGTTGGGCAAATTAACATCCTATGCTGAAAATTGCATATTCTCAAGTCGCTCACCTTTGTAACTTCTACTGATAGTTGTTTTCTGTGGGGTCTTTTCTTGAGGGGGTGTTCTACTGGGCGATACAATCATTGTCCATGTCCTTTACCTCTAGTTCTGCCAAGGCTACAAAAGGGTTTGCCAAATAGACGTACTTTGATTTTTCTATTGTCGCTTTGCCTTTCTTTGAGTAAGCCCTGTGCAATTTTCTCTCATTTGGTGTATTATTCTATAAATGTGTGTGGATTTTCAGATGAATGAGTCAAGATTGTTGCTCGTTGCTCCATTTGATCCTATAGTTGAGATGGTTCTGGATCCTGGCTTTCTTGTGTTGGAAAAACCCTTTTCAAATGGCCTTGCTCATAGCAGATCCGACATCTAAAATGGCCCACATATGAAGCTCTTGCATGGTTTGATGAAACATTGGGTCAAAGGCTTAGAAATGGATCCGACAATAGTGTTCGAGGATAAACCTGTAAGCCAAAAGCTAAATGAAAAATCTCTTTGTCGGCTAAGTCTTTTACTTGTTCATTCTTTCGGAGAACAAGTGAAAGGTGATTTCTATTGGGCCTATTTTGGTTTCATTTTCCTTTCGGGAAAATTGTGCAGGCAATTTCCCTGAAAGAATTCTTTCTCCTTTCAGTTCAGTGTTCCTTTCAGCTAAATGTTCTCTCTTCGGGAGTTTTGTCTCGGTTTCTTTCATTCAAGTGTTGGAAAATCTTCGAGAAAATTGTTCCGAAAGAATTGTTCCAAGCAAAAGTTCCAAAAGATATCTTTTAAAGTGAAGTGGCCGAAACAAAAACTTCGAAGGGATCTTTCCCTTCGAGAAAGTCCTTTTCAAAAAACCCGAAGGGCTCTTTCCCTTCAGGAAAGTTCATTTTCAAAAAATCCTAAGGTTACCTTACCTTCAGAAAGGGACAATTTCACAAACTCGAAGGGTACCTTGCAAAAGTCCAAAAGGCATTTTTTCCGAATACATAAATTCCTTCAGACAAATTGTCCGTGGAAAAGTGATAAACAAAAGCCTGAGAAAAAGAGCCTGAAAGGATGTCGAAGACAATGCCCGAAACAAAAGTTCGAAGAAATTGATGACGAGCCCGCAAACGTCAAGTTTGAGCCCTTGCAAGTAGCTGTTGGCGTTTAAAAGACCAAAAGGAGTTGCGCAACCTATGGACTCGCATCGACATAAATAAGATAAATTCAGAAAAACTAATGTCCTTAGATTGGTCTTCCATCTATAAGGAAGATCTGGTCTAGGTTTCAAGGCAAGAGCTAGTAGGTGAAGTTAATGGGGAGTCCTTGTCCTTCGACATGGCCATCATCTCCGACAAATGTAGAAGCAACATGGCTCAGTCAGGTTTATAGATGTAAGAATTTTTGTCCTCATACGTAAGTAGACAATTGGAGGATGGCATGGAGATGAAAGATAAAGATCAAGCAATTAGAAAAGATAGCTCGAGCATTTAAGACGTTCCTGGACTTTTCCTTCTTAGAGGACCATGACATCGTCGTCCTCAGCGAGTTTTCTCTTCTAGTGCATTTTTCGACCAATGAGAGAGCTAGAAGACTTTTGGAGCTAATCGCAGTTATTTCGTTAGAGAAGGATTAGTTCTAATTAACCCAAGTGTGGGTGAGAATTCATGGAGGGTGGTTGGATCTCATTTATTGATTTCTGTTTGCTCGCCTCTTCTCTTTGGGTCTTCCCCTTTTCTATATATGTCTCGATTCTTTTCAAAAGAAAATATCCTCATTTGACAAGGAAGAACCCTGTCAAAATTTGTAAGAAAAACCTTTTGAAGCAATAAAGATTATTTTTACCTATCTCTTGTTTGAAAATCGTGTTTAGCAAGCTTGTGCATGATGGCCTTGTGAAGAAGTGTTCTTCCATGTCCCTTGTCCTTTCTTCTTACCTATTTTCAGGTATTTTCGGATTAGTTGCAAGTCTGAACTTGAGCTCTTTTTGCCATTAATGGACGCTTAGTGTGAATTTCAAAATTTCTCTCTGCTTCATATATGGCTTGGTGAGCCTAGTTTATGAAACATTGATGCAAATTAACCAGTTGTGAGGTTGTGTAAGTAGAATTATATTATGCTGAATTAGTGTTTATTTTATGCTTATGTGGGTCACTCTCTATTTGGTGCATCACCTTTCTTAGTTCAGTTTTCCCTTTTTATGTTACCTTTCTCTCCCTTTTCCTTGGTCAACAATAGGTTTTAGTGTGTGGGAATAGTTGAAGTGAAATATTTGAGGAGCTAGCCTCATTAAAAAGCCTAGAGGTTCAACTTCACTACAGGATACCCACAATCTGAAGTTGCTCCAATTTTGTAGCTGGGAGTGAGAGAGCCTGAAAAACTCTCCCACAAGGGTGCAATTCCACGCTACAACAAGACCCTTTCCGGAGGCAAGAAAAAACATGTTTCACCCTTGAAAAGCCATGACAATAACCAAATTTGCTTGAAAGGCTGTTTTTGGAAAGCACCTGATTTTTTTTTTTTCAACTTTCTCTATTTTTGGGCAAGCTCGACGAATTAAACAATAGAAATGGGAGTTGCTGGTCTAAAAACTCAAGTTTTAGAGAGCCATACAGTGTTGTTTGCTTGATTGGGCTCCTACTTGACACACTGTCATATGACACAGGGTGTAAGGGTAGAACAGAGTACATGTAGAGTAGAGCGTGCTATGGAGTGGTTACCTAGGCTTTAGGTAGATGAGTAGTTCGAAGTACGGTGGAGAGGGGCGTACGTGCTTTTTCTGCTAGGCATGTAGGGATCAATGGACATACAGGGAGCAGTAGGATGGAGCGTATGGTGGGCCGCAAAAGAGGAAATATGATGGGCAGTAGAAGAGGACGTACAATGGGCAGCAAAAGGGTATGTACGGTGAGGAACAAAGTATTTATCCATACAATGAGCAACGATAGGTTTTGGCCATATGGTGAACAGTTGCATATAGGCCATTTGTTGAGATTTGACTGGGCAGACTATACATTTGATTGAGCATATTGTACATTGAGTGTTGGCGGAGCAGGCCATATGGTGGGTTTTCAGTGAACAGGTCGTAAGTTGGGATTAGGTTGAGCAAGTCATAGATGGGTTCTAGCTAAACAAGTGTTTCACTAACCCAAGGGGGGGCGCACAGTTGGAAGTGAAGTGTGCAATCAGATTTCCTTTGTGCCTCACAACCTTTTGCCTTGCATTTATAGTTGACTGTACCTTTATTTTTAATGGTGGGCCCTTCCATCAAGTGTTTACTTGGCTTGATGTCAATTAGATTAATATTTTCCATACTTTTTTTATATAATTTTAATTTAGAGGCATTCATTGTGCCTTTGACTGTCGTCCCATTCAAGTTTTCCACCCTGATTGTCCCATTCTCCAAAATTTCTAAAATATAAAATGGTCTCAGCCATAACACTCTAAACTTTCCCAACTTAGTTTCGTGTTGCCCATTATATCTTAGTACTGGATCTCCGTCTTTAAAGCTCCTCCATCGAAAGTGATTATTGGGCCAATACTTCCTTCTTTTCTACATATCTTTAATTGTGTGTTGTGCCATCACACGTTCATTACATTTGAGCAAATTTGTCATATACATTCATACTTCAATTTCAGGGCATATTTCTATTAAAAAAAATCATTCGACCCCTTGTTCACGCTCATTGAAGTCAGCTCTTTAGAATGCATGTCAACTAGTTGTTCCTATTGGGGAGCCATTTCCATTAAATGTTGCACCCTTGATGACATCATTGTTGAACTCTAGCGTGTAAGCCAACTGCAACAGTTCAGAAGGGCTTAACATTATTGACATTTGCTTTTGGTCATCTTGTTGCAAGTTTGGGCCTTCATCAATCTCTATAATCTATCAATCTCCATAATATCCACGCTATTACGATCAGACTAGAATGCTTTGTAGTCTTCCATCTACCAATGGAACTAACCATTGAGGTAGTTTATCTCATTTTTAGAGCATAATTGTAACTCCTAGACCCCTTCATTGTTCGACTCCATCATACCTCCATTCTTGTCAATTGGGCGTTTTTATCTAGAACTTGAATCCAATGAGTTTGATGAGGTTGATTCCTCACTAACTCCTTGATTCATCAAGTCTATGAATACTTTCATCCTTTTTAATTTCAATGAAGATCAAATTCTTTTTCCAGGTACAATCTGCTTTGTCTGCTATCAACCAATCCTAACCAAATAATGCATCATATGCCTTCTTTCGCAATGAAATGACCACAAAATTCCAAAAAAAGGGTTGGGTTACCATAACTACCTTTTGTCCCATTAGTACGCTCAATACCTTAATGCCATGTTGATCTACGCCTACCAATTGGAGTGTCAAAGGGCACGTAATTGGCTTCTCGAGACTCTTCCAAGTCTCCTCTGGAATAGTGTTCACCCCAGGATAACAGTCGACAATAGTGTTGTCAACCTGGAGCTGCGCCCTGATTCAAAGACGTGCGTGAAACGGTCAGTCCTCTATCCGGCTGAAACAATGGGATCTTCTCATGAGGGTGGGTGCCTCAATAGTGAGAAGAACCTCCAGAGAAGGCTGATTCCTGTATGATGTATCAACTAGGATCTCTACTCTATGCTGCGGGCTACCGTGGAAAAGGGAGAATGGAAACTTAAAGGGGAAATCCTACCTAAAGGGGGTGATACACCAGAATTTTGATCCACTTAACTTGGAACTTTGAACACTGAACGAACACGGGAAAATGAAGACCTATGATTTCAATCAATCACTTATGCATAAGTATTTCATGAAAAGGTTTGATCAATGACTAAAACCTAAAAAAAAAAAACGATGGAAAAAGGTCTGATAAAAGACACTTTGCGGCCACCTAACATCCACTTATAGCTTCATCAAAAGACAATAAAGAACACTTTAACATGACCTGCACAAGGATAATATAGCAACTAGGTATGAAACAAAATTTGGGAAGGGAGAGAAATCTACCACTTATGCAAATTGCTGAAGAAATATACACTATGCCAACGCTTGAAATCTGAAAGTACAGTCCTTATTGATCGAAGAGGTTACACAACTCACCAATGGCAGAGTCTGGTCTAACCAAGAGAGATTGGATGCCTTTTTAATCAAGGCTGAAAGCCATTATATAGAAAATTACAAGAGGCCAAAGATTGGCGTAGAAACTTGAAGAGGAGGATTCACTTTGGTTAACTCAAGGCTTTACTTGGCCTTTCAATAAAATATATTTTCCCTTTTGCCCTTGCATGAAGCTTCTTCGCTTGATGAAACGAACTTATCTTTGTTATGAACTGCCCACCTCTTTTTGCATGGAAATCTACGCAAATGTTAAATTTAGAACTCCATGTGAGTTGCTTGATTGCCAAATTGTAGCGTTTGAAAACTGAGTTAACCGTTATTTAAGTTGAGTTGGACGAAGAGATCATTTTCCTTTGCATGGAAAGCTTCTAGTGGATGCAACGTTTTAATCAATTAGTCAACTCTAAATCTGGAACAGTCAACTCGTCGTTCGAATTTGGGACTCCTGTTGATGCTGAGTTAGACCTTCGGATGCATGCTCTGACTGGAGATGAACAGGGCTTTAATAATCAGTCAACTGAAGCTTTGACCGATGTTCGAAAATAGCTCCGATGTTCGAAAATAACTCTTGCTTGCATGTATTTTGTTCTAATTTTGATCTTTCTGTTCGTGTCTATTTCTGGCAGGATTCCGTATTCAACTCTTTGTCGGATTATCTATCTTCTATCCTCTTTTGCACAGTCAGCCTCCATTTCTTTTGGATTTCCTGTTGTCTCCTTGGTTTCAACGGTTACTTCTTGCGGTCAAAATTTGACGGCTTGCGGGACGTCACCTTTGGTCATTTATTCCTTCGGACTTCCGTCTTGCCACTTTCCCGCGGACGAAATGTCCGCAAGAATTATCTTGGTCTATGGCCTTCAGAATTCCTACTTCGGGTCTTTTGTCGGGTTTATTTTCCTCGGGCTATTTCCGCAGAATTTCTTCGGACTTCTCTCCCTTCGAATACCTTTGTTGTGGGTTCTTTCCGGTGGTCTTTTCTCCGAATTCCTTCGGACAAAAGTCCGAAGGATATCTTCTTGCTTTCTTGTTTTTCTGCGGCCTTTTTGCACGTCATTTTCCCACGGACCCTCGGGCTTTTTGCCCTTTGTATTTTGCCGTAGGACTTTCTTCGGGCTTTGCTTTGTGCGAGCCTCCCGAATTTCTTCGGACTTTCCGAAGGAATTCCCTTTGTATTTTGCCGTAGGACTTTCTTCGGGCTTTGCTTTGTGCGAGCCTCCCGAATTTCTTCGGACTTTTTGTCCGAAGGAATTCCTTCGGACAAAAAGTCCGAAGAAATTCGGGAGGCTCGCACAAAGCAAAGCCCGAAGAAAGTCCTACGGCAAAATACAAAGAATTCCTTCGGACAAAAGTCCGAAAGAATTCATTTTCTTTGCCTTTGCTCTTTGAAATGTCTTTGGTCTTCTTTGTATATATTTCTGAATTCCTTTGGACTTTTGTCCAAAGGGATTCCTTCGGACAAAAAGTCCGAAGGATTCCTTACTTTGCCTTTTCTTCTGAAATGTGTCCTTCGGGATTTCAAACGTGGTCTTTACTGCCCTTCGGGATTATGTGATGGATTTTTCCGGAGGACACATACCCTTCGGGTTTATGTGTTGGACTTTTGCTCGGCCATTCCTTAGAATTTCTTCGGACTTTGGTTCGAAGGAATTCCTTCGGACAAAAAGTCCGAAGGAATTCTTTGTTCCTTGCTGTTTGCTCTGCTTCAATGTGCCCTTCGGCACCGACCAAGTGCCCTCCGCGAGGACAAGTTGATCTCCTTCTGTGCCCTTAGGGATTATGGGAGGGCACCCGAGTTATTTGCTAAGGTTCTTCCTTTGTTATTTCCATTGCTTTGTGCCATTTCTAACCCTCCCCTCTAAGTGCTTTCCTGTCTTCCGCAAGGGCTGTTTGGCCTCTAAAATTGCCTTTCGAAAAAGTTGCAAAGGCCCTTTTGTCGCCTAAGTGTCGGGAACTTGTTAATTTCCTGCAGAGTCCGTAGAAATTTCCTACCTGCAGAGTCCGTAGAAATTTCCTTCCTGCAGAGTCCGTAGAAATTTCCTACCTGCAGAGTCCGTAGAAATTTCCTTCCTGCAGAGTCCGTAGAAATTTCCTTCCTGTAGAGTCCGTAGAACTAGCCAAGGAAAACAATGTATTCTTCCTTCCTTGGCCAGAGACGAGAACTTTACAAGTGGCAAGAAAAAATCTGATTTGTGGAAGATTTGTCAACATTCTGGCGACTCAACTGGGAAGCATGCCTGCTATGCTTGAGAACTCAGACCATGTATAGATGTTATTCGAATTCCCAAATGGTGACCCTGATTTTTGATTGAAAATCTGCTCTGATCATTGCTGTAGTAACCTCCTTCAAAATAAGAAGGGAAACACATGAAAGCGGAAAACTAACTAAAATGCAAATGTGCAAACAAGCACTTATTGAACAAAACTGAAGCAAACTAGTGTGCTTGAACAACACTTGGAGGAAAGCAAGAAAATAACTAAATATGTACATAGAAATTTGCTCTTTAATAGCAATGTTTCAGATGTATCCCATTCATTGGGATTGGAAGCTCTTGGCCGTCCATCTTAGCAAGTTGGAAGGCGTTGTGGGATTTGCAACTGGAGATCGTATATGGGCCACTCCAAAGTGAATCAAACTTTGTGTGCCTTCCTGGTTTGGCCCAATCCTCATCCCACTTAAGGACCAAATCTCCTTCATTGAAGCTTCGTGAGGAAGCTCCTTTGTCGAATGTCCTTTTCATCTGTGCCTGATGACTTTCCATGGCTAGCATGGCTTGATTTCTTGTCTCTTCTAGCTCCATAAGTTCCGCATACTTGATCTCCATAGGCTCGTTTTCTAACAATTCAAGTTGATGCATTAATTCTAAAGCTGGAAACTCGAGAGAGATAGGTAACCTTGCTTCCCTACCATAGACTAGCTTGTAGGGAGAGTTGGCTATTGACCTCTTGTAGGTGATCCTATCAGCGCATAGTGCTGACTTCAACTTGAGGTACCGTGATCTCTGATTGTCTTCAATGGTCCTTCGTATGATCCTCAAGAGGTTCTTGTTTGTAGACTCAGCAAGGCCATTTCCTTGTGGATAATAATTTGATGAAGTGCTGAGATAGATTCCATGTGGGACGGCCCATTGGCTGATCCTAGATCCCACAAATGCCATTGCATTGTCAGAATAATAGTTGAAGGGACTCCAAACCTAGTGACCAAACTTTCATAGAAATCAAGGACGCTAGTTTCGTTTGCCTCCTTTAATGCAATTGCTTCTGTCCAACGTGTGAAGTAGTCCGTAGCTGTTAGAATCCACTTATGCTTTGAACTGGAAGGAGGGTTAATGAGACCAATAAAGTCTAATCCCCACTGGACAAATGGCTGATCCACTGTAATTGGCTATAGGGGCAGGGCTGCTAGCTTAATTTTTCCTACAAACATAGTGCATTGTTTGCACTTCCTAACCCATGTATGGCAGTCACCAAATATAGTAGGCCAATAGTAACCACCTCTCATGATTTTGAGTGCTATAGTTCTGGGAGAAAAGTGTCCTCCACCAAGTCCATCATGGAATTCTTCAAGTAATCTTTGAGTATGGCTTGGCTCCACACACCTTAGTAACATTCCATTGATATCCTTCTTGAACAAGACACCGTCAACAAGCAAAAATGGAATTGATTGCAGTCTGAAATACCTTCTTCTTGAAGCACTTAGGTGGGAAGGGTAATGACCTTCCTGAAGATAGCTTACCAGATCATGAAAACAGCTGGAAAGTGAGGTCTGCACAACAGCAATTTCTACATCATTTGATACTAGAACAACTTCATTGGTTTCTTGTAAGTCCTGAGCTAGATGCTCACAAAGTCCTTTGCCTCTAACTAGTTTCGTGATCTTAATTTCTATATCATATTCCATCACTTTGGTTATCCAACCAGCCCTTTTCTCATTGATGTCCTTGTTTAGAAGAAACTCTTTGATGCTTGGATGAGCAACCATTAGAAGTATTTTATTATTAGACAATAAGTGCCTAAATTTCTTCAGACTCCTTACTCATACTCCTGCAGGCCTTGGCTGTAGAAGGCTATTGGCTGTTCTAAGTCCTCATGGTTCTGCTGCATAAGAATGCCTGAAATGGTGTCCACATTGGCATATGTATACAAAATGAAATCTTTCTTGAAATCTGGATTCGAGAGCATAGGGGCACTTGTTATGGTTTTCTTAACATCTTCAAACCCTATTATTCCCTCTTTGGACTAGCTGAAGTTCTGATTTTTCTTTAACATGGCTGTAAGTGGTTTAGCTACAGTAGCAAAATTTGAAATATATCTCCTTATAAAATTAATCTTTCCAAATAAACTTTGCAGAGCCTTTTTGCTCTTAGGCAAGGAGAGTGCAAGAATGGATTGAATCCTTTCAGAATCTATGCTTAAACCGTGCTTTGAAACTACATGTCCAAGAAGCTTACCTTCATGAACTGAAAATACACACTTTTTGGGATTTAGAGATATCCCAAACTGTCTACACCTTTCAAAAACATGCTGGAGGTGCACCATGTGATCTTCTGTGGCCTTTGAGAATACTGTTATATCATCTAAATAGACAAACACGAATTTGTTAAGGCCTTGGAAGGCCATATCCATGGCTCTCTGAAAGGTTGCTCCAGCATTGGACAAACCGAATGACATCTTTTTGTATGCGAATGTTCCCCACTTGGTTGTGAAAGCTGTCTTGAATTGGTCCTCTTTTGTGACCAAAATCTGATTATAGCCACTGTACCCATCTGATAAAGAAAACCTCTCTGAACCTGAAACCTATGTTACCGGATTCGCCCCTAGCAGGCCCTGTGAGTGCGGGGATCCGCGGGGGATACGGCCAGGGTACGGCGTGCCCCCTGCGGATACGGCCGGATACGGGTGTATCCCGACGTATCGGCGGAATAAAATACTATTTTTTTTATTTTTTTAACTTTATAACAAAAACATAAAGTAAAAACCCTAATCGTTTTTTGCTTTGACCCGTTTATTTCTGCGACTCCGCGACCGTTCTCCGCCCTCCCCGCGACTTGCAACCTTGGCGCCTCCCCGCGACTTGCAACCTCGGCGCCTCCCCGCGACCTGCGATCTGCAGCCTGCGTGCCTCCGCGCCCTCGTCCCTCCGCGCCCCCGCGCCCGCGCGACTGCCTGAAGGCTGAGGACCGAGGTATTTTACAAGTTTTTTTTAAGTTTAACGTTATAGACTACAGTTTATGTTTATTATTTTAATTTTTATTTATTTATTTTAAGTTTAACGTTTTAATTTTTATTAGTATTTAATTTTAAATTATTCATTAGTTTAAATTTAATACTATATATTATAATATATACTATTAAATTTTTATGTATTAACATTTTAATTTTTATTAGTATTTAATTTTAAATTATTCATTAGTTTAAATTTTTCAATATATAGTATTAAATTTTAAATTATTAAATATTAATTAGTTTAAAAATTTAAAATTTATATTTATAATTAAATTTTAATAGCGATTTTTTGTGTTACAGCGATCTGTCAAAAATTAGAATGTCTCAGGGTGCAAGTGCCAGTTTAGTGGGGCAAGGGATTAGCCCCAAATATGATTTGCGAGCACCTCTTTGGAAATATGTGAAAATATTAGAACAGTTGCCTGGTGGAGGGTGTTTTCATTGGGTTTGTTCAGAGTGTAACGGTCATTTCAAGAGCTCGTATAGTCGAGTGAAAGCTCATTTATGTGCAATTTCTAGCACTGACATCATAGTTTGTAGTGGGCCAAACATAGGTGGAAACCCTGAGAAGGGCTTGCCACAAGCAAAGATTCTTGCATACATCAAAGAGCAAGAAGACGCAGATGCCGTTATGGGGCAAAGATCAAAACATCCTTTGAGAAAGAAAGGATCACCTCCTGTTGATCCATCTAGTGTTAATGTGGTGACCCCATCACACCCATTTCTTGCTGCACCCATTGCAGCCGAAAAGGATTCACCTCTTGGTTGCAAGAGAACAAAAGATACAGGCCCATTGGAGAGGGCATTCCAAAATGAATCTAGAGAGATAGCAGAGTAGAGCATCGCACGTTGTATTTACGCATGTGGGTTGTCATTTAATACTGTTAGATCACCATACTGGCAGGAAATGGTGAGATCTATCAATGATGCCCCTAAAGGGTTTACCACTCCAGGGTATGAAAAGGTGCGCACCACCTTATTGACAAAAGAAAGAAAACACATTGAAGATGCATTGCAGCCCATCAGGGATTCATGGATCGAAACAGGGTTGTCCATTATTTCTGATGGATGGAAAGATACGGCAAATAGGCCATTGATTAATGTGATTGCAGTGAGCCCTAAAGGGGCAATGTTTTTGAAGGCCGTTGATTGTGAGGGGCAAGTGAAGGATGCACAATTCATTGCTAACATTTTGATAGAGTCCATTGAGGCAGTGGGGCCTCAAAACGTTGTTCAAGTTGTAACGGACAATGCTAAAAATTGCAGGGCTGCAGGCATGTTGGTTGAGGCAAGGTACAAGCATATATTTTGGACACCTTGTGCTGTTCATTCTCTCAATCTTATGTTGCAAAAGTTGGGGACAAAAATTGATTGGATCAAACAAGTCTATGAGGAGGCGAATGAGATCCAAATATTCATAACTAACCATCACATGTCCCAAGCCATCTTTAGGACTTTCTCAAAATTACAATTGTTGAAGGTAACTCTTAATTTAATTTTATAAGTTTGTAATTTGTAGTGTTTTTTATTTTTGAACAATTTTAAGTTTATTAATTATTTGTTTTAATTTTGTATAATTGTATTAGGTTGCTGAGACTCGATTTGCCTCACACACCATCGTCTTGAGACGACTTGTTAAGGTGCGTGAAGCATTGAGTAGCATGGTCATCAATAACCTTTGGGGTGTATGGAGGCAGGCAAACAGTGAGAGGGCCACAAAAGTGAAAGGGTGGATTCTTGATGATGCTTGGTGGGAACGTGTGGAGTACTTGCTGAGTTTTACTAATCCTATTGTCAGCATGTTGAGATATGTGGACATGGATCATCCATGTTTGGGTGAGATTTATGATGGAATTGACTCAATGATTGAAAACATTAAATCCATTATAAATGCCAAAGAGCAAGATCCCACAGAGAGGTTCTTCAAGGAAGTGCAGTCGCATCTCATTGAAAGGTGGAACAAAATGACCACCCCATTACATCTTTTTGCTTTTGCCTTGACACCCAAATATTATAGTACAGAGATTCTTTCTTTGCCCAGGAGGGTCGCACCATATAGGGATGTTGAGGTTGCCGAGGGATATAAGACAGCATTCTCTAAAATCTTTCCCGATCCAGAGGTAGAAGACCAAGTTAGAGAAGAGTTTGTGCATTTCATATCCTCGGTGGGTCATTCCCTTGGCGCTATCCGTGACAAGTACAAGATGGAAGCTCACTTTTGGTGGTATCTCCATGGGCAAGCATCCACCCACCTTCAACCACTTGCAATAAAAGTTCTATCACAAGTAAGATTTTAATTTTTTTACGCTACCCTTCTTTTGACCTTTTCGATGTTTTGTTTTAAGTTTTTAGTCTTTGAATTTTTTATAAATTTTAATTCATTTTGTGGCTTCAATAGGTTGCAAGCTCATCTTCAGCTGAGCAGAGTTGGGGCAGCTATGGTTTTATCCACTCAGTTAAACGCAATAAGTTGGCTGCAAAAAAAGCGGAGGATTTGGTTTATGTGCATTCCAACTTACGTCTTCTCTCACATAAACAACCTCAATACAAAGAAGGGCCAACAAAGTTGTGGGATGTGAACCCAGAGACTGCTGATTTAGATGCCTCCCTAACATACCTTTCTTTATTTGACACAGAGCTAGACAGTGCTTCACATGACTTGCACAGTGGAGCTAGTGGGAGTGGCATTGCTACTGCTTGTGGTTCTAATGAACCACATGATGATGAAAACATTGCAGGGGGAAGAAGAATATTAAATATATTATATAGTGAACAATGAGAACGCTGATTTGTCTCTATTTTTGTCCATACATTGTAACATTTGCACCATGTCCCTGTTATAATTTATAAAACTAATATAAGTTCGACAATTGAATATTATGATATTTGGCATTGAATTATGAGTATATATTTTGTGGTTATATAACTTATTTGAAGTTATTTTGTTTCCTCTATGCATATTATGTGGTTAATTTTGCTTATATGGCTATATTTTTATATTTTTGATTTTTTATATTTATTTTTGTACGGCCGTATCCAGCCGTATCCAAACCACAAAAAAAAAAATCGACGTATCCCCCTATCCGATACTCGTACCCGTACCGTATCGGCAACTTAGCCTGAAACAAGCTGTAAAATTTGTTCCATTGATGGCAATGGATAGTGGTCTTTAAGCGAGGCCCTGTTTAAGTCACGGAAATCAACACAAACGAATCTCACCATTCTTTTTCCGTACTGGAACGAGGTTCGCCACCCAGTTTGAGTGCTTGATTGGAAATATAATAGCCGATTCTATAAGCTTGTGAAGCTCAGCTTTCATCAAAGGCTCAAGCTTTGGATTGATTGCACTTTGTCTTTGTCGTACTGGTTTAGTTTCGTCCTCTAGCTCAATAGTGTGTTGAGCCAAACTTGGATCAAACCCTTTGAGATCACTATACTGCCATGCGAATATCTCAGCCAAATTTTGGCATAATTCAACGAAAGCTTTCTTTTGTAGTGGAGTGCATACCTTGCCTAATTTCAAAATCTTACCAGCTGTAATCTCTACATTGGCATAGTGCTCTTCCTTTGTTGACAAGGCTGGTTTCTCTTTCCTTAGTTCATCGTCTTCACTGAAAATATTTTCAAGGGTAACCAATCCCTTGGGTAGTTTATTGGTTTTCAGCTGCACAATCTGTTTGGAGAAAACTCAGCTTCTTCCTGTAAAAATCTCGCAATTTGATTCACTTTCAAATACCTGCCAATTTTCTTGGTTATTTGGGACAGAAGGCTTTACGACTATCTTAATATGTGACTGAGAAACGTCACTTTTAATGTCAGCTGGGATATCAAATTGTGCCCCAACAGCAGCCAACCTATCAGCATATTTATTTCTATCTCTTGATATCGCTTGAATATTAAAACCCTGAAAATCTTCAAGTAAATCCCATACCCTGTGTCTATAAGATTTAAGTAACATATTCTTGCATACATTTAAGCCTCTTACTTGGTGAACTACAAGTTCACTATCTCCAAACACTTGTAGACAACTTGCTTTCATCTTCCTAGCCCATTGCAAACCGTGGACTAGTGCTTCATATTCAACGTCGTTATTTGAACAACCAAACTGAAATTTAATAGATGAGAAATACCTTTGTTTCGTAGGGGAAACTAACATCATTCCAACTCCTGTTCCATGCTTATTTCTTGATCCATCGAAGTATAATTGCCACAAGCCTTCATTAGATTCACCCTCTTTGACCATGGCTGGGATTGGCGCATTGTTCTCATGAAGACAATATACACCAAGACCTTTTTCAATCAGCTTGTAGGGATCATGCTCATGCAAGGTGGAAGCCCACTCATCAAGAAATAAATCTGGAACTCCATCCAAAGGTGAGTCCTCTTCTACATCACTAGTTTGTACTACTTCATCTGAAATGATACAATTTGCATTGACCATACTTGGCGTATAAGGTTCCATGTGAAAACGTGCAATAGGTTTTGAATGAATTGTTACCTTTGTGCCATATCTGGTTCTGAACAACAAGTCCAATCAGCTGATAGATGTCCCCCAATCTGAGGTGAAATCTCTTGAAAGGCACATGGCGAAATAAGGAGGTAGATCTATTACTACAACATCCTGCTGAATAGTTACGTTAGGATAGGCATGTAATGTTAGTTTCAAATCTTTGATAATCCCTACCGCCTTTGCGGGTGAACCATCCAACTGCAATATCCCTTTAGTATTTGGCTCATAAATAAGGCCGAGCTTGTCTGCAATTTGTTTAGGCATGACCGTACTGCTGGCTCCACTATCCACCATACAATTATGAACTAAGGTGTCTCCTATTATCAAAGAAAGATAAAAAGGGGGAGTCTTCTTTGCTTTTACCTCAGTTTTGTCCACTTTTGATATCTTATCTGCTTGCTGTACCTGCTGCTTAGTTGGCGGATCTAAGTTTGTCAAAACAACACCTTTTTCTACTAATTTTGGGGACAATTCAAGAGCTGAAAGTTCTTGAATGAGTTTGTCCTTTTGCCCTGGAATTGAAAGAGTATCCCACATGCTAATATTGACGTTAGAATTTTTTATCTGATCTACAATATTGAACTGGGATGGACTAACCTTTGATTGTACCTTTTGCGTTACTTGCTGCTCACGAATAAGAGGTATTTGCTGCACTCTGTTGACCTCTACATTCTGATTTTTTGTGACTGTGGGGGCAGCACGCTGTTCCTTCGTACCTTGAGCAATAGTACTAAGAGTATTTGGCGTATTTACCACTGCTTGAGCTTCTCCCATAGCTTTTCTTTTATTTCTCTGATAGGTTAGAGCTGCAACTTTATCATTTGAAGTGTTAGTTTTAACATCTTGAGTAAAAGCAATATGATCATCTACCTGCCAATTTACATTAACAGCATCAGGTTGCCCTTGGGTCGCTTCTTGTGATGCCAATCCTGTATCTTGATATTGGCTCTCCTGAAAAGAGAAATCCTCCTGTGTCATCTGTGGCAAGGTGTTGTTTGATGATACTGAATCTTGGTTTTGAAAATCATTGAGATTCGAAGGCTGCCAACCTGAATCCTGCACTAGATTGTTCTGAGGTGGAGTTGGAACAATGGCTTTTGAAGTAGGAGCATTTGGATCAAGAGCAGCATATGGCCTAGCTGGAGTTATGGCCCCTTGTGTTTGATAGGGTGGTCTATTTTCTCTGAAACCCTGATAAGGAGATCTTTGAAGCGCTGATAGTTGCTCTAATTTTGCTGTTGATAAGGCCTATTTGATTGAAATTGCTGCCTTTTAAGCTGTACTATTTCATTTCCAAAAGATTGTAACATAGTTTTTAGCTCTCCTATCTCACTAGATTGACTAGTAGACTCTGCAATAGGACGCAGAGGTGCTGGAATTGGAGCCAAGACTGGAACTTGAGGAACTTGAAGGGCTGGTACTGAATTTATCTCCAGAAATATGGGCATTGGAGGTCTTGGAGCAAGTTTTCCTGCTTGAATCAGAGTATTTTCTGCCCTTATTGCAACTTCATAGGCATTTGGCAAAGTATTGCCACCCATTGATTGTATCATCACACTAATATCAGAATCGAGAGCTTTCAAAAAATATAAAAATGCATATTCTGGTGATGGTCTAATTAGAACCGGTATCCTGTGCCATGTCTTTTGAAATCTGAGATTAAAATCGGACATGAACTCATGAAGAGCTCTCTGTATGGCAGTTAATTGCTCAACCAAAGATAAGTGGTCAGACTTGTCCTCAAACTGTTTGACCAAAGCAACACCTAATTCATCCCAAGTAGAGATATTTCTAAGTGGGAGGGTTCTATACCACTATAATGCTTTTCCTTTGAAAGAAGCAGCTAGTAATCTGATAGCAACATTATCCTCAATTACATTATGGACTAAACAAAGATTAGCCACATCCTGGATATGCTCAATAGGGGTTGTTTGATTTTCTCTTGAGAAGAATGGAATACTTTTGAGGGCAGATATAGGTATATCATTTAACTGTGCTAGATTTAGTGGGCTTCCCCTATTGAATGGAGCAAATACTTGATTTTTTATGGCCATCTGAATGGTGGGGATTTCAGTCTCTAGAACAATAGGATGAGGGGGAGCTAAATATTCCCTTTGAGGATATGGACTTGCCCTCCTAGATCTTGCTTTTTTATAAGTTAAAAATTCAAAAGGAATACCTTTGCTTGCTGATCTTGTGGTAACTTTTGGCATGAACTGATTTTCTGAATGATGCTATGAACTCTTCCGCTAGCTGTAAATGAATATCTTCCTTTGCCGTGAAGATTTCTAGTAAAGAACTCTTTTTGTGGTCCCACCGAGCGTGCCAAAAAACTGTTGTCAACTTGGAGCTGCGCCTGATTCGAAGACGTGTGCGAAACGGCCAGTCCTCTATCCGGCTGAAACAATGGGATCTTCTCACGAGGGTGGGTGCCTCAACAGTGAGAAGAACCTCCAGAGAAGGCTGGTTCCTGTATGATGCTTCAATTAAGATCTCTACTCTACGCTGCGGACTACCGTGGAAAAGGGAGAATGGAAACTTAAAGGGGATATCCTACCTAAAGGGGGTGATACACCAGAATTTTGATCCACTTAACTTGGAACCTTGAACACCGAACGAACAAGGGAAAAGGAAGACCTATGATTTTAATCAATCGCTTATGCATAAGTATTTCATGAAAAGGTTCGATCAATGACTAAAACCTAAAAAGAAAAAACGATGGAGAAAGGTCTGATAAAAGACACTTTGCGGCCACCTAACATCCACTTATAGCTTCAGCAAAAGACAATAAAGAACACTTTAACATGACCTGCACAAAGACAATATAGCAACTAGGTATGAAACAAAATTTGGGAAGGGAGAGAAATCTACCACTTATGCAAATTGCTGAAGAAATATACACTATGCCAACGCTTGAAATCTGAAAGTACAGTCTTTATTGATCGAAGAGGTTACACAACTCACCAATGGCAGAGTCTGGTCTAACCAAGAGAGATTGGATGCCTTTTTAATCAAGGCTGAAAGCCATTATATAGAAAATTACAAGAGGCCAAAGATTGGCGTAGAAACTTGAAGAGGAGGATTCACTTTGGTTAACTCAAGGCTTTACTTGGCCTTTCAATAAAATATATTTTCTTTTTTGTCCTTGCATGAAGCTTTTTCGCTTGATGAAGCGAACTTATCTTTGTTATGAACTGCCCACCTCTTTTTGCATGGAAAACTACGCAAATGTTAAATTTAGAACTCCAAGTGAGTTGCTTGATTGCTGAGTTGTAGCGTTTGAAAACTGAGTTAACCGTTATTTAAGTTGAGTTGGACGAAGAGATCATTTTCCTTTGCATGGAAAGCTTCTAGTGGATGTGGCGTTTTAATCAATTAGTCAACTCTAAATCTGGAATAGTCAACTCATCGTTCAAATTTGGGACTCTTGTTGAAGCTGAGTTAGACCTTCGGATGCATGAGCTGACTGGAGATGAACAGGGCTTTAATAATCAGTCAACTGAAGCTTTGACCGACGTTCGAAAATAGCTCTTGCTTGCTATGTATTCTGTTCTAATTCTGATCTTTCTGTTCGTGTCTATTTCTGGCAGGATTCCGCATTCAACTCTTTGTCAGATTATCTATCTTCTATCCTCTTTGCACGGTCAACCTCCATTTCTTTCGGATTTCCTGTTGTCTCCTTGGTTTCAATGGTTACTTCTCGCAGTCAAAATTTGACGGCTTGCGGGACGTCACCTTTGGTCATTTATTCCTTTGGACTTCTGTCTTGCCACTTTCTCGCGGACGAAATGTCCGCAAGAATTATCTTGGTCTATGGCCTTCGGAATTCCTACTTCGGGGCTTTTGTTGGGTTTATTTTCCTCGGGCTATTTCTGCAGAATTTCTTCGGACTTCTCTCCCTTCGAATACCTTCCTTTGTTGCGGGCTCTTTCCGGCGGTCTTTTCTCCGAATTCCTTCAGACAAAAGTCCGAAGGATATCTTCTTGCTTTCTTGTTTTTCTGCGGCCTTTCTGCACGTCATTTTCCCGCGGACCCTCGGGCTTTTTGCCCTTTGTATTTTGCCGTTGGACTTTCTTCAGGCTTTGCTTTGTGCGAGCCTCCCGAATTTCTTCGAACTTTTTGTCTGAAGGAATTCCTTCGGAAAAAAGTAAGAAATAATTCTTTTTCTTTGCCTTTGCTCTTTGAAATGTCTTTGGTCTTCTCTGTATATATATCTGAATTCCTTCAGACTTTTGTCCGAAGGGATTCCTTCGGACAAAAAGTTCGAAGGATTCCTTACCTTGCCTTTTCTTCCAAAATGTGTCCTTCGGGATTTCAAACGTGGTCTTTACTGCCCTTCGGTATTATGTGATGGATTTTTCCGGAGGACACATACCCTTCGGGTTTATGTGTTGGACTTTTGCTCGGCCATTCCTTAAAATTTCTTTGGACTTTTGTCTGAAGGAATTCCTTCAGACAAAAAGTCCGAAGGAATTCTTTGTTCCTTGCTGTTTGCTTTGCTTCAATGTGCCCTTCGGCAAGATAAGTACCCTTCGGCACTGACCAAGTGCCCTCCGTGAGGACAAGTTGATCTCCTTCTATGCCCTTCGGGATTATGGGAGGGCACCCGGGTTATTTGCTAAGGTTCTTCCTTTGTTATTGTTGACAAATCTTCCACAAATCAAATTTTCTCTCGCCACTTAGAAAGTTCTCGTCTCTAGCCAAGGAAAAATACATGGTTTTCCTTGACCAAAATAGGTCATTTCTACGGACTCTGCAAGATTTCTACAGACTCTCCCGACACTTAGGCAACAAAAGGGGCTTTGCAACTTTTCCGAAAGGCAATTTTAGAGGCCAAACAGCCCTTGTGGAGGGCAAAAAAGACAGAAAGAGCCGATGACAAAGTCCAAAGAAATTTCGAAAAAGTTGCAAAAGGCAAGGAAAAGCCAAGGATTAATTCAGAAGAGTCCATTTCAAGAATTTCGAAGGGCACCTACCCTTCGGAAGGGTTACTTTAAAAAAAAGCCGAAGGGCACCTACCCTTCGAGCAGGCACAAGACCAAATTAAAGACCTTTGCAAAAAGCTCGGGTGCCATCCAATTTTTTCGAAAGGCACAAAAGGAGATCAACAGCGCTTGCAGAGGGCACTTGGTCGGCAAGAGGACCATGGCAATTTTTCCGAAGGGGCAGTTGTCCTTAAGGAATTCGGAAAAGCCAAAGGGCACATTTGAGTAGTCCGAAGACAAAAGACAAGAAACGAAGACAAAGAGAACCTTCGGACTTTTTGTCTGAAGGAATTCCTTCGGACAAAAAGTCCGAAGAAATTCGGACAAAGGCCCGTAAAATAAACCTGACGGAAGAAAACTCGAGGAAATTCAAAAAAGTTGCAAAAAAGCCAAGGCAAAAGAAGGAATGAATTTCTTCGGACTTTTTGTCCGAAGGAATTCCTTCGGACAAAAGGTCCGAAGAAATTCAGAGAAGACATAAGTCCGAAGAAAAACGAGACTAAGGCAAAGACAGAATCAAAAGAAAGATTAATTTTTTGTCCGAACGAATTCGGAGAAATAGTCCGAGGAAAATAAACCCGACGAAAAAACCTGAAGGAATTCCGAAGGCCAGAGACCAAGATAATTCTTGCGGACTTTTTTGTCTGCGAGAAAGATGCGAAGCCAATAAAGCCGAAGGAAAGAAAGCCGTGGGAAAGTGGCAAGACGGAAGTCCAAAGGAATAAAGCTTCCGGTGACGTCCTGCAAGCTGTCAAATTTTGACCGCAGGAAGTAACCGTTGAAACCAAGGAGACAACAGGAAATCCTAAAGAAATGGAGGCTGGCTGTGCAAAAGAGAATAGAAAACAGATAATCCGATGAAGGAGTTGAATACGAAATCCTGCCAGAAATAGACACGATCAAAATTAGAACTAAATACATGCAAGCAAGAACTATTTTTGAACATCGGAGCTATTTTCGAACATCGGTCAAAGCTTCAGTTGACTGATTATTAAAGTCCCGTTCGTCTCCAGCCAACTCAGCTTGATCTCTTCGTCCAACTCAGCATGATCTCTACGGTTAACTCAGCATTCAAACGCTACAACTCGGCATCAAGCAGCTCACGTGGAGTTCTAAAATTGACATTTGCGTGGATTTCCATGCAAAAAGAGATGGGCACTTCATAACAAAGATAATTTCGCTTCATCAAGCGAAGAAGCTTCATGCAAGGACAAAAGGGAAAATATATTTTATTGAAACGCCAAGTAAAGCTGGGAGTTAACCAAAGTGAATCTTTCTCTTCAAGTTTCTGCACCAATCTTTGGCCTCTTGTAATTTTCTATATAATGGCTTTTAGCCTTGATTAAAAAATCATCCAATCTCTCTTGGTTAAACCAGACCCTGCCATTGGTGAGTTGTGTAACCTCTTCGATCAATAAGGACTGTACTTTCTGATTTCAAGCATTGGCATAGTGTATATTTATTCAGCAATTTGCATAAGTGGTAGAGTTCTCTCCCTTCCCAAATTTTGTTTCATACCTAGTTGCTAGATTATCCTTGTGCAAGTCATGTTTAGTGTTCTTTATTGTCTTTTGTTAAAACTGTAAGTGGATGTTAGGTGGCCGCAAAGTGTCTTTTATCAAACCTCTCTCCATCGTTTTCCCTCAGGTTTTAGTTATTGAATCGAACCTTTGCATGACATACTTATGCATAAGCGATTAATTGAAGTCTAAGTTCTTCCTTCTCCCTTGTTCGTTCAGTGTTCAAGGTTCCAAGTTGGGTGGATCAAAATTCTGGTGTATCACCCCCTTTAGGTAGGATTTCCCCTTTAAGTTTCCATTCTCCCTTTTCCACAGTAGTCCGCAGCTAGAGTAGAGGTCCTAATTGATACATCATACAGGAACCAACCTTCTCTGGAGATTCTTCTCACTATTGAAGCACCCACCCTCGTGAGAAGATCCCATTGTTTCAGTCGGATAGAGGACTGGTCGCTTCGTGCACGTCTTCGAATCAGGGTGCAGCTCCAGGTTGACAACAGTTATTTCCATTGCTTTGTGCCATTTGTAACCCTCCCCTCTAAGTGCTTCCCTGTCTTCCGCAAGGGCTGTTTGGCCTCTAAAATTGCCTTTCGGAAAAGTTGCAAAGGCCCTTTTGTCGCCTAAGTGTCGGGAACTTGTTAATTTCCTGCAGATTCCGTAGAAATTTCCTTCCTGCAGAGTCCGTAGAAATTTCCTACCTGCAGAGTCCGTAGAAATTTCCTTCCTGCAGAGTCCGTAGAAATTTTCTGCCTGCAGAGTCCGTAGAAATTTCCTTCCTGCAGAGTCCGTAGAACTAGCGAAGGAAAACAATATATTCTTCCTTCCTTGGCTAGAGACGAGAACTTTCCAAGTGGCAAGAGAAAATATGATTTGTGGAAGATTTGTCAACAAATAGCATTTGTCAAAGTTGTACCTAGAATTTCCATATGCACAACTGCCCACTTAAAGCAAGGTTCATCGTCATGAGCATAGGATTGATCATTTGGTCACTTAATAAGGGGTTTCAACTATGTGTTCATTCCTTTGCTTTTTTATCTGCTCAACACCCAATGTTAGGTGGGCCATTGTATGCTCTATGTTTGGGCCAATGTATTGTATGTTAGTGGTCAAAACATTCTTGAGTTTTAGAATGCTTTGCAATAAATCATCTATCTTTACTAGTATAGTAGTCTATGACATATCCCAAAATAGGTTATATTACTAAAATATGAAATTTTATGCAAAACCCTAGCCAAGACAAATATTTTATGATTTTTTCAGCCCAACCCTGGATGCCAAAAAATCATAAATTGTTAGAAATAAATGCTGAAACCCTAGCACAAAATTTATTAAATGTTGTAATGATTCTTATGGTATCAAATCACTCAATAAAATCAATCACATTGGCGCCAAACATTCAGAAAATTACAGCAATGAAATGCTGAATTTTTGTGCTTTTTTCAAAGTAAAAATGCCGAAAATTATTCTTAAAAATAGGGATAAATATAGAAAAATTCAGAATATTAAATAGGCTTGAAATAGCCCCTCAAACCCTCGCAAACAATTCCTCAATCAAGTCACCCTAACTGGAATTAATTGTTTCCAGCCCTAAATCCAACACAGCCCTAAAATTAAGGGTCTTCAAACTTGAAAATCAGACTTTGGGTCTCCAAACCCTAGTTGCCACTCTCCTAGAGCAATTTGCCAACCTCCCAAGCAATTAGCCCCACTTGGAAAACCTTCTTTTTGTCTTTTTCTGAATTTGATGATCGGTGGCAACTCCAAGATGAAGTTGCTCCACAAAAAAATGAGGGTTTGCATCCTCAATCTCTTTGCTTGAAGGTTTTCATCTTCAAGTCAAAAGCTCAAACTTATTCGTGCTCAAAACTGTAAATTCAAAATATGATCCAAGATACCTTTCAAATGAACCCTCAAATGCTTTTATACTCCTCTCCAAGTGAAATGCCCAATTTAGAGAAAAATATCATTTTGATATTTTTTTCAATTTATAAAAAGAACACTTCTTATAATCCACTTAAGTGGATTAGTACCCATGACCCTCAAAAAGGCCCCAACTTAAGTGAAATTATAACAATAAAGTGCTTTTACAAGTTTTTTAATAAAACCAAATGTTTCCATTCTTTTCTCTCTTTTTCCCTTAGCCATTGGGAAACTAGGCAAAGTTAAAGGTCTTCAATAGTGTCATGTCCAAAATGGGGACATGACAATCCTCCCCGCCCAAAATAACTTCTCCTCAAGCAATTGAAACAATCAATGGGCTATCCTAACCATGGGCTTTAAGCAATTCTTGATCCTTGACTCTTCCCATGTGAAGAAGACCTCTTGATGAAGCTCGTTACTGCTGTATATGAAGATTTTTGACTGCTTATACAATCTAGAAAAAAAATAATAACAGCTTCCAACCTTCCTTTCCCCTTTCATGGAGGTCCCATACCTCAGATTTGCCAAAAAGATGCTAAAAGGGAACAGCTTCTCCAAAATGATAACATTGTGGTGGCTGGAAAAGTGTATTCCAGCAAGGAAATCTTCAAATTTTTGGGCCTTGATTGCCCCTATATCAGCACCTACACAAGACACAAACACATGAATCTAAACAAGAGTTTTTCGTTTCTCTTCAACGTTTGCATATTTGAAAATGCCCTCCATATGTGAAGGTGTTGGAAACATGTGTGTGGCTGCCCTTGAGAACATAGAAGGGATGTTCATGCTGCCCACACACCCAAAAGTGACCTCAAATCTTAGAAATCTTCCCACTAGAGGAGCTGGAAGTCTTCTTATTGTGCTTAAAATCCTCCATTTGCCAAAAGACCACCAACATATGTCTCTATACTTCATAAAAAAGGTAGAACCAGCCACTTCCCTCTTGATTAGTTGGCTGTGTGCAAATTTCAGGCCTCCAATGACTCCAAAACATGAATTTATTCCTCCACAACTCATTTTTAGAAGGGTAACATTATGCAATCAATCTTCCCCAAACTTCTGAAAATATTCAAACTCACCATTTCATGCCTTAAATTCACATGTCCCCTTACATTAGAGGGAATTACTTCAAAAAAAAACCTGTACCTTATGTTTTGAGGGCTGTGTTTGTACATTACAGCATTGCAAGTATCCCAAAAAATCAATTTTTTAACTCCCAAATTGCTCCATGATGAACCTACCACATTTACAATTCCAAGAGGGGTCAGAGTGAAGCTATGCACCATCTTAGAAGAGCTGGAACTGTCACAACTAAGGCTGCCCCTTATGATCTGTGTCCCTTGCATGTGTACCTTGGAACGTGGGCTCCCTTGGAATGCAACCCAATACCCTTTAGGGCCCTCAACATGCCTTGACACTTCTTCATCAAACCAAAAGTGTGGCTCACTAGTTTGAATTAAGAAAACAACTTCGAACAACTGGACACATACCTTTTGTGTCACATTTCCAAATTCTTTCCTCTGTTGTAGGCTCTTGGAAGGGCTGCCCTTCTTCTATAAACTTCAACTCCTTATCCAAGGAAAAAGCTAACTCTCCTTTGCATTTCCAGAATTTATTAGGGGTTGTAATTTACCTTTTTTCCCTGAATTTTCTGTGTGCCACATTCAGATTTAGCATGAAAGAGACACAATTTTATGAGTATAAATAATGCTGATTATTCACACAATTTTCTGATTTTTTTGAGCAACAACAATTCTGATTTTTCTCATGAAATTTTGATTTTTTTGAGCAACAAAGTTTTGATTTTTCTGAGTGTACACTAAGTCTTTTCACACCTATTTTCCTTCCATATAAACGGAAATTTACCCTCTTCATGACTTGCTTAGCATCATCATTTTCAGAATTTATTAGGTTTAACAAACAAGGAAATGAACATTCTTTTGCATACCTTAGTGGCTGTTTCACATTAGAAGAAACATTCTTTCTTGCTGCCCCTATCGAATTCTCCTTAGGGAAGACTCCTTCCATTGCCTTTGAGGTCACCTCTAAAGGTAACTTATCACTCAAACCATGTAAGATCACTTTTTTTCCATCAATTTCGAATTTAAGCTCCATAGTTTGGTAATTTTGTGTGTACTTTCCAAGTGAGTGCAATCACTGGATGCCTATGACAAGGTTGATCTATCCAATGCCAACCACATAAAAGTTATCCTCAATGGAATGTGTCTCCAACATGATGTTAAACTTGGGAACCTTGGTGGTGCAAGGGATGGTGAAGCCA
Source organism: Torreya grandis (assembly GCA_037957365.1). Classification (NCBI taxonomy): domain Eukaryota; kingdom Viridiplantae; phylum Streptophyta; class Pinopsida; order Cupressales; family Taxaceae; genus Torreya; species Torreya grandis. Next base: position 4,389,472 of record JARHVA010000217.1, read on the forward strand.
TCCACCACAGTCACACGAAGATCCTTGAATTCAATAAGTTGAAGCCCACATGCAACAATCAAGCTTTTATAAATGAAATTGTGGGTGGCCCCATTATCAATGAGAATAATAACCTTACCTTTCAATTTTCCTTCACATAATAGGGGTAGTATCTAGGAACCCCTTATAATGAATCAAAGGTGCCACTCATGTCCTCTCCTCCAAGGATCTCCAAATGCTCTTCCTCATAGGTGGCTACCCCTTCCTCTTCTTCTCCATCTGAATGCACCTCAATGTAGTGCACTTGGCCCTTCCCATGGCAATGATGACCCGGTGTCCAAGGGTCTCTACAATCAAAACAAAGTTTTTTCCTCAGTTCATTCCTTGTCTCATTGCTCCGTCTTGGCAGCTCCCTTTGCTGCCCCAAACCTTACTGGTTTGGCTTACCAAACTGCCCCAAACCTTGCTGATTTAGCCTATCAAGTTGCCCCAAATGAGCTGCCACTTGGCTGCCCCCATTTATTGTCTCTTTGCTGTCGAAAAGGTCCAAAAGAGTTGGTTTTTTGTTGAACAAAAGGCAGAATTTTACCTTGGGGTGTTGAAGACTCAAGATCAAGGGCCTTTTGAATGGCTCCTTGAAGAGGTGGGTCAAAAGCCTTGACCAAACCCATAATGGAATCAGCCAAAACTTCCATGAACAAAACTACCAATCTCCTCTCCGAAACATTTGTTACCATGACTGAAAGCCTCTAAAATTCTATCACATACTCCTCTACTGTGCTCTTTTGCCTCAATTGAGCCAACTCTCTAAAGTGTAATTTCGGATCAACCCTATCAAACCTCTCAATGATTCTTTTACTGAATACCTCATAAGATTGAATGAGTTGATGTCCTTGGGTGATTAACCCATGATACCACCATTGATGGGCAGCCCCTTCTAAATGCAAGGTGGCAAACTAAATAGCCTCCTTTTTCATCATAAGCCTAAGTGAAAAGTAGGTTTCTATCTTTTGAATCCAAGACCTAGCCGAGCTCTTGGAAGAACCATCAAAATTGAAAAGTAAAAGCTCTCGCAAGGCAAGTTGAAGTCCTCCTTGGCTGCCCCTATGCTTTTGGCCAGACCTATTGCCACCATGTTGCCCATGCTTCCAAGATGTGAATGTGGAAAAATCCATTTCATCCCTAAAAGGAATAGGATAAGTCATATACTTATCATAATCCTTCAATAAGCCATCTCTCAAGGTGGGTTGCTCCTCCCTTTCTGGAATGACAACTGTTGACAAATCTTCCACAAATCAGATTTTCTCTTGCAAGCAGAAAATTTCTACAGACTCAAGCAGGGAATTTTCTACGGACTCAATCAGATAAGGAAAACCTTCGGACTTTTTGTCCGAAGGAATTCCTTCGGACAAAAAGTCCGAAGAGATTCGGAAGACCACAGACAAAGAAAGTCCGCAAAAGGCAAGCCAAAGATTAATTCGGAAAAATGGGCATTTCCAATTTTTTCGAAGGGCAGGGTACCCTTCGGAAGGGTCACTTTCAATATTCTCGAAGGGCACCTACCCTTCAGGCAGGAGGAAGACCAAATTCACAGACCTTTGCAAAAAGCCCAGGTGCCCTCCAATTTTTTCGAAGGGCATTGGCGGAGGACACTTGGTCGGTTGCCGAAGGGCACATTTGAAATCTCGAAAGGCACATTTCGGAGGGAAAGGCAACGGAAAGAATCCTTCGGACAAAAAGTCCGAAGGAATTCGGAAATATATATACAGAGAAGACCAAGGACATTTCAAAGAGTAGAGACAAAACAATTGGAATTCTTTCGGACTTTTGTCCGAAGGAATTCCTTCGGACAAAAAGTCTGAAGAAATTCGGAAGTGTCCATGGAGGCTAAAAAAACAAAGGAAATGAATTCTTTCCAAATTTTTGTCTAAAGGAATTCCTTCAGACAAAAAGTTCGAAGAAATTCGGAACAAGACAGAGACAAAAAGACCGCAGGAAAAAACCCGAAGAAATATAGCCGAAGAAAATACAACTTCTGGTGACGTCAATTCCTTCAAACAAAAAGTTCGAAAAAATTCGGAACAAGACAGAGACAAAAAGACTGCAGGAAAAAACCCGAAGAAATATAGCCGAAGAAAATACAACTTCTGGTGACGTCCTGCAAGCCGTCAATTTTTGACCGCGGGAAGTAATCGTTAAGACCAAAGAGACGAGATCCGAAATAAATGGAGGCCGACTGTGCAAAAGAGAATAGAAAGCAAATGATCCGACGAAGGAGTTGAATACGAAATCCTGCCAGAAATAGACACGATCAAAATTAGAACAGAATACATGCAAGCAAGAGCTATTTTCGAATAAACTGTCAAAGTTTCAGTTGACTGATTATTAAAGTCCTGTTCATCTCCATTCAGCCCATGCATCCGAAGGTCTAATCCAGCTTCAGCAGGAGTTCCGAATTCGAACAATGAGTTGACTATTCGATTTAGAGTTAACTAGAAGCTTTCCATGCGAAGGAGAATGATCTATTCGTCCAACTCAGCTTAAATAACTGTTAGCTCAGTTTTCAAATGCTACAACTCGGCAATCAAGCAACTCACATGGAGTTCTAAATTGACATCTGCGTGGATCTTCATGCAAAAAGGAGGTGGGCAGCTCATGACAAAGATAACTTCGCTTCATCAAACGAAGAAGCTTCATGCAAGGAGAAAAAGGAAAATATATTTTATCGAAAGGCCAAGTAAAGCTTGGAGTTAACAAAAGTGAATCTTTCTCTTCAAGTTCTACGCCAATCTTTGGCTTTTTGTAACTCTCTATATAATGGCTTTCAGCGTTGATTAAAAATCATCCAATCTCTCTTGGTTAGACTAGACTCGGCCATTGGTGAGTTGTGTAACCTCTTCAATCAATAAGAAGGACTGTGCTTTCAGATTTCAAGCATTGGCATAGTGTATATTTCTTTAGCAATTTGCATAAGTGGTAGATTTCTCTCCCTTCCCAAATTTTGTTTCATACCTAGTTGCTATATTATCCTTGTGTAGGTCATGTTAAAGTGTTCTTTATTGTCTTTTGCTGAAACTGTAAGTGGATGTTAGGTGGCTGCAAAGTGTCTTTTATCAGACCTCTCTCCACTGTTTTTCCTCAAGTTTTAGTTATTGGATCGAACCTCTGCATGAAATACTTATGCATAAGTGATTAATTGAAGTCTAAGGTCTTCCTTCTCCCTTGTTCGTTTAGTGTTCAAGGTTCCAAATTGAGTGGATCAAAAATTCTGGTGTATCACCCCCTTTAGGTAGGATTTCCCCTTTAAGTTTTCTTTCTCCCTTTTCCACGGTAGTCAGTAGCGTAGAGTATGAATCTTCATTGATACATCATACAGGAACCAGCCTTCTCTGGAGGTTCTTCTCACTATTGAGGCACCCACCCTCGTGAGAAGATCCCATTGTTTCAGCCAGATAGAGGACTGGCTGTTTCGCGCACGTCTTCGAATCAGGGCACAGCTCCAGGTTGATAACTTCTTGCAAAAAAGTAGGTTGATTAGGCCTACGTATGGCTCTTCAATTCCCCTTTGGAGGCTAATCTGTGAGGTTGTGACTTCTAGAAGCACTACCATCCCCATTGGATGGTTTGTCACCCCTCATTTCCTTCATAGTGCAACCAAATTTTGCCATCATAACTGTCATTTGTTCTTGAGCCTGTGTGTACCTATCAAACCTTTGCTTCTATCTATTTTCAACCTCATCCCTTGGCTAATCCAAGTGAGCCATTGGTTCTTCTTGCTGATTTTCCTCAACCTTCTTGCTTCTAAGGTAATACCTTAGTTCTTTGTCACCCTTGTGCATGAATCACTTTGAAAACCACGGCTAGCTAAGATATGGCTCTGATACCGTTGAAATATATCAAAATAGGTTATATTATTGAAATCTAGAATTTTATGTAAAACCCTAGCCAAGACAAATATTTTTTGATTTTTTCAGCCAAACCCTAGAAGCCAAAAACTCATAAATTGTTGGAAATAAATGGTGAAACCCTATCATAAAATTTATTGAATGCTGTAATGATTTATAAGGCATCAAATCATTCAATAAACTCAATCACATTAATACCAAACATGCAGAAAATTACAGCGAATGAATTGCATATTTTTTGATGCTTTTTTCAAAATAAAAATGCTGAAAATTATTTTTAAAAATAGGGATAAATACAGAAATAAATACAAAAAAATTCAAAATATTAAATATGCTTAAAATAGTCTCTCAAACCCTCGCAAACAATTCCCCAATCAAGTACCCCTAGCTGGAATTAATTGTTTCCATCCCTAAATCCAACGCAACCCTAAAATTAGGGGTCTTTAAACCTGAAAATCAGACTTTGGATCTCCAAACCCTAGTCGCCACCCTCCTAGAGCAATTCGCCAACCTCCCAAACAATTCACCCCCCTTGGAAACCCTTCTTTTTGTCTTTTTTTGAATTTGATGGATCTATGGCAGCTCCAAGATGAGGTTGCCCCATAGAAGAATAAGGGTTTACGTTCTCAATCTCTTTGCTTGAAGGTTTTCGTCTTCAAGTCAAAAGTTCAAGCTTTTTCGTGCTCAAAACTGTAAATTCAAAATATGATCCAAGATACCTTTCAAATGAACCCTCAAATGTTTTATACTCCCCAAGTGAAATGCCCAATTTAGAGGGAAATACCTTTTTGATTTTTTTTCAATTTATAACAAGAACACCTCTTATAATCCACTTAAGTGGATTAGTACCCATGACCCTCAAAAAGGCCCCAACTTAAGTGAAATTATAACAATATAGTGTTTTTACAGGTGTTCTTAAAAAAACCAAATGTTTCCCTTCTTTTCTCTCTTTTTCCCTTAGCCCTTGGGAAACTAGGCAAGGCTAAAGTTCTTCAATAGTGCCATGTCCAAAAGAGGGACATGACACTCTACAATGCATGTCATGCAATAGCTTTGTCGGACTCCAGTCTGCTTGTCACAATACTTGTATGTTCATTTGTGCGATGTCTTTCTTCGACCATGCCCCTCTCAACTTCCACCCTTGCTTTGCCCAGCTTTTCCTTCTCCATACGTGTGTCAAGGTAATTGGCTTTCTCCACTTGTGCTTTGGTAATTTCCATAACTTCCTTTCTCTTGTCTATGTTAATCATATTGACATTGGCTTGCTTTGGACAATTGTCATCGTTATAGTTCCTATGCCCACACCATCTACAGAGAAGTCCAGTGTCATTTTGGTTTGGGCAATCCCTTGCGAAATGGCCCCACTCATTGCACTCCCAACACTGTATAATTGGTCATCCTTCGGAGTCGTACTAAATCCGACTCCCACCATCACCGTTATTTTGTCTTTGGTAATTCCTTGGCAGTGTGGTGGGTGGTGTCAATGGTTCTCCTTGTGTGAACAATACTCGGTCGCTCTTATTCTACAAATTGTATGAGAAATCCTTAACATAAAGCCATGTAACTTGACAAATCTCCCACAAAAGATCCTTAACTTCATTCTTACAATCTCCCTTTAGTTCATCATCTGAAGCATGAATTTTCTCGAGGCTCGCACATATCTAAGTTCATTGTCACTGGAATCAAAGTCCTAACCTTCACTTCGTCTTCTTGTGTGCAAGGATGATGTTTTATTCTCACTTTCGATGTCCATTGCTCAGTTATAGGCATCTTCGTATGATGAAAGTGGGGATACCTGTCGAAAATTCTCCCACAGGCCAAAAATTGTCAACCTTACTATTCAGAAGACGGTCTTATGGGTACCAGTTTGTCTTGTGAATCAGTTTCGGGTACTGAATAATGAAAAGGAAAAGGTTTTGCAAAGTTCAATAAAGCCTAAATCCATACCTACAGCTACCCAAGGAGCTGTGTACAAGAACGCAGCCAGTAAGGAAACAAGTTAACAAAAGCAATGAGAAATTAACTTGTAATTTCTCATTGCTCATTAATTCAGAACAGACTACTTTTTCGAAGGATATCTTCCTTTGTAATTTCTCATTGCTTTTGTTAACTTGTTTCCTTACTGGCTGCGTTGTTGTACACAGCTACTCTTCGGACTACTTTTTGTTTGAAGGATTAATTCAGAACAGTGAGAAGGAAAGTCCGCTGCGTCCAAAGAAAAGTCCGTGGAAATTCAAAAGACAACTCGTGGGAAAAGTGAGGACATAAAGCCGAGGGAAATAAAGCCAAAGGAAAAGAAAAGGCCAAGGATAAAGTCTCGGATGTTTTGTCCGAAGAGAGAAGTCCGAAGGCAGAGAAGGACAAACTATCCACGGGAAAGTGGACTAACAAAAGATCCGAAGAAAAATCCAAGACCAAAGACAAGTCCGCGGGAATAAACCCAAGAGCAATGCATGCACAGAAACAGAAACAAAAAATAAATAGCCAGAAAATAAATTCAACCTAAATTTATCTCACTCAGCAAGATAATTTTCCATGCAAGCACTTCCATCCGTCTCAAGCTCGTAATGTTCCAACAGCGCAATCGGAGTTCCAAATTCGGACATCGAGTTGACTGTTCTAGATTTAGAATTGACTAACTGTTAAACGCAACATCTACAAGGAGTTTTCCATGCAAAGGAGAATAATCTCTTCGTTCAACTCAGCCTTTCAAACGTTCCAACTCAGCATCCAACGAATCAAGTCAGAGTTCTAAAATTGACATTAGCGTTGGATTTCATGCATACTATTGTCATCTCATACTTCCAAACGTTCTAGCAACTCATGAAGAAGCTAAAATTGACATTGGCGTGGATTTCCATGCAAAGAGAGATGGGCGTTTCAATAAGCAAAGACAAGTCCACTTCCTCTAGCGCCCTGGAGCTTCATGCAAAGACAAAGGGAAAACATATTTTATTGAAAGGCAAAGTCAATACTGAGTTAATCTAAGTTGATCTTCCTTTTCTATTCTTCAATGCCGATCTCTTGGCTTTTGTAATTCTCTATATTAATGGCTTTTCTGTGATGTCCCTTACTTAGGGGCTCTCTTATCTGCACAAAAGCTCTGATACCACTGTAATATCCCCTTCAAACAGGAAATATAGCAACACAAAAAATCTGAACCAAGATATAATCGCTGTTGAATAAACTCAGAAAGATCACAATAATATAGTCTCTTAATAACAAATTACAGATTGTATCACTTGTCCTTCTAAATTATTACAATTGCAGTCCTCTAATATGCATATAAATATGAAATACAGTCTTGAAAACCCTGGCGTTGCAAATCTGGAAGTGCAAATTGAGTTCTGGAAAGTCTCGGCCCTTCCGTGTCGACACACAGTCGCCGTCGTCGGTCGATATCTCGCCGACGTCGGTCTCTGCCGGTCGGATTTCTGCCGACATCGGTCTTCAGTCGACCGATGTCGGTCACTGAAACCCTCTGTCTGCCGAGGTCGGTTCCTGCACTGATCTGTACGAACCCGTACGGATTCTGTACGGCCGCAAATTAAGCACAACTTCCCTGTTTTCAACCCCTGATCTGAAGATATATGTCTCTAGCACAGTAGATCTCTAGCTGTATAATTTATTGAATCAAAACATAAAGCAATAAATACCTGGAATATCTGTGATAACTTCTGTGTGAAGTTATCTCTCAAACCTGAAATTCTATGATAACCTCTGGATGAAGCTATCTCTCACTTTGGCAATATATCAGCTGATATTCCACAGCCTCTTAATTGCACACACTGAAGAGGGAACGTTCTCCAATGCAGATGGAATCCTGGAACCCTAGGCTCAGTCTTCACAGAAGAAATTCTTCAAAATCAATAATCAATAATCAATAGCATAATCCATAATGGCCTCCATGTGAAACCCTTATACCCTCAAAAGATATGCTTGCCCTAATTAGGGTTTTCTTAAATTAGCATTAGGGTTTCTAATTTAAAATTAGAGCAAATAATTAATTATTAATGAGACCAAATAATTAATATTTGATTGAATCAATCAAATATTAATATCTCCCTCAATATACGTCAGATCCTCAAACCGATCGAAGCAGGTGAATCAGGAAGTGAGTCTGCACATGACCATACCAAAATAAAGGTGCTCCACTGCATATCAAATATCCCTAAAAAGTAGGAGCTCAGGCTCAATGCATCTGAAATACCCTGAATGAAAACCAAATGTAGAAATTCTGTGAATCAAAGTCAAGCCAAGCTCCATTATGACCCTCTATCCATCATATTAGCCTACGAAGGTCACATAATAAGCTAATCATCAAGCTTGTCAATGTCCACGAAAAAGGGGACATGACATTTTCAGCCTTATATTTTTTATCATCCCTCTCTTGGCAAGACCAGACTCTGCCATTAGTGAGTTGTGTAACCTCTTCAATCAATAAAAGGATTGTACTTTCATATTTCAAGTGCTGGCATAGTGTATATTCATTTAGCAATTTGCATATGTGGTAGATTTCTCTCCCTTCTCAAATTCTGATTCGTACCTAGTTGCTAGCTTATCGTATTATGCAAGTCATGTTAAGTGTTCTTTATGTCTTTTGTTGAAGCTGTAAGTGGATGTTAGGTCGCTGCAAAGTGTCTTGTATCAGACCTCTCTCCATTGTTTTCCCTCATGTTTTGGTCATTGGATCGAACCTTCTCATGAAATACTTATGCATAGTGATCAATTGAAATCAAAGGTCTTCCTTTTCCCTTGTTTGATTAAGTGATCAGGGTTCCAAGTAGAGTGGATCAACGTTTTGGTGTATCACCATTATTAGGTAGGATTTTCCCTTCAAGTTTCCTTCTCCCTTTTCCATGGTAGTCCGCAATGCAGAAGAGAGATCCTCATTGATACATCTTACAGGGACCAGCCTTCTCTGGAGGTTCTCACCATTGAGGCACCCACCCTCGTGAGAAGATCCCATTGTTTCAATCGAATAGAGGATTGGCCATTTCATGCACATCTTCGATTCAAGGTGCAGCTCCAGGTTGACAACAGTTTTTGGCATGCCCGGTGGGACCTATTTTAGCTCGTCTTGATGAAATGGCAGTTGTAGCATTGTTTTTCAAGAAGTATTTGGTGATTCCAAGCTCAAGCAATTGCTTTGAATCGTTTAGGACAGTTTTCATGTAAGTCTATTTTTATTGCATTATTGAAATGAATTTTGATGGCTGTGTATGAAGAGAATTCCTATGCTATGTTTCCTTATCAGCCCAATGATGGATCATACCAGCCTGGTCATGATACCTATGACCCTCTTTATGAGCCTAAGCAGCCTTATCAAGAGTATTATCAAAGCTATGTTAAGCCTTATCAAGTTTCTCATAATCAGATTTATCAAGAGCATGAATCTTACCTTCCTAGTAAGCCATATCTGTCTCAGGACCGGATTTCATCTTTCTCATATGGCTAAGATGTTGCATATGAGCAGTCTTGCCTTCAAGAAAGAATGAGTGAAATAGAGCTCAGAATACTAGCATATGCAAGAAAGGTTTGTTCTAACTCTCAATATGAGGAAGTGAATCGTCTATTTTGAAATGTGTCCAATGATCCAGAAGAGATAAATGGACTATGTATTCTTGTATTGTTAAAGATGAAGGCTTGGGAAAGGCAAAAATTCGAGTTAAACCAATTGTTTACAAAGGGTTCTTGTGCTTCTTATTCTCATGAAGTTCTAAACCATGCCCAATGTGTGCCAAGGGAGCTTCCTAGTTGGAGTCAAGAGCATATTCAAGAGCCTATTGAAGTGACTATTCATGAGACTAAACCTTCCTATATTCCCCTTTCCTCACCAATCATCCCTTAAGCTCAAGTTGTCCAGAAAGACAAGCCGGTTTCAGACTTTGATGAGGTAATGGCCAAGTGGAAGGAACAAAATACAGACGTCTTTAAGAGTTTCTCTTTCCCTCCTCTCCAAAACTCCCTAAATAATTCCTTTTCCCTAAAGATTCCAAAATCTGATCATGATCAACCTCCCATGCTTCATTTTCCCTCTCAAACAAATGAATTTCATAACCCTCCCGCCATCCCCCTTCCTCAGAAGGATCCTATTCTTTGGAGTATTGAGGAAGAGGTTGCAGCTACAGGGCAAGTTCTTGCAGAGTGTGTAGAGGATGCTTCATGGGTGTTTGAGGAAGAATTTCCTATTGATACTTCACTTGAGGTTGTAATTGAGCATCCAATTATAGCTGAGAGTGGGAAGACAAATCTTGATGTAGAGGAACTTCAAGAGGAGCTGATACAGATTGAAGTTTTAAATGAGTTACAGGTATCTCTTATTGAGAAGGATCCAGATAGCCTTACAACTTATTCAATTCAAATAGATCAAAATGAGGAACAAAAAGATGATTGGCAGCTGTACCTTGAATCTCTACAAGAGATTGAAGAGCTTTGTATGGATATGTTGGCTATTGAAGAGCATGTTATGAGAAATTTGATCAAGAATCACCTATTCAAGGTCACAGTACAGATTGGGTTGCCTATTCAAAGCTCCTTGAAGAGTTGGATGAACTTGTGGCAGTCAATAAGAAGGATGTGGTCACTAAAAAACCATGCATATATGAAGTATCACTTGACAAGGTGGTAGATGACAAGCAATCTGAAAAAGATCAAGAGGTACTTGATGAGTTTGTCTTTGTTGCTGTTGATGACTCATTTGAGAAGATGCTAATACAGTTGGTGGACAAGGAAAATCCCTCATCAAAAGTTATGATTAATAAACATCCTGCTTTGCAACTCGTACCATCTCTTGGAATGAGTGAGTTCAAGAATTTCCCATTTGATCCAAGCAGATCATGCTTTATCATGGTTAGTTAGGTTCCTTATTTGTTTTGCTTTCCTCCAAGCGCTGTTCAAGCACAGTTGTTCCTTTTAGTTTTGTTCCAATAAGTGTTTGTTTGCACATTTGCTTCTTAGTTAGTTTTCTACTTTCGTGTGTTTCCCTTCTTATTTTGAAGGAGAAAGATTACGTCAGCCATGATCAAAAGAGATTTTCAGTCAGAAATCAGGTTTATCATTGTTTTGGGAGTTCAAATAGCATCTATATGGTCTGAGTTCTCAAGCATAGTAGGCATGTTGGGCCAGCTGACTCGCCAAAAATGTTGACAATTCTTCCACAGCCAAAAATTGTCAACCTTACTATTTGGAAGACGGTCGTATGGGCACCAGTTTGTCTTGTGAATCAGTTTCGGGTACTGAATAATGAAAAGGAAAAGGTTTTGCAAAGTTCAATCAAGCCTAAATCCATACCTACAGCTACCCAAGGAGCTGTGTACAACAACGTAGCCAGCAAGGAAAGAAGCCAACAAAAGCAAAGAGAAATTACAAAGGAAGATATCCTTCAAAAAAAAGTCCGAAGGAATTCCTTCGGACTTTTTGTCCGAAGGATTAATTCGGAAAAGTGAGAAGGAAAGTCCGCAGCCTCCAAAGAAAAGTCCGCGGAAATTCAAAAGACAAAAAGCCCGTAGGAAAAGTGAGGACATAAAGCCGAGGGAAATAAAGCCGAAGGAAAAGAAAAGGCCAAGGATAAAGTCTCGGACTTTTTGTCCAAAGAGCGAAGCCCGAAGGCAGCGAAGGACAAACTATTTGCAGGGAAGTGGACTAACAAAAGACCAAAGACAAGTCCGCGAGAATAAACCCAAGAGCAACACATGCACAAAAACAAAAACAGAAAATAGATAGCCAGGGAATAAATTCAACCTGAATTTATCTCACTCAGTAAGATAGTTTTCCATGCAAGCACTTTTGTCCATCTCAAGCTCATAATGTTCCAACAGCTCAACCGGAGTTTCAAATTCGGACATCGAGTTGACTATTCTAGATTTAGAATTGACTAATTGTTAAACGCAACATCTACTAGGAGTTTTCCATGCAAAGGAGAATAATCTCTTCATTCAATTCAGCATTTCAAACGTTCCAACTCAGCTTCCAACGAATCAAGTTAGAGTTCTAAAATTGACATTGGCGTTGGATTTCATGCATACTATTGTCATCTCATACTTCCAAATGTTCTAGCAGCTCATGAAGAAGCTAAAATTGACATTGGCATGGATTTCCATGCAAAGAGAAGTGGGCGTTTCAATAAGCAAAGACAAGTCCACTTCCTCTAGTGCCAAGGAGCTTCATGCAAAGACAAAGGGAAAACATATTTTATTGAAAGGCAAAGTCAATCTTGAGTTAATCTAAGTTGATCTTCCTCTTCTATTCTTCAACGCCAATCTCTTGGCTTTTGTAATTCTCTATATTAATGGCTTTTCAGCCTTAGATATTTTTTCATCCCTCTCTTGGCAAGACCAAACTCTGCCATTGGTGAGTTGTGTAACCTCTTCAATCAATAGAAGGATTGTACTTTCAAATTTCAAGTGCTGGCATAGTGTATATTCATTCACCAATTTGCATATGTGGTAGATTTCTCTCCCTTCCCAAATTCTGATTCGTACCTAGTTGCTAGCTTATCGTATTATGCAGGCCATGTTAAGTGTTCTTTATGTCTTTTGCTGAAGCTGTAAGTGGATGTTAGGTGGCTGCAAAGTGTCTTGTATCAGACCTCTCTCCATCGTTTTCCCTCATGTTTTGGTCATTGAATCGAATCTTCTCATGAAATACTTATGCATAGTGATCAATTGAAATCAAAGGTCTTCCTTTTCCCTTGTTTGATTCAGTGTTCAGGGTTCCAAGTAGAGTGGATCAACGTTTTGGTGTATCACCGTTATTAGGTAGGATTTCCCCTTCAAGTTTTCTTCTCCCTTTTCCATGGTAGTCCGCAGCGTAGAGTAGAGATACTCATTGATACATCTTACAAGAACCAGCTTTCTCTGGAGGTTCTTCTCACCATTGAGGCACCCACCCTCGTGAGAAGATCCCATTGTTTCAATCGGATAGAGGATTGGCCATTTCGTGCACGTCTTTGATTCAGGGTGCAGCTCCAAGTTGACAACAATACCTTCATTTTATTCTCAATGAGGGAGCCAACCCTTCAATAAACTACCTTTTTTAGCCCATTCGCTGGTTCCTTCTCGAGTTTTCCAAGCAACTCCTTGAGTCTCCTATTTTAAAACTTAATTGTCTCATGCTTCTCTTGTCTAATGTTGTAGATCTTTGCAACAATCTCATTGTCATCCCTCACGAACTTGAATTCCTTTCCAAATGCTTTCCTGAGTGTTGTGCATGTTGCTTTGTCAGCACTTGATGCATCGGTGTATCAATTGATGGACATTCCTCAAAGGGTAGCAAAGAAACATCTTAACCACATCCAATCATCAATCTACCCATTGGCAGTCTAGATTGTGATGCACGTACACCAATGCCAAACCAAATATTTTGATTTGTCACTGGTGAACTTTGAAAAATATTGTTTTTCTAGGAGATGGAGTTGATGGGGTAACCATGACTTTAGCATGGTTTTTCGCATACAAGTCTCCCTCTTAAGAAGGTCAACGTCAGACATTGTTTTGTTGTCTTATCACTATCAAACATGTCCCTATGCTCGACCCTTTGTTCAACAGGGATCCGTAGACTATCTTACCCACCCTCAGGTTCCTCTTTGTGTGGTCCACCTTGCCGTTCAGGTTGCCTCGAACTTTCACACGGTTCTCTTGCAACACCCTCCAACACGAACTAGTCGAAAAGGTTCACACTTCCTCCAAAGGAGGCTATGACAATCTCTACCCATTCCTTACTACGAGTGGCATAAGGTCCACTAATTTCAGCTAAACCCTTTTTGGATTTGGCTCCGGCTCTAGCTATCACTTCTCACGCTTCAACCTTGGATTTTGCTTCGGCTTCCACTTCGTCCTTTGTACTTCATACTTTGCTTGATGGATTTTTAGAAATGGTTACCGATTGCACCCTTTATTTCCTTCAGTGTTGTCTTGGTCCCCACCCTAACTGTGTCTCTTTGCTGCCTTTGTTTGGAGCCAATAGCATGAATTATTGTTGTAAGAGTCAGTCTTCTTCTTCGTGAACTCTTTCTATTTTTGTAATATCTTTTTCCGTGTTTCACAGTTATGTTCAGTACATAGATTTGTGAACCGAATTTAACTTGACCTGATGTTAATTAAGGCAATGACATCAAAATGTAGTATGATTAATGTCTATTGAGATATTAGACTACCAACATATACAAAATATTAATTGCATAACATACCATGGCAAAGCAAAGTATCCAAACAATCGCAGTTTGTATTCATAAAATATGTCTCAATACAATCCTTACAATACAAGGAGGACCCGACACCAATGCCCTCGCCGCAATCTATCTCTTGCTATATATAACACATAACATATGGTTGGCGGTTGATACAACCGTCAACATCCGAACATAACCAAAAACAGTCATTGCAAACTACCTAAGGGCAACAATACAACCACATAACTCGTCGACTAAAATATGTAATTATATTGATAACCACGACAATACAAATGTTGCAGTTTATAATTTGTGGTATTTAATGATTATTTATCCATAAGATTGACATTACAATCCACAATATAAATCCCAAAGGGGTTGAAATATTAGATTAGAAGATCTAAAGAGACATGAAAGAACATATTGTGGCAACATAGTTGGTCATTGATTGCATATAATACTCTTTGAAGTACCCATTAAAGACCCTCTCGAAAACAACATCTTATACAAGTTCCATGACAACCCACTCACAAGTCATGTAATCAAATGGATGAACAAAAAGAATAAATGTAATGTCCCCAAATTGGGACAAATGACCAAAACAAGGGTTTTCCACAAATCCTATCAATTTTGCAATTTATTTCAGATGCTGAGATTTAAAATCAACAAACCCTAGCTGCGAAGAATAATCCAAATTCCAATCACACTCCAACGCAACCCCAAAATTGTTGAATATGAAGCTGAAACAAAATACCTCTTTTGGCAAGGTAGAAATGACGATATCACTGAATATTACCCTTGCAATAATTCTGATTTTTGCTTGCTGGTACAACTACGTTTCCTTCTTCAATTCTGTCTTGTAACCCTTGCAAATACTCAAATAATTATGAAAAATTGAAGAAATAATTCAGAATGAAATACCCCCAATTTAGCCCCTCCAAAGGCCTTCCAAATCCTTCATCGCAAATTGCCAATATTGGGAAAATAATATAGTAAATTTTTGAATATTTTTGAGCATGGAATGGCCCTCAAACCCTGCAAATTATCCCACAAACAAATCGCAAAGCTGGAATAAATTGATAAAAATACCTCTAAACCCTCGAAAAGGGTTTCAAAGCAAACAACCCTCTAAAGAGGGACTTCAACCCTCCAACCAATTCGCCACCCTAGGGATGGCTCCCAAAACCAGAAAACAACCTCCACAAGAAAGTCGCTCACCTCCTTGACTTGCAAAAACGCAATCACCAAGCTTCCAAGGTGGTTGCCAATCTTTCGAACAAAGTGTTGTTCCAAAACACTTTTGTAAGACCAATTGCATGCAACCATGCAAATATGAAGCACAAGTACAGCTCTTGAATAGAGCTACTCTCAATGAAGGAATGGAGGTTTTTGTCCCCAAACCCTTGGTGCACTTGAAGGTTTTCTTCCTCAGGTCACTATAAACAAGCTTGACATACTTGATCATCAATTCAATATCACAAAATTGCACAACCCCTTCAAATGAACATCTCCTTTCCTTTTATACCCAACCTCCAAGTGTAGCGCCCAAAATTAGGAGGGAGAATCTCATTTTTTTTTTTTTTTGTAAATACAAAAAGCTCCTTATAAAATTCACTTTAGACCTTAAGTGCCCATGAATTAGATCATAAAGTGCTTTTCTATTAAATGCTCTTGAAGCTCTCAAATGTTCCCCTTTTTGCCTCTAATTTCTTTAGCCCTTGGGAACGAAAAGGCTAAGGGTCTTCTCCCAAGACTAGTTCGAAAAGGGAGACATTACAATATGTCAAATCATCAAGGATATGTAAGGTCTCAAGTTGCAATTATTGCAAGAAAACCTAACTTCATAGACTTCCCTTTTCAAAACAATGTATCGTTTTAAACCCCTTCAACTAATAACACTAGACTTTCAAAAAAAACTTAGTTATGACATTGGATGTTACAAGAGATGTATCAATAACTGAATGAGTGTTAAAGAAACCTAGAAAGAGATCAAGCTAGAGCAAAGCTATAGTAAGATCAGCTAGGGCACCACAATCAATTTTAGTAGGAAACAAAGTATACCTAAGAGTTATATCCAACAACCCTTTCTGAATAGTGGAATCCACCAATATATCTTGAAAATATTGCAAAACATTCACAGTACTAGAGAAGATAAACAAAGCAGCCTATAAACAAGTAAAGATACTATAGAGAGGGATATCACGAACATGTTTATGATCTTCGCAGCAAAGTTACCTATTTTTCTGCTTCACAATTACTTTGCAAACAGTTTGCATTTTGCAATCATTCCCATACTATAGTCACCAATGTATTATGCAGATCTATATTGGTATTTGAATACTAAAGAGATGCTGAGTCTTTATCTAGGAGAACGACATGTCAGAGGGTATCAAATATAGGGAAGAAGAGGGATCAGCTTCTTGTGTATGTTACTGTCAGAAGGCATCAAATATAGGGAAGAAGAGGGATCAACGTCTTGTGTATGTTACTTTAATAGGTCCAGATTCTTGTGTATGTTACTTTAGTAGGTCCAACTTCACCATTTGCTGTAAACTCTTCACTTGGGGTTTTAAAATTGGTCCTGTAATTTATAGGTTGTGCTGGCATCAACCATCTTTTCCTCATTCGCAGAAGTCAACCAAATACTAATAGTAGTAGATCATTGATAGGCGCTGTAATATTTTGAGATGTTGATGAAGAGTATGGTTTGTTAATAGTTATCAAAGCCATATCAATATCCATGTGTTTTCCTTCCAAAATGTTTCTGTGCATGTAAGGCTCATAACATTTTAGGAGTATGTCCAATGCCTTCTCAGTAACATGTTTGTTCTCCAATGCCTTCTCAGTAACATGTTTGTTGCTTTCAATATTATATATTTGTTTGTTTAGTAACATTTTAATTTGCTTCTATGGCAGACCTAGTGATGATAGTAGTGGTGTTGCTTCTTTAAAGACTTCTGCCTCGTCTTCCTCTGCATCCTTTCACACTTCATCATGTTTTTTTTCTTAATCACTAATTGCTTTAAAGCTCTCATGATGCAAGGGACTTTGGTGTTCTTGATGTTATGCTTAGATTGATTTGATGGAGATCCATGTGCTATGGGTGGTCATTGTTATCAAATTCTTGGGCATCGTCGTCGTGATAGTGGGTTGTCTACAAAGGATACATGATCTTATTTTCTTTAAAACATGTTTTCTTTGAAGTGAGTTTACCATAGCAGTAGCGGATGCGGTGGGATAAGTTTTTCTTACTTTTCTCCTTCCAGCATAAAGATGTCGAAATATATCAGTTGAGGGAGGTGTCAAAAATTTTCCTTTCCATTGTCTTTTTTTTAGTTACAAAAGCCTTCAGCTTTGGACGAGTGCTTTGTTGCTTGGAAGGCCTCAACAGATCACAAGAATCTTCGTTCGCAACTCAAAAAATCTTTTTGTATGGCATGCCTACCATCTTACTAGTTCAATTGCACATCTTCTACGGTGACAACATAGCCCAATCCTACAAGTGTTGGGCCATGTTTCTTCAGAATAATAACATCATTCAATAATATTATTGAATTTGACACTTCCATCACTGTACCTACATACATAGAAACAAGAGAGCATTATCCGGATTGTTAGCATGTAGTGCAATCCGACTCAAGCACCATAGGGAAATGATGAGTAAGTATATCTCATTGATCAAGTGATAACCTTAGGGCAAGAACATGAATATGGCCATCACCAATAATGAACCTTTCATAATAGACGTCATTTGACATTCATCATTGTTGTCTAGTTGGAAATCAGGCACAGTAATTCATGGTGCAAACCAACTAAGCAATAGCCTTCCCATGCAATACAATTTCAACAGTCGGTTTTAAATGCTCCCTCTAAAGAGAACTTAAGAAAAAGAATCACGAGTCTTATTGGTTTTCCCACATTCCCTTCCTGGGATTAAATAGGAGTACAATTTATAAGCTCAATAATTTATTTATTTACGTTATTCCAAAGGAAAGGAACACGAGTCTTAGTGGTTAGCTCCCTTTAAATTTCTATACGTATGCTTATATGTTGGATTTTACAAACACGATGCATTTAAAGAATCACTTTCTTTAAACAATCTTCCACAATAAAAAATATAAAATATGGGTAAACGAATGATCCGATTCTGCTTATAAACATAGCATATGTCTAGAATTGCATACCTCAGGGTGATATTAGAAAGGACCAAAAGTCGTAATGGGTCACTCCCTTTAAATCTATATACTTATGCCTATATGTTTGATTTTATAAAAAACAATAAATTTAAATATTTATTTCTTTAGGCTACAGAACAAAATATATTAAATAAGGTGTAACTGTAAACAAATCAGTTGATTCTGCATATAAGCTTAGCATGTATCTAGACTTGCATACCTCTGGATGCCATTGGAATCCTGTCACAGGATACTTGTGGCCTTGCACTGTTGAGACATAGGTCTGCAACACTATTCAATCCATTAATATCCACAAACTATTTCATACCTAAACAAATACATTTCCGAAACACCTAAACATCCCAAAAGCATTATTGCTGCTATTCATTTTTCCCCATGGAGTCACAGATTTCTAACAATTATAAACGTCAAATGTATCTAGTTTTTAAAGCAATGAAAATAAAATTCTTCCATGTTTGCACCTTGTCACTTTCATCCGTGCTACTTGTAAGTATTTTAAAGAACTTTGATAGTTCAGCATTTCCTTGAAGTCGCTCAGGTGATAATCCAAACTGTCAAATAGTCACTATGTCAGATGATAATTGTGAACTAAAATTCCTACAAACCATCCATATCACAAGTTACGAAAAATCATTTGATGCTCCAGTACATGTCAAGAGAAAGTTATAAATGTAACCAAAAAGTTCTACTAATCATCTCATGCACCAATACATGTCAAGAAATGGTTATAAGTTTATTAGTATCAAACCTAATTTGACTGCTATGAGGTATCATGTAAGGAAGCTCAGGTGCAGCTTACTGTTTTAGGCTTTTTAAAGATAATGTACAGTGTCACTATATTTTGAGCTTAGACTACTGTCATGTGTTGCACTTATGCAAAGAAGACGGAGCCGATAATTAACATTATTAAAAGGAATTCAACTATAAGAAACAACATATCTCATTTATATGACATATTGTATGCATTGGAAGAAGCATAAACCTTCAACCTTTAAATTTATAGAAGGTACATGTAATGTCTCTAAATGGGACAATTAAGCAAAATTGGGATTTTCCGACAAACCCTTATATGAATCTGAAAACGATTTAAAATCTGCCCTAAAAACCAGCAAACCCTAGCAAAAATAGATGTCCAATCTTCAAGCAACAACACTCCAATATAACCCCAAAATAGCTGAATATGAAAGTTGAAACAAATACCTCTTTTCTACAAGGTAGAAAATGGAAATGAGGCTAAATATTATCCTTGCAACAATTTTGATTTTTTTCTAAAAGTACAATTGTGTTTCCCTCTTCAAATCTGCCTTCTAACCCTTGCATACACTTACAAATAATTATGCAAAATTATATAAACTATTAGGACTTCAAATGACTTCAACTAGGGCACCAAAGTGACTAATTAGTCCTCCAATAAAGTCGCCACTTTGGAAAATTTGCAAAAATTAATCAGACTATTAAACCCTCAAATTAACTGTTGACAAACCTTCCACAAGTCAGATTTTCTCTTGCCACTTGGAAAGTTCTCGTCTCTAGCCAAGGAAGGAAGAATACATGGTTTTCCTTGACCAAAATAGGCCATTTCTATGGACTCTATAGGATTTCTATGGACTCTGCAGGTCATTTCTATGGACTCTGCAGGTCACTTCTACGGACTCTGCAGGATTTCTACGGACTCTCTCAACACTTAGAAGAAATCAAAAGGGCCTTTCCATTTTTTCCGAAAGACAATTTCAGAGGCCAAGCAGCCTTGCGGAGGGCAGGAAAGCACTTAGGGGGAAGAAAGACAAAGGCGAAGATATCCTTCGGACTTTTGTCCGAAGGAATTCCTTTGGACAAAAAGTCCGAAGAAATTCGAAAGACCACAGACAAAGAAAGCCCGCAAAAGGAAAAGCCAAGGGTTAATTCGGAAAAGTCCATTTCAAGAATTCCGAAGGGAACCTACCCTTCGGAAGGGTCATTTACAATATTCCCGAAGCGCACCTACCCTTCGGGAAGGCACAAGACCAAAATCAAGGACCTTTGCAAAAAGCCCGGGTGCCCTCCAATTTTTCCGAAGGGCACGGGCGGAGGACACTTGGTCGGTTGCGGAGGGCACTTGGTCGGTGCCAAAGGGCACTTGGTCAGCGAAAGGGCACGTTTGAAATCCCGAAGGGCACGTTTCGGAAGAAAAGGCAAGGTAAGGAATCCTTCGGACTTTTTGTCCGAAGGAATTCCTTCGGACAAAAAGTCCGAAGGAATTCGGAAATATATATACAAAGAAGACCAAGGACATTTCAAAGAGCAAAGACAAAACAATTGGAATTCTTTCGGACTTTTTGTCCGAAGGAATTCCTTCAGACAAAAAGTCCGAAGAAATTCAGGAGGTTTGCACAAAGCAAAGTCCGCAGAGAAAACAAAGGAAAAAACAGAAAAATGCTAAGGCAAGTGAGGAAAGGAATCCTTTGGACTTTTTGTCCGAAGGAATTCGCAGAAGTGATAGAGCCGAAGAAAGTCCGACAGAAAAATACAAAGGCAAAAAGGCCCAAAGGAATTCGTGGGAGGTCCGAAGGAAATTGCCAAGCAGAGAAATCCGAAGGAAATAAGAAAACTAAGGGTGACGTCCCGCAGGCTGTCAAATTTTGACCGCGAGAAGTAACCGTTGGAACAAGGATAAAGCCAGAATCCCGCCAGAAATAGATACGAATGGGCAGACTAAAATTGGACAGAATGCATGCAAGCAGGAGCTATTTTCAAACATCTGTCAAAGTTAGAGTTGACTAATTGATTAAACGCCGCATTCACTAGGAGCCTTCCATGTGAGGGAAGTTAATCTCTTCGTTTAACTCAACTTTCAAACGCTATAACTCGGCAATCAAGCAATTCACATGGAGTTCTAAATTTAGCATTTGCATGGATTTCCATGCAAAAAGACGTGGGCAGTTCATAACAAAGATAAGTTCACTTCATCAAGCGAAGAAGCTTCATGCAAGGATAAAAGGGAAAATATATTTTATTGAAAGGCCAAGTAAAGCCTTTGTGATGTCCCCTTTTTAGCGTGATCCTGTTTTATGATGGTTTAGCCTATCACTGGCCCTCGTAGGCTAACTCAAATGGTTAGAGGGTCTTTTGTGATAGAAACCTAGTTAGTGGATGGTTTATTTCTTCTTCAGAGTTTAGTAAGTTTCAGGTTTGGCCTTTGCAAGGGTTTCGGGACTCTCTCTCATACTTACTATTTATAGTAATTCATTCAGTCAGGGTTACTATTTATAGCAGGGCGCCTGAATGGGATATTTCATTAGTGTCGATTCCGGTATTCAGTTGGCTTGGAGAAATAAGGTGTTTGGCCTAAGTTATGATGCTTAATTATTATTAAAGGTCACTTTAATAATAATTAATATTTTAATATTATATTTTAACATTATATTTGCACTTTATGACTTGAGGGGTCATGTGGCATAAAAAGGGGTACATTTCAATTTATTATTAATAAAGTCATATTTTAATATTATTAAAAGTGCAACTAAAATATTATAAGGAAGCTTCTAGATGGGCCGACTTGATGAGGAGAAAACAAGTATATTAAGAGGGTCACCCAAGCTTCATATCATCCAAGAACTGATATTTGATTTTGAGATTGTTGGTGATGAGACCAGCTAGGGTTTCTACCATTACTTCAGCCATTGGAAACGAAGACTCTCAATTGGTAATGCGATTTTGAGGTTGTGGAATATCATCCGAATTATTGCTTCATTGTGGGCTTCATCTAGGAGTCCAATCTGTGCTTAAATTGGAGAATACATTAAGTTTCACAAGGGGTCCAAAGGTTAATCATTTGCAGATTTGAAAATTGTTGATGACATGGATAGTGGCGTGAATAGTGTTGCGCTACAGTGATCGCTACAGTGCACGTGAACAGTGATCGCTACAGTGCACGTGAACAGTGCATGTTATTGCTGCTAAACAATCTTCAACACAGCCACGTGGAAGTTAAGGAAATTGATCATCATTCTCAGGTCGTATTGTTATCCTGGCTGGGCGTGTAAAGTCTAGGGCAGAAACGCCTTTCTTTGACATCTTCACTTCATTATTAAGGGACGGCTAGACTTTATAAAGGCTTCTTTGGGGTTTTTATGGTGGAGACAACATTCCTTGCAGCAGTTAGAATAATACAAGGGTTTACAATCCGCTGTCAAGATTTCCAGGTTCATTTCCATTCTAGTTTGCATATAGCTAACTCAATTAAATCAATGTTGAAGCAGCCTTGTAATTGTTTCATTGAATAATCTTGCATTGCAATCAACCTTGCCTTGGTATGCTGAGTCTTCGCAATCCAATTGTAATCAGGTTTACTGAGTTAAGTATGCAGGACAACTGTTTGTCTTAATACATCATTGTTGCAACAGCTTATGGGTATTGGTTCTAGTCATAATAAGTTTGCATGCCAACCATTTGTGATAATGCCTATACATTGCCAGTCAATATAATCAGTCGGAAGGCTGCAATAAAGGAGTTTGGAGTTGCATTGAATTGTTTGCAAAATACCTTCTTGCTGTAGGTGTTTCTTTGCTTTGGTAGGTTGCTTGCCAAGTGTTTGCATTAATGCCCTTGGCTGTAGTTGCACATCAGCTATAGAGTTGCATTATATATATATATATATATATATATATATATATATATATATATATATATATATATATAACTTGCATTACATCCTCATTTCATTTCAGTCCTTTGCATATGTTCTTTCGACCCTATTGAATGCATATTACCATCTTCTTTTAAAATACCAAAAGAATCATCAATCAGCAAGTTCAGACTTCGCAAGACAAGTGTTTGACAGACTTCCTAAGAGCCCGAAATTGAAAATTAAAGGCCAATTCCGCAGGGGTCTTTACATTGGTATCAGAGCTTTTGTCCTGCCATCCTATTGGGTAGATTGGACATTGAATCGGCTAGTTAATCATGGTTACTTCAAGTACTCAGAAGCAGTGGGACAAGAATATGGAGAAGCTTAAACAAAGTTTGAATAAGTTGGATGAAACCCAGAAGAGGATGAATAAATTGCTTTCACACCCTGCAACCAAAGACAGATTAGCACGGTATATGGCATCCATTTTTAAGGGGTCTACATCACAAAATGAAAAGGAGAAACAAGAGGTATTTATAGGAGAAATATCTAAGAATCTCTACAATGAATTTTCAACAATTAGTGACCAGCATACAGCTAATCCTATGGAGAGCAAAAATCAGAGTTACATAGAGAAAGAAGTTGAGCACAAGACACTTCATGATGACTTCAAGAGTGAAGAAGAGCAAGTGATGGGTAAAGACAAACCGGTTACATTAGACAAGCTACATGAAGATAAAGTTTTTGGTGATGCTTCATTAGGTGAGTCTAGCATTGCTTCATCCTATCGTGGCAAAGAATCAGATAGTGCTTCCATGAATGTTATTCATACATATAAAAGTCCATTGAAGGTCCAAGATATTAAGGTGGATGTGAAAGTTGATCCTTTGCTTAGTGGAACAGCCACTAGTGTTTTGAATACACATGATGAAGGAGACATTTTACAATGGCATGATGTCATCACTGATTTGTTTGAGGACAGCAGCATTATGTCCCATCATTCTCATGAGAAAGCCAATGATATGATATCACCCATTGATGGCAGCCCTACACCAATTGGTAGACATGAAGATATTAAGCATAAGAGAACTGATTTTGTATATTTTGGCATCCAAGAGGTAAAGAAGTCCAAAAAGATGAACAAAGAATGGTTGCAAAAATCCAAAGAGGGTAGATTAGTGGCTGCCAATGCAACACAACATCTTCAAAAAGTGAAAGAAAAGATCAATCTCATCAACATAGCAAGACTAAAAAGGATAGATAACATTAGAAGACTCTTATTTCAAAGAGAGGATGAATCTGAAAATGCACTTTGTTCTAATGATGATGATGAGGTTGATACGTTTGGTCAATTGAAGGACTTGATAAAGATTCCCAACATGAGGAAACAAGCACAGATTGAGGTTTCTTCATGTGAGGCGGAAGTGGTTCATAGCTTGGAGACTCAGTTGACAGTGAAGGAGGATGAGATTATTGCAGCATTATCTCATCATGACAGGATGCACAAACGGATTGAGGATCATCTTTGGGTGGTTCAATTAGACAGAGGACAAAAGGAGATTGGAGCAGAGTCTTCTCATGATGACTTGCAGGGACAGCAGTCAGCTATCCATCGTGCTATTATGTATCCAACAAGGTTTGCTACTTCTATGTCACATAGATTTCACACGGATACATGGTTACAGGATGATTATGGGGGCAGTAGGTATGATGGCTTGGTTAGTCAGCACGTTCATAGGAATTGGGTAGAAGATAGAGGTTGTGCTTTTATGCTTGCTAGGCATTTGTATGGTGCACTACTGAGGAAAGAGGCACAGATATCCACTTCTGTTGATGCTGAGAGGGATCAACCCTCCACAGCTGCATTGATTAGTGCAACCGGCTTTATGAGTTGGTGTCAGGAGCACTCTTGTTCTAGCCTTGGCAGTTGGAGTATTGTGGGGACGCCAACATTTGCAGATGAGTTAAGAGATACTCATCTTTTCTGGTAGTTGTTTGGGTCCATAACCCACAGGTCTCAGTATCAGGTAGCAACCTCTTGGCAGATTAGTGATCCAGTTGCAGACAATATGGTACAACAGGTGCCACCAGTTGTCATTGGTAGTGGATTGTTGATTCTGTTTTGGGATCCTGGTGGTGACATGTTTGATTTGTCACTCTATTTTGGTCCTGATGAGGTATTCCACCACTCTTGGTGCGATGTCAGTAGTTTATGTAGAATGGTATAGTGGAAGTTAACAGGGGTGCTTTGTGACGTACTTCCAGTTTGGCATTGGGACCCAGGGATTGACATCAGCAGTGATATGTTTATTTCAGCTGCAGAATTGCACAATTTGCTAAGTTTTGGCAGGTTCTATGGCTGCAGCGGTTTTCAACAAGATTCTGATGCAGTTCCTTACAGATTCATTTGGGATCCAGGCATTAGTTGTGGGATACTCTCCAATATGTTGATGAATCCTTTGTGTGCATCAGGGTTCCAATCAAGGTTCACTGTTGAGTTTTGCAACGTGTATATCATGGTGATTACTTGCAGTTGCACTTTTGATCTTTATGTACATGATCTGTTTCAGACGCATAGCTCAGTTGCACATATGCTAGATAGTGTGTATGATAGCTTATCTTGTGCAGTTACAGGAAGCAAACATTGTCGGTATTCAGAGTTGCTTCCACTTAATGTTTATGCTCCTGCGACACCTGGTGTTTGGGGTTGATTTGATTTGATAGGATCTATCAGTTGTACTTGTGATGGTGTTACAGGGGTTGATTGGTGACATGAGGGACATTACACAACCCTTTCCTTGGGATCTGGGTGGAGTGGTGTTAACTTTGTTGTTGAGATTGCTTGGGGACAAGCAATTTCAGGGAGGGAGGACTGTGATGTCCCCTTTTTAGCGTGATCCTGTTTTATGATGGTTTAGCCTATCACTGTCCCTCGTAGGCTAACTCAGATGGTTAGAGGGTCTTTTGTGATAAAAACCTAGTTAGTGGATGGTTTATTTTTTCTTCAGAGTTCAGTAAGTTTCAGGTTTGGCCTTTGCAAGGGTCTCAGGACTCTTTCTCTCATACTTACTATTTATAGTAATTCATTCAGTTAGGGTTACTATTTATAGCAGGGCACCTGAATGGGATATTTCATCAGTCTCGATTCCGGTATTCAGTTGGCTTGAAAAAATAAGGTGTTTGGCCTAAGTTATGATGCTTAATTATTATTAAAGGTCACTTTGATAATAATTAATATTTTAACGTTATATTTGCACTTTATGACTTGAGGGGTCATGTGGCATAAAAAGGGGGCCATTTCAATTTATTATTAATAAAGTCATATTTTAATATTATTAAAAGTGCAACTAAAATATTATAAGAAGGAAGCTTCTAGATGGGCTGACTTAATGAGGAGAAAACAAGTATATTAAGAGGGTCACCCAAACTTCATATCATCCAAGAACTGATATTTGATTTTGAGATTGTTGGTGATGAGACCAGCTAGGGTTTCTACCATTACTTCAGCCATTGGGAACGAAGACTCTCAATTGGTAATGCGATTTTGAGGTTGTGGAATATCATCCGAATTATTGCTTCATTGTGGGCTTCATCTAGGAGTCCAATCTGTGCTTAAATTGGAGAATACATTAAGTTTCACAAGGGGTCCAAAGGTTAATCATTTGCAGATTTGAAAATTGTTGATGACATGAATAGTGGTGTGAATAGTGTCGCGCTACAGTGATTGCTACAGTGCACGTGAACAGTGACCGCTACAGTGCACATGAACAGTGCATGTTATTGCTGCTAAACAATCTTCAACACAGCCACGTGGAAGTTAAGGAAATTGATCATCATTCTCAAGCCGTATTGTTGTCCTGGTTGGGCGTGTAAAGTCTAGGGCAGAAACGCCTTTCTTTGGCATCTTCACTTCATTACTAAGGGACGACTAGACTTTATAAAGGCTTCTTTGGGGTTTTTATGGTGGAGACAACATTCCTTGCAGCAGTTAGAATAATACAAGGGTTTACAATCCGCCGTCAAGATTTCTAGGTTCATTTCCATTCTAGTTTGCATATAGCTAACTCAGTTAAATCAATGCTGAAGCAGCCTTGTAATTGTTTCATTGAATAATCTTGAATTGTAATCAACCTTGCCTTGGTATGCTGAGTCTTGGCAATCCAATTGTAATCAGATTTACTGAGTTTAGCATGCAGGACAACTGTTTGTCTTAATACATCATTGTTGCAACAGCTTATGGGTATTGGTTCTAGTCATAATAAGTTTGCATGCCAACCATTTGTGATAATGCCTATACATTGCCAGTCAATATAATCAGTCGGAAGGCTGCAATAAAGGAGTTTGGAGTTGCATTGAATTGTTTGCAAAATACCTTGTTGTAGGTGTTTATTTGCTTTGGTAGGTTGCTTGCCAAGTGTTTGCATTAATGCCCTTGGCTGTAGTTGCACATCAGCTATAGAGTTACATTATATATATAGCTTGCATTACATCATCATTTCATTTCAGTCCTTTGCATATGTTCTTTGGAGCCTATTGAATGCATATTCTCATCTTCTTTTAAAATACCAAAAGAATCATCAATCAACAAATTCAGACTTCGCAAGACAAGTGTTTGACGGACTACCTAAGAGCCCGAAACTGAAAATTAAAAGCCAATTCAGCAGGGGTCTTTACAGCCTTGAGTTAACCAAAATGAATCTTTCTCTTCAAGTTTCTACGCCAATCTTTGGCCTCTTGTAATTCTCTATATAAAGGATTTCAGCCTTGATTAAAAATCATCCAATCTCTATTGGTTAGACCAGACTCTGCCATTGGTGAGTTGTGTAACCTTTTCGATCAATAGAAGAATTGTATTTTCAGATCTCAAGCGTTGACATAGTGTATATTTCTTCAACAAATTTGCATAAGTGGTAGATTTCTCTCCCTTCCTAAATTTTGTTTCATACCTAGTTGTGTAATGTCCCCATTTTCATGAGCATCACTTCGTAGAAGGATTAGCCTATTATGCGACCCTCGTAAGCTGATGGGATGGATAGAGGGTCTTGATGGAGCTTGGCTTGGCTTCGACTAGCAGAATTTTTCCAGTTGGCGTTCGTTCGAGCTTTTTCGGACACATTGGCCTGAGCCCCTATTTTTTAGAGATATTTGACACGCAGCGGAGCACCCCTGTTTTGGTATGATCATGTGCGAAATCACTCCCTGGTTCACCAGCTTCAGACGGTTCGAGGATCGGACATATATTGAGGGAGATATTAATATTTGATTGATTTAATTAAATATTAATTATTTAGCATATTTTAATTATGAAACCCTAATTCTTAGTCATGAAACCCTAATTAGGGCAAGCACACCTTTTTGAGGATATAAGGGTTTCTTATTGGAGGGAGGCCATATGAATTATTATTGAATATTGATTATTGATTGTTGAAAACAAAATTTCCTGAGAAGATGGAGCCAAGGGTTTCAGTATTCCATTTGCATTGGAGAACGTCCACTCTTCAGTGTGTGCGATTCAGAGGTTGTGAGATATCAGCCGATCTATTGCCAATTTGAGAGATAACTTCATACAGAAGTTATCACAGAGATTTACAGGTATTTATTTCATTAAGTTTTGATTCAGTAATTATCCAGATTAAGATCGTCAGTATTAGCATAATATTCCTTGAGATCAGGGGTCTAGCATACAGGCCGTACAGTTTTACAGCTGATGTACGGAATCCGTACGATTTTTGTACCAGGCCGTACAGTTTCGAGAAAAGGCGTGTTTCAGCAGTCATAGGCCGCAAAGAGTGCAGAAATCGACGACGGCAGTATTAGCTACCCACTGCAGCAGTATTACCGACGACGGTAGTATTAGCTACCGACCGCGGCAGTATTACCGACGACGGCAGTATTAGCTACCGACCGCGGCAGTATAACCGACGATGGCAGTCTTAGTGACCGACCGCGGCAGTATAACCAACGACGGTGACTTTGTTTTTGAAACAACCAGATTGCATCCGTATCAGCGATACCAGATCTAGGGTTTGCAAAAGAATCAGGTTTTTAAGACAATATTTTATATTATTTTGTATGTGTGTAAGAGATCTTTATTGTAATCATCTGAAGTGAATAAAAAGATCAGAGATTAGCTATTTATTTATTTATTTGAATTTATTCAAATTTATCTTGCAAAAATCGCATTTTCATTCATGCAAAAACGTAAAAAAAAATCAAAATACACAAAACAATCCAAAACATACAGTTTCAGAGTTCAGGGGAAACAGGGGTTTCTACAAGTTGCTATATTATCCTTGTGCAGGGCATGTTAAAGTGTTCTTTATTGTCTTTTGCTGAAACTGTAAGTGGATGTTAGGTGGCTGCAAAGTGTCTTTTATCAGACCTCTCTCCACTGTTTTCCCTCAAGTTTTAGTTATTGGATCGAACCTCTGCATGAAATACTTATGCATAGGTGATTAATTGAAGTCTAAGGTCTTCCTTCTCCCTTGTTCGTTCAGTGTTCAAGGTTCCAAATTGAGTGGATCAAAAATTCTGGTGTATCACCCCCTTTAGGTAGGATTTCCCCTTTAAGTTTCCTTTCTCCCTTTTCCATGATAGTCTGCAGCGTAGAGTAGAAGTCCTAATTGATACATCATACAGGAACCAACCTTCTCTGGGGGTTCTTCTCACTATT
This sequence comes from Torreya grandis, assembly GCA_037957365.1. NCBI lineage: Eukaryota > Viridiplantae > Streptophyta > Pinopsida > Cupressales > Taxaceae > Torreya > Torreya grandis. The sequence continues at coordinate 4,419,002 of JARHVA010000217.1, forward strand.
GAGGCACCCACCATCGTGAGAAGATCCCATTGTTTCAGCTAGATAGAGGACTGGCCGTTTCGCGCACGTCTTCAAATCAGAGCGCAGCTCCAGGTTGACAACATTAACCACTCAAAAGGCCTATAAACTTCCTCAACGCAAATTGCCCAAGCTACAAAAATATTAGAATAATTTCCTGAACATTTTTGGGCATTGAGTGACCCTCAAAACCCTGCAAAACCGCTCAAACACAAATTGCCCCAGCTAGAATAAATTAAATAAAATACTACCAAACCCTAGATGAGGGTTTCTCTTCCACGCAACCCTTCAAAAGGGGTCTTCAAGCTCCCCAAACAATTCGCCCCACTTGGAAAAATTATACAAATAATTTTTTGAATTAATTACCTTATTTTCATCCCTCAATAATTTATTATTTGCCTTAATCAGCTGAAATTTAAAAAAATCGTATCTTCCGAAATATTTGGAATTTCAGTGCAAATGTTAGCTCAAAATGATCACAAAATAGTAGCTATCAAACAAAATTAGAATCAGAATTTTTCATCCATGTTAAGTCCCCCAAAAGTTGCTCCGAAGTTTCAAAAAAATTAGTTACAGCGCTAGGTTCCTTCAATTTGAAAATAGAGCTCAATTGCGCAACCAAACAATAAGAAATCAATGCAAATAGCTTTCCAAGGTATTCACTTTGCCTTTGAACAAGGTGGTGTTATAAAACACCTTTGTAAGTCCAATTGCATACAACTATGCAAATTGTTAGGAATTAATCCATAATGCGTAGAGGAGCCGAAGCTCAAAAGCGCAGAGCACTGAATTATGGTCAATCTCAATCATTCAATTAATCAATAATAAACTTTACATTAATATAGGCTTTGTATCTCCTATATAATAGGAGGCCTATTATATCTCCTCAAACAACTCTCACTATAATAGGGAGATTGTTCTAACTTTTATTTTTTCTCCTAAATCTCTACGTGAGTTCTATAATCAATTCACAATAATATCCATAATGCTTCACATATTTATAATATGTTCACATTAATTTTTTCTATCACAAATCTGAAGCACAATTACAACCCTTGAATAGAACTGCCATGAATATAGAAATGGAGGTTTTCGTCCCCAAACCTTTGTCACACTTGAAAGTTTTCATCTTCAACTTATGGTGAACAAGTTTGACATACTTGATAAGCAATTTCAATATCCAAAATGCATAACCCTTCCAAATGAGCCTCACCTTACCTTTTATATCCCTCCAAGTGTAACGCCCAAAATAAAGAGGGAGAGTTTACATTTTTATTTTAAAAAGATAATTTATAAAGCTTTCTTATAAAATTCACTTTTAGGCCTTGAGTGCCCATGGCCCTCAAAAGGTCCCAACTTAAGTGAAAAACAAATTAGACTATTATTACTTTATTTTAAGTATTTAAAAATACTTTTTATTTTAGTAAGAATATTATTTTAATTTCAAACTGGGGACATTACAGTCCTTCTCACCCAAAATTGTTTGTCCTCAAGCAATTGCAATATCCACGAAGGTGTCCCAACATACCTTATTATGCAATGTTTAATTGTAACTTTTTCCTATGGAAAAAAAGCTCCAAACTGAAATTGTACCTTGTTGTACCTATGTTTTGGACGCTGCCCCCAAGTGTTAAAAGTGTCATGATATCTACTATTAAGCTCCCAATCAATTCCTAGGCTCATTCCTTTATCAAGCCCATGGCTGCCTACTAAACACATGTTGCCCCATACAACTCAAAACAGTTGTCAATATGTTTCAATCCCTGCCCCAAACTCTTCAAAACGGGTCTCTCAAGAGCTAGAATCTTCCACAATGAAGCCATGGACACTTGTCCCTTCATCCAGAAAGAAATCATCTTACCAAAAAGAATGTACATACTGATATGTGGGCTGTACAGCCATGCCATTAATTCCACAAGTCAACCAATTCATTACCACGTTGACCTCCCATGTGTCCTCCATGTCCATATTCTTCAAAGATGCCAATATGAACTCCAACATCATGAAAGAAAGCTAGATTTGCCAAAAGGAAATATTTTGGAAAGTGATACCTTGGGGCCCCATATGGAAAGATCCATTTGATCTTCCTCCCTTGTGTGCATGCTAGGGTGGCCACCTTTCAACAACTCTTTGGTAGCCTCTACATGCCATGACAAATCTTTCCCAACTTGCAAACGATTGACCAAATCAAATGCTTTGAACAACATACCTTGGAAATAATTTTTTCCACTTTGCAACCCCCTTTGGGGGACCCTCATCATGTGCATGGTGTATCCCATCCATGGCTGTCCCTTCTTATTGCTCATGAGCAAGTATGAAGTCAAGTAATAGTCAAACAAATGCTCAAAACTTACCAAGATGTAGTGCTGTTCCGTGCCCTCAAATTTCAACTTTTTCTCATGCAAACTATGCCCCCCAATAATGACATTTTCAGAATTTATGAGCAGTTGATAGTGTGCAACAAAAACAGTCATATTGCCCATGTGAAGGGGCTGTAAAAATGTCACGAAAACTAGATTTTCTAATTGAAAAAAAACATAATTAAATAGTGCAACATTTCCCTTTGGTATGGGCGATACAATGCCCCCAAAATCAACTTTTTTGCTCATGATAGCCCGCTGTAGCAAAATGTGCGACTTTGAATTTTTTTTTGACAAATTTTTCAGACTTGTTGTCAACCTGGAGTTGCACCCTAAATCGAAGACGTGCTAAAATGGCTAATCCTCTCTCCAGTTGAAACAATGATATCTTCTCACGATGGTGGGTGCCTCAATGATGAGAAGAACCTCCAGAGAAAGTTGGTTCCTGTAAAATGTATCAATGGATCTCTACTCTGTGCTGCGAATCTCCCATGGAAAAGGGAGAAAGAAAATTGAAAGAAAAATCCTACCTAATGACGGTGATACACCAAAATGTTGATCCACTCTACCTGGAACCTTGAACATTGAATCAAACAAGGGAAAAGAAAAACCTTTGATTTCAATTGATCACTATGCATAAGTATTTCATGAGAAGGTTCAATCCAATAACAAAAAATGTGAAGAAAAACGATGGAGAAAGGTCCGATACAAAACACTCTGCAGCCACCTAACATCCACTTACAGCTTCAACAAAAGACATATAGAACACTAAACATGACCTGCATAACATGATGAGCTAGCAACTAGGTACGAATCAGAATTTCAGAAGGGAGAGAAATCTACCAAGTATGCAAATTGTTGAATGTATGTACACTATGTCAGCACTTGAAATCTGAAAGTACAGTCCTTCTATTGATTGAAGAGGTCACACAACTCACCAATGGCAAAGTCTGGTCTTACCAAGAGAGAGATAGATTTTACAAGGCGGAAAAGCCATTACTATAGAAATTTAGAAGCCAAGAGATTGGCATTGAAAATAGAGATGGAGTAAACTCAAACCAACTCAACCTTTACAAAAGTTTATTTTGTCTTGCATGAAAATTCCTTACGTTGAAAAAAAAAGAAGACAAGCTTTGGATGCATGAAATCTACGAATAGATGTCTTGACTTGAAAACTAGTCAACTTCAAAACAAGAGTAGTCGAATTCACTTGAATTGTTGGAACGTTTGAAAGTCTCCCCTTTGCATGAAATCAATGCAAATACCAAATTAAGAATTGCGTTTGAACAGCCGGAATGTTTCGAGCTTTGAGACAAACGAGAGTGTGTGCATGAAATTTTTGGTTGTTTGAAATGTTCAACACTTTGCCTATTCATCATGCAAGACGACTCTATTTTCAGAATTGAAGCATGCTTGCTTTCTTAAACGCGTTCACTTCGTTGGAGTCATTCACGTTAGTTTGTGCATGATCTTTGTTTATCCTGCCTTTGTCTTTATTCTGCATTGGTTTTAGTTATTGTTCATGCTTATGTCCATGTTCAGTTCTACTTTAATCTTTGCTCAGTTCACTTCGTGTTTTCTCTGGCTTTTCTCGTGTTTTGCTGTAATTTGGGAATCCGACTTTATTTTAGCTTTTGTCCTTCGGACAAATTGTCCGAAGGACTCTCTGTCTCTTCTCTTTCCCAGGTTTGGCATTTCCTTTTCTCTTTTTCGGGTTTGGCTTACGCCCTTGTCTTTTCTATCGGGTTTTTTGAAACTGTCCTTATTCCTTCAGACTTTTTGTCTGAAGGAATTCATTTCCTTGCCAATTTTCTCGAATTTATTCGTTTAGGCTCTTATGTCCTGCGCTTTGATTTTCTTCGGACTTTTGTTGACTTCATATTCCCGTGGATTTCTTGTTTGACAATTATTCCGAAGGATTTCCTTTTGCCTTTGTTCTTTTTATTTTCTTCGGGTTTTTTTATCCTCCTGAATTTTTTCAAACTTTTTGTCTGAAGGAATTCCTTCAGACAAAAAGTCTGAAGGAATTCGTCTCCTTTGGCTATCTTTTCCCCGAAAGGGCAAGTGCCCTTCGGGAACTTTGCTTTATGGAGGTGCCCTCCGCAAGGGCTTCTGCTTCCCAATAATGCCCTTCGGAAGTTTTGAAAGGGTCCTGCCACCGACCAAGTGCCCTCCGCAAGCACAGTTGTCCTTCGAAAAAAATGAATTTTGTCTTTCGAAATTTTGCCAAGGTCTTCTTTGTGCTTGAAGTGTCCCCCACAAGGGCACATACCCTTCAAGGAAATTGTAAAAATCCCTACGCGACGCCCAGATGTCCTCCGCAAGGGCTGTCTTCCAGGAGTGCCCTTCGGAAGAATTGAAAAGGTCCACTTCACCAACCATGTGCCCTCCGGAAGGGCATGTCTACCTTCAAAAGTGTCCTTCGGAAGAATTGTAGGGCACCCGAGCTTTTTGTAAGGCACCCGGGCTTTTTGAAGGGCACTCGAGCTTTTTGAAATTGTCCTTATTCCTTCGGACTTTTGTCTTGACTTGAAAATCGGTCTTCTCAACTATGCTTTTCTCCTTTCTTTCAGACAAAAAGTCTGAAGAAAATAAGCCTTGAACGACTGCCACTTAGTCATTTTTTTGGACTTTTACACAGTCCTTTGAGAGCTCTTTCTCCCGGACAAAATGTCCGAAGAAATAGTCCACGTCTTATACTCAAAAAAATCTTTGGGAAGACAATAAAAAAACTTAGCGATTGTATATCTTGGCTGTATTTGCACATTTCGCTGTAATCAAGCAAGCTCCTTGGAAACCTCTAAATGACTAAAATTCACCTGGCTGTAGATGGCCACTTGGGTGGTTGTAAATGCTCATTTAAGGACCCCAAAACTGATTCACAAGACAAACTTGGCACCATAGCAAAGTTCTGAAGTGTAGGGGTGACAATTTGCCCTATGGGGGGCAAAATTGTCAACATTTTTGGCAACTCTGCTGGGAAGCATGCCTGCTATGCTAGAGAACTTAGACCATATAGATGCTATTCGAACTCCCAAATGGTGACCCTGATTTTTGACTGAAATTCTCCTCCTGACCTTGGCTGAAGTAACCTTTCTCCCTCAAAAAGGGAAAAACACGAAAGCAAAAAAACTAACTACGAAGCAAATGTGCAAACAAGCACTTATTGAACAAAACTGAATGAAACTAATGTGCTGGAACAACACTTGGAGGAAAACAAACTAACCATGACAAAGCACGATCCACCTGGATCAAAAGGGAAATTCTTAAACTCAGTCACTCCAAGAGATGGTATTAGTTGCAAGGCAAGATGTTTATCGATCATAACCTTTGATAAGACACTTTTATTGTCCACCAACTGTATTAGCATCTTCTCAAATGAGTCATCAACAGCAAACCAGCCACCAACAAAGACAAACTCATCAAGTACTTCCTAATATTTTTCGCACTACTTGTCATCTACCACCTTGTCAAGTGATAATTGTTCTTAAGTGGCCTTTATCGACTGCTGCAAGTTAATCCAGCGCTTCAAGAGCTTTGAATAGGCAACCCAATCTGTATTATGATCTTGAATAGGTGATTCTTGATCAAATTTCTCATAAACATGTTCTTCAATAGCCAACATATCCATACAAAGCTCTTCAATCTCTTGTAGAAATTCAAGATACAGCTGCCAATCATATTTTTGTTCCTCATTTTGATCTATTTGAACTAAATCAGCTTGAAAGCTATCTTGATCCTTCTCAATAGGAGATCCCTGTAACTCATTTATGACTTCAATCTGCACCAACTCCTCTTGGAGGTCCTCCACATCAAGATCAGCGTTTTCATTCTTAAATATAATTGGATGCTCAACTACAACCTTAAGTGAAGTATCAATAGGAAATTCTTCCTTAAACACATCTGAAGCATCCTCCACACACTGTGCAAGAACTTGACCTGTAGCTGCAACCTCTTTCTCAATCCTCCAAAGAACAGGGTCCTCCTGAAGAAGGGAGATGGTGGGAGGGTGATGAAATTCATTTGTTTGAGAGGAAAAATGAAGCATGGGAGGTTGATCATGATCAGATTTTGAAATCTTGATGGCAATGGAATTATCTAGGGAGTTTTGGAGAAGAGGGAAAGAGAAACTCTTAAAGACCTCTATATTATGTTCCTTCCACTTGGCCATTACCTCATCAAAGTCTAAAACCTGCTTGTCTTCCTGGACAACTTGAGCTTGAGGGATGATTGGTGAGGAAAGGTGACTATAGGAAGGTTTAGTCTCATGAATAGTCACTTGAATAGGCTCTTGAATCCAACTAGGAAACTCCCTCGGCACACACTGGGCATGGTTAAAAACCTCATGAGAATAAGGAGTACAAGAACCCTTTGTAGACAAGTGACTCAACTCGATTTTCTGCCTATCCCAAGTCTCCATCTTCTCTAATACAAAAAGACAGCTCATTTATCTATTTTGGATCATTGGACACATTTTGGAATAGACCATTCACTTCTTCATACTGAGAGTTTGAACAAACTTTTCTCGCATATGCTAGTATTTTGAGCTCTATCTCATCCATTCTTTCTTGGAGCCAAGGCTGCTTATATGACTGATATGGCTCAACATAGCTTTGATAATACTCTTGATAAGGCTGATTAGGTTCATAAAAAGGCTCATTGGCATCATGATAAGGCTGGTATGATCCATCATTGGGCTGATAAGGAAACATAGAATAGGAATTCTTTTCATATATGCCATCAAAACTCATTCATGATAATGCAATACTTACATGGAAAGTGTGACTGGATTATTCGAAGCAACCGCCAAATACTTCTTGAAGAACGTTGTTGCCACTGCAATTTCATTAAGACCAGCTCTAAACGTGTCCCATTGGACGTGCCAAAAACTATTGTCAACCTAGAATTGCACCCTAAATCGAAGACGTGCTGAAATGACTAATCCTCTCTCCGGTTGAAACAATGGGATCTTCTCACGAGGGTGGGTGCCTCAATGGTGAGAAGAACCTCCAGATAAGGCTCATTCTTGTAAAATGTATCAATGAATCTCTACTCTATGCTGCGAATCTACCATGGAAAAGGGAGAAAGAAACTTGAAAGGGAAATCTTACCTAATGACGGTGATACACCAAAAAGTTGATCCAGTCTACCTGGAACCTTGAACACTGAATCAAACAAGGGAAAAGGAAGACCTTTGATTTCAATTGATCACTATGCATAAGTATTTCATGAGAAGGTTCGATCCAATGACAAAAAACGTGAGGAAAAACTATGGAGAGAGATCTGATACAAGACACTTTGCAGCGACCTAACATCCTCTTACAATTTCAGCAAAAGACATATAGAACACTGAACATGACTTGCATAACATGATGAGCCAACAACTAGGTACGAATCAAAATTTGGGAAAGGAGATAAATCTACCACATATGCAGATTGTTGAATAAATGTACACTATGCTAGCACTTGAAATCTGAAAGTGCAGTCCTTCTATTGATTGAAGAGGTCACACAACTCACCAATGGCAGAATCTAATCTTACCAAGAGGGATAAATTTTACAAGGCTGAAAAGCCATTACTATAAAAATTTACAACAAGCCAAGAGATTGGCATTGAAAATAGAGAGAGAGTAAACTCAAACCAACTCAGCCTTTACAAAAGTCTATTTTGTCTTGCATGAAAATTCCTTGCGTTGAAAAAAGAAGACAAGCTTTGGATGCATGAAATCTACAAATAGATGTCTTGACTTGAAAACTAGTCAACTTCAAAACAAGAGTAGTCAAATTCACTCGAACTGCTAGAACGTTTGAAAGTCTCCCCTTTACATGAAATCAATGCAAATGCCAAATTAAGAATTGAGTTTGAACCACTAGAATGTTTCGAGCTTTGAGACAAACGAGAGTGCGTGCATGAAATTTTTTGCTATTTGAAACGTTTAACGCTTTGCCTATTCACCATGCAAGAGGACTCTATTTTCAGAACTGAAGCGTGCTTGCTTTCTTAAACACGTTCACTCCGTTGGAGTCACTCATGTTAATCTGTGCATGATCTTTGTTTATCCTGCCTTTGTCTTTATTCTTCATTGGTTTTATTTACTGTTCATGCTTATGTCCATGTTCAATTCTGCTTTAATCTTTGCTCAATTCACTTTGTGTTTTCTCTAGTTTTTCTCGTGTTCAGCTTTAATTCGAGAATCGGGCTTTATTTTAGCTTTCGTCCTTCAGACAAATTGTCCGAAGGACTCTCTGTCTCTTCTCTTTCTCGGGCTTGGCATTTCCTTCTCTTTTTTGGCTTTGGCTTATGCCCTTGTCTTTTCTATTGGGTTTTTTGAAACTACCCTTATTCCTTCGGACTTTTTGTCCAAAGGAATTCGTTTCTTTGCCAATTTTCCCGAATTTATTCTTTTAGGCTCTTATGTCCTGCCCTTTGATTTTCTTCGGACTTTTGTTGACTTCATATTCCCCTGGATTTCCTATTTGACAATTATTCCGAAGGATCTCCTTTTTCCCTATTATTCCGAAGGATCTCCTTTTCCGTTTGTTCTTTTTATTTTCTTCGAGTTTTTTTATCCTACTGAATTTCTTCGGACTTTTTGTCCAAAGTAATTCCTTCGGACAAAAAGTCCGAAGGAATTCATCTCCTTTGGCTATCTTTTCCCCGACGGGCAAGTGCCCTTTGGGAGGGAACTTTGCTTTTGTCCTTCGCTTTATGGAGGTGCCCTCCACAAGGGCTTCTGCTTCCCAATAATGCCCTTCGAAAATTTTGAAAGGGTCCTGCAACCGACCAAGTGCCCTCCGCAAGGGCAGGTGTCCTTCAAAAAAATGAAATTTGTCTTTCGAAATTTTGCCAAGGTCTTCATCGTGCTTGTAGTGTCCCCCACAAGGGCACATACCCTTCGGAGAAATTGTAAATGTCCCTATGCGATGCCCAGATGTCCTCCGCAAGGGCTATGTCTTCCAAGAGTGCCCTTCGGAATACTTGAAAAGGTCCACTTCACCGACCATGTGCCCTCCGGAAGAGCATGTCTGCCTTCAAAAGTGTCCTTCGGAAGAATTGTAGCGCACCGGGCTTTTTGTAGGGCACCTCGGCTTTTTGTAGGTCACCCAGGGTTTTTGAAGGGCACCCGGGCTTTTTGAAATTGTCCTTCCTTCAGAGTTTTGTTTTGACTTGAAAACCGGTCTTCTCAACTATGCTTTTCTCCTTTCTTTCGGAAAAAAAGTCCAAAGAAAATAAGCCTTGAATGACTGCCACTTAGTCATTTTTTTGGACTTTTACACAGTCCTTTGAGAGCTCTTTCTCTCGCACAAAATGCCCAAAGATATAGTCCACCTCTTATACCCGAAAAATTCCTTGGGAAGACAATAAATAAACTTACAGATTGTATATCTTGGCTGTATTTACACATTTGGCTGTAATCAAGCAAGCTCCTTGGAAAAATCTGAATGACTAAAATTCACCTGGCTGTAGATGGCCACTTGGGTGGCTGTAAATGCTCATTTAAGGACCCCAAAACTGATTCACAAGACAAACTTGGCACCATAGCAAAATGCCGAAGTGTAGGGGTGACAATTTGCCCTGTGGGGGCAAAATTGTCAACAAGACCTCATCAAAAATTTCAGACCTTTTTGTTGACTGTATTATGCAACCAATTTTCCCCTTGGCATGGATTAATGGCCATGAATGTTGCAAATAAATTTCAGACTTCCAAAAAGTGAGAGGACAAAAAAAATTTCTAAATTATACCTTGTAACCGGTTGCTCATAACTTGGGCCTTTCCCTGATCCGTGAGGGTTCTCATGCCCTCCTTCATGCACTCAACTTCACCTCTTGCATTGCTCTTGGTCATGGCAAGTGATGTCATTAATGAACCTACACATGAAGCAAACATGTTAGAAAAAACATTAGTGTTTAGCAACACTTTTATAATTATGTCACCATGCCTCGTGAACATGATATGGGCCTCCTTTTTATGTTTTAGCTTAATCTTATCCTAGCTGTAGTATGTCTTTTTGTCCTCCCAATTTCTCCTTCTAGTGGTTGGAAATCCATTACTACACACTAGAATCATTCCCATAGTGTTGGGATGTGAGGAGCACAATTTCTTAGGAACCATGCACACCATGTAAACAAAATTTCTCAACGGAAACAAACTGAAAATGCAAAAGACAGCAGTCACTATGATCATGGGACCATGATAACCCTTGCCTACTCCCTTCTTTATGTTAGCCCTATACATGCTAACAACACTATGTTGATAGAGCTCACCTGGATCCCATATCCATTAAGGGTATTTGTAATGCACTTTCCTTGAATTTACTTGGAAGACTTCTTCTTCTCCTTGAATGTCCCTTACCTCCACCTCAATGATAACACAAGTTTTGCAACCAAGGTAATGAAAGATCAAAGAACCAACCACAAAGAGAAAATATTGAATGTTTACCAAGTTGACAACTCAATTGTTTCCCCATCAAGCAATTTGATTCTCCTTCCTTTATATGCAAGATGCATCCTTCTTCTTTCCTTCGTGGCATCACCCCATCAATGGACTTCTTTAATATGTCCCTTTTTGTTAGTACATGTGCTTCCTTAGCAAGACACAACAAGTGTTTCCTCCAAGCTTCCTCTTGCAATCTGAATTTAGACAAGGAAAATGATGCATGAAAATGAGCAATCTTTCTTTCTTGGCATACCTTTCTATTATGATGTCTTTGTTCATGCTCCCTTCTTGACATTTTGTTGGCTCATGAAGTTGTTGAACAACTCTTTGCTTCACCCTCGGAAATTCTGATTTTTCTATTACTTCCCCAATAGTGTCAATTGTTTACAACCCCATTGGTTGCTGCATAGTTTGTTGTAACTCCTTACTTGGCTGCCATTGAATTTTCGGTTCTTGTGGTCCAGAAATTTCAATCATTGGCTGCCCTTTACTAAGCTGAAAATTAGTTCTTGGCTGCTCCAAAACTTCTGATTTTTGCTCCGAATTTTTTGAATGTCCTTCCCTTGGTGGCTGCCCTTCAACTTCAGTTTTACATGCCTTCAATTTTTCTGAATTTTTTTACTTTAATCCCAGCTGATTGCCCATCACAAGAGGCCCATAATTGACTGAATTTTAGTGTCCAACAAGCTTATGGAGTGGCTGCCCCTTGTATAGTTGAAAACTAGGCTCGGTTAATTGTTTTAAGGGTTGCCCTTTATCCAACTAGAATTCCTTGCTTGGTGACCGTAGTGATCTTGGTTTTGATGGCTCCGCCTTCTTACCAAACTCATCAACGATTTTCTCAAAAAACTCGTGTCCCAATGATGTTATGCCCTTGTGTTTCCAATCTGTGACGCCACCATTAATGGGCAGCCCCATCCAAATGTTAGATGACAAAAATTAAGGCTTCCTTTCTACCCCTAGGCCTCAAATCAAGGTACTCACTTTGTCCACCCAAGATCTCACCGAAATACCTGGATCACTATCAAAAGTTGGAAGAACTATCTTACTCAAGTCGTCATGTGTAGCTATGTGCCCATGGTGCCCTTTGCCATGTCTCAAACCTAACCAATACTTGAAGCTCCTTCCCCTTTTGTATTGTGGTGCAAGTGTCAAGTACTCATCATAATCTTCCATTAAAACTCTCAACGAACCAAAGACTGGTCCTTCACCTTGAGGGGTTGATTCCCACAATCCTAGGCTTGATTAAGATTTTCAATCCTTCCCTTGTCCATGTCACTGTTTGATATAAACCTCTAATCCCACATATAGCCAAGATATGATTTTGATACCACTGTAATGTCCCCAAATGGAACAATTAGGCAAAATTGAGATTTTCCAACAAACCCTTATATAAAGTTGAAAACAATCTAAAATCTGCCCTAAAAACCAGCGAACCCTAGTAGAAATTAATAACCAATCTTCAAGCAAAACTCCAATATAACCCTAAAATAGTTGAATATGAAAACTGAAACAAATACCTCTTTTCAGCAAGGTAGAAAATGGAAATGACGTTGAATATTATCCTTGCAACAATTCTAATTTTCTTCTAAAAGTATAGTTGTTTTTCCCTCTTCAAATCTGTCTTCTAACCCTTGTATACACTCACAAATAATTATGCAAAATTATATAAACTATTAGGACTTCAAATGACTTCAACTAGGGCACCAAAGTGACCAATTAGTCCTCCAATAAAGTCACCACTTACGAAATTTTGCAGAAATTTAAAAAAAAAAAAAACCCTCAAATTAACCACTCAAAAGGCCTCCAAAATTCCTAGAAGCAGATTGCCCAAGCTAGAAAAATATTAGAATAATTTCATAAATGTTTTAGGCCATTGAGTGGCCCTCAAAACCCTGCAAAACCACTCCAACACAAATCGCCCTAGCTAGAATAAATTAAATAAAATACTACCAAACCCTAGAAGAGGATTTTCCTTGTACGCAACCCTTCGAGAGGGGTCTTCAAGCTCCTCAAACAATTCGCCCTTGGAAAAATTTTATAAATAATTTTTTGAATTAATTACCTTATTTTCAGCCCTCAATTTATTATTTGCCTTACTCGGTAGAAATTTTAAAAATCCGTATCTTCTGGAATATTTAGAATTTTAGTGCAAATGTTAGCTCAAAATGATCACAAAATAGTAGCTATCAAACAAAATTAGAATCAGAGTTTTTCATCCAGAGGAAGTCCCCCAAAAGTTGCTCTGAAGTTCCAAAAAACCCTAGTTACAACCCTAGGTTCCTTCAAACCTAAAAATGGAGCTCAATTGCTCAACCAAACAATGAGAAATCAATGTAAATAGCTCTCCAAGGTATTCACTTTGGCTTTGAACAAGGCGATATTATAACATACCTTTGTAGGTCTAATTGCATGCAACCATGCAAATTTAAAGCACAATTACAACCCTTGAATAGAGCTGCCCTGAATGTAAGAATGGAAGTTTTCATCCCCAAACCCGTCACACTTGAAGGTTTTCGTCTTCAAGTTGTGGTGAACAATTTGACATACTTGATCAACAATTTCAATATCCAAAATGCATAACCCTTCCAAATAAACTTCACCTTACCTTTTATATCCCTCCTCCAAGTTGAGCGCCCAAAATAAGGAAGGAGAGTTTACCTTTTTCTTTTAAAAAAATAATTTATAAAGCTTCCTTATAAAATTCACTTTTAAGCCTTAAGTGCCCATGACCCTCGAAAGGTCTCAGCTTAAGTGAAAAGCAAATTAGACTATTATTACTTTATTTTAAGTATTTAGAAATATTTTTTATTATAGTAACAATATGATTTTAATTTCAAAATGGGGACATTACAGTACATTAGTTGAGGTGTTGATAACTTTCATAATCACTAACATCGAATGTAGCTTCACTCTTTTGTTGGGAATATAGAGAGCCGAACACAGTGCACAGAGAATTAATTCATACGAAATAATAATCTTTTGTTCTATATATTATCATTCGGGAGTGTTTACAAATATATAAGATTTAGGACATCCTATTATTAAGCTAAGCTCCCTATAAAATCTCAACTACACAACCACCCTATTATCACTCAAAACTGTGTACGTGAGTTTGGTTTAACAACCAAATCTCACACAAACAATAATATAAATTATACACAATTAATAATATTTCACACAATTCTACCTCAACATTTACCCCCTTGTGAACATTATTAATGCTATCCTACACCCCTTAATGTGAGCATGGGAAGAATATACATTTTCAAGAATTGGCACAAACAGAATCATATGCCAACACATTTTTAGGTCTGCATACTACTGTTTGAATTTTGTTGTCTGGATCTTGTTGTACATGATCACTACTATGCGAAAGAACGCATCATGTATTTACTCCATGTGATCGCAATGGACGTGTCACTGGCCAATCATCTCCATAAAAAAGGCAGTTAGAGGATTTTTGCAGTTAGCTGCCCTCATATACAACTATTTGCTACATTCCATTATATCCACACTCTCCCTTGTCTCCAAATAGCAAAGATGTTTCAAACAAGTAGGGGAATGAAAACACACACAACTCAAACAATAAAAATATCATGAGGAACCAATCATCATTGTTATCTGATGCAGCCTCTATTAATGTCTGTTGCCACCCAAACAGAAACAACATAGACAGTTTTCACTGCCACTGAAAAATCGTCCTTGGCAATAGCCGATTTGACACATAACACACCACACAAAAAAAACACACCATACATGTGAACAAGTATGTCCTTATGTTCTTTATTCAAACACACACACACACAAGTCACCAAATCATTGGTGCAGCCCCGTCATTGGCAACTGACGAGAGATCGCTAAAAGACCAACTTTTTGTGTCTCCAGCGTCCAATAGGTGACGCTGCTCACTTAGCACATGTGACAATGAAGCTTGGTTGAGGAGAAACTCCTCCCACAATCCAAACATCACGTACAAGCGAAAACACGTCCGTGAGGCAAATTTTTTTTATTTTTACAATTTTTGTCTCTATATGACAACATGACTTAATGACCCAAAAACTTTGACACTATACTCTTTGACAAAAATGACAAATTTTAAAACTAACTTGAAGGTTACTTTGTCACTTTGGATTTTTTGACGTGTCATTATTGACTAAATAAGACCAAGGTTTCGAAACATACCAAACTTAGCATTGAAAAATATTGACAATGACTTCAAATTCATTCAACCATATCTTGTGATAGAAAATTTATTGACATGGATCAATAATGATACACATTGACTAAACTGAAGATTCAATGAGTGACATGGCCTAACCTATAGAAATATACCAAATAATTAAAAGCCTATAAATTTTTTTTCCTACGCCATTGTACCACAGTTAGCAGATCCTTAAAGATCTCAAATTTAATGAAATCTGTACCTAGAAACAAAATACCTGTTGACCATTTTTGGTCCTATAGGGCAAAATCGGTCTCCCTTCTTTCCCTATTGTCCTGAGCAACCCGTCTTTGATGTATTCACCTTACTGCAATTGTGCCATTTCCCTTTGAAATAAGCTTGTTCTTATAAAGAGCCGAGTGATCCAAGTCCTGTAGGTTTTCAGGTTGATCTAGGGCTTATTTCGCTTTGAGCAATTACCTTGGACAAGCCTTTTGGCAAAGGAATGGGCCAGTTTCAAAGGAATACAAGTCTTTCACAAAGCTCTGAAGGTCAAGTGCCCTTGCGGAGGGTAGGCAGGTTACAAATGGGACCGTTCAAGAAAACTCCGAAGGGCAGTGTTGGACCCAAGGTGCTCTTGCAGAGGGCAGAGAGCACACTTGAAGAAGAGCAAGGCAGAAGGCCCGAAGGGGAATTTTCCTTCGAGAAAGTTACAAGGCAAAAGACAAAGGATTTCTTCAGACTTTTGTCCGAAGAAAATCCAAGGAGAAACCAAAGGTAATTTCCTTCGGACAAAATCCCCGAAGGATTTCCTTCGGACTTTTGTCCAAAGGAATTTACAAAGAGAAGGCCGAGACATGAAGGCAACATTTCCTTCGGGTAAAATGTCCGAAGGAATTCCTTCGGACATTTTGTCCGAAGGAATTGGGAAGACAAAGGAGCCCAAAGGGCAAGTGCCCTTGCGGAGGGCTCTCAATTGCCAAAAAGGACCCTCTCCTCTTTTTCGGGAAGGTTCAATTTGCAAAAAAGCCGAAGGAACTGCTAAAGGTGATGACGGGCCCAAGAACGTCAACTTCAACATGGTGAACTAGCCGTTGGAGGTTCAAACGTATGGTGACGTCCCCGTAGACGTCAAATTCAAGATAGTGAAATAGCCATTGGTTTTTAAATGGCGACAGGCCCGCAGACGTCAATTTTGATGAGATATGTCGGCTGTTGAAGAGAAGCCAAAGAACCAATTCCTTAGGACAAGCGACCAAAAAATTTCTTTCGGGCATTTTGCCCGAAAGAACTCATGACAAGTGGCCAAAAGAACTCATGAGTGCGGGCCCAAAGGAATTCAAAGGCATAAGGCCAAAAGGAAACTCAGCGATCCACCGAGAAAGGAGCCCGAAAACAGGAGACGAAAGATAGCCCCGAGGGCCGAGGAGCCAAGAAAAGACAAGAAGTAGCGTAGGACAAATAGAGCAGTCCAGGTGGCACAGAAAGTGTCGGCAAGAGAAGTTATTGCTGAAAATGAAATAGTCACCACCAAGTGGTCATCAAGGGGAGCGCAAGCATTCAATAGAGTGGCCCTTTTTTTTTCGTTCAAGCATTAATGAGCAGACAGTTGCATAAGTTTCATAGAGAGGCAGCGTTGTCATTTAGAAAACAAAACGACCCATGCTTTATCAGGAACATTTAATACAGTTTAAGCATCAAAGTCAATACTTGCGACATCTACAACATGGTTCTTTCAGGCCATTTTTGGAAGGATGACAGCAACATCAGCGAACTTCCTCCTTCCCAGGTGTTTAATGCAGTATGGGCCGCCTATTCTTGGAGGGACCAATAGTCTTTCTCTTAATGCTATATATTGTAACCTCTCAACTGAGAAATGTATCTCTCACTTGTGTAAGGCGAAGCCCTGCCAATTTTACCTTGGAATCAATAGAACACGTTTTACCTCTATCTGACTGGTTATGCTTCTGAATGTCTTTGTATCAACTCTATGTTTAGTCATTTCATCTTGACGCTTTCATAAGTTGACACCAACATATCTGGTATATCCAAGACCATTTCTTTAGGTTAACAGGAAGTGCCCAAGTTGGAGCATAGAGACAGAAGAGCAGTTATCTGACAGTGTGCTTCTGCAGCACCTATGGTAAGTTCTTTTTTTCTTTGTATCTTCATTAAGCCCTCTGTTAAAGCGCCATACAGTTTGGTCTTTTGTCAGATGAAGTGTATGTTTGCCTTTTTGGTCTAAAGTGTTGATATACGCTGAGTAGATCGAATCATTTGGTGCATCACCATTTTAGATAGGTTCTGCTTTTGTCATATCCTTCTCCCTTTTCACCCCCTCCCCCCATTATTAACAGTGGTAGCTAAAGACCTCAAAGATGCATCAAAGGGAGCTAACCCTTATCTAAAGATTCTTTCCTCAGTTTTGCCAAGCCCACAACAAGAGGAAAGTCTCCATTGTGCCGCATGGAAGAGAGAAGCTTAGCCTTCTTTCTAAGGGTGCAATCCACAACGTCAACAATACCAATAACTATTTGATATAAATAAAATTTAACCAACCTATTCAAGAGAAAACGCGAGCTCTCTCCCAATTTTTCACACATGTGCAGGTCTGCAAGTTTTATTTTATATTTTCCAGCATCTATGTTGTTGGAAATTTGAGCAAGGAGACAATTGACAGTTTTGATATCATGATACAGAAAGCAATCTGAGAACTGAAGAGTTATCATTCCCATCTAGGGCAGCATGGAATTGTCATTGATGTCAAAGGTTGATGTCCTTGATGTCTTTGAGATTGAATCTGATCATGCATTAATGCCAAAAGTTGAGTTGAGTAGACTTGTGGAGTAAATCGTGTTTGTGAAGTGCTCTTACTTAGAAGAGGCAATCAGGATAAGTCAAGAAGAATGGAAAACATAAAATAGTCTTGAAGAATTCCTTCGGAGGAATTTTTTCGAAAAGAATGGCAAGGACAGTTCTTTCGAAAAAATTGTCAAGTCCTTCTCGGGCAAGTGGACCTTTTCAAAAAGTCTGAAGGGTATCTTTTGAACGTTCCAAAGGCCAAGTGGACCTTTTCAAAAAGTCCGAAGGGTATCTTTTGAACGTTGCAAAGGGTATGTGACACTTGCAAAAAAGCCGAAGGGTAGATTGCAGAAAGTCCAATGGGTATCTTTTGAACATTGCAAAGGGTATGTGGATACTTGCAAAAAAGCCGAAGGGTAGATTGCAGAAAGTCCGAAGAAATGACATGGACAAAAATTCCAAAGAAATAACACGAACAAAAAGTCTGAAGAAATGTCTCGGACAAAAAGCTCGAAGAAAAGATTTGCAAAGGACATCTCCTATTAGAAGCCAATGACAAATTCTTTCGGAGAAATTAAAGGATACTTCAGGGTGAAATGGATCTGGACAAAAAGTCTGTGGAAATTGTCCCGAAGACACAAAGGCCACAACAATTTGTATTAAGGAACCTTCCGAAGGAATTAAATCAAGGTTAAAAGACGAGCAAGTCTTCAAGGATCGACGTTGCAAGGACCGTTACAAGAATGCCGAAGAAAATAAGATCACGCCAACATGTCAAAGTTTAACGCTCAATACAAAGGGTAAAGATTGAGCATATCAAGGACAATCGAAAGGAGCGGAAGCGAACCCATGATATAGAAAGCAGCGAGATGCGAAAGGGGAAGAAAAGAAGCTCGATGGTTAATGGCAAAGCAAGAATTACAACTCATGCTGCTTTAAAAGATCAATGACTCATCTCTGATCGGTGTATTAGATCCAATGGTGCAAAGCAAACTCAGATGATCCTCCGAGTGCACGCGCATTTAACAAGTGTCAAAAGGTCATAAGGAAAGATCCAACAAAGAAAAGAACGTGAACTTGGCGCGACGAAAGAAATAAAAAGTCTGCATTCATTGTCTTCTAACTGTCTGTAAAGGAACAACTGGAACTAGTGATGAACTCGATATATCTTCACAGAGCTCGAGATTATTCAATCGAAGTGATCGAGAAAGTGGCGTAGTTAAGAACAATAGAAGTGCAAATGCCAAAGATAGTAAAGGCATTTGAACGTTACCGTTTGAAGCATGAATCAAGACACAAAGTCAGAGTCACATTGAATGCAGATCAAAGGTGATCGAGGAAGCGACACAGTTAAGTGCAGTAGAAGTGCAGATGCCAAAGATAGTAAAAGACATTTTGAACATTGACGTTTGAAGCATGAATCAGGACACGAAGTTAAAGTCATATTGAATGCAGATTAGAAGCTTGAACCGATTAAAAGCAATTGAAATGTGAACTCTTTATAGATAGAAAACCCTAAGATGCATTTGTCTATATATGCTATGAACAAAACATTTGTGTCTTTTGTTGCTGCTGCGATAATAATTAGTGTTAACTCAAAATTGTCAAGTGAGGACATATGCAGATAGCGTAAAAAGGCAAAGAAAATAAGGTGTGTCAATATAGAAGATATCCAGACACAGAGTAGAGGCAGATAAGCCGAGAAGGCACACAAGGTGTAGGTGCAGTTACAGACAAGAATTGTAACAGAAAAGTGAACAAGATTCATTCTGATCTCTTTTGTATTTTGAAGTTGCAGCTTCATTTCTCTGATAGGTTGGTGCCATCAGAAAAGCTGAGTTGGTGCTTAGTTTGAAAGTTGATGCTTCCTTAGAGTGGGTGCTCTTGAATGTGACCAGTGAGATTTGTCTGTGAGATTTCTTTTCTGTGACGTTGGATTAGAACAGTAGCTTCTAGCAGCTTTTCTCACCATGGTTTTTCCCTTTGGGTTTCCACGTAAAAATCTGGTGTTGAGCATTCTTATGTGTGTGTATGATCTCTATTTTTGTTCTTTACTTTGCATGTACTTTAAGTATCTTGTTTAAAAGTTTTAAAAACCAGGGTTTAGCTCATCTACTGATTCACCCCCCCTCATAGATAGTGTGTTCAACATATGCGTCGAGCAAGTTGCAAAACTGAGTTGTTACGCTAATTTGATGTTGAGCCAACGTCGGATGCCACGTGGACTATGGAAAACGCGTGCTACAGGTTGTCTTTCTTACATAGAGGAGCCTCATTGGTCTAGAGTAATCCAAAAATAGTCCTTGTAATGTCCCCTTTCTAACATTCATAGCATGATGTTGTCGTTAGCCTATTTCCCTATGGTCCCGTAGGCTAACCAAGACATTAAAGGGACTTAGAGGCCATTTGGCCTAGACAGTTTCAGTTGCATTTCTTTTTGAGGGGTTTTGAGGCAGTTTTAGGCATACTATTTATACTAAGTCGTGAATGGACATGGCTGGACATCTAGGGGCAGTGACATGTCGATGGTAATTGTTAAAAATCAACAGGAAGATTTATTTATCATTGATATGATTTATTGGGCATTAATGAAGTTATTTTATGAAGTTAAATTTAAATATTTAACTTTATTAATGCATATTCTATAGTTTGTGGAAATTATTTAAATAAAAGAATCCCCTTTATTTTATAATACATCGGATACATAAGTTACATAAAGGGAGTTATGTTTCATCCCACATTGACAATACGAAGGAATGGACTCTTGTGAGAACTCTATAAAAGAAACAGAAGAGCTTCCATTTAGAAAGTTTTGAATGAGATTAATGTTATGCTGTTGGAATTCCTGGAAATTTGATTTTCAAGCTTGGAAGACGAAATCCGTCTTTGCTAGCATTCTCTTCGTTGTTGAAAGACACAGTCAGGAGGATTGATGGTGTTTTCATTTAGTAAACACATTGGGCTTATTGGATTTACAATAAAGAAGGGCAGAATAATGATTTTCTACAGGAGCCGTGAATAGTGTTTTTGCTACAGTGCACATGAATAGTGATTTTGTTACAGTACTCTATGAATAATAAAATTGCTACAATGCTGTGAATAGTGCTGCTATAGTGCGTGAACAGTGTTTGCATCAAGTTTACTTGTTTATTCTTGCTGATTAGAGGTTTGGAAGGCTG
The DNA here is from genome assembly GCA_037957365.1 of Torreya grandis. Lineage (NCBI taxonomy): Eukaryota > Viridiplantae > Streptophyta > Pinopsida > Cupressales > Taxaceae > Torreya > Torreya grandis. Next base: position 4,439,963 of record JARHVA010000217.1, read on the forward strand.
CCATTTCATCTGTAGATCACTACAACACTAATTTCCAGGTTTCTTCTATCAAATTTTCATATCTAAGCATTGTAATTTTTTAATACAAATTTGAATACTTGTCGCAGCCCATAAGGCAATTGTATATGCACATTGATATTGCAAATTAGTGTTTAACAACAAATAAGGAGTTCCAAGTTTTGCATGTATAGTTGTATGTTTGTCAAGTGTTTGACAAAATGCCATGTTGATCATTAAGCAATTTAATTGATATGACATAGTAGTTCGCAAGTTTCTTTCATTGGAAAAATAGGGTGGTTATTACAGTGGTATCAGAGCAAAAAACCCTGCCATCCTAAAGGGTTAAAGAATGTATAAAAAGCGACATGTTTGATTTTGATCAGCAACCTTTCACTCACCATTACAACACAAGAAGGAACAGAGCAGTAATAAATATAGGTCCAGAGGAACAAGGGGTTCTAGAAGAACATAGAACTACAGGAGAACAAAACTTTGACAATATGGGTGAGAGAAGAGACCCAGGTGAGGAGAGATTTCTACAGTTATTGGGCACACTAGTTCAGGGACAACAATTAGCAGAGCAAAGAGCACAACAACAGAATCAACGATTGGACCTATTGACACAGATGATGGCACGCTAGTTGGGTATTAACATGAACAACTTAGGAGGTAGAAATAATGGTGGCATTAATCAAAATGGAGGTAATAATGGACAAAATGGTGAAAACAATGGAGGTAATAATGGTGGACAAAATGGAAATGGAGGTAATAATGGTGGACAAAATGGAAATGGAGGTAATGGAGGGGGAAATGTAGGCGACAACTTTGGCCATGTAGCTCAACCCACAAGAACGGTGAACTCTAGACCGCTTCTGCCTACCTTCCCACCTAGGGCACCGGCACAGCGTGCCAATGAACCTCAAATCACAGATTTGCAGGATCAGTTCAGAAGAGATTGGGAGAGTGGAGGACCTGAATTTCAAGCAGCTATATCTTTACGAGACTATATTGATGTATGGATGAGACACATGCCTCGTGCAGGAGACAGGAACCAAAACTTTGAGTTACGGAAGAATGTAGGGAAATTGTCTCTACCTTATTTTGATGCTTCTGAGAAGACTACAACACAAGCTTGGGTACAAAAGGTGGATACCTATCTTCAGCTTAATCCTATGCCCGAAGAAGCCATTAAATATGCCGCTATACACTTTGATGGAGTTGCACATGAGTGGTGGCACCATGGCATGGTGACTATGGGACATGATCAAATCACTTCTTATGTTGAGTTTACAGAACGATTGATAGAGAGGTTTGATAGGAAGGATCCAGAACTGCATTTTAAGGAGTTGGCACAGTTGAAACAATAGGGACCATTGGAGAACGATATCTCTGAGTTCCAGAGACTCTCAGTATTAGTCACGGATATATCACCGAGGAGACTTATGGTGTTTTTCATGGATGGATTCGCTGATCCATTGAGAGGGTGGATTAAGGCCCTCAACCCACCTACACTACAGGAGGCTATTAAGAAGGCTGGGACATGGAGGCCTCTAGTTCAGAAAGCCGATTTCAGTCTAAGAGTTTCCCACAGAAAAAAGAAAAGGATAAGAGACAAAATGAATCACATCCACCACGAGCAGATTTAGAAAAACTTGATAGTGACCAGTTGAATGAGCTCAGAAGGAAAAAACTTTTCTTTCATTGCAGAGATCCATGGGACCCTTCGCATAAGTGTACGGTTAAGGCAAAGGCAAAACAGTTAGAGTATTTTTCTGCTGAAGAATTAGCTTCAGAAAAGTCAGAGCAACAGTCAGATTCAGAAAGCAGTTATGAATAAGAGACTATGGCAGAGGAGGTTAGAGAAGATAAGACCATTGCCCGACTTACCAGCACTTAACCGTCAATAACCTTCAAGGTAAGAGGTGTGATTCAGGGGCAACGAGTTGTTTCATTGATAGACACAGGAGCCACCCACAATTTCATTGATGCAAGCTTTGTGAAGAAGCGATGACTTTAGACTGAGGAACATGAGGGATTCAGAGTGATGGTAGCTAGTGGAGACAAGGTTCTTAGTACTCGGATGATTCTTGATCTCCATATGCGGATTGGAGACGATGACATGGTAGGCAAGTTCTATGTTGTTGACATGGGAGATTATGATGTCATCCTAGGCATGACATGGATGAGATCTCTAGTGGAGTTCACCTTCAATTTGGAGAAATTGGAAATGAGATTTGAGCACCAGGGTCGGAAAGTGGTTCTCAGAGGATTATCAGATGGGGGACTTAGAGTAATCTCACTTAAGAGGATGGAACGTTTGTTTAGACATGACCAGATAGAGTGGACAGCAGAATGTATGATCATGCCTACAGCTACAGAGCAACAAGTTAAGGAGTACCATCCAGACATTCATGAGATCATATCCAAACATACAAAGGTGTTTGGAAGCATTCCACCAGGTGTTCCACCAGAGAGAGGAATAGAGCATGTGATTGAACTGGAGGAGAGGGTGAACCCTGTGATTACCACCCCCTATCGTCATCCTAAGGTGCATAAGGATGAGATCGAGAAGGCAATAAAGGAGTTGCTGGAGATGGGACACATTAGGCCTAGCAAAAGTCCATTTGCCTCAGCAGTGGTCCTAGTAAAGAAAAAAGATGGGACAATGCGTATGTGCATTGTTTACACGGCTCTCAACAAAAAGACAATCAAGAACAGGTACCCCATTCCGAGAATAGATGAGCTAATAGATGAGTTACATGGTGCATGCTACTTCTCAAAGATAGACTTGCGCTCTGGGTACCATCAGATTAGAATGAGAGCAGAGGATGTAGAGAAGACAGCCTTCAAGTGCCATTATGGCCACTTTGAGTTTTTGGTTATGCCATTCGGGTTAACAAATACTCCTGCTACTTTTCAGAGTTGTATGAACCAGGTGTTCAGGAGTCAGTTAAGGAAATTTGTGCTTATATTTTTTGATGATACCCTGATATATAGTAGGGCATGGGAGGAGCACTTGCAACACTTGGGGAAGGTATTGAGCATACTTGAGAATGAGTCCCTTTATGCCAAAGAATCTAAATGTGAATTCGGCATGACAAAATTATTGTACCTTGGGAACATCATTAGTGCGGATGGAGTGAGGGTGGACCCAGAAAAAATCAGAGCTATAGTTGAGTGGCCTACTCCTAATCTTACCCAACTCAAGGGGTTCTTTGGTCTATGTGGTTTCTACAGGAGGTTTGTGAAGGAGTTCTCACAGATAGCAACTCCACTTACGAATTTGACCAAGAAGGGACCCTTTGTATGGACAGAGGCAGCTCAGAAGTGCTTCGAGCACTTCAAACAATTGATGACATCTTGTCCGGTATTAGCACTTCCAGACTTCTCCAAACCATTCGAGCTTCAGTGTGATGCATTTGGAGATGGGGTGGGTGTAGTCTTAATGCAAAAAAGACATCCTATTGCTTTTGAGAGCAGGAAGCTAAAGGGAGTGGAGAAGAGCTACTCTATATATGATCGAGAAATGTTGGCCATAATGCATGCATTGGCCAAATTTAGGTCTTATCTGGTTGGAGGTAAATTTGTGATTAAAACAGATCATAACAGTATAAAATATTTCATGAGCCAGAGAGATCTTAATGATAGGCAGCAGAAGTGGATCACCAAACTACAGTTATATGATTTTGACATTGAGTATGTCAAAGGGAAGAAGAATGTAGTGGCCGATGCACTTTCTAGGAGACCACATGTATGTTCCCTAGTTGAGATTTCAGCAGACTGCAAGGAGAAAATAATAGCTAAATATGCTAAGGATCAATGGGCAACTGATTTGATAGAGGGATCTCTACAGGACGATAGATATGTGGTGGTTAACGACCTTATCCTATACAAGGATAGGATTTATTTGGCACCTTCTTCGCACATCAAAGGTACTATCTTAAGGACATTCCACGATGCGCCTATGGCTGGACACCCCGAGTTCTTCAAAACATACGGACAGATTCGTGAGAGGTTTACTCGGAGAGGAATCAAGGATGATGTGCAGAGATATGTTAGAGAATGTCCAGTTTGCCAGCAGAACAAAGATGAGCATACTCCTCCAGCTGGATTACTATAGCCTTTACCCATTCTTGACAGGAAATGGGAAAGCATTTCGATGGATTTTATCACAGGCCTACTCAAGGTGCAGGGTCAAAATTGTATTTATGTGGTGGTGGACAAGTTAACTAAATATGCTCATTTCTTTGCTATTACATCTACCAGCATAGTAGCACAAGTGGCAGACTTGTTTTTTCGGGAGGTGTTTAGGCTTCATGGGATGCCTAAGAACATAGTCAGTGACAGGGACAGTAAGTTTTTGAGCTTATTTTGGCAGGAACTTTTCAGATTGAGTGGCACTGAGCTCACTCCTAGCACTAGCTATCACCCACAAATAGATGGGCAGACGGAGATTGTTAATAAGTGGGTTGAGGGGTACTTGCGAAACTATGTATCAAGGCAGCAAAAGGCTTGGATCAGATGGTTTTATTTAGGTGAGTATTGTTATAATACTACCTATCACATGACGATCAGGATGTCTCTGTTCATGGCGTTATATGGGTATGAAGCTCCTAGCTTCACATATCTTTTTGGAGATAGCAGGGTACCTAGTGCACAGAATTGGGTACAGGACAGTCAAGATATTTTATCACTTAAGGAGAATATTCAACAGGCTCAGAATCAACAGAAATTATATGCTGACCAACACAGGGTGGAACGTAGTTTTGAGGTTGGGGATATGGTATACTTGAGACTTCAACCCTATAGGCAATCTACACTTAAGAAGAGTGGAGCAGAGAAGTTGAAACCAAGATTTTATGGGCCATTCAGAATTGCTCGCCACATTGGCGAGGTGGCATATGAACTAAAGTTACCAGCAGATAGCAGGGTGCATAATGTGTTCCATGTCTCCAGGCTTAAGAAAGTGCTTGGTCATAGTGTTGTTCCATCTGCAGATTTGCCCCCTTTAGATGAAGAAGGTAAGTTGATATTGATCCCTGAAGCCATCATTGATACCAGGGAGAGAATACTCAGGAGGAGAGTCATCAAGGAGTACCTAGTCAAGTGAAGGAACCTACCAGTGGAAGATGCTACTCGGGAAAATGAGCAGATATTACAGCATTCAGAGTTGAAATTGCTTGAGAACAAGCAATTTTTGGAAGGGCAGACTGTAATGTCCCCTTTCTAACATTCATAGCATGATGTTGTCGTTAGCCTATTTCCCTATGGTCCCGTAGGCTAACCAGGCCATTAAAGGGACTTAGAGGCCATTTGGCCTAGACAGTTTCAGTTGCATATCTTTTTGAGGGGTTTTGAGGCAGTTTTGGGCATACTTACTATTTTTAGTAAGTCGTGAATGGACATGGCTAGACATCTAGGGATAGTGACATGTCAATGGTAATTGTTTAAAATCGACAGAAAGATTTATTTATCATTGATATGATTTATTGGGCATTAATGAAGTTATTTTATAAAGTTAAATTTAAATATTTAACTTTATTAATGTATATTCTATAGTTTGTGGGAATTATTTAAATAAAAGAATCCCATTTATTTTATAATACATCGTATACATAAGTTACATAAAGGGAGTTATGTTTCATCCCACATTGACAAAACAAAGGAATGGACTCTTGTGAGAACTCTATAAAAGAAATAGAAGAGCTTCCATTTAGAAAGTTTTGGATGAGATTAATGTTACGCTGTTGGATTTCCTGGGAATCTGATTTTCGAGCTTGGAGGATGAAATCCCTCTTTGCTAGCATTCTCTTCGTTGTTGAAAGACACAGTCAGGAGGATTGATGGTGTTTTCATTCAGGAAACACATTGGGCTTATTGGATTTACAATAGAGAAGGGCAGAATAATTATTTGCTACAGGAGTCGTGAATAGTGTTTTTGCTACAGTGCGCATGAATAGTGTTTTGCTACAGTGCACGTGAATAGTGATTTTGCTACAATAACCCGTGAATAGTAAAATTGCTACAATGCTGTGAATAGTGCTTGTATAGTGCGTGAACAGTGTTTGCATCAAGTTTACTTGTTTATTCTTGCTGATTAGAGGTCTGGAAGGCTACCATTTCATCTGTAGATCACTACAGCACCAATTTCCAAGTTTCTTCTATCAAATTTTCATATCTAAGCATTGTAATTTTTGAATACAAATTTGAATATTTGTCACAGCCCATAAGGCAATTGTATGTGCACATTTATATTGCACATTAGTGTTTAACAGCAAATAAGGAGTTCTAGGTTTTGCATGTATAGTTGTATATTTGTCAAGTGTTTGACAAATTCCCATGTTGATCATTAAGCAATTTAATTGATATGACGTAGTAGTTCGCAAGTTTATTTCATTGAAAAAATAGAGGCAGTTATTACACTCACGTACTCACTGCAAATGTGATAACAATGTAAATGATAGGACAGTGTCGTTTGATCAAAAGCTAAAAAGGGCGAAAGCAAAGATCTAAAACTGCTTAAAGCTGCACGCAAAACTCTACTCTGATTGCTAAAGTCTGGTGAGAGGAGCACCTACTAATGATTTATCAAAAAAAAAATCTCCAGAACTCCATTTTACACGGCCTTTTAAATGGATGGTGCCGAGATTCAAATCCACATTTCTGATAGGAATAAAATACAACAGTGTCGTTTCAACTGTACAGTCACACTCTTCCTCTTAGTGCCTCTAATTCTGTGCTTTGTTTGTAGAATTGTGCTTTGATAGAGATACAATGCGCTGTCACCCTTTTTTCAGTATTTGACACCACTCAAGGGCTTCTAATTCACACCTCCAGGTTATAAAAACAACATGCTCCTTCCCAAAACATGTCCTTTCACCAAGCAATATCAAAACTACCTTAATATATACTACTAATACAATGCAAAGATTTCAAGGAGAAATTACATTGGTTGGGGTAATAACAAACACTATGGCTGCCCCTACAAACAAATTACTGATCCATCACAAAGTCCTCTCGCTCTGATACCACTGTTGGGAATTCAAAGTGCCGAACACAGTGCACAGAGAATTAATTCATACGAAATAATAATCTTTTGTTCTATATATTATCATTCGGGAGTGTTTACAAATATATAGGATTTAGGACATCCTATTATTAAGCTAAGCTCCCTATAAAATCTCAACTACACAACCACCCTATTATCACTCAAACCTATTTACGTGAGTTTGGTTTAACAACCAAATCTCACACAAACAATAATATTAATTATACACAATTAATAATGTTTCACACAATTCTACCTCAACACCTTCCACATGCCTAATACAAGAAGCATAATTAGCAATTGTCTGTCGATACAGATTAAACCATTACATCTTTACACTAGGATTATAATTGATTTTATTTTTATTTTTATTTTGAGCTAGTGAGACTCGGGGCTCAAATCCACCCACCCACTTCTTCATTAGTGCAAGTTACTACCATGGCCACTAGAGGTGCTCATTGAACTGCCACCACAGTTCGCAATCACTAGTTGGTGGTTGTATGCAACAGTGACTCATAAACGATCCCACCAACTTGTGGAACACTTCAAATCATAGAAGGAATCATCCTGGCCTTGCAAACAGTAAAGGCCAAATAGTCTCAACTCTTCATACCTAGCCAATAGGCTTTTCCCTACCCATATGAGTGTCGGCTCGAAGACAATGGTCTTATCCCAAGACATTGCATTTGACAAGACAACTACTAAGAAAAAGGTTCAAATGTAATCCAGCAACCACTGCTACTACTATGCAGCTCAAAATCAATTTTAGCTCTTTGTCCAGTGCTTCCCAGTAAAATGATCCTCGACCCTTACTAGTCAAGAACCATTACTTACTTTCACACAACCTCTAGAAGTACATCCATATTTTTCATTAATGTATTTTTGCAAAAGTTAGTACAACAGGTGTTTAATGGGTCTTTGATCTTAGCCTTCAAAATATGATCATTGATACTCCCAAATATATACACCATGAGGCAGTACTATGTATTCAAGATCTTTGAATGGGGTAATCCAGCAACTACCACTACTACTATGCAGCTCAAAATCAATTTTAGCTCCTTGTTTTTTCCCAGTGCTTGCCAATTAAATACTCCTCAAACCTTGCCAGTCAAGAACCATCAATTGTTAACTTTCACACATAACCGCAAGAAATACATCAATAATTTTTATCAATATAATTGGCAAAATTAAGTACAACAGGTGTTTATAGGGTCTTTTGATCTTAGCCTTCAAAATACGACCATTGATACATCCAAATATACACCCTGAGGCAGTACTATGTATTCAAAATCTTTGAAGGAAGCCTCCATTGAAGGATATTTTCACTAAGTAGAAGACTTACAAATCAAAATATATCATCTTATTTCTATTTGATAATCATTATGTTTCAACCGATTCCCCTTGGTTCATTTACCAATTTTCAGATTTCTTTTAACTCCTTGAAAGACTGTGTATTCAGAGCAGCAAAGTCAAACTCAGTCCTATCTCTAATTTGTTCTAGATCTACACTGATCATAAATTTATAAGAGGTATATTTTACGTGTTTAAGGGCTGATTATAGCAAAATTTTATCTATCCATATAGTGAGCTATCATGACTGCATATGCATATTTCGGAACAACAAAAGTTCTAAGTGCCTGATTTTACTTTTGCCATTTCTATATTTATTTGAGTCTATATGTTTCTAGACTAAAAAGAGGATATACACTTTTAGAAGGCCCACCATAATCTTGTCAAGGAGACCCTAAATGTTGATGAAGGCCACTATGAGTCTAAATGCATGACGTAGGCTACATTTAAACTAAACATGGTAATGCTGACCATTGTGAATCTGAATGCATCATGTAGGCCATTGTGAGCCTCAACATGCCAAGTATGGACCTCCTAGAAAAATTTGGGGTGCACCTAAAGACGCTTCAGTATAGGTCGTGGCGATGAATGTTAAAGGACACCTATCTTTGGATGGTTTGGTGTTGATATTACTGTTGACAATTTTAACCCTACAGGTCAAATTATCACCCCTATCATTCGAAGCTTTCATTGGAAGGATCCATACAGGGTTTCAGGGTGTTCAGAGGAATTGCAAGGCAGAAGGAGCTAAACATTTCAGGTGCTTAGTGCAAATCGGGTTTTGAGAAGTGCTTTACTGTCTTAGTGCAAATCGGGTTTCTCAACTAGCTTTACTTGTCAAGTTGCACGAAGGGAAGCAAGTCAGGCTCAAAACTCCAATTTACTCCTCCCAGTGTAAATCGGGTTTTTCAAGTTACTTTACTTATGAGTTTTCAGCAGTAGAAGCAAGTTGGTTTTCCGAACCCGAATTATTTTGGACAGTGCTTATCAGGCTTTCAAGAGTGCTTTACTTGTGAAGTATAAGCAGTAGAAGTAATTCGGGTTGAAAACCCCGAATTACTCTTGATAGTGTCAATCGGGTTTCTAAAGGTGCTTTACTTCCCAAGGTTTTACAAGTAGAAGTAATTTGGGTTGAAAAACCCAAATTACTCTTGACAGTGTTTATCGGATTTCTGGGGGTGCATGACTTATCTCTTTCTTCGAAGTTGCAAGCATGGGAAAATTTGAAGTTGAGGACCCTAAAATATCCGAAGCCTGGGAAGAATTCCCATGAACTTTTTGTCCGTGGGAAAATGGACGGAACAGTCGGGCCCGAAACAATTCCCATGGACTTTTTGTCCGCGGGGGGAATTCACTGAGAAAATGCCGAAGAAAGGGACAAAGAGGAACCCCGAAGGGCAAGAACCCCGAAGGGCACTTGCCCTTCGGGAAGGTACATTACATAAATCCCGAAGGGTGGGTGCCCTTCGAGAAAGATCAAATACAAAAATCCCAAAGGGCACTTGCCCTTCGAAAGGGTTCGAGAGCAGAAGTCCCTAAGGGCACTTGCCCTTCGGGAAGGTGCATTACAGAGATCCCAAAGGGTAGGTGCCCTTTGAGAAGGATCAACACGACAAGCCGAGCCGAAGGGCACTTGCCCTTCGGCAAAGGTCAAGCAACCGAGTAAAAGGGACTTCCAAGAAGTTCCAAAGGGCACTTGCCCTTCGGAAAAGGTCGCAAAGAACAAAGCCCGAATGGTAGGTACCCTTCGGGGAGGCTACAAACAAGAAGTTCCAAAGGGCACTTGCCCTTCGAAAAGGACATTTTGGGAAGTCCGAAAGATTCTTTCGGAACATTTGTCCGAAGAGGCAAAGAAAGAAAAGGATAAATTCCTTCAGTCAAATTCCCCAATGGAAAAGAAAAGACAAAATTCCCACGGACAATTTGTCCACAGGAGAAGTCATAGACAAATGTCAAAGAAAAGGAAACCCGAAAATAAGAAAAGTCCGAAGGAGCCCGAGACCAAAGGGAAAGTCATAGACACTTCCCGTGGACATTTCGTCCACGGGAAAGTGGAAAAACAAAAAACCCGATAGATAGACAGAGACCAAAAAATCTGCAGGAATAAACGAAGGTGATAAATTAGAAGATAAAAATAAACCCAGAGAAGACAAATACATGCAGGATAGTCCAGGAATAGATGAGAGCAAGAGCACGAACATGCAAAGAGAGCGCCAGAAATAAACAAAGTAATCAGATCGCAGCCAAACATGCAGCTGCTTCTAGAATAGAGATAAAAACGCATAAAAGACGAAAAGAATAGATAGAAGGCTATTTCCAGTCGTACAAACTTCAACTCGATGTTCGTCTAGATCAACGCTCCTCATGCAAGTCGTGTCCGCCAAACGTTTCCAGCCGACTGCTAAGTTCAATTTTGTGTCATTTATCATGCAAAGAGATGGTTCTCTCATTCCAGTAGCTCAAGGAGGAGTCTATTTTTGTAGATTGGCGTAGCTCTCATGCAAGGATCGGAATAAGTCAAGCTTGGACTCACCGTCCATTCCTCAAACGCCAAGGAGCTTCATGCAAAACAAAAGACAAAATAGACTCTTTGCAAAGGCTGAGTTGGATTGATTTAGCCTCTCTTATTTTCCAATGCCAATCTCTTGGCTTTTGTAAATTTTTTATATAAGTTGGCGTTTCAGCATTAGATTTGGATCCTCTCTTTTAACAAGACAATCTTCTGCCAAAGTTTGTGCTGTAACATTTTTCAGAGTAATAGAAAAATATTGTTTTTTCAATTTCCAACACGCTGCTATAGTGTATTTTGTCATTGATTTGCACAAGTGGTAGATTTTTTCTTCCTTGCCAAGTCTTGATCCTTACTATTGATAATTCTTCCACAGGGCAGATTGTCTCTTGCCATTTAGAAAGTTGACGTCTCTAGCCAAGGAAGGAAGAATACATTATTTTCCTTGGTAAGGGGCCTTTGCTACAACAGGAAAATTCCAAGGGGATGGTTCATCAAAAAAGGTTTGGCTAAAGACGGGTCTTCGAAAAAGTGCTAAGGCGAAAGTCCTCAAGGCAAAAGACAAACGAAACGCAGAAGACAAAGGAAGTAATTCCTTCGGACTTTTGTCCGAAGGAATACTTCGGAGAAATTCTAAGAGAACACCCGAAGACCAAACAGGGAGAATCCAAAAGTCCACCCAAATAAAAGAAGAGTCCATTACAAGAATCCCGAAGGGCAGGGTACCCTTCGGAAGGATGGTTTTCAATATTCTCGAAGGGCACCTACCCTTTGAGAAGGCACAAGACCAAATTCAGAACCTTAGCAAAAAGTCCGGGTGCCCTACAATTTTTCCGAAAGGCATAGAGGGAGAGCTAAATGCCCTTGCGGAGGGCACTTGGTCGGCAGAAGGGACCATGACAAATTTCTCGAAGGGCACATTTCAAAAGCCGAAGGGCACATTCGGAGGAAAAGGCAAGGGAAGATATCCTTCGGACTTTTTGTCCGAAGGAATTCCTTCGGGCAAAAAGTTCGAAGGAATTCGGAATACACAAGGAGGGACCAAAAGAAGAGAAAGAACAAAGAAAATGAATTCTTTCGGACAAAAAGTCCGAAGAAATTCGGACAAAGGCCCGTAGAAAAGCCAAAAATCCCGAAGAAATTCGGAAAAGTTGCAAAGCAAAGGCAAAGGTAGGAAAAAGAGACCTTCGGACTTTTGAATAGGAATTCCTTCGGACAAAGGCCCATAGAAAAGCCAATGGAAGAAATCCCGAAGAAATTCGAAAAAGTTGCAAAGAGGCAAAGGCAGGAAAAAGAGACCTTCGGACTTTTGTCCGAAGGAATTCCTTCGGACAAATAGTCCGAAGAAATTCGGAGAAAGGGCCGCAGGATTAAACCGAAGAAATGCGAAGCCAATAAAGCTGAAGGAAAGAAAGCTGCAGGAAATATATGCAGAGAAGAGGTTCCAAAGGAAATAAGAAAACTTCCGGTGACATCCCGCAAGCCGTCAAATTTTGACTATGGGAAGTAACCGCTGAAACAAGGGAAAAGCCAGAATTCCGAAAGCAAAGCCCAATGGAGAAAATATAAACCGGATATAATTATAAAAACACATCCGAATACAGAATCCCGCTAGAAATAGACCAGAACAAGGTAAAATACATGCAAGTGTGGGCAATCTTTGAACACCAGTCAAAGCTTCAATTGACTGGTTATTAAAGCCCCGCTCGTCTCCAGATCATCTCACGCATCCGAGGGTCCAACTCAGCTCCAACCGGAGTTCTGAATTCGAATGACAAGTTGACCGTTCCAGAGTTAGAGTTGACTAATTGTTAAACGCCACATCCACTAGGAGCTTTCCATGCGAAAGAGAATGATCTCTTCGTCCAACTCAGCGTACCAAACAGTCCAACTCAGCTTGATCTCTTCGTCCAACTCAGCATAATCTCTTCGTTTAACTCAGCTTTCAAACGCTACAACTCGACATCAAGCAGCTCACGAAGTTCTAAAATTGACATTTGCGTGGATTTCCATGCAAATAGAGGTGGGCGGTTCATAACAAAGATAAGTTCACTTCATCAAATGAAGAAGCTTCATGCAAGGACAAAAAGGAAAATATATTTTATTGAAAGGCCAAGTAAAGCCTTGAGTTAACCAAAGTGAATCCTTCTCTTCAAATTTTCAGCGCCAATCTTTGGCCTCTTGTAATTTTCTATATAATGGCTTTCAGCCTTGTTTAAAAAAAAAATCATCCAATCTCTCTCTTGGTTAGACCAGACTCTGCCATTGGTGAGTTGTGTAACCTCTTCAATCAATAGGACTGTACTTTCAAATTTCAAGTGCTGGCATAGTGTATATTTCTTCAACAATTTGCATAAGTGGTAGATTTCTCTCCCTTCCCAAACTTTGATTCATACCTAGTTGCTAGATTATCCTTGTGCAGGGCATGTTCATTGTTCTTTATTGTCTTTTGCTGAAGCTGTAAGTGGATGTTAGGTGGCCGCAAAGTGTCTTTTATCAGACCTCTCTCCATCGTTTTCCCTCAAGTTTTAGTCATTGGATCGAACCTCTCCATGAAATATTTATGCATAAGTGATTGATTGAAATCGAAGGTCTTCCTTTTCTCTTGATTGTTCAGTGTTCAAGGTTCCAAGTTGAGTGGATCAAACTTCTGGTGTATCACCCCTTTTAGGTAGGATTTCCCCTTTAAGTTTCCTTCTCCCTTTTCCACGGTAGTCCGCAGCATAGAGTAGAGATCTTAATTGATACATCATACAGGAACCAGCCTTCTCTGGAGGTTCTTCTCACCGTTGAGGCACCCACCCTCGTGAGAAGATCCCATTGTTTCAGCCGGATAGAAGACTGGCCATTTCGTGCACGTCTTCGATTCAAGGCACAACTCCAAGTTGACAGCACTTACCTAGTTGCTAGTTGGTCATGTTATGCAGGTCATATTATGTGTTTAAACATCTTTTTCACTGAGTCTACAATGGAAGTTAGTAGTTGTTAGTGCCTTCAATCAGACCTGTTTTATAATTTCCCTCAAGCTTAAGTCGCAAGATAGAACCTTTTTGTGAAATACTTATACATATTGATTAATTGGAGTTGAAAGTTTAGCCCTTTTTCTTATCTGAATCAGTGTTTTTAAGAGCTTAAATTGAGTGGATCAATCTACATTCAAGTGTATCACCATCATTAGGTAGGATTTCCTTTCAAGTTCTCTTTCTTTCTTTTCCCAGGTAGTTTGTAGCAAAGATCCTAATTGATACATCAAAGGGAGTTAGCCCTTACAACTTAGAGACTTAATCCACTGATTAGGTCACCCACAACCTAAACTTGTTTCCATGTTTCAGCAGACTGTGAAGGCCTGAAACTACCTTCACAGGGGTGCAAGTCTGATTGACAACAATTACCACAAACCTAACCTTGTATATTGGGTGAATTTGACTTATGCATCGTCCTCAATACTTACAACAAAGCTACCAAACTCTTCTCTCTCACATTATTATCTGTTAGGTGAGGTTGATTTGCAATCACTTTTATGTTCAACAAATGATCCACTGCTGAGTCACTATCTTTAATCTTATAGTTGTGCACTTGCTTTCTCAAGTATACTGCCGTGTTGTTTCCAAAGCTTTCTTTGCTGATGTTTCCTTTGATGTCGCGGCACAACTGAATCTACAACATACATAACTATCGCAGCATATGCTTCATCATACCTCTCTTGAATCAACATCTTCACCTCTTCTCTTGTATGTCATTTATTTCCACAATAGCTCCACCGACTACACCCCAAAGTTTATTTTCCATCGATATATTCTTCATCTTGTATTTCCAAACTGCATAATTCTTGGCATCTAGCTTCATGGAGTAGAGAACTAAGGGAACAAACATTGTTTTCATTGTCTTTACAAAATACATGCCTCTACAAATAGGTTATTCCAATCACCAAAGGAAGCTTGTCAAGGATTCACTCCACTCATAATAAAGTGTCTCCAATGGGAACGCATAACCCAATTCCTGTTATGAAAAACAAGTACAACTACAATTCACCATTAATAAAACATCCTTAGTTCACCAAATTTAAAAATGAAGAAAATACTAATACTTGCCAAATATTTGTCTTATATCAAAAAATCATACTTCACAACCAAATAAAACAAGGTGGAAAACTATTTATATCCACTTAAAAAATAGGTGAGATAAAAAAAATACAAACATCAATCTTCTTATAGCTCCCTTGAAGTATGCATCCAAATGAAAATTCATATGACAAGGAAACACCTTTCAAAGCATCACGACTTCTTTAATATCAGTGTGACCAAGTAATACAAAGGAAAGGGAACAGAATTGAATGAAGTTTCAATCCCTGTTCATGACAAATTTATCAACAAACACATGGTCACCGTTTTCTATTCAATTGTTAGGATATAAGTGGGGTAGAATGTTACACACCTAGGGACATAATATCATGTTGCATATGAGTTTATGGACTAGTTGACTTTTGGTGCACATGAGACATGTTTAGATAGAATGGGCCCAATGAATAACTTATGTGATGGGTCAAAAGGGTGACTTGTTATATAAGTTATATTTGGTTATCACTTGGCCTGATGTGCAAAGGGTTTACCCCTCCACTGCTATTTGAGAAGTGGTTATATACGGGATGTTTGTCATTGTAAATCATCATGAAATATGGGTTATGATATATTTCTATTGAATAGTAAAGGTAGCGTAGGATAGCAAGTTTGGATATCATAGCAAGAGATATCTCAGTTTGATTACTTCCTTAAGGACTGTTGTATGGTGTAACCATAGTTAGCAAGTCCGGAAAACCACATCCATTTGGGAGGGGAAAAAAAACCAAAAATACTAAATTCTTGAAAAATAATGGAAAAATCCAGTCTAGAATGCATACATATAAATCCCTGTTCATGGCAAATTTATCAACAAACACATGGTCACCGTTTTCTATTCAATTGTTAGGATATAAGTGGGGTAGAATGTTACACACCTAGGGACATAATATCATGTTGCATATGAGTTTATGGACTAGTTGACTTTTGATGCACATGAGACATGTTTAGATAGAATGGGCCCAATGAATAACTTATGTGATGGGTCAAAAGGGTGACTTGTTATATAAGTTATATTTGGTTATCACTTGGCCTGATGTGCAAAGGGTTTACCCCCTCCACTGCTATTTGAGAAGTGGTTATATACGGGATGTTTGTCATTGTAAATCATCATGAAATATGGGTTATGATATATTTCTATTGAATAGTAAAGGTAGCGTAGGATAGCAAGTTTGGATATCATAGCAAGAGATATCTCAGTTTGATTACTTCCTTAAGGACTGTTGTATGGTGTAACCATAGTTAGCAAGTCCGGAAAACCAGATCCATTTGGGAGGGGGAAAAAAACCAAAAATACTAAATTCTTGAAAAATAATGGAAAAATCCAGTCTAGAATGCACACACACACACACACACACACACACACACACACACACACATTTATATATGAGCATAATTTTATAAATATGCAAAACTGAAAAATACAATGAAAATTTTGATAATGTAATATAAAATGTTAATGTATTTAATATTATATAGTACATAAGGTTGTTGGGAGTCTTTATTTGCAAAAAACTTTAAAATTTAAAATTAAAAATTGGAAAAAAACAAGGCCAACCCAATCAAAGGCTTATCCAGGTGGGCAAAAAATCTAGATCCAACCAAATGTTGTGCAGATCCGGCCAGATTTGATAGCTATTGGTGTAACCCTACCTTAAGGGTATTTCTATTTCTATTTTGAGTGTATTGAAGATAAGGCCACCTTATCCCACCATACATCTCTTGTGCATGTGAATATTTATGTATATTGCATATTTAGTTATTAACAAGGGGTATTAGAGCAATTATTTGAGCAAAGTAGGAGAAGGCTTTTTCTTTTGTAGATCTGGAATTATTTTGGTAAGATTATCAAAAAAATCACTTGAAATTTCAGAAGGTCCTTCCCCTCTCACGTATCATATCGAAATGATTTTTGCACCATTAAAAAGTACGCTTCAAGAGCTTTCTAACTTGCAATCAAAATTTTGGTAAGTATTGAGGGAGTAGTGACCTCACGAGTTTGGCCTTCATGGACAACCAAACTACAGTTTTCCAATTCCCAACACTTTGGTGGGAAGATCGATCCATTGCAGGTATATTTTCTTGAAACCCTAGAATTTCATAAGAATTGTGACTCATGGAGATGATATAGATTCTAAAGGATGGTGGTATACATTTGATTTATACAACAACATTGTCATAGGCCTTTTAATAGCACAATTCCCACCAATAGCTTAGATGGTGAAGCTTATTATTGGTGACAACTTTTAACAAAAATATTCATGGAGTTGGATTGAAGCATAAGTTTTCTTCACCAGATGGGAACATAAAAAATTTCTTTTGCTAAAAAGGGATCAAGGTGTCTACAAAAATGAGTTGACAAATAAAGATGCAAAGATACCATATATGAAGAATAAAAATTCAAATACATTGAGTTGGTGAAGTGTAGAACAAACATAGCTTATCAGTTCAATAAAAAGTCGAGAAATAAATATGTGGAGATAACCAAAAAGAATAATTACATTCAATCTCTTGTTGAGGAGACAAAAAAATCAAAAGCAGAACATAAAGGACGAGAAAGTAGTTAAGATAAGATAAGATAAATATATTAATGTCCAACAAATGACCACAAAAGTAGGTCGAAGGGACAGTAGATTACAAAAGTGTATCAGAAACAAGTGGTAAACCATGAAGGTCTCAAAAAACGAAAAGAACAAAGCTGGAGGAAAATAGTACAAAACAAGGCAAAGAGCAACAATGCTCAGAGCCAAAGAAAGAAGCCGAAATGAGCAACCCATGAAAATCCCTAAACATCAAGAAAGCGGGAATGAACCATGAGAAGGAAGAACTAAGAGGGGGTCCATCAAGAGTTCGAACCAACTCTCCTAGCATCCAAGGCTAACAAGAAGAAGCTTCGAATAGAAGTATGACCCGAAGAAGAGGAGGTAGGATGTCTACTATGTCCTCCATTCTACTCCCTAGAGGAAAAAGTCCTCTGCAAAGATCTGGTGAATCTAGTTTGTCTCCTCATACCAAGCCTAAAATGGTTATATTGGTGAAATATCGGGGAACTATGGATAGTCTCTCTGGGTCGCACTGATTTGGAATGTGAGGTTGTACTAGTGTCAATCTGTTGCTTAGTGCCTCTCCCGTGAAGAAAGAAGTGATCCGCTAGGTGGAATCTAGTCTAGTAGGTCTCTGAATAGAATGATCACGAAGCTTAAGAGCTTCCTATATATATAAAGCTAAACATCTCTGGTCCTCATATCTGAAGAAGTCAAAAAAAGTTCGTGTCCTCCTAAATAGGCAATGAAACCTCCCCTTGATTTCATAGTATATGGAACAACAGAAGATGAAGTGTTCCTCGGACTCAATCCCCTGAATGTTGCATAACAGACAAATCTTGTTTGCCCGATCTATCTAGTGATCTGTCTCAATCCTAAGCCTATGAGATCCCACTCTAAACTGTCCTAATGGGATGCACAGAGAGTGCATCCAGTGGTTGAATGTTTACTATAGACGGATGATAAGCCCGTCTTTCAACTCCAAAAAGTGTTCTGCATAAAATGCCATCTTTGGGAGTAGCCCCCTAGGAGTGTTTACCCTCGTATGAATACACTACTTGTAAATATAATTCCTAATAACCCAGTTCAGCCCCTGTCTAGTGGGTAGAAGATGAGTTGGTGCATCCAGGGAGTACCTAAATGGAGGAAGGCGGCATCCTAATTCCCATGAACTCTAATAGATCAGAAACACCTGTATACCAACAGTGGGTTTGATAAGTGTATTCATAAGGGACATCTTGGATGAGATATCATGAAAGTGATGTCGAAAACATTGTTGCTCAAGAAGGGCTAAAGAACCATATCCTTTGTTTATCCTAGGCTGAAAGGCTTGCCTCACGCTGAAACGTGGACCAGAAAATTGCATTCCCAAATAAGTATAGGAGGTGGTGATCTCAACCTCCTTTCCCCTGAAGAAGAAATGGAGGTGGGAAGTCTTCGATCCGTTAAACACCATGACCTTGGTTTTTCCCAAGTTAACCGTCAACTATCGAAGATCACAAAAGAGAGCCAAAGCATCCAACTACCATTGTAAACCCTCAGGAGATAAAGCTAGAAGAACCACATCGTTCGCAAACAAAAGAATAGAAATCAAAACCTGGTGAAAAAGACACCCATCACTACCCTGAATATGCTCATGAAGAAAGGTCTCTAGCTTATCAATGTATATGCCAAATAAGGTTGGGGACATGGGGCAGCCCTGCTTGACCCCAATGGTACTCCTAATAAAATTTGAGATCCCATGAACCATACGGAGATGACCAAGGACATTCTCGTATAGTCGCATAATGGCTGCCAAGAGGGTCTCGGGAATGCCAATATTCCTAAGCCTCTAGAAAAGGGCCTCTCGTGGAACAAAATCAAATGTTTTTCTAAAGTCTACAAAACAACAGTAGACTTTGGATGAGCGATGACATGCCTCTTCAATAATACCCTGAAGAGTGAAAATATGATCAATGGTCCTATAGGCTGGTTTAAACCCTACCTGTCCCCTAACCCTGAGATGCCTCTGCTCTAACTCTCTTGAAAGATGCATGTGTATCACAATAGCATACAATTTCGAGAATGTGTGTCCAACCATGATCGTTTGTAATGTCCCTTTATAGGGCCAAAGAAGAAGGTACTGAAAATCCACAAATCCCACTTCTCTTCAAACTGAAAAGTCATAATATTAAAAGGCCAAAATCTGAATAAATTGTCAGAAAGAATGGATCGCTGCCCTAGGTCAGCGATTTGATTAAAAATACTTTTTTTACCCTTAAACAACTACAAAAATTTTGAAATTTGGTTTGCAAGTGATAAATGAATATTCAGATCAAATTCTCCAATTAATTTTGCCACATCATCAATTCTGAAATTTTTATAGGCAAAATACAACAAAAACTTGCAAAATTAATTGCTCGAAAAATACTCAACCAATCAACACAAATGATATACCAAATCGACCACAAATATAGAAAAAATCCAATGATCTTTATTGCAGAATTTTTTGAGCACAATGTCCACAAAAAGCGAAAAATACAGTCCCAAAGGTGACATCACCCTTAGAGGGGTTCGCTCCACCCTAGAGCCCTCACAAATATCTTCAATCTGATCACTCGCTTCAGATCTGATGTCTTTGCTGACTTGCCTTCCAAATATAGACCTGAAAATGCAAAAAAGTGGAAATACTTCTTCAAATCAGCAACCTACAAAAAAGGCAGAATATCTTCAATGTGATTTCTAGGTGAAATCACTCTTCAATCAGCAACAGCACCCTTGGGCATGCGCATCTCACTCCTTCAAAAATGAAGATTCAATATATCAAATTAGCATATCCAAAATAGAAGCTCTCATGTCCATATATAGTCTTCAAAGTGGGGCGAACCACTTTTGGAGGCAAAATATCTTTTTAAAATCACTTAAAGAAAAAGAAGATATCTTAAAATATATTTTCTTCTTTTATTTTCCCTCCAAGCCGACATTTACTCTTTTTCCCACTTATAATATTAAATTAATTAAAAAATAAGGTAAAACATATTGGTGAACACATACATTTTTTTTCAAGTATTGTTTTATTTATCAATTTTTGTTTTAGGGTTTCAGTTGAATTCCTAATTCCAAAACACTAAAGAAAAATTATCTTTGACCTCAGGGATTTAGATTGAATTTTTAATTTCCTCGTGCAAAAATCTTTACTTTTCTTTGTATTTTAATTTCTTGTTTTCTAGAAACTATGTTTTGGCAGTTTTAAATCTCCTAGGAGTTTTCATTTTGCCAAAATAGAATTAGTAATTTAAATGACTCTAAGGCAATAATTTAATAAATAATTAATTAATTTATCCAATTTACAAGAGTGATTAAATCACTTTTGAGCAAGCAATTAATTAAAATACCTTCTCCAAATATTATTCGATCTCTCAAGTGCAATAGTGATTAAAACCACTTTTATAGAATGCTTTAGTGGTAAAAAACATTTTTTAATAATATTCTATTAACTAACTAAAATTGTCTTGTATGGTCAAATGATCAAAATCACTATTCGGGCAATCATGATCAATTAATAAAATAAAATCCCCAAAAGTTAACCCTTAGTCTATGGGAAAAAGTAGACTAACGGTCTTCAATACCTATTCACTTGTGAACCGGAAATGGGGACATTACATCATCTTGTAATTGTTAGGATCTTAAGGCGACCCTGATTTGTGTATCGGATGAATAATGTGATGTGACCAAGAAGGTGGGAAATCCGAACAAACCACGTGGTTGAAAAGATCAACCAAATAGCTTCCAAAAGCTCTAAGACCATGTTTGAAGAACTCAGCTTGGAAACCTTCTTCATCAGCTGCCTTGCTACTATTCATCACCTTCACCGCCTCTAATGTTCTTGGGAGTAAGTGACAAGAGGATGGTGGAGAAGCAACATGGATTTGAGGTTGACCAGGAATATCATAAAGAGTAGGGGTATGGGAAATCATGGATGCAGGATTAAGCTTCGTGAGGGGGGGATGGGGGAGTGGGGACGAATGGGCGAGGGAGGAAGAATGTCGGGGGAGGATGGTACGCCAAAAGAGTTTGGCAAAGTGGATGTAGGAAGCCCGTAAGATCCGTCTCCTTTATAAAATAAAGAGGCATTTCTTATGTCAGAGAAGACAGCGGTAGGATGATTTTAACGCTAGGTAAGAGGGATGGGCATGGAGGAAGGCATACCAAAGCTGGCGGTGGAGAGTTCTGCAATCATTATCATACCACTTATTCATGGGACAAGATCTTTTAGATTGATGGGAGGTATATGTAGATCTGGTATAGCTAGAAAAAGATTTGAGGACAGCTTCCCAAATAATGGAAGAAAGGCATGTGTATTTGGAAGTAACACAACCAAGTGAGAAAAGCTAGGGTTCTGTAGGCACTGACAGATGTGGGAGAAAAAAATGTCAGGATCCCCATATCAAACTGGAAAGTGGTACGTGGTATACTGAAAGAGGGGATCATAACAAGAAGGGGAAGATCAGCTCGGAGGGAAAAGGAAAGAAGAGCATGGTCTGCAAGAGGAATGGGGGAAATGGACAAATGACGGATTAAAGGCAAACGATTCTAACTGGATAAGACGTAATCTACCACACTCTTACCTCCACCACGAGGTGTACATGTGAAAGAGTGGGAATCTGGAAAGCAAGGCAGCCCACTAAAGATCAACAAATCATGAGATTCACCCAACTGTAAAAGGTGTCTTCCATATGTCGTGTAAGGACAAGAAACATCATCTAACATCCTAAGCAACCCCACTGACTCTAAATCAATCCCCTGTGTGCAGAATATGTCATATTCATGTGTGCAGAATATGTCAACTGAGCAGTCGTGGAGAGGTGTCTGAAAGTCTCTAGTACGGGCATTGAAGTCACCAAAAAGGATAACTTCCTCAATAGCCGAGTATTGAGTGATCCCGATGTACAAGTCTATACAAGGGTCCCCCTTAGGACCATTTTGGATGGCATATGATGAAGATGCTAGAGGAAAGTAACATACTGCAATGTAGATATCTCTGAGAAGTCGGGCAGCCCCATTAATCTAGACCCACATGAATCTGGCAAATTCATCAGAAACCAACACTGAAATTCTGCTCCAGAGTGAGTCTCTAAATAGACAAGCCACCTCACCCGAAACTCTAACACCCCCAGAACTCCTAGTCTCCTAACGGCAGGCTGAAAACCAACTGTATCTTGTAATATCTAGGAGAGGTCGTACAGGGCTCTCATGTGTCTCATTGATAAAAAGGATGTCTGATGACCCAAGAGTGTCATACATTAGACCTAGTGATGACCAAAAAGAGCCATTGCCATTCCAATAGCTAAAATAAATGTTTGAGCCCTAGTTCCTCTCCCAACGAGCCCGTCATTTAGAAAACCCAGGTCGGGACTCCCATCCTGGAGGACAAGAGTCCCTAACCACTACCTTGAGATTCCTAATAATTACCAATTTTCCTGCTTTTTGTGCTGCCATAATCACCTCTCTGGAGCGTTAAGCTCCGCAACCTGTGATTTGGTGAGATCTTTGTCAAGAAAGATCTTACCAGGAAGAGAGAACAAACATCTGCCCTAAGGGCTCTAAGCCAGTCAGCAGCGGATCTAAAACAAAGGAAAAGTGTGGAATCAAACCCCAATGACGCTCTTTCCAATACCACATCCGAGATACCTAGCTTGTCACTAAGGAACTCCGTCACAACGACCATGGGATCCGAAGAGGAAAGAGGTAGGGGAAGCCCTCTCACCTTGAGGTTAAATTCTCTAACACGTCTAGTTCGCTCCTTTGTGAGTTTAGCCTGAACAATTTCCTCGATTGCTTTTATAGGAGGATTTTTATCTTTGCCACTGACCACTTGTGCCAAAGATTGAACGTGTGTTTCTATTTCCTGTTTAAGAGAAGCCTGCTAAGATCTGATCTCTTCCTGCTTGTTTTTTATATCGAGGATTTTTGTTTGTAGTTGCTCATTAGGAGGCTACTTATTAGCGATCCTTCCTTCAAGAAGTTATTTTCAAACTCAACTGCTACAACCCTAATCGTGTGATTGCAGATTTTAGATCGAAGTAATTTATTAGCATTCTCCCCCTGTTAAATTATGTCGATCAGGTCTTGGATGAGATTGACTGTTGTCAACAGATTTGTGTTGATAGGTTTGTGTTAAAGGGGGAATTGGCTCATCATTTTTCCCTATTGCACTCAGAACCAGTCAATTAATTAAAATTATCGATCACCTCTAATTCTGCAACGTTGTCATCAGGAATAATGCCTTGAGGGATCATGGATTAGTCAAAAAGATTGTTGCTACGAGTCACAATTCTTGGAATCGATGAAACCTACAAAAATTGTGTCATGCCCTAGTCCCCTCGAAACCGTTCAATGTTGAACGTCTGGACTAGTTCCATTCGATTTCAACTTGTTTTCTTTCCTTCTTACCTGCGTTCTTGAAATATCCACGAAGCTTCCTTTCCTTTCCTGCAATGACCTTAACTCGCAGTCCTTTACTACAGTGACGTTCCTTCGTCGCACGACTGCTCGTGTCTTGCCCTGCTCACAGACCTGCTCACGTCGAGCCCTGTTGGCATCGTGCTCTGAGAAAAAGAAAGAGGAAAACCTAACCTTTGATCAAGAAAAACATAAAAAATGTTTGTGAGTTTTGTTTTAAGCTTTTAAAAAATCAAAATTATAAGTTCATGGATATATCCAAAAGGAGGTCATTGTATTCATAAACCCTAATTGCAGGTATAATTTCACCAACATTGACTTGGCTAGGCAATTTCCAGTTCAAGTAAAGAATACCAAGAAGACACGTGTACATGGTACAAAGGTTCAATAGTTTGAAATTTTGAAGCTCAACATGAACAAATATATGTGCACTCATATTTTTATGTTATTAATGTGCATGATTTGGACATGGTATTGAATATCCTTGGTTAGAGATTTGGGAACTGTTAATATTAGCGTGTAAAAAAGGTTCATAAGGCTTTGGTAGAGGAAAAAAAGTTGACACTGCAGGGTACTACTCATCATGACAAAGGAGAACATAAAGAAGAATCTAAAGAAGAGCACAACAAAGAGTTTAAATATCATAAGGAAGATATCAAGGAAGGAGAGAGGAAGAGAAGAAGAGCATGAGCATGAGCACAAGGAGGGCATTTAAGAAAACCACGGAAAAAAGTCACCGGGATGGATAAGAGTTTGTTGTTTTTCTTTTTGGACCTTGAGTATGGTATGACTTGGGTACTTTTGTTTAAAAAATTATTGACAAAATAAATAAAATAAAACTTAATATCAATGTTATATGCATAAAATAAACCAAAAAAATAACAAAAAATTATCCGCCAAGAGTGCCTAAAACCATAGTTACCAAGTTTGGAAATCCAGATCCATTCTGGAGGGAAAAAAATCCAAAAATTCAGAATTCTTGAAAAGGTTCGGAAAAATCTAATCCAGAATATATACACATGTGAGTATAGTTTTACAAATATGCAAACTTGACAAATATAATGAAAAACATTAATAAAGTAATATAAAATGTTAATTTTATATAATATATATGGTTACTAGGCTTTTTTCCCACAAAAAACCTAGAAAAAAAATATTGGAAAAAAAGGGACCGACCTAGACGAACTTATTCAGGCCGGCCAAAAAATCAAATCCGGACGGATTTTGTGCAGAACCAGCTGGATTTGGTAACCATGCACAGAACACGACGCCCCTACGATGCATGAGCAGTGGTTGCCCAATCCAGTTCCTCATACAATTAATTTTCCTGTGTAGTTGGTGTTAGCCTCTATGCATCATTGAGCATACCTTCAAGTATCAGTATTTGTTGCTTTGGTCATCCATGTGTGAGCAACATAGATTAGAGATTGAGAAGGACAATACAACCATGAAGAATCCAGTCTTGTGGGGGCAACTTGAAAATCAGTATGGCCGTTTCAAGGAGAAGCTTGTCCAACAAATTGAGCTCACACGAGCATATAGGCACATATGCAAAGAGTTGTTGAGTATGAGCAAGCGATCACTAAGGTCAAAGGCAAGTTACAAGTGGTTGGGCAAGGGGCCACCCAAGCGAGGAGCAAGTTGCAAGAAGCGACGACGATGGTCAAGGGTTCCTACGAACATGAACTTGTAGTAATCAAACACCTGTGGCAATGCAACATTGAGGTCGACACCCTCTAAGCTGAACTTCAGCAGCTGAATTCAGAACAGGTCCCCTCTTAAGCATAACCCCTAGCTGGAGCTCTTATATCTCTAGGCACGTCTACCTTTTCCCCTCCTCCTACTTGTGTTTATTTTGTATGGGTATTGTTGGATGGGACTCTAACTTGTCTAAAAGGAGGGGATAATGTGGACTATCAATATGACTAAAAGTATTGTTTTATAGCCAACCTTGTTTTGTTATTGTCGGCATTAGGTAGTAACACCTCTTGTAGTTATGTTCGGTTGTTAACAGTTGTGTAATTGACAACCATTGAGTCTTGCCATTCAAATATCATGTTACATGTTCGGGTAAGAGCATTTATATTGAGTCCTCCTAGTACTGAGCACTTCTTTTATAATACAACGTTGTTGTTACTCTCATATGCTGCATTGTAGTATGTAATTAATATTATGTAATTGATATTACTTGGTGGTGTAGTTTTCCTTCTTTCGATATTGTGATTGAAGTCAAAGAATTATGTCAAAGGGTTTGCTAGTCAGTAAAGTATATGGTCATTGATGGCAAGGAATTTACGTTGATAAAAGTTCGTAATTTCTGTAGAGTCAGTAGCTATTGACTAAGTCTGTAGCTTACCATGAAAGTTGTTTTTGGTGAAGTAGACAATTGGCCAAGAGACTTGTTATCTATATTTTACATCATATGGAGACAAAGAAATAGTCTGCAGAATTGATTCAGACTAAAGACCATTGAATACATTGTTCTGTATGAAGGAAGGTGATCTAAAGAGTTTGGAGAATAAGATTGTGTCTGGAGCTACTGGGAGAACTGCTATGGATTACATCAGACTTGCTACGGACTGCATCAGACTTGCTACAGATTACATCAGGCTTGCTACGGATGACATCAAAATTGCTACGAATGACATCATGCTTGTTATGGATTACATCAGAGCTGCTACGAATTGCATCAAGACCACTACAGACTTCATCAGGCAGACACTAAATGTATTCTAATGATTGCTTGGTCTATTCCAGTTGTGTTTGACTTAGACCAACCTATGTGAGTGAGCTTTTTATAAGCTAATGTGAATTATGTTTTTAAAAGAGAATAAATCATTATACGGCCGACTATAGAGTTTTGTTTCGCTGACTTTCAAACGCTGTTGATAAATGTCTTGTATATAAGCAAGATCAAATTGTCCTTTTGGTATGCAAGTGAGATTAATATATAAATTCGTTAAGGAGCAGAGCAGAAGTCTGTCAAGGAACGAATGGCCAGAGAGAATGATTAGATAAATTTGCTAAGGAACAGAGCTGAGGTCTGTTGAGGAACAGAGGGCCAGAGAGGAGTGAATATGAACTCATCAAATGATTCATAGAGTATACAGATTGAATCTGAGAGTGATGAGCAAAAAAATAGCAGAAGGAATTTGAGAGTGATGAGCAGAAAAACCGCAGAATGAATCTAAGAGTAATGAGTAGAAAAACAGCAGAATGAATTTGAGAGTGATGAGCAGAAAAAAAGCGGACTGAATCTAAGAGTGATGTGCAAAAAAATAGTAGAACGAATTTGAGATAGATAAGCAAAGAGAGAACAGAATTGTACCATCATCTGTTGATAGAAGCAACTAAGAAAGGTGGATTATCTGAAGCGGGAGTTGGTGCTTCTTAGCATGTGGGTGCTTGTTGTATCCTTCTGTCAAGTTGGTGCTTGACAAAGGGGGTTGAAGCCTCCTGTATATTGGTGTCTAGAAATCAAGGAGTTGGTGTTTCTTAGCAAATGGGTGTTTGTTGAATCTTTTTGTCAAGTTGGTGCTTGACTATTTGGGGTTGGACCATGTTGGCAATTTTGGCTGATCTCTATACTATTGTCATTGATGTCAAAGGCAACTTGTGTTATCAAACATTAATGTCAAAAGTTGAATTGCATAAACTTACAGTGCAAATCGGGTTTATGAAGAGCTTCTACTTATAAAATAAGTAAAGCAGTCTTCAGAACCCGAATGGGTCTTGTAGTGCAGATCGGGTTTATGCAACGACTTTACTTGTCTCATTCTTATAAGTCAAGTTGTCTCAAGAACCCGACAGGGTCTAGAAGAGTTGATTGGGGTTTCGAAAGCACTTTACTTCTTTCATGTTTATGAGTTAAGCAACGTGAAAAACCCGAATGGGTCTCGGTGAGTTGATCGAAGTTTTGCAACAACTTTACTTAGTTCATTCCAATAAGTTAAGCAAAGTTGAAAACCCGAATGGGCCTGGAAGAGTTGATCGGGTTTCTAAGATAACTTTACTTCTTCCAAGACTATAAGTCATGCTAAATGAAGAACCCGAAATGGTCTTGAAGAATTCTTTTCGAAAAAATTGTCAAGTCTTTTTCGAAAAATTGTCCCAAAACAAAAATCCGAAGAGATTGTTGCAAAATTGCCGAAGGGCATTTCTCAAGAAGTCTGAAGGACAAGTGGACCGTTCAAAAAAGCCGAAGGGTACATTCAAGAAAGTCCAAAGGGTATTTGGACCCTTTCAAAAAAGCCGAAGGGTAGTTTTCAAAAAGCCGAAAGGTATATGGACCCTTTCAGAAAAGCCGAAGGGTAGTTTGCAAAAGGCCGAAGGGTATGTGGACCGTTCAAGAAAGCCGAAGGGCACTTCTCAAGAAGTCCGAAGGGCAAGTGGACCGTTCAAGAAAGCCGAAGGGCACTTCTCAAGAAGTCCGAAGGGCAAGTGTACCATTCAAAAAACCAAAGGGTACTCCACAGAAAGTCCGAAGGGCAAGCGTACCGTTCAAGAAAGCCGAAGGGCACTTCTTAAGAAGCTCGAAGGGCAAGTGGACCGTTCAAGAAAGCCGAAGGGTAGTCTCCAGAAAAGTCGAGGGACATGAGGACGTTTCCAAGGATTCCAAAGGACAATTTGTCGGGAAAATTGTCCCGAAGAATTTCGCCGAGAAAATTGTCCCAAAGGATTTCTTCGGAGAAAATATCCTGAAGAAATAAGTCAAGAAAATTGTCCCGAAGAATTAAGTTGGGAAAATACCCTGAAGAGAAAAGTCCTAAATAAAATAACTCGAGGAAAATAACCTGGACAAAAAGTCTGCGAAAATTGTCCCGAAGGGAACATGTTAAAGTTCGAGCAAGTTTGAAGAGATCAACGAAGGGGAAGCATCTCAAAGACGCCGGAAGAAGCGAAATGAAGTCAACGTGTCGAAGGTTAATGATCTAATCAACATAAAGAGCAAGCATCTTTGATGATCCAACAACACACGCAAGTCAAGATTAAGAAGATCCAACGGAGCGAGTGAATCCAAAGCCTTAAAGGTGCTCAAAGGTTAATGCACAGTGGCAAAGTTAACGATCGAGCATATTCGAATAAATCTAAAGGAGTGAAAGCGATCCTGATATATAAGAAGTAGCGAGATGCAAAGAGGAGCTCGATGGTTAGACTTGGCACAAAGAAAGAAATCAAAGGCCCGCATTTAATATATTCTCAACGAACAATTGAAGGAATAGACAAAACTTGTAAATGATTGCACAGAGCTCGAGATTGATTGATCCAACTGATCAATCATCGATTAAGGAGGTTGTGCATTTAAGAGATAAATCTAGCAGCTGCCAAACATAGTAAAGAGACCAAAACATTACGGTGTGATGCATGAACCAAGACACGAAAAAGAAATGACACAGTTATGCCCAGAATCCCGCAGTTGTCAAAGATAGAAATGAGAATAGACAATCGCTGTATGATGCAAGGACCAAGACACAAGAAAATGCAAAAGTCAAATACGCATTAAAGGAGAATCCAAAACTGCAACTAGTTAAGTGCAAATAGAATGTGAATGCAATAAGTGAGTCGAGAAACCCTAATGAATCCTTGAATAAACACGACTCTTAGCACATCATAAATGTGTTGTTGCTATTGCGTTTTCAAGTGAGAAAAGGGGTTGTCGATAAAAAGAAATATGCAGACAGAGTAAAACATATAGAAGAAGGAAGGGAAATGAAGTGTATCTGAACAAAGCATAACCAGATGTATGCAGATACAGAGTGAGAGATATGCAGAAAGAGATTAAACAAGCAGGAAGATAGAGCATACAGATAATAAGGTGAGTAGTTACAGATTAGACTTGTAACAAAGAACATTGAACTGGATTCACTTGTGAATCTATCTTGTACACTGGAATTGTAGCTCCATAGTTCAGGTAGGTTGGTGCCTACATACAAACTGGGTTGGTGCTCAATAAGGAGATTGGTGTCTCCTAAGAATTAGTGTCCTTGAATGTAACCAGTCAGATTTGTCATTAAGGCATTTTATTGTGAGGCTGGATTAGAAAAGTAGATTCTAGCAATTGATTCTCACCATGGTTTTTCCCTTTGGGTTTTCCACGTAAAAATCTAATGTTATGTGCTTATGTGTATGTGTGACATCTGCATTTGTTCTTTGATTTGCACATGAATTTACATTCTCTGTAAAAGGTTTTAAACGAACTAGTTTTAGCTCATCTACCGATTCACCCCCCCTTTCGGTAGATAGTTGTGTTCAACAGAGCCTCAAGCAGAGTGGGTGCTCAACAATCTTGTTGACTCATTGCATATCTGATTTAGGACAAGTAGTCCATGCAGTGATCACTATGGGTTTTCTTCCCTTTAAGGGTTTCCCACATATATCATGTGTTATGTCTTTATGTTCTTTGTTATGATTTGATTGCTCTATGGATTCTGTATTGATGCTTGACTAATAAACTAAAAAATTAAGAAAAAATTTTAAGAGCTCACTGATTCACCCCCCCTCAGTGGTTGTGATTTCAAAAATTGGTATCAGAGCAAATCCTTCAAGGTCAGGGTTGACAACTACAAGGTAGATCCTAAGAAGCACAATGTCTAGTCATCAAGTATAAGAAAGGTTTGCAAAAAACAAGGCCCCTTTGTTCACTGGAACCAATTATGCCTTTTGGAGCATTAAGATGACCTATTTGATGGCCTCTCAAGTTTGACATTTGGCAATCAATTGTTGATGGGTATACTATCCCTCAAACTCCTCCCACTGATGTTGCAGGAAAAAAAACAAGTGAAAACAATTCAAAGGCTATGAATGTTATATTGTGTGGATTGGCAGAATTTGAGTTTGTCAAGGTGATGCAATGTGAGCCAACGAAAGCAATTTGGGACAAACTAAAACTTATCTATAAAAGTGACACCAAAGTAAAATTGGCAAAGTTTCAAACCTATAGAAGACAGTTTGAAGATCTAAAAATGAAGGAAGAACAGAATATTGCAACATATCTTATTAGAGTTGATGAAGTAGTCAACATAATCAGAAATCTTGCATAAAAGGTTAATGAGTCAACTGTTGTTCAAAAGATTCTAAGATCCTTGACCCCAAGATTTGACTCAAAGGTGTCGGCAGTTGAAGAAGTAAAAGATTTAGACAAATTACAAATGGATGAGCTTCATGGAATACTTCCTGCCTATGAGATGAGGACTGATGATGGAAGGTCTTCCAAAAGAGAAGCAGCATTCAAAGTTGCAAAGAAAACACAAATCAAAAAGGTTGAAATTGACAATGACACTTATAATGATGAAGACAAAGTTGAAGCCTTATTTGTGAGGAAACTGAGAAAAGATTTAGGTAGGTACAAAGGCAAGCTACCATTCAAATGTTTCAATTGTGGCAAGATCGGTCATTTCCCTGCTAAGTGCCCTCAAAAGGAAAAACATGATCATGATGAAGACAATGGTAAAGAAAATAAGAAATCTAACAATTACGACAATTAAGAAAAAGTTTTTCAATAACAAAAAGAGTCTATATTCTAAAGAAGACAACAACTCTTCTTAAGTTTGTGATAAAGATATCTCAGACAGTGATGCCTGCAGTTCAAACCATAGACGTGATGAAGCTTTGTTCATGGCCATTGAAGTTGAAAATGGGATTAGTTCAAAAGAACAAGTCTTCATGGATAATGAAGAAGTGGATGATGAAGAAGTTGAGGTTGATCTTGAGATAGAACTTATCAGTGTTTTGAATGAATAAAAGAGTCAAAGAAAGAAAAACCAAAAGTTGAAGTCTCTAGTCAAAAGTCATGAAGAATAGATATGTATCTTGGAAACTAAGGTAACTAAGACTGTCAAGGAAGCTGAGGAGGTCATCAACAATCTCAAGACTCAATTAGAAGAAGCAAATGCAAGTCTGAAGACCAAAGAGAGTGCAATGAGTACAAATCTGAGATGAGTTCAATGAAGTCAGATTTGAAACAGTTCACAGTCAAATTGAAAAGTTGTCAAAAGTTTGAAAATAGCAATGGAATTCTTGATGACATATTGAACAGTGAAAGGTCACCTATCATCAAAACAAGCCTTGGATACATGGATAACCAGAGGAGTAGCAAGGACGAGCAGAATATCAGTAAGCCAAAGATATGTTAATGCTCTCAAGAAATCTGAGATTGTAAATAATAGTCAGAGGTTAGGACAGGTCAAGAAGATTGTAGCTCCTCTCAGAGATAACAAAAGTGTCAATATGCCTTTCAAAAATCTTCAAATATCATTTCCTATCAAGCAACCGAATGCAGTAAGGCACATGAATTTCTTCTATGGCTACTGTTTTTTTTGTAATCAGTTTGGACATAGCGTTGTAGAATGTAGATCAAATGCTAGAAGCAATCATGCATAGAGAAGTGATTTGAATAGTCATGGATTTCCA
The DNA here is from genome assembly GCA_037957365.1 of Torreya grandis. Classification (NCBI taxonomy): domain Eukaryota; kingdom Viridiplantae; phylum Streptophyta; class Pinopsida; order Cupressales; family Taxaceae; genus Torreya; species Torreya grandis. The sequence continues at coordinate 4,472,378 of JARHVA010000217.1, forward strand.
AAAAGATTCTCAAATTCATTTGTCCAAGGGTCAAATATCAACAAAAGCAATGTGATTTGTTATAATTGTAATAAAATTCGACACATTGCAAGATTTTGTAGATTGGGCTATGCAAAACCCCCTAGTCAAAACAGGAAGGTGTATGATCAAGTTGATAAGAAGTCAGAACCTTTGAAGATACTGAAAAAAGAGCAAAAAAATGATAGTCCAAAGGAAGAAGAATCCATGTTAGCACAAGTTGCTTTTCACATTCAATATGAGAGTTTGAAATGGAACATTGACGGTGGTTGTTCAAGCCATATGACAGGTGATAAGAATAAATATATATCTTTGAAGAAGACTACTAAAGGTACAATCAAGTTTGGAGACAATACAACAACTAATATTGTTGACAAGGGAATACTAAGTCTTGACAATGCAAAAACCAAAATTGAGAATGTGTTATATGTAAAAGGACTAAAGCATAATTTGTTGAGTGTTAGTCAAATGTGCAATCAAAGATATACTCTGAATTTTCATGCTAAAGGATGTGAAATAAGAAAAACAAGTTCAGGAAGATTGGTAGCAGATGCTAATAGGACTAAAAATAACTTGTATGTTTTGAACGAGATCAAGAAGGACAAGTGTTTGATGAGTCAAGGGGATGAGTTGAATGCTTCAGTCAAGCCTAAGTGGATTCTAAGGAGGGGCCATAAATCTCATAATTGCAAAATCTCTGAGAAGAGTGATTTGGAGATCTGGGAATCAACTGAGTTCATGGTGTTTTGAGAGCCCTATGGAAAGGGGTGACTTCATTAGGCTTCATGGAGACACTCTTCTATCAGTAGAAGCATGAGGTTGCAGTCAAAGAATGATTCATCTTGAGAGGATTCCAGGTTATCTGTGTTGCAAGGTATGAGTTGTTTTCTTTGTAGCTTGTATGTATATGACAAGATGAAAGGAGTTTTGGTTAGTATGAGCATGGATTCTAGGGATCAATTCATGAGGAGTCATGGTATAAAATTCAAGTCTAAGCATAGGATCATGCCTTGAGACATATGGACTATGGATTGGTCTGCAAGACCAATATGGTCATAGAGACAAGGTTGTCGCTGACAAAGCTGAAATCATGATGAAAGCTTGTGTAGTTGATTGGTATGAGAGGTAAGCAAAAATTTGTTTTGTGTTTCTTGATTTGTGTTGAGAATTGGTATTGGTATCAAGATGCCTGAAGGAAGTTGAGGATGATTCAAGAGTCATGATGACTCAAGTGATGAGCATACGTTGTGAAGATAAAGGGGGAGCATGTTTCTGAGATGCTTCATAAGATTCTCATGATTCTGCTTGTTGAGTTATTGCAAAAGGTGTGATTCCAGATGTTGCAGGTGTCTCTTTGTCTTTAATGTTAAAAATGGAATCAGTTGAGAAAAGGCTAGTTTGAGAAAAGAGCTAAGTTCTGGGAGAAAGTTCCAAGTGGGGAGAAGTACCCTGTTTAGAGATGTTTCTGAGAATGGTTTCCATCTTGTTACTCAAGAGAAGAGTATGGAGTTAGGGGGAGCTTTATAGCTCTATGTTGTGAAGTGTCAAGACAGTGATGTAGAAGTCATAAGAAGCATGGTTTTTTGAGGTACAGTTCAAGTGTTCCAGAGGTTGTCTACAACAACTGGTATGAGCCTAAGGTGAGTTTTTGTCAGCATTCCATTGTGTTGATTATTGAAGTTCAGGTCTAGAGATCAGATGGCAGTTTGTGCAACCCTTTGCCATTGATGTCAAAAGGACAGAATTTGGACGCTGAAGGGAGAATTTGCAAGCTAAGGGGAGAATTAGCACACTGACTATTTTCAGGAAGAAATAGTGCAGCAGTTGAGATAGTTATATAAGGGAGAGAAATAACAAGTTGTGTAACTGCTGTCTAGTTGCTTTTGGTGAAGAAACGACAGGGGAAAGAGTAAACCAAATTCAAGTTCTAGTGTCTAGTTGCTCAGGGCATCACCTTGTAAGGGTTTGCCATCAATGACAAAGGGTGAGTTTCTTGAGATATTGTCATTGATGTCAAAGAGTGATATCAAAGAGTTATGTCAAAGGGTTTGCTAGTTAGTAAAGTATATGGTCATTAATGTCAAGGAATTTCTGTTGATAAGAGTTCGTAGTTTTTGCAGAGTCAGTAACTACTGACTGAGTCTGTAGCTTACCATAAAAGTTGTTTTTGGTGAAGTAGACAATTGGCCAAGAGACTTGTTATCTATATTTTATATCATATGGAGACAGAGATAATTTGCAGAATTGATTCAGACTAAAATCCATTGAATACGGTGTTTTGTATGAAGGAAGATGATCTAAGAAGTTTAGAGAATAAGATCGTGTCTGGAGCTACTGGGAGAACTGCTACAAATTACATCAGACTTGCTACGGGATGCATCAGATTTGCTACAGACTGTATCAAGGTTGCTACGGACTGCATCAGGCTTGCTACGGATTACATCAAAGCTACTACGAATTGCATCAAGACCACTATAGACTTCATCAAGCCGACACTAAATGTATTGTAATGATTGTTTGGTCTATTCCAGCTTTGTTTGACTCAGGCCGACCTATGTGAGTGTTTTATAAGCTAATGTGAATTATGTTTTCAAAAGAGAATAAATCATTATATAGCCGACTATAGAGTTTTGTTTGGCCGACTTTCAAAAGTTGTTGATAAATGTCTTGTATATAAATAAGATCAAATTGTACTTTTGGTATGCAAGTGAGATGAATATATAAATTCGCTAAGGAGCAGGGCAGAGGCTTGTTGAGGAATGAATGGCCAGAGAGAATGATTAGATAAATTTGCTAAGGAGCAAAGAAGAGGGTCTGTTGAGGAACAGAGGGCCAAAGAGGAGTGACTATGAAATCATCAAATGATTCTATAGTATACAGAATGAATCTAAGAGTAATGAGCATAAAAATAACAGAATAAATCTGAGTGATAAGTAGAAAAACAGCAGAATGAATATGAGAGTAATGAGCAGAAAAACAACATAATGAATCTCAAAGTGATGAACAAAAAAACAGCAGAATGAATCTGAGATAGATAAGTAGAGAGAAAAGAATTGTACATTTGGGGTTGGTGCCTCGAGCTGAGTGGGTGCTCAACAATCTTGTTGACTCATTGCATATATGATTTAGGACAAGTAGTCCATGCAGTGATCACTGTGGGTTTTCTTACTTTTAAGGGTTTCCCACATATATCATGTGCTATGTCTTTATGTTCTTTGTTGTGATTTGATTGGTCTATGGATTCTGTATTGATGCTTGACTAATGACCTAAAGAATTAGGAGAAAGTTTTAAGAGCTCACTGATTCACCCCCCCTCTCAGTGGTTGTGCTTCCAACATTCCTTTAAACAAAAACTACTTATAAATGATAATCTAAAATATTCACTGAGTCATATATATGATATATCACATAGGCATATATTATTTGTTCAAAATAGGAAAATAGCCAATAGTCATCATCAAAGTCAACAACTATGTGAATAATCATAATATTGCTCTCCATTGAGAGCATCCAAATTGCCAATTGGTTCATTAGAACCAGATGCAGTAGCACTAGCAGCAATTTAGTTAGTTGTGTGTGTTTCCTACTTGTGTTTATTTTGTATGGGTATTGTTGGATGGGACTCTGACTTATAATATGGACTATCAATATGAATAAAAGTATTTTTTTTATAGCCAAACTTGTTTTGTTATTGTCGGCATTAGGTAGTAACACCTCTTGTAGTCATGTTCGGTTGTTGACAGTTATGTAACTGACAACCTTTGAGTCTTGTCATTCAAATATCATGTTACATGTTGGGGTAAGGGCATTTATATCAAGTCCTCCCTGTACTGAGCACTTCTTTTATGATACAAAGCTGTTGGTACTCTTATATGCTGCATCTTTGTACGTAATTAATATTTTGTAACTGATGTTACTTGATGGTGTAGTTTTCCTTTAAACAAAAATACTGATAATTGATAATCTAAAATATTCAATGAGTCATATAAATGATATATCACATAGGCATATATTATTTGTTCAAAATAGGAAAATAGTCAATAGTCATTGTCAAAGTCAAGAACTATGTGAATAATCATCATATATTGCTCTTCATTGATGTCATGTCCCGTCTTTAGCTCGGTCTAGCAGAGACATGTGAGCTTATTATGGGATCTTGTAGGTTGACATTGTTGAATAGAGACCCAGTATGGCTTTACAGTGTTGGGGACTTGGTGATTTGGCCGTCGCTGCTTAGTTGGGAGATGTTCCTATTTTTTAGGAGGCAGTTCCTAAAATTATGGGGGTTACCCCTACTTTTTAGGAGGTATGATCATGCCCAGGGTTGGGACTCCATGAGATGACTCTTTGGGTTCAGTTTCAGAGGGATAGGGCTTGTTTCCTAGATTTTAGGAGCATCCCTAGATTTTAGGGATGAGACTGCCAGTGGATCCTTGATTTCCGACTTCAGTCACAGACAGGTGACAAGATGTTTTGTTGGTTCGTGATGTCAGTTGGACATTTTGTGGCTACTTGGGTTATATTTTTAATATTTCCTAAGTTAGCGTTTAATAATTAAATAAGGCTAAGTTGTTAGCCATTTTGGAGTAATAAGGGGTTTTTGGCCTCATCTGGATGCGCACCCTATGGTATGATAGCTCGTTGGAAAGGTCTCGAAATTCTCTAAATCTTTCTCTTTGGTCTCAGGGCAATTCAGTGAACGGATTTCTATCTATGAGGAAAAAGGTCATTTTCTAGTAACATGACCACTTTAAAATAAGAAATTATAACACCTTCACTTCACAACGCCACTTGGAAACACCTAGGGTTCGCTTTGGAATTGAGAGGGATTATAAGGAGATGGAAGCTTCATTGTTTGATTATCTTTTGCACACTTGACAACTTGATTTCGGATTTGCTCTAAAAGGGGCGATTTCTAGTCTGGGACGCAAACCCCAGGTTAGTGATTGGCTGGGACGTAGCCCTCAGCAATCTTTGGTGCAGCATTTAGACATTGGGCGTGGTGAGTAAGGACAGCGGCATCCATTCTCATTGGGGTTTCAGCGTGGTAGAATATCTTTCCAGCTGGGACATGGTTCATTGCAGCCTGTGGGACGCCATTTACAGCAGCTACACCACGTAGTGTATAGATTATTGTTTGTATTCATCTCCAAATGTATGCTGGATTTGGGAACATTCTTCACCTTCCAGCTTGACATCAAATTTGTATGGCGCTTTGGGAAATATATTTGATTTATTTCTTGGCTCTATAATTCAGACAAATCTGCCTGGTACGGATTGCAATAATTCTGATTTTTGCTGCATACTTTATTTATTTCAGTTTTGTTTCATGTTTGTTGTTCTCTATTACTCTTCTATGTTATAAATTCGTCAAAAACACAAAAACAAAAGAAAAAACAAACAAACCCTTCTGTAAATTTCCGTCTACTACGGAAAGAAAACATTCAGAAGCAGGAAAACATAATTTCAGAATACAAATTACAGCAGACCTCCAGAAGGGATCCATCAGGGATATTTCAATTGAGAGCATCTAAATCGTAAATTGGTTCATTAGAACCAGATGCAGTAGCACTAGCAGCAGTTTAGTTAGTTGTGTGTTTTTTCTATGTTTAGTATCATATTTTTCATTTATTTTAGCTTTGTTATTTTATTTTGTTTTTATTATAACTGCTGTACTTGGACCAGCACTATTTTTTTATTATGACAATCAAGTACCCAAGATAATAAAAGAGCACAGGAGGTACCAAACCAACACCAGTAACAGAATTGTATTTGTACGGGTACAGGGGCCTCCAAGGCAATACCTGGTAACATAGAAAAGGAAGAATTTGATGAAGAGCACAAAGAAAAACCTGAAAAAGAGCACGAGGACTTGGCATTTTTGAAAGAAGCTCACAACCTTTATCTATTCAAAAGCAAGCCGATTAAAGATAAGGTTGAAGATTCAATGACATAAAAAAACTAAGAAGGTTTTGGAAAATAGACGTTTGTATCACTATGATAGAACCCAATCATGGAGGCATAGCATAGAGCATCATAAGAGAACTGACTATGGGTATACATGGAATCAAAGAGCAAACGCTATGGATATGCTTTGCATAAGAAGAGCAATGATTATGGGCGCAAATGGACTTAAAGAAGTAACTGTATTCATGCACAACATCATGGGAGCAATAACTACAGACAACTTTGTAATGAGAGCAGCACAGAGAAAGCATGGAACCATCAAAGAGCATCACATATGGATGGATCATCAATGGATTATCGAGCAAAGCATCAAGTGTACACTGATTAAGTCTTACTATACATTTCTTCTCATATGTCAAGGGTGAAAAATGTAAAAGGGAGTGGAATGTTAGGATATAAGGGAGGTAGAATGTTATTCACCTAAGGTAATGATATTATGATGTATATGAGTTTATGGTGTAGTCAAATTTTGGTGCACATAACTCATGTTTAGATAGGACAAGTCTAATGGGTAGCTTTTGTAACAGGTCAAATGGGTAACTTGTGATATAAGTAATATTGGTTAAGTCCACCTAATATGTAAAGAGTTTACCCTCCCCGCTATTATTAAATAAGTGGTTATATAAAGGAGGCATCTGTCACTGTAAATCATCATGAATCATGGGTTATGGATCATGAATTATTCTATTGGGTGACAAAGGTAGAGTAGGATACTAGATTTGGATCTGAAAGTGGGTGGGAGATATCTAAAAGTGGTTCCTTTCTGACAAATGTTGCATGGTGTACCCCTACTTTAAGGGCATTTTTATTTCTATTCTGATTATATTGAAGACTTAAGCACATTGGCCCACCATAAATTTTTCGCAAGTAATTTCTGTTATATTTCGTCATATTTTTGTTTATTGTATATTTGGTTCTTAACATCAATGTCAGACTTACCACACTTCCAATGTCCATGTCTGAATGCTCTCTTGCAAGGATGAATGACTTTAGGAGAATAAATGCATGTAAACTACTAAAAATAATCTGATATTAGCACTACAATTGGGTAATGTCTTAATACCACCAGCCACCACTAAAACATCACACAACCAGCCACCAAAAATCATCACCAAGAACTTTGAGTTCTCAACACACTGTTCCTCTTAGAAATTGCTCCAAGCTAAGAATACGTAGCACCTCTATAGCATTTGGCTTTAAAGCATTCCAGCATTGCATCCTCTATTTGACGCATTCTGCTTTCATTATGTGTGTGCCACCGGGTCTTTACCATCACAACATGCAACAGCACATAAATCTCACATGTAATTGAGAAAAAAGCTATAAATGTTTTTCCTCCAAACATAACTACAATCTTCAAAAAAAACATCAGCTCAGAAAAAGTTTTGTTCATAGGTCAGAAAGCACTTCATGTCAAAAATAAAATATCAGTGCTGAATACAGAGAAATGCCTTCAATGTGTACAGGTGCCTAAGCTTATGGTTTTGTATTTCACCACTGTGTGCAGGTACCTGGCGGGACGGTCCATTTATACCCCTGCTATCATGGAGTAAAATCAAGCTATTTACAGTTTAGGGAGGCATTAATGTGAAGAAAACTGATATCACAAACAAAACACAGGCGAAATCTAGTTTGGAGCCTCACACCAAAATGTCACTTGGGTGAAAATTTTAGTAGAAAAATATACCAAATAATAACAAATATCATCTCATCATTCCAAAAAGAAAATAAAGGAGATGGTACATCCGTATGGGATATGTGGATACAAACTTCTTCAAGCTTATAGGAGACAATCAAAATGCAAAATTCGGGAAAAAGCCTAGGAATGGCTTTAATGTCTTATCCTCAAATGAATAAAGACAAACCATTAAACAAACTCTATAGCAATATGGTCTAATATAGGCCGGAGACTACACTATATCAACACAGGAACAGAAAAAGTGAGAGATGTTTAGTGAAAGAATTTCGAACAAGGATCTCATTGGACATAGCTCAACCTATCAATAGTGAGGCTAGTCGATCTCACCTAACAGAAATACATTATAGGCATTTGTAAATAGAATGGAAGTTATGCAATGGGGAGAATAAGGAAAAGGTGATACGCGCTGAAACTGGGATACATTATAGGAGACGATAAAAATGCAAAATTCGGGAAAAATCCTAGGAATGGCTTTAATGTCTTATCCTCAAATGAATAAATACAAACCATTAAACAAGCTCTATAGCAATATGGTCCAATATCAGGCGGAGACTACACTATATCAACACAAGAACAGAAAAAGTGGGAGATATTTAGTGAAAGAATTTCGAACAAGGATCTCATCGGACATAGCTCAACCTATCAATAGTGAGGCTAGTCAATCTCACCTAACAGAAATACATTATAGGCATTTGTAAACAGAATGGAAGTTATGCAATGGGGAGAATAAAGAAAAGGTGATAAGCGGTGAAACTGGGATACATATGCTTGTCCAACAACAGCTTCCAAATATGAATGACTGTATTTGGCATCAAATTAGGTCTGACAAAGATTGGCAAGCATATATTTTGTGGCTAGACACACACACAAAAATCCTAAAACCTAAAGTACTGCAGAGAAAAGGATGTTCAGGGCCACCTAAATGTTCTTGTTGTTGGTAAAATGGCGGGGATATAGATGATACCTTATTTCAGTACCAAAATGCTATCTGATTGTGGTTGAGAATAACTTCTTTAGTTCAATGAAAAATGGCCAAATTGCTGAGACATAAGACAAAAGCTTGGGCATTGGAAGAGGTGGAAATTTCACAGTAACATATTGATTTTTCTCTGGGAAACCATTACCTTTATACCACTTGTGCAATCTTGAAAGAAATAAGAGAATATTATGGGATAATTCCAAGCATATGAAACACAAGCCAAATCTCATTTGGATGAATACAAGGCAGACATTTGTAGCCACATGTAAAGGTAGACAAGGAAGAGGAGCACAGCTCTTGTGAAGGCGCAATATTCCAAACATCATAGATTCCACACAATTATAGAATGACACCTAAGGGTATAACTATCACCAAAGCCCAATGGAAGCTACCTCCATAGGGATACCGCAAGATCATTTTTTATGGTTCAGCAATATGATAACCTGGCCTGGCATGGGTGGCTGGAACCATACAGGGAAATTAAGATCAAAATATAGCATCCTATGCAGATAATCTCAACATAGCCACAATTTTGAATTAACAAAGCAGGCATCCACAATACGCTGTGTAAAACAAAGTCTCGCATGTCACTCTGGAAGAATATTCACATTAGTTGTAAGATTGTTGACAGGGAAGTCCAAGATCGAACAAGTGTTGTGGAAAATAAGGAATATTACACATACAAGAACGGGTTGAAGGTCCTATCCTCAAATGAGCAAAGACAATCCATTAAACAAGCTCTACAGCAATATGGTCTAATATCAGCAGGAGACTACACTATATCAACACAGGAACAGCAAAAGTGGGAGATATATAGTGAAAGAATTTCAAACAAGAATCTCATCAGACACATAGCTGAATCTATCAATGGTGAAGCTACTCAATCTGACCTAGCAGGACCACATCACAGGCATTTGTAAACAGAATGGATGTTATGCAATGGGGAGAATAAGGAAAAGGTGAAACTGGGACATGCGTGCTTCTCCAACAACAGCATCCAAATATGAATGACACCATTTAGCATCAAATTTGGTCCAACAAAGCCTGGGCAGAAAGCGAATATTTTATGTGGCTAGCCACATACAAAAATCCTAACACCTGAACTACTGCAGAGAAAAGGATGTTCAGGGCCATCTAAACATTCTCTTTGTCAACAAAATGGTGAGGTATAGAGCATATCTTATTTCAGTGCCAATTTACTATCTGATTGTGGTTGAGAATAATTTTTTTAGTTCAATGAAAACTGGCCAAATTGCTCAGACATAAGACGAGAGCCTGTGCATTGGAAGAGGAGGAAATTTCACAGTAACACATCAATTTTCTCTAGGAAACCATTCTGTTTTACCACAGGTAATCGTGAAAGATATAATTGACATTCTGGAATGATTCCATGCATACAAAAAATACTCCAAATCTCATTTGGATGAATACAAAGAAGACGTTTGTAGCCACATGTATGTAGACAAGGAAGATGCACACAGCCCTTGTGAAGGTAAAAAAATCCAAACATCGTAGATTCCATACAATTATAGAATGACACCTAAGAGTAACTATCACCAAATCCAAATGGAAGCTACCTCTGCAGTAATATCTCAAGATCGATTTTTATGTTCAGCAAAATGAAACCCTGGTCTAGCAAGGGTGGCTGGACCATACAGAGAAATAAAGATCAAAATATATCACTCTAAGCAGCTAATCTCAACATGGCCAGAATTAACAAAGCAGAGATCCACAATATAACATCGTAGATTCCAAACAAATATAGAATGACACCTAAGAGTAACTATCACCAAATCCAAATGGAAGCTACCTCTGCAGTAATATCTCAAGATCAATTTTTATGTTCAGCAAAATGAAACCTCAGCCTAGCAAGGTTGGCTGGAACCATACGGATAAATAAAGATCAAAATATAGCACTCTAAGCAGCTAATCTCAACATAGCCAGAATTAACAAAGCAGAGATCCACAATGTGTTGTACAAAACAAAGTCTCACACATCATTCTGGAAGGAGATTCACATTAGCTGTTAGATTATTAACGGGGAAGTTCAAAATCAAACAAGTGTCATGGAAACCAAGGAATCTTACATATACAAGACATTTGTTAACAAAAGGATGCATTGTATCCAAGCATATCAATCCCCAAGATCTACTTAAAAATGCTTAACTCTAAAATATCGTTGGACTGCTAACGTTGGTCAGTATTGAATGGGGGGCGTCGATCCTCACAAATTTATCAAGCTCTTCAACACTGGACACTCTCATAAAAGAGGGCATTTCCATAATAAAAAAGAGATGAAACTCCCAACACAATCTTCATCAAAACAGCACTGAACTCCCAATTTGAGCTGACCTCCCAAGTAGTGAGAATCAACATCAACCTTCAAACAAAATCTATACCGTGGCCCCCAAGGAATTTGGGGATCACAATCCATCTAAGCACCCAGAAATCCCATGCTCTAAAGTCGATTGCAGCCAGAGTAAAAAGGATGTTATATTCAATCCACTCTCTCAGCCCTCGACTTCCATACATGTTTGCCACTTCATGACATTCAATAGACTTCCTGACAGCATGAAAGGCAACAGGGAGGTCCACTGACTCTATGGTCTAACTGCACCCCCAGCAGACAGCATGCCATTTGACAATTTATTCTGCAGTTTCTAACAATTTCTGGGGAGATCGGATAGAGTGTTTAATAGAAAACTCTAGATATTCCGCTTTCAGACATTATAAGTTATAAGTCGCCTCCTCATTGCAAATGACACCGACTCATTTTACGGTTACGTACCTCCATGATCACTAAACAAGGGCAAATATTTTATCTTGCAGCATCAGCCTGCATCAACTGTAACTACCACATTGGTAACTCCATCATCGAACATTTTGACTCACAACCAAATGAATTAATGAGGCAGCTTTGAGAAATTAAGGCTGGGAGCCAAACATTGGAATACTGTTTGAAAGTGCTGGAACAGATCCTTGTTGACAGCCATAATTTCACAACTGAGAAAATGAAAGACATCTTGGACCAGATTGAGGAAGTCCATGAAAGAAGAACTAGGATCCACAATGTGGGAGCAGTAAATGGACGAGGCAAACCAACAAAAGTCTTTTTTTCTAACAGTGGAGAATCCTTGCATATTTCCAGTCCTTGAAGATTTCCCCAAATCACTTATTCAAGAATTAAGAACCCATAATGCAAACATCAGAAATGAATGGAATGAGAGGTGCAGATTTTGCATGCTATTTATCTAATTTTTATTTATGACAATGCAATTCTGCATGCCTTCTGATTTCAAGCCACTGATAAGAGTCTCCATTATCATATTTTAATTTCTTCTTAGTTGTGTCATTTTATGGAGTTTCCTTTTAAGGAATCTCATTGCCAGCTAAACATTTTTTTGCTCAATGTATTGTTTCTGGGACTCATAATGCCGTACTTTGGAGTTCTTATCATCCTTAGTATGCCAGTTGTTAAAAACACTGTCCCAAATGTTACTAGTTTATTTTATTAGGGATCTGGTTATGAGCTATGATCCTGAGATATATGCTGAATGTGGACTTTCTGGAGATCATTGAGCATCGATAATTCTGTAATATGTTTTTGTACTAGCTTTAACCTATACTGCTATAATATAAAATATTATTTTCCTTTAGCAAAACAAATGATTGCCATTATATTCATTCATACAATTTTGTGTTCACTAAGATTGTCTATGCTCTCTATGATTAATTGTTAAAATGTTCCATAAAACATGAACTTGGAAGAAAACCATCCTAAGAGAGTGATGTTGCCAAATCAGAATGATAGAAATAAAAGTAATCTATAGTTTAGTGACAGTGCTTGTTTATTTGTATGTAGACATTAGTTACCATGCTACAAGGGCACTTGCTTACCATGTGATTTTGCATTACAAGCCTTTTTGTTGTTAGCTTGTTGAGCAATTTTGGAGAAAATCTGCAGACACCATGAAAATTTGGCATGAAATTAAATGAGTACAGTTACAAAAATTTAAGCATTAACCAAGTAATAGATGCATAGCAATGAAACAGAGTTGCTTCTTTCATTTCTTCCTAATCTTGATATTTATGAAAATAAACATGTCATTTTTTCCCAATGTTTTACTTCGGTATATGAATTTTTAGAGATGAAAGGAATTGAGAAAGCTGTAGAAACTTTGTTGTAGAGATGCATAGTCAAATTAAATTGTGTTCTTTAGCTATGGGCCAATGGCTTCAAAGATATCTCAATGGCCCCTCAACAGTTTTCACTAAAATTCCAACCATATTTGAAGTGCACTTCCTGAGTAAATTTCAAGTAAATTTATCATATTTGAGTTTTATGGATCATCTTCTAACCACAAAAATCCACATTGTTCAACCTCTAGTATATTATTAAAATTTGTATTGTTTAACCATTTTTAAAACTAATAAGCAACCCAAAATTGTTCATGTCGTCGAATCCAGTTACGATGAAGTCAGACAACCAGAAGAGGGGCCCAGGGCAACTAAAATAAGAAAGGATGTCCATGAAGAAAGGATCAAGAGATATTTTTAGGATTTCTAAGAATGAAAAATGTCCTATTGGGACATACAAGTAGGGTGGATCAAGTTGCCCTTTTGGGATAACTAGGAAAAGGGAAACACGGCCCTTAATATGCAAAATGTTGTAAGAAATTTGCGGGCAATTAAAATAATGTAGAGGAAATATTGATGAGTCTCAAGTTAGAGTTAAACTTTATCAAGAAAAACACAGGACAATCATTTGAAATAGAAAATAAAGTTTTCCTACTAGTAAAAACAAGCACCTTGTTATGAACTGCCAAATGTACAATAACATCCCCTAGATATTGTGGACCCTTCACAATATTAAAGAAAATTAATGAAGTAGCACACAGATTTGAACTTCCAACTCATTTCAAAATGCAACCGATATTCCATAATTTTAATAATTAATTTGCCCATCAGCACAATCTGCATGATCCCAGCTTCTTTCACATGCATTTAACAACTATGTGTAGGTCAAGTAGATGACCTACCCGAGCATCATTTAGTCAATTTCACTTCTCCAAGCCCCCAATGAGAACCTAAAGCAAAAGTACCAGCAATCTGACATCACCCCAGCATTAACCAGATCTGTGCTAGTGTTGAATTTTGCAACAGCACTGACTTTTGGGTGTTTTCACTACCATAATTGCTACCTTTGACTAAGCTGACAACATACAAGGACAAATTTGTTGTGCATTGACCAACTGCGATGATTTTGATCAGAATCCATAGCTTTGAGCTGCTTTACCCAAGTTGAATTTTTCTAGTATCAAGTTGAACGGAGGACTTTATACTTTAATTGTGAAATACATTTAATATTGTACTTGCAGGGTGGACTTTCAATTTTTTACTGAAATGTATAATGCTTTAGTACTAAAGCCAAACAATCCTAGAAAAGGGCTGTCAATGATGCCTGCATTTAGTGGATGATTATGGACCCAACCAATTCCGAAAAGAGGTGGTTGATGATGCCCATGTTCAATAGATGACTAATGAGTGACCCGATCCTAAAAAGTGCCGTTGATGATGCCCAAGTTAAATGGATGAGTGATGAGCCAACCATGTTGGAGCTTGCACACACACAACAAACGACACGATTGATACAAATGTATATGTTCTCTTTTATTCCTCAATAGAATATTCTATGTACAGATCATGGATGCAACAGTATAAAAGGACTTTAGGCACGCAAAGAATCATCGATTGTTCCTCGTGTACTGGGCAAATGTGTACATAGAAATGGCTACTGTGGGGGAAAGGTGGAAAACAGTTGGCAACAACCGTCCATGCTACTTCCCTTGCCTAACATCTCACTAATGCAAACAAATAGCATTTCCTTGTTTTATTTATAAAATTCCAAAAGTAAAATAAGAAAAAGTAAAAATTATAACATCTAACGTCAGACTAGGTCAATAATTAACATAGCGAGAAAAAATTCTCTATAGCACAGTCCAAAAAATAACAAAAAAGATTAGAAATTACAAATACCATTACATGTTTTAAAAGAAAAAGAAAAAACATTAGAAGAGAGAGGGCAGGGGTGGGGAAAGGCAAAACAAAAAATAAGTCGTTTAACATCTTAACATGTAAATTCACTAGGATTTTGAGGGAACTCTGATTGACCTTATGACATAATTTTAAGTTGAAACACATTATCATGCAGAAGCGTACAAAAGTTCCTCTGAAAGTCATTGTTTTAATAACCAAGAAAGAAATACAATACAGTACTTCAAATTACATATCAAAATATTAAAAAAGCAAACCTCAAACATAGCTGATGGAATGAGGGAAAACAACTTACTCAACCATGCCTGTAGTAGGAATGTCCTCTAATCTCACTGTCACCAGAACAACCAAGAATGTGGATGTGCCATGCCAGCATAAGACCAACCTATTAGTTTGTAAGGAGTGTCAGTGGTGTATGTGGCTTGTGACATAATTAAGCAACTCGGTGTCCAGTCAGGAGACAACTTCCTCCAAGGAATTTGATAAGTATCCTTTTTCTTAAAGTTTCTCCCATCCACAAAGGAAATGTAATGCCCCGCCCTGTGATACAAGGCTTTTATGGGATATCATCCTTATCCTTGACTTATTTGGCTTTGTGTGTGTGTGTACAGTGAATAATCTGCACTGTAAACATGACTATGGCATAGCAAAAGGGCTAGTGCGATTTATATTTTTGATCACGAAAACGTGTTTAACTTGTGGTTTGTGTGGTGTTTTTCTAGGAGGGTCAATGACATGAGTTTCAAACTTCACTTCGATAAATAAAAAGGTTTTACCTTTTCTCCCACTCTCCAGAATAATCATGGTCATGAGAGACTATATGCTTGATAATTAAGGACTATTATTTGAAAGACAAAAATATTAGTTCATGATGATCTAACTGTTGACAATTTTGCCCCACAGATCAAATTGTCATCCCTACTATTCGGAACTCTGCATATTGTGCCAGTTTGTCTTGTGAATCAGTTTTGGGTACTGAATAATGAAAAGGAAAAGGTTTTGCAAAGTTCAATCAAGCCTAAATGCATACCTACAGCCACCTAAGGAGCCATCTACAGCAAGGTATCAGCCAAGGAAAGAGCCTACAGCGAGGTAAACTTTTTGTCATTCAAAGGATTCGAAGGGGCGTTCTCGTTTTCAGATTTGGCAATGTCCACCTACAGCCATCCTTAAGGCGAGTGTTTTCTTTCAGACACCTATGGAATACAGGTTTGTTTTTCAGACTTACAACGACTATTCTCTTTCCCAAGTGTTTTCTTTCCAAAGTGTTGACTTCTCAAAATTTTGTCGGGCTAAGAGATGGACAATTTCCTCGGACTTTTTGTCCAAGGGAAAAGATTTTTCAAAGGACTTAGGAGAAGCCCGAGAGAATTTCAAAGGGACAATTTACAAAGTATTCAATTCCTTCGAACTTTTGGTCCTAAGGAATTAAGGAGACAGAAAATACAAAGATGTGGAAAACATAAAGTCCGAGGGAAATAGAAACAATGGAAGAATTCCGAAAGAATTCAAGAAGGGCAAGAAACAAAGAATTCAAGGGAGATAACTGTTGATGCTATGGATTGCACCCTTGAAAAAAGGCTTGGCTTCTCTCTTCCACGTGGCACAATGGAGACTCCCCTCTTGTTGTGGGTTTGGCAAAACTGAGGGGAGAATCTCTAGATAAGGGCTAGCTCCCTTTGATGCATCTCTGAGGTCTTTCACTACTACTGCTAACAATGGGGGGGGGAGAGGCGGGTGAAAAGGAAGAAAGATATAACCAAAACAGAAATTATCTAAATGGTGATGCACCAAATGATGTTGATCTACTCAGCTATTTTATCACTTCAGACCAGAAGGGGGCAAACAAAAACTTTATTTGACAGAAAGACCAGACTATAGGGAGCTTTAACAAGGGGCTTAATGAAGACACACAGAGAATGAACTTACCACAGAGGTTGTAGAAAACACACTGTCAGATAACTACTCTTCTGTCTCTGCACTCCAGATGTAGCACTTCTTGTTAACCTGCAGAAATGGTGTTTTGGCTACACTAGGTATGTTGGTGTCAATCTGTGAAAGCATCAAGCTAAAATGGACTGAGCACAGAATTGATACACAGACACACTCAAAAGTATAACCAGCCGAATAGAGGTAAAACACATTCTTATTGATCAAAGGTAAAATTTTGGCAAGGCTTCGCCTTACAAAATGAGAGATATCTTCCTCTTTTGAGAGGTTACAATATATAGCATCAAGAAAAAGACTTCGACGCTTTCCAAGAATAGGTGACCCATACTACGTTGAACACATTGGAAAGAAGAAACTACTGAAGGAACCATGTTGTGGATGTCGCAAGTCTTGACTTTGGTGCTTAACCCGTATTAAATGTCACTGCAAGAGCATGGGTCGCTTTGTCTGTTTGAATGACAAACCGCTTCTCAATGAAGTTTACGTGACTATCTGCTCATTAATGTTGAATGAGGAAAAAAGGCCACTCTATTGGAATGCCCGCGCTCCCCTTGGTGGCCACTTGGTGGAGACTGTTTCATCCGTTGCAATAACTTCTTGTGCCGACGTTTTCTGTGCCACCTGGACTATTCTATTTGCTCCTGCACTTGGCTTTTGTCCTTGTCCTAGCTCTTTGGCCCTCGAGGCTATCTTCTGTCATTTCTTGGCTCTTCGGGCTCCTTTCTCAGTTGATGCATCCCATCAAAATTGACGTCTGCGGGCCTGTCACTATTCAAAAACCAACGGCTATTTTGTTGCCTTGAATTTGACAATCGCGCGCCAGTCACCGGATGTTTGAACTCCAATGGCTAGTTCACTATGTTAAGATTGACGTGCTTGGGCCCGTCATCCCTTTGGTTATTCCTTCAGCCCTTTGCAAGCGAACCTTCCCAAAGGGAAGGTGTCCCTTCGAAAAAATGAAAAAGGTCCCTTTTTGGTCATTGATAGTCCCCCACAAGGGCACTTGCCCTTTAGGCTCCTTCGGGATCCCTTGTCTTTTCAATTCCTTCGGACATTTTGCTCGAAGGAAAACCTGCCTTCATGTCTTGGACTTTTTCTTTGTGAATTTCTTCGGACAAAATGTCCAAAGGAATTCCTTCAGGCATTTTGTCCGAAGGAATTCACCCTTGGTTCTACATGGATTTTTTTCGGACAAAAGTCCGAAGAAATCCTGTCTTTTTGCTTTGTCATTTCTTCCGAAGGAAAACTTCCCTTTCGGCCTTCTCTTTGATCTCTTTTCAAAATGTGTTCCCTGCCCTCCGCAAGGGCACCTTGGGTCCAAAATGTCCTTCGGAACCTGCTTGAACGGCCCCATTTGGCACCTTCCTACCCTCCGCAAGGGCACTTGCCCTTCGGAGTGTTTATAAAAGATTTGCATTTCTTTAAAACTGGCCCAATCCTTTGAAATAAAAGGCATGCCCGAGGTAATTTTCTAAAGCGAAACAAGCCTCAGAGCAACCCAAAACCTACAAGACTCAAATCACTCAGCTCTTTCATGGAACAAGCCTACAACAAAGGGAAAAAACCACGATTGCAGCAAGGTGAAGGCATCAAAGACTAGGACAGCAAGGAAAGAAAGGGAGACCAATTTTTTGGCCTGCAGGAGCAAAAATAGTCAACAATTTGGCGATTCACAAGGGAAGCATCGCTGCTATGCTAAAGAAGACTGATAGCCTCAAAGTCCATTGGGCATGGAGTCAAGATGCAGCTTGAAAAAGTTAGCAACAGCCTTCTAAAGACCTATGAACCAACAAAGCTTTACCTCAAGCAACAAAGAAAAAACAACACACAATCAAGGCTAAAAAACACTACACCTATGCAAACAACATTTAGGGAAAACAAAGACAACTGAAAGCAAACTATTATGTACAGCTAACAAGATATATTTGCCTCCTTCCTGGATCAAAGGGAAAAAATTTCAAGCCTCCATGGCAAGAAAACTTATGGTGCCAGACAAGTGACTGAATGGAATGGAGACTTGGTGACTTGCCCTTCTTGCCTGCCACCTTGATGGGCTTGTATCTGAGTGGATCAGGGACAAACATGTCTCCAACATCTATGTATTCACTTTGCCCCTTGAAACCTGATTCATGTTGACCCCTCATGTTGGTGTATTTCATCAAGAAATCAATGGCTGCTAGCTTATCACCATGAGCCTCATTTAGCTCATAGCCCCCTTGACATGCATCATGGATCGACTTGTTCCCTTCTACCTCATTGAAGACCCTGTCAAACTAATCTTCTACTTCATCATGGCTTTCTTGAAGAAGGGTGTCTGTTGTGATGTCTGAAATGAGATCACAAACTACTTGTTTATCCCACGGAACGTCACCTTCTTGCTCAAAGCTCTCTTCTTCAAAGCTTTCAACAAGATGGAAAGGCCTCTCCCTTTCTTGCTTAAAAACAAGAGTCTCTAGTTGTTCCAAGACATGCTCCTGATCCTCCTCCAACTCGAGTCCCATGGCATGGTCATTCTCTTCATCAAAGCAACAAGGAAGTTCATCAAACAAGGGAGGAGAGAGCTCACCATGCTTACTTTCCTCATCATCCATTGTTGAAAGATAAAGTTTGTCAACCTCTTCTTCATATTGCTGGAAAATCCGCATGTATGCATGACCTGTGTCTTCTCCATTGTTGATGATGTTTTCAAAGGGAGCATCCATGATGATCTCATCCTCATTGTCACTCATGATAGCCTCTTGGACAGCTGCAAATTTAATCCTCTCTTCTTCACTTGCCTCTTTCAAAACAGGTTCCTCTTTGAGAAAGAATGGAGTGGAGGGTTGATGGACAGACTCATGTGGAAGAGGAGGCAATCCTTGAGCTAGAATCGAATGATTCTCTTCCTTCCATTTGGCCAGCACTTCATCCACATCAGATGTGGCTTGATAGCTCTCTTGAAGGAGTGTAGATGGGGTGTGTTCAGACATGAAATCTACTGTTTGGTATAAACCGTCCATCACACCCTGGCTAAGGAATCTCATTCTGGACTCCAACTCTATAATTTGCCTGGCTATATTCTCTTGGGAGAGCCTTTCTTGGAGATCATGAGAATCACCATGAGCAAGAGCAGCTTCACCATTCCCAAGGCCCTGAGTTGGTCCATCGTATTCCCTCCTCCAACCTGGAATATTGACATCATGTTGAAAGACTTGAGGAGGTTGAGGAAGACTAGGAAGAGACTGTTGATGCATAGGAAGAATTTTCTGAAGAGAGACGTGTTGTTTTTTAAAAGGCATAGGATGATTCCCTTCAAAGGAGGATTCACAATCTAAAGAATTGAGAAGGTTCATTTCCATGGGAGGTTGCTCTAATGCCTTTTGATGTTAAAAAGCTAGGTGCAAGGGATTAAGAGCAGGAGTGGTTACTGCATCAGATGAGCTAGAGTGAGCAAATGCTATTTGGTAGAAAGGATTTGGTGCACAAGAGGGGACTTTCTTTAGAATAGGAGGGGGCTGCTTTGGAATGGGAGAAGGCACACAAGGCTGATTGCCTTGAATGAATGGACTCTCCCATTTTGCTACTTCCTCCTTCATGGATTGCAAGCCCTGAGCTTGCCTAAACAAGCACTCCTCTTTGTACAGAAGCTCTTGTTGATATCTATTATGCTCCTCCAATCTGTTTATCTCCATCACTTGCTTCTCAAACTCCAGCATTACTTCTTTTACACTAGGTGAAGGGCAACCAGGAGAGCTGCTTGAGGTGATTCCATGAACACCCTGAGCTTGATCAAAGTTATATGAAGGAACACAAGGCCCATGTTGCTGAGCAATGGAATTATACATACCAAAATGTGATTTTTTGATGGCACCAAAACTGCTTAACCAGTTGATTCAACTCGGAGTCGCCATTGGTGTTGGTTGAAATGCCTACAGAGGCTAATTGGTTGAAGAACACACCAAAAAATCCTTCAACTCCTCGAACAAACGACTCCCACTAGGCATGCCAAAAATTGTTGACACTGTGAATTGCACCCTTGAAAGAAGGCTTGGCTTCTCTCTTCCACGCGGCACAATGGAGACTCCCCTCTTGCTGTGGGTTTGGCAAAACTAAGGGGAGAATCTCTAGATAAGGGCTAGCTCCCTTTGATGCATCTCTGAGGTCTTTCACTACTACTGCTAACAATGGGGGGGGTGAAAAGGGAGAAGGATATAACCAAAACAGAAATTATCTAAACGGTGATGCACCAAATGATTTTGATCTACTCAGCTATTTTATCACTTTAGACCAAAAGGGGGCGAACAGACACTTTATTTGACAGAAAGACTAGACTATAGGGAGCTTTAACAAGGGGCTTAATGAAGACACATAGAGAATGAACTTACCACATGGGTTGTAGAAAACACACTGTCAGATAACTACTCTTTTGTCTCTGCACTCCAGATGCAGCACTTCCTGTTAACCTGCAGAAATGGTGCTTTGGCTACACTAGGTATGTTGGTGTCAATCTACAAAAGCATCAAGCTAAAAATGACTGAGCACAGAATTGATACACAGACACACTCAAAAGTATAACCAACCAGATAGAGGTAAAACGCATCATGATTGATCAAAGGTAAAATTTTGTCAGGGCTTCACCTTACAAAATGAGAGATATCTTCCTCTCTTGAGAGGTTACAATATATAGCATCAAGAAGAAGACTTTGGCGCTTTCCAAGAATAGGCGGTCCATACTGCATTGAACACATTGGAAAGAGGAAATTGTTGAAGGAACCATGCTGTGGATGTCACAAGTCTTGACTTTGGTGCTTAACCCGTATTAAATGTCACTGCAAGAGCATGGGTCGCTTTCTCTGTTTGAATGACAAACCGCTTCTCAATGAAGTTTACGCGACTGTCTGCTCATTAATGTGAAATGAGGAAAAAGGGCCACTCTATTGAATGCCCGCGCTCCCCTTGGTGGCCACTTGGTGGAGACTGTTTCATCCGTTGCAATAACTTCTTGTGCCGACGCTTTCTGTGCCACCTGGACTATTCTATTTGCTTCTGCACTTGGCTTTTGTCCTTTTCCTGACTCTTTGGCCCTCAACGCTATCTTATGTCATTTCTTGGCTCTTCGGGCTCCTTTCTTGACCGATGCATCCCATCAAAATTGACGTCTGCGGGCCTATCACTAATCGAAAACCAACGGCTATTTTGCTGCTTTGAATTTGACGTTTGCGCCCCTATCACCGAACGTTTGAACTCCAACGGCTAGTTCACTATATTAAGATTGACATGCTCAGGCCCGTCATCCCTTTGGTTATTCCTTCAGCTCTTTGCAAACGAACCTTCCCGAAGAGAAGGTTTCCCTTCGAAAAAATGGAAAAGGTCCCATTTTGGTCATTGATAGTCCCCCACAAGGGCACTCGCCCTTCGAGCTCCCTTGTGTTTTCAATTCCTTCGGACATTTTGCCCGAAGGAAAACCTGCCTTCATGTCTTGGTCTTCATGTCTTGGTCTTTTTCTTTGTGAATTTCTTTGGACAAAATGTTCGAAGGAATTCTTTCGGACATTTTGTCCGAAGGAATTCACCCTTGGTTCTACATGAATTTTCTTCGGACAAAAGTCCGAAGAAATCCTTTGTCTTTTTTGCTTTGTCATTTCTTTCGAAGGAAAACTTCCCTTTCGGCCTCCTCTTTGATCTCTTTTCAAAATGTGTTCCCTGCCCTCCGCAAGGGCACCTTGGGTCCAAAATGTCCTTCGGACCCTGCTTGAACGGCCCCATTTGGCACCTTCCTGTGCTTTGGAGTGTTTATAAAAGACTTGCATTTCTTTAACACTGACCCATTCCTTTGCAATAAAAGGCATGCCCGAGGTAATTTTCTGAAGCGAAACAAGCCTCAGATCAACCCGAAACCTACAGGGCTCAAATCACTCAGCTCTTTCGTGGAACAGGCCTACGACAAAGGGAAAAAACCACGATTGCAGCAAGGTGAAGGCATCAAAAACTAGGACAGCAAGGAAAGAAGGGGAGACCGATTTTTTGGCCTGCAGGACCAAAAATGGTCAACAATAACGCAAAGCCCGCGGGAATTTGAAAGTAGAAAACTCGAAGGAAAGAATGATCATAACAGGAAATCGAAAAGAAATAGAGACAAAAGGGGATGCAAGACAAAAGTCCGCAGCCTGCAAAAAGTCTGCGAAAAATCCGAGACCAAAGGAAATCTGCAGATAACAAAGGAATAGCCGAAAGAATTAGGCTAGGTGGTTGAAACAGGATAATAGACCAAATATAGATAAGATTATCAGAAAATAGAATCCCGCCAAAAATAGACAAGCCACGAACAGGCCAGACCAAAATAAGAGAAAATACATGCAAGCAAAGGCTATTTTCGGTTGACTGGTCAAAGCTTTAGTTGACTGGTTGTTGAAGTCAAGCTCATCTCCGAGTCAAACTCGTGCTTTCAAACATTCCAACTCAGCTTCCAACATTTCAATTCGAGTTCTAATTTTAGCATGGCATGGATTTCATGCATGCTCTTGTTTATCTCGTGTTTTCAAACGATCAAACGGCTCAAGAGGTAGTCCATATTTATAGGTGGGCATAGCATTTTTGACTGATAAGAGTTTGACTTTCAACAAACTTACCGTCCATTTCCTCTAACGCCAAGGAGCTTCATGCAAGACAAATAGACTTTTTGTAAAGGCTGAGTTGGACGGATTTAGCCTCTCTCCGATTTTTTCGAATGCCAACTCTTCGCTGTTGTAATTTTCTATATAAGTTGGCTTTTCAGCCTTGAATTGTATCCCTCTCTTGGCAAGACCAGACTCTGTCATTGGTGAGCTGTGTAACCTCTTCAATCAATAGAAGGATTGTACTTTCAAATTTCAAGTGCTGGCATAGTGTGTATTCATTCAGCGATTTGCATATGTGGTAGATTTCTCTCCCTTCTCAAATTCTAATTCGTACCTAATTGCTAGCTTATCATATTATGCAGGTCATGTTCAGTGTTCTTATGTCTTTTGCTGACGCTATAAGTGGATGTTAGGTGGCTGCAAAGTGTCTTGTATCAGACCTCTCTCCATCGTTTTCCCTCATGTTTTGGTCATTGGATCGAACCTTCTCATGAAATATTTATGCATAGTGATCAATTGAAATCAAAGGTCTTCTTTTTCCCTTGTTTGATTCAGTGTTCAGGGTTCCAAGTAAAGTGGATCAACGTTTTGGTGTATCACCGTTATTAGGTAAGATTTCCCTTTCAAGTTTCTTTCTCCCTTTTCCATGGTAGATTCGCAGCACAGATAGAGATCCATTGATACATCTTACATGTACTAGCCTTCTCTGGAGGTTCTTCTCACCATTGAGGCACCCACCCTCATGAGAAGATCCCATTGTTTCAACCGGATAGAAGATTGACCATTTCATGCATGTCTTCGATTCAGTGTGCAGCTCCAGGTTGACAACACTAACCTTGCCTAACTTTCTCATCTCCAACTTAAGATTTAATGTGTGAGATTATGTATATGGTGAAATAAAATAGTGTTTTCATGATTTGATAATAATCTTACTTAGTAAATAATAATTATTATTATTATTTTTTTTTTAAATAATAATGAAGAAATTTTCTTGGTAAATCTTGTGGAGTACACATTTTTTAATTAATTTTGTTAGTCTTTGGTGGGCACATTTCTTGAGAAGAGGATAAAAACATAATATTTAAATGGGTTCAAATAAGTTATCTCGCGAATACAAAAAAAAACTATGGGTAGAGCACATTTTCAGGGAGGTTAATTAATTGGAAAGATTTTCATTTATGGTAGTTGGGTAAAAACTTAAATTTTACTACCCCTTTTTTATCATGCATCGGTTAGAATAATTTAAAAATAGTGATTTAATATTTTTTCTAGGCCTTGAAAGAGTATCATTTTGATTCAATTTTGGGGGAGAGTACCACTCTCTTGGTATTTAAAACTTTGCAATAAAAAAATATATTTATTTAAAACCTCCAGATGGGTGCAATTATTAGGTTTTGTCCCAAGGAAACACTTTCTTTTATAACTATTCCTTCCCTTCCCAATAAATGCAATGGGGATATATAGATTTTATTTAGAGACAAGAGCAAAGAATAAAATAATTTAGACCTGGATCTGCAAAAGGTAGCCATGGCATGAAGGAGGAGCTATGAAGGAGGATGCCCTGCCGGGGAGAAAAAGGGAGGCCAAGGAGAATGGCAAGCTATAGAAGTATTCAAACATGTTATCTTTGCCATTTGCAAACTCATGTTCAAACCATTTTGTTTACCCTAATAACTTTGTGTGGCCACATTAATGCATAGGTAGTGCTGGTAAGAGATTAAGTTGTCTATTCTTAATATATACATATAAAGAAGAATAAAATAAAATAATGTACATAAATGAGCTCAGTCAAATGTAGCCCATATGTGTTTTACTACAACATTGACATGATAAATGTTTTTAAAAAAAATCCCTTAAACGGTTGAGCTTAGCCATGGCTCTGTGTAAAATAGCCAATTTATAAGGCCACACTTGGTGCATTGGCAACTATGGAAAATCCATTAATTTAACATATTTTATAAGCGTTGTGGAGCTTTACTATAGGAATTTTATTAAATAATTTTCTTGATACTATTATATATAAAATATGTAAAATATCTTACCAAATTTATTTACATTATTTTATCTAAATAAATAATAGTTACACTGGTAAAATAGTTACATTATTTTATCAACCATGGAGATGGAGTCTTTTAAATCTTGATTTTTACTAGAGTGGAAGCATGAACGGTTAGGGTAGTGTAAAATGGTCAGCACCCAATGCTAATATAACTATTTCATCTGATAGTTTTACTAAAAATAAAATAAATCTTTAATTCTCATTAGTCTTTATTGAGTTGCTTCATATTTTATTTTCTTTCTACGAGGACTATTATTGATAATCTTCTTTAGAGTAGTGGAGCTACAGATTAACCAGTGGTGACTCTTTTAGACATGGATGTGTGTAGGTTAATTATAACACCTTTATTTTTTTTTGATGTGTGAATGTATCTTCTTTGTTTTAGGAGGACTTTAATATCTTGTGATGTATGTGTCTATTTTCTTCTGCCATAGTATTAATTCTTTATTATGGGTAAAAGTTAATTCTTAGTCATTTATTTAGCTATTTTAAATGTTGGAAATATAATTATATTTTTTGGTGGGCTGTAATAAATATTGATACTTGTGCTTTATAGTGAAAAAAAACTTTACTATATAAGATAAAGATTATGTATAATTGATGGGTGAATTATAATTTTGGTTGTGATAATTTTACTTTTAATTACCATGTTGGAATATTTGGTGGGTGAATTATAAGTTTATTGCGGTAATCTTATTTACTTTAAATAAAAGAATTTAGTTATTTAATTATCATGATGAAATAATTGATGGGTGAATTATAATTTTGGTTGTGATAATTTTACTTTTAATTACCATGTTGGAATATTTGGTGGGTGAATTATAAGTTTATTGCGGTAATCTTATTTACTTTAAATAAAAGAATTTAGTTATTTAATTATCATGATGAAATAATTGATGGGTGAATTATAATTTTAGTTGTGATAATTTTATTTATTTTTAAATAAAAGAATTTAGTTACCATGTTAGAATATTTGGTGGGTGAATTATAAGTTTGTTGTGATAATCTTATTTACTTTAAATAAACGAATTTAGTTATTTAATTACTATGATGGAATAATTGATGGATGAATTATAATTTTAGTTGTGATAACTTTATTTATTTTTAAATAAAAGAATTTAGTTATTAGAATATTTGATGGGTGAATTATAAGTTTGTTGTGGTAATCTTATTTATCTTTAAATAAAAGAATTTAGTTATTTAATTGGAATATTTGGTGGGTGAATTACAAGTTTGTTCTGGTAATTTTTTTTACCTTTAAAAAAGAATTTAATTATTTAATTACCATGCTCAAATATTTAGTGGGTGAATTATAATTTTGGTTGTGATAATTTTATGTACTTTTAAACTAAGTAGCCAATACAGGTACGGGTACAACTGTCAGGTACATGGATACGTGGGATTTTTTTGGAGGGGTTTGAGTACGGCCGTACAAAAATATATTAAAAAAATTTAAAATATAAAAATATAGCCATATAAGCAAAATTAACAACATAATATGCATAGAGGAAACATAATAAGTTAAATAACCACAAAAAATACTAATAATTTGATGCCAAATATCATAATATTCAATTGTCAAATGTAGATTACTCTTATTACAAGTACATAGTGCAAATGTTACAATGTATGGACAAAAATAAAGACAAAAAAATGCACTCTCTGCATTTTGGTAAACATTACAATGAGATGACCTGGGGTTAAATCAACTTAAGACCATGTCATGTTCTCTTCTTTGAGCTTATTCACAGGTTGAGCTTTCGTATTATCCCTGTGCAAATGATCTTACTGTATATACTACACCAAAATAGTCCTGGAGAACCATATTTTTGGGACATAGAGGATAACCAAAACCAGACATTATTGATTTCAACCTCTCCCTCATCTTGATCATGTTACAGACATTTATTCTCTTTATTTTTGCAAGGCTGAAACACGATCAAATAACTGGAAGACTTGCTGACTTGCTCTGGCAACCTTCATAGTTGTTATATAAAGCCCTAATAAAGAAGATACAGATGAATCAACTAAGGCTCATATTTTGAAAACACAGTCAACCATTGAAACAACAAGAGTGAACAAATATGCAATGGGAGGAAAAAATGCAATGAAAGGTAAATGTGTTATCTTTTGATAAAATGAGTGTGATTCATGCTTTTAGGGTTGCAAATGCACTTTAAAATATTTTTAAATGTTTTTTGAGGTCCATATTTGACTTTGACTAACGAAATAAGGAGGAAAAAAATATATGATTTTTTAAATTTTTTGGGGTGATACGCTAGCCCTACACCTAGGGTACACCCTAGCCCCTGCGGGTACAGTCGGGTACATCTAAAGACGTACTCGGCCATACCCACCGAGGTTGGGACGTACCCTAGATGTAGGGCCGATGTACCGCCCCCTGTACCCGTATCCAAATGCCGCGTGCGTACCCGTACCAAGTGGGGCATAGGGGCGTATCCGATAACATAGATTTTAAATAAAAGAATTTAGTTATTTAATTATGGAATATTTGCCTAATGAATTTTAATTTATTGTGGTAATCTTATTTACTTCTAGATAAAAGAATTTAGTTATTGGGTGAATTATATTTCTTGTTGAGGTAATTTTATTCACTTATGAAGTTAATTGTTTTTTTTTTTTTTTTTTAAAAGTAGAAATTAATTAATTATTCTACAGGGAGGGGAATTTAATTAATTTAAACATTCTTATAATAAGTTTAAAATTTATGAATTTGTATTGACAATATAAATTAGACTTTTTGAATAATTAGATAGATGTACATAATTATTGACAAGTTTTTCCTTGGGATTAGTTGAACTTGCAATGAGCCTTAATTTTACTTCGAAAATATTGTTAACAATTAGCTTCAGGGTAAGTTGAATGACAATCTGTCCACTTGTCTACCTTAGTAATGATTTAAGCATTAGGAGGTTGTCTATGACAGGGATAACATGCCAGCTATATACTAACCCTATTTTTGTTGACATTTTAATGCAAGGTTCAGCATGAAGCCTGATCATTTGATAAAGAAAATTAGGGCTTTACCTACAATTTTGTTGAAAAAATCTTTGTACCTTTTTGTATTGTTTATATAATTGAATTGAATTGAATTGTATGGAGCAATGTAAATGATGTAAGTTACCCTCGAATACCATGTAGTCATTAAGTTGAAATTAGATCATGATGTTAGGTTGTAACATGTTTTTTTTGCCTTTTAAATATAAATGATATAAAATAAGGGTAAAATTTATTATTGTGCTCACCTTAAGTTTTGTTTAATAACAAATGTTTTAATGGGAAGTATGGCATCAATAGTAAATAATATGGAGAAAAATAAGTATGAGAGAATAAATATTAATGCTTAGTAAATTATTAGAATTGTTGAGAGAAATGATTATAATGTTTATAGCATTATATGGGTAAAAGATAGAGTAAATTAGATGCAATAAATAGATGTGTTGAAAAGCAGGATAATATGGGCACATGTTAAATATATATAAAAAATTTATATATAATTTATTTAACATATGAATGAAGTGTAGTTGATATCATGAAATGGTAGTAGAAGAGTAAAAATATTTATTAAACAATTCTATATATGTTAGGCTCTGCAAGAGTTTTACTTTTACCGTTTTGCTAAAGACTTAAGGGGGTTGTACGAGGACTTGATTAACTTAAGAAGTTGGATATGGAACAAAACCTATGCTGTCCTATCTCTTTGAGAAAACCTGTATTATTTATTGACCAAGAGTCTTAACTTAATGATCAATGCCTTTATTCTTGCTTATCAATAATTGTGATCTATTGTTTAATTATGCTTGGAAAGAAGCCCTTGAAAGGGAATTAAAATGATAAACTTGTCTTAGAGTGTCAAACATATTATTATCTTGATAAGTGTTGACGTTGTAGATTGCACCCTTTAAAAGAAGACTAGGCTTCTTTCTTCCACGCGGCACAATGGAGACATTCCTCTCACTGTGGGTAACAAGTTTGAAGTATGAATCTCTAGATTAAGGGCTAGCTCCCCTTGATGCACCTTGAGGTCCTGAACTTCCACTGCTAACAATGGGGGGGTGAAAAGAGAGAAGGATGCTACAAAAGCAAAACCTAACTAAAATGGTGATGCACCAAAATGATTGATCTACTCATCTTTTATCTACACTTTACACCAAGAGGAGCGAACAGACACCTCATTTGAACAAGAGATCAGACTGCATGAGCGTTTTAACAAAAGGTTTGATGAAGGTATAATGAAGAAGAACCTACCATAGGTGCTCCAGAGGCACACTGTTGGATGGTTGCTCCCTTGCACCTATACTCCAACCTGGACGCTTCTTGTTAACCTGCAGAAGAAGATCTTGGATACACTGGATATACTGGCATCGACCTATGAAAGCATTAAAATAAATGACTAAACATAAGGCAATACACAGGTATATGCAAAAGTGTAAAGAATCAAATAGAAGTAAAACACTTCTTTTGATTAAAGGCAAATTGTCAAGGCTTTGCCATACAAAACTGAGATATCTTTTACAAAGTTGAGAGGTTACAATATATAGAATTTGGAGAAAGACCCTTGACCCCTCTCAAGAGTAGGCAGCCCATACTGCATTAAACAACTTGGTAAGAAAAATTCACTCATGCTGCTGTCATCTTTCCATAAATGCCCCTGAAAGAGCCATGTTGTAGGTGTCCCAGATATTGACTTTGTTGCCCAAGCTGCATTAAACATTCCTGCTAAAGGATGGGTTGCTTTGTTCTTTGAACGACAAGGTCGCCTCTTTATGAAAAATTGTGCAACTGTCCGCTTATTAATTCTACACAAAGAAAAAACGGGCCGCTCTATCGAATTCTCGTGCAATTCCCTTGATGGCTGTTTGGTGGAGACTATTTCATCTACGAGCAATCACTTCACCTGCCGACGCCTCCTATGCCACCTGGACTGATCTGGTTCGTTCATGTGCTTGGTTGGATGTGTCACCTGGAACGTTCCAAGCATTTGTCTTATGTGTGCGTGGCCGCATTCTGGATTAACTGCTCTGCTTTCTCTTTTCTTGCTACTTCTTGTCTCTTCCTGGCAATTCGGGCTCGCGGGCTATTCTTTTTCTCCTCTTGGGCTCCTTCCTTGGCGGGTCGCTGAGTCTACCTTCGAGCTTTCGGGCCTTGAATTCCTTTGGACAAAACATCTGAAGGAAATCCTTCGAACATTTTGTCCAAAGGAATTCTTACTTCTCTCACCGCTTTGACAACCGCTCTTAATGATGCCTATGCTCTCGCTCTGTAATTTGTCCGAAAGAATTCTTTCGGACATTTTGTCTAAAAGAATTGTTCTTTAGCTTTTCTCCAACGGTTAACCCATTTCCTTGAATTTGACATTCGTGGGCCCATCCTCAAACATTTGAAAATCAACGGCTATCTTATCACCATAAATTGACGTCCACGGGCCCGTCACCATTTGAAAACTAACGGCTCTTTCGCTACCTTGAATTTGACGTTCGTGGGCCTGTCACCAAAGATTTGAACTTTAAACGGCTAGCTTACCATGTTGAAGTTGAAGTTCTCGGGCCCGTCACTACCCTGTTGGAATATTGTCATTAATGTCAAATGGAACTATTGCCAAAAGTGAACGGGATTGATTGCCAGAAGTGAACGGAAATGTCGACGGAAGTGAACAAAATTGTTGCTGAAAATGAACGGAATTGTTGACGGATGTGAACGGAAATGTCGACGGAAGTGAACGGAATTGTTGATGGAAGTGAACGAAATTGTCGACAGAAGTGAACAGAATTGTTGCCGGAATTGAACGGAATTGTTGCTGGAAGTGAACGGAATTGTTGTCGAAAGTGAACGGAAATGTCGACGGAAGTGAATGGAATTGTCGACGGAAATGTCGACAGAATTGTCAACCTTGGCCGACCTATTGGGAGGAGTTGTGACCGTTTGAAAGGACCTTTTCACTTGAAGAGTCACGACCTTAATTTGTGGCTTTCCGTGGGTTATAAATAAGTGAATAACGAATGGCAAAAGTGTAGATTCGAAAGTGGAAGAAATAAAAGAGCAGAATTTTTAAAGGCAAATTTTTGTGAGAATATTAAAAAGAAAAAATCAGCAAGTATAAGGAAGAGTATAGTTAATAGTCGAAAGCAAAAAAATATCTTATACTGATTCACCCCACCTCTCAGTATAAGCGTGTGCTTAACTTTTCCGAAGGGACAGTGACCCTTCGGAAAAAATGGAAAGGTCCTTTTTATGGCCATGTGTCCTCCGAAAGGGCACTTACCCTATGGGTTTCTGTCTTCAGAATTTCTTCGAACAAAATGTCCGAAGGAATTAAGGTCCATTTTATGGCTAAATGTCCTCCGAAAGGGCACTTACCCTATGGGTTTCTGTCTTCAAAATTTCTTCGGGCAAAATGTCCGAAGGAATTCCTTCGGACATTTTGTCTGCAAGAATTCGTGCCTTCAGTGTCTTGAATTTCCTTGGTGAATTTCTTCAGACAAAATGTCCGAAGGAATTCCTTCGAACATTTTGTCCGAAGAAATTCATCCCTTGAACTTCTTCATGGATTTTCTTCGGACATTTTGTCCGAAGGAAATCCTTTGTCTTTTCACTTTCTCCAAAGGAAATCCTTCCTTTTGGCTTTCTGGCTTGGCCCTTGCAAACGGACCTTCTACCCTCCGCAAGGGCACTTTGGGTCCAAGGTTGTCCTTTGGAACTCCTTGAAAAGTCCCATATATTGCTTTCTTGCCCTCCGCAAGGGCACTTGACTTTCGAAGCTTTTGTAAAAGACTTATGCCCCTTTGAAACTGGCCCATCTTTCTGCCGATAAAGGCTTACCTGGGGTAATTTGTTTGCCTTGCTAAACATCTAGAATCGAAATGAGTTCCAGATTAACCCAAATACCTGCAAGACTCAAATCACTTGGTTTTTATAGAAACGGCCCTGTCACAAGAGGAAAAGCCAAAAATTGCAGTAAGGTGAATTCATTAGAAACTGGCTAACAGGCCCTGCAAGAAAAGAAAGAGGGGTGCCTAATTTTGGCCTGCAGGACCAAAATTGGTCAACAATAAGCTTAGACCCCTTAAATTTATTTTTAATTATGTATTCAATGCCTTATTTTGTGGAAGAATATAACCCTTCTTGAGGTCTATAAGCATGCTTGGACTAGTGGATAGGTTGTGCTAGAAGAATAATCCTTGAAAGGAAATATAATATTAAGGATTTGCTCTTATTAAACTTGTAGGAATTATATTAGTTGAATGCCCTATTTGTTTATTGAAAAAAGAATCGGTGGCCTTATAACTAAAGGTGCAAGCTCCATCTCTATGATTAGACTTAACCTTCATACCATCTTGGATTAAATATGAGCATGCTTAGAAAATATTATAAATTGTACAATCTGTCCTCTATTACATTATCTTACGAAGGATGGGAAATGATCGTCTTTATGACTCTCTCATCTCTTGACCATGCTACAATGTGATGGTGATAGGTCTGAACCTTGTCTCCAATAGAAAGCTCATATACCCTTGAGTTATTACGATTCATTGTTGATAAGGACTGTAGAATTATAAAATCAAATTATTTGCAAACTAACCCTTATCTGGTACTTCTATGGGGACTTGTCACCTTTTTATCATGATGAGATAGTTTTATCATTCTACGTTAGTACTCTACATGAAGAGTTATGTTGTCTATCCAACTTTGATAGCAAACAAATCAAAACGAAGTGAGGAATTGAGTATTGTTTTAGTTGAATATTGTACGGAGGATTGAATCCTTGAGGTGTTAATCTTCCATGTGGTTTAGGAATAGAGGAATGTAAAAATAAGTTAACCATGTGTGAAACCAACCTAACAAAAATTCTTAGGATCCTTCTCATGTCCACAGTTCTTGAACGTATCCATCTTGTTGATGCCTTGTTCTACCAAGTACTCAGCATTGGCTGGTTATGGTCAATATTCAGGAACTATCCCTTACTACATGAGAGGACATAAAATAACTGCGACATCTATTCTTGACAATAAGCAAATTGTAATATTTGTTAAGGGGATTCATTTCCTTGTTATCATATTATTTTTAGATGTATGTGGATATTA
Source organism: Torreya grandis (assembly GCA_037957365.1). NCBI lineage: Eukaryota > Viridiplantae > Streptophyta > Pinopsida > Cupressales > Taxaceae > Torreya > Torreya grandis. The sequence goes on from JARHVA010000217.1 coordinate 4,505,802, forward strand.
ATTAAAAAAAAAAAGTTGGTCATGTTTTATTGGGTATGTGCTGAGGACATGTGTTACAGGAAACATGCCATTTTTTCAACTACCACGTTTTTAGGATTACAGACCACTAGTACCAGCTTTGCTCAAGTAGAATCCCTGGCACTCTTAAGGCTTGTACTCATGTTTTTTAATCTTTAATGATCATTAATGGTAAAAAAAAGAAGATATAACCTTCAGTTGAATTTTAAATAAGTTGACCCATTGTTGGTTGCCAATGCAAGAATCAAGGTATAGTTATTTTGCCTTAGTTGAGATCCCTGATTTTGGGATGTATACTTGTAGAATTAGCCAAAATTAATTTCAAACATGTAAGATTAATGGAAGGTGACACATTCCAATTGGCTCAGATTAATCCCTTATGAAGTCTTTTTGGATGAAATAACTGAGCCTGACGTTATTGTATTAATAATTAATATACACATAATAATGATTTTAGTTATATCTAATACCATCAAAGCAGTCTAGACCTTGCCTGATGCCTTTAGAAAATTCATGTTTAAACAAACGGAACTTTTGATGAGTTTAACAGGATTTCTCTAAATGGGCAGATTTTACTCATGTCAAACATATATGTGAAATATAATATGGTTGAAATGGAAAATTATTTTTTGCCATATTCTCCTAGTCCGAGTGACATAGAAATGGTTATTGGTCCAATTTCAAGTCACTTATTTATGGGGTTAATATTTTGTAGATAATCTAGAATAAAAATAGAAATGGGATGAATAGAACAATTTTCTTTGGCATATTAAAAAGAATATGAAGAATGAAAGAATTAGCTAGATCCCCTTGTCCAGAAAATTATTTGTCTGGATGCAATAATTCTCATTATTGATTACAAACAACATTGTTTGGGAACAATTGAAGTACATGTAACGAAGTATGTAAATATGATTAGTAAAAGTTAAATAAATGTACCGCTTGAACAGATCACTTTCCTTTGCTGAATTCCCTACAAATTGTACTGTTGATGGCATGGTCGTTGCATTAAACCTTTGGAGAATATTGTTATCCTGCATTTGAATTGTCTCATGAACAATGGAGAGCAAGAAAACCAAATACTAGATAAAACCCCTTTCTTACAACTAGCATGACTCTTCAACAATAAAGAAAACTAAAGCTAAATAATCATAATAAAAAATGCATATCTTAGTACACTAATATTCTCAGGTTTGAGATATTCAAGTTCTTGTTTTGAGTGTGGTTTGCTTGCAATGCATTAATGTATGAGTCTTTTGGAAACATATGCTTGAAAAATAAAATCAAGCAGATCAAGCTCTTGTTTGCTTAGATTTACTCTAAAAATATACAAAGTAATGTATTTTGTTGATTACAATAATTATGAGCATCCACAACATACACGTTTCTTTCTAGATTTAATTTAAATTTTACAGATTTTACATAATTTCACTTCACTCATTTTATGTGTAACTGGACAAACATGTTCGTTATGAACAAGTTTTCTAAAATCTCAATCATGCAATGTTGGGATGGCATTTTTTTTCCCATGGACAAAGATAGTCTTATGTTAATACAGAGGATTTAGTACGGAGACGTACATGACACCTAAGATAGTCTTCATAATCCATTATCATCATCGAACCAATGGCAAACGTGATGGCTTAGAAGATTAACCAAAATCCATAGACATGATATAAAAATAAGATCTAGATTAACCATAGTATTAACTATGACAATACATAAAACCTGACTAGTTCCAAAATACAAAACAAGATAGAACATAAAGCAATTATAAGCGATAGACTACACACGGCTTAGTAAGAAAGAGCATTGCAGGTCGTCGGAAGATTGCGGGAGAGTTGATGCTGGGTGGAGTCTAGTTGATACTTTCTTCATTCCAGTCATTGCTCCATGTTCATGTTGTGGCTGTGGAATTCATGGACAAGATATTTATGCTGCTATTGATGATCTTGTATCTCAGTAGACAATTCAAATGTTACAGTGTACAAGAGAGGCAAGAAATTCTTTAATAATAATATACCGTAAGCATCATTGGCCTTGGAAACAGTATTACGCATAGTTCAAAAACTCGTACTCGGCAGTACAAAATTTTGACTTGGACTTGCGACTCGCCAAAACACTGAAACTTTTCGGTGAGTTTAAAAAAATTATAAATTCATAAAATAAACTTAAATAACATGTAAAACACTGTTAAAAAGCATAAGAAATGAATGTAAAGAATGCATAGGTATATGATAAATGATTGTTTCTCCATTTGACAGTCGACCCTGCCTATCATGTAAAATTGTGATGATGGTTATTTATTCAACATTCCCCCTTCAAATGCTGGTATAGTTCATGGTAGAAGATGGAAACATTAAAGTATAAAGACAATATATATATTTATTATTATAATCCTTTACAGTTTTGATGGTCTGCCCAAAATTTCTCCTTGCATCTGATACGGTATACAAAAAAAATCTGTTTTGTATTTTACAGCTCAATAGCATAAATACAGTCATTCAGCCATCTAATTTAGCCCCTGGTGCACCCTACAGCAGTTTCAACGCTGCATGAAAATATCCTCGCCTTCTGTTCACTGCAAATAGAATTTTCCTTGAGAAGACAGCACACTCAGTCATTTGGACAAACCATACTACTCAGCCAAGCATAGTAAAGCAACTGGTAAATAATAAAATTTGTTTTAGCAGAGCAAAAACAGCAGACAAATTGATTTTGCAAAAGTGAAAATGACATTTTTGACCATCAACTTTTATTATATAATAGTAACCAAGTAATTGCCACGGACATGCAGTACTCGTGAGTTCCTAGTAATTCTTTGGACTTGCAAGTTCCTAGTAATTGCTCGGACTCACGGGTAGTACAGCAGTTTCTGCAGCAAAATTTTCAGTGGTTTTTCAGCAAGTACTCAGCGTTTTTCCACAAGTTTTAATACTATGTTACAAAAGTGGAGTCTGTCCCTACTTGAATTGGCCTTCATATCAGAGGGACACTCACTGATATTTTGACTTTCTTTGAACATAGTGTCCATCAAAACCATCAATTTGTTCAGGCTCAAGATAATGGCTAATACCAAGTAGTTCTGTAATATCCTGCACTCTCTCCTCTATGTTGTGAACCTGAATATTTACACTTTCTAGTCTAGTGTGAATGTTGAAGTGGATTCAACAAAGATATCCTCATTAATGCAAGAGCGGTGAGTGTGGGAATCTATGATTGTGAAAGGAGCTAGTGGTGTACAAAAACAAGGAGATAGTGAGATATAAGTTGGATCATTAAAAACTACCTAATTGGATAAAAGTCTTTCCATCTAGCTATAATGAAAGTCATCAAAAGTAATGGTTAAGCTCTAATTTCTCCAGTTGTCTATGTCATCCATTTTTTCAGCTTTTGCTACAGATATATGATAGAGACATATGGTGGCCAATTATAAAGCTCCTAGCTTGCTTCATGCCATGCATATCAATCTCACCATTGTTATTATTTATATTGCATGTTAATGATCAATGAGTATGGTTCGGATCATGACAAGGATTTTCCATGATGGAGAATCCTGGGAAGGCATGTTAAGTTTACTTCCTTTTATGGAAATTTCAATCTATTCTAATGTGACTACAACAGTAGAAATGTCTCATTTTACAAGGTAACATATGTAGATGAATCTTTTAAAAGGCTCATATATCAGTGGCTCTCCCCATTTACTGGTTCCAACCTTATTTCCATGATGGAGAATTCGTAAGACGGCATGTTAAGATCACTTCCTTTTATGGAAGTTCATGTGACTACAACAGTAGAGGTGTCTCATTTTACAAGGTAACACGTAGTATAAATCTTATAAAAGGCCCATAGATTAGCGGCCCTCCCATTTATTGGTTCCAACCTCCATCTATGTTCTCCCGTTTGGTAAGGCATCAACATAGGGTGAATCAGCTACAACATATAAGAACAAAATTAGTGATTGTCCTCTCTGCATTCTGCAAATTCCATGCCTCTGCCTACGATTTGGCTTGTTTTCCCTAAACGTGACACAGCTAGCTTGGAATCCCCCTTAAGTTCTACCTTGATGACATTTCTGGCGACAAGATAGTAGAAGCCACAAATGGCTGCATTTAGTTAATGTCTTGTTGCTTCTTATGACACCACTACTCCCGAGTGACCTAGATTGTGATGTCACCAACACACCCAAATTTTGCAACTTCAGGGCCACCTCTCCTTGAGTGATTCAAATGGTGTTAAATCAATAATATTACCTCAAGGGTTGAACTTTCAATGTGCCTTCACTATGTTCCTTTTTAATTTGTGTTTGCTTTATCGAAATTTTGGCTTCTTCTCAACTCTCCCCTTTTGATTTTCTATTTTATATTACCTTGTTTGAGCGTTAGAAGGGTCTACGCTTTTCAGTCTTATTTTAAAAAGTTTAAATCCCTTTATTCCCCTCCTCTCTAAGCCTGCCTAAGCCTGTTGATCCCTTGCAAGTTGGGCAAACCTTTTTGCTGGAGTCCCTAGGCTTAAATGGCATCTCCCTCAACCAAGCATGGATGACTCCAGATAACACTCTTATGAAGTTCCAATCAGCAAAATCTAAAAGGCAATTCTTTTCTCTCCCCAATAGAGTTTATTTAGATACCGATCTCACCAAACTCCAAGGGGAGAAGCTTCTGAAAGCTCGGGCCTTGGTTGTCATTGGAAAGAAAACAAATGGGCAGTCATTTAGGGTTGCAGGGTTGTGATTCGTGCTTCCCCACCCCCAAGGTGGTCACATCCTTTACCATCTAATTGACAGCACATTGGGGTCCCAAATCGTGAAAGTGGCATCTCCATTGCTTGCTGGAACTGGAATGTGAGGTCTTCTCTGAGTACCTTCTAGAATGTGATTGGACTATGAGATCTCATCTTCCTTACTAAGACCCATGACAACCCAGAGCAAGGGTTCCCTCCGGTTATAGGTTACTTGTGGGTCTCGGCTTATTGACGTGAGAAACATAGATTGGTAAGTCTTTGTGGTACAAGTGGAGTGGTTTGCCTCATTTGTAACAACCTCAGGGTCCAGTGTGTGGTTGGTAGCTTCTGTTGTCCATTCCAAATGCATGTGGTTGCATGTTCAGAGGGGCCCACGTCCTTTCCGTGATGCTACTTTTCCCCTTGCTCCATTGCCCTTTATTATGTATGTTGATGGGGATCCATTCCTTGAACTTTATTTTGAGATTTCCTATTATTCCTCAATGGGTGATGTTCTTCTTCTAGGGGTCTTAAATGTCCATACAGGAACCCACCAAACACCAATTCACGATCTTTAACAAGATGAGTTATGCCTTTGGGAGCTAGATCTTGGGGAGTTTGGTTAACAAAGAGAATCAACAAATGGGAATAATCACAACCTATGGGAGGCACCTTCTCCAAAAAGGGGAATCACAGAGTCTCCACATTCTCAACAAGTTTCCTTGTTTCCTTAATTCTAGTAAATTCACTTGTTCCCCCATTGGGGGAGGGTGGGCGGATCAAGTATAGTGGATTATGTTCTTACTTGCAGATCCCTAATCCCCCACATCCAAAACTTATTTATTTCCCATCAACTCCCACTTGCCAATCATGGTACTATGACTTTCACCCTACATGTTGCTTCTCACTCCTATCCCCACGACCCCCAACACTCACCACACCACAATCCACTTTGATGATGAGTACACCATTGACTATGGTGCCCGACTCTCCCAATTTATGTCCAGATACTATTCCCTTCCTTTTTCGACCATAGAGTCCATGTATGAGTTTTTACATCATGCCCTTTAGGATGCATCCCTTGACTCCTAACCCCACACTGTGCACTACTCTAGCTCACCTTGTTCCCATGGGTCCTACCCTATGAACTATTGGTACGATGATGAGTGTAAATTCCTAAATCGGAGACTTTGTTTTGTCCCCGCCCATGACCCTCCCTCCATACCCACCATTCCTAGAGATTATCGTGGCCTTCTCTGATGAAAGAAACGTGAGTTTCTTATGTCTTAACAACTTGCTCTCCTTGCTGCCCTCCACCATTCCCCTAAGACCTTTTGGTGCACTTTGCCTCGCTTCTTACATCAATCCCCAAGCATGGGTTTCCTATGCTAGCTCTCTCTACGACATCCCAGAGCAAATTGCTATCATTGTCTCCACCCCACCATCACCCTCTATTGTTTTCTCTACCAATACACTCAAAAGGGCTATTTAGAAGTTATGTACTAGCAAAGCAACGGATTGTGAGAGCCTTCAAGCTGAGTTCCTCAAATATCAAGTGGATTCCCTTGCCTTCCCATTCGTAAAGCTTTTTAATGAGGTTGTTTGCTCATGTTTTCCTCGATCTTGGTCCCAGCACATAACCAATCTCATTCTAAGTATGGGGATAGCAACTATAAGACCATCATGATTGGGCATACATTTGCCAAACTTTATGTGATGGTGTCAGACATGCAGCTTTCAAAGCACTTGGAGAGGGGTAATCTTAGAGAAAGGGGTAGGCTGGGTTTAAGAGGGAATACAAGACAACTTTACACTCAGGGCTATCATTGAGGAGGCTCGTCATCAATCTTCCAAAGTCTTTTGTTATTTTTAGGCTTCTGGAAAGCCTTTGACTCCGTTCCACAACATGTGCTCTTCTAGAAGTGTGATATAAACATTCTAGATTCTCTCATTATCGTCGCTTGGAGGCCCTATGAGACAATTGTTGGACGGTTTCGTACTTCTCATAGTCTTTCTAGCTTTGTGAAGTGTACCATTGTGGTCAAACAAGGATGCCCTCTCTTCCCAACCCTCTTCAACATTTACATCAATGAGTTAGACGATTTTCTTCGACAACATACCCATGTAGATGATGGTTGCATTTCACATGATGTGGTCATAGCCATACTCCTTTTTGACAATGACGTTGCTCTACTCTCTCTCTTTGTCGATGGATTATAGAGACCACATGATGTCCTTGCTTGTTTTTGCGAGTTTCATTTGTTTGTGGTCAACCTTAGCAAAACTAAGGTCATGATATTCAACACCTCCAAACGTTCTCTTTCTCAATTCCAGTTCCTTTACAAATGGGAACCTTTAGAGATCACATCAGCCTACACTTATTACCATATTTTAGCATTAAGCCTACCCCTTGGTCATGCCTTTGCAAGGGATATGTCTCCCTTTTTGTCTTGGAGCACCAATGCTTTCAATTCCACTTCTACGATATCCCTTCAAAGATACACGTCTTCAATACAGACATCAAGCCTACAATTTTATATGCGTTTGAGGTTTGGGGACCCTATTTAATGTCATGTCCCTTTTTCCCATAAAGTAAAAAATAATAAAGTTAATTTTTTAAGTTGTCTAGGTGACTTACTTTTTATTTTATTAAAAAGTGACAACTTAATATTACTTTATTATTATTAGAAATAAAAGAAAAGGAAAAATTAAAAATAAAGTGTACTTTATTAAAGTAAAGTAAGAGGCCAACTTGAGAAAAAGGGGCAAAAAAAGTTATAAAAGAGGGCCTTAGGGGTCATTTGGTATCATCTTGTTTATTATATATATATTTTAAGTTTGGACATTTGCTTCCAACTTCTGCATTTGAGGATGAAAACCCTCCAAGTTTTTATTGGGAATTAGAGGACGAAAACCCTCTCATCCCATCATTGATGATTTCATATAGAGATCACATTTGCGCAGATAATCAGGGTATTTCTAAATTTCAGTTCACTGAAAGTTCTAGCAAAATTCAAAAATTTTGTGAAGGTCATTGGATCAGCAAATCAAAGTCTCTTCTGCCATTTGAAGACTGTAACATTTGGGAACAGCTATGTGCCAAATAGCAACCTGTGGGACGCCTACTACTGCCTTGGTCAGGGTTTTGTTGGCAATTAAAGACAAATCACCACCCTAGGAAGGAGCGCCACACATTGCTGCCACCATCCTTCCTCAGCTGCATGTCTACATTTCATGTTGTCGGACCATCATTTAGCTGTTGAAATCGCACTGTAAGGATTTTTTTATCACCAAATTTCATTATTCCAGCATATTAGGGTTTGGCTGTGATACATCAGTATTCTATGTTGTTGGAATATTGTCATTGATGTCAAATGAACTATTGCCGGAAGTGAACGGAACTATTGCCGGAAGTGAACGGAATTGATTGTCAGAAGTGAACGGAAATGTCGACGGAAGTGAACGGAATTGTTACCGAAAGTGAACGGAATTATTGACGGAAGTGAACGGAAATGTCGACGGAAGTGAACGGAAATGTCAACGGAAGTGAACAAAATTGTTGCCGAAAGTGAACGGAAATGTCGATGGAAGTGAACGGAATTGTCGACAGAAATGTCGATGGAATTGTCAACCTTGGCTGACCTATTGTGAGGAGTTGTGACCGTTCGAAAGGACCTTTTCACTTGAAGAGTCACGACCTTAATTTGTGGCTTTCCGTGGGTTATAAATAAATGCATAACGAATGGCAAAATTTGTAGATTCGAAAAATGGAAGATATATAAAAGAAGAGCAGATTTTTTAAAGGCAAATTTTTGTGAGAATATTAAAAATAAAAATCAGCAAGTATAAGGAAGAGTATAGCAGCAAAAACACTCAAGTGTAGATCAAATCTAAAAGAGATAAAGCAAGTGTTCTATCATCCGTTGTTTTGACAACAAATTTGAGATAGAAGGGTGATTTTTTTCTAAGAAGGTTGGTGCCTACGTTTTGAAGAGATTGGTGTCTCTTGTTGAGTTGGTGGTGCTCGGTGAAAGGGGTTGGTGCTCCTATAGGTTGGTGCCAACAAAATTGTTTTTTGGGGTTGGTGCTCCGGTAGGTTGGTGCCTACGAATATTTATATTAAGAGAATTTCTCCGTGGTTTTCTCCCGAGAGGGTTTCCACGCAAATCTGTGTCTATTTGCATTGTGTGGTTTTGCATTGTATTCTTTGATTGCTTTGAATACATTAATTGCAGAGTAATTTGAGGTTTTGGATTTAAGATTAATAGTCGAAAGCGAAAAAATATCTTATACTGATTCACCCCCCCCTCTCAGTATAAGCTTGTGCTTAACATATGTATTTTGGCAATTGAAATAAGAATTTCGGTTCAATCGATATCATTGTGTATTGTTGTTTTAATATTTAATTGATGCTCCATATTTGGGAAAATAATTAAAAATTCGGAATTCAGAACATTTCGGGACTAAAGGGACATTACAGTGGTATCAAAAAATTGATCTTGTCAGATTGTAGATCAGCTTATGGATCAAAGAAAAAATCTATGAAACATCTTTTGAAACCAATTTATAAAGATTATTGTTGGCGTTGTGGATTGCACCCTCTGAAAGGAGACTCAGCTCCCTTCCTCCACGTGGCACAATGGAGACATTCCTCTTGTTGTGGGTTGCAAACTTGAGGGATGAATCTTTAGATTAGGGGCTAGCTCCCCTTGATGCACCTTGAGGCCCTAGATTTCCTACTACTAACAATGGAGGGGGAGGTAAGAGAGAGAAATACTGAAAACAGAACCTAACTAATGCAATGATGCACCAAACTGGTTGGTCTACTCAGTTTTGACCTACACTTTACACCAGAGAGAAGCAAACATACACTTCATTCGAATGAGAACCTTTCCTGCATCAGTGTTTTAACAAGGGATCCTATGGAGATACAGGGAGGAAAGACTACCAAAGGTGTTCTAAGACACACTATGGACAGCCTGTTCACATGCGCCTATACTCTGAGCTGGACACTTCTTGTTGACCTGCAAGAGAACTGGCAATACACTAGATATGCTGGCATAAACTTATGAAAACGTGAAAAGGAAATGACTTAACATAAGAGAAAACCATAGCCATGAAAAAAGTGCAAGCTCAAATGAAGGTAAAAATGCTTCTTTTGATTCAAGGTAAATTTCTTCAGGGCTTCGCCATACAAAAGCTAAGAGATCCCTCTCAAATGAGAAGTTACAAATATATATAGACAACTTAGAATAAAACAATTGACTAGTCAAGGGATGGGAACCCATGCTGTATTAAACACTTCTGCAGTGACCACAAGCCCATGTTGTCATATCCTTCCAATTGCATATGGGAGAGCCATGTTGTAGGTGTCCAAGTCGCTGCCCTTGCTATCGTGGGCCTACAAGAGCATCGGATACTCCTAGCAACTGACAAGGCCATCCCCAAGATGTGTTGATTGGGCCATGCTCTCTTCAATGCTGGATGCAATTGGCTGGGCATTAATGGCGAAGTGTGAAAACACGGGCTGCTCCCTTCTATAGTTCAAAAACCAATCCCTTTATTGGTTTTCGGTAGAGACTATTTCACCTAAGTGCATTTACTCTTCCTGCTAACGACCCCTGTGCCACCTGCCTTGGTCTGGTTCATCCTTGGGTCTGCGCTTTGACTTGCTACGCCACTTGGAGCGTTTTGAGCTTTTGTTTTATTATGCACATGGTCACGTTCTGGGTTACCTGCCTTGTTTTCCCTTTGCTATTTCCCTCTTGTCTTGGCAATTCGGGCTCTCGACGCTTATTATTCTCTTCAGGGCTCCTTTCTTTGTTTGTTCGCTCATTCGTTCTTCGAGCTCTCCGGCTTTGAATTCCTTCGGACAAAATGTCTGAAGGAATTCTCCTTTGGGCTTGCACTCTTTGACTTTCCTTTGGCGGGCCTTCGGGCTTCCTTTTCTGAGTTCCTTCGGACATTTTGTCCAAAGGAATTCTCCTTTGATTACTTGCACTCGGCTAGCTTATTACCCTGAAGTTGACATTCACGGGCCCATCATCGGACATTTGAATCCCAACGGCTAGCCTATCGCCCTGAAATTGACGTTCACGGGCCTGTCACCCACTAGGACAATTCCTTCGACATTTTTGCAAACGAACTTTTCCGAAGGGAAAGTGACCTTTCGCAAAGATTGAAATGGTCCTCTTTGGCATTCAAAAATGACCTTTGCCTTTAGAAAAATACCTTCGAAAGAGCCGCAATGGTCCACTTTGAAAAGAAAGTAACCCTTCGGAAAAATGGAAATGGTCCACTTTCATAACCAAGTGCCCCCCGCAAAGACACCTACCCTTTGGACTTCTTGTCTTTCGAATTTTTCGGACTTTTTGTGATTGTCGAATTTTTTCGGACAAAATGTCCGAAGGAATTCTCCTTTGATTTTTCTTCTTTAGTTTTCCTTCAAACAAAAAGTCCGAAGGAATTCTCTTTTGGGCTTGTCACTTTTTTCCGAATGGCAAGTTCCTTTCAGGCTTCCTGTCTTGCCCCTTTGCTCCAACCAGTTGCCCTCTGCAAGGGCATTTCGCGTCCAAAGTTACCCTTCGGACTTTTGAAAAATATCCACTTTGTTCATCGCTTGCCCCCCGCAAGGGCTCCTTGGCCTCCAAAGTTGCCTTTCGGAAGAAATGTAAAGGTCCCATTTGCCGCCTAAGTGCCCTCCACAAGGGTATATACCCTTTGAGAAACCTGCAAATGACCCTTCGGCATTTCCACTTGGTCCATTTTGCCGACGAAAAGCCCTCCAAAGTAATTCACTTGCCTTTCAAAGCATCCAAGACCAAATCGAGATTTGCAAGTGGCTTTACTTATGAATTTTTCACAAGTAAAGTCACCCGTCAAACCCGAAATGCACTTGGCAAGCAAAAAAGGAAAACACTTGGTTTTTTCATGGGAAATGGTCTGACAGAGAAAATTTTGCACAAGGCAGCTGAGGGATGAACTACCCGGAACATGGATTGAATGACTCTTGCAATAAAAGAGGGGGTGCCCAGTTTTGGCCTGCAGGACCAAAAATTGGTAAACACATTTTTTCCGAAGGGCAAGTTCCTTTCGGGCTTCCTGTCTTGCCCCTTTGCCCAAACCCGCTGCCCTCCGCAAAGGCATTTCAAGCCCAAAGTTACCCTTCAGACTTTTGAAAAAGATCCACTTTGTTCATCACTTGCCCCCCGCATGGGCTCCTTGGCCTCCAAAGTTGCCTTTCAGAAGAAATGTAAAGGCCTTGTTTGCCACCTAAGTGCCCTCCGCAAGGGTACATACCCTTCAGAAAACCTGCAAACAACCTTTCGGCATTTCCACTTGGTCCATTTTGCCGACGAAACGCCCTCCAAAGTAATTCACTTGCCTTTCAAAGCATCCAAGACCAAATTGAGGTTTGCAAGTGGCTTTACTTATGAATTTTTTACAAGTAAAGTCACCCGTCAAACCCGAAATGCACTTGGCAAGCAAAAGAGGAAAACACTTGGTTTTTTCATGGGAAATTGTCTGACAGAGAAAATTTTGCACAAGGCAGCTGAGGGATGAACTAACCAGAACATGGATTGAATGACTCTTGCAATAAAAAAGGAGGGGGTGCCCAATTTTGGCCTGCAGGACCAAAAATTGGTCAACAATTATGAGATGCTCGTAGGAAAGGATGTGGAGAAGAAACTTTACAAAGCAAAGAAAATGTAATATCCCCTTTTAGAAAAAATTCTAAATTCTAATTTTCCTAAAAATCCAGTCAATTGAATACATTGAAAACACTGAAAAACAAATATGGAAGGTACAAATGGCATCAAAATCCTAAATGCCACTTTATTGTCTAGAAGTCTCCCGACTGACTATTTTATCCTTGTGTTGTAGCTATTGGCCATTTTTGGCCCACATACCAAAATTTTGCTAGTTTGAAAAAAATGGACATAACTCAAGAAGAAAATGGCAAAGTATTTAGACTTCGGGTTTTTGAAGGCACAGTGCAAATTGGGTTTCCATCGGTGCTTGACTTCTAAATGTTTTATAAGTAGAAGTAATTTGGGTTTATGAACCCGAATTACTCATGGACAGTGCAGATCGAATTCTCCAAGGTGAACGACTTCAAGCTTTCTCTTAAAGAAGGCTTCGGGTTCTTTGACGAAGACAACTTCGGGTTTCTAGAGGAGCACTACTTAAAAAAAAACCTTTTAAGTAATCAGTAGTCGAAACTCCGAAGCAAGTAAGAAGGCTTGGAAAGCCCAATTTGATTTGGGCAGTGTATTTCGGGTTTCTAGGGGTACACTACTTATTTCACTTTATAAGTTGCAAGTAATGATAAGTCCGAAGCAAGTAGTGAGGCTTGGAAAGACCGATTTGGTCTGAGCAGTGTATTTCGAATTCTCCAAGGAGCACTACTTAATTACTTCATAAGTTGTGAGCAGTCAAAAACCCGAAATAAGTAATGAGACATCAAAAGCCTAATTTGGTCTTAGAAGTGCCTCTCGAGTTCTCAAAAAGACAAGTCAAGCGTAAATCCGAAGGGCCAATCAGTCAAGGACAAATGGCACAAGTACACACAACTCACTTCCAGAACATGCAAAGTGGTCAAACAAGAATTGGGCGCATCCAGGTTGAGCAACGAACATGCAAAAACCGATTGGGATAGTCCAAGTTGCAATAAAGAACTCGCCAAGCTTAAATGCAAAGATCAAAACACTCAAACTTGGCAGCGACATCCAGCGACCCGCGACTTGGCTTCTCAAATACGCCAAAGGGAGACTTGAATGCGGGAATGGCTCAAGGAGATTGGGACGATCCTGGGTGGCACGTTTCATCGTCAAGGCGATGGCGACAGCAGCGGTCTCAGTTCAACGACTTCCCCTCTCTCCTTTCTGCCATGCAACTCTCTCTCTCTCTCTCTCTCTCTCTCTCTCTCTCTCTCCCCGTTCTCTATAAATATCACGCGACTTGCCATTGTAAGGGTTCCCAATTTTTAGACATTTTTTATCTTCCTGGGAGACAGGACGCTCTTAGAGATATCGCAAGATATGCGCAGCCGATTAGGCTCGACCCTACCAAGCATTTGTAAGAACCACCTCTTATGCAATAAAAGATTTTTCTTTCCCTATCTCTTGCCTTGGACTTGTCTCTGTTGAGTTGCGTACTATGGCATTGCGTGAAGGAGAGTCTTCCTCGTCCATGGTCCTCCTTTTTGACCTTGTTTAAGGATTTTTCAATGTTGTTTGCACGTCTAGTTGAGTGTTCTTTCCGCCATTAATGTGAACTTCCAGTGAGTCTTAGAACTCCTCTCCTTTTGCATTCATTGCTTCCCTGAACCTCCTCCATGAAATATTTATGCAACCAGCTTGATCTTGAGGTTGTGTAATCCAATATTGTCCTTTGCAAAATTAGTGTGGGTTCAAGCTTATGGGAGTTCTCATTTTAAATTGGTGCATCCCCTGATTAGCCCTCTTAGGAGCCCTTATCTCCCTTCTAACCCTTTTTCCCGTGAAGTTTCATTTCAGCATTAGTTTTAGGTGATCCACCAAGAGGAACTAGCCTCTTTAAAAATCCTAGAGGCTCAACCTCACCATAGGACCCCACATCATGAGGTTGTTCCCATGCTTATAGCCGAAAATGGGAGACCCTGAAAAACTCTCTCACAAGGGTGCAATTCCATGCTATAACAATTTTGGCACGCCCGGTGGGACCAAGGTCCAAAGCAGTGAAAGGATGCTTGATGTTCTTTTACATATCAGCATTTGGAGGCATTCAGCGAACATCAATGGCGACTCCGAGCATCTATCAGTTGGTTTAAGCAGCCCAAGTGCCTGATCATAGTTATTTGCTTTTGAAAGCAAGTATTAACGCCATTGACGACTCCAAATCAAAGCTCCTGGTTATGAGCAGACCAAGTTTGTCTCTTTGAAGTTTTAATCAGCTCCTACTTGACTTATGAGGCTAACATGAAAAGCTATGGTGAATTTTCCTATTATTCACCTCCTTATCAGCTGCCCCAGTATGATCCTCATGATCCATATGAGCTCAATCAGCCCTACCAAGATTTCTATCAAGGCTATGATGAACCTTGGCAAGTTCCTCATGGTCCATATATGCAAGAGTATTGCCCTGATCATCCATATGAACAAGCCCATCAAAATACTGCTCCTCATCAACCCTATCATAAGCCATCTATACCAACACTTAAGCAAACTTTAGTGAGCCTTGACAAGCATGCACTAGAGTTGTGCTCACAAAAGTGTTATGGCCAAAATGTTCCTACTCACCAGATCCATTATGTGAGGGATTCATTGCAACAAATGAATGCAGAATGGGCCCCTGTTGAGAGAGCAAATTGGAACAACTTCACTAGTGACATGATGGATATATGCAGTTACATTCAAAGCGTTGAGGACAAGCTGGAAATACTTGAGGAACAGCAGGGCTAGCCCTGCCAACCTTTGGTGCCTACGTACGCACCTCCGCAGCGTTCTTATGTGTCATTCATTCCTCCTCAAGAGGCCATTTCAAGTACTCCTTTGAATCTTCCAAGTTCGTCATATGTTCCGCAGTCTTTTCCTACTTGAACATCCATCCAAGGACGCCGTCAAAAAAATGAAGTGCCTGTTGTGGAACAGCCTGTTGTTTAGGTTCAAAGCTTCATCCCTCTTCAAGAGCCTTCTTTTGTTCCTGATCACCTTAAGGAGGAGCTACTTCAAGAGAATATAGCAAAGCAAATCAAAGAGTTGGAGCTGAAGGCAAGGAAAGAAGAAAAAAGGCAGAATCAACAAATGAAAGCAGAACCGCTACCTTTCCCATCTTAAAGCCAAGTCACATAGCCAGGTAAATCCAAGGTCATTCAACCCCCATCCCTCCCTCCTCAAGAGCCTCTGTCTTTTCCATCTTGGAAATCTATTCAGAGCAGTGGGCCGAAGGAGGAGGTGGTGTTTCCTGAAATCAGACAAGAAACCTTGCAGCCTCCATTCCTTTCCCCTCAAAAGCCTAGAGCCTTTCCTTCATAGAGAGCCATTCAAGAAATAAAGAATCAAGAAGAGAAGGTGAGGGTGATCCAAGTAGAGCAGCTTCAAGAACAAAATCTGGTACCTATGGTAGCTGCCCTGAACCTTTTTCACCTTGTTGAGCATTTTCAAGAGCCTATTATGCCACTCTTTGAGAAAAAGCCTCTCCTCTGTGAGGAAAACCAAAGACATGCATCGAAAGAGGCTGAGGAGGAAGATATCACGAGCAACTACGAGGAAGAAATCACCATAGGGTCCCCCCTTGGTCTGCAAAAGATCAAAGCTACATTCTTGAATGAAGAACATATTAAAAACTCTTTTGCAGTAGTGCATGAAGTTAGACTGCACTATTGAGGACGCAAAGCTACCACCTTATGTTAAAAATGAAGGGGTTGACGCTGTCAATTCCCTAGATGAGCTGCCACGTGAAAAAGAATGAGGAAATGAATTAAGTACCTGATCAAACTGATGAACTTATGGAGCAGCCAGAGGTTCCCAATCAATTGGAGGGCTCATTTGAGGACTTGTTTGAGATTTTGAGAGCTGGTTATGTTCTTCTCCAAGGCAACTATGGTCTAGTTGAAGCCAAGGAGAGCAACTTTGTCAAGCAAATCACAAGGGATGGAGTGGGCAGTTTTTCAACTCTGCCACCCCAAGAGTGCATTGTTGATATGGACTTGTTTTAGAGCTTCGGAATAGGCTATTAGCTCCTTGATGAACCTAAAAAACATGAAATAAAGGACAAGTCCAGTCTTTTTGAGGAGGCCATAGAAATCAAAGAAGTTTGCCTTGTTGAACCACCATTGGAGGTTGCAATTAAGGAGCCATATGAAGAATTTGAGACTGTCTGGATTCACATAGCTAACCTATTTGGAGTTGTTTGGTTCTCATTGAGCATGATGACGAAGAAGCTGACAGTTGCAGCAAAGAAGAGGCAAGCATCAAGGCCAAGAGTCAAGCAGTTGTATGCCTTATTCAATCCCCTATCTCATAACGTAGGTAAAGAATCAAACTTTCCTTTTGACCCAAGAGGAAAGGCTACATATAGTTTTAGGATGTATATATTAGATTAGTTTTGTTCAAATTCCTCCAAGTGTTGTTTCAGGCACATTTGTTTGTTGTTTTTTTTGTTTTGTTCTAGGCTAGTTTCTTTTCATTTGGTGCCTTGGGCACTTTGTTTTGTGTTGTTTTGTGTTGTCCTCATTGCTTCAAGAGGGAGTTCCAGCAAGGGTCAACCTTGTATCCAGTTTCAGACCAGCACAGTTGCAGAAGCAGTGACTCCATGCCCAATGGACTAGGCGAGGCAAAGTGGCTGGGTTCTTCAAGCATAGCAGGGATGCTTCCCTGCGAGTCGCCCAAAATGTTGGCCATTTTTGGCCCACATATCAAAATTTTGCTAGTTTGAAGAAAATGGACATAACTCAGGAAGAAAATGGCCAAGTATTAAGACTTTGGGTTTTTGAGGGCACAGTGCAAATCAGGTTTCCAGCGGTGCTTGACTTCTAAATGTTTTATAAGTAGAAGTAATTTGGGTTTACGAACCCGAATTACTCATGGACAGTACAGATCGGATTCTCCAAGGTGAACGACTTAAAGTTTTCTCTTAAAGAAGGCTTCAAGTTCTCTGACGAAGACATCTTCGGGTTTCCAGATGAGCACTACTTAAAACAAAACCTTATAAGTAATCAGCAGTCAAAACCCTGAAGCAAGCAAGAAGGCTTGGAAAGCCCAATTTGGTCTGGGCAGTGTATTTCAGGTTTCTGGGGGTGCACTACTTATTTCACTTTATAAGTTGCAAGTAATGATAAGTCCGAAGTATGTAGTGAGGCTTGGAAAGCCCGATTTGATCTAGGCAGTGTATTTTGAGTTATCCAAGGAGCACTACTTAATTACTTCATAAGTTGTGAGCAGTCAGAGACCCAAAATAAATAAATGAGACATCAAAAGCCCGATTTGGTCTTCGAAGTGCCTCTCGGATTCTCAAAAAAACAAGTCCTCTCCAAGCATAAATCCAAAGGGCCAATCAATCAAGGACAAGTGGCACAAATACATACAGCTCACTTCCAAAACATGCAAAGTGGTCAAACAAGGATTGGGCGCGTCCAAGTGGAGCAACGAACATGCAAGGACCGATTGGGATAGTCCAAGTTGCAATAAAGAACTCGCCAAGTTTTAATGCAAAGATCAAAACACTCGGACTTGGCAGTGACATCCAACTACCTACGACATGGCTTCTCAAATATGCCAAAAGGAGACTTGAATGCGGGAATGGCTCAAGGAGATTGGGACGATCCTGGGTGGCAAGTTTCATGGTCAAGGCAGTGGCAACAGCAACAGTCCCAATTCAACAACTTCCCCTCTCTCATTTCTGCCATGTAGCTCTCTCTCTCTCTCCCCCCGTTCTTTATAAATATCACGTGACTTGCCATTGTAAGGGTTCCCAATTTTTAGATGTTGTTTATCTTCCTGGGAGACGGGATGCTCTTAGAGATATGCTCAGCTGGTTAGGCTCAACCCTGCCAAGCATTTGTAAGAACCACCTCTTATGCAATAAAGGATTTTTCTTTACCTGTCTCTTGCCTTGGACTTGTTTCTGTTGAGCTACGTACTATGGCATCGCGTGAAGGAGAGTCTTCCTCGTCCATGGTCCTCCTTTCTGACCTTGTTTAAGGATTTTTCGATGTCGTTTGCAGGTTTGGTTGAGTGTTCTTTCCGCCATTAATGTGAACTTCCAGTGAGTCTTAAAACTCCTCTCCATTTGCATTCATCGCTTCCCTGAACCTCCTCCATGAAATATTTATGCAACCAACTTGATCTTAAGGTATAATCCAGTATTGTCCTCTGCAGAAATAGTGTGGGTTCAAGCTTATGGGAGTTTCTCATTTTAAATTGGTGCATCCCTTGGTTAGCCCACTTAGGAGCCCTTATCTCTCTTCTAACCCTTTTCCCCGTGAAATTTCATTTCAGCATTAGTTTTAGGTGATCCACCAAGAGGAACTGGCCTCTTTAAAAATCCTAGAGGCTCAACCTCACCATAGGACACCCACATCCTGAGGTTGTTCCCATGCTTATAACCGGAAGTGGGAGAGCCTGAAAAACTCTCCCACAGGGATGCAATTCCGTGCTATAACAATAACACTGCTACTGTTTTCTGCCCAAAAATTCCTCATCGCTACTGCCAACTGCTAACACAAGTTGTACAACTTGTTGCAGAGGTCGTATGTCCTATAATCTAACGCCATATGGACATCGTACGGATCTATACTCTTTTTTTAACTACTCAAACCCTAAGATGTCAAGATGGCTGTAACTGTAAAATAAATCCTTGGAATTGTATTATTTTTATTCTAGAAACACCATTGTGATTCCTGAATGAAATCACCTTCAGGGTATGAGGGGTTTCATCCTCAAGCCCTTACACGAGAGGATTTTCATCCTCTGTGATGAAAGTTGAACAATAGTTGCTCAAGCTTGAAAAGTGTTTGAAATTGATTGAATAATAATGATTTACTTTCTCCTTATCCAACCTTTTTATAATTGTCTTATTCCTCCAAACCCTAAAGTAATTAAAATTATTTTTAATTGAATATTCACCGTTTTGCTCCAAAGCTAATTAATAATTACTTTATTTTTTCCTTTTCCCTCTTGGCATTTTAATTAATTAACTTTGGCCCCACTCAATTAATAATAATGACTGTCCCCTTTTAAGTTGTAATTATAAATTGATGTTGGGGGAACCACTTAAAACATTATTACTAAAATATTATTTTCTTTATTTGAAAAATTGGACATGACAATCTACCCTTCCCAAAGATTGTTTGCCCTCAAACAATACCTGTACTATCCCAGCAAATACCAAGATCCCAAACCAATCTCTTTGTTACTTCCATTCCTCCTTGAGAGGGAGGTAGCTTCGGTTGCGCTTCTATGATATAATCCAGAATTGAAAACTCTATATGCCATGATGCTTCAACAAACCCCATGAGTGAACCCATGAGAGCTGAATCATAAATCTACTATGATCTAGAGAAAGTACTACCAAATGTGACACTCCATTGTGTGCTTATCAACATGACTATATTGAATTTTCATCATATAAGGCAATGACTCACCTTTCATTTCTATAATGTCCCCAAATAGGATGATTTCACATAAAATGGGCTTTCCTCAAAATCCACAAATTCTGAAATTATGAAATTAAAAATCAGCAAACCCTAGCTGCTGCAAATGCACCTCCAAACTAAAAATTAACACCAATTTCACCTTGAATTAAATACCAAATAAATACCTTGTGAATTTAGCCACAAATGGCTCTTGCCGCAATGAAGAAAGCCCTGAAATGGATGTTTCAATCCTCCAAACCTTAGTGCCACACTAGCTGAAATGAATTCCTTCTTTCCCACTCTAATTCATGCTCAAGCTTAATCCAAACCAATCTCCAAAACTCAAAATTACTGCAATAATTAATTCAAAACGAAACCCTTGCGAATCTGCCCTCAACAAATATTATTTCCTACGAACAGCTGAAAACTTCAAAAATTCATAACTCCCTCAATATTTGGAATTATGATGCAAACAAGAGCTCAAACTAATCATAAAAATAAAGACTATTAAATTTTTAAAAAATCAAAAAATTTCTTCCATAGGAAGGTCACCAAAAACTACTCTGAAATTCCAAAAACCCTCGTTTTGTGTCAAAAATAATTAAAAAATAATTTCAAAATTATTGTTTTATTTAATATCAATTTAAGGCTTCAAATCTTCCACAAATCTTCTCAAAAACCCCACGCTAATGTGTAGAAAATTAGCAATTAATTTCATAATATTAAATTGCATAAATAGACCCTAAAGGGGCCTCCAAACCCTCAATCAAGCCTCCCAAAATAGTTTGCTCCGCTTGCAAAAGTAGTGCAAATATTAATCAGAAATAATACGCAAGCAAATAGCTTCAAAAACCTCACAAAAACCTCACAATAGCTCCTCAATGCAAATCGCCCCACTCTAGGGCAAGTAACAAGATCTTCTTAACAAAAGTGGCGTCAAAAAGCACCTTTTGTAGATTGATCAATATCAAAATAGCGAACACCTATTGTGCATACATCCCAATAGTTTCTTCAAGCATGAAGAAAACAATTATCAAATTCAACATATCTTCAATTGTGATCTTCACCTTGTATTTGTACTTTTCCTTTCCTTGTCTTAACTCCCAAACCGACATTCTTTTTAATTTAACTTTAGGATTTTTTGAAATAATTAAATAACTTGCCTTAATAAATTAGTAATTAAAATTACTTTTTGGCAAATTAAATAATTAGGTCCTTAAATAATTAATTAAATTGCTCTAATAATTAAAGTGATAAAAATCACTTTTCAAGCAATTTATTAATTATAAAGCTTATTAGAATAATCATTAAAATTACCTTAATTTTTCAAATAGTTAAAACCATTTTCCCGGTAATTCAAATAATTATCCAAGATAGTTTTTTTTTTTTTTTTTTTTTTTTTTTTTTTTTTTAACCTAGAGGTATCCCCGATCCCAATTGGGACACTGCGACTCCGCCCAGTGACCTTCATTGGGTCGAGCGAAAGCGAGACTAATCCTTTGGGGGTTGTCGATGGGGCCCACACACACCGGACAGCCTTGAAAATCTGGGCAGCAAGACTCAACCTCAAGACCTACATGGGACGAACCCAAACCCTTAGCCAACTACGCCACCCATGTGGGCTTAAGATAGTGTTGACCATTTTTGGTCCAACAGGCCAAAAATCAGTCTCCTTCCCCTGTTGTTCTGGGCCAATTCATTTTTTGATTCTGCAAGTCTGAAAATTTCTACGGACTCTGCAGGTGGAGTTTCTACGGATTCTGCAAGGAAGATTTTTTCTACGAACTCTGTAGGTGTAGTCTTTTGACAGATGAAGACCCAGTTCAGAGAGTGTAAGATTTTACAAAGCTTCTTCGGACTCTTGTCTGAAGAAATTCACAAGGAAAGAGAGCTAAAATGGTTCAAAGACACTTTTCCTTAAGGTTGGAAGAGTGGTTCAACGACATAATCTTTCCAAGAGTTAGCACCTTTGAACCATTGAACCGGTTCAATGCCTTGGTTCAACGCCTTGGTTCAAACGCTTCAGTTCAACACTTTGGTTCAATCGGCAAGTTCATCGCTTTGGTTCAATCAAACGGTTCATCGGCTTCATTCAACGCGTTGGTTCAATGTTTCGGTTCAATCGGATGGTTCAATCACTCGGTCCACTCAGTCAGTTCATCGGCTTGGTTCAATGCGTTGGTTCAACGTTTTTGGTTCAATGTTAAAGTTCATCGGCAAAGTTCAACGCAAAGTTCATCATTGGATTCAATCAAATGGTTCGATGCCTTGGTTCAACAATTGTTTGAACCGTTGAACTGGTTCAATGGATTGGTTCAACGGTTGGTTCAAAGGAGCAGTTCAACGTAAAAGGTTCAAGCCTCCCGAGGGACAAGTGCCCTTACGGAGGGCAGTTCCAGGTTCAAGAGCCCTTGCGGAGGGCAGAGAACACTTCAAAGAGAAAGCCCGCAAAAAAGGGCTGCGGGCCAAAGCAGAAAAGCCGAAGGAAGGTCCAAGGGTGACGGGCCCGAGGACGTCAAAGTTGAACACAACAAACTAGTCGTTGGGTATTCAAACGCAGTGATGGGTGCGCAGACGCCAAAATTAAGACGGTGAAATGGCCGTTTGTTTTCAAAATGTCCGAGCACCAACCAGAAAAGAGCCAAGGAGCTAGCGACTCGCCAAGAAGATAGCCCGAGGGCCGAAGGAGCTAGAAAGCGACAAACCCAGGGAAAGCCAGAGCGCGAAAAGCGCCAAGTGGCAACCGCGGAAGCTTTGACATGTTTTCTCTAAAAAAAGCGAAACGCGCCACGTATTCCCTACAAGGCCCAGCGAAAGCCGACAAGTGTCAACACCCGCTGTCGCTTTTTGTCCCGCGAGCACTGTGGTGGACCCCGACGAACTGCTGAAGAGAGCGGAAGCCGCCACGTGTCGTTTTTCGCAGAACTCTCCAAAGGTGTTTGAAGCTTCTATAAATTTAGCGGACGCTGCCATGTGTCTAGCCAGTTTCAGCGGCTGAACACGCCATGTGTCACTTATTGGAATCAGCAAAAAACAGCCAAGGCAAGCGGGAGAGACACGAATGAATTGTCAAGAAGATAGCCCGAGGGCCGAAGGAGCTAGAAAGCGACAAAACCAGGGAAAACCAGAGGAAGTGGCAACCGCGGAAGCTTTGACATGTTTTCTCTAAAAGAAGTGGAACGCGCCACGTATTCCCTGCAAGGCCCAGCGGAAGCCGACAAGTGTCAACACCCGCCATCCCTTCCTTTTTGTCCCGCGAGCACTGTGGTGGACCCCGACGACCTGCTGAAGAGAGCGGAAGCCGCCACGCGTCGTTTTTCGCAGAACTCTCCAAAGGTGTTTGAAGCTTCTATAAATTCAGTGGACGTTGCCACGTATCCTGCCAGTTTCAGCGGCGGAACACGCCATGTGTCACTTATTGGAATCAGCGAAAAACAACCAAGGCAAACGGGAGAGACACGAATGAATTGTCAAGAAGAGCGCGAACCTAAAGGAATTCAAAGGCTTAAAGGTAGAGGAAAGACCAAGTGCAAAAACGGACAAGCAGTCCAAGTGGCGAAGGAAGGCATCTACTCAAGCAATTACTCCAGCAGGTGATACAGTGTCTGCGAATTGATCATCAAGAGGCACAAACGGCTAACGACGCGACCCGATTTCTTCATTTTGCATTTATGAGAAAACAAGCCGCGTAATCGTCTTGAAAGAGCGGTCTTGTTTGCAGACAAACGGCGCGCCCATAAATTCTCATATGATGTTTAAGCGGCTGGCTCTTCCCAATGATCGGAACGCACATGGGTCATTTGTAAAAAGGGCACCAAAAGGCCTCCTTTCTTCCTCTATATATTGTAGACTTGTCATTTGGAAAAGGATCTGTCACATTTGTAAGGCGAAGCCCTGGCAAATTTTCATCTAAAATCAATAAATGCATTTTTACCTCTATTCTGGTTAGATATCTCTGTGTGTGTCTGAGTGTTAGTTTTGTGTTTAGTCATTGCTTTATAATGCTTTCACAGAGTTAAAACCAACGCACCTAGTGTCTATAAGGTGTCATTCCTGCAAGTGACAAGGAGAGCTGCACCTGGAAGCGCAGAGACACAAGAAGCTACTATACAGTGTGCCCTTTCCACAGCACCTATAGTGAGTCCCTATTTTCTGTGTGTTCCATTAAAGCCTCCGTGTTAAGTTTCCTGTAGCCTGGTCCTTTTGCCAGTTTAAAGTGTACGTATGTGTTTGTATGATTTCAAGTGTGTGTGTGTGAGTAGGTCGAATCATTTGGTGCATCACCTCTTTTAGAGTAGTTCTGTTTTCCTGTAATCTTTCTCCCTTTTCATCCCCCCCATTATATATCTATATATATGTATTAGCACTTATTGGAACAACTCAGATGCATCAAAGGGAGCTAGCCCTTACCTAGAGACTCTCCCCTCCAGCTTCGC
Organism: Torreya grandis; assembly: GCA_037957365.1. Classification (NCBI taxonomy): domain Eukaryota; kingdom Viridiplantae; phylum Streptophyta; class Pinopsida; order Cupressales; family Taxaceae; genus Torreya; species Torreya grandis. The sequence continues at coordinate 4,530,093 of JARHVA010000217.1, forward strand.
CAGTCCCACAGGTGAGAGGGGAGTTTCCATTTTGACGTGTGGAAGGCAGGAGCTTGGCCTCCTGCTCCGGGTGCAATCCACTGCGTCAACAGTTTTTGGCACGCCCGATGGGACTCAGTTTTTACACTCAGTAAAGTTTCAGGATTGATGCTGGTCCTGTTACAGCAAAATCAACTATTTTCAGCATCTGGCGACTCCACTGGTAAGAACTTCATTTTTTAATCAAAGACCAGTCTAACTTCCTATGCCTAAAGTCACCACACGGTCTGCTTCTAAGGATGTCCGTTTCGAATTTACTGAATTACCTTTGAACTCAGCAAAGTGACTGAGATTTGAGAGGACCCATCCTTATTCAGCAAAGCACTTTCCAAAACCTGCGATAAAGAATAACTACGCAAGAAGGCCGCGGTTACATCCTGTCATAGCTATGGCATTACCCTTTGTGACTTTTCGTGGTCAGAGTCCTTTGAATCTCCAACGTTATGACCCAATTCCAGGAGCAGCCCTCAAAAGTGTCTTCCTTTGATGGAGAGGGGCCCATTACAGTCATCGAACACATCAGAAATATTGCTAACCTCTGCAATATTCACAATGTCACTGAGGAAAATATTGCAATCAGATTGTTGGCATTGTCTCTCAAGGGCAAAGCTCTTGACTGGTATGGGACTTTGACTATAAATTCAATCAGTTCCTGAAATGAATTGAGCACTCACTTGACGGACCGTTTTGGGAAAAAGAGCGATCACCTCTCGCTTGCCGAGCAGCTGACTACCATGAAAAGAGCCCCACATGAATACAAGCAGGATTTCAACGCTCGGTTTCAGAAGACATGGGATAGAATCCCCATTCTAGTAAAACCTACTCCTAGCTATGCTTTCTTGTATTACTTAAAAGCATTGAACAGTGATATCGTTGTTATGATACAATCCATAGGAAGATATGTGCTGACTGCCGCCTATGACATAGCTATAGCAGCTGAAAATTGACTAGTGCAAGCTGGAAAAATAGCTCCTAGACCCCATATGCCACTTTTCCCTGAAATGCTACCTCTAATTCAGACCGCTGCTCTCACATTAGCTCTTCTGCCTAGCATAAAAAAACCAGCTGCTGCTCCATCCAATGAGCTTCATGAAGTCAAGAGTCTGTTGCAAAATATGTCAAATGAACTTGTGGCTATTAAAAGGCAGCAAGCTCAAAGCAACCGACCAAACCAAGGATACCAACAGTATGGTCAAGCTCTGAGACCCCCTTTCCAAAATTAAAATCAAGGACAGGGTCAGCGTACTCAGACCAGATCCTTTCAAGGTTACAACCCAGACGCCCCTTCATCATCTAAGGCTATGGTGCCCGTTCAAAACAATCTGGTGCAAGAACAGCCAAGTTGTTCAACCATGAGATATGGTCAGGAGCAAGCTGTTTATACAAATGAAATGACGGGTTATTACCCAAATGTGCAAAACAATCAGGCAGCCGCCCATTCCCAAGTCTTTGAGGCTCCAATGCAACCCAGCACGAGCAGCAGTTAGACCCAGCGTGATTCTACTCTCATGAATCATCTGGAGGGAGAATTCTATTCAGTGAATTATGTGGGTGCTGCAGACAATCACGTTGATCGTGTTCCAACCAACACAAGATTCAAAAGGAGAGCAATGGAAGAAGCTCAGGCTGCTGCCCAAACGTCAGCAATCCCCTCTTCATCACCTGTAAATCAAAAAGTCCCAAGCTTCAGACCGCCGGTTGTACCTTCAGCTCCTCGGCCTGCACCTCAGGTTGTAAATAATTCCAAAGAAAATTTGAAGGCAACCCTCGAGTCAATGTGGTTGAACAGATGAAGAAGCTGCACATGAACATCTCCTTGTGGGATTCGCTGTCAATACCAAGGCAAACGGACATGTTACAAAAGGAATTGCAGGAGCTAAATGAACAAGTTGTCCCAACAAATGCTGATAATGTCTTGATGATGAACGGACAACCTTCCACCTCAGGTCAAGCCCGGAAAGAAGAAAAGGTTCCTCCTTTTTACGTAACCTTGGTCATAAAAGATTTCTTGGTGCACAATTGCATCATTGACAGTGGGGCAAGCACCTTGGTGATGCCCAAATGTATAGCCGACAAGCTAGGCTTGAAATACGAAGAAATGACCAAGGGAGTCCTGCAGCTGGGAGGAACCCCAGCAAAGACAGTTGGGGTGGTAAGAGGTCTGAGCTTGACGCTGCACGCTTGCCCGACCTTCTCAGTTCCTCATGATGTGGTAGTGGCGGATGTCCCTCCTTACTTTGCCATCTGCTTATCCAAGGATTTTACATCCAAGATAGGTCGCTACTTAGCAGCGAATTGGTCTTATCTGGTTTTTAGAACCAAGTATGGGACTAAAGTCAAGATTGAATCCGAGCCACTCCACAGAGATCATCTGAAACCTTACTCGCTCAAGGCAGCAAATGTCAGCTACGCCATTATTGACCAAGAAGAGTCCCAAGTAGACCAATCTCCATCCTCTGCCCTTGAAGGAGTTGCAGACCTGCTCTTAAATGAATGGGGAAGCGACAACTTCGAGCATGATCCTTACAAATTCATAGAGGAGGCGGGCCTCGAAATTTATTGCATGCATGAAGAAGGTACTTTTGTACCAAATTCGATGAAAGCCAGCCAGGAAAGCTCAGGTCTATGGTAGTTGTTCTTTGACGGTTCAAAAAGCAAGTTGGGAGCTGGTGGTGGAGCGGTGATGGTCTCTCCTTCAAAAGAGAGGTATTTTTCAGCCTTCCGGTTCCAATTTTCCTACACATGCAATGTTGCGAAATATGAATCCCTCATCCACGGTTTGGAATGGGCGAGGAAAGGAGTCAAAGAGCTGCAAGTCTTTGGTGACAGTGAGCTGATTGTCAATCAGGTAAGAGGCCAAAATTTGACGAAGAATTCTCTACTGAAGTCCTACAAACATAGGGTATGGGACTTAGTGAAAAGTTTTTTTGCTTTCAATATTTCTTCCATTCCTAGAGAGCGGAACAAGCAAGCAAATAGGCTGGCAGCAGTTGGTGCCCAATTCGATATCCCTCAGGAGATAGGGGAAGACCACAGCTCACGTCACTTGAAGGTAGTGATCCGGCCCTCTGTACTTAACAACATCACCAACTGGCAGGTCTTCAACAGCAATCAGCAAATAGCACTCTTCTTGCAGGAAAACGCTAAGATTGCTACAAAAAACCAGGTTAAGCTGCAGCAACAATATGGCAGCCAAATTGTTCAGCTGAAGAACAATAAGCTCCCCAAAAGTTTGGTCACTCTAGAGAGTATCTTCAATGGAGATGACCAATTGAGAAGCAACAAGGCATGCATTGCAACAAAGGAGGAGCACCATGAGAAGGTGAAAATATTCAAGGATAAGCTGCTTGCACTTGGGAAAGTGTGCACGGACCGTGAAAGGCAAGCCTTCATCTTGTTGTGCCAAGAATTTGCCGATATTTTTGCTTGGGAGTATAGTGATTTGAAGGGTTTTGACCCAAATTTGGCCCAACATACCATTAAGCTAGAAGAAAGTGCCAAACCAATCAAGCAGACGCAGAGGCCTGTCAACCCAATGATTGAGCCTCTCATGCGCAAGGAGCTCACCAAGTTGATTGAGTCTAGGATAATATTTTCAATCAAACACTCTTCTTGGCTGGCCAATCTTGTTCCTGTCCAGAAAAAGAATGGGGAGATCAGACTGTGTGTCGATTTCAGAGACCTCAACAAAGTCTCTTTGAAAGACCATTATCCTCTCCCAAGCATGGAGCAGATCCTTCAAATGGTGACAGGCAGCGAGAGTTTCTCCCTCCTGGATGGGTATTCAAGATATAACCAAATTTTGGTGCAAGACTGTGACCAACACAAGACAGCGTTCACAACCAAGTCAGGAACATTTGCTTACAGGAAAATGCCTTTCAGACTATCTAATGCTGGTGCCACTTTCCAATGAGCTATGGATATGGCCTTTCAAGGCCCGATAAATAATACTGCGCTGGCATATCTTGATGATGTGACAGTTTTCCCCAAGGAAGCGAGCCAACACATGAAACACCTCAGGCAAATCTTTGAGAGGTGTAAAGAGTTCGATATCTCTCTCAATCCTAAGAAATGCGTGTTCGTTGTCCACGAGGGAAAGCTCCTTGGTCACATTGTTTCTTCGGAAGGCCTGACTATTGACCCAGAAAGAGTTCACTCCATCCTGGAGCTATCCTTGCCTCAGCACAAGAAAGCCTGCAAAGCTTCTTCGGCAAGATAAATTTCATACGGAGATTTATCCCGAATTTTGCAGAGATGGTCAAGCCATTGACCTCTATGCTGAGGAAGGGTGAGGAGTTCACATGGACAGCACCAACAAAAGATAGTTTTGAAGAAATCAAGCAGGCCATAACCCAAGCTCCTACTTTGATCAGCCCTGACTTCACCAAAGATTTCAACCTTTACACCTTCGGCAATGAAGAGGTAATCTCTGCCATGCTTACCCAAGCAAGTGATGATAACCTTCAGCAACCAATTGCATTTTTTAGCCAAGGCCTAGAAGGTTTTGAAGTCAGATACACATATGTGGAAAAGCAAGTCCTGGCAGTCATACGGAGTCTGAAGAAATTCAGGGATATGCTATCCAATAACAGAATCCACCTTATGGTCCCACATCCCGGCATCAAAGATTTCTTGATCAACCGAGATCTGAATGAAAAGAGAGCAGGGTGGATCACTAAGGTGATGGAATATGATGTGGATATCAAGATCACCAAACTGATAAGAGGAAGAGGCATGTGTGAGCACCTTGCTGCAGCTTTTAAGCAGCAGAAAGAGGACACTGCTAATTCATGATGCAGCTACAGCAGAGGAACCAGCTGTCATGAAGGATTGGACATCAGACGTGAGGCATTTCCTTCTCACTGGTGAGTGCCCACAGGGCCTTGATAGGACCAAGAGGAGATATTTCAGACTCCAATGTCTCGCTTATGCCCTGATTGATGAAGTGTTGTTCAAAAAGGATCTCTCAGGGGTCCTTTTAAGATGTTTAGACGCAGATCAGGCCGACAGGGTGCTGTCTAAGTTCCATGATGGGCCAGCCAGCAGTCATTTTGCTCTTAAGGCTATTGCAGCAAGAATAATGAGAGCTGGCTATTTCTGGCCTACACTTTTCAGGGACACCCATGCCTAGGTACGAAAGTGCCAGAAGTGCGCGTTTTTTGATGGGAAGCAACGGTTGGCTACCATGCCTTTACAGCATATTCAGGTGGAGCAGCCATTCATGCAATGGGGCTTGGACTTCATAGGGATGATTAATCCTCCCTCCAGTGCTGGACACAAGTGGGTCCTGACCGCCACGGATTATTTCACAATATGGGTAGACGTTGTTGCTCTGAAGGAGGCCAATGAAAGTGCGGTCCTGGATTTTTATGAGGACCTGATGAAAAGGTTCGAAGTTCCAGCAACCATAATCTCAGATAATGCGTTAGCTTTTTTGAGAACCAAAACAAGTGAATGGGCGCTGAGATATGGTGTATATCTCAGCACTTCATCCAATTACTACCCACAGGGGAATGGGTTGGTTGAGTCTACAAATAAGAACCTGATCAGTATCATCAACGAACCATGGAAGAGAATCAGAGGACTTGGCATGCCAAGTTGAAAACAGCCCTGTGGGCGGATAGGGTCACCCTGAAGAGGGCAATTGGCAACTCGCCATACACGCTCGTCTATGGAAGGGAAGCTAGGCTCCCCATTTCACTTGAATTGCCAGCGTTGGACCTCGCTCTCCAACTGCAATTAGAAGAAGGAAATAACATGGAGGTTAGGCTATGCGAACTGATAGAGCTCCAAGAGACGAGGGACCGGGCTATGGCTTCTATAACCAGTCGCCAACAACAAACGAAGAAACACTTCGACAAGAAATCTTCATCAAAAGGTTTCTCTGAAGGAGACATTGTCTTGAAATGGGATGAGGACCGAGCTAAGTCTGGAAAGCATGCGAAGTTCAACGCCCTATGGAGTGGCCCATACGTAATCACTCAGTGCAAGCAGCATAATGCATTCCAACTCTCCAGGTTGGATGGTGAAAAACTGTATATCCCAATTAATGGGATACATCTTAAGCATTGCCACTGACCCCCTTTTCCATCATGTATATATTTCCCTTGCTTTTCTCCTGCTTTCCCTAAGTGCTTTCTGCACATGTTAGTAGTTTTCTTAGCTTTGTGTGTTTTCGTTTCCTTTTGAAGTAAATCTTCATCATTGGTTCTAGAATTTATCGGAGCTATTGCTGATCTTTAAGTTACATCCTGACTCCGTGCCCAATGGATTTTGAGGCAACTGGCTTCTAAGCATAGCAGGGATGCTTCCCCTGGGAGTCGTCAATTTGTTGACCATTTTTGGTCCAACAAGGCAAAAATCGGTCCCCTTCTTCCCTTGCTGTTCTTGGCCAATTCATTTTTTGATTCTGTGAGTCTGAAAATTTCTACGGACTCTGCAGGTGGAGTTTCTACGGATTCTGCAAGGAAGATTTTTTCTACGAACTCTGCAGGTGTAGTCTTTTGGCAGATGAAGAACCAGTTTAGAGAGTGCAAGGTTTTACAAAGCTTCTTCGGACTCGTCTGAAGAAATTCATAAGGAAAGAGAGCTAAAATGGTTCAAAGACACTTTTCCTTAAGGTTGAAAGAGTGGTTCAACGACATAATCTCTCCAAGAGTTAGCACCTTTGAACCATTGAACCGATTCAATGCCTTGGTTCAACGCCTTGGTTCAAACGCTTCGGTTCAACGCTTTGATTCAATCGGCAAGTTCATCGCTTTGGTTCAATCAAACAGTTCATCGGCTTGGTTCAACGCGTTGATTCAACGCCTTGGTTCAATGTTTCGGTTCAATCGGATGGTTCAATCACTCGGTCCACTCAGTGGGTTCATCGGCTTGGTTCAATGCGTTGGTTCAACGTTTTTGGTTCAATGTTAAAGTTCATCGGCAAAGTTTATCGGCAGGTTCAATCAAACGGTTCAATGCCTTGGTTCAACAATTGTTTGAACCGTTGAACCGGTTCAATGGATTGGTTCAACGGTTGGTTCAAAGGAGCGGTTCAACGTAAAAGGTTCAAGCCTCCCAAGGGACAAGTGCCCTTGCGGAGCGCAGTTCCAGGTTCAAGAGCCCTTGCAGAGGGCAGAGAACACTTCAAAGAGAAAGCCCGCAAAAAAGGGCCGCGGGCAAAAGTGCCGAAGCAGAAAAGCCGAAGAAAGGTCCAAGGGTGACGGGTGCGCGGACGTCAAAATTAAGATGGTGAAATAGCCATTTGTTTTCAAAATGTCTGAGTGCCAACCAGAAAAGAGCCAAGGCGCCAGCAACTCGCCAAGAAGATAGCCCGAGGGCCGAAGGAGCTAGAAAGCGACAAAACCAGGGAAAGCCAGAGCGCGGAAAGCACCAAGTGGCAACCGCAGAAGCTTTGACATGTTTTCTCTAAAAGAAGCGGAACGCGCCACATATTCCCTGCAAGGCCCAGCGGAAGCCGACAAGTGGCAACACCCGTCGTCCCTTCCTTTTTGTCCCGCGAGCACTGTGGTGGACCCCGACGAACTGCTGAAGAGAACGGAAGCCGCCACGCGTCGTTTTTCGCAAAACTCTCCAAAGGTGTTTGAAGCTTCTATAAATTCAGCGGACGCTGCCACGTGTCCTTCCAGTTTCAGTGGTGGAACACGCCATGTGTCACTTATTGGAATCAGCGAAAAACAGCCAAGGCAAGCAGGAGAGACACAAATGAATTGTCAAGAAAATAGCCCAAGGGCCGAAGGAGCTAGAAAGCGACAAAACCAGGGAAAGCCTGAGCACGAAAAGCGCCAAGTGGCAACCGCGGAAGCTTTGACATGTTTTCTCTAAAAGAAGCGTAACACGCCACGTATTCCCTACAAGGCCCGGCGAAAGCCGACAAGTGTCAACACCTGTCATCCCTTCCTTTTTATCCCGCGAGCAGTGTGGTGGACCCCGACGAACTGCTGAAGAGAGCGGAAGCCGCCACGCGTCGTTTTCCACAGAACTCTCCAAAGGTGTTTGAAGCTTCTATAAATTCGGCGGACGCTGCCACGTGTCCTACCAGTTTCATCGGCGAAAAACAGCCAAGGCAAGCGGGAGAGACACTAATGAATTGTCAAGAAGATAGCCCAAGGGCCAAAGGAGCTAGAAAGCGACAAAACCAGGGAAAGCCAGAGCGCGAAAAGCGCCAAGTGGCAACCGCGGAAGCTTTGACATGTTTTCTCTAAAAGAAGCGGAAGGCGCCACGTATTCCCTGCAAGGCCTGACGAAAGCCGACAAGTGTCAACACCCGCCATCCCTTCCTTTTTGTCCCGCGAGCACTGTGGTAGACCCCGATGAACTACTAAAGAGAGCGGAAGTCGCCACGCGTCATTTTCCGCAGAACTCTTCAAAGGTGTTTGAAGCTTCTATAAATTCAGCAGACGCTACCAAGTGTTCTGCCAGTTTCAGCGACGGAACACGCCATGTGTCACTTATTGGAATCAGCGAAAAACAGCCAAGGCAAGCGGGAGAGACATGAATGAATTGTCAAGAAGAGCGCGAACCCGAAGAAATTCAAAGGCTTAAAGGCAGAAGAAAGACTAAGTGCAGAAACGGACAAGTAGTCCAAGTGGCGAAGGAAGGCGTCTACTCAAGCAGTTACTCCAGCAAATGATACAGTGTCTACGAATTGATCATCAAGAGGCGCAAACGGCTAACCGATTTCTTCATTTTGCATTTATGAGCAGACAAGCTACGTAATCGTCTTGAAGGAGCAGTCTTGTTTGCAAACAAACGACGCGGCCCATAAATTCTCATATGATGTTTAAGCGGTTGGCTCTTCCCAATGATCGAAACGCACATGGGTCATTTGTAAAAAGGGCGCCAAAAGGCCTCCTTTCTTCCTCTATATATTGTAGACTTGTCATTTGGAAAAGGATCTGTCACATTTGTAAGGCGAAGCCCTGGCAAATTTTCACCTAAAATCAATAAACGCATTTTTACCTCTATTCTGGTTAGATATCTCTGTGTGTGTGTCTGAGTGTTAGTTTTGTGTTTAGTCATTGCTTTCTAATGCTTTCACAGGGTTAACACCAACGCACCTAGTGTCTATAAGGTGCCATTCCTGCAAGTGACAAGGAGAGCTGCACCTGGAAGCGCAGAGACACAAGAAGCTACTATACAGTGTGCCCTTTCCATAGCACCTATGGTGAGTCCCTGTTTTCTGTGTGTTCCATTAGAGCCTCCCTGTTAAGTTTCCTACAGCCTGGTCCTTTTGCCAGTTTAAAGTGTACGTATGTGTTTGTATGGTTTCAAGTGTGAGTGAGTGTGAGTAGGTCGAATCATTTGGTGCATCACCTCTTTTAGAGTAGTTCTGTTTTCCTGCAATCTTTCTCCCTTTTCATCCCCCCCCCATTATATATCTATATATATATGTATTAGCACTTATTGGAACAACTTAGATGCATCAAAGGGAGCTAGCCCTTACCTAGAGACTCACCCCTCCAGCTTCGCCAGTCCCACAGGTGAGAGGAGAGTTTCCATTTTTACATGTGGAAGGCAGGAGCTCGGCCTCCTGCCTCGGGTGCAATCCACTGCGTCAACAGATAGTTTTATTTTAATAATTAATTAATTGTCTTATATTTTCGAATGATTAAAATCAATATTCGGACAATTTTATTAATTATTAAAATTATATGAAAATGGGACATCACAATTTCACTAAAAACTACTGCAGCAATTTGTTTTTTTGTCTTATGAAGTGAAGGAGAAACTGAGCTAAACTTCATAGTGAGGGCATCAACCCTTTCTTGCATTTCCTCAAATGCAATTAAGGCCTATTTTGCAATTTTGATGACCATATCCATGTCTTTAATCACACAGGTATTCCAATTTCACCATTTCCAATGCACTCTTTACTCTTTGTAAATCTACAACAGCGCCTGTATGCTTAGTGCTAGCAACATTTACCTCACCCATAGTGTTGATATTTACTGCAGTTTGAGCACTTTGCAAACTTAGAGTTAGATCTTCAATGACCTTTTCATACTATCCAACTTCATTAAGACTTGCAACTCTTTCTCTTTTGTTATCAATAATTGTAGCTCTTCAACCTTTGTTTGCTCTTCGCTGAACTATTGTGATTCAGCTAACTTTGATGTTGCCAAATTCTCATCAATCTGTGCTTCTTCAACCCTTTCAAATTTTGATGTTTCCCCTTCCCTCATCACAATAGAACTCTTTTTATATAGATTACTAGAGGTAAGTCCCGCAATTATAACATATGGCTTCAACTTCTCTGCACATAGATCAACAACATTATTAGTTAATGTATGTGCAATTAGTGAAACTTCTGTTGTTGATCTTGTTGATTTTTTCTACCTCTCTTATTACTATTTTTCTTTTCAATTTCACAAAATTCCTTGAAAGAGAGAGCTTGATGCACTTCATAGCTGAGCCCCTCATATTTTACAAGATATACTGAATATTCATTATCTGCATGCCGTTGTAAAGGATCTATTTCTTCAGGTGGTTCTTCCTCCTGTAGGAATTTGGCACGAAAAGTTTTTGGAGGTGGGGCTACCGAAACCCTAACATTATTTGAAGTGCTTGCTTTTTCTAATTTTTCCTTTGCTTTACCCACGCTGATTTGTTGTATGGCTTGTGTTATACCTACCATGGATTCTTTGAGGGTCATCTAGATGTTCTTTCTATGTCCTTTTGCTCACGGCCAATTATTTCACATAGGTAACTCATCTCATTTATAGAGGTTGTTCTCTCCTCTCTCTCACTCATTTTATTATTGTTGTCCTTCTCAGGGGTTTGACCCTTCCTCTTCTAATAATACTTCAGCGTTTTTCGTTCCTCTTGCATGTGTGATCAAGATTCAATTTTTCCCACCTAGGCTGACAAAATCAGTGCTCTGATACCACTATAATATCCTTTAGGAAAAAACTAAATTTTGATTTTTCTAAAAATTCAGTCAATTGAATACATTGAAAACATTGAAAAAAAAATACGGAAGCTACAAATTGTATCAAAAATTTAAATACCAATTTATTATATGGAAGTCCACCCGACTAACCATTTTATCCTTGTGTTGTACGACTACCACTGTTTTCTGCCTAGAAATTTCTCATGGCTACTGCCAACTGCTTACCCAACTTGTACGACTTGTTGCAGAGATCGTATGCCCTGTAATCTATCACCGTACAAATCTGTACTCTTTTTTTATTTGTTCAAACCCTGGGACATCCGAATGGTTGCAGCTGTAAAATAAATCAATAGAGTTGTATTCTTTTGATTTTGAAAGCACCAATGTGATTCCTAAATGGAATCACCTTCTGAGTATGAAGGGTTTTGTCCTCAAGCCCTTACACGGGAGGGTTTTCGACCTCTGTGATAAAAGTTAAACAATCGCTGCTCAAATTTGAAAAGTATTTGAAATTGATTGAATGATAATGATTTGCCTTCTTCTCATCCAACCTTTTTATAATTAAGTTATTCTTCCAACCCCTGAAGTAATTAAAATTATTTTTAATTGAATATTCACCTTTTTGCTCCAAAAATAATTAATAATTAGTTTTCTTTTTTCATTTTCCCTCTTGGCCTTTTAATTAATTAACTTTGGCCTCGCTCAATTAATAATTACTAAGTGTCCCCTTTTAAGTTGTAATTATAAAGTGATGTTGGGGGAACCACTTAAAACATTATTATTAGAGTATTATTTTCTTTATTTGAAAAGGGGGACATGACAGAAAAGCCTCAAGCATCCACCTCAAACAAAAGGTACACTCAGCATTTTGGAGGAAGTGGAAAATTGCTGACTCCATTAATTAGTTCTTTGGAAAAGCTAAAACTTCTAAGACATCAAGACAAAGAGGTAAGGCTTATGGTTATCACTTGCATTAGCGAAATTACCCAAATAATAGCACCTGAAGTCTCATATCGTGATGACACAATGAGGGAGATATTTCAGTTGATTGTGGAAAGTTTTCAAGTTATGGATGAAATCAAAATTCCTTATTTTGCTAAGAGGGTTAAAATTTTTAATATGGTGGCAAAAGTTAGATCTTGTATTTTGATGATAGATCTTAGTTGTGATGATCTTATTCTTAAAATGTTTCAACATCTTTTTACTACTGTTAGTAAGAATCATATAGACAATATTATTACCTCAATGCAAATAATTGGCTTTGATTCTGAATGAGTGACAATCTTTCTCAGCCACTCCTATCAGTTTTATTGGATAATATGAAAAAAGATGTGTGGGTATAATGTCCCCAAATGGGCTAAATTACTCAAAATTGAAATTTTGTGCAAACCCTGGCCAAAACAATATTTTTTTTCATATTTTTCCAATCAAACCCTAGGTGCTTAAAACTTATAAATTGCTAGAAATAAACTATGAAACCCTAACATAAAAATTATTGAATGATGTAATGATTTTTAGGTCATCAAATCACTCAATAAAATTACTCATGATGGCATCAACATGCAGGGAATTTACAACGAATATAATATTGATTTTTAGTGCTTTTTCCAACTTGAAAGTGATGAAAAATATCCTCAAAATTATTAATAAATGCAAAAAAATTAATAGAAAATACTATAATATTATTTGGGCACAAAATAGCCCTCCAAACCCTAAAAAATAGCTAGAAACCAATTCTCCCTAACTGGAATAATTTAATAATAAATTCTCAAACCCTAGGTGAGGGTTATTCCCTTGTAGCACAGCCCTTGATGAGGTCTTCAAAACAAATGGCCAAGTCACCACCCTCTAGAACTCTCCAAAACCCTGTAAATGGCTTCTAATAGCAAGCAACACAACCCCAACACACAACCACACTTGTCAAGACAAGTCGTCACCCTAGGAGATGGTGTAAATCTGCAATCCACAAATCTGATGCACAATTACAGGCCTTGAATAAAGCTACCTTATGTGAAAGAATGGAGGTTTTCGTCTCCAAACTCCGTGCACTTGAAGGGTTCCGTCCTCAAGTCACTTGTTCAAGCTTTGACATATTTGAGCATAAGATTCAATATCCAAATAAACACAATCTCAAAAATGGATCCTTTGCTTGCAATAAATACCCTCCCACGGAGGCAAACCATGTGAGGAAGTAGTCCAATGCATGAATTAAAAATCATTGCCGACCTTTAATTCCTCTTTTCCACTTTTGGATCCCACCCAAAGGGTGGCATTCTAATTTGGAGCAACTCAAACTCTGACAAAGTCACAATTCATTCTCCAATTATTAAATTAATTTGCCTTAAAAAATAATAGTAATTAAAATTACTTTTGGGGCAAATAATCTAATAATTAATTAATTAAATTGCTCTATTTGCAAGAGTGATAAAAATCACTTTTTGAGCAATTAATTAAAAATACTATTCAATTATTTACCTAAATTACCTTATTTTTTGGAGTGGTAAAAACCACTTTTCAAGTAATTTAAATAATTAATCATGATCGTTCCATTATTCTAATAATCAATTAAAATTGCTTTAAGATAACAAATGATTAAAATCACTATTCAAACAACTCTAATTAATTATTAAAATAAATTCCCCAATTATCATACCTTAGCCTACAGGAAAAAATAGAGCAAAGGTCTTCACCCTGTTTTCCTTTATTATGAAAAAGGAGACATTACAGTGGGAAGTCTCACCAATAGTGCATGCACTAGCTAAAAATGTGATTGATCAGTGTGAAAGAAAGTTGGGGCCATACATATCAACAAAAATGACAGCTAAACAGACAAGGGAACTTATTCAAAAGCAGCCTCACAAAACATTGCCGCAAAGATTAGAAAATTTGCAACATAAAAAGAGAAATGAGAGGGAATAGTTGACTTTCTAATTTGCAACATAAAAAGCCGAAGAAAATTAGCCAAAATAAAATATCCGAGACTGAACAACTCTAATATTCTGTTTTGGCTAATTTCCTTCGGCTTTTTTGTTTTACCCTTGGTCTTTATTCTTTCGGATTTTGTCATCTCCCTTTTTTCGAATTTGTTGTCATCTCCCTTGGCCAATTTCCTTCGGCTTTTTTGTTTTACCCTTGATCTTTATTCTTTCGGATTTTGTCATCTCCCTTTGTTCGGATTTGTTGTCATCTCCCTTGGCCAATTTCCTTTGGGTATTTTGGCTTCTCCTTTCGAAAAAAAAAATGTCCGAGGCTCTTTTCCTGCAAATTTTTTGTTTTTCGGAAAAAGTGTCCGAGTCTTTTTCAATTCTGCGGATTTTTGTTTTTTGGATTTTATGTTTGCCAATTCTTCCAAAGGAATCCTTCGGACAAAAAGTCCAAAGGAATTCCTTCGGACTTTTTGTCTAAAGGATATCTTCCATGGGCACCACCACCTTTTTGAACCATTCCTTTTTCGAAGGCAACCTGTAACCTTCCCGAAGGGTACCCTTCAGGAATTTTGAAAACGTCCTTCTCGAAGGGCACATGCCCTTCAGGCTTTTGTAAAAGCTCATAAGGATCATGAGATAGACCTTCCCGAAAGGCACATGCCCTTCAGGTTTCTTGCAAACAACTTTTCCAAAATTGAAGGGTACCTACTGTCATGTCCCCTTCCAGTTGACATCTCTCAGAGCTTATGATTAGCCTATTATGCGACCCTCGTAGGCTAATAGGATGATAGAGGGTCTTGATTGGAGCTTGGCTTGGCTTTGATCATCAGACATTACCAGTTGGCTTTCGTTCGGGGTCATTCGGACATCATTTTCCTGACCTGCTATTTTTAGCAGTATTAGTCACTCAGTGGAGCACCCCTGCTATTTTTAGCAGTACGATTTGGTCATGTGCGAAATCAATCACTTATTCACCAGCTTCAAACGGTTCGTGCATCGGACAATTTTTTAAGGAGATATTAATATTTTAATTGTCAAATTAAATATTAATTACCGGGAGCTTATAATATAAAGTTATAATATTATTAATATTATAACTTAAGTGATATTGAAGGGGCCGACCAGCATTGAGAGGGGCCACTTTTTAATTATAATTTATAATTAAAATGTGCGTTGAAGACTATTGAATTTAAAAGAGGAAAAGTTCGAATTATTTTAAATGAAGCCAATTTAAGGAAAATCGAACTTGGGGATGGATATAAGGGTTTTCATTGGGATGGGAGCTCATTATGTTTTGAAATCAAAATTTTGTTAAGTCTTTTTTTCTTAGAACAGAGCCAAGGGTTCCAGTTTTCGTATAGCATTGGAGAACGAGCCATTTTCAGTGTTGCAGTTCAGAGGCTGTGAAATACCCGTTGATTTATTGCTTTCAAAGAGGTAGCTTCATTCAGAGGTTATCACAAAACTTCATCAGAGATTGCATCAATCAGGATTTTCAGCTTGGAATTCATCCGGAAGAGTCTCTTTTAGAGGCGCCTATTCCCTGAGTTTCTGGCACTTCAAACAGGGGCGTACTTTAATTGGCTGGCTACTGTCATAGAGCCGTACTACTGTACAGCATGGCTATACCTTCACAAAAAAGGTGTATTTTGTTATCCAAGGTAAATCGCCTGCTTCTTGGATCATTTGTCACCATTCCTTGAGGCGTATACACCTTGAAATCATTTTCCAAGCATCAAACAAAGGGAGAAGTAACTTGATGACAACGCTGTACCGTTTTCATATATTCTTCAGCTGGCTGCAATAACCAGGTTTTCATAAAAAATTTGTTGTTTCTTGATTTGCATTTTACCAGATATTAGTTGTAATTGTCATAGGAGATCAATAAACCGATTGGCAATAATTAATTTCTTAGATTCTATCATTTCCGGATTTGCATTATTTTTATTTGAATTTATTCAACAATTCTTTCAAGAATCTCCTCTTTCATATATTTATGCAAAAACACAAAAAAAACCAAAAAAACATCCTAAAAACAAGAAAACACAAGCAGTTTCAGAGAAAGTGAGAACAGGGGTTTCTACAGTGGTATCAAAGCTAAATCCTGCCATCCTGAGGGTTTAGTTATTACATGCCGCTAGAGGAGGTTGGTTCACACAGGTATTACACACGCAGGAGAGCCTTACATGAAGGCGAACAGGGTTTAGAACCACAGGCATCAATCAGGGTTTTCATCATGGGTCACAGGGATGAGGGTAGCCCACCCAAAGGCAACAGGGATAATGATGATCAGGATACCGGAGACTTCTTCCGTGCTATGGTTACAGGACAGCAGCAGATGGCGCATGGATTACAGGTACTTACTACTATGGTAGAACGGATGAACCCACCTGTTAAATAGAATGGGGAACAAGGAGATAACAGGAGTGCTACAGTTAATCAGAGACCACAGCGGACCCATTCCAGAACAGCTGATAGGCCTACACGCCCTACATTTGTTCTGGAGGAACCAGAAAAAGCTCCGACAGAGGAGGCGGCAGGAGACCCCATATTTGCAGATGCACTCATGGCTGCAAATGATGAACGGGAGTTATTAGCTCCTCAGGTTCGGGAGAGGACGTCCTTTGAACGTTTTGTAAATTAGAGGAGAGAGCATTACAGGTCACTTAGACAAGATAGGAGGCCTAGAGGTCAAAATAGTGCGCTGAAGAAGGCTACAGGCAAGCTTTCTTTGACTACTTTTGATGGTAGTGGTAAGATGACAGCTCAAGCTTGGATTCATAAGCTTGACACATTTTTGGCACTGAGGCCAATGACAGAGATTGAAGCTATCAAATACGCCACTTTGCATTTGGAGGGAGTAGCAAATGATTGGTGGTACCATGGTATAGTAACACTTCAGCATAATCAGGTGACAGAGTACCAGAACTTTGTGGATAGGTTGGTTGAAAGATTTGACAAGAAAGATCCAGAGGTTTACTTTCGGGATTTGGCACAGCTGAAACAAACAGGGAACTTAGAGTCTTTCATTGGTGAATTTCAGCAGTTGGCAGTCATGGTGCCAAACATTTCAGAGCGTAGATTGATAGTTCTTTTCATTGAGGGCCTATCCGAACCACTAAGAGGTTGGATAAAGGCATTTGATCCTATCTCTTTACAGGAAGCTATGAAAAAAGCAAGAAGTATGGAACATGCAGTTCCAACAAACAAATTTCAGTCCAAAGGAGCATCTTCTAGTAAGGATAACAAACCATTTTATAAAAAATCAGAGGACTGATTTTTAAAATGATTCTAAGGATAAAATTCCAGCACCTTTTGACAAGGAAACATTAAATGATTTGAGGAAGAAAAAATTATGTTTCTACTACAAGGGTCCCTATGATGCTAACCATGATTGTCCTTTGCGGCCTAAGGGTAAGGCAAATAGAGTTATATGGGCTTTCTATGAGGATTCGGATTTTGAAAATTTCGGACAGCAGGAGAGTTCTGAGGAGTCAGTCAGAGGCTACAGAACCTAAGGTGGAGGCAGAGTCAAAGATTCAGCTCCAAGAAGCACGGTTGTCTAGCATACAGCAGGAGGGATCTTTCAGATTTCGTAGAGTTTTTGCTGGTTAAAAGGTTATCACCCTTTTAGACACAAGTGTCACCCATAATTTTATTGATGCCAGATTTGTGGAGAGGCATGGGCTTGTAACCGAAGAGTTTGAGGGCATTCGGGTTAAGGTGGTTCATGGTTACACTCTCAAGTGTGACCGTATGATTAAGGATCTCCCCTTGTGCTTGAATAACTATGAATTTAAGGCTGATTATTACGTGGTGTCCATGGGAGATATCGATTTAGTTTTGGGCATGAAGTGGCTTCATTCCCTTGAGGAAGTCACTCTTCGTCTCAAAGACATGGAGATTCGGTTTGATGTGGACGGGAAGACACATATCCTGAAGGCCATTCGAGACAGTAATGTCAAGACTATTTCCTTCCATCGGATGGAGAGACTCATGCGACATGACATGGTTGAGTGGGCTGCCGAGTTCACATTGACACCTATTCAGGAGGGACAGCATAAGGCCGAATATCATCCTGACATTCAGCAGTTGAGAGTTAAGCATGAGAAGGTATTCAGTGATATTCCACCATGGAGACCTCCAGACAGGGGTATTGAGCACATTATAGAGCTTGAGGAGGGCGCTAAGCCCGTCATGATTACTCCGTACAGGCATCCTAAGCGGCTTAAGGATGAGATAGAGAAGACAATCAAGGAGCTGCTTGCTATGGGTCACATTCGACCGAGCAAATCACCATTCGCTTCTGCAGTTGTCTTAGTGAAGAAGGATGGCACCCTTCGCATGTGCATTGATTACAGAGTCCTGAATAAGAGGACTATCAAAAACAGGTACCCCATACCTCGAATAGATGAGCTTATTGATGAGCTCCATGGTGCCTGTTATTTCTCGAAGATAGACTTGAGATCAGGATATCATCAGATTAGAGTTCGTGAGTAGGACATTGAAAAGACCGCATTTCGTTGTCATTGTGGACACTTTGAGTTTGTGGTTATGCCATTTGGGCTAACCAATGCTCCAGCGATATTCCAGTCCACCATGAACAGGGTCTTCCACTCTCAGTTGAGAAGATATGTGCTTGTCTTCTTCGATGACATTTTGATCTACAACAGGACTTGGCAGGAGCATTTGGCTCATTTGGATACAACACTTAGCATTTTGGAGAGGGAGTCCTTGTACGCCAAGGAGTCTAAGTGTGATTTGGGAATGACTGAGTTGCTCTACTTAGGCCATATCATCAGTGCAGAGGGAGTGCGGATGGATCCTGAGAAGATCCGTGCTATCGTAGACTGGCCTACTCCGGCGGACCTTACACAGCTGCGAGGATTTCTCGACTTGTGTGGTTTTTATCGCAGATTTGTGAATGGTTATTCACGACATGAAGCACCTATGACGGATTTGTTGAAGAAAGGTGCATTATGTTGGACTCCTGAGGCACAGGAGTGTTTTGTGAGGTTCAAAGCGCTGATGACTACATGTCCAGTGTTGGCACTACCAGATTTTTCGAAGCCTTTTGAGCTTCAATGTGATGCTTCTGGGGAGGGCATTGGAGCGGTGCTTATGCAGGACAAGCACCCTATTGTTTTTGAGAGCCGAAAACTCAGAGGGCCAGAGAGGTTCTACAGTATTTATGATAAGAAGATGTTGACCATAATGCATGCCTTGGCCAAATTTAGACAGTATCTCGTGGGCAGTAAGTTTTGCATTAAAACTGACCACAACAGTTTGAGGCATTTCCTGGGGCAGCGAGACTTGAATGATCGTCAGCAAAAGTGGGTAAGTTACAGGCATGACTTCGAGATCTCCTACATCAAGGGCACCCAAAATGTAGTGGTTGATGCTCTCTCACGCAGGCCTTATTTGAGCTCTATGGTTCACATTGCAGAGGATTGGAGGCATTTGATTGTGGCAGAGTATGCCAAGGATACTTGGGCATCCAATATTGTTGAGGGGTTGATGGTTGATACCAGATACACGCTTGTGAATGACTTGATCATTTACAAGAACAGGATTTTCTTGATCCCAGGATCTGAGATGAAGAACACTATTATGCGAGCCTTTCATGATGTGCCCACAGCAGGACATCCCGGGTTTTTTAAGACATACAAACAGATACAGGAAAGGTTTACATGGAAAGGACTTAAGGCAGATGCTCTTCAGTATGTGCGTGAGTGCCCTGTTTGTCAGCAGAACAAGCAGGGGAACACGTATCCGACAGGATTATTGCAGCCACTTACGATGCCTGATAGGAAGTGGGAATCCCTGTCGATGGACTTTATCACGGGCTTGCCCAAAGCCCAAGGACGGGATTGTATATATGTAGTTGTGGATCCGCTAACGAAGTATGCCCACTTCTTTTCGATCACCACCACTTACACAGGTAGCAGAAGTCTTCTTCTGCGAGGTTTTCAGATTACATGGGTTGCCTCGGAGCATAGTGAGCGACAGGGATAGTCAGTTCCTGAGTCACTTCTGGCAGGAGGTGTTCAGACTTTGTGGGACCAAGCTTACACTGAGCACCAGTTACCACCCGCAGACTGATGGTCAGACGGAGATAGTGAATAAATGGGTGGAAGGATACCTCAGAGATTATATTGCAGGGCAGCAAAAGGCTTGGGTCAAATGGATATATTTGTGCGAGTATTGCTACAATACTACCTTCCACATGACCATTCAGATGTCCCTTTTCATGGCATTGTACGGTTATGAGGTGCCTAGCTTTCTAGATTTGCTACTGAGTGACAGTAGAGTGCCGAGTGCTGGAGATTTATTGCAGGAGAGTCCGGACATTATGAGGGCTCTCAAGGAAAATATTGCCAAGGCACAGAATCAGCAGAAGCAGTACGCAGATCAGAAGAGGATAGAGAGGTCTTTTGGTGTGGGAGACATGGTTTACCTCATGCTGCAGCCCTACCGGCAGTCTACTCTTAGGAAGAGTGGTTCAGAGAAGCTTAAGCCACGTTATTATGGTCTTTTCAGGATCCTGAGGCGTGTTGGAGAGGTGGCTTATGAGCTAGAGCTTCTGGCGGATAGCAAGGTCCACAATGTTTTTCATGTGTCACACCTCAAAAAGGCGTTGGGACACTGTGTGGTACCTTCAGCGGTTTTACCTCCCTTAAATGATGAGGGAAAGTTGATTTTAGTTCCTGAGTCTATCCTGGAGTACAGAGAGAGACATTTGCATAGGAGGACCATCAGGGAATATTTGGTGAAATGGAGAGACTTGCCAATGCAGGATGCTACGTGGGAGAGCGAGGATATTCTGTAGCATCCAGAGCTGAGATGGCTTGGGGACAAGCAGTTTCAGGAGGGGCGGACTGTCATGTCCCCTTCCAGTTGACATCTCTCAGAGCTTATGATTAGCCTATTATGCGACCCTCGTAGGCTAATAGGATGGATAGAGGGTCTTGATTGGAGCTTGGCTTGGCTTCGATCGTTAGACATTACCAGTTGGCTTTTGTTCGGGGTCATTCGGACACCATTTGCCTGACCTGCTATTTTTAGCAGTATTAGTCACTCAGCGGAGCACCCCTGCTATTTTTAGCAGTATGGTTTGGTCATGTGCGAAATCAATCACTTATTCACCAAATTCAGACAGTTCGTGCATCGAAAAAATTTTGAGAGAGATATTAATATTTTAATTGTCAAATTAAATATTAGTTACCGGGAGCTTATAATATAAAGTTATAATATTATTAATATTATAACTTAAGTGATATCGAAGGGGCCGACCAGCATTGAGAGGGGCCACTTTTTAATTATAATTTATAATTAAAATGTGCGTTGAAGACTATTGAATTTAAAAGAGGAAAAGTTCGAATTATTTTAAATGAAGCCAATTTAAGGAAAATTGAACTTGGGGATGGATATAAGGGTTTTCATTGGGATGGGAGCTCATTATGTTTTGAAATCAAAATTTTGTTGTGTCTTTTCTTCTGAGAACAGAGCCAAGGGTTCCAGTTTTCGTCTAGCATTGGAGAACGAGCCATCTTCAGTGTTGCAGTTCAGACGCTGTGAAATACCAGCTGATTTATTGCTTTAAGAGAGGTAGCTTCATTCAGAGGTTATCACAGAACTTCATCAGAGATTGCATCATTCAAGATTTTCAGCTTGGAATTCATCTGAAAGAGTTTCTCTTTTAGAGGCGCCTATTCCCTGAGTTTCTGGCACTTCAAACAAGGGCGTACTTTAATTGACTGGCTGCTGTCATAAAGCCGTACTACTGTACAGCAGGGCTGTAGCTTCACAAAAAGGGCGTATTTTGTTATCCAAGGCAAATCGCCTGCTTCTTGGATCATCTGTCACCATTCCTTGAGGCGCCTACACCTTGGGATCATTTTCCAAGCATCAGAGGGAGGGAGAAGTAACTTGATGACAAAGCTATACCGTTTTCATGTATTCTTCAGCTGGCTGCAATAACCAGGTTTTCATAAAAAAATTGTTTCTTGATTTGCATGTTCCCAGATATTAGTTGTAATTGTCATAGGAGATCCATAAACCGATTGGCAATAATTAATTTCTTAGATTCTATCATTTCCGGATTTGCATTATTTTTATTTGAATTTGTTCAGCAATTCTTCTAAGAATCGCCTCTTTCATATATTTATGCAAAAACACAAAAAAAACCAAAAAAACATCCAGAAAACAAGAAAACACAAGCAGTTTCAAAGAAAGTGAGAATAGGGGTTTCTACACCTACCCTTCAGGTTTTTTGTCAAAGACGCTTCCGAAGAGTACCTTTAACTTCGGGTTTTTTTAATTTGTCCTCTCTTTGATAGACTTAGCCCTTGCAATTCCTTCAGACTTATTGCATAGTTCATTCTTTCGGATTTCCTACAGACAAAAGGTCTACGGGATTTTTGTCTTTGTCTTCTCTTTGATAGACAGCCCTTGCAATTCCTTCGGACTTATTGCATAGTTCATTTTTTCAGATTTACTGCGGACAAAAGGTCTGCGGGATTTTTGTTTGTCTTCTCTTTGATAGACTTAGCCCTTGCAATTCCTTTGGACTTATTGCATAGTTCATTCTTTCGGATTTCCTGTGGACAAAAAGTCTACGGGATTTTTGTCTATCTTCTCTTTGATAGACTTATTGATTTCAACCTCCCGAAGCTATGTGAAAACCCCTTCTTTGATGAACCATTCCTTGTCCGAAGGAAATCTTGTTGTAGCCAAGGTCTTTGCAAATGAGTATTTACAATTAGTCTATACAAACCCAATGTATTCTTTCCTTTGCAGTCTTTCTTCCTTGGCTAAAGACATGAACATTCCGAATGGCAAGAGACAATTTGACCTACGGAAGAATTGTCAACAGTTCATTGGGTTGTTAGGACGCTGATTATAACTAAACTACATGCTGATTTAATTACAATCAGCGAACGTCATGCAACTAAAATAGCATGCATAAAGGCAATTGAAGAAATAGTAAAGACTTCAAAAACATTAACTCTTAATGCAAACAATGATTTATAAGAAGATCAAATCAGAGTAGTGCAACAAAAGCTTAATAAAGAGATCATTCTTCATGAAGAAAAGTTTCCAAGAAAACTAGAAGTTGCAAAACAGATTTTGGCACAATTGAGAAAGTTTTATAGGGAATTGAAGATCAACAAGCAAAGCAACTTCAAGTGTTCACATTTGAACGAGAATAAAAAAGAATGATTTGGGATCTAGGTATTTGCAGGATAGTTCAAACATTGTTTGAGGACAAGCAATCTTTGGAAAAGGTGGACTATCATGTCCTCAATTTGACCTGCGAAAGAATTGTCAACAGTTCATTGGGTTGTTAGGAAGCTGATTATAACTAAACTACACTCTGATTTAATTACAATCAGCGAATGTCATGCAGCTAAAATGGCATGCATAAAGGCAATTGAAGAAATAGTAAAGACTTCAAAAACATTAACTCTTAATGCAAACAATGATTTATAAGAAGATCAAATCAGAGTAGTGCAACAAAAGTGTAATAAAGAGATCATTCTTCATGAAGAAAAATTTCCAAGAAAACTAGAAGTTGCAAAACAGATTTGGGCACAATTGAGAAAGTTTTACAAGGAATTGAAGATCAACAAGCAAAGCAACTTCAAGTGCTCACATTTGAACGAGAATCAAAAAGAATGATTTAGGATCTGGGTATTTGCATGATAGTTCAGACATTGTTTGAGGACAAGCAATCTTTGGAAAGGGCGAACTATCATGTCCTCGTTTGCCCATAAAATGAAAATTAATAAAGTTCATATTTTAAGTTGTCTAAGTGAATTTTTATTTTATTAAAAAGTAACAACTTAATATTACTTTATTATTATTAGAAATAAAATAAAAGAGAAAAGTAAAAATAAAAGTGTACTTTATTAAAAGTAAGAAGCCAACTTGGTAAAAAGGGATAGAAAAAGTTATAAAGAGAGCCTTGGGGGTCATTTGAGATTATCTTGTTTATTACATCTATTTTGAGTTTGGACATTTGCTTCCAACTTATGTATATGAGGACGAAAACTCTCCATTGCATTCAAATCTAGAGAACAAAAACCCTCCACGTTTTTATTGAGTATTAGAGAATGGAAACCCTCCCATCCCATCATTGGTGATTTCATACAGAGATCACATTTGGGCAAACAATCAGGGTATTTCCAGATTTCAACTGGCTTGAAGTTCTAGCAAAATTCAGAAATTTTGTGAAGGTCGTTGGATTAGCAAATCAGAGTTTCTTCTACCATTCAACATTGTACCATTTGGGAACAGTTGTGCCCCAAATAGCAACCTATGGGATTGATACGTAGCCTTTGGGACTGTTGCGACTGCCTTGGTGAGGGGTTTGTTGGCAACTAAAGACAAATCGCAACCCTAGGAAGGAGCGCCACATGCCTTGGTGAGGGGTTTGTTGGCAACTAAAGGCAAATCGCAACCCTAGGAAGGAGCGCCACATGCCTTGGTGAGGGTCTCATCGCTAGCTACCATCCTTCTTCCTCAACTGCACAATTGCATTCCATCATTTCGCTGTTGAAATCAGGGTGTAAGATTTTTATCACCAAAATTTATTATTCCAGCATATTAGGGTTTCGCTGTGACACATCAATATTTTATATGTATTTTGGCAACTGCAATAAGAATTTCAATTTAATCAATATCATTGTGAGTATTTTTGTTTTAATATTTAATTGATGCTCTGTATTTGGGAAAATAATTAAAAAAATCAAAATTCAAACATTCCCCTAAAGGGACATTACATTCAGCGTCTGTTGATTGGGCTCGTATTGAGAGGGTTCAAACTCTCATGATTCAGTGTATTATTTGTTGCAAACAATTTTTTCCTCGGTGCATCATCCAAGCTGAGTTTGCCGCCCAACCTCTACACCTTGAGACTATCTTCAAATTTACTTTCTACATTCACAGACTCAAAACCATGGGGGATTCAACTTCAGGCCATATAAGGTATCCATACTTAGCCCTATGTTGTTTACAGAGGATTGCATTTTTGGGCCCCAATAGACATCGACGTTGTTGGTAAGAATAGTTTGCTCCTCCAATATATTTGCATCTCTATTGATAAGTTAGCTCTTTTCAGGTACTCTTTGGATGCACCTCCTCAACTTCTTCCCTTGAAGGAGGTCATCATTAGCACTATCTAAAAGGATGTCTACAGGGACTACATCTAGATGGAGCTCTCCTCCTCAGTCGCTCAACCCCAAGCTTGCCTTTTACGTTGAGCATTTCTTGCAAGTGGTGGATAGTGTCGTTCTTCAGCGTAACTATCTCTAGCATCATTGGTCTCATCACTGGAGGTTTTTGTTCAGATATTGTCATTGATGTCAAAGGGTTTGCTATTCAGTAAAGAATATGGTCATTGATGTCAAGGAATTTATGCGAGCAACGACAAACTGCATCAGAGATGTTACAAACCGCATCAAGCTTGCTACAGACTACATCAGGTTTGCTACGAATTGCGTCAGATTAGCTACAGACTACATCAGGTATGTTACAGACCGCATCCGGCTTGCTACAAACTACATCACATTAGCTACGGACTGCATCAAGTTTTCTAGGGACTGCATTAGATTTGCTACAAATTACATCAAATTTGCTATGGATTGCATCAGGGTTGCTACGGACTGCATCAAGGGTGCTACAGACTGCATCAAAACTGCTACGAATTGTATCAAGACTACTACAGACTTCATCAGACCGACACTAAATGTATTCTAATGATTGCTTAGTCTATTCGAGCTTCATTTAACCCAGGCCGACCTATGTGAGTAAGCCTTTATATAAGCTAATGGGAATTATGTTTGCAAAAGAGAATAAATCATCAAACAACCGACTATAAAGTTTTGTTTGGCCGACTTTCAAGAGGTTGTTGATCAACGTCTTGTATATAAGCAAGATCAAATTCTCTTTTAGAAATATGGAATATAGAGAATAATAATTCACAAAGGAGCAGAGCAGAGGTCCATTGAGAAACGAATGCCAAAGAGACGTGAGTATGAAATCATCAAATGATTCATATGAAGATGAACCCTAGAGTATACAAAATCGGCTAAAAGAGATAAGTAAAGAAAGCAGAGAGGATAGAGTCTTTTGAAATAAAGAGCAGAGAAAGAGAGCCTAATGTGTTTATTTGATTGAGCAGAGAAAGAAAGCAGAAAAACAACTGAATGAATATGAGAATGATAAGCAAAAAAACAGCAAAATCAATCTAAGATTGATAAACAGAGAGCAAAATTGTACCATCATTTGTTGACAGAAGCAACTGAGAAAGGTGGATGATCTGAAACAGTTGAGTTGACGCTTGGCAAAGGGAGTTGAAGCCTCCTGCAGATTGGTGTCTACAAATCAAAGAGTTGGTGCTTCTTAGCAAGTGGGTGCTTGTTGAATCTTTTTGTCAAGTTGTTGCTTGATTATATGGGGTTGGACCCTCAAGCTAAGTGGGTGCTCACCAATCTTATTGACTCATTGCATATCTGATTTAAGACATGTAATCCATGCAGTGATCACTGTGGGTTTTCTTCCCTTTAAGGGTTTCCCACCTATATCATGTGTCATGTCTTTATGTTCTTTGTTGTCGTTTGATTGCTCTATGGATTCTGTATTGATGCTTGATTAACGAACTAAAGAATTAGAAGAAAGTTTTAAAAGCTCATTGATTCACCCCCCCTCTCAGTGGTTGTGCTTCCAACAATTGGTATCAGAGCAGGGCCTTCAAGATCAGGGTTGACAACTGGAATGTAAATCCTAAAAAGCATAATGTCTAGGCATCAAGTACAAAAAGGGTTTTCAACAAACAATGCCCTTTTGTTCACTGGAACCAATTATGCCTTTTGGAGCATTAAGATGAAGACCCATTTGATGGCTCTCGAGTTTGACATTTGACAGACAATTGTAGATGAGTATAATATCCCTCAAACTCCTCCAACTGACATTGCAGGAAAGAAAGCAAGTGAGAACAATTCAAAAGCTGTTAATGCTATATTATGTGGATTGGTAGAAAATGAGTTTGTCAAGGTGATGCAATGTGAATCAGCTAAAACAATTTGGGACAAGTTACAGCTCATCTATGAAGGTGACACCAAGGTAAAATTGGTAAAGCTTCAGACCTATAGAAGACAATTTGAAAGTCTCAAGATAAAGGAAGAAGAGAATGTTGCAGCATATCTTCTTAGAGTTGATGAAGTAGTCAACATAATCAGAAGTCTTGGAAAAAAAATTAATGAGTTAACTGTTGTTCAAATGGTTCTAAGATCCTTGACCCCAAGATTTGACTCAAAGGTGTCCGCAGTTGAAGAAGTAAAAGACTTGGACGAGTTACAAATGGATGAGCTTCATGGAATATTTATTGCCTATGAGATGAGGAATGATGATGGAAGATCTTCCAAAAGAGAAGCCACCTTCAAGGTTGTAAAGAAAACTCAAATAAAAAAGGTTCAAATTGGCAGTAACACTGATGTTGATGAAGACAAAGCCGAAGCTTTATTTGTGAGGAAACTGAGAAAAGGCTCAGATAAGTACAAAGGCAAGCTACCATTCAAATGTTTCAATTGTGGCCAGATTAGTCATTTTGTTGTCAAGTGTCCTCAAAAAGAAAACCCTGGTCATGATGAACAACATTGTGAAGAGAATAAGAAGTCTGACAAGTATGGCAAGAGAAAGAAAAATTTCAAACAAGGTGACTAAGAAAAAATTCTTCAATAACAAAAAGAGTCTATATTCTAAAAAAGACAACTCTTCTGAAGTCAGTGAAGCAGATATCTCAGACAGTGATGACTGCAGTTCAGACCATAGAAGTGATGAAGCTTTGTTCATGGCCATTGAAGTTGAAGATGGAAATAGTTCAAAAGAACAAATCTTCATGGATGATGAAGAAGTAGATGAAGAAGAAGCCGACGTTTATCTTGAGGTAGAACTTATTAGTGCTTTGAATGAATTAAAGAGTCAAAAAAAGAAAAACCAAAAGTTGAAGTCTCTAGTCAAAAGTCATGAAGAACAAATACGTATCTTGGAAACCAAGATAACTAAGAGTGCTAAGGACGTTGAGGAGGTCATCAACAATCTCAAGACTCAGTTAGAAGAAGCAAATGCAAGTCTAAAGTCCAAAGATGGGAAGTGCAATGAGTATAAATTTGAGATAGGTTCATTGAAGTCAGATTTAGAACAGTTCACAATCAAATTGAAAAATTGTCAAAAGTTTGAAAAGAATAATGGAATTCTTGATGACATATTGAACAGTCGAAGGTCACCTATCATCAAAACAGGCCTTGGATACACGAATGACCAAATGAGTAACAAAGAAGAGTAGAATATCAGTAAGCCAAAGACATATGTTGATGCTCTCAAGAAATTTGAGATTGTGAATGATAGTTAGAGGTTAGGACAGGGCAAAAAGATTATCGCTCCTCTCAGAAATAACAAGTGTCAATGTGTCTTTCAAAAATCTTCAGAGATCATTTCCTATCAGGGAACCGAATGCAATAAGGTACATGAACTCCTATGGCTATTGTTTTTCTTGTAATCAATTTGGACATAGAACTGTAGATTGTAAATCAAATCATAGAAACAATCTTGCATGGAAAAGTGATATGAATAGTCATGGATTTTCGAAAGGATTCTCAAATTCATTTGTCCTATGGTCAAATATCAATAGAATCAGTGTGATCTGTTACAACTGTAATAGAATTGGACATATTGCAAGAAACTGTAGAATGGGTTATGCAAAACCCCCTAGTCAAAACAAGGTGTATGTCCAAATTGATAAGTCAGAACCTTTGAAAATACTGAAAAATGAGCAAGAAAATGATGGTCCAAAGGAAGAAGAATCCATGTTAGCACAAGTTGTTTTTCACACTCAAGATGAGAGTTTGAAATGGTACATGGCAGTGGTTGTTCAAGCCATATGACAGGTGAATAATATAAATTTATATCTTTGAAGAAGACTACTGAAGGTATAGTCAAGTTTGAAGACAATACAACAGCTAATATTGTTGGCAAGGAAATACTAAGTCTTGACAATGGAAAAACTAAAACTGATGAGTTGTGTAAAAGCACTGAAGCATAATTTGTTGAGTGTTAGTCAAATGTGCAATCAAGGATATACTCTGCCTTTTCATGCTAAAGAATGTGATATAAGAAGAGCAAGTTCAGGAAGATTGGTAGTAAATGCTAACAAGACTGAAAATAACTTGTATGTTTTGAATGAGATCAAGAAGGGCAAGTGTTTGATGAGTCAAGTGGATGAGAGATGGCTTTGGCACAAAAGAATGGGACATATAAACTTTGAAAACTTAGTAAAAATAAATACTAAGAAATCAGTTAGGAACATGCCTAAGATCACTAAGCTTGCAAACACCCTATGTAAGGCATGCCAACATGAAAAACAAACAAGAATAAGGTTCAAGACAAAAGAATATTCAACAACAAAACATTTAGAGTTGATTCATACAGATCTGTGTGGTCCAACTAGAATTCAAAGTATTCAAAGTGAAAGTTACTTCATGCTTCTTATTGATGGTTACAATAAAATGACGTGGGTTGCTTTCCTGAAGGAGAAATATGAGGCTCTAGATAAGTTCAAGGCGTTCAAGGTTCTAGTTGAGAATGAGATGGACTTAAAAATCAAGTGTCTAAGATCTAATAAAGAATTTTGGTCAAATCAGTTTGATCATTTTTGTATGGAACGTGGAATCAAGAGAGTTTTCAGCGACAAGAACACCACAGCAGAATGGTGTGGTAGAAAGGAAGAACAACACTGTTCAAGAAATGGCCAGGACTATGTTAAATGAGTTCAAATTGTCTGATAGATTTTGGAGAGGCTGTAAATACAGCTGTACACATTCTAAACAAAGGTCAAATCAGAATAAACAGCAATAAGACCCCCTATGAACTGTGGAAAGGCAGACCAACTTCAGTTGAACACTTTAGAGTTTGGAAGCATGTGTTTCATCAAAAGAGATGAAGAGGATCTAGGAAAATTTGATTCAAAGGTTGATGAAGGCATCTTCCTTGGATATTCTTCAATTAGTTCTACATATGATGCTACAAAAAGAGTCTACAGAAGATCATGGAGACTACACATGTGAGAGTGGATGAACCCAGATTTAAGAAACTGAGCACACAACCAAGAGTCTATGCAGAGGAGCTTGACCTGAAGGAAGAAACATCATAAGAAGAAGAATTAGCAGAAGAAATCCAAGAAAAAGAAGAAAGGGAAGATACAAGGGCACCTTCCAGATTTGTTCAGAAAAATCATGCAGAAAGTCAAATCATTAGTGATATTGATGTTGGATTGCAAACTAGGAGAAGGTTTATGAATGCATCAAAAAATGTAAACTTCTCTCTATTTTCTGAGACAACCAAAAACTTTTTCAGAACCCAGAAGTGATAAGCATTGAGTGAATGCTATGGAGGAAAAGCTCAATCAAATTGAAAAAAATGAGACTTGGGAACTTATTCCCAGATCTTTAATCGCTAATTCTTCACTGAAGAAATTTTCTACTGAGATGATCTTTAATCGCTCTATTCCATGTAACATTTATAATTTTCAGGTTTTCAACGATCAGCACTAAATTCTTCAATTCATGAAAAGCACCGATCCTTTCAAAAACCAGATCATAAATGAGAAAGAGCACATTGAATCTCTATAAAATGAAAAAGAAAAGGGATAATCAACCTCGCCTAACAAAATCCTGAAAGGTTTGGTTTCTCTTGCATACTTCTTTGTTTTGAAATCTAGATGTGTCAAAACCCTAATCTAACAGTGAGAACAACTCTTCACTAGAGAGACTATGAGCAAATAAAATTGGGAACAGATGAGGACCCTTGGTCGAATTGGGAAACTCTTGGTCCCCTGATGATAATCTCAAAATATTTGATCCCAATGTCATGACCCACACTATTCCTCTAAACCTAGATGTGATGCCTTTTAGGCAAACACGTAGAGCAATCAATCCTTTGCTCGAACCAACCATCCACAAAGAAGTGTAGAAACTCTTATTTGCAAGAATTATCTTCCCTATTAGAAATTCCACATGGGTGGCCAATCTTGTTTTTGTTAGGAAAAAGGGTGGTGTTTAGGCTCTCTGTGGATTTTATAAATTTAAATAGAGCCTCGGATAAGGATCACCACCCTTTGCCATCTATTGATGAAGTCTTATGGATGGTTAATGGGTCTGAAATGCTATCCTTGTTGAATGGATTCTTTGGTTACAATCAATTGATTGTTGATCGGAAAGATAGGTTCAAACCGCCTTTACCAACATGTGGGGTGCCTTTTCCTATAAGTGTATACCTTTTGATTTAATTAATGTCGATACTACTTATGAAAGGAAAATGGATATAACTTTTAAGGGTGTGGTTAACAAGTGCATTCTGATTTACATGGATGATATAGCAATGTTTTCCAAAGCCAAGGCCAAACATTTAGATCATTTGCAAGGAGTCTTTGAAAGTTGCACGAAATATGGTATTTCTTAAGTCCCAAGAAGAGCAACTTCGGGCTAATTGAAGGTAAATTATTGGGGCATGTGGTCTCCAAACAAGGTAAATCAATTGAACCGGCAGTATGATGATGAGTGTAATTCCCTTCATTAGAGATTTCAATTTTCTCTAACCTATGACTCTTGCTTCATACCCACCCTCAATTGGGAGTACCGTTGTCTTCTTCGATGTAAGAAATGAGATTTTGTTGCATCTAGACGAATTACACTCCTTGCTGATCTCCACTACTCACCGAAGACTTTTTGGGGAACTCCTGAGAAAAACCACAATTTCTGACATCGCCCTTAAAGAATGGGTCTCCTATGCTAGTTCCCTCTATAATGTTCCAATCCATCATGCTACCACTATCCCCACTCCTCCACCATCCTCTTCTATTTTCTCCACATCTTCCATCAAGAGAGCTATTTTGAAATTGTGCACCAGCAAAGCAAATGATTGTGAAGGTCTCAACGTTGAGTTCATCAAATATGGTGTGGATTCCCTTGCCTTTCCCCTTGCCATGCTCTTTAATAAGGTGGTGTATTTAGGTTACCCTCAGTCATGTTCCCCGCATTATTCACCCTACTCATTGTCATGTCCCCTCTTTAGCTCTGTCGAGCAGAGACTTGAGAGTTGGCCTATCATCCGGGTTCCCGTAGGTCAGCGGAGTGGTTAGGGGACCTATCCAGAGGCAGTGAAGCGTGATAGGGAGCTTTACAGGTCTTTCCAGACAGTTTGCATCAGTTTCCTATTTTTTAGGAAGGGTTTTTATTTTTTAGGGTTTGACCGAGAGTTGACCAGGAGGCATCAGGGGACCTCCAGGAGCATTTTGGGAGTTTTCCTATTTTTTAAGAAGGGTTCCTATTTTTTAGGGTTTGACCGAGAGTTGACCAGGAGGCATCAAGGGACCTCCAGGAGCATTTTGGGAGTTTTGGTCACAATTCCTATTTTTTAGGAGGTATCCCTAAATTTTAAGAAGGCACTGTCAGTTAACCTGCCATGTGGCGGCATCACCAATGGCACAGGCTCCAACAATTTTCAGTTCAGATTGGCCAGGGGATGGACTTGGAATAATTATTGAATATTAAAGTGCGGCTTTAATATTTAATAAAAATAAATTAAAGTGATTAATAATATCACTTTGTAATAAAATTTAATAAATGGACCCCTTCCTAGTTAACACGTGTTAAAAGACGGACATTTTATTAATGAGAAGTTGGACCCTCAACTTGGGCGCCCAACTTGGGAGACTTTAAATAAAGAAAATAATCATTAAAAGATTCATTTTTGATGCCACCCTAACCCTAAAAGTGGACGCCCATCTTGGAAAAAGATAAAGTGCGTTGGAAATGCGTTTCGAGGCATCTTTGCATATTTTGTTGAAGCTTCATTGCAGATCTAAACTCTGAGGAAGAGGGCAGCAGCATATAGGCTCTTGGGAACGGAAACTCTCAGGGATTTTGGTGAATTGGACGACAACCCAGTTCATGCTTGTGGGAGGCCTACCCTAGGTCTTCTTTTGTGCATCATTGGACAGATTCATAGGCATTCTATGACAGATATAAGCTTGCAGCAGTACCAAATCAGCATTATTCTACATATCCTTCATTTCCAGTTGCATGAATAGCCTCTCCTAAGCCAATACTATCTTTGTGTACAAGTGGCGTTGCAAAACAGGTTTTACAATAAATATAAAATACATATCTGATGGGTATGTGCTTCAAATTCTTAGTTGGTTCTCTTCTATCATTTAATTGTTAATTTTAGTTCACTTTTATATGAGATCGCAGTTGCATATCTATTTGCTATCTTGGCAAATACACATTTCAAGAAAACTAAAACCCCTTCTGCATCTCTCTAGTCTGAAATAACACAAAAAAAAAATTAATAAAAATCATAAAACAAATAAAATCACAAAAACAAATACTTCATTTCAGCAAAGGGATCCATCAGGGATCTTTCAGTGGTATCAGAGCCCTTGACCTGCCAGCGTGTGGGGTTCAGAGAATTGTTTTCTATGCATACAGACAGGTATTATACATGCAGGAGAGCCCAAAACGAGCTTGGGATTGGTATGGTAGAGGAACCAGTTATGGCAGAAGAACAGAGGAATGTCAGGAGGAATCAGGTTGATCAAGAGAGAGAAATGATGAGAACCCTCATCAACACTCAGCCTAGGATTGCTCAGACCTTAGATAGGATACAGGATGCCTTGGACCGGTTGGAATTAGATAGAGGCAGACGGAGCAGATTAGTATCTGTGGCGGGAAGTCAGTGTAGTCACCAGTCACGCATCAGACAGGAGCCCCCTTCAGTCCCCTAGGCGTGGACAGACCAGGGATAGACCCTTACTTCCTCAGTTTGCATCAGGTGAACGACCAATACAAAGTAGAATCACCAGAGGTGGAATTTTAGGATTCAGTCATGGCAGCTACAGCTGAGTGGAGAACCCTACCCCCCGAGGTCAGGGATGTCTTTTCTTTTCCACAGTATTGTGCACAGCGCAGAGATTCTGCCAGGTTTAGAGGAGACCAAGGCACTAGACCTCAGCAGCAGAACTATGACCTCAGTAGAGCTACTGGGAAGATCACGTTGGCTACATATGATGGTATGGTTAGTACGAGTGCACATGCTTGGGTGCACAAGCTGGACATATATTTATCCTTGAGACCCATGCCTGAGCGTGAGGCTATTCAGTTTGTTGTCTTACATTTAGATGGGGTTGCCTACGATTGGTGGCATCATGGATTGGTCACCCAGGATCATGCCTTAATTCATTCCTATGCAGAGATCACTAAACGACTCATTACCCGGTTTGACCGTAAGGACACAGAACTCTACTATAGGGAGTTGGCACATCTTAGACAGACAGGACAGGCAGAAGCATATGTTAATGAGTTCCAGCGTATTGCAGTTATGGTCCCTGATATGCCCCAGAGGCGTAGCGTGATGTTATTCATTGAGGGATTGCATGATAGGCTTAAGGGTTTGGTACGTGCCTTCCAGCCGGCCACTCTTAAGGATGCCACTGATGTGACCTTGA
The DNA here is from genome assembly GCA_037957365.1 of Torreya grandis. Lineage (NCBI taxonomy): Eukaryota > Viridiplantae > Streptophyta > Pinopsida > Cupressales > Taxaceae > Torreya > Torreya grandis. The sequence continues at coordinate 4,564,519 of JARHVA010000217.1, forward strand.
GATTGGACACAACTCCCACCTATCAGTCAGATAAGAGGCCATTCAGGGAATCACGGCCTATTCAGAAGGCCAATACTTCACAGTTTAGAGATGGACAGTCAGCTAGAACTCCTAGGATGGATCAAGTGTCACGGAATGATTTGAGGAGGAAGAAATTATGTTTTTCCTACAAGGAGCCTTGAGAACCCGGACACCGTTGTATGGGTAAGGGCAAGGTTCACTTGATTGAGGTCACATCCGAACTTGGAGAGGAAGAGATACCAGACACCGACACTGAGGACAGCCCTGAGGAGGTTATTCAGGAGCGAACCCAGCTAGAGATAGATATCCCTGATTCATTGGCGGCAACCAAAGTGACTATGGCTACACTATCCAGTTATCCCAGGTTCCATGCGTTTCGGTTGAAAGGTACATTACAAGGACAGCGAGTCATGAGCTTGGTTGACACAGGAGCCATGCACAATTGTATTGATCAGAAGTTGGTTGAGAGGCGTGGATTACAGTCTGAGGTGTTCGAGGGTCTTGGAGTTAAGGTTGCAGATGGTGTAGTGTTGGGTTGTACTAGGAGGACCTCACAGCTCAGCATTCAAATGGGGGATTTTACCTTGACGGATGACTTTTATATCCTACCCTTAGAAGATTATGATGTTATTTTGGGTATGCAGTGGTTACAGGGTATTGGGAGATATATTATTGATCACCACCGCATGCAGTTAGAGTTGCTATCTAGTGGAAAGAAGGTGATCTTGAGGGCAGCATCTGATGGTGGGCCTAAGGAGGTATCTTCTCGCAGGATGGAGTCTATTATTAGACATGATGATGTGATATGGGCCACACGTTGTTTTGTGAAATCCAAGACACCTACTCCTCAGGATGGTAGAGCATTTCATGTTGACATACAGTCGGTGATGGATCGGCATGGCCGAGTATTTGGTGACATACCTCCTGGTGTACCTCCGGATAGAGGGTTTGAGCATGGGATAGAGATGGAGGATGGAGCTAAGCCAGTGATCACCACTCTGTATCGTCATCCTAGAGCATACAAGGATGAGATTGAGAAGACTATTCATGCGCTGTTAGACATGGGCTTCATTCGCCCTAGTTCTAGTCCCTTTGCTTCTTCTGTAGTACTGGTTAAGAAGAAGGATGGGACTCTACAGATGTGTATAGATTACAGGGCCCTGAACAGGTAGACAATCAAGAACAGGTACTCTATTCCACGCATTGATGAGTTGTTGGATGAGCTTCATGGAGCTATCTACTTCTCTAAGATTGATCTTCATTCAGGGTATCATCAGATACGTGTACGAGCAGAGGATGTACACAAGACTGCCTTCCGTTGTCACTATGGGCATTATGAGTTCCTGGTAATACCTTTTGGCCTTACCAATGCCCCAACCACTTTCCAGTCATGTATGAACCATCTCTTCAACAAGCAATTGAGGAAGTCGGTTCTAGTATTCTTCGACGATATTCTAATTTACAGGCATACTTGGGAGGACCATCTCAGACATGTTGAGGAGGTACTTAGCATTATGGAGAGTCAGTCTCTATTTGCTAAGTTGTCCAAATGTGAGTTTGGACTTAAAGAGATCTTATATATGGGTCATATGATTGGTGCTGATGGGGTGAAGGTGCATGAGGAGAAAATTCAGGCAATTCGAGATTGGCCCCGCCCTCGAAACATTACTGAGTTACGTGGGTTCCTTGGTCTATGTGCTTATTACAGGGGATTTGTGAGGGGTTTCTCTCAGTTGGCAGCACCCTTGATAGACCTCACAAAGAAAGGGGCTTTCAGATGGACGGAACAGGTACAGGGAGTCTTTGATAGGCTCAAGGAGGTTATGAGCACTTGCCCAGTTTTAGCACTCCCTGACTTCTCGCAGCCTTTTGTACTTGAGTGTGATGCTTCTGGTTTGGGCATAGGAGCGGTTTTGATGCAGAACCGACACCCCATTGCTTTTGAGAGTCGAAAGTTGCGGGATAATGAGAGGTCGTATTCTACGTATGATAAGGAAATGTTGGCTATTATGCATGCATTAGCCAAGTTCAGACAGTATCTTGTTGGCAACAAATTCGTGGTAAGAACAGACCACAATAGTCTGAAATATTTCCTTGATCAGACAGAGCTCAATGATCGTCAGCAAAAATGGGTGAGCAGGATTCAGGCTTATGATTTTGATATCGAATTCATAAAGAGGAAGAATAATACTGTGGCTGATGCACTTTCTAGAAAACCATCACTCGCTGCCCTATGTTCGTTGAGCGAGATTTCAGCAGATTGGAAGGCTCAACTTCTAGTTGAGTACTCCAAAAATCAGCATGCTTGTGAGGTCATGGATGGATTGGTGTTGGATGATCGGTACACTGTAGTAGATGAAGTCATCTACTACAAGGGCAAGGTGCATCTGGTTCTTGGTTCTCAGTTGAAGGAACAAATTCTGCATGCTTACCATGATACTCCGACAGCAGGACACCCAAGGTATGGTAAGACCTACAGGGCGGTTAGGGAGAGATTCTCTTGGAAGGGTCTCAAGGCAGATATTTTACATCATGTTCGCTAGTGTATGACGTGCCAGCAGAATAAGTCTGAGCATACTTTTCCTGTCGGTTTATTGCAGCGCTTACCTATACCGGAACAGAAGTGGTCAGGAATCTCCATGGATTTCATTACAGGTCTAACTCGGGTGCAAGGGAAAGACTGTATCTACGTTGTAGTAGACAGGTTGACTAAATATGCCCACTTCTTCCCTACTGCATCTGATTACACGGCATCCCAAGTGGCGGAGTTATTTTTCAGATAGGTATTTAGGCTCCACGGTCTACCCAAGACCATCGTGAGTGACAGGGATAGTAGGTTCATGAGTTCTTTCTGGCAAGAACTTTTTAGGCTCACAAGTACAGAGTTGACACCCAGTACCAGCTACCACCCATAAACAGATGGGCAGACCGAGATTGTTAATAAGTGGGTTGAGGGGTATTTGCGCAGCTACGTGTCAGGACAGCAGAAGGCATGGGTGCGTTGGCTATATTTAGGAGAGTATTGTTATAATACTACACACCATATGTCTATTGTTATGACACCTTTCAGAGCCCTCTATGGTTACGAGGCATTATCTTTTGTTGATTTCACTGTAAGTGATAGTAGAGTTCCCTTGGCACAGGATTGGTTACAGGAGAACCAGGATATCATGAGATCTCTCAAGGAGAATCTGTAGCAGGCGCAGAATCAGCAAAAGGTCTACGCTGATCGACATAGGACTGAGAGAGTATTTGAGGTGGGTGACATGGTTTTCTTGCGGTTACAGCATTACCGACAGAGCACCCTTAGAAGGGGTGGAGCTGAGAAGCTCAAGCCTTGCTTCTAAGGACCATATCGGATTCTCAGGCGTGTGGGGGAGGTTGCTTATGAGATTGAGTTACCACCTGACGGCCGGATTCATAATGTGTTCCACATATCTTGCCTGAAAAAGGCACTGGGGCAACATATTGTAGCATCTCCCAATCTACCTCCCTTGGATGAGGAAGGTAAGCTGACTCTGGTACCTGCGGAGGTCTTGGAGGAGAGAGAACAACGGCTGAGAAGTAGGATGATTCGGGAGTACTTGATTCGTTGGAGAGGTCTTCCTATAGAGGATGCCACCTGGGAGGGAGAGTCCATTTTACAGCATCCGACCTTGCAGTTGCTTGTGGGCAAGCATTTCCGAGAGGGGAGGACTGTCATGTCCCCTCTTTAGCTCTGTCTAGCAGAGACTTGAGAGTTGGCCTATCATCCGGGTTCCCGTAGGTCAGCGGAGTGGTTAGGGGACCTATCCAGAGGCAGTGGAGCGTGGTAGGGAGCTTTACAGGCCTTTCCAGATAGTTTGCATCAGTTTCCTATTTTTTAGGAAAGGTTTTTATTTTTTAGGGTTTGACCGAGAGTTGACCAGGAGGCATCAAGGGACCTCCAAGAGCATTTTGGGAGTTTCCCTATTTTTTAGGAAGGGTTCCTATTTTTTAGGGTTTGATCGAGAGTTGACCAAAAGGCATCAAGGGACCTCCAGAAGCATTTTGGGAGTTTTGGTCACAATTTCTATTTTTTAGAAGGTATCCCTAAATTTTAGGAAGGCACTGTCAGTTAACCTGCCAAGTGGCGGCATCACCAATGGCACGGGCTCCAGTAGTTTTCAGTGCAGATTGGCCAAGTGATGGACTTGGAATAATTATTGAATATTAAAGTGCGGCTTTAATATTTAATAAAAATAAATTAAAGTGATTAATAATATCACTTTGTAATAAAATTTAATAAATGGACCCCTTCCTAGTTAACACGTGTTAAAAAACGGACATTTTATTAATGAGAAGTTGGACCCTCAACTTGGGCGCCCAACTTGGGAGAATTTAAATAAAGAAAATAATCATTAAAAGATTCATTTTTGATGCCACCCTAATCCTAAAAGTGGACGCCCATCTTGGAAAAAGATAAAGTGCGTTGGAAATGCTTTTCGAGGCATCTTTGCATATTTTTTTGAAGCTTCATTGCAAATCTGAACTCTGAGGAAGAGGGCAGCAGCATATAGTCTCTTGGGAACGAAAACTCTCAGGAATTTTGGTGAATTGGACGACAACCCAATTCATGCTTGTGGGAAGCCTACCCTAGGTCTTCTTTTGTGCATCATTGGACAGATTCTTGGGCATTCTATGATAGATATAAGCTTTCAGCAGTACCAAATCAGCATTATTCTACATATCCTTCATTTCCAGTTGCATGCATAACCTCTCCTAGGCCAATACTATCTTTGTCTGCAAGTGGCGTTGCAAAACAGGGTTTACAATAAATATAAAATACAGATCTGATGGGTATGTGCTTCAAATTCTTAGTTGGTGCTTTTCTATCATTTAATTGTTAATTTTAGTTCACTTTTATATGAGATCGCAGTTGCATGTATTTCTATTTGCTATCTTGGCAAATACACATTTCAAGAAAATTGAAACCCCTTCTGCATCTCCTCTCTAGTCTGAAAGAACACAAAAAAAAAAATTAATAAAAATCATAAAACAAATAAAATCACAAAAACAAATACTTCATTTCAGCAAAGGGATCAATCAGGGATCTTTCACTCATAACTCTGGAGATCTCTCTATCCCTAGCAACTACAAGACCATTATGATTGGGCAAAAAGGAATAATATCAAAGCTAGGAGACAAGTTGGCTTCAAAACAAACTATTAAACTATTAATTGCATCTTTACACTCTAGGCTATTATTGAAGAAACTCGTCACAAGTCTTCCAAAGTCTTTTGTTGTTTTGTTGACTTCAAAAAAGCCTTTGACTAGGTTTCGAGACACCAACTTTTCCAAAAGTTGAGAGATATCGACATACTAGATTCTTTGATTGTCATCGTTGGGAGGCTTTATGAAACAATTATTGACCAATTTCGTACTTGTGGTTTTTCTGACTTTATGAAGAGTGCCATTACGGTCGAGCAAGGATGTCTTCTCTCACCGACCCTATTCAACATCTACATTGATGAGTTAGAGGAGCTTCTTCTGCAACATATCCATATGGATGGTGGTTGTATTTTGCATGAGGTGCTTATAGCTATCCTTCTTTTTGCCAACAATGTTATCATCCTCTCACACTCTACCAAGGGCTTACAACGGCAACTTGATGCCCTACCTCGTTTCTGCAAACTCCGACAACTTGTGGTCAACTTTAGTAAACTAAGGTCATAATCTTCATTATCTCCAAGCACTCTCATTCCGGATTCCAATTTTTCTACAAAGGGGAACTTCTAGAGATCATATCAGCCTACACTTATTTGGAGGTCCAATTTTCTAGTCCAGGCTTTAGCATAAAGTCTGCCTCTCATCCGCGCCTTTGCAAGGGGTATGTCTCCCTTTCTATCTTGGAACATTAGTGTTTCCAAATCCATTTCCAAGACATCCCTTCCAAGTTACACATTTTTTATACAATCATCAAACCTACAGCTTTATATGGTTTAGACGTGTGGGGACCTAGCTTGGGGTTCATTGACTAGGCATGTATTGAGAGGTCCAAACTCTCATGTTACAGCGTATGATCCGTTGCAAGCGGACAGTTCCTCAGTGCATCATCCAAGCTGAATTTGTCATCCAACCACTATGCCTTGAGACTATCTTCAAGCTTACTTTTTACATCCTAGGACTCAAATCCTTGGGCACTCAACTTCTGGTTGTGAGAGATATCCATACTTAGCATTTTGCTCTTCAAAGAGGATTGCTTCACTAGTCACCACTAGACACCGGCATTGTTGGTAATTTGAGGCAAGGTTGCTCATTCTTTCTATTGGCATCTCTATTGATAGGCTACCCCCTTTCATGTATTCTTTGGATGCCTCCCTCAAGCTCCTTCCCACAAAGGACGTCATCACTAGAGCTGCCCAAAAGGGCATCTACAAACAGTAAATCCAAGCAACTTGGATCTACCCCCTTGAGTCGCTCAACCCCAAGCTTGCTTTCTATGTCGAGCATTTCTTACAAGTAGTGGATGGTATTATTTGTCACCCTTAATATTTCCAGCGCCATTGGTCCCACGACTTGAGGTTTCCCTTTGGCCAGATGAGAGTGTCGTCTCAACAATTACGAATTGAAACAGACCACTACACTCTCCATCAAAACCGGATTTGCCATCTTTGCTCCCTCCAAAAGGTTGAGACCGAGGAACACTTGATTTTCAGAGGCCCCATTTATTATGAAATACAAGGAAGATATCACTCCCTCTACAAGGACTCAGCCAACACTATCTACTTTCTTTAAATATCCACCCAACGATGCCTAGCTCTTTATCTTCGTGAGGCCGTCACCCTATGGCGCAAATCCCTACTGGAAAATCCTAGAGGATCTAGAGCCTCCATGTTGATCACTTCTTTCTTCCAGCCCATCCAGACGATTGGTAGTACTAAGCGCCCTTTGGATACCGGTGCATCAAACATCAAAGTTGATAGATCAATTAGGTGATGCTCCTCTCAGCATACCATTACTATTCAAATTACTCAGATCCCCCAGCTTGCTCTCCCTCAGCACCATGGCTCCGCTTCTTCCTGTAGGCGTGGCACTGCCCCTTTCCGGCCACATGGATCTACTACTTATTGGTTGCCCCCCCCAAACCATAGGGGCAAACTCACATTACAAGTTTATTTTGTCTTATGGGAAGTACATCGATCTTGGATGTTAGGGGATATTCTAGAGGAAGTGTTTTGCTTCCCCCTAGGATTTCCCAACCTGGCCCCTCCGACATTGGGTACTCCTCAATGAGCACTATTAGATCTTTTAAGTGATCACTAACGAGTCAAACAATTCCTCCACTTCATGGACGGACAAATATTTTCGATGAGGTCTTCCAATCTTCATCGGCACATGCCTTTGGGGGCTCTTATTCACCCTTCATTACTATGTATTGGTTCCATTAGCAAACTTGTTAGTGGCACATTGCTTTACTTTGTCTTATGCATTTTTATTCCTTTTTTGGCTTCTTGGATTCTCTTTTCCTTGAGCTTTCTATTGTTTACTAATGTATCCTTGAGTCCCATTTACCTACTTCTAGTTATTTGTGGACATTAATATAATTTCTTTCTTCTAAAAATCTCACCTTCAAATAGTAAAAATGAATTAATATCTTTCTTTGGAAAAAATAATTTGTGAGAAAATTTATTTTTGATTTTGTAGATATGATAGAACCTCTCAAGGCCATGTTGAAGCAGGGTGTTGTTTGAGTGGAGTGGTGAAGGCAAGCAGGCCTTCGTAGATATCGATAAAATTGCTGTTGTTGCCCTAGTGTTTAGCAACCCGAACTAATTGGATAACTTCTACCTCTATTCATTCGCTTTAGTAGATTCCATCGTTGTGGTGCTCACCCGAGGCACGGGAAAGAATATGAAAGTCCCATTGCTTTCACAAGTGCCAACTTGTAGGAAGCTGAATTGAAATATCCACCGCTAGAGAAGCAATTCAGACATTACATTATAAGTAGTATACGCGCCATCATCCCCGATCCATTGTTCTATCAAATGAAACTTGGTGAGAAACGAGGTAAATGGGTCTCGGTGATCCAAAAATAGTTAGAGGGTAGGGAATCTGTGAGATCATTGTTAAAGGTAACTTTGTTAAGAGGTCTGAAACGAATACTTTGGGAACTCACATGGATGTTTGTTACCAAATGGATCAGTTCGATAAAGATATAGATTCTTGGTACAAGGATAAAATGTATCATCTTACTACAGGGAATTGTCCCAACCATCTGAACTCCACCAAAAGAAGAGCTTTAAGACTCAAAGCTGCTCATTTCGTGATCAAGTCTGGAGTCCTATATAGAAAAAAACTAACGTATTTGTCGTGTCCCCTTTTCTAAAAATAAAGTAATATTATTATTAAAATAAAAATAATTTTTAAATACTTTAAATAAAAGTAATAGTATGCTTTAGTTGCCAAAAGTGAATATGTCGGCAACTCTTTTTCTAATTTGATCTTTCATAAAGAAGGGGGACTTTCTATTGTGATGTAAGTCAGCCCTTAGTTGGGAGCTATTTTGGGATTTGAGTGGGAAAGGTTATAAAAAGAGTGAGGAGGTTCATTTGACAGGGATTATATTATTTTTTTATAATTGAAATTCAGAAGTTTTTGGCACGATTTGTTGAACTTCATCCAATCGAAGACAGAAACCCTCATTCGTTTTGTTGTAGTAAGGACGAAGACCCTTATCAACAGCTGGCAGCCTTAATTCAGAGGTTGTATCGAGCATCATTGGACAGTTTGAGGTGTTCTGAACACCATTACAGGTTTGGTGTGGCAAAGGACAGTTTGAAGGACGCCACTGATCTGAAGGGCAGTGAGCTGGTTTGAAACCCTAGAAGGGTAGTGAAGTGGTGGAAGAAGGCAAAAGACTCATTGTTAGGGCAGCGACCCCCCCTTTGGGTTTGAGACTACAATTTGTAGGGCTAAACAAAGCCTAATTTGCCATTTAAGGGCATGCATATTTAGCTGGTATTTTTACTATATTTTGCAGCCATTGAATTGATAATAAAAATCAGATTTGAAGGTATTTCAGTAGGCTGTATTATTTCTGAATTATTTGGTGAATATTTGATGGAAAAATATTGCAAATTGTGACCTAAATGTGTATTTCCAGAATTTTGATTTTTTTTATGGTTAGGGTTTGAAATAAAGAAAATGAAAATTGCATTTAATGTTAGGGTTTGTTGGGAAACCCAAATCTTTCTAATTCTGTCCCAAACGGGACATTACAGTATTTACCTTTGGTGCCTAAATAAAGAGCACACTCAGCAAGTCATGGAACAATTGCATGGAGGGGACTAGGTAGTGAGCACTCTTCAAGAAATACTATGACTCGCAAGATCCTTAGAGCAGGATACTATTGGCCAACAATATTCAAGGATGCCCACTAACATGTGAGGACTTGCCATAAGTGTCAAGTCTATGCTAGGAGAGAAGAATGCAGCCATGCCACTCCACCCAGTAATTGAGCAACAACCTTCTGCTCAATGGGGACTAGATTTAATAAGAGTCACCAATCCAAACTTGAGCTTGGGGCACAAGTTTGTATTAACTACCACAAAATACTACACTCAATGGTCTAAGGTTGTTGACACCAAACACAACACTGCTGTAGAAATTGTCAAGTTCCTAGATGAGAACATTCTCACCGGGTTTGGAAGGAACTCCCTATTATTTGGGGTGTAATAATGGTCTTGAGGGTAATAGTTAGAGGCAAATTTGAGAATGATTTTCTTATCACAGTCCATTTGATAAACTTACCACACTTTACAGCCATGCCACTCCACCCAGTAATTGAGCAACAACCTTCTGCTCAATGGGGACTAGATTTAATAAGAGTCACCAATCCAAACTTGAGCTTGGGGCACAAGTTTGTATTAACTACCACAAAATACTGCACTCAATGGTCTAAGGTTGTTGACACCAAACACAACACTGCTGTAGAAATTGTCAAGTTCCTAGATGAGAACATTCTCACCGGGTTTGGAAGGAACTCCCTATTATTTGGGGTGTAATAATGGTCTTGTTTTTAAAGTGTGGTAAGTTTATCAAATGGACTGTGATAAGAAAATCATTCTCAAATTTGCCTCTAACTATTACCCTCAAGATAGAGTAGCTGAATCCACCAATAAAAATCTATTGAATATCATTAAGAGCACTAAAGATAAGAATCCACGGAATTTGCAAAATCTTTTGAAATATTGTCTATGGGTTGATATGACAACATTCAAAGATACTTTAAAGATATCTCCTTGCCAATTGGTTTATGGCCAAGAATCTATCTTTCATAAAAATCTGATGATCTCAACTTATCAATTTGTCCAAAGGGAAGAACGACCTGGTGGAGAGAGATTGTTAGATATTTTTCAAAATTGAAGAAATCAGAGAAAAGGCTCTTAGTCAATGTTGACATTTTTGCCCCCATAGGGCAAAATTGTCACCCCTACACTTCGGAACTTTGTTAAGGTGCCAAGTTTGTCTTGTGAATCAGTTTTGGGGTCCTTAAATGAGCATTTACAGCCACCCAAGTGGCCATCTACAGCCAGGTGAAGTTTAGTCATGCAAAGGTTTCCAAGGAGCTTGCTTGATTACAGCCAAACATGCAAATACAGCCAAGATAATCAAGTTGTAAGTTTATTTGTTTTGTCTTCCCAAGGAATTTTTCGGGTATAAGAGGTGGACTATTTCTTTGGACATTTTGTCGAAGAGAAAGAGCTCTCAAAGGACTGACAAAAGTCCGAAAAAATGACTAAGTGGCAGTCATTCAAGGCTTTTTTTTCTTCGGTTTTTTTGGTTCGAAAGAAAAGAGGAAGAGCACAGTTGAGAAGACAAGACAAAAGTCCGAAGGAATAAGGACACTTACAAAAAACCCGGGTACCTTACAAAAAGCCCAGGTGACTTACAAAAAACCCGGGTGCCCTACAAAAAGCCCAGGTCCCCTTCAATTCTTTCAAAAAGCCACTTCCGAAGGACACCTACCCTTGCGGAGGGCACTTGGTCGGTGATGTGGACCTTTGTAATTTTCCCAAAGGGCACTCCTAGAAGACAGAAGCCCTTGCGGGGGACACTTCAAACACGAAAACCTTGGCAAAATTCCGATGGACCCTTTCACAAGTTTCGAAGAACACCTGCCCTTGCGGAGGGCACTTCGTCGGTGGCAGGACCCTTTCAAAAGTTCCGAAGGGCATTATTGGAAGACAAAAGCCCTTGCAGAGGGCAGAGACAAACAAAGGACAAAAGCAAAGTTAGCCAAAGGAGACGAATTCCTTCGGACAAAGAGTCCGAAGAAATTCGGGATGTTAAGAAATCCGCGAGAATTTGAGGTCAGCAAAAGTCCGATAGAAAATCAAAGGCAAGATATAAGGAGCCTAATGGAATAAATTCGGGGAAATTGGCAAGGAAACGAATTCCTTCGGACTTTTTGTCTGAAGGAATAAGGACAGACTCAAAAGCCCGATAGAAAAGACAAGGGCGTAAGCAAAAAGAAAGAAAAAGAAAAAAGACAGAGAGTCCTTCGGACATTTTTTCTGAAAGACAAAAACCAAAATAAAGCCCGAATCCCGAATTAAAGCAGAACACGAGAAAAATCAGAGAAAACACGAAGTGAACTGAGCATGATAAATAGCATGAACAGAGACGTAAGCACAAACAGGACTAAGCCAAAACTGAACAAGAGGAAAGACATGCAAAAATAGATGCATGAGCAAAGATTAAAGCAGAACTGAACATGGACATAAGCATGAACAGCGAATAAAACAAACGCAGAACAAAGACAAAGGCAGGATAAACAAAGATCATGCACAAACTAACGTGAAGTGACTCCAACGAAATAAACACATTTAAGAAAGCAAGCACGCTTCAGTTCTAAAAATAGAGTCGTCTTGCATGATGAACAGGCAAAGCGTTGAATGTTTCAAACAGCAAGAGATTCCATGCACGCACTCTCGCTTGTCTCGAAAGCTCGAAACATTCCGACGGTTCAAACGTAATTCTTAATTTGGCATTCGCGTTGATTTCATGCAAAAGAAAGCTTTTAAATGTTCCAGTAGCTCAAGAGGAGTTCTATAGTTGGAGATTGGCATAGCATCATGCAGCTTGGGCCCATCGTCCATTTTCAATGCCAAAGAGCTTTCATGCAAGGCATAAGACAAAAATAAATTTTATTTGAAGGCTGAAATAACACAAGTTGGACTGAGTTGACCTCTTCTTTTATTTTCAGCGCCAATCTCTTCGCTGTTGTATATTTTTCTATATAAGTGGCTTTTCAGCCTTGAATTGTATCCCTCTCTTGGTAAGCCCAGACTTTGCCATTGGTGAGTTGTGTAACCTCTTCAATCAATAGAAAGATTGTATTTTCAGATTTCAAGTGCTGGCATAGTGTACATTCATTCAGCAATTTGCATACGTGGTAGATTTCTCTCCCTTCCCAAATTCTAATTCGTACCTAGTTGCTAGCTCATCATATTATGCAGGTCATGTTCAGTGTTCTATGTCTTTTGCTGAAGCTATAAGTGGATGTTAGGTGGCTGCAAAGTGTCTTGTATCAAACCTCTCTCCATCGTTTTCCCTCATGTTTTGGTCATTGGATCGAACCTTCTCATGAAATATTTATGCATAGTGATCAATTGAAATCAAAAGTCTTCTTTTTCCCTTATTTGATTCAGTGTTCAAAGTTCCAAGTAGAGTGGATCAACATTTTGGTGTGTATCACAGTCATTAGGTAGGATTTCCCTTTCAAGTTTCTTTCTCCCTTTTCCATGGAAGATTCGCAACCCAAAGTAGAGATCCATTGATACATCTTATAGAAACCAGCCTTCTCTACAGGTTCTTCTCACCATTGAGGCACCCACCCTCGTGAGAAGATCCCATTGTTTCAACCAAAAAGAGGATTGGCCATTTCAGCACTTCTTCGATTCAGGGTGCAACTCCAGGTTGACAACAGTGAATTCAACAAGCACCAAAACATAGTCAAAAGATGGTTTGATAAGAGGGCTACAGACAAAGCATTCAGAATTGTGGACTTGGTGCTCATGTGGGACAAGGATCATGAAAAGAAGGGGCAGCACACCAAGCTAGAACCCCTATGGTTGGGCCCATATCAAATATCTGATACCCTGGGAGATAATCCATTCAAAATAGATAATACATTCTTTATTTCGCTATCTCATTAACTCTCTATTTCGATGTCTATTGTGATTTTTATTTGGTATGCATCTCAAAAACATTTGATGTGAATTATCAGGGTCATTGAGACCCTGGGAGATAATCCATTCGAAATAGATAATACATTCTTTCTTTCTCTATCTCATCTGATACCCTGGGAGATAATACATTCTTTCTTTATCTCATTAACTCCCTATTTCGATGTATATTGTGATTTTTATTTGGTATGCATCTCAAAAACATTTGATGTGAATTATCAGGGTCATTGAGACCTTGGGAGATAATCCATTAAGAATAGATAATACATTCTTTCTTTCTCTATCTCATTAACTCTCTATTTCGATGTCTATTGTAATTTTTGTTTGGTATACATCTCAAAAACATTTGATGTGAATGAGCAGGCTCATTGAGAAGCTGTAGATAAGAGGTTCCTCTACCTTTTTAGAATCATCTAACGTGGTATCATTGGATATTTTTAATTTCTAGATCTCGTTGGAGTTGCTTCTATTTACTATTGATTTGTGGAAGACCTTTGCTTTTCCATTGTTTTCTGCAAATCCTAGACATGCAAGGTTTTTGTCTCTAAAACCTCAGCTCATCATATATATCCATCCATTGATGGACAAGTTGTGTTTCTTTACTATAAAGTTTTGGTGTAAGTTCTTGTATAAACAGATCTCTTGATATCAGTGCCAGCTCTCTTAAGGGAATCCACTAGGAAAAATCAATTGTTGTACTCTAATGTTGACTCCACTTGTTAAGAGAAAACGGTGGCAACATTTATTTAGGAGAAATTACTTTTAATATTTGATTGTTCTCTATCTTAGCTTGTATCTTGTGTGTAATTTCTAAATAATAATTGAAGAATTAAGGGAATCCACAAGGAAAAATCAATTGTTGTACTCTAATGTTGACTCCACTTGTTAAGAGAAAACGGTGGCAACATTTATTTAGGAGAAATTACTTTTAATATTTGATTGTTCTCTATCTTAACTTGTATCTTGTGTGTAATTTCTAAATAATAATTGAAGAATTCTTCCCACATAAAGGATGGAAGTAGAGTTCTTTGTCACATATAAAAGGGTGTCAGAAAAGAATTGCTATCAAAAGCAAGCGCTATAATACCACTTGTAAGGCACACCCATTGTATCATTATGTGATATACACACATGTGCACACATCACAATATGTCTGTGTATAGATGAAAAATACATTGTCAATATACACATTTAAACTCATTAAAGGTTATGTGAAACCGTTGTACACTATGCCACAGACCTGTAGCTGTAACATATTAATTATAATTATAATGTAGTATGTTAATGATAGGCTATGCTATATAATGTGTTTTCAAGCTTTTATTAATCCCACACGCATGCACATGGTAGGCCTTTTCTGCAATCTGTTTCTGCTATTTAATACTCACACTGATGTACACAATTTCTCTAGTCTCCTAATTGTGGTTTACTTAAAAAGTGGTGTGGGGTATTCCACGTAGAAATTTTACACGTGATCTTTCTTTTGCTAGAAAAAAAATGCATATCATAAAATGTTTTGATTTGTTTTGCAAATACAGGCCAAAGAAAAAAAAAATACCTGGCTGAGGATCATGCTAATAAGTTCAAAACCCAAGCAAATTCCAAATACGGGGAAGTGAGATCCATTGTCATTTTCCTGTAGTGCTAGCTGAAACGTTGAACATGGTAGGCAATTGTTTAGCAAAAAGCAAAACTAGACTGCAATTTGAAATTCCAAACAAGTAAAAATTCTTAATGTTAGTAACAATAACCCATAATAAAGATCGTGATATGTATAATATTAGGGAAAAAACCAACACACTCTTTCAATGTGGCATCTCACAGCCAACAGAAAAAAAAGACAAATAAGAATTCCATAACGTGGACTGCTATTATCATATCACGCGTGCATCCAAGCTAATTTTCAATCTCTCGAGGGTGTTTCTTGGATTCATCCTAGTCCTTCTCAAGAGGACCGAGAGTTAATTATTTTAATTTACTTTCAAGTCTGTGCAAAAGATAGAAGACGTGTGTATAAGCAGAATATTGTCAAGGTGAAAGACATTATAATATTTCAAAGGTCTTGGTTATAAATTTCATAATTCCGCTCACTAAAGTTCTAAACATTATAGCATAAAGAGATATTACATCATGTTATGACAGATTTGTGAGAATTGGTTGCTTTATGTAAAAGGTGTGCATTAAGAAAACAAAATTAATGGGTGCTAAAACAGATAAGAGGATCCATTGCATACTAATTTTAAAATCTAATTTGTTTTTTTACCTTTTCCGTCGTCAATTTTCTCTCTTACACTGAAATTAATTGATCAATAAGCTAGGAGAGCTCCATGTCCTGAGCTAGATTAAGTTGGATCCTTTCCAAATTATATATAAAGTTAACTAGAGTCTAGGAAATTGTAAATTTGCAACACTAAATATGTCAATGCAGGATATAAATGCTACAACTGCAACCATTACAAAGCATTTTTATATTGCAGCAAGTTAATATATGGGTTAGTAAATAATTCTGAGAATAGATTCTGGTTTTACGGCTGTTGGAGTGAAATTTCGCCATCCAGATTTCACTATCCATTCAAGTTAGTTTTTATTGAATTTGCATTTTCTACTTTTCATGAATGGACAAGGCAATGCCACAAGAAATTCCGCATGGAACAAATTGTGAATATGACATTTGTGGATTCAAGATGTAAATTAAATGACTTATCTAAATTGTTACTTCTCTTAAAATTTATTTATTTATTTGTAGTAATAAGATAACGTCCAAAAAAAGAGCACCTAGAGAGAGCTATGCATTTTGAGTCATTGAGTAAATTAACTTTTTTTAGAATTAATATTGTCTTTTAAATGCCAAATCAGAAGTGTATTCAACGTTGTAAAATGTACAAATAACAAAATCAAATATGGGTAAACTCTACTTAGAGTAAAATTAGCTCTACGTTGAGTTAGTGAAATGAATGGTTTTCCAACTTCATTTGTGACTAGAAAGATTGTACAAAAGAGAAAATCCAGATCATTAAAAGGGGTTATTCTTTCTTTCAAGGTCTTGGAGAAGAGCTCACTGCAAATGCAAGTTATGTATTTTTTAGGATTTGAGATATGGAATGCAAGCGAGTAAGATCAATCTTTGGCTTGGTGAGTTTTAAATGTGTCTAGAGAGATGCTCATCTGAATGATTTCGCGGTTTAAGTGCCAGATTTCCATCGCAAGCAATAGCAGATTTCCATCGCGAGCAGGAGCAGATTCCCATCGCGAGCATATTTCAGGGAGATTTTCTTCACGAGCAGCACATACTGAGTCGTGAGGCCAAGGATTTACGTCCGGATCGTGAGACAGCATTTTTTGTAGAGATCGCGAGCAGAGATCGCTAAGTACTATTGCGTGAGATTGTGGGGGAAATCATGAAATATTCTTGAGAGACAGATCTACACATTGAGCCTTAGGCTTCTCTCGAGGAGCAGAGATCACGAGGAAGCAGAGATCATGAGGTACTGATAACTCAAGCTAAACACGCGGTGCCAACCATTTCGTTCAAACTTCCCAAGGCTTCGCAAATAGCAATGCCACAAGTCTCACACAGAGTTGCCTGTCGAGTTTTACACGGTTGGAGGTTTTGCTTCACATCGCGATTTCTACTTCCAGGGTTTCTGTGGCACACGTTTGCAGACTAGTTTGAATCGTGATTTTCCCAGTCACGAGCTCTACAGTGTTCTATGATTTTCGTGGGTCTACAACCGTTACTCTTTTGAACGCAAACAATGTGACAAAACTGAGGATATGCACTGGCAATCAAATCAATAGCCTTCTACTCTACAGTCCTGTACCACATCAATTCGCAGATTTTGTGTATCAGCAGGCTCATACAGTGAACAGAATGGAGTTCCCTCCAACGCAAGAGTTTAAAACTCCTTGCCATCACAAGGTGTTGACCCCAAAACTTAAGTACGCTAGCATTTGCGCCCGGATGTCTAGCATTGAAGCCCTAGGTTCAAAACTTCAAGATCTCTCGTCGTTGTTTCAGGCACAGTTGCAAGAGAAAGATAATATTATTGCTGGTCTGCAAGCTTGAATCACTAAACTTGAACAAACCCCAGCCACCCTCACAAATTCTCTATGCCTACGACAACTTAGTGAAGTGGTTTCAAAAATTAAGAACAAGCAATCCGAGATAATAACTCAACACCAACACCTTAAAAAAGAAACCACAGTCCAACAACAATCTATCCAAAAACAGGTTGAGGAACACAATTCATGGGTTCAAGTGGTTAAGGGGAAGAAAGCACCTCTAGTTGTGGAACTGGCTGTCCAAGCAAAATTTGAAGAAGAAAAGGCACGTCAAACCAAGGCACTCAACCTTCGTGTTCGCGGCCTCCCTAAATCAGTTGATCCCCTACAGGTAGGGCATGCATTCTTGCATGAATCCTTGGACTTGAAAGATATCTCTCTTAAAAAATCTTGGACATTGCCGGACAACACCCTTGCTATACAATTCCAAACTGTTGAAGAGCATTTGCAAGCTCTTAAAGCAAAAAAAAAGCTCTTTTCCATTCCACAAAAAATTTATTTAGATGCTGATCTCACACAACTCCAAGTCGAAGAGCTTCGAAAAGCTCATATTCAAGGGGTAGCTGCCAGGAAGGAGAACAAGTGAGCTGTTATCAAAGATTGTAGGGCTGTCATTCGTGATTCTCCCCCACCGAGGTGGTCTCACCCTGAACCGTTAGCATGACGACGACCTCGAGTCTCGATGGGGAGTGATGACATCTCCATTGCTTCTTGGAATTGCAACGGCGCTTTATGGTCTTCTCCAGGGCTAATATTTGACACTCTTGGGTCGACCGACATTCTTTTTATTACAGAGACTCATGAGAGCTCGGTACGGCCTCTCCCAGATATTACAGGATACCGTTGGTTTGCAACTTGTCATCAGGGGACTAGGAGTTCTGGTGGAGTTAGAGGTTCTGGTGGGGTGGCTTGTCTATTTAGAGACTCACTCCAGAGTAGAATTTCAATGGAGGTGTCTGATGAATTTGCTAGATTCATGTGGGTCCGGATTAATAGGATTGCCCCACTTTCTAGAGATATTTACATTGCAGTTTGTTACTTTCCTCCAGCGTCTTCATCATATGCCATTCATAATGGTCCTGAGGGGGACCCTTTTATAGATTTGTATACCAAGATTTCTCAATTTTCAGCTGTTTGAGAAGTTATCCTTCTTGGTGACTTCAATGCCCGCACCAGAGACTTGCAGATACCTCTCCACGATCGTTCTATTGATACACTCTGCACACAAGAGATTGATTCAGAGTCAATGGGGTTGCATAGGAGGTTAGATGATGATTCAGGCCCTTACACAGCATACGGAGGACACCTCTTACAATTGGGGGGAATCTCATGATTTGTTGATTCTTAATGGGTTGCCTTGCTTTCCAAATTCACACTCTTTCACATGTACACCTCATGGGGGTGGTAGGAGTGTGGTGGATTGCGTCTTATCCAGTCAGACCCTTTCGGCCTTCATCCGTCATTTTTTCATTTTCCCCATTACCCTTGCGGACCATGCTTTCTCTCTATCTCCATCTGGGGTGATTTCCCCCTTCCTATTACAACCCCCTCTTTCAGTATACCACATACCATTTTCTAGTTTGAGGATGGGGACTCTGACATCTTCCTTTCTCACATCCGTCAACATCTACCTCCAGAACCCCAATTCTTCTCACTTGGTTGTGTTAATTCCAAATACACGTCTTTCCTCCATTATTTGGGAACCTGCCCTCAAATTTTTTCCTAACTACACATCTACATCTACTTCCCATCAATCTAAAAGATCTTGCCCCATGAACGAGTGGTATGATGATGACTGCAGGACTCTCCACTGTCAGCTTCGATATGCCTTCCTCCATTCTCACCCCTCTTACCCAGCGTTAAAATCATCCTATCGTTGCCTTTTCTGACGTAAGAAACACCTTTTTATTTCTCAAAGGAGATGGATCTTACGGGCTTCTTACATTCACTCCCCCAAACTCTTTTGGCGGACCGTCCTCCCACAACATTCTCCCCTCCCCACTGAGCTTAATCCCACATCCATTATTTCCCATACCTCCACCCTTTATGATATTCCTGGCCAAACTTAAACCCATGTTGCTTCTCCAGCATCTTCTTCTCACTTTTTCACATACAAGAATGTTAGAGAGGCGGTGAAGGTGATGAATGGTAGCAAGGCAACTGATGAAGAAGGTTTCCAAGCCGAATTTTTTAAACATGGTTTTAGAGCTTTTGGAAGCTATTTGGTTGATCTTTTCAACCACGTGGTTTGTTCAGGTTTCCCACCCTCTTGGTCACATCACATTATTCACCCGATACACAAATCAGGTTCCTATTCAGATCCTAATAATTACAAGACGATCATGGTTGGACACACATTCTCGAAACTGTATGCTACTGTATTACACATGCAGCTTTCGAGAGAGCTAGAGCAGAGACACCTCAGAGTTAGGGGAAAGGAAGGGTTTAGACCAGCCCATCAGTCCATTGATCATATTTTCATACTCCGAGCCATTATTGAGGCACTTCATCGCTCATCCAAAGTCTATTGTTGTTTTGTAGACTTTGGGAAAGCGTTTGATTTTGTTCCAAGAGAGGCACTTTTCCAAAGACTTAAGAATATTGGCATTTTTGAGACCCTCTTGGCAGCCATTATGAGATTATACGAGAATGTTCTTGGTTGTCTCTGCACGGTTCATGGGATTTCAGACTTTATTAGGAGTACCATTGGGGTCAAAAAAGTATGCCCTTTGTCCCCAACCTTATTTGGGATATACATTGATGAGTTAGAGACCTTTCTTCATGAACATATTCGGGGTAGTGATGGATGTCTTCTTCATTAGGTTCTGATTTCTATCCTCTTATTTGCGGACGATGTGGTTCTCCTAGCCTCTTCCCCTGAGGGCCTACATCGGCAGTTGGATGCTTTGGATCTCTTTTGCGATCTCCGATAGTTGACCATTAATTTGGGGAAAACCAAGTTCATGGTATTTAATGGTTTGAAGACCTTCCACCTCCATTTCTTTTTCAAAGGAAAGGAGGTTGAGATTACCACTTCCTATACTTATCTGAAAGTGCAATTCTCTAGTCCATATTTCAGCTTGAGGCAGACACTACAACCTAGAAAAAACAACGGTTATGGTTCTTTAGCTCTCCTTGAACGACAATGTTTTCGACATCACTTTTAGGATATTTCTTCCAAGATGACGCTCATGGATACACTTATCAAACCCACAGTTCTCTATGGATCTGTAGTTTGGGGGCCCTCTCTACATGAGGGTGATTGGGTTGTTGTTGAGAGGGTCCAGAGACTTCTTCGCCGCATGATCAAAGGTAAGCAGACAATTCCCCAACACATTATTCTTGCAGAGTTTGGAGCTCGGCCCTTCTGACTGTAGACTGTATTTGATTTGATCACTTTCATTCAATGCATACAGAGGTTTGTTGATTCTAAGAGTGGACGTGACAGATGCCTATACTTAGCATACTGTTCTTCAAAGAATCTTGCTCTCTTGGCTCCTTCGACCCGTGGACGTTGGTATACAGGTGTTTTTGATCTATTGGAGTTTGTGGGAATCAGGATGGACCGACTTCCTCCATTTATGTACTCCTTGGACGCACCAACTCATCTTCTACCCACTAGATAGGAGTTGAACCAAATTATTAGGGATGATATTTACAAACAGTTTATCCATACCACTTGGGTAAACCCTCCTGGGGGGTTACGCCCTAAGATGGCATTTTATGCAGAGCACTTCTTGGAGCTGAGTGACGGGCTTATAATTCGTCCACAATATACATTATGCGACTGGATGCACTCTCTTCGCATCCCATTAGGACAATTTCGAGTGGGATCTAACAAGCTTAGGATTGAGACAGATCACCAGATAGATCAAACAAACAGGATTTGTCAGTTATGCAGCATCTAGGAGACGGAGTTCGAGGAGCACTTCATCATTCGTTGTCCCATTTACTATGAGATCAGAGAGAGGTTTTACTGCCTATTTAGGAGGACATAGACTCTTTATAACTTCTTCAGATATAAGGACCAGAGATGTTTGGCTTTATATATACAAGAAGCTCTTAAGCTTCGTGATCATTTTATTCAGAGACCCACTAGACCAGTCTCCACTCAGGGGATTACTTCCTTTTTCACGGTGCTACCTTCGAGGAGAGGCACTAAGCAACAGATTGACATCAATACAACCCCACATTCCAGATCAGTGAGGCCCAGAGACACTATTCACAGTTCCCCGAGTTTTCATCAACATATTCACTTCAGACCCAACATCAGGAGGCAGACTAGATCCACCAGAGCTTCACAGAGGACTTTTCCTTCTAGGCAAAGGATTGGAGGACAGACTAGGCATCATACCTCCCCTTTTTTGGGTCAGAGTTCTATTCAGAGCTTCTTCTCGTCGGCCTTGGATGCTAGGAGAGTTGGATCGAACTCTTGATGGGTTCCCTCCAAGTTCTCTCTTAGGGATCATCCTCGTGCTCCCGACGTTTATAGATTCTTGGAGACTGCTCATTTCTTTTGCTCCCTTCTTTGGACCTAAGCGTGGTTGGGTTCTTTGGTGGTTTGGCTCTAGGTGTGGTCACTCTCCACCAATGTTTTATACTATTTCTTTCAGCATTGTTTTTCTTGTTTTCAGAGACCTTTTTGGTTTCCCGGTTTTCCCTGACACATTTCTATAATCTACAGTCCCTTTGACCTACTTTTGTGGTCATTAGTTGGACATTAATATATTTATCTTTATTGGAAATATTGTCATTGATGTCAAAGGTCTAACATTGGTGATAAAGGCCCCATAGCATTTATTGTCTAAAGGTGTTTTTAATGTTCATATTTTCGCTAAAATATGTTGATATTTATTTAATAGTAACGAATATATTTTTGGTTGCATAAAAGTCAAAAGTGGGCCCATGGAGAAGTCAAAGAGTCACGGGGTAAAGACAAAAGAGGAACGGGACGCATTTTTTCCATGAAGAGTCATCTTGAGGAATTCCAAAAGTCGCCAAGTGAAGACAAAAGAGGGTATGGCACATTTTTCCATGAAGAATCACTTTAAAGAATTCAAAAGGTCACCAAGATAAAGACAAAAGAGAAAAGAACACATTTGTTTATGAAGGGTCACCATGTGACTTTTCAAATACAAGGATTCGAAGGGTCATACAAGTTTGGTGCCATTTTTCATGAGTGAAGGGTCACAAAGGGTGAATGCCAAAGGTCATTTGGAAAGCTATAAATAAAGGCTTGAAGAGTCATTTGTAATATGCAAGAGAGTGCATGGTTTGTAATTGTTTTATATAAGAAAAGAGGAGAGAAGAGAAAGAGATTTTGTAAAGTTCTATCATTTGTTGAGAAAGCAACATTGAGAGATAGTTGTGTTTTATACACAAGAGGAGTTGGTGCCCCTGTGGGTTGGTGCTCACAAATCTTTGTGAGAAGTTGGTGCTCCTATGGGTTGGTGCTCACATATAGTTGTGTTGGTGCTCGACAAACGGGTTGGTGCTCCTGCAAGTTGGTGCTTGTGAACTTTGTAATTTGAGTTGGTGCTCATTCATATACTTCAGATTGTTCTCCGTGGTTTTTTCCACATTGGGTTTCCACGTAAAAATCTAGTGTCTCTCTTATATGGTGCATGTTATTGTTTCAGTTTTACTGCATATCTTGTATGTATGATTAAGTGGTTAAAGAAAAGAAATCAGATTAAATAAACAATTTAAAAGATATATAATATACTGATTAACCACCCCCTCTCAGTATATTCCGTGCTTAACAATCTTATCTTTGTTTGTGGATTCTGTATTGTTGTTCATAGATAGAGAAACCATTAAAATTATGCAATTTTCTTGGTAGTGTGCAACTCAAGGTGTTTTCAGACTCTGCGTTAAGACACTGTGTATAGGCTTTGTACCAAGTATACCCTATCCAAGTTTTGAGTAGACTTTGTGCTGCTAAGCAAGCCTTTTGTTCTTATTCCATCTTTTGCTCTTACTTTTGTTTTTATGTGAAAGGAAGAATTTCCAACCAATTCATTTAATTTCGAGTTATTCTGATGGTCATACAATCAAATCTCGGCAATTTCTCGCCGTTTCTCAGCAAATCTCGCAGTAAACTCCCTAGCCAAAAAATCGGGCTCTATCTCACGAGACAAGCCCTGATTTTCTCGATGATTTTCATCGAGAAAATCATATTTCTCAGCTACCCAAAAAAAAAACGATGCATTAAAAATTAAAGGTAAACAACTACGGATTCGTGAAATGTTTTATCACGATTCGTCATTCTTTTGCACAGGCCACAGACAGTATTGCTAAGTGAAAAGCAAAAAATGTGCCCTCATATTAGTATTTTACAGTCATCTCATTATTTCTCATGCATATTCAAGTTGCAAGTTTGCCGCCAAACCCTACACTGTGCAGTGTGCACAGAGACAGCGTCCGCGATTTGTAATATTCAGGTGCAAGTTTGAAGTTGAACTTTGTAGTTTGTAATATTATTTTGCAACTTGGCACTTCACAGTGAGAACAGAGAATCGATTAACTGTTGACACTTCAAGTTCACAGTGAGAATCAATTGAGAACGATTGGAATTTGGCCTATTATACTGTAGTTTGCGACTCTGTTGGACTGTGCACACTGCATAATGATAGGGCTGTTGGCAAGCTATAGTATTACTATAATACTATTACTATTTGGCAAGCTACAAAAGCTAACCAGCCATATTTTGTGTCAACCGTTCAGCTCTTCTAGAGGTGAATGTAATTGGAGCATGTTTTAAGTTATTCACACAAAGAAGCGCAGCAAGTTGACGACACAATGCCTCAATGACCTTGTCTTTGTGCGATACAATCTTTCGTCTTCACGTGAGACAAGTGGAGGGGCAAGATAACTATAATGCTATTGACTTGGATGAGATCGATCCATATGGCGACTGGATTATTGATGATGCAGAGTCAGAGCCCATGTTTACAACGGAGGAGATTGCAGATTTAGAGAGGGAGGCAGAAGAAGCAATAGCATCTAGGGTAGCAAAGATATCAAGAGGTGTTGGTGAGGATCCAGATGATACATTTAGCTTTGTTGACAATGTTGGCATTGGAGAGGAAGAATTTTTACCTTCCACTTCTGTTAGGCAGCCGCATCAAACTTATTCTAGACGCTAGAGATGAAAGATAATATGTATACTTGATATTTCACGACTCTATGAGCATTGTAGTTTGTAACTTTGTAATTTGTAGTATGTACTTTGTACTTTGAGTTTGTAGTTTGCAACTTTGTAGTATCGTTACTATTGTACTCTTTTTTTATTTCACATTGATAGAAAATATAGTTATGGACCTATGGCATTCTCTACATTCATTTTTCATGTCATTTAACAATGTTTTAAATTTAATTTAAGTTTATTTTATAAATTTATATGTTTTTAAAAGTAGCAATAAAGTTGTCGAGAAATTCCTGAGATGTGAGATCCGGTTCAAATTTTGCCCTACCGAGAAATCGTCGAGAACAAGAATATGAACTATGCTGATGGTTCTCTGCATTTATTCCACCATGGGTTTTTCACCTTCACCTCCATTCTACCATTTTCAGTTTTTACCATTTTCCAATTTGGTTTCTTTTTTGTGCTTTCCGGTTAAAAGTACACAAAAACCCATAATCATACGAGGGAGCACCCCTCTCAAATGCGAAGGAAAATCACCATCCCCTCGGTGATTTATCCATTTGTTGCGAAATTTGTGTCGCACCGTTGGGCAAGTCATGAAACTAAGAAAACCCAAGCGACATAAATTCCTTCCAACTATTTTTTACGACTCCGCTATGAATCGAACAGTGCATTCGATTTCCAAAATTTGAAGGGAATCTTCCATTTTCAAAAGAAGATAAAGCCTATGTTGAAATGAAGCCTAGAAGTGATGGAACGCAGCCCATCCTTTTGATATTTTGAGCTTTGCTATCAGAAAAAAAAATCTTAGAGGAGCCCAAACTAAGGGCTGATTGGAATCTTGCAAATGATGATATGGAAAAAAATATTTTCCTCTTTCTATTTGTTTTTAAATAAAATCCAATTCGTGATATTGTTGATGATTCCATGAGAGTGCAGTTTTTGAAAGATTTCTATAGAGTAGTATGAATCAAGTGAAGAGAAATTTGCCCACTTCAAAACTTACACAAAGTAGAGCAAAGGCAAAAATAAGAGGTTCTTGGTGTTTGGCATGAAAGTGAAGAGGATCTTGGCATTTTAGCCTAAGAGAGAAGCCATGCAAAAATGCATTGAAGAGTCATTTTCAGCCTCCTTCCAAGAACATGAGATGGATCATAAACATAGCAAGCTTCACATTAGTGAAAAGAGGCATGTGATGATGTTGAGCACAAGCGCACAAAAAAATTGGAAGAAGAGACAACTAGCAATCAACTAGAAGTTTCCGGTAATTTTTAGCATCATGAGGCTTTGACCCCAAGCCCACCTTTGGAGGCATCTAAAGAAGATTTGGTTCAACTATTCATGGTGGAACAGCCACAAGAACAGCCACAAAATGAAAATTTTGAATGTATGTCTCATGTTGTTTGCATTCCAAATATTAACTTGAAGCATACTCCTTGTATTATTGAAAAAAAGGTGTCATGCATTCTTTCATGGTTGCAAGTAATGTTTGTATTTCAGTTATCCACGGTCAAGTGTTTGAGCCCGTATTTCTCTTCCCAACTATGCCTTATGTTTGTTTTATGGATGCAATGAAAACCATGCTACGGTTGTTGCTCATGTCTTTGCAAGAGCTGTTCTCATCTTGTTAAAACTTGTCCCAAGAGGACTCATATTTCACCCAACCCGTGAATGGCCATGTTTAGTTTTGTTGTCTTTCATTTCCCCATGAAGATAATTTGCTTTCATGTATAATTTCGGTTTGTGTATTTCCCTTACGTTTTTCTGTTGTGTGTGTGTTTGTGTTCAATAAACGCAGCATTTTTTGTAGTGTTTTCCCCCTTTCCTACGTTTGTCTCTTGTGCCCGCAAGAGGTGTTTGCTTGTTTGTGTTCTTGGCCGGAAGACTCTTTGTTTTGGAGAAATTCAGTATTTGGAGGGAGTTACGATCAGCTCCGTAATGAATCTCCAAAATGAGCATATCATCTCAGCAAGCTCAGCAAAAGAAGAAATAAAATGCCTCAAGCAGCTTATGGAAAATATGAGAGTATCAAAGGCCTCAAATTGTAGGAACTGCCCTTAAAATCAAGGGCTGTAGAAGTCAGAATTGGGTTTTATATGCTTATAAACAAGGTCTCTAATTTGATCAACGATCCAGCAATACCCAATTGTCAGAATCATGTTGGATATCCAAATTTTATGATGGGAGAGCCATTGCATGGAACCCAATTAGGTCTGTGAGTGCAGTGCTCCTGGTGGGGCTTGTACTTGTTGGGTGCTCTTACAGTTCATGCAGGCCCAGTAGAGCAGTCTCTAATAGCAATAAATCGTCCACTTTAACAAGGGCCAAGAAGAGGTAAATGGGTGTGAAGAATTGAAAAGAGTTGGAAGGAGGATTCTTCTATTACAACTTGTGTTTCAATGTGGGCAGAGTGCAATGGAATAACCCATGTGGCATGGAGCAACAGCTAGCTACATAAGCCTATGATTGATGAGGCAAAAACAAATGGAACTAATCATGGTAACACCAATTCAATTTCCATTGTTGGTGAGGAAGCAAATATATGGAGTGCTCTACCAAAGCATTTAATGGACATTATTTTCTCATATTCGCCTCTCACATGCATACTTCACCTTCACTATGTTTGCAGGAGGTGGAATTCTCTGGGTCAATCAAAGAGATTTCGGACTTTCTTGTCAAGGGTCTCTACTCTAAAGCCATGGTTCATCCTCTGCATAATTGTTGGAGTAAAGCATATAAACTTGTTTTGGGAATTGTTTTATTGTTGGAGATGCTATTCTATTTTGTGCACGTATTTGTTGAGTGCACAATAATAAATAAACACTCTTATTTTATAGGTTATTCATGCAACAATATTTTGTTGCACGAAACAACCTACTTTGCCTATTTAATAGGCACTCCCATGTACTTTGGACTTGGTCAGTTTTGGAGACCCACACGGATGATGTGAATATATTTTCAGAGACTTTATTGTGCATACTCGCTCTCTGTGTACAATGTCTGTGTTATTGGTGTTGTGGTAATGGTGTGCAGGAGTGATCATGCGGCTGCATGATTGCATATTTCATTCCAACATGGTATCAGAGCAGCTTTTGCAGCCATTACTCAGCTCAAGCTGTACACACTTCTCTGTCTATGTGCTATGCTTCAACCTCTTCCACAACTTCAATATTTTTCCTTGATTTTTTTTGCATTGAAGGATATAGAGCTCTGTAATTGCTAGCCATACAACCCATACATTTTTTTTGAAGAATTGTTTTGGACAATTCATGTTTGCTTGCTTGTCAAGGCTTTACATCTTTGCTAAAAATCTGCTTTACAAGTTTGCATTCCTGAGCTACATTGCCGTGGAAAAATCACATACCTTTTATTTGGATCAGTCCTCTAGAATTGGCATTGGGGGTCGAGACCCATCATTCAAGGCTGTCGTAATTTTTTGTTTGGTACATCCCTGGAGCTGCGCCCTGAATCGAAGACGTGCACGAAATGGCCAGTCCTCTATCCGGCTGAAACAATGGGATCTTCTCACGAGGGTGGGTGCCTCAACGGTGAAAAGAACCTCTAGAGAACGTTGGTTCCTGTATGATGTATCGATGAGGATCTCTACTTTATGCTGTGGACTACCATGGAAAAGGGATAAGGAAACTTAAAAGGGAAATCCTACCTAAAATGGGTGATACACTAGAAATTTGATCCACTCAACTTGGAACCTTGAACACTGAACAAACAAAGGAAAAGGAAGACCTTAGATTTCAATCAATCACTTATGCATAAATATTTCATGAAGAGACTCGATCCAATGACTAAACCCTAAGGGAAAACGATGGAGAGAGATCTGATAAAAGACACTTTGCAGCCACCTAACATCCACTTACAGCTTCAGCAAAAGACATAAAGAACACTTAACATAACCTGCATAAAGATAATCTAGCAACTAGGTATGAATCAGAATTTGAGAAGGGAGAGAAATCTACCACTTGTGCAAATTGCTGAAGAAATATACACTATACCAGCAGTTGAAATCTGAAAGTACAGTCCTATTGATTGAAGAGGTTACACAACTCACCAATGGCAGAGTCTGGTCTAACCAAGAGAGAGATTGGATGATTTCTAAACAAAGCTGAAAGCCATTTTATAGAGAGAATTACAAGAGGCCAAAGATTGGCGTTGAAAATTGAAGAGAAGGATTTACTTAAGTTAACTCAAGGCTGACTTGGCCTTTCAATCAAATATGTTTTCTTTTGTCTTTGCATGAAGCTTCTTGCGCTTGAGGAAGTGAACTTGTCTTTGTTATGAACCGCCCACCTCTCTTTGCATGGAAATCCACGCCAATGTTAATTTTAGAACTCTACGTGAGCTGCTTGATGCCGAGTGGGAACGTTTGAAAGCTAAGTTAACCGTTTGGTAAGCTGAGTTAGACGAAGAGATCAGCTGAGTTGAACGAAGAGATCATTCTCCCTTGCATGGAAAGCTCCTAGTGAATGCGGTGTTTAACAATTAGTCAACTCTAAATCTAGAACAGTGAACTCGACATTCGAATTTGGAACTTCGTTTGGACTCTTGGATGCGTGAGATGATCTGGAGACAAGCGGGACTTCAATAACCAGTCAACTGAAGCTTTGACCGGCGTTCAAAAATAGCTCCCGCTTGCATGTATTTTGTCATATTCTGGTCTGCCTGTTCATGTCTATTTCTGGCAAGATTCTATATTTAGATGTATTTTTATAATTATATCCGGTCTATATTATGTTTTCAACTCTCCGTTGGATTATCTATTTTCTATCCTCTTTTGCACAGTCAACCACCATTACTTTCGGATTTCTGATTGTCTTGGCTTAATTCTTCGGCCCTGTCTTCGGACTTTCCCTCTGAATGATTTCTGTCGGACAAATTGTTCGCTTGAATTGCCCTAACCCTGTCACTTTTCTGCAGACTTCTGCTTTGTGGGCTTAATTTCACTCAGCGTTTTTCCCTTTGGTTTAATCTTCCGCAGAATTCCTTTGGACTTCTCTCTCTTCGCATACCTTCCTTTACTTTTTCTTTGTTCGGGCTCCTTTTCATAGTCGGGTTTTCTCCTTTGGTGACTTCACTGGAATTTCTTTGAACTTTTTGTCCGAAGGATTTCATAGTCGGGTTTTCTCCTTTGGTGACTTCGCTGGAATTTCTTTGAACTTTTTGTCCGAAGGAATACTTTTCCTTTTGCTTTGCCTTTGTTTCACTTTGTTTTTCTTCGGACTTCTGTCTCGTCATTTTCCCTTGGACCTTTCTCCAAATTCCTTCGGACTTTTTGTCTGAAGGAATTCCTTCGGACAAAAAGTCCGAAGGTTTCCTCCTGTTTTGCCTTTTGTCGAATTCAACTTCTCTGAAGCCCCTTTGTCTTTTGCCATCGACTTTTTGTCTTCGGTCTTCTTCCCTGCGTCCTCCGAATTCCTTCAGACTTTCAGCTTAAACCATTCCTTCGGACTTTGTTGTCTTCTACAACTTTCCGAATTTCTTCAGACTTTTTGTCCGAAGGAATTAGTCTTGTCTTTTTCCTTCGACTGCCTTCCGAAAAATTGCCCTTCGGGTTTAGTCATAGTGGTCCTCCCTGCCCTTCGGGATTTATGAAATGGACTTTTCCAGAGGACACATACCCTTCGGGTTTATGAGATGGACTTTTGCGCGGCCATTCCTTAGAATTTCTTCAGACTTTTTAAACGAAGGAATTCCTTCGGACAAAAAGTCCGAAGGAATACTTTGTTCTTTGTTGTTTGCTCTAATTCAACTTTGAAATGTGCCCTTCGGGAAATCTGCTTCGGTACTGTCGCTGACCAAGTGCCCTCCACAAGGGCTAGTCGCTCTCCATCTGTGCCCTTCGAAAAAATTGGAGGGCACCCGGGTGTTTTGAAAAGGTCCCGAATTCGTTCTTGTACCTTCCCGAAGGGTAGGTGCCCTTCAGGAATGTTGAAAATGACCCTTCTGAAGGGTCTTGGGTGGACTTTTGGATTTTTCCGAAGTATTCCTTCGGGCAAAAGTCCGAAGGAATTACTTCGCTTATAGGCTCCCCTGCTGTTGATTTGTTATTTCCTTGGCTTTGCCCTTGTTTCATGAACCATTCCTTTGGACAAAAGTCCGAAGGAATTCATCCTTTTGTAGCAAAGGGCCCTTACCAAAACCAATGTATTCTTCTTCCCTTGGCTAGAGACGTGAACTTTCTAAATGGCAAAAGACAATCTGACTTGTGGAAGAATTGTCAACAGTACAACTGTGGTTCTTATAACGGCTCTTTTTCCCATTGAAATAACCCAGATTGGACCTTATCTTTTTCGTGCTTAGGGCCAACGAATAGCAGGAGAAATGCCTAGATTTGGAGGCTCTACTCTGCAGTTTCTGTGTTTCTGCTACATACAAGGGACAATGGGGCTCGATCGGAGAAACAATATGGTTTATCTTTTATGTGTGTTGTTATGGCTTGTCATAACACATAGTGACACCATACATCTGATCCTTCCACAATTCCCACATCCGCCCCGACAGCGCCTACACCTTCCAAATCAGCACCACAAGCAGCGCCGCCCACCTCCAAAGTTCCAGTAGCCACAACGTCAATGCCCTCATCTCAGCGTAACGTCACTGCATCGTGAAAAAGCACATCATTGCTTGAGGAACCATTGCCATACCTATAAGTGTAGCTGCAATTTGGACTGCACCCCGTTCTGAAATTCCCCAATGCAAGGCAGAAAGGGTTGGTGCAGGGATTAGTGGAATATGTGGAGGATTTTGCTCCCAAGATTGAAATGGAGAGAGAAGTTGTCGGCTACAAAGTCAGACACTATGTGATTGTTCGAATTCAACAAAATAGTTGGTAATCATCTCCATGTCCACACCTCCCTCGAAGTTCAACCAACTGATCATCTTGGTTGATGTTCTCCACATGGGTCTTGCATTTGAGCCCTCCTCCCCACTTCATTACAAATAATTTGGTTTATTGTTTCCTTTTGTAAAACAAAAGTGTTCGTGTGGGGTATTTTTGATAGTGGAGGCATGATTTTTTAAGGTGGCCTTGTTGTATAGTGAGGGGAGCTTATTTTGTAAAGTGGTCCTTTTTTTGTGGGTTCAAACTTTTTTAAGAGGGGCTATTAATTTTTTTATTGAACGTATGGGGGCTCAAACCTTAAAAATGAGTGCATTTATTTATATGTGGTGCACAATCATCGAGGAAAACTTAGACCACTTTATTATAAGATGGTAAAATATTGTTTGGGTAAATTTTTTTTTCACTTTCGTTTGTTAAAGACGGAGGGTGAGGTCCGCTCTGGCAGGAGGTCAAACCCCCTCACAAATAAAACAAACTTGTTCTCGCTCCTTACCTTCATTTTTTAGAGGTCATTGTTATTGCGCTTGTACCTTATTGGCCCACATTGTTGTCCTTGTTATCACACTTTGCACACCAATGGACGCATTTTTCGATGGAGTCCAACGTCCCATTTTTTATTGTGCATTGTATTTTTGTGCCATTTTTTGTACTCAATGACGCATTTTAGACAGAGCTCGATGTCCTACATTCTGGAGTACATTTTGTGCCATGTGTCTTTTTGGTCGCACATTGCTCCTATTGCACCTTTCACTCAAGGTTGAACACCCTAAGATTATAGTTGTCAGACATGATCAATCTGACACTTTAGATGCTTTTTCGCATGCTCCTATTGTGCACTTGGCACCTATCACATGTTGGCGTCATATTTCACCATTTGTATTCATTTGGGATGGATTTCGTGTCACTTGTGGCGGCATCAACATTCTTTGCAAGGATTTTACCAGTATGGTTTCTCCATTATTCAACATTTTTGTCCGCACATTGCTCCCTTGCTTTAGGAGCAACTCTCTTGTTCTTGATGGCATCTTATACAGATTGACAGCATTCTGGGATTTCTTGTGTCATCTGATATTTCTTTTGTGTATGGGATATTTTGTACTTGCACTCAGTTATAAAGTGCCATGGGGGGTTTGTTGATTCAGCCTTGTCTACCTTCATGCATTTGTGTGCTCTATTTTGGCCACATTTTCACTCTTTCAGTTGTTTGACTTTCCTATCACCACCAGGGCCATCTTCTTGAGAGAGATTTGATCTATATCTTCGACACTTTTTTTGACAGTTGGCAATCTCTTTCAGATTTGTTGTGGAGCTTGATCTCCTTCTGAAGAGTAGCTATTCAAGTGAATACAGTGTTAGCATATCGATGTTCGAGTAATGGATTCAGTCCAATCATACAGATCTTTTTTGCGTCACTCCACCCAGTCAGTAGTATGGGGGCATGGTGCAGATCCTACTTCGGTTGTCGTGTTCCTTGTTAACCCTTGGGCACTGCATCTTCTACTAGTAGATCGAATTCATTTGGTGAACTTTTTTTTCCACTATCGACACCGCTGACAGTTTTTTTCGTAAAAGCTATTCTAGTGAATTCCAATGTCAATTGTTTTTTTGTGATTGTGCAGTGGATCTAGACCACTCGTGCAGATTTGAGTTCCATTGAGACTTTCGAGTCCACCGAGTGCATTTGTATTTGATGGCCTTCATTCCATCCAGTGCACCTTTTCAGCATTATGTTCGAGTATTGAGCCGTTT
Source organism: Torreya grandis (assembly GCA_037957365.1). Classification (NCBI taxonomy): domain Eukaryota; kingdom Viridiplantae; phylum Streptophyta; class Pinopsida; order Cupressales; family Taxaceae; genus Torreya; species Torreya grandis. The sequence continues at coordinate 4,597,565 of JARHVA010000217.1, forward strand.
GCTTTCTTGGGACACCTTGCAGCATAGGTTTTTGCTCTCTCAACATTAGCTGTTTTTTACTGATTTTTGGGTACCTTGCGGTAATACATTTCATCCTTGGTGACTCTTTTTTCCAATGTTTTGAGATCAGTGTTTTTTACAAAGTTAACTTTGTACAAAGTACCAATTCCTATTTGACTTAGCGATTACAGCAACTCGACATCCATGTATTCCGGTAAAATGAATTGGTTACCATTGGGACACTTTGTATTTCACAGTGATTTGTATATGGGTACCTGATCAGGCATAGTTGTCAGGACCCATTTATTCTCTTTGCTTTCTCTTTTTTCACTCCATATTCTGCGTTTAAAGGAGGGTGTTGGAGTAAAGTGTATAAACTTGTTTTGGGAGTTGTTTTATTGTTGGAGTTGTTTTATTGTTTTATTTTGTGCACGTATTTGTTGAGTGCACAATAATAAATAGACACTCCTATTTTATAGGTTATTCATGCAACAATATTTTGTTGCATGAAACAACCTACCTTGCCTATTTCATAGGCACTCCCATGTACTTTGTACTTGATCGGTTTTGCTGACCCACAAGGATGATGTGAATATATTTTCAGAGACTTTATTGTGCATACTTGCTCTTTGTGTACAATGTTTGTGTTGACACTGTGGATTGCACCCTTGAAAGAAGACTCGGCTTCTCCCTTCCACGCGGCACAATGGAGATTCCCCTCTTGCTGTGAGTTTGGCAAAACTGAGGGAAGAATCTCTAGATAAGGGCTAGCTCCCTTTGATGCATCTCTGAGGTCTTTCACTTCTGCTGCTAATAATGGGCGGGTGAAAAGGGAGAAGGATATAACCAAAACAGAAACTATCTAAACAGTGATGCACCAAATGATTTTGATTTACTCAGCTATATCAACACTTCAGACCAAACGGGGGCGAAAAGACACTTTATTTGACAAAAAGACCAGACTGTAGGGCACTTTCACAGGGGGCTTAATGAAGACACAAGGGAAAGGAACTTACCACAGGCGCTGCAGAAAACACACTGTCAGATAGCTACTTTTCTGTCTCTGCGCTCCAGATGAAGCACTTCCTGTTGCCCTGCAGAAATGGTCTTGGCTACACTAGGTATGTTGGTGTCAATCTATGAAAGCATCAAGCTAAAATTACTAAACACAGAGTTGATACACAGACATACTCAAAAGTATAACCAGTCAGATAGAGCTAAAACGCATTCTTATTGATTCAAAGGTAAAATTTGGCAGGGCTTCGCCTTACACAAGTGAGAGATGCCTTCCTCTACTGGGAGGTTACAATATATAGCCTTTTGAGAAAGAGTTTTGGCACTTTCCAAGAATAGGCGGCCCATACTGCATTAAACGCATAGGAAGGAGGAAGTCCGTTGAAGGAACCATGTTGTGTCTGTCGCAAGTCTTGACTTTGGTGCTTAAATCGTATTAAATGTTACTGCAAAAGCATGGGTCGCTTGGTCTGTTTTGAATGACAAGGCCGCTTCTCTTTATGAAATTCACGCAACTGTCTGCTTATTAATGCTTAATCTAAAAAAAATAGGCCGCGCTTTCACTGTTTGCGATCTTTGATGACTATTTGGTAGAGATTGTTTCATCCGCAGCAATAACTTCTCTGTTGACGCTTTATGTGCCACTTGGACTATTATGTCTACTCCTGCGATTGGCTTTTGTCTTTTCCTGGCTCTTCGGCCCTCGGGGCTATCGTCCGTCATTTCTTGGCTCTTCGGGCTCCCTTCTCGGCGGGTCACTGAGTTTATCTACAGGACTCCGACCCCCCTTTGAATTCCTTCGGGCCTGTGCTCATAAACTCTTTCGGGCAAGATGTCCGAAAGAAATCTTTCGGCCGCTTGTCCGAAAGAATTTCTCCTTTGGCTTTTCCTCATGCATCCCGTTAAAGTTGACGTCTACGGGCCTGTCGCCATTTTTAAAAAATGACTATTTCATTGCCCTGAATTTGACGTCCGCGGGAACGTCACTAGACGTTTAAACTACTAACGGTTAGTTCATCATGCTAAAGTTGACGTCTTTGGGCCTGTCATCATCATTGGTAATTCCTTCGGCCTTTACAAAATGAACCTTCCCGAAAGGAAGGTGTCCCTTCGGAAGAATGGAAAAGGTCCCTTTTTGGTCGTTGAGAGCCCTCCGCAAGGGCACTTGTCTTTCGGGCTCCTTCGGGTTCCCTTTTCTTCCCAATTCCTTCGAACAAAATCTCTGAAGGAATTCCTTCAGACATTTTGTCCGAAGGAAATCTTTCCTTCAAAGTCTCAGCCCATTTCTTTCGGTCTTTTCCTTTGATAAATTCCTTCGGACAAAAGTCCGAAAGAATTCCTTTGAGCATTTTGCCCGAAGGAATTTGCATTGGTTTCTTCCTTGTGAATTTCTTCGGACAAAATGTCCGAAGGAAGGAAATCTAAAGAAAGAGACAAGGGAAGGAAATCCAAGGAAGAACCAAAGGGTGAATTCCTTCGGGCACTTTGTACGAAGGAATTCACCCTTTGGTTCTTCCTTGGATTTCCTTCCCTTGTCTTTTTCTTTAGATTTCCTTCGGACAGAAAATCCGAAGGAATCCTTTGCCTTTTGCCTTGTTCTTTCTTCTGAAGGAGAAACCCTTCGACCTTCTCTTTGATCTCTCTCAAATGTGTTCCCTGCCCTCCGCAAGGGCACCTTGGGTCAAAAATGTCCTTCGGAGCTTGCTTGAACGGCCCCATTTGCCACTTGCCTGCCCTTCGCAAGGGCACTTGACCTTCGGAGTCTTTTTAAAGACTTGCATTTCTTTGAAATGGTCTATTTCTTTGCCAAAATGCTTGTGCAAACTATCTGCCCAAAACGAAATAAGCCTCTGGATCAGCCCGAAACATCTACAAGGCCCGAGTCACTTGGCTCTTTATAGAAACAGGTCAATTACAAAGGGGAGAAGGCACAATTGCAGTAAGGTGAATACATCAAAGACAGAGTGCTCAAGACAGTAGAGAAGGGAGATCAATTTTTTGGCCTACAAGACCAAAAATGGTCAACAAATTTGGCGATTCTTAGGGGAAGCATGTCTGCTATGCTTAGGAAAACCAGTGGCTTACAAGTCCGTTGGGCATGGAGTCAAAATGGAGCGTGAAAAAGTTAGCAACAGCCTTCTAAAGACCTATGAACCAACAAAGCTTTACCTCAAGCAACAAGAAAAAACGACGCACAACAACGCTAAAAACACTACACTTGTGCAAACGGCACTTAGGGAAAACAAAGACAACCGAAAGTAAACTACTATGTACAGCTAACTAAACATATTTGCCTCCCTCCTGGATCAAAGGGAAGACTTCTCAAGTCTCCATCGCAAGAAAACTTATGGTGCCAGACAAGTGACTGAATGGAATGGAGACTTGGTGACTTGCCCTTCTTGCCTGCCACCTTGATTGGCTTGTATCCGAGTGGATCAGGGTCAAACATGTCTCCAACATCTGTGTATTCACTTTGCCTTTTGAAACCTGATTCATGTTGGCCCCTCATGCTGGTGTATTTCATCAAGAAATCAATGGCTGCTAGCTTATCACCATGAGCCTCATTTAGCTCATAGCCCCCTTGACATGCATCACGGATTGACTTGTTCCCTTCTGCCTCATTGAAGACCCTGTCAAACTGATATTCTACTTCATCATGGCTTTCTTGAAGAAGGGTGTTTGTTGTGATGTCTAAAATGAGATCACAAACTGCTTGCTTATCCCACGGAACGTCACCTTCTTGCTCAAAGCTCTCTTCTTCAAAGCTTTGAACAAGATGGACAGGCCTCTCCCTTTCTTGCTCAAAAACAATAGTCTCTAGTTGTTCCAAGACATGCTCCTGATCCTCTTCCAATTCGGGTCCCATGGCATGGTCATTCTCTTCATCAAAGCAACAAAGAAATTCATCAAACAAAGGAGGAGAGAGCTCGGCATGCTTACTTTCCTCATCATCCATTGTTGACAGATAAAGTTTGTCAACCTCTTCTTCATATTGCTGGAACATCCGCATGTATGCATGCCTGTGTGTTCTCCATTGTTGATGATGTCTTCAAAGGGAGCATCCATGATGATCTCATCCTCATTGTCACTCTTGATAGCCTCTTGGGCAGCTCCAAATTGGATCCTCTTCTTCACTTGCCTCTTTCAAAACAGGTTCTTCCTTGAGAAAGAATGGAGTGGAGGGTTGATGGACAAACTCATGTGGAAGATGAGGCAATCCTTGAACTAAAATCGAATGATTTTCTTCCTTCCATTTGGACAGCACTTCATCCACATCAGATGTGGCTTGATAGCTCTCTTGAAGGAGTGTAGATGGGGTGTGTTCAGACATGAAATCTACTGTTTGGTATAAACCGTCCATCACACCCTGGCTAAGGAATCTCATTCTGGACTCCAACTCTATAATTTGCCTGGCTATATTCTCTTGGGAGAGCCTTTCTTGGAGATCATGAGAATCACCATGAGCAGGAGCAGCTTCACCATTCCCAAGGCCCTGAGTTGGTCCATCGTATTCCCTCCTCCAACCTGGAATCTTGACATCATGTTGAAAGACTTGAGGAGGTTGAGGAAGACTAGAAGAGACTGTTGATGCATAGGAAGAATTTTCTGAAGAGAGACGTGTTGTTTTTTAAAAGGCATAGGATGATTCCCTTCAAAGGAGGATTCACAATCTAAAGAATTGAGAAGGTTCATTTCCATGGGAGGTTGCTCTAATGCCTTTTGATGTTAAAAAGCTAGGTGCAAGGGATTAAGAGCAGGAGTGGTTATTGCATCAGATGAGCTAGAGTGAGCAAGTGCTATTTGGTAGAAAGGATTTGGTGCATAAGAGGGGGCTTTCTTTAGAATAGGAGGGGGCTGCTTTGGAATGGGAGAAGGCACACAAGGCTGATTGCCTTGAATGAATGGACTCTCCCATTTTGCTACTTCCTCCTTCATGGATTGCAAGCCCTGAGCTTGCCTAAACAAGCACCCCTCTTTGTACAGAAGCTCTTGGTGATATCTATTATGCTCCTCCAATCTGTTTATCTCCATCACTTGCTTCTCAAACTCCAGCATTACTTCTTTTACACTAGGTGAAGGGCAACCAGGAGAGCTGCTTGAGGTGATTCCATGAACACCCTGAGCTTGATCAAAGTTATATGAAGGAACACAAGGCCCATGTTGTTGAGCAATGGAATTATACATACCAAAATGTGATTTCTTGATGGCACCAGGGCTGCTTAACCAACTAATTCAACTTGGAGCCGCCATTGGTGTTGGTTGAAATGCCTACAGAGGCTGATTGGTTGAAGAACACACCAAAAAATCCTTCAACTCCTCGAACAAACAAGTCCCACCGGGCATGCCAAAAACTGTTGACGCTGTGGATTGCACCCTTGAAAGAAGACTCGGCTTCTCTCTTCCACGCAGCACAATGGAGACTCCCCTCTTGCTGTGGGTTTGGCAAAACTGAGGGAAGAATCTCTAGATAAGGGCTAGCTCCTTTTGATGCATCTCTGAGGTCTTTCACTACTACTGCTAATAATGGGGGGGTGAAAAAAGAGAAGGATATAACCAAAACAAAAACTATCTAAATGGTGATGCACCAAATGATTTTGATCTACTCAGCTATATCAACACTTCAGACCAAAAGGGGGCGAACAGACACTTTATCTGACAAAAAGCTCAGACTGTAGGGCGCTTTAACAGGGGGCTTAATGAAGACACAAGGGAAAGGAACTTACCACAGGGGCTGCAGAAAACACACTGTCAGATAACTACTCTTCTGTCTCTGCGCTCCAGATGAAGCACTTCCTGTTGCCCTGCAAAAATGGTCTTGGCTACACTAGGTATGTTGGTGTCAATCTATGAAAGCATCAAGCTAAAATGACTGAACACAGAGTTGATACACAGACATACTCAAAAGTATAACCAGTCAGATAGAGCTAAAACGCATTCTTATTGATTCAAAGGTAAAATTTGGCAAGGCTTTGCCTTACACAAGTGAGAGATGCCTTCCTCTACTGGGAGGTTACAATATATAGCTTTTTGAGAAAGAGTTTTGGCGCTTTCCAAAAATAGGCGGCCCATACTGCATTAAATGCCTAGGAAGGAGGAAGTCCATTGAAGGAACCATGTTGTGGCTGTCGCAAGTCTTGACTTTGGTGCTTAAATCGTATTAAATGTTACTGCAAAAGCATGGGTCGCTTTGTCTGTTTTGAATGACAAAGCTGCTTCTCTTTATGAAATTCACGCAACTATCTGCTTATTAATGCTTAATCGAAGAAAAACAGGGTGTGCTTTCACTATTTGCGCTCTTTGATGACCATTTGGTAGAGACTGTTTCATCAGTAGCAATAACTTCTCTGCCAACGCTTTCTGTGCCACCTAGACTATTCTGTCTGCCCCTGCGCTTGGCTCTTGTCTTTTCCTGGCTCTTCGGCCCTCAAGGCTATCTTCCGTCATTTCTTGGCTCTTCGAGCTCCCTTCTCGGCGGGTCGCTGAGTTTATCCTCGGGACTCTGACCCCCCCTTTGAATTCCTTCAGAACTGTGCTCATGAGCTCTTTCGGGCAAGATGTCCGAAAGAATTTCTCCTTTGGCTTTTCCTCAACAGCTAATGCGTCCCGTTAAAGTTGACGTTTGCGGGCCTATCACCATTTTAAAAAAACAATGGCTATTTCATTGCCCTGAATTTGACGTCCGCGGGGACGTCACTAGACGTTTAAACTGCCAACGGCTAGTTCATCATGCTAAAGTTGACGTCTTCGGGCCTGTCATCATCGTTGGTAATTCCTTCGGCGTTTAAAAAATGAACCTTCCTGAAGGGAAGGTGTCCCTTCGAAAGAATGGAAAAGGTCCCTTTTTGGTCATTGAGAGCCCTCCGCAAGGGCACTTGTCTTTCGGGCTCCTTCGAGTTCCCTTGTCATCCCAATTCCTTCAGACAAAATGTCTGAAGGAAATCTTTCCTTCAAAGTCTCAGCCCATTTCTTTCGGTGTTTTCCTTTGATAAATTCCTTCGGACAAAAGTCTGAAAGAATTCCTTCAGGCATTTTGCTCGAAGGAATTTGCCGTGGTTTCTTCCTTGTGAATTTCTTTGGACAAAATGTCCGAAGGAATTCCTTCGAGCACTTTGTCCGAAGGAATTCACCCTTTGGTTCTTGGATTTCCTTTGGACAAAAGTTCGAAGGAATCCCTTGTCTTTTTCTTTGGATTTCCTTCGGACAGAAAATCCGAAGGAATCCTTTGCCTTTTGCCTTGTTCTTTCTTCCGAAGGAGAAACCCTTCGGCCTTCTCTTTGATCTCTCTCAAATGTGTTCCCTGCCCTCCGCAAGGGCACCTTGAGTCAAAAATGTCCTTCGGAGCTTGCTTGAACAGCCCCATTTGCCACCTGCCTGCCCTTTGCAAGGGCACTTGACCTTCGGAGTCTTCGTAAAGACTTGCATTTCTTTGAAATGGTCCATTTCTTTGCCGAAAGACTTGTGCAAACTATCTGCCCAAAGCAAAATAAGCCTCCAGATTAGCCCGAAACATCTACAAGGCCCAAGTCACTTGGCTCTTTATAGAAACAGGTCAATTACAAAGGGGAAAAGGCACAATTGCAGTAAGGTGAATACATCAAAGACGGACTGCTCAGGGCAGCAAGGAAGGGAGATCAATTTTTTGGCCTGCAGGACCAAAAATGGTCAATAGTTTGTGTTATTGGTGTTGTAGTAATGGTGTGCAGGAGTGATCCTGCAGCTGCATGAATGCATACTTCATTCTGACAATAATTAGAAGGGCCTGCAATTTTTGAAGCAAAGATAGGTGTTGCTTTCAAGCTTCTTGGTCATTTGATATCCCATAATAGTTTGCCTATATATATTCTATCTAAAGACTATTGGGACTTTCGGTTATTTTCTAAAAAGACTTCAGGGACACTATTGTATTTCACTGCATCTTCCTTCTTGAGTACAAGTTGTCATGTTACTCATGGAGACATTTTGCATCTTCGTAGGAAGCTCTTAAAGTGGATTTCAAAGGAAAAATGCATACCAGTGGGAAATGGATCCAACAAATATCAAATGGAAGCCCAGATCTAAGAGACATGCCATAGGGACCTCAAGTGGAGTACCTTTCACGATTTATCAATTTGTTGCACTGATATCTAGGGCCAAGTGTTTCTACATTGGTTGAAACCTTCTAGTCCTACCATGCAGTCAATCTTGTGCAGACATTATTTTGTTTTCACAATAAAAAGGGTTTGTGTAGCACTTTTCCTTTGGTATATAGTTTCAACTGCATAGAACAAGTCCATATGCCTAGTTCATTTGCACCGGCTCATTTGTATTATAGCCACTCGGTATGTAGTATCTTGCCCAGACTACTTTTGTATCAAGCCCTCAAGTTCAGATGTCCTTCACATCAAAGAAGTCAATGTGTTGGGATATGATCCAATCGTGCAACCCTTGTTCTCTAGGATTAAGAGAACAGGGTCTTCACATGATTAGGCTCTCATCACTGAGTCCATATGAGGGGTGTGGAAAGGAGAGAGTTGTTTGTTTGTGCTTCCATAAAATATTTAGAAGCAGAAAGAAATAAAGAAAGAAAGAAAGAAATTATATTAATGTCCACAAATGACCAAAAGTAGGTCAATGGGACTAAAGGATACAACCATTAGCAAAGTAATTATAATAGAAAGTGGAAAGGAGGATAATGCTTATGAAGCCCGATTTCCATATGGACTGTATCCATATATAATGCCAAAACACGTAGCCATTATTATGGATGAAAACTCTCGGTGGGTTGAGCAGAGTGAATATCCACACCCAATGTGCAGAATGAAGATTATTGATTTGAAAGCTTATCATTCTCTGATTAATTTCCAGCCTATGATAAAATGTCGGCTTTGGAATATGGCATGCATATCCATTAAAGCGTGATGGAAAGGAGTTCTTCATAGATGTTGTAGTTGCAAGTGCCTTGATAGACATACATTCAGAGTTTGACAAAATGCCTTAATGAAATGCAGTCTCATAAATCACAATTGTTGTGTATGCACATAATTGGTTTGTTGAAATTGATAGTTGTAAAGCCCACTGCATGACCTTTGCCAAGCATCTTTCCAACCCGTGCCAAGTGGAGCAAGCCGACAGTCCCAGGCGTTAAAATTCATTGAAGCATTTTGTCAAACAATTCGCAAGCTTCCACGTTTTGTATACATGATGGCAAAATCAGTGTTGGGGAACTTGACTGCCTTCTTACCACTCACATAGATAAGAAAATAATTATTGACAAGTGCCTTGTTTATGAAGAGATGTTTGGTGTCTCAGATAGCATAGATGAAATGGTCCATGTCAACCTATGTTTTGGCAAGGGGAACTAAAAATTAAATTATGATTGGAGGATTCCTGATTAAAAAGCAAGCATCCTACGGATGGTTGTTTAAATTAAGTGAATGGACTCACTTCTCCAATGATGATATTGCCTTGAATTTTGGATCAATATTATCGTTTTAACAGAAGAACAAAAAGATTAGTGCAGGAAAGTAAGCAAATTCTTGGCCAAAGAAACACCTTCAAATCTTCTTGTGGTAAGTTTGGCTGCATCAGCGATGGAGGTGACCTTGAATCTCGATTACTCTGCCAAAGATAATTCCTTGCCAAAATGGGAACTTTTGGAACAGGGGGTAGTTTGTGAGGTGATTTTGAATAGAAGCAATGATCAATTTTGTTGGAATAATTGTCATTGATGTCAAAGGAATTGTAACGGATATGAATGGAAATGTCAAACAGAATTGTTGCCGGAAGTGAACGGAATTGTTGCCGGAAGTGTTGTTGGAAGTGAACGGAATTGTTCCCTGAAGTGAACGGAAATGTCGACGGATGTGAACGGAATTGTCGACCTTGGCCGATCTATTGAGAGGAGTTGTGACCGTTCGAATGGACCTTTTCACTTGAAGAGGCATGACCTTAATTTGTGGCTCTCCGTGGGTTATAAATAAGTGCATAACGAATGGCAAAAGTGTAAATTTGAAAGTGGAAGATATAAAAGAAGAGTAGAATTTTTAAAGGCAAATTTTTGTGAGAATTTTTAAAAGCAAATTTTTGTGAGAATATTTAAAGGAAAAAACCGGCAAGTATAAGAAAGGGTATAGCAGCGAAAACACTCAAATGTAGATCGAATCGAAAGGAGATATAAAGCAGGTGTTCTATTATCCGTTGTTTTGACCACATATTTGAGATAGAAGAGTGATTTTTTCTGAGAAGGTTGGTGCCTTCGTTTTGAAGAGATTGGTGTCTCTTGCTGAGTTGGTGCTCGGTGAAAGGGGTTGGTGCTCCTATAGGTTGGTGCCTACAAAATTGTTTTCGGGGTAGGTGCTCCAGTAGATTGGTGCCTACGAATATTTATATTAAGAGAATTTCTCTGTGGTTTTCTCCCGAAAGGGTTTCCATGCAAATTTGTGTCTATTTGCATTGTGTGGTTTTGCATTGTATAATTTGATTGCTTTGAATATATTAATTGCGAAGTAATTTGAGGTTTTGGATTTAAGATTAATAGTCGAAAGCGAAAAAAATATCTTATACTAATTCACCCACCCTTCTCAGTATAAGCTTGTGCTTAATAATTGGTATCAAAGTCGGTTCCTTCGGTGTTAGCACAACTGCTAGAAGGTAGATCTTGGAAAACACATATGGCAGGATCTCAAGTGCTGGATGATTTCTCCACTAACAAGGCTCCTTTGTTCGATGGAACGAATTACACATTTTGGAGCATAGGGATGAAGACTTACTTGATGGCCCTAGGTTTCGATATTTGGCAAGCAGTGGTAATAGGATATACAACGCCACAAATTGCACCAACGGATGCCACCGGAAAAAAGGCCAGTGAGAACAATGTGAAAGCTATGAATGCAATCTTATGCGGGCTTTCAGAAAATGAGTTTGTTAAGGTTATGCATTGTGAATCTGCAAAAGAGATTTGAGATAAACTCAACACTATTTATGAAGGTGATAGTAAGGTTAGAAAAGCAAAACTCCAAATCCACCGGAGGCAGTTTGAAAGTTTAAAAATGAAGAATGATGAAAACATTACTGGGTATCTTCTTCGTGTCGATGAGATTGTTAATGTCATTCGAGGACTCGGAGAGAAAATTGAAGAATCTGTGAACGTTCAGAAAGTCCTGAGATCCCTACCATTGAGATTTGATGCGAAGGTCTCTGCCATTGAAGAAATGAAAGATTTAAACATGATGAAAATGGACGAGCTCCATGAAATTCTTACGGCATACAAAATGAGAACCAAATTTGAGAGACAGTTGAAGAAGGAAGCATCATTCAAGGTCTCGAATAAAGAGAAGATCAAAGACCCAGAATCAAGTGAAAATTCAAGTAATGAAGAAGATGAAAATGAAGCTCTATTCATTCGGAAGCTAAAGAAAAGATCGGGCAAATATAAAGGAAAGTTACCATTTAAATGCTTTAAGTGTGGTAAAATTGATCATTTTGCAGCCAACTGTCCAAATAAAAGAAATAGCGATGATGAGGGAAACAAACCAAAGTACAAAAGGGGATTCAAGCCGAGCAAAGATTTGAGAAACAAAAGAAAAGCCTATACTCCAAGAGGTATAGCAGCGCATCCAAAGAAAACAAAAAAAGTGATGTTGAGAGTAATAATGAAGAGATTATGTTCATAACTACAGAAGAAAATGCCGCCACTAGCAAAGATAATTTGGAGGAAGACGAAGACATGGAAGAAGAAAGTGAACCTTGAAGAACTTATTTGCGCATTGAAAGAAATGAAAGCATTTAAAAAGAATCAGAAACTGAAATTACAGCTCTTAAAATATGAAGAGAATCGAGACTTCAAAGCGAAGACATCACAAGTCTTTAAGGAATCAAACAAGGCAATTGCTGATCGAAAAGTCCAAATCGAAGAAGCAAAGAAAATTGAAGAAGATCTAACGGATCAGCTAAAGAAGAAAGGAGAAGACTGTGAAAGGTATGAATCTGAGATAGCTGCTTTAAAAAGGGATCTAAAAAAGGCGAATTCTAAAATAGCAAGTGACTTGAAATCTGAGAAAAGCACTAAAGTTTTAAATAAGATTCTAGAGAGTCAAAGATCACCATCTAACAAGTCAAGCATTGGGTATGAGAAGGAAAAAGAGAAAACTAAGAGCTATGCAAAAACTCTTAAGGAACCAACGAAAAACGAGACAAAGAAGGAAGAAGCCCAGAATACAAAAACCAGCTCTATCAACAAAGAAAGCAAAGGAGAAAAAAACGTTAGAAGATCATTTGCTTCAAGATATGCAAATAAAACCAGGTCTGGTAATTATTGTGATGGATATTGTTATTATTGCAATCATTTTGGTCATAAGAAATTAGATTGTAAAAAGAGAGCCAAGGATATCGATGTCAAGAGCAGAAACAAAAGAACCTATGGAGCTTCGAACAGAAACTACAATTCGTTTGCTCCTTTATCAAACTTTGATGAAGCTATAGTTTGTTACAAGTGCAACAACTATGGACATATAGCACGCTATTGTAGAAATGTTTTTAAATCTGTAAGACAAGATCAAAAGTTCAAGGCTCCAGTGATAAAGAAAAGAGAACCATCAAAGACCTTGAAGAAGAAGCAAGAAGAATCCATGATTGTTCAAATAGCATTCCATGCTACAGATGAAGGACAACAATGGTTCATTGATAGTGGACGTTCAATACACATGACTGGAGATAAAAGCAAATTCATCTCGTTAAAAAGGGTCAATGAAGGCACGGTGAACTTCGGTGGCAACACTATAGCCAGAATAACAGGAAAAGGTACACTTAGTCTCGATAATGGAAAAACCAAAACAGAAAATGCCTTATATGTGGAAGGGTTAAAGCATAATCTTCTAAGTGTTAACCAAATGTGAGATCAAGGACACACACTCAAGTTCTTTTTTGAAGGTTGTGAGATCAGAAAAAGAGACACGAGAGAACTAATTGCAGATGCTCATAGAAACACAAACAACCTATACATGCTTGGAGAAATGAGAGGAGAGAAATGTTGTCTAAGTTGCAGAGAGTTGGCTATGGCATAGAAGGTTAGGGCACATAAACTTTGATAATCTTGTGAAAATTAGCAACAAACAGGTTGTGCGAGATATGCCCAAGATAACGAAACCTTCAAGCACTCTATGCAAGCAATGCCAACACGGGAAGCAAACCAGAGCAAGGTTCAGAACGAAGGAATATTCGACCACCAAACCACTAGAGCTGATTCATAAGGATCTTTGTGGTCCTACCAGAACTGAAAGCATGCAAGGTGAGAGCTACTTTATGTTGCTCATTGATGATTATACTAGAATGACGTGGTTAGACTTTCTAAAAGAAAAATCAGAAGCATTTGAAAAGTTTAAAGCTTTCAAGGCATTAGTAGAAAATGAAAAAAAGTTGAAAATAAAATGCCTAAGGTCAGATCGAGGAGGTGAGTTTATTTCAAATGAATTCATTGAGTTTTGTGAAGATCGTGGAATTAAGAGACAATACTCAACTGCAAGGTCTCCACAACAAAATGTAGTGGTGGAAAGGAAAAATCGAACCGTTCAAAAGATGGCTAGAACTATGTTGAATGAATCTAAGCTATCAAATAGATTCTGGAGAGAAGCAGTTAATACAGCAGTATATATCTTGAATAGAGGGCAAATCAAAGTTAATAATGACAATACTCCTTACGAATTGTGGAAAGGAAAACCAACTTTGGTCAAACATTTCAAAGTGTTTGGAAGTAAATGTTTTATCAATAGGAATGAAGAAAACTTGGGCAAATTTGATTCAAGCGCTGATGAAGGAATTTTTCTTGGCTACTCCATCAAAAGCAAAGCCTATAGATGTTATAACAAAAGACTACAAACTATCGTAGAAAGTGCTAATGTTAGAATATATGAGATCATAAATCAAAAGGCAAAAGAACCTTCAGAAGAGCCTCTAGAAATACCCAATCTTGTAGAAGAAAGGGAGGAAGAAAATGTAGAAAAATTGAGTGAATCTGAAAGGCAGGACACCAAAGCACCATCTCGCTTTGTTCAGAAGAATCATGCTGAAAGTCAAATCATTGGCAACATTGTTGCTGAGGTGCAAACCAGAAAAAGAATTGTAAGTATACCCGAGCATGTAAATTTCTCTTTGTTATCCAAGGTAGAGCCTAAGAATTTTTATGAAGCTAGTCATGATAAACATTGGGTAAAAGCAATGGAAGAAGAGTTAGATCAATTTGAGAAGAATGAGACTTGGGAACTTGTGGCCAGGGCAATGGATCAATATGTGATTGGCACTAAGTGGGTTTTTCGAAACAAATTGAATGAAAATGACCAAGTCACTCGAAAAAAAGCAAGGTTGGTATGTAAGGAGTATGCTCAAGTAGAAGGTGTAGATTTTGAAGAGACTTTTGCTCATGTTGCTAGATTAAAAGCAAGTCGAATATTTCTTGCATTTTTAGTATTCAAAAATTTCAAAGTCTATCAAATGGATGTTAAATCAGCATTTCTAAATGGCAATCTAGAAGAGGAAGTTTACATAGAACAGCCAGAAGGATTCCTCTTATCAGAAAACAAGGATTATGTGTGTAAGTTGAAGAAGGCTTTGTACAGATTGAAACAAGCTCCTAGAGCATGGTATGATAGGCTTGATAAATACCTACAAGACCAAGGACTCAAGAAAGGATATGCTGATAGTAATCTTTACATCAAAACTGAAGGAGATCACTAGTTAATTGTTGTGGTGTATGTAGATGATATAATCTTTGGAGGAGACAATGAGGAAACGTCTAAGAGATTTGTCGAAGATATGCAAAAGGAATTTGAGATGTCCATGTTAGGTGAGTTGTCATTTTTCCTTGGTTTACAAATCTCTCAATCCAACAAAGGAATATTCATATCCCAAAGCAAGTATGTGAAGGAGATGTTGAAGAAATTCCATATGGAGGAGTGTGCCCCTGTTAGCACACCTATGGCTACAGGTACAAAGTTGAGCAAAGATGATGAATCTCCGAATACTGATCAAACTCTTTACAGATCAATGATTGGGAGTTTACTATATGTGACGACATCTAGGTCAGATATCATGCAAGCAGTAGGTATGGTTGCACGATTTCAAGAAGCTCCAAAAGAAACACGTGTGCAAACCGTGAAAAGTATATTCAGATATTTAAAGAGAACCATGGATTATGGGTTGTGGTACCCAAGAGGTAAAGACTTCACATTGGTAGCATACACGGATTCAGATTGGACGAGTTGTGTAGATGATAGAAAAAGTACAAGTGGAGGAGCATTCTTTCTTGGAAATAGCCTAGTATCATGGTTGAGTACGAAGAAAAATTCTGTATCTCTATCCATAGCAAAAGTAGAGTACATAGCGACAATGCTATGTTGTACACAAATTATATGGATGAAACAAACCTTGAAAGATATCAAAGTAGAGTATGATCATCCAATCTCCAAATTTTGTGATAATACTAGTGCGATAAATATTTCGAAGAATCTAGTTATGCATTCCAGAACTAAGCGTATCCCTATACAGTATCATTTCTTGAGAAAACAGGTGACAGAACAAGTAAAATTGGAATATGTTTTCACATCCAAACAGATGGCAGATATCTTCACTAAGCCACTTCCAAAAGAAACATTTGAGTACCTACGACAGAAGTTAGGAGTAATATCCTTTGCTTCTACTCATTAAAAATCAAGAGAAGCATTGGTTAAGGGGGAGCTAAAAAAAAAAAATCAGCTCCTTGAATGACCCTTTGCCATTGATGTCAAAGGGAGAGAATGGCAGTACAGGGAGTTACAACAATGGGGAGTTGCAAAAAAGAAGATGGGGAGTTGCAGAAAATAAGATCTTTTTGGAAGGTTGTCATCAATGACAATGAGGGAGATTGTTGGAATAATTGTCATTGATGTCAAAGGAATTGTAACGGATATGAATGGAAATGTCAAACGGAATTGTTGCCGGAAGTGAACGGAATTGTTGCCGAAAGTAAACGGAAATGTCAACGGAAGTGAATGGAATTGTTGGCGAAAGTGAACAGAAATGTCAACGGAATTGTCGACCTTGGCCGACCTATTGGGAGGAGTTGTGACCATTCGAATGGACCTTTTCACTTGAAGAGGCATGACCTTAATTTGTGGCTTTTCGTGGGTTATTAATAAGTGCATAATGAATGGCAAAAGTGTAGATTTGAAAGTGGAAGATATAAAAGAAGAGTAGAATTTTTGAAGGCAAATTTTTGTGAGAATATTAAAAGGAAAAAACCAACAAGTATAAGGAAGAGTATAGCAGCGAAAACACTCAAGTGTAGATTGAATCGAAAGGAGATAAAGCAAATGTTCTATCATCCGTTGTTTTGACAACAAATTTGAGATAAAAGAGTGATTTTTTCTGAGAAGGTTGGTGCCTTCGTTTTGAAGAGATTGGTGTCTCTTGCTGAGTTGGTGCTCGGTGAAAGGGGTTGGTGCTCATGTAGGTTGATGCCTACAAAATTGTTTTTGGGGTAGGTGCTCCAGTAGGTTGGTGCCTACGAATATTTATATTAAAAGAACTTCTCCGTGGTTTTCTCCCGAAAGGGTTTCCACGCAAATCTGTGTCTATTTGCAATTTGTGGTTTTGCATTGTATTCTTTGATTGCTTTGAATATATTAGTTGCGGAATAATTTGAGGTTTTGAATTTAAGATTAATAGTCGAAAGCGAAAAAAATATCTTATACTAATTCACCCCCCCCTCTCAGTATAAGCTTGTGCTTAACACAATTTGATTGGAAACATGGAAAAATCTTAGTTTAAGCCAATCATAACCTTCGAGTCTTGAACTTCAACACAATGTAGCCATGGTCAGCCCATTATTTCGGTAAAGAGCAAAAAGCATGATGGAAAAGATCTATATGAAACAATTATTTTAATGGCAATTGAATGACAAAGGTGAAACAATACAGAATGTGAGATGATGCTTCAAGAATGTTCTTTACACAGATATTGCAGCGGTGAAGAGGGAACTACTTTTGTTAAAGCAAATAGCTGAAAGCTTGCTACTGTTTTCTATAAGTTTTCTAGAATTCTCTATGGACAGAACTATACATGTGTATGTGTTGCATGATTTTTAAAAATTTCAAAAATTAGCGAAAAAAATAATTTTTAATGGCTAATTTTTGAGTTCGGGCTTTAAAAATTTCAGATTTTGAAAATTAATATTAATTAATTCATTAATTGAAAATTGCATTGCAAACCAAAACACTCTATCTCCCAAACTATGCAAAAATGTTTTCAAGCTTCCCGTGTAAAATGTCATTGGCGTTTCCCGCAATTTGTAAAAGTTTTTTGAACTTTTCATACGCTGTGCAAATGCTTTTCGCTTTTCCTCCAGTTGTGCAAAAGTGTTTCGACACTTTTTCAAGTTGTGCAACTTGCATTTTTTATTTTGTACACAGTGCAATTGCAAATTAAAAAAAAATTATTCATTGAAATAATTTTTAATTGTTTTAATTTTGCAATTTGCTTTTGAATATCCCGTTTCCCTAGGTAGTGCAAATTTATTTTGGCACTTCTCGTGCTGTGCAAATAAAATATTTCGTTTTCACTGTCGTGCAATTTCTTTTCCCACTTTTCCTGGCCGTGCAATTTGCAATTTGCTTTTCCCCACCCCGTGTAAATGTCGTTGCCAATTTAAGACTACTTCTTTGACTTGCATGCAAATGTCATTATTTCTTCCTCAAATTGTGCAAATCCCGTCATTTCCCTGGGTTGTGTTAAAATAAAACTTCCTTTCTTCTAAAAGCTTTTTGAAGTTGCATGCAAAGCTCCGAATGATATTTGCCAAAATCAAATAAAGTAGGAAAATAAGAAAGAACGAAGCAAATTTTTCATTTTGTTTTGGTTATCAAGGAAATAGTCGTGCATCCGTTGAAGAAGAGATGAAGGTGAGACAAATTACCAAAAAAAAAATAGCAGATTGAATTTCTTTTTCATGCAAATAAGAGGCCATACAGCCGCACGGCTGAAGAAAGAGAAGTGGAAAGTTTATAAAGAGAATTTTTATATAAAAAAAAGACAAAATTTTGTTTTTTGCTTGCAGCAAGGAATTGTACGATGCCCAAGAGATGAAGAGAGTTTGCAAATTAAAAAAATAAGGAAAACCCAGATCAACAACTTCAAACTCGTTTTCATATACCAAGGTCGTAAAGCCACCATACGCCCCATAACAAGAGTGCAGATTTAAAAGCAGCAAATTTTGATGAAATTTTTTGTTTCTTTTGCTTGCATAACAGGGCATACAGCCCAAGGAAATAGTAATCAAGTGAAATGAAGATAAAAAATAATAACCCTGATCAATTTTCAACTACTAAAAGATGTACCAATCCGTACAGTCCATAGGAGAGAGCATATATAAAATTTTGTCTCCTTTGTTGTGCAAGGAGGCCATACAACGACATAACAGGGAGAGGAGGGTTTGAAATTTTTTTTTAAAATAAGCTACAGATTACTCTGTTTGCTTTTGCTCATAAAAATGAAGTCGTACGACCTCAAAAGGGGCAGATAACCAAAAAAAATTAATTGTTTCTACCTACAGTAGATTGTACGGCCACATTGGATGAAGAGGTGAGAGAATTTTAAAAAACTGAGCAAAAAAATTAATTTGTTTTCTTTTTCAAACAAGAAATCCACACTGCCCAAAGGAGGTTAAAAGATTTTAAAAATAAAAGGCAAAAGAAATCAAATTTGATTGTCACCATTAATTGGAGGCCATACGGCCCATGTGGATTTGGGAGTTTTGAAAATTAAAAAAGCCAAAAAAAAAGATTTTATTTGTTTTTGCTCAAATTCCAGAAAGGTCGTACAACCATGTGTAGGTTTGGAGGATTTGAAATTTTGCAAAATCAATTGATGATCATTTTTTGGTGTTTTGCCCTGAATTGGAAAGAGGGATTGAGATTTTAGAATTGAAAAAGGAAAATTTACAAAATTTATTTTTGGCCCGTTTGCATTTGCCAGGAGAGTCCGTCCAATAGCATTGCAAAATGATTAAAGGGAAGTTAAAATCAAGAAAGGTGGTTGAGCGAGAAGTTGAAATTTGTACTGGGATATCGAAAAAAGAACTGAAGCGATTTGCACAAGGGAGATTGTAAATACAGCTGGTGCAATTTAAATAATTTGTTTTGCTTTAAGTTATTTCATTTTGTCAATTGCAAATAAACCACCATTGTGCAAATATCTCTCAATTGTTGATTTTCCCATAAAATTTAATGCCTTCGTCCTCTACTCCGAAAAAAACAATTCCGAGCAAAGACAACAAACATTAAATACCTATTTCAAGGTGCGACACCTCTCTCGCCATTGAAATCCAATGTGGAAAATATTACAAATACCGATCTACGTCATATTGGTAGATGAATTTTGGGAGAGAATGAATGCGGTGCATAAAACCGATTTCGGTCAGAGCATCTGCAATAATGGATTGGCACAAGCTGTAGCTTTTTCGATTTCCATGCAATCTCTTGAATTGGTCTTGGTCATGGCAGAGCACTACAATTCAGAGATGAAGTGAGAGATTCACAAGGTGAGTTGATGGCAAGTTTCGCTCCAGAACACATAAATAATATGTTGCACCTTCCGGATTGAAAATTTTGTGTATTTGACTCCTGAGTCTTCTCAAAGTTTTTAGGATGATAATAATGTCTCATGTGCTAAGCAAGTCAACAATGGATGGTTGACCAAATCAAAACATTCTACATGACTCCCGAAGAATCTTGTGAGATCTGATTTCAAGAATGAAATAAATGACATAATAACACTATTGCACAAAATAGTGGGGATCCCAAAAGCAAAAAAAATTCAGACATGGATGTACAAATTCATTTGGATCATTCACAGGAACATGCAATATCTCGATTAGGAACAACTAATCAGTGATGCAATCCATAAACAGCTACTGGAAATAAAAGTCACATATCTTGTCTAAAATGTGGCTAGTCGAAGATATTTTGACGGATCGCATACAATGGGTGACTTCGAGAAGACAAAAGTATATGACTTCTATCCCCAACTTGCATTAAAAGAAAGCACCCAACATTTCAAAAGGGTGAATGATTGTTTCATTCATTTTGTCATTCAGTTGTTTGAGAAAGTGTCATGTCCCCTCTTTAGCTCAGTCTAGCAGAGACATGTGAGTCAGCTTATTATGGAGTCTTGTAGGTTGACAATGTTGGATAGAGACCCAGTATGGTTATACAGTGTTGGGGACTTGGTGTTCTGGCCGTTGTTGATCAGTTTGGAGATGTTCCTTATTTTTAAGAGACAGTTCCTAAATTTATGGGGGTTATCCCTACTTTTTAGGAAGGTATGATCATACCCAGGGTTGGGTCTCCATGAGATTATTCCTTGAATTCAGTTTCAGAGGATTAGGGTTTGTTTCCTAGTTTCTAGGAGCATCCCTAGATTTTAGGGATGAGATTGCCAGTGAATCCTTGATTTCTGACTTCAGTCACAGACAGGTGGCAGGGTGACTTTTTGGTTTGTGGTGTCATTGGAGCATTTTGTCGCTATTTGGGTTATATTTTTAATATTTCCTAAGTTAGCATTTTTTAATTAAATAAGGCTAAGTTTATAGCCATTTTGGAGTAATAAGGGGTTTTTGGCCTCATCTGGATGCGTATCCCATGGTGTAATAGCTCGTTGGAAAGGTCTTGGACTTTTCTAAATATTTCTCTCGTCTCAGATCCTTTCAGTGAACGGATTTCTCTTTATTTGAAAAACGAGTCATTTTCTATGTACTTGACCACTTAAAAAAGAGAAATATAACATTTTATAACTCAACGCCACATTGAGTTGCTTTTAGGGTTCGAGCTAATTGTGAAAGGGTTATAAGGAGGTCAAGAACAAATTCTACTTCATTCTTGACATTTTATTTTGGGATTTGCGCTTTGGCTCTGGAAGAGCTTTCAGCATTTGGGACGCCAAACCCCAATGCCTTGCCTGTTTGGGGCGTAGCCCCCAATTCAGTGGTTGTTGATTTGTTCAGTAGCATCGGGAGATTGCTCAACATTCCTTCTGGTGGGCGCAGTGATTGTGACAGAGATCAACGTGAATTTGAGGGTTCATTTCAGTTGAGAGGACCTTGCAGTTGTACGGCTGTACCTGGCAGCCCTTTCAACTGTACGGCTGTACCTGGCAGCCAGCTTCCTTCCCACGTGCAACGCATTGAGGGCTGGAGTCTTGCCGCGGCTTCCTTCTGGTGTACAATTCTCCTTCAACCTTCAAGTTGGGTCTATTTATGATTGTAATCTTCCTGAAACTATTGGAAATTTGTATCTGGTTCCCTATTTGGTTTAATATCCAAAATTCTGCTTATAAGCGAATTTGTTTGGTTATATTTGGTATTTAATTTCAGAAATTGTTCATGTTCTTGTACTTCATTATTTACTTGTTGAAAAATCATCAAAACACAAAAACAATCAAACCCTTCTGCAACTTCTATCTATTTCGGAAAGAAAACATTCACAAACAGGAAAAATCAATTTAAAATAACAAAATTACAGCAGATCAGCCGAAGAGATCCATCAGGGATCTTTCAGAAAGAGTTTTTCAACACGAGGATATCAGTAGTGACTACCACAGAAATAGATAGATGGGGAACTTGGTTCATACAATTCTCGAATTTCAACCATTTGAGAATCAATGGCTGCGAAATTGCTCCTTATATGCTTCCATGATATGTCAGTGATAAGTGGGCGATAATGGAACTAGTGAGACAACTTGTTGAAACACACAAATTTTTGATAGGTCGACACAAAATAGGGGTCAAATTTATGATTTCTATTAGCATGTACACGTGTCCATCATTGATAAAAACCAAAACAGTGGAGCAATATATGTCTCGTTGCAATCTCAATACTTTTGAGAGCAGGTTTGCATTTGATATAAGAGGCTTAATTGAACATAACCTTGGGCCTTCATTCCAACATCTCTCACACTTTGAAGATTATTAAAAGGACTGTGATGATGAGAAAATGGTCAGAATCAGGAATTATTCACAGTTTACCATGAAGCAGATAGTCAAATTTGGCATAATGAAAGTACCCAAGCAGTTGGTGGATGATAAAGTCACATTGGATCCCATCTTTGAAAAAGAAAGCATCACAACGAAACCACTACCCATAGTCCATTAGGATAAGAAATAATCTACTTCTCTCAGAAATAGAACGAGTGCAATCCTCAAAAGGACTCTCAAGTGGTTGAGGAGTAAAGGAGTAGATGTTGGAAACATTGATTTCTTTACACCTCCTGGGGAGGATGAATTTGGAAGCTTCTACAAACAACATGATGAAGCAAAGAAAACGGATGAAGCAAGTCCAAGTGGAGAACCCCTGGTGATAGAGGAAGCACAAGAACCAAAAGCTATTCAACAGGACATTCCACTGCAAAGTGTTCTCAAACTCAAAATAAAGAGGTTAGGTGAAAATCTCTCTTCTCCTAATCCTTCAATTCCTCAAGAAATTCCAGTTGATAGTTTCTCGCATTCTCAAAAGCTTGTAGAGAATACAACCTAGCAATTCCTTACTTCAAATGATATGTTGCTTCCTATATCGTTTGCTTTTCCACTGCAAGAGATCACTCCTATTTCCTCGTCTTCTCCCTCAAATCCTAAATTCCCTATTGTCTCCTCTCCAAGAAGTCCAATTGACACAATTAGCAAACAGGGACAAGGAGAAGCATCTTTTCGAGGTGCCACAACTCAAAAGACACCTTCCACCCTAGCGATGTTGGCCCCATAAGTCTCATCTGTTGCTCCACCTCCTTCGAGCACAACACTGTCAAATTGGTTGTCCACGGTGGTGAAGAAAACAAGAAAAGTTGTTGATCCTGAGGAGATTGACTTTGAGACTTTGACAATCCCAATTCCTTTTTCGAAAAGATCAAAGAAGGCAAGAACCTTCTCATGGATGGTAACAGATAAAAAAAGAGAGAAATATGTAGAAGTGGCAATTCCTACAGTTAAGAAAGATAAATCAAAAATCAGAGTTGAAGACTATCAAGTATCTAGAGTTCATTTGGAAAAGTCTACCGGAGAAGGGATGAAGGGAGATGTACAGTTGGCAATTGGAACCATTTTTGAGAAAATGGATAAAGATAAGGCAACAAAGGATGAGTTAAAAGAAAAAGTGGAACAGTTGAATTCAATAATACAGAGGTTGATTACACCAATTCAACCAACAATTGCTTCATCAAGTCTTCACGTTGATACATTGGAGAAAGTGAAAGAGATAGGCCAAATGGGCAATGCAATGAAAGATTGGATCAAGATCACTGATCAGGAAACCTCAACAATTCTCGTTGCAGCGACAATGGTCTCTGAAGTTTGGTCAGAATGTGAACAGGTAACAACAAAGGAAAGTGGGTATGCAAAGGAAACACACAACTGGGAGGAATTCATCCCTAATTTGATTGAATTCTCAGAATTTCCATCTCTTGACCTTATTGAGAAACGAGTCATCAAAAAGGAATAAGTTATTTATCAAATTGAATTCTTATGCACCACGAAATTCAAAATTCAATCACTTCAAGAATGCCTCAAGAAATTCAATAGTGTAAAGTCACTTGGAAGTGACATAATGATGGAGATTGATACTGAGGTCAAAAGATTGAAATATCCTTTTGTCAATCAGAGGGATTAGGGTGGAAATCTTGTTTTAGTTGAAACTATGATCAAACAATTTAAAAAGCACATTCAAGGAGTTGTCAATCATATATCTACATTTGATCATGAGAAACTTAATCAATTGGCCAAATTTCAAGGTGAATATATGCTGATAATCTTGACTTGAAGGTGAACAGACTCTAAAACAAGTTTTAGGAGATGAGAGAATTAAACTGCTCGACGGATATTGCATACAGGTATACGGGTGGACCAAATAAAGATTTGATAAGGGTGTTTCTCCAAAGATTTGACAACTCTAAAAGAGAAAAAGTTGTCAATGAAGCAGCAAAAAGATTGAAGTTGTTCTCAGCATTCCAATGTTTTTTTCTCATATTTCTTTTTGCACCTAACTTGAATTGTCGCATTATATGTCCCCTTGCAAATGTATGTTATCACTTTTGCAAATTGTGTTTTTTGTAATTTTGCAAACTTGTTTTTTTAAGTTGTGCCAATTGATAGTGTACTTTTGCAAGCAATGTAAAAACACCAAATGCTTTTTCAAGTGGTGTCAAGTGCTCAAAACACTTTTGCACCCTTTCAAGTTGTAATTTCTCATTGATGTTTTTGCAACTCTATAAAAGGGGGGGAAATGTGGTTTTGCACCATAACCACCTATTTTGACCTATAAATACAAGTTAGACCTTCATAATAAGGGTTCTGAACAGAGATATTTTGTGCAAAGCTTTGTAAAGGGAGATTGGACATTCTACTCCGAGAAGATCAATACAAAGAGGTATTTCTAAACTTTGTGTTAGCGATTCCTTTTGAATTGTGTTTTTGTTTAATTCAATGTATTTGATCCTCAATGCTATTGTCTTTAAACTGTTAAGACAAAGAAATTAGGTTACAAATTTCTATTTAGAATTGTGATTTATATTTCGAATATATAAGTGAAGTCTTGGTGGGAATAAAAGTAACATGTTATTGTTTCTGTTAGAAAATACAGAGGGTTACTCATCTTTCTTATCAAGGCTAGGTAGTTTTCTAGTGTATGTTTCATATTCCTAAGAATGTAAATATGTCTTTTCAACACATTGAATGAGAGAGGTTTCCCCCTTAATGTTAATTTTCCCTCTGATACGCTCGTCGAGTCTTGGTATTTAACTTGACGAATTTATTGTCTAAAAACATTCCATTCCTTTCTTTCTCTCTCTATATATTCCTTCTTGAAATTCCCTTTTCGTACTTTTACATTAAAAGTACTACCTTATGGTTTAAAAATTTTGTTTGTAAATATTTCCTTGTTAGTAAATTTTTGGCTTTCAATAAGGTAGCTCCGCCTTATAATATACAGAATTTTCATGCCAATAGCATGCACAAGGCATATGCAAAGACAGAAAATTTATCTTGGGAGATGAAGGCAACACGCTGTTCTAGCAGGAAAATATACAGAATTTTCAAGGCAAATCTGGTCCGAACACATGTTCATTCCCATATGATTAGGATAGGCAAAATGACTGTCAGCTAGCCAGATCGAGAATAAAAATGTGTGCTACATGCCGTCTACAAGAAATTCCAATAGGCAATGATCTAGCCCGACAATCTGTGTTCATTCCCATGCGATTGGGATAGCAAACTAGTTGACAAGTTGGCCAAATCAAGATCTGTGAGTGCGCTACATACCATCCACAAGATGGATGAGGCCTGAGTCACCAATGAGTTCTAGAGTTTTGCATTCCGCCAGGGAATGCAGTCCCCCAACCAAAGACAGCTATTGTAATGAAATTTCACCGTCCATATTTTGCTATCCATTTGAGTTATTGTTCATTGATTTTGTTTTTTCTAATTTCTATGATGTTGTACATGACTCCACAACACAATGGACAAGGCGACACCACAGGTAAATCCACATGGAACAAATTATGAATATAACATTTGTGGACTTCAGATGCAAATTAAATGACTTATCTAAATTATTAACTCTCTTAAAATTTATTTATTTATTTAAAGTTGTAAAAGAATGTTAAAAAAAAACCTAGAGAGAGTTGTATTTTGAGTCATTGAGTAACTTTTTAGATTTAATATTGTATTTTAAATGCAAAATCAGAAGTGCATTTAGAGTTGTAAAATGCCCAAATAATAAAAACAAATGTGGACAAACTCTAATTAGTGTAAAATTAGCTCTAGGTTGAGTTCGTGAAATAAATGGCTTTCCAACTTCCTTTGTGAGTGGAAAAATTGTACAAAAGAGAAGTGGAGTACATATTAGTCAAAACAAGAGTTGTATAAAGAGGGTATCAAACCTTTAACAGAACTTCCCAACCCCACCAATGAAGGTAGAGCGAATAAGGGCATTTAAAGGTATGAGAAGGTTGAGATATTGATGCATATTTGGTCATTTCAGATTTGTTTCCATCATGAGAAGTATGTAAGAAACAGTAATAAAATAAAGGGTTTGGTCTACGAAGGGAGACAAGAAGATTCCGTGGTTCAAAATGACTTCTATGAGCACCCTAAGGTGTGGGATCCGGGTAACATTTTACATTTTACCCAAGTTAATAATTCTGATTTTGAAATTTTATGGGTGAATTTCATGAGAGCAAGTGAAAATTCAGAATTATATATGATGAGCAAGAATAGTGGCAAGCATGGTTTGGCTTTTGGAAATCCAAGGGTAAGAATAAAAAGTACCTCCCAAAGTACTAATGCTGATTTTCTGATTGAAAAACTTGTTATGGCAGCTACTAAGGGTAAGCAAGTTTATTGTCTTCATAGAAAAGATTTTTTGTATCATCACCACACTTTGTCTTTGCATTATGTTGATCATCATGAGGATTATGCTAACTTGGAAGCTAAGATGAAAGGCACTAAATGGAGAGTGTGCAGCAAGAGGAAGATTCAAAATTCTGGTAAAACACGTCATGCCATCCGTGTTGATTTCAAATTTGATGTTATTTTTTGAGCCACTTCTTTTATGATAGAAGGGTGTTTCATGAGTATGGGGTGGATTGAAAAGGAAAACAAAGATAGGGCTGTTTTGGGATACTATGGGCAGCCATCTACTTGCAAATAAGAAGGTATGATGACACAATGAGTGAATATAGGTGATTATAATTTTTGTCTTTCACCTAATGGTTGGGTAAATAAGTTTTCTTGTTTACAAAGGCAACCCCAAAATTGTTATGAACAACACTTCACCTCTAAATGCAAGGGTAGGAAAGAGGCCCACGATAAGGGTAGGGGACCTCCACGGATGAAACAAAGAACTCAAGGTATGTATGGCTGTTTACAAAGCTTAATTTTCGAGAGAAGTAACTTCTCCTTCTTGGAAAAGATGTTTAACATTGAATTGGTGCATTCATGGTTACTCTTAAACATAAGGAACAATTTATTTTACTTATGGCCGCCAAGAATAAGTTACTGGAAAGAAGATATGAGCTCTGATATTTATTTGAAGAATTTTGATTTGAAGGGAGAGGAACAGTGCTATGATGAAGATAGAAATTTTGATTCTTGTTGCATAAAAAATTCTAGGTTCTTATGGAAGGTACAGTCACATACCCAAAATTGACAGGAACCCCTAAAATTCACAAGGGCTTATGTTCTAAAATTGAGATTGGCATTGGATTTCATGCATGCTATTGTCATCTCATACTTTCAAACGTTCCAGCAGCGCATGAAGAAGCTAAATTTAGAGGTGGGTGTGGATTTCCATGCAAAGAGAGGTGGGTGTTTCAATAAACCCAGCCATCCACTTCCTCTGATGCCAAGGAGCTTCATGCAAAGACAAAGGGAAAATATATTTTATTGGAAGGCAAAGTTGATCTTAAGTTAATCTAAGTTGATATTCCTCTTCTATTTTTCAACAGCAATCTCTTGGCTTTTGTAATTTCTATATTAATGGCTTTTCAACCTTAGATTTTTTCATCCCTCTCTTGACAAGACCAGACTCTGTCATTGGTGAGTTGTGTAACCTCTTCAATCAATAAAAAGACTGTACTTTCATATTTCAAGTGTTGGCATAGTGTATATTTATTCAACAATTTGCATATGTGGTAGATTTCTCTCCCTCCCCAAATTTTGAATCGTACCTAGTTGCTAGTTTATCGTATTATGCAGGTTATGTTCAGTGTTCTTATGTCTTTTGTTGAAGTTGTAAGTGGATGTTAGGTGGCTGCAAAGTGTCTTGTATCAGACCTCTCTCCATCGTTTTTCCTTATGTTTTGGTCATTGGATCGAACCTTCTCATGAAATATTTATGCATAGTGATCAATTGAAATCAAAAGTCTTCTTTTTCCCTTGTTTAACTCAGTGTTCAGGGTTCCAAGTAGAGTGGATCAACGTTTTGGTGTATCACCGTTATTAGGTAGGATTTCCCTTTCAAGTTTCTTTCTCCCTTTTCCATGGTAGATTCGCAGCACAGAGTAGAGATCCATTGATACATCTTACAGGAACCAGCCTTCTCTGGAGGTTCTTCTCACCATTGAAGCACCCACCCTCGTGAAAAGATCCCATTGTTTCAACCAGATAGAGGATTGGTCATTTTAGCGTGTCTTCGATTCAGGGTGCAGCTCTAGGTTGACAACATTTTTTGGCACGCTCGGTGGGACCACGAAAAGAGTTTTTCGCATAGAGTTTTCGCAGCAGCGGAGGATATTCATTTACATCCAATTGCAGAGTTCATAGCATCATTCAGTTAATCCGTTCATGCCAAAGGTTACCACAAGATCAGCAAGTGAAGGTATTTCTTTTGAATTTGTAATTTATAAAAAAGCAAGGTCTAGGAGGGCAAATCCATATCCTCAAAGGGAATATTTACCTCCCCCTCATCCTATCTTTCTAGACACTACAATCCCCACCATCCAAATGGCCATTAGAAATCAAGTGTTTTCTCCATTCAATAGGGGAAGTCCACTAAATCTAGCACAGTTAGATGACATTCATGTATCTGCTCTCAAAAGTATTCCATTCTTCTCAGGGGAAAATCAAACAACCCCTATGGAGCATATCCAAGATGTGGCTAATCTTTGTTCAGTTCATAATATCGTTGAGGATAATGTTGCTATCAGATTGCTAGTTGTTTCTTTCAAAAGAAAAGCATTACAGTGGTATAGAACCCTCCCACTTAGATCTATTTTCACCTGAGATGAATTGGGTGCAGCATTGGTCAAGCAGTTTGAGGACAAATTTGATCACTTATCTTTAGTTGAACAATTAACTGTCATACAGAGAGCTCCTCATGAGTTCATGTCCGATTATAATCTTAAATTTCAAAAGACATGGACCAAGATACCGGTTATAATTAGCCCATCCCCTGAATATGCATTTCTGTATTTTTTGAAAGCTCTCAATTCTGACATTAATGTGATGATACAGTCAACGGGTGGTACTACTTTGCCAGATGTTTATGAAGTTGCAATAAAGGCAGAAAATAGTTTGATTCAAGCAGGTAAGCTTTCTCCAAAACCTCCAATGCCCATATTTTCAGAAAAAAGTTGTGTCAGCCCCTCAAGTTCCTCGAATTCCATCCTTGGCTCCAATTCCAGCACCTCAAGTTCCTATTGCAGCCCCTACTAGTCAATCTAGTGAGATAGGAGAGTTGAAAAGTTTGCTACAATCTTTTGGAAATGAAATAGTACAACTCAAAAGGCAACAATTTCAGTCAAATAGGCCCTATCAACAACAAAATCAAAACAACTATTAGCCCTTTAAAGATCAAAGGTCTCCTTATTAGGGTTTCAGAGAAAATAGACCACCCTATCAAGCACAAAGAGCCATAACTCCAGCTAAGCCATATGCTGCTCTTGATCCGAATGCTCCTTCCACTTCAAAAACTATTGTTCCAACCCCACCTCAAAATAATTTGGTGCGGGATTCAGATTGACAGCTCTCAAATCTCAATGATGTTCAAAACCAAAACTTGGTATCACCAAACATCACCATGTCACAAATGACACAAGAAGAGTTCTCTTTTCAAGAAGGTCAATATCAAGATACAGGGTTGACATCACAAGGAGCGACTCAAGGGCAACCTGATGCTATTAATGTAAATTGGCAGGTAGATGATCATGTTGCTTTTACACATGATGTTAAAACTAACGTTTCAAATGATCAAGTTGCAGCTATAACCTATCAAAGAACTAAAAGAAGCGTTGTTGAGAAAGCCCAAGTAGTACCAAATACTTCAAGTGCTCTTGGTATTATTGCTCAAGGTACAAAAGAGTAGCTTGCTGCCCCCATAGCCCAAAAAAATCAAAATGTAAAGGTTAGTAAAATGCAGCAAGTACCTCTAATTCATGAGCATCAAGTACCATAAATAGCACAATCAAAGGTTAGTCCATCTCAGTTCAGTGTTGTAGACCAAATAAAGAAGTCTAACATTAGCATTAGCATGTGGAATTCTCTTTCAATTCCAGGGCAAAAGGATAAACTCATTCAAGAACTTTCAGCTCTTGAATTGTCTCCAAAACCGGTTGAGAAAGGTGTTGTCTTGACAAATTCGGATCAGTCAACTAAGCAACAGGTGCAACAAGGATATAAGATATCAAAGGTGAACAAAAATGAGGTAAAAACAAAGAAAACTCCCCCTTTTTATCTTTCTTTGATAGTGGGTAATACTTTGGTTCATAATTGTATGGTGGATAGTGGAGCTAGCAGTACAGTGATGCCCAAACAGATTGCAGACAAGCTCAGCCTTGTTTATGAGCCAAATACTAAAGGGGTATTGCAGTTGGATGGTTCACCAGCAAAAATGTTAGGCATTATCAAAGATTTGAAATTGACATTACATGCCTGTCTTAACGTGACTATTCAGCAGGAGGTAGTGGTGGACCTACCTCCTTATTTTGCTATGTGTCTTTCAAGAGATTTCACCTCAAAGATTGGGGGTTATTTTTCAGCTGATTGAACCTACTTGTTGTTCAGGACCAGATATGACACAAAGGTAACAATTCATTCAGAGCATACTGCATGTTTTCATATGGAGCCTTACACGCCAAATGCAGTCAATGCAAATTGTATCATCTAAGATGAAATACTACAAACTAGTGATGTAGAAAAGGACTTGCCTTTGGATGGAGTTCTAGATTTGTTTTTTGATGAGTGGGCTTCCACCTTGCATGAGCATGATCCCTACAAGTTGATTGAAGAGAAAGGTCTTGGTGTGTATTGTCTTCATGATAACGATGCACCAATTCCAACCATAGTCAAAGAGGACAAATCTAATGAAGGCTTGTGGCAATTATACTTTGATGGATCAAGAAATAAGCATGGGACCGGCTCTTGAATGATGTTAATTTCTCTTAGAGAACAAAGGTATTACTCATTTATTAAATTTCAATTTGGTTGTTCAAACAACGTTGCTGAATATGAAGCAATAGTCCACGGTTTGCAGTGGGCTAGGAAGATGAAAACAAATTGTTTTTAAGTGTTTGGAGATAGTGAACTTGTAGTCCACCAAGTAAGAGGTTTGAATATATGCAAGAATCTGTTGCTTAAATCTTACAGACACAGAGTATGGGATTTACTTGAAGATTTTTAGGCTTTTAATATTTAGGGAATACCAAGAGATAAGAATAAACATGTTGATAGGTTGGTTGCTATTGGGGCACAATTTGATATCTCAGCAGATGTAAAAAGTGACATTTTTCAATCACATATAAAGATAGTTGTAAGGCCTTCCATATCGGATAACCAAGAAAATTGGCAGGGGTTTGAAAATGACAATCAAATTGTGAGATTTTTGCAGGAAGAGACTGAGTTTTCTTTAAAAAATTAGTCGAAACGCTTGCAACAGTATGGTGATCAGATTGTACAACTGAAAACCAATAAGCTACCCAAGGGATTGGTCACTCTTGAAAATATTTTCAGTGAAGATGATGAGCTAAGGAAAGAGAAACCATCCTTGTCAACAAAAGAAGAGCACTATGCGAATGTAGAGATTGCAATTGGTAAGATTTTGAAATTGAACAAGGTATGCACTCCACACAAAAAAGCTTTCATTGAATTATGCACAAATTTTGCTGATATATTCGCATGGCAGTATAGTGATCTCAAAGGTTTTGATCCAAGTTTGGCTCAACACACTATTGAGTTAGAAGACGAAACTAAACTAGTAAGACAAAGACAAAGGCCAATCAATCCAACGCTTGAGCCTTTGATGAAAGCTGAGCTTCACAAGCTTAGAATCAGCTATCATATTTCCAATCAAGCACTCAACTTAGGTGGCGAACCTCGTTCCAGTATGGAAAAAGAATAGTGAGATTTGTTTGTGTGTTGATTTCCATGATCTAAACAGAGCTTCGCTTAAAGACCACTATCAATTGCCATCAATGGAACAAATTTTACAGCTTGTTGCAGGTTTAAAGAGGTTTTCTTTGTTGGATGGATGTAGTGGTTACAATCAGATTTTGGTCAAAGAGGACCAATTCAAGACAGCCTTCATGACTAAGTGGGGGACATTTGCATACAGAAAGATGCCATTCGGTTTGTCCAATGCTGGAGCAACCTTTCAGAGAGCCATGGATATGGCCTTCCAAGGCCTTCTTAATAAATTTGTGCTTGTCTATTTGAATGATATAACAGTTTTTTCAAAAGATGCAAAGGATCACATGGTTCACCTTCAGCATGTTTTTGAAAGGTGTAGGCAATTTGGGATATCTCTAAATCTCAAAAAGTGTGTATTTTCAGTTCATGAAGGTAAGCTTCTTGGACATGTTGTATCAAAGCACGGTTTAAACATAGATTCTTAAAGGATTCAATCCATTCTTGCACTCTCCTTGCCTAATAACAAAAAGGCTTTGGAAAGTTTCTTTGGAAAGATCAATTTTATAAGAAGATACATTTCAGATTTCGCTACTGTAGCTAAACCACTTACAGCGATGTTAAAGAAAAATCAGAGCTTCAACTGATCCAAGGAGGGAATAACAGGGTTTGAAGATGTTAAGAAAGCCATAGCAAGTGCTCCTACGCTTTTAAATCCAGATTTTACAAAAGATTTCATTTTGTATACGTATGCTAATGTGGACACCATTTCAGACATTCTTATGTAGCAGAATCATGAAGATTTGGAGCAGCCAATAGCTTTCTATAGCCAAGGCTTGAAGGAGTATGAGACAAGGTAATCTTTTGTTGAAAAACATGTCCTTTCAGTTATAAGATCTCTAAAGAAATTTAGGCACTTGTCTAATAATAAAATACATCTAATGGTTGTTCATCCAAGCATCAAAGAATTTCTTCTTAACAAAGACATAAATGAGAAGAGCGCTAGTTGGATAACCAAAATAATGGAATATGACACAGAAATTAAAGTTACAAAGTTGGTTAGAGGCAAAAGACTTTGTAAGCATCTAGCTCAGGACTTGCAAGAAACTAATGAGGTTGTTTTAGTGTCAAATGATGAAGAGATTGTTGTTCACACCTCACCTTCCAGCTGGTTTCGTGATTTGGTAAGCTATCTGCAAGATGGTTGTTACCCTTCTCACCTAAGTGTTTCAAAAGGAAGGTATTTCAGATTGCAATCAATTCTATTCTTGCTCGTTGACGGCGTTTTGTTCAAAAAAGATATCAATGGAATGTTACTAAGGTGTGTGGAACCAAGGCAAACTCAAAGATTACTTGAAGAATTCCATGATGGAATTGGTGGACACTTTTCAGCAAAAACTACAGCACTTAAAATCATGAGGTGGGTACTATTGGCCTACTATATTTGGCGATTGCCATACATGGGTTAAGAAGTGCAAACAATGTGCTATGTTGTAGGAAACGTTAAACTTGCAGCCTTGCCCCTTCAGTCAATTGCAATGGATCAGTCTTTTATCCAGTGGGGATTGGACTTTATTGGTCTCATTAACCCTCCTTCGAGTTCAAGGCATAAGTGGATTCTAATAGCTACAAATTACTTCACACGTTGGACGAAAGCAATTGCATTGAAAGAAGCAAACAAAACTAACGTTCTTGATTTCTATGAAGGTTTGATCACTAGGTTTGGAGTTTCTTCGACCATTATTTCTGACAATGCAATGGCTTTTGTGGGATCTAAGATCGGCCAATGGCCTGTCCAACATGGGATTTATCTCAATAATCCATCGAACTATTATCCACAAGGAAATGGCCTTGCTGAATCTACAAACAAGAACCTCTTAAGGATCATACGAAGGACTGTTGAAGACAATCAGAAGTCATGGCATCTCAAGTTGAAGTCAACTCTATGGACTGATAGGATCACCTACAAGAGGTCAATAGCCAACTCTCCCTACAAGCTAGTCTATGGTAAGGAAGCCAGGTTACCTATTTCTCTCGAGTTTCCAGCTTTAGAACTAATGCATCAACTTGAGTTGTTGGAGAATGAGCCTATGGAGATCAGATATGCAAAGCTTATGGAGTTGAAAGAGACAAGAAATCAAGCCATGCTAGCCATGGAAAGTCATCAGGCACAGGTGAAAAGAACATTTGACAAAGGAGCTTCCCTACGAAGCTTCAATGAAGGAGATTTGGTCCTCAAGTGGGATGAGGATCGAGCCAAACCAAGAAGGCACACAAAGTTTGATTTCCTTTGGAGTGGCTCATACACGATCTCCAGTTGCAAATCCCATAACGCCTTCCAACTTGCCAAGATGGATGGCCAAGAGCTTCCAATCCCAGTCAATGTGATACATCTGAAACATTGCTATTGAAGAGCAAAACTCTATGTACATAGTTGTTTTTGTTTTCCTCCAAGTGTTGTTCAAGCACAGTAGTTTGCTTCAGTTTTGTCCAATAAGTGATTGATTGCACATTTGCTTCTTAGTTTTCCTGCTTTCGTGTGTTTCCCTTATTATTTTGAAGGAGGAAGGTTACTTCAGCCATGGTCAAGTGGAGATTTTCAGTCAGAAATCAGGTTTATCATTGTTTCAAGAGTTCAAATAGTATGTACATGGTCTGAGTTCTCAAGCATAGCAGGCATGTTGGGACAGCTGAGTCGCCAGAAATGTTGACAATTCTTCCACAGGGCAAAAAATTGTCAACCTTACTATTCAGAAGATGGTCTTATGGTACCAGTTTGTCTTGTAAATCAGTTTTTTGGGGTCCTTAAATAGCCATCTACAGCCTTCATATAAAGCATGGGATGATCTACTTGAGGATGTTACAGGTGCCCTGGGTTGCGACTGAAGATACATATGTTCTACTTGTTATTCTATGCATACGATGCGCAAAAATGGTTATTCTATACTGCATACAATACATTAAGAAAATCAAAAGGCAAGGTTAGAAATTTGCACAAAGAAAAGGAAAACAAAGGAAGATATCCTTCGGAGATATGTCCGAAGGAATTCCTTCGGACGTTTTGTCCGAAGGAATACTTCGGAGAATTTGCAAACAAAAAACCCGCAGCCAACAAGGAAAGAAAAGACAAAGTCCTCAGCCTCCAAAAAAGTCCACAAGAAAACATAAAGTCCGAAGGAATAAGGGCACCTACAAAAAACCCGGGTTCCCTACAAAAAGCCCGGGTGCCCTACAATTTTTCCAAAAAGCCAGGGAGATGGACAGAAGCCTTTGCGGAGGGCACTTGGTCGATGACAGGACCTTTCCAACTTTCTCGAAGGGCACAGAGGACGGACAAAAGCCCTTGCGGAGGGCACTTGGTCGATGACAGGACCTTTCCAACTTTTCTGAAGGGCACAGAGGAAGGACAGAAGCCCTTGCGGAGGGCACTTGGTCGGTGACAAGACCTTTCCAACTTTCCCATAGGGCACAGAGGAAGGAC
This sequence comes from Torreya grandis, assembly GCA_037957365.1. NCBI lineage: Eukaryota > Viridiplantae > Streptophyta > Pinopsida > Cupressales > Taxaceae > Torreya > Torreya grandis. Next base: position 4,632,943 of record JARHVA010000217.1, read on the forward strand.
AGAAGCCCTTGCGGAGGGCACTTGGTCGGTGGCAAGACCTTTGCATTTTTCCGGAAGGGCATTCTGCCGGTGGCCAAATAAAAAGACAAAGGAATTCCTTCTATTCTCCTTTGTCTTTTTATTTGGCCACCGGCAGAATACCCTTCGGGAAAAATGCAAAGGTCTTGCCACCAACCAAGTGCCCTCCGCAAGGGCTTCTGTCCTTCCTCTGTGCCAGGGCCTTCGGACATTTTGGCAAAATGCCCTTCGGGAAAAATGTAAAGGTCTTGCCACCGACCAAGTGCCCTCCGCAAGGGCTTCTGTCCTTCCTCTGTGCCCTTCGGGAAAGTTGGAAAGGTCCTTCAGAAAAAATGTCCGAAGAAATTCGGGACAAAGAAAAACCCAACAGTTAAAATATAAACAAAGCAAAGAAAATTTGGAAGGAATATCCTTTGGACAAAAAGTCCGAAGGAATTCCTTCGAACTTTTTGTCTGAAGTATTCCTTCGAAAAAATTGTCAAAAGCAGAATCCAAAAAAAAAAAAAGCCAAAGGAAATATGATGAACCAAAGGAAAATCAAAGGCAAGACCAAGGGACAGAACATAATTTCGAAGGAATAAAGTCTGCAGGAAATGAGTGGAAAAAGAAAAGTCAGCCAACAAAAAGTCCGCAGAAAACCAAGGGGAAGCCAAAAAGTTCGAAAGAAATGGATATCCTTCGAACAAATTGTCCGAAGGATTCCTTCGAAAAGCTTGGTCAAAGAAAGGAAAGTCCGAGGGTAGAGAGAGACAAAAGTGAAGTTCGAAAAGAATGAACACGAAGGGAAAATGACATAGCAAATAGCCCAATGGATTATCCGAAGGAATAAAACAAAAGAGAGAGGTCCGCGATAATAAAGACCCGAAGAGAATGAACATTAGGCCGAAGGAATAAGAAGGAAAAGTCCGTGGAAAGACAAATACACACAGAGGTCAAGAAGAAGAATTCTAGATTTAGCCGAGAGAAACCCATGCACAAACAAAAGACGGAGTCAACTTGGAATTCCATGCAAGCAAAAGCTAATTACGGTTGACTAGTCAAGGCTTCAGTTGACTGGTTGTTGAAGTCAAGCTTATCTCAAAGGTCAACTCAGCGTTTCAAACGTTCCAACTTGACTTCCAACGAATCAAGTCAGAGTTCTAAAATTGACATTGGCGTTGGATTTCATGCATGCTATTGTCATCTCATACTTTCAAACGTTCCAGCAGCTCATGAAGAAGCTAAATTTAGAGGTGGGCATGGATTTCCATGCAAAGATAGGTGGGCGTTTCAATAAACCCAGCGGTCCACTTCCTCTAACACCAAGGAGCTTCATGCAAAGACAAAAGGAAAATATATTTTATTGGAAGGCAAAGTTGATCTTGAGTTAATCTAAATTGATCTTCCTCTTCTATTTTTCAATGCCAATCTCTTGGCTTTTGTAATTTTTTATATTAATGGCTTTTCAGCCTTAGATTTTTCCATCCCTCTCTTGGCAAGACCAAACTCTGTGATTGGTGAGTTGTGTAACCTCTTCAATCAATAGAAGGATTGTACTTTCATATTTGAAGTGCTGACATAGTGTATATTCATTCAGCAATTTGCATATGTGATAGATTTCTCTCCCTTCCCAAATTCTGATTCGTACATAGTTGCTAGCTTATCATATTATGCAGATCATATTCAGTGTTCTTATGTCTTTTGCTGAAGATGTAAGTGGATGTTAGGTGGTTGCATAGTGTCTTATATCAGACCTCTCTCCATCGTTTTCCCTCATGTTTTGGTCATTGGATCGAACCTTCTCATGAAATATTTATGCATAGTGATCAATTGAAATCAAAGGTCTTCTTTTTCTCTTGTTTGATTCAGTGTTCAGGTTTCCAAGTAGAGTGGATTGATGTTTTGGTGTATCACCGTTATTAGGTAGGATTTCCTTTTCAAGTTTCTTTCTACCTTTTCCATGGTAGATTCACAGCACAGAGTAGAGATCCATTGATACATCTTACAGGAACCAGCGTTCTCTGGAGATTCTTCTCACCATTGGGGCATCCACCCTTGTGAGAAGATCCCATGTTTCAACCGGACAGAGGTTTGATCATTTCAGCACGTCTTCGATTCAAGGTGTAGCTCCAGGTTGACAACAGGTATGTTTGCATGTTTTGGGGCTAATCTATGCCTAAAAAATATCCAATAATTATTTGCTTAAATAAGAAAAAAACTAGGGTTTTCAGAACTTAGAGACATCATTTGAGGGTCTTTCAGTGGTTGAAAAATTCTGATTTTTATTTCAATTGAAGGATAATATTTTTATCTTCAGTTCAAGCTATTATTTGCTCAAAAATTCCAAGTATTTTGCAAGTTATTGAATTTACAAGTTTAAGCTATATTTTCGCCATATAAATTCAGAAATTCAATTTTTTTTGCCAAATCTGATTGGGAAAATAAATCAATCATATTTTTCCCTAAATTCCTACAAAATTTCATAATTTTTGGAGATGTTTTAGGGGTTGAAATCACCATAAAATCCTAGTTGCCTAGGGTTTACGCAATTTCTATGTAAAAGGTGAGAAATTGCAAATAAATTCCGAATTGTGGAGTTGTTGATTTATATTTCAGAATTCGGTTTATATGTCATTTGGATTGGGGTTTGAAGAATATTACTGTTTTTAGCCTTTGTTCCAATTTGGGAACATTATAGACCCCTTGTGCGGCCCATTCCCTTGACCTTATTTTGGAGGACATAGCCAAAATTAATTAGGTGAGACCGATTGTCAAAGAGGCCAGAGACATCACCAAATATATTTATAATCACCCTTGGGTTCTCAGCTTGATGAAAGAACACACCAAAGGGAAAGAGCTTGTGCGAGCAAAGGTCACAAAGTTTGCAACTAACTTCCTTATGTTGCAAAGTATTTGCAGTTTGTTGACAACTTTGAAGCAGATATTTGTGAGTCAAGCATGGGTGTACTCGACATATTCAAAGAAAGTTAACGAAGTCAAGGCCACAAAAGCAATTTTTGATGAGGCCTTTGCGAATAAAGCTATAGAGATCGTCAAAGCAATTTCAAATTTCAATTTCAATTTCAATTTCAAGTCGATTAATTTATTTTTAATTTTTTAAAGAATTTACTTTAATTGTAAGTTTGTAACTTTAATTTATTTGTAACTTTGTAGGTGTCGAAGCCTTTGGGTTTTGTGTTTGGTGGATGGAGAGCAAAACTCAATGGGATACATTTATGAGGACATGGATAGGGCCAAAGAGGCCATCCAAAACTTTTATAGAGGGATAGTGTCAAATTTGATCCTATTCGGGAGTTAATTGATCAGAGGTGGAACAATCAACTCCACCAACCCATACATGCAACAAGGTATTATCTTTGGCCATGGATAGGACCAAAGAGGCCATCCAAAACTTTCATAGGAGGGATAGTGCCATATTTGATCCCATATAGGAGATAATTGATTGGAGGTGGAACAATCAACTCCAACAACCCATCCATGCAACAGGGTACTACCTTAATGCCAGGTTTTTTTACTCCAATGGCTTCACAAATACTAATTGGGAGGTTATGAAGGGCCTCTCAACATGCATTGAGAGTATGACCCCTGAGGTTGAGGTGAGGTACCTCATTATTTCAGAGTTTCGAAACTACAAGCAAGCTAGGAGGAGGCTCTTTTTTTCAGCACTAGCTATCCGAAAGAGATCCACCCAGTCACAAGTTAATAAAAAATGAAGTCTTTACTTGTACCTTATAAGTTACAAATTTACAATTATTAATTACTTACAAATTTTTGAATACCTTGTTTGCAAGTTTGTGGTGGGAAGATCGGGGTGGAAATACCCCAAATCTTCAAAAACTAACCCTCTGAATTTTGTCTCAACCTTATAGTGCTTTTGGATGTGAACGCAAATGGAGTTTGTTTAAGGCCATTCATACAAAGAAGTGCAGTAAGTTGAGTCAACAATGCCTCACTAACCTAGTTTCGTGCAATACAACCTTCGGCTTCGCACAAAAAAGGTGGACACATCACAGGAGCCTATCGATTTGGATGAGATCGATCCCTACTGTGACTGGACTGCACAAGACAAAGAGACCCCCTTCTTCACACAGAGCGAGATTGTTGGTTTCGAGAAGCAAGTTATGAAGAGTGCAGCAGAAGCAGATATTGGATTGGATGACATCCTTGTAGATGGCGAACATTTTGCAAAGGACTCACAACCATTTGGCACTAGGGTGGAGCCATAGGCACAGCATTTGAGGCAAAGCAAGGAGGGGCAGCCAAGTGCGAGGACCAAACTCTCTCAGTCTCCCTTATTTTTCACTAGAGCGAGCAAGAGAAAATTGTAGATTATCATAATTTGTATCTTGCATTCATATGCAATTTATGATGATTTTCAATGACAATCATCATAAAATTATAAAATTATAAATATCAGTTTGTTGTTGTATTCGCATGATTATGCGATTTTATACTCTATTTGTATTCAAATCTAATAGATAACACTTCCCCAATGCTTTACATACTCATTTGATGCATTTTGCAACTGTAATTTGTACAAAATTTATGTTTCTTTAAGACATTTAAGTATTTGTTTAAGTTGATAAGTATTGTTGAGTATTGGCAAACGTCTGTTGAGTATTCCCCGAGTAAATTTTTGGAGGGTTGGGCGAGTACTTGCCGAGTATGAGTATGTAAACTATAGTCAAACCCATGTGCTCTAGTTGTTTAATTGTTATTATAAAAGTGTTTGGCCAAAATCTTATCCTCCGGATGTGATCACACTGAGGATCAATCTGCATGTTGAAGTAGTGTAAACCAACCAAGAGATGGCAGTTCACTTCTTGAGTCTCGGTTGATTCCTATGAACGGGAGCCCATATGCTATTAATGTGGAATCAATGTTGGCATCCAAAGTTTTGGCTTAATCCCTCTATCTTGTCTTGAGTGCCAAATGTATGTTTCAGTGGTGAATACCCCTGTACAATACATAAGTGTGTATCGTCCTAGTTGAGATACACCATAATTGAGGGCGAACCTACATGTGCACAAAATTATCGTGCTCTTCCCATTGCAAATTATGGACAACTATGATAATTCACCTACTATATCTAATTGAGGCTTAATTGAATAAGTATTCCATTTAAATAATAAATGTCATTATAGGTTCGACCTAGGTCAACTCAAAGCTAGTATGATCCATGTATTGTAAGCTAATGTCAGGAAGGCTTTGACTTTGGTAAGATTAATATGAAGCCAATAGGCCCTGTGAATCGATATATTAATATATCGATTAAATTTCCAAGCATATCAAATAATTATACTTCTTTGTTTTTATATTAGAGGATCATCTTGTGGTTAAATAAAGTATTTGATCAAATTCCCTTTTATAATTAATGGTCATACAAGACAATGTTAGGCTTGCAAATTCATTAAATGAGATTCCTAAACCATATTGGTTATAGAAAAAATGAGTTAAGAGTAACGTTACCTGGAGACAAGTACAGGCACAAGCACAAGTGCAAGGAGAGAGGGAAGGGTACGCCATTTTTAGAAAAATAGGAGACGTGTACGAGGGGATGCCAAAAAGATATATATAAATATACACGTAAAATTTAGAGGAAAAAACATTATACGACCTAACGTAGTCTAAGAAAAACATTAATAACTCTTTAAAGTAAATAAATTACATGTCAACAAAAGATGAGTAATTAAATTGAAATTTGATTTTGATATCTCATCATATCTAGGGTCAATATTACAAAATATATTAAAAAAATAAATATTGAAATGCAAGTCTCTGAAACAAGAACCGGTCTCAAGACAAGTACTGGTCTCTTATAGGCATCTTTGGTGGTAGGAGGCGAGTCTCCATGCAACATTGGTTAAGAGTATTAGTGTTTGAAATTACACTCGCAATTTGGATTATTTACTAATAGGAAAATTGGATGTGGCGATTCTATTCCAATACCGATGTAGAATGCTTGAAGAAGTGAACGATTTAGGAATGATAATAAAACTACAATTAGAACTCATAGCAATAATAATATCCTCTAAAAGCAATTAAAATCAAAATTTCAGTCGAGACATATACTAGGACTCGGTAGACCAAAAAAATTCCGACTTAGCAAAAACTCGACAAAACTTGGCAACTTAAAAATATACTTAAATTTCTTTCAAAAACATTAATTTTATACAAAATATAGTTACAAAATGTATCAAATGAGTCTGTAAAACATTGGGGAAGTGTTTTCAATTAGATTTGAATATAAATGAAGTATGAAATCACATCATCACACTCCCCTAAGATGGTCAAGCTACGACAGACTTCCAAGCGACGGAATGGCTTCCAACGAGACGGCTTCCACCCTCTGATATTGAGCCTGATGCAAAATTGGAAGCCATCATATGCTAACCTGCAGCATGTTCAAATACATAAAAAACATTTATAAAAAAACCTAAACCATAAACCCTATGCACGGGGAAAAAATCTTGGGGAAGATCAGAGCTACACAACAAAAAAAGAGCCGAACATCACAGAATAATGAATAAACAATTAAACACAATAATAATCTCACTGTATTTCTTCTATTGCATTTCATACGAAAACTATTACAAATATATAGGATAGCAATCCTATTATCTAGGAATCCCACTAAGTACGAAATCTCCTAGAATCTCCTATAATAGCTCAATCTAACTATATCTACTACGAGATATATTGTTAACTATTAACAATATATTCGTGCAACAAACTAACCTATTACAAACATATGAATGTATTATTGTAACTAACTGAAATGTCCCACCCCAGGTGGAACAATCTCTACTCCAATTTTGCTCAATTAATTTCAGTTGACTGATAGAACATTTTGTCAAACACATATCATAGCTGGGCATATGAAGTTTGCAGTTTGACAATAAAATATAAAGCATGCAACAAAACCCAAAAAATATGCAACAGCTATGCGTAAAACAACAAAGACCCAGATCATAATATTGCTTAAAATGAATTACAATGACATACCCATTTCATTTTCTTCAACTTTGTACTTCTATTGTACATGAACTAGCAATATGACTATCATAGAACACCTCCGAATCCCCCCAAAAATGAGAGTTCACTTGCATACAATTGAAAGCAATGGTATTTGAAACCCTAGGCATCCCACATAAGTGGATTAGAGGCCATTAAAGGAGGTCGAACCAGTCCAAATGAAGCCCACATTTCCCTCGCTGCTGTACGGCCAAGCTGAGGTATGTAATAGCAAGTAAACTGCCCTAAAACCTCATCAAACTGTTTGAAATTGCTCAGTTTGGATCTGCAAAGATTAATAAGTGCCCAACGCCCAAAAACAGGAAGGAATGTCTTCAACAATACTCAAAACTATTGTCAAAGGGTGTAGCCATGGCTAGAAATGTATGGCCAGCTATAAAACATATAGCCCCACAAAACCACTTCAAATATGATCAAATCTGCAACTACAGTTATGGTTCTTGGCTGCTCATAAACCTGCAAATAATCCCTGTGAGATAGCTCCTTAAAGTCATCCTCTATGCACAATGCGAAGTCTCCAAATGAAACTTCCAGCACAAGAAACTTTGAAATCTGAATCAAATAAATACACCTGTGAATCCTGAGTGAATCCACCAAGGATGGCTGAATGGGTTTTCTTCCAATCAACCTAAAAAAACCCAAGGGTTTCCGTCCTAGGGCTTGCTGAACCAGAAAGCCATAGCTCTCAAGAAAAACTCCCGTAAATATCAAATCAAGAATGAATGAAAATGAGTTTTAAATGCCCTTTTATAATATACAATTTGCATTTGACTTCATCTCATTTAATTTACTTTAATTTCATTTACTTTTCCCTCCTTTTTGGTGCATAATTTTAAAATATAAAGTATACTTTATTATTTACTTATATCTCCTCTTTAAAATAACACTTTAACACTTATTATAAAGTATACTTTTAAAAGCATTTAAATCCCCCTTTTAAATAATGTCCACTTAATTCATTAATGATATGCACTTAATAATTAATTATTATTAAAGTATAACTTTAATAATAATTATAATATAACTCCATTAATCATCGTAAATCAATTCTGACTTCACCAAGAGGTAGCCCACTGCATTCACTGCTAACCAAGGTGCCTTACTATAAATAGTAAGGTTGGCCTCTATCATCCAATTGACTTACTATAAATAGTAAGTATACACAAATGAAGCCAGAAACCCCTGAATAACATCGCCCCTGAACAAGTTAAGGATCTGGAGATGAAAACATTGTCAATTGTCCATAAAAGAACCAGCTAACTCCAACACTGGGCCCTCTAATCACCCTAATTAGCCTACGAAGACCCGAGATAGGCTAAACCACCAAACTTTTGATGCTCGCGCAAAAGGGGACCTTACAGTCTGCCCTCCCTGAAATTGTTTGTCCTCAAGCAATTGCAACTGAAACGAAAACACCACTCCAACAAAGGCCCAAGGGAAGAACTTTAGAATAACCCACATATCTCCAAATAACTCTAATAGCACCCGCAAAAGCACAACTGTGCCAAGAAAAACATCATACAAACTATCCAACTCATTCATGCGCACAAGATTTGTGCATCGAAATCAGCGCATGTACATGTGAACCAAAGGTGAAACTGTATGCGTACCACACAATGTACGCGCTGTAAAACTCATCAGCAAACCCTGACTGGAATCCTAATGCACAAGAAGGATCCCATAGCAAACTGTAGAGGGCCCAATAATATATCCCTGGATCCCAAACCTAGAATGGAAGTCTGCCATGTATAACATCCTCTGACTTTCACTACACTAATCTGATATCAACTTCACCATGCCGAGAATGGTGAAGCAACCCAATGGGACCCATCTGAACCACAGTGCCAATCATGTCACCACCTGGATACCAATACAATCAAAACTCACATCCATCAGTGAAGAGAAGATAAGAATATCCAGACATGTTTGCACCACAACATCCCCTTTCATCCTTTGCAAATCTCCTATGGATGTGTTGACTATCCCTCATAGGTGCTGGGAGTTATGTAACTGCTCCTCCCAAATGGAGGGAATGATAAAACTCTCCTCCATCACCGCTATAAGGGCTAAACAAGCCATCATGCTTACTGACATCACCATCTCCCTATAACCATGTATCCAATGGAAATCTCTGAGACAAAGAAGTGGCAAATTCTGTCAATGGTTGTCGATCAAAATCAGCTGCATGGGATGAAATCTCTGATTTGCTTCCAGGTGAGGGAAACAAATCAACATGAGGAACAATCTCCCCACTAGATGACACCCTGGATACCCCCTATGAAAAAGATGGAACAGCGCTGTGATCAATCACACAACTCTCTACATCACCTGAAATGGGACTATCCTCAAGAACACCAGGTGTAACACATTGCTCTCTGCTAAACGCATCCAATGTACTCATCCCATCCATGTCACTTGCACCTGTAAGTGAAATGGATGTTGCCACATCCTCATTATGCTCATCATCAACTACTGCTATAGATGTCTGAACTGTATCTGTAGGTGATGAAGACTGCACCAAGCTCAAGCATATGACTTCTACAAATAGTGCTGAAAATACTGAATTAAATATTGAGTAATTATTCAAATAATTACAATAAATTCTAGAATGTATAGGCTTCAAAGAGCCCACCAAACCCTCATGGGGACCTTCAAGGCAAGTCACCCTAGTCAGGGAAATCCAAATAAATGCAAAACTCCAAAACGAAACCCTTAATCAAGGGGTCTCCAACCTCTAACTGTAGCGCAGCCCTAGAGGATGGGGTCTTCAATACAAAGCCAATTCGCTGCCCATAAACAACCCTAAAGCCCGGGGTATGAACTCCCAAAGCAAGTCACCACACTTCCCAAGGAATTTGCCACATTCTCAAGGAATTCACCACACTTCTCAAGGTGTACTTTTAGATTTTTTGAATATTCAAGCTCAATTGCAGCCTCTGAAATGATACTGCCCTAATTAGAAATTAGAGGGTTTCGTCCCTAATTCCTCTTTAGCCTTAAAGGTTTTCGTTTCTGAATCTTGGGTTAAGCTTTTCGTGCTTAGTCCTTAAAATTCAATTATCATATCATGCATAACCTTTTCAAATGAATCACAATCCTCCTTATATACCTTACTTCTCAAGTTGGGCCCTCCATTTGGAGGGAAAGTGCAAAATGTTATAAGGTTAACTTTCTTTTAAAATCACTTACGGGCTATGTGAGCTCCATTAACTCAAAAAGCCCTCTTCTCAACTTAAAATTAGAACAACTTAACTAAAAGGGAGCTTTTTATAATTTGAAGAGGAATTAGTGCTCCCTTTTTAAGTCCTTTTTCCCTTAGCCTAAGAGAAACACCAAAGAATAAGGCTAAGGGTCCTTTTCACTCATGTCCAAAAGGGGGACATGACAAGCAACGAGGAGATATCATACTCGGATGTTCAAGACCTAGATGGATTGTACAGACACCAGAATCCTCAATGCACAAACCAAACAATAAGCGATCTTGCCTGTAACAAAACGTCCAAGAAATTGCATCCTAGTGCAGTCTATGACAGGTTTCCAGTGAAGGATGACCTTTTCCTAGCAGCCAAAGTAAACCAACAAATGTGTTGAAGAAATTACAGAAGACAAAAACTCATTTTGTTACCAAAAACTATATTTTCACAAATTTTGCACTAGTGGTATAGTTCTAGGAGCTAGGAAGACATCCAAAAGAAAAATGAAGAAAAGTGATCCTAGATGGTCTTGATTTGTTTCTCAGAATTGATCTTTGCTTTTGAGGCTTCCCTACCTTCATTCTTTCTTAGCTTCAACCAACCCTCCTTGCATCCTGGAGATGCTTCTTCGAAGAACTCGAGGATTCTTGAAACACCCAAGATGGGAAAACCCATCATTCTGGACTGTTACTTTGCTTGTGAAATCAATGTGAGTGAAATGCCCCCAGTTTGCATTAACTGGCGGTTACGAAACTGTGGGGCTGGTTTCACAACCGCTAGTTAATGCCAACCAACAGTTTTGCAACCACCCCCTATAGACTCTAGTGGTTTTGTCATCATACTGGGAATACTTAGTTTGAGCCATATTTGCTGACTTAAACTGATTGCTCTTTGATCCATCCAAAAAATTGACCAAACATTGTTCATTTATCAGATTTTGATGCTCTTTTTGCAACCATGACACTTTATATGGATTTGGGTGCATTACTATTTCCAACCCTCCTCTTCGGGTTTTAGCAATACTCTCTTCAACATGAAAGTTGCTCCATGTTTCAATTCTTCTATATGATCGGGTGATGCAATGAAATTTTCCTCTACTTGTATGATATGAGTGTTATTCTTCCTATTGATGTTGTTAGAAAATATGAATGCTAAAAGAATGAAGAGAAATGGAAGCATACATCACACTTGTGTGTCCATCTTTTTATTAAGAACAAAAGAAGTTACAATAGTTAGGAAGGTTGATAACCAACCATTAATTAATAACAAAAAAACTAATTAATAGCTTTAATACCCTCCCTTAATGACTAAACTTAGTCATTACATTTACAGACTACTTTTTAGATATCAACATGAGATCTACAGTCCTTCAACATTTTGTTGTTGTCCAGTGCACAAGCTTCAGTGTAGACAAAAACTAAAGAAGATAGCCAACAAAAAAACAGAGATCCGGTTGTGTGGACATAAGATGTATCAAACTGTCTATTGATTCTTTGTTGGGTGATTCATTGATCGGTGATGAATCATCATTCACTGATAACTTCACCCTGACTTTCATAGTTTTGAATCTAGAATCTTGGAGACACTGATCAATTGAAATATTATAGGGTTGTGGAGCTTGCATAAGTCTGTACATGGACTTAATCAACATGCAAACCATATGATCACTACCAAGTACCTGAAAATCTTTAGGTTGCACTATGTAGATCTCATTCAATCCTTTGTTCAAGAAACCAAACTGAGCTACTATGGAGAGAAGCTGCCGAAGTGAGACCATATTTGTAGGAGTAAAAACCAATGCCCCAATAGTAGTGAGAGTAAAAACCAACTCAACAGTAGGAGAAGAAACAATCTCCTCATTTATTCCCTCCTATTGGGAGATGCCTTTCACAACAAGATGAACCTTGTACTAGTTCAAAGTACAAATTTTGTCCATCCATTTGCATTCAATGGGTTGTTTAATCGATGGTTTAGGTACCATATAAAGGTCCGAAGCAAGAGCAAAATAACCATACTCTGCTAAATGAACAACCTTGTTTCTAGTCTTCTGAGCTAGTGCCTTTGATTCAGGCATTTCATCATTCCACACTACCTGTGCATTTAGCTGAGATTGATGAATTGCATCCTCTTGCATATCTTTGATAGTGGATATTCCCTCCAAAACTAGTGCATGTAAGTTGATTGGAGTAGGGCAACAAGCTTATGAGGAATTTTATCCTCCAACACATCTTGTATGGTGGAGTCTCCCTCCACGTGCATTTATATTGGCATTAGCAGGGTCAACAGGTCTATACAAGCCATCTTTCCCAATATCTAGGGTAATTATTGTCCCTTTTTACATTAGACAAAATACATTGTTTCCTAGAGAAATTGACAACAATGTTGGGATTTTCCATTAATTGACTAATAGATGACATTTTTATTCATGCTAGGAAAATACCTAACATTCATTTCTTAGATTCTTCTAGCATTATTCAACACTATGCAAATATCTCATATCCCCTCTACTACATATGACCGACATCAGCTAATGAAATTGAATAAAAAAAATTGTACTTGCAGTAAATATGAAATACCAGTGCTTACAACATGTGAAATATTTGGATGCACTAGAATCAATGAACTAGAAACTAGTAGCACTAACATTCAAGTGTAATGCCACGAGGGCATACTCTTCCTTGGAATCACATTCTTCTTCAACTGTTGTTACATTTGCCGCCTAATTGCATTGTTGGGAAAGTGCATGTTGTTGCTTTCGTTGATCCTTTTTGAGATGCCTAAACTTATGACAATAAAAACACTTCACTATGTATTTAGAAGATGAATCAACATGTATACATTTCTATTTCCCCTTCAATCTAGCAACAAATGCACTCTCTACTTGTCCAACACTGGACTCATTTGCTCGTGTCCGTTTGCGTTCCTTCTGCATTAAATAGGAATTGATCTAATCAAATGTCAAAGTTTGGATTTCGGCCATCAAGTGTAAAGCCTCCATAAAAGATTCATATGGGGGTGTCAATCTCTTTAGAACAAGAGACACCATGTCGTCATCATCCCCCTGTTTATTAATGGACCCTAATTGGTCTCAGAGATCTTTCATCCAAAGATGTTCTGACATAGACTCATCAATACGTGACTTAGACTCTTGAAGGGCCAATTGAGTGCTCTTCAACGAGTCTATGGTAACCTCAAGCTCATAAGTGAGCTCATCAACCTCCTCTTTCCCTTTTAATGCATCATAACAGATGCCATCCCACTTGAGAAGATAATCTCTATCAGATAGTAACAGTAGGTAATTATTGTTCATTACCCCAACGCATCTATGAAACTCTGCAAGGGAAAGTCCATTATTACAGTGCTCTTCTATTTCAAGAGTACCCCAACAATAATTTGCTAACAACTGCCGAGCAACATCAAAATGTTCTAACGTTGTAGAAATCATGCTTCCTTTCACCTTCATCTGCCCTACTAAGTGAGGAGACCCCTATGACAAATCATTTCCACACCAATTTTCTGATTTGAAATCAGCACTATGATAAGACGCTGAATCATCATCACTCACTTCCTCTACCAAAATAGATGCATGCACATCCGAAAAACTATCTACGGATCCATCACCCTTAAGTAAATTTTTTGTTTTATTCACATCTTCCTTGGACTGATTTGCATAATCAGATTTGTTGTGGCATGAATCCACAACACACTTTGCATCATTAATACCCACATTTTGAGTATCAACATTGGACAACCCCACACAATCATCATCTTCATGTGTAATGGCTGTTATCTCATGCTGATGCAAAGACATCTGACTGCTGCTACAAAAATCAGAACTGTTATGGCTTGGATTCTCCATGCCTTCCTCATTTTCGACACTCATATCTTGAGTGGCAACATTGGGAGATACTTTAACCTCCTCTTCAAGTGCCATAACAACTATCTCATGGTTAGGCTCAACAGTATGACTGTTGTCATAAAAATCAGAATTGTTATCAGGGCTGATAACAAGTTCTTGAGTGTTAAAAGTAACATCAAGGGGTTCTGTCAACTTACCATAGAGATGTATGGTCTTCTCATCATCATCCACTCCAAATTGCAACCCCTTTTCTTGCACCTGCTCCTCAACGAACAAGTAGGGCCGTAGCTTACCCTCACATTGTTCGAAAACATCATGTATCAAATCATAAGCAGCTGTAGATAACTCATGTTCTTGCTTTCGAACAACTAACAGAAAGGATAAGATACGCTGAGAGATGCCATCACTGTCATTAATAATGGAAACCATGATAGCCCTCATGTAGTTTTGGATAGATTTGTCATGCCTCTCATTGACGGAATCCAAAAAGAGATGGAACATCCCCAAAACAAAATTATTACAATCATAATCGATCATGACAATGCACGATCTCACCTGTGCCATCAACTCAAGGATTTTGATCTTCCTTCCAAAAGTAGGACCACTTATATCGCCTATCCCAACGAAACTATCAACAATCAGCTGCAATATTTCCCTCATTGTGCCAACATTATAAAGAACCCGAGGAGTTGTGATCCTTATAATTTGACTAATGCAAAGGACAGCAATGAGCCTAATCTCATTGTCTTTGTGTCTCAAAAACTTATGCTCGCCCAAGGAAGTCACTGCCGGCGTCATAAGCAATCCGCAACAATGAAGAAGGTGACTGCTCAACAAGACTTAAGCATTCTTCCAGTCTTCTCAATGTGACCAAAGTATCATACCCAGATTTAGGTTGACTGCCAAGTTTGGTACCCTGTTCATATATAACTCTATCCAACCACTTCCCATCCCCTGATACTATTTCACTGTCACTGCTTGAACCCATAATTTAAATCTGGTCACTCAAATGTTGACAAACGTGAGCTCACTGAATATATAATTTAAACCCCAACACAGGATGGCAAAAAGCCACTCTGATACCACTGAAATGTCCCACCCCAGGTGGAACAATCTCTATTCCAATTTTGCTCGATTAATTTCAATTTGACCGATAGAACAGTTTGTCAAACACATATCATAGTTGGGCATATGAAGTTTGCAATGTGACAATAAAATATAAAGCATGCAACAAAACCCAAAAAATATGCAACAGATATGCGTAAAACAACAAAGATCCAGATCATAATATTACTTAAAATGAATTAAAGTGACATACCCATTTCATTTTCTTCAACTTTGTACTTATGTACATGAACCAGCAATATGACTATCATAGAACACCTCTAAATCCCCCCAAAAATGAGAGTTCACTTGCACACAATTGAAATCAATGGTATTTGAAACCCTAGGCATCCCACATAAGTGAAATAGAAGCCATTCAAGGAGGTCGAACTAGTCCTAATGAAGCCCACATTTCCCTAGTTGTTGTACAACCACGCTGAGGTATATAACAGCAAGTAAACTGCCCTAAAACCTCCTCAAACTGTTTGAAATTGCTCAGTTTGGATCTGCAAAGATTAATAAGTGCCCAACACCCAAAAACATGAAGGAATGTCTTCAACAATACTCAAAACTATTGTCAAAGGGTGTAGCCATGGCTGGAAATGTACTGCCAGCTATAAGAACATACAGTTCCACAAAACCACTTCAAATCTGATCAAATCTGCAACTACAGTTATGGTTCTTGGCTGCTCATAAACTTTCAAATAATCCCTGTGAAATAGCTCTTTAAAATCATCCGATATGCACAATGCGAAGTCTCCAAATGAAACTTCCAGCACAAGAAACTCTGAAATCCAAATCAAATAAATACACTTGTGAATCCTGAGTGAATCCACCAAGGATGGCTAAATGGGTTTTCGTCCAATCAACCTAAAAAAACCCAAGGGTTTCCATCCTAGGGCTTGTTGAACCAGAAAGCCATAGCTCTCAAGGAAAACTCCCGTAAATATCAAATCAAGAATGAATAAAAATGAGCTTTAAATGCCCTTTTATAATATTCAATTTGCATTTGACTTCATCTCATTTAATTTACTTTAATTTTTATTTACTTTTCCCTCCTTTTTGGTGCGCAACTTTAAAATATAATGTATATTTTATTATTCACTTATAAAGTATACTTTTAAAAGCATTTAAATCCCCCTTTTAAATAAAGTCCACTTAATTCATTAATGATATGCACTTAATAATTAATTATTATTAAAGTATAACTTTAATAATAATTATAATATTATAACTCCATCATTAATCATCATAAATCAATTCTGACTTCCCCAAGAGGTAGCCCGCTGCATTCACTGCTAACCAGGTTGCCTTAATATAATAGTAAGGTTAGCCTCTATCATCTAATTGACTTACTATAAATAGTAAGTATACACAAATGAAGCCAGAAACCCCTGAATAACATTGCCTCTGAACAAGCTAAGGATCTGAAGATGAAAACATTGTCAACTGCCCACTGGAGAACCAGCTAACTCCAACACTGGGACCTCTAATCACCCTGATTAGCCTACGAGGCCCTGATGATAGGCTAAACCACCAAAATTCTGATGCTCGCTCAAAAGGGGACATTACGCTAACAATAATAACGTTATAGATTAATCATGTTTACACACCATACCTCAACATTCACCCCATTGTGAGCATTATTAATCATATCTACACCCTCTTAATGTGAGCATGGGGAGAATATAAATCTTCAAGAACAGGGCCGAACAGAATCGTATGCCAACGCATACTTTTAGGTCTGCATACTACTGTCTGAATCTTGTTGTCTGGATTTTGCTGCACATAACCACTACTATGCAAAGGAACATATCCCGTATTTATTCTATGTGACCACAACAGATGTGTCACTGGCCAATCATCTCCATAAAGAAGTAAAGCAATCATAAGATCTCTGCAGTCAGAGGATTTTTGTAGTTAGTTGCCCTCCTATACAACTGTTGGCCACATTCCATTATATCTACACTCCCTTTTCTCCAAATATCAGAGGTGTTCCAAACAAGTAGGGGAATGAAAAACACACACAACTCAGAAAATGAAAATATCAAGAGGAACAAATCCTCATTGTCATCTTATGCAGCGTCTGTTAATGTTTGTTGCCACCCAAACAAAAACAGCATAGACAGTTTTCACTGCCACTGAAGAACTGTCCTTGACATTAGCCGATTTCGCGTATAGCACACCACACTGAAGAATCAAAAACCACACCACCGTTTCCTCCGTCTCTAGTTGAAGAAGCTGCTTCAGTCAGCCGAAGTGTCAATGAAGTTCAGATGCATGATTTTGTCGAGGAGAAATCCCCTCTATAATTCGGATGTCGCGTACAAGCGAAAATGCATCCGTGAGGTAATTTTTTTATTTATTTTTACAATTTTTTGACAATGACTCTAAGCCTAAACGACTGACTTTTTTGACATATGAACGCTTTGAATTTTCCAACTTGACTCTTTTTTATGATAAAGAATTTTACGAACTTTTTTGAATAAATAACATTTTTATATTTTGATTTTTGACAAAAATAAAAAAATCCAACTATAATGACTTATTTTATTGTGACAAATTTTGACCATAGAACTAGGAACAATTAAATAAATAAATAAAATAAAATGTTTTGACTAATGTCAAAAAAACTTATAATAATGACTCGACACCATATAAACTTAATAACATATACTTAAGACAAACCAAAAGATATAAAACTATATCTTTGACAAATTCAAAATACAAATCTAAACTATTCTAATCCGTGAAGGATAACATACATTATGTTTGATTGTTGAGCTAGAAGTAAAAGTCCGTTGAAGTTGCACGATCCACGGTGGACACGTGAGAAATCAAATTGAATAGCTGGACAGTCCGTGCGTGCAAGGAACATGATCAACATTGAGATCCACAGAAATGACAATGACCATTCGCCATGCAAGATGCAGATCCAACAGTGAGCGATTGAAGGCATGTGATCTTAGCAAAACAAAATAGTTTCGGTGGCAAAAAACAAAAATTTGTTGTGAAGCGCAAAATTTTGATGTGAATCTGAAACTAATGCAAAAAATACCATGCCAATTGATCCAAAAAACTATTGCAGAATACACAACATTGGACATAAATGTATCTCAAATGCATGAAGCTACATACAGACCATAGATACTCCAACTAGTAGCGAGGATGATTGCATATCACCATCGACGCAGCCAAAGCACTTATTATCAACACTTGATGTATTCTTAACGAACCCTGCTTCTCGAACTTTTTTTTTTTTTTGATATACTTATAGCTGACAAACTGCTATGCATGGCATAAGGATGCTCAGGGCTATTCAGATCTGCGCATGAATTGACAGAAAATATCCTCTTTGTTGACAATGGTGTAGTTATAGAACATTTTAGCATATGACCCACGATCTCTCACGAGTTGCTAGTCTGAAAGACATAGACCAAATAACATTTAATGTGCTCAGAGATGATCAATTTGAGATGCAAAAACTGACGTATGGCTGCAGAAAAACAAACAATTTGCTTCTTTCATTTAACGCTCAAGATCCCATTCCTGCCCTGATATCAGATCTTGGGGAAGATCAGAGCTACATAGCAGAAATAAAGCCGAACATCACAGAATAATGAATAAACAATTAAACACAATAATAAACTCACTGTATTTCTTCTATTGCATTTCATATGAAAACTATTACAAATATATAGGATAGCATATCCTATTATCTAGGAATCCCACTAACTACGAAATCTCCTAGAATCTCCTATAATAGTTCAATCTAACTATATTTACTACGAGATATATTGTTAACCATTAACAATATATTCATGCAACAAACTAACCTATTACAAACATATGAATGTATTATTGTAACCAACAATCATAACATTACAGATTAATAACGTTTACACACCATATCTCAATAAAAAAAACTAACAATTTTGTTCACAAATTATAGCGTAAATCACGGATAAAATTTATGGGAGTTTGAATGAAATGTATGAAAATTTGTAAATCATATTTAGAAAACCTAACATCAACATTTTAGAAAGAATTTACAAGCTTGGAAAAAGACAAAAAAAGAACTAACCTGGAAATCAAATTCCTCAAATTTGTTCTACAAATCCGCTATAAACTCCCTCCAATTCACTCAAAGGATGCTCAAATGTTGTGTGATGAAAATATGTGGGCATGTTGGCTTAAAAAGAAGCAAATGCAGTGTCCAAACCACATCCATGGTCCCAATACTTATACGGCAAGTTACAAGGTCGTACTCATCACAAGTTCTACACTGAAACTCGCCAAAACACACCCAAGCAAACTCGCAAGTTTAAGCAGCAAAAATTCACCTGGTCAACAAAAACAGCAAGTACTCGGTGAGTAGTTGAACTATGATCAAGATGACTGATTGGCTGAAATGCCAACATTGGCCAGGTATAAACAAAGGAATGCAAGGTAGATAATTGTTGAGGTAGAGCTGCTCGGATTTTCATAAGCCCAATTGTGCAAATTGGAGGACGCACCTGATGTCTATAACACAGAAATTTTAGTTGGCTGCATTGTCTTAGGCAGCGACTGATCCATAAATGTTTATGACCAGTTGGGTGAGCTGGCTGCACTTAATGAGGAGGCGGCTGGGAGCAACCAGTAGTGTTATGTTATTTTTCCTAGCATAAACCACAAGTTGGTATGCGACCCATTCTTGATAAGTTTCTATAATAGTGAGAGTTTTCTCCACCTTTGCCTTGCCTGAAAATGCAGATGTGTATGAGGTCGTTGCACCATAGAGGACCATGCCCAAGAAGGCGGATGTATGGCTGTTCGCAGATATTTATATGGGCATGAGATTTGTTCCATATTCACCAAGATATTGTATAAACAACAACTTATTTATCTTTCAAGCTTCATGAGCACGATCCAAGTGGCCGGGGCTTTTGTTAAGAAGGAGAACGATTCTGGGATCCACGCGGTGCATAAGCCTTTAGCATGTTTGCATTTCAGGAAGGAGCCGGGGCCAATACAAACTCAGACCCGAAAAGCCAATAATCTGAATTTATTAAAAAACGTTAACAAAGCCAACTTTTGGCCTAAACTTAAGTGTCAACATAGCAGATTATCTTGATAGTAGTGTCATTGCAAGGGACCCAAGAAGGCCAAGGTCTTAGTGCATTTGCATTTCAGGACTAGGCCTTTAATCAGCAAAACTTGTCACCGACAAGCCAATGGTCTTTTATAATTTGTATAAACTAATCCCATGTCAATAGGGAATAGAATAATCTTGGAATGTATATAGAAGTTGACATGTATATTTAATGTCTAACATGGACACTTATGTTGGCTAAGAAGAATTCCTTTGTTGAAAGGCCAATTAACACTCAATGATGCCCATTCCGGGATTTGGTAGACAGTCTCCCTTTTCCATGCAAACCACCTTTGGAATTTAGTGGATGAACAACACGTAGCATTGATTGACCCCCATACCCCGTTGCAAGTATTGGCCCTTATCGCAATTAATGTAATATCGTGGTTGTGCAAATGAGGTGGTCATGCGATGGCCCTTATCATTTGTTGTGCAAGAGGCATTCCTTGAGTGCAATAGTTGGGATACGATAAAATCACCGTGCAAAACCTTAAGTCGAGAAAGCAATCTAATGACCTTTGCTATCAAAGTGAACCTAGGATTGGAACACGACTTATGTATCGAACCCATATTAATCCAAGCGGATTAATTATTTCCACTAGTTCTTGCCATTTATTTCATCAAAAAGCTCAATACTTCAAGTCCTTTGGAAAAGTCATGACATTTTAGAATGCTTAGCAAAATTTGGTAGGAATTGAACTGAAAAATAACTACAATCTCTGAAGAACTACATCAAAGGGATGGAAAAGAGTTTTGGTCTAATAAAGGACCTCCTATTTCATTTTCTACACTTTTTCTTTATGCATTTTCGCTCGATAAGAAGTGGAAAATACAATGGATATGATCCTAGTTTTACCAACAGCAACGGCTTCAACATCAGAGCCGAATTCAGTAGGTTCCAAAACAATCTTACAGAAGTCATCCAATTGATGAAACTAAATATGCAACCACACATGGGTCCTAGTGAAGAAGAATCTCCACCAATGAAATCCCCATAGAATAGAGCTGCGTAGATTTAAGCAACCTCAGGTCCATGGTTCCTTATCAATCTTCAAATCTTATAAAATTGGCCTCAAGGTTCTTTTGTATTTATGAATTCTTAGTAATATTAAGTTGTGAGTCGTGACCAATTTTCTTATCACTCTTCTTATACTTTGTCAATTTGTATAACATTGTAGCTCTGATTTCATATACCAATTTTATAAATTACTTGGTTAATGTAGCTCATCAGTCCGTATTGGCAAGTTGCCAATAAGTGTCCGGGCTGTCCTTGAACCTTATAAGAACCTAGTGTATTAGGAACTTCAAACATGTACAACGGATCTTACCCTATTTTTTCATGTGAACAAGGAATATGCTTGAAGTACACATGTTTTTAAATGAATAATAACATGTTTATTCCCAAAAGAAACATGAATTTCATAATATAACAATTCCTACATTACTATTTCAAAGGATGAACAAAGTCATTATTACGTAGAAGCTCTTGATAAACATGAACAGAAACATTGGATTTATCTAGGACAAGTAGACCCAACATAGGCTTCCAAATCACCATGTAAATCCAATGTTACATTCAATTGAATTACGGATTTATAATTAAAATAAATGCAAATGAAAGCAACCCTACTTATAAATATTGATTGGTTTTTTCAGTCTTCATATAATTTGAGAAAATTTTGAAGGTTCTTTGGATGACGAAATAAATCACACTCACACAACGTACCTTGAAGAGCTTTTCAACTATTTGATAATATAGACCAGTTTTACACCATCCTCCCGTAAAAAGCAGACCATTAACAAGTTTAAATTTCTGCAAATAGGAGGCAATTTTAGATGTATTAGCTATATATGTGGAAAATAATTAATAAATATAAATTATTTCTTATCGAAAACTAACATTAATCTGATATCAACATCTGTAAAACCAAATATGGTACATTGAACCCATTTGATTCCAAGTAGTAACAACATCCATGTTATGATTCTTTAAAATAGAAAGTTGTCAAATGCACTTTAAAGGCAAAATGACATCATTGATGTTTTAGTAGATGAAAGAAGACAGGAAGTGGGTTGTCCAGTAGCGGGAGGGGGGAATTCGATGCAAATTGTTTAGGTTGAGAGTTTTTTGCAAATCATTCCATGTCTATTCGGCACTCAGCATTGAAATATGAATACATAAAGAATTGATTAGGAAACTTGACCATTCTTAGCTAGACATAAGTTAGATCCATAGTTACCATGTTCGAAAAATTCGGTTTGTTCGGAAGGGGGAAAAAGTTCGGAAGTTCGGAATTTTGAAAAAAGTTCGGTTCGGTAAGTTCGGAAGTTCGGAATTATATATATATATATGCAAAATATTTCAATCTACTAAGGAATGAACATTAATTTAAGTTTAACACTTGCAAAAATCAGAAATGCATAAGAATTTCAAACTTGAATTACATTAAAAGATAGCAAAATATTCATAGTTTAGAGCCTAAGCTCAAAATTGTAATAGAGCTTAAGTTTCAAACATTTGCAACATCAAACCGAGCTTCAAAATCAAAACTAGCACTAGCACTAGCACCATCGTTCATTCATTCATTCATTACTTCAAAGACAAAATGTACATTCAAATCTAGAATAAATCATCTCGATTGCCGACAAAATCATGAATGCCACTCCCATTATTTTTCAACTTTATCATTTACTGACACTTTCTCTCACAAGGGCTCATTGGTGCATTGAATCTCACAGAGTGCATG
The DNA here is from genome assembly GCA_037957365.1 of Torreya grandis. Classification (NCBI taxonomy): domain Eukaryota; kingdom Viridiplantae; phylum Streptophyta; class Pinopsida; order Cupressales; family Taxaceae; genus Torreya; species Torreya grandis. The sequence goes on from JARHVA010000217.1 coordinate 4,656,034, forward strand.
CCTTAAGCGGTGCACTGGGAATGGGGTAGGATCGGCTTGTGGCACTTTGCAAGAGATATTTTCATACTATTCTATCACGCATACATCCCTTCATGCAGCCTTCATACCTCCTATGATGTCTCCTTGAAATCTTGAAACCCTGAAATATGGCTAAGTTTGAAACCCTGAAATCTGACTAACTCTGAAATATGATAGGATCCTCCAAAACCTAGAATTTGCATTATAGCTCCTAGCGGTCCGAAACCCCTCTCAAACATCCTGAAAGTATATAAATAAAATATAACTTAAAGTATAAGTTTACATTAATGTAAACTTATACTTAAATGTTTATTTTATTTATATACTGTTGGGTTCGGAAAAAAAAAAAGGTTATTCAGTCAAGTTCGACTGCACAAATTCGGTCCATGCCATTTGTTCGGTTCGAACCGAACATGAGCCATGTTCGGTCGAACATGGTAACTATGGTTAGATCTGTGGATGAGGAGTTTCTACCAAATCCCCAAGAAATAGTGCAGGATATGACCATCAACAAGCCTATTATAGATATGCATCCCTTGACGTTCATCATTGCCCTCCTCTTAGGACTTGTACTAGGTAATTGGGGCATAACCGATCATCCTTCCTAATCATATATGTAAATAAAAGACACAAAAGACAGTTGTACATCTAGAAAAGGTCCTTCACCAAAAGCCCCTAGATCCGAGGACACATCAAAGTCTAAAAATTGGCAAAGTCTTAGATCCAGGACCATGTAATACAGTAGACACATTATTGAGAAACATCAAATTTCTGCAAAGATATACATCAATGTCAAAATGATGTATAAGGCCAAAGAGAACCACAACATTGGCAAGACTATGAAGATCCTCAATTATAGCAATTCACAAAGAACCTTAATACCAGCAAGCCCAAAGAACCTCTACACTAAAAACTTAAAAGCCATGGAGACCTCAATGCTGGTAAAACATAGAGAAATGCCTAAACATTGGCAAGTTACAAATAACATCAACACTAGCAAATTACGTAAGAATGTCAAGGTGGGATTTAAAGGCTTGCACAATTCTATCTATGCATATTTGCCCATATTTACCCAATAAACCATAATATTACAAGGTAATAAATTCGTGGACACTTTGCCATAAATAAAATAACAAATCCTTAACCGTCAATGTAAGGCCAGACTCTACATGGCTTATGAGATTCACCGAAGAGGTGTTAAACGTCAAGACATCCCAACAACATTGCTAGGTACTAAAGCTGCAATCAATAAAAATGGCCTTAGTTTCCAATGTAAGGCCAGACTATAAGGCTTACAGGAATTATCAGGAAATCCTAACAGCACTGCTTGGCACAAAAGTTCAGTAAAGAAATAAGTGGACTTGTAATGACATGCAAGGATATGACAACCAAGCCATGACACAGCCCTTAGATGATTTTCTTTACAACCCACAGGACTGGATAAAAATTAGATTTATTTAATATTTATCTCAATTTAAAAATCTTCAATGGAAATATCAGCATATCCACCTAGACATGGTCCAATGGTAAAGCAGACCAATTGCCATGATGGTGGGCCAAGATCAATAGCACTTGGGCATGCTTTCTATGACAATGTGAACCAGTTGAATTTTGACTGGAATAGATACCCCTCAGATGTGGTTTATAAGTGGAAAGGTATTCCCTCATATGTGAATTCTGTCACAAAATGGTGGGCTAGGCTTCATAGTGGGTTTCTTGAATATTAGATAATATGTTAAACAAAATTATTTAAAAATTTACTTAGCAAAAAAATAGTGGTAAAAATAGAATGTTGGCAATTTTTTACTCGCATAGACACCTCTAAGATGTGGCTTTGACTACAATTGGAAGAGATACCCCTCAGATGTGTCTGTTGACACTGTGGATTGCACCCTCTGAAAGGATACTCAGTTCCCTTTCTCCACACAGCACAATGGAGACATTCCTCTTGCTGTGGTTGGCAAAATTGAGGAATGAATCTCTAGATTAGGGGCTAGCTCCCCTTGATGCACCTTGATGGCCCTGAATTTCTACTGCTAACAATATGGGGAGGGCGGGGGGAGTGGGTGGCGGAGAGGGGGGCGGAGTGAAAAGAGAGAGATATACTGTAAAACAGAACCTAACTAAGGTGGTGATGCACCAAAATTGATTTGTCTACTTAGCTTTCACCCACACTTTGCACCAAAAAGACCAAACAGAGACTTCATTTGAATGAGAAACTAACTGCATCAATGCTTCAACAAGGGGTTTCATGGAGGTATAAGGAGGAAGAACCTACTAGAGATGTTTTAAAGACACATTGTTGGACAGTTGCTCACCTGCGCCTATACTTCAACTTGGACACTTCTTGTTGACCTGCAGAAAAGAATTTTCAATACTCTAGATATGCTGGTATAGACTTATGAAAGCATTAGAAGAAATGACTGAACATAAGACAAGACCACAGGGATATGCAAAAGTGCAAGCTCAAATGGAGGTAAAACACTTCTTTTGATTTAAAGATAAATTTCTTCAGGGCTTCGCCATACAAAATGATGAGAGATATCTTTCTCAAAAATGAGATGTTACATTATATAGAGAACTTTGGAAAAAAGATCCTTGACCAGTCAAGGGAAAGAGGCCTATACTGCAATAAACACTCCTGCAGCGAAGAATTAGCCCATGCTGTTGTCGTCTCTCCTTAAATGCGCCTGTGAAAGCCATGTTGTAGGTGCTTCAGATATAGACTTTGTTGTTCGAGCCTGCAAGAGCATGGGTCGCTTCTCCTAGCAACCGACAAGGCCATCCCTCCTCATGTTCTGGGCCATGCTCTCTTGAATGATCACACAGTTGGCTACTCATTAATGTCAAAACAAGAAAACACGGGCCTCTCCCTTGAATATTTGCAACCAACTCTCTTGATGGCTATTCGGTGGAGACTATTCCACCTGAAAGCATTTACTTCTCCCGCTGACGACTCTTGTGCCACCTGCCCTGGTCTGGTTCGTCTCTGCGCTTGACTTGCTACGCCACCTGGAGCGTTTTGAGCGTTTGTCTTATATGAGCATGGCCATGTTCTGGGTTACCCGCTTTGCTTTTCTCTTTTCTTGCTATTTCTTGTCTTTTTCCTGGCAATTCGGGCTCTCGAGGCTTACGAAAATTCTCTCAGGCTCCTCCTTTTACGGGTTGCTGAGTCTTCTTTTGGGCTCTCGGGCTTTTGAATTCCTTCGGACAGAATGCCTGAAGGAATTCCTTCGAACATTTTGTCCGAAGGAATTCTTCCTTTGTGCTTGCCACTTTTGAAAAAAAAACTTCCTTTGACGACCCTTTAGGCCTCCGCTCATGAGTTCCTTCAGACAAAATGTCCGAAGGAATTCTTTCGGACATTTTGCCCGAAAGAATTGCTCTTTGGCTTCTCTCCAAAGGCTAGCCCATCACCTTAAATTTGACGTCCGCGGGCTTGTCACCTCATTTGAAATCCAACGGCTATTTCACTACCCTGAATTTGACGTTCACGGCCCTGTCACCAGACATTTGAATTCCAACGGCTAGCTTATTACCTTAAAATTGACGTCCGCGGGCCTATCACCCCCTTTTGGCAATTCCTTCAGCTTTTTTGCAAACAGACTTTTCCAAATTTCATCGGCTTTCTTCACTTGTCAAATTTCTTCGGACAAAATGTCCGAAAAAATTCGCTCTTTGGGTGTTCTTCTTTGGATTTCCTTCGAACAAAATGTCCGAAGGAAATCTCTCTTTGGCCTGTCAAGTTTCCCGAAAGGCAAGTCCCTTTCAGGGTTTCTACCTTGACCTTTTGCTTCGACCATCTGCCCTCCGCAAGGACACCTTGAGCCCAAGGTTGCCCTTCGGGCTATTTGAAAAGGTCCATTTTGCTGAATCCTTGCCTCCCACAAGGGCATCTGGGCCTCTAAATCGCCTTTCGGAAGAATTGCAAAGGTCTTGTTTGGCACCTAAGTGCCCTCCACAAGGGTACCTACCCTTCGGACTTTTTGTAAACGACCCCTGACCCTATGAACTTGGTCCATTTTGCCAATAAAAAGCCCTCCGAAGTAACATGTTTGCCCTGCTAATCATCCAAGATCAAAATGAGTTCCAAATCGACTCATGCTTGCCAGACCCAAAGCACTTGGCAACCAGAAGAAGAAAACACTTGGTTTTTTCATGGAAAAAGCCTGTTAAAGAAGGGCCCACAAGGCAGCTGCGGGATGAACTTGTCAGAACCTGGGCTAAAAGACCCTGCAAGGAAAAGGAAAGAGGGGTGCCCAATTTTGCCCTACAGGACCAAAATTGGTCAACAGTGTCTTTTGAGCCAAATGATGCTCTAGCTTGATAGTGCATTCTTTCTTCATTACATAAGATGGTGGGCGAGAGTATTTACCAGTTTACAAAGAAAAAATAATAGTTATTTAAAGGTAAAAATTGAATTTTAATCTAAGCTTCATAATGCATCCCTGTGCATTAAATGACAAGACGGTTGAGAATATTTACCAATTTACTGAAAAACAATAAATGGTGGTAAAAATGGAATATGCAACCCACAAAAATGAATTCCCAAATCATGTTTATGAATCGCATGAAATGGCCAGAACAAAATTGTCTAAGGAATAATCTACATCAATGGACATAGCACAAAATATTTCAACAAGTGAAGAAAATTTTGCCCCTTTTTTAATCTTTTTGGTAATGTATCGTTTGACAAATCTGAACCTTATAAAAACTTAATAGCAAATGGTAGATTGGGTGCAAAACTTGAACTATTGCTAAACATCAAGTATTTGCAGGATCAAGAATATGATTCTCAAAGTGTAACAACCCATATCATTTGATATAGCACAACAGACCTCAACAAAACGGTTAAAGTTCTGCCATTTACATAAATTGGCATGTTGGTGGGGCAAATTTGTAACTCGGCATAACCTTAACCTTGAAAAATAACATAGTGACATTCTGTACTTTTGGGTGATAAGCTAGAGTTAGTGCTAAATCTTAAAGTGCACAAGGCCAAGCGTTTGTTTCTCAAACCCAAGGGGATGTGGTGTAATGGCAATGAGAGGCATTTTAAAGAGTGTGATCTAGGTTTAAATCTTCAGGTCTGCAATAAGAGGATATGTGGTGAGGTTATGGTGTAATGATGATAGTGTAAACTCCAATGTGATTCATGGTTGGATGTGGCGAGGTGGTTGTGTCAAAAAGATGAGGTATATTCCAGTGCGACTTAAGGTTGTGGCGCTATGATGATGGGGTCTGTTCCAGCATGACCCATGTTTAGAAAACTTATGACTGGGGCTTGGATATAGTAAGGTTTTGATGTAAAGACCATGGAGTCGATTCCAGCATGACCCATGTTTACAAATCTTAAGAATGGGGCTTGGATATGGCAAGTTTGTGTTGTAATAATGATGGGGTATATTCTAGTATGACTTGAGACTGTTTAATGAAGATCAGCACGACCCATATTTAGAAATCTTAAGAACAGGGCTTAGATATGGCCAAGTTGTGGGGTAACAACAGTGGGTGTTTTCCATCATACACGTGTTTACACATATTAAGAATGTGGCTTAAAATTACCAATCCAACACATGGGGTAAGGTTGTTGCATAATGACACATGTTTATAAATCTTAAGAATATCACCCAAACTTACCCCCACACAGCCACCCATGACCTCACCCAAGATTTACCCAATAGGAATTCGATCCATGATGAGGGAAAATACCGAAAAAAAAAAAAGAGATCAACGATCAATAAAAATACCCACCTCCGAAAAAAAAGCAAAAAAAGTAAAGAGTTAGGCCTTACCTTTTCCAGTATCTCCTCTGGCTCGGTGAATATGAGTGGAATAACACGAGCACCCCCAGCTTCCACAAATTTAACGTAAGAAGCTGCAATGTAAGAAACATTAGTAGCATTGCTCAGCCTCCCACTTGCCCCATCTCCAGGATGAGACAATATACCAATCACAGGCCTCTCATACAAACCCTCAGCTCTTGATGAAGGCAGAAAAATAACAGCATTATCTTCAGCCTTATCTTCAGCTACGACTGTATACTGAAAAGAACATAAGACTACAGCAAGGAAGGCTGCTGTATAACAAAAGGAAGTACCCATTTTGAAGCCTGACCCCTTCAACAGAAAACACAAATCTGTCAATTATACATACATACACACATGGGGTTAAAGCTTTGACATTACTTCACGGAAAAAATGTTGCATCCGGGTCAGCTTTGCTGCATTATTATAATGGAGATATATGTGAAACACGTGGGAAATCAATGATGGACGTTGTCATTTTGGTTCGGCCGGGCCATTCTGTCGACATTGAATTTTAATAATATCCACGACGCTAAGTAATCCATGGCACACTAACAAAATTGTCCTCTGTGAATACAATTCTCTGACATAGATGATTCTTTTTTAATATGTATCCCGTAAATAGTTTATGGGATTTCCAAACCAAAAATCAAGTGAAAGAAATTTTGAGAATATGAGAGTTTTTCTGAGTTTTTCTTCAATCTATCACTCTTATGTCTTCTCTTATGTCTTTGGAGGTTCACTCTCCCATTATAGACTTTGATCAAGAATTCCCTATTTATATCAATGTTCTCATCTTTAAATATAGTAAGCATAATAACTTCATCTCAACCATTTATGAAATACACAGAACATATTAAAGGAATGTGGCATAATTTAAAATTATAAAATATTGGGTGAGGTTATTTCTTGGTATGTATTAGTTAATATTAGCTGGTATTTTTTTAATAACTTTTTTTCCTTTTTAAGTGTTTTTTTAGTTTTAAATAAAAATCTTTTTTAAAAAAATTGAGGGTGTCTACATAGCATGGATGGAGGTTAAATTTATATTAGTCTTTTTAATTGTTTGTATGATAAGTTGTATTATTAATAAGTTGTTGATTTATTTGTGAATTATCTTTTTTTTTTGCTTTTTGTTACGATTGGATGTAATTCATTTTCTCTTTGATCCATATTTTGATACTAATTTAGGTTTGATATTATATTATTTTCTATAGACCAAATACAGCTCAAACCTAAGACCTCCTATTTGCATGTTGGGGTGCTCCACCAATAACCTATAAGACCTTTTAAGATTAGGATTTTTGATAGGTTCTTTATTACGATTCAAGTGTGGCTCATTTTCTCTAAGAAGGCCTCATTCCTCTTTCAAAGAATTTTAATTTTAAAACAATTGATTTTTTTAAAATTGAAAACCTTCTATCAATCATACATAAAATATACCACTAATACAAAAAATGATAAAATGAAATCACACCCAAAAGAACACATCACATCGATCTTGTTGATCGAGAAAAGAGTTCCAAAAAAAGCTTTGTATCCATAGTCTTAATTAATATAATTAAAATAAATTTAGTTAAATTCACTTAACATGATATTACTTGATAAAAAAATTCTAATAAAAAAAGCACAAAGTATCAATAACAACATTAAAAGGCCCCGCATGTATTAAAAAAATATGTCACAAAAGACCATTAAGTGATAGGAACAATCAAAGCATCTGGAGGTGGTGGAGGATCATGTAGCTTGCCACCCCAACAACCGACACCAAGAGCATCCGGAGGTGGTGGAGGATCATGTAGCTTGCCACCCCAACAACCGACACTAAGAGCATCCATTGTATTGAGTACTAGTTCCCACCCTTCATTTTTTGTTGACTATTATTTTTCTTTTTTTTACTCATCCTAACTAGTAAAGGAGATAGCAACGGCCAACCAAGGAAACTTTCTTTGTGGTAATGTCGCCACCCACTAGTTATGGGAACCATGTGCCAAGTGCCAAGTGCCAAGTGCCAACTCGACTACTACGATTAAGTGGAGGACTACAAGAACAAGGCAAGAAACTTCATCAACTTTACGAGTAATGTCTATCATGACCACCATGGCCATGTCCTTGTGAAGGAGATTTTAAAAAGATGTCGCAAAAGACCATTAAGCGATAGGAACAATCAGAGCATCTGGAGGTGGTGGAGGATCATGTAGCTTGCCACCCCAACAACCGACACTAGGAACATCCATTGTATTGAGTACTAGCTCCTACCCTTCATTTTTTGTTGATTTTTATTTTTCTTTTTCTTACTCATCCTAACTAGTAGAGGAGATAGCAAGGGCCAACCAAAGAAACTTTCTTTGTGGTAATGTCGCCCACCCACTAGATATGGGAACCATGTGCCAAGTGCCAACTCGATTACTATGGTTAAGTAAATGACTACAAGAACAAGGCAAGAAACTTCGTCAACTTTGCAAGTAATGTCTATCATGACCGCCATGGCCATGTCCTTGTGAAGGAGATTGTCGATGGTGAAATTCAAGTGGCATTCGAATTACAGCACATGAGGCAATCCCCCAATGATCTAATAAGGATTGCAAGTGTTCCACCTCTAATCAAACTTTTTCAGCCTAAACTTTAATCTGAACCATGACATTAGAAATGACTAACACCTTGGTAGCAAATAAAAAATAACCATCAATAGAAACGTGATTAAATTTTGTAGTGTTTCTTTCTTTCTATAGGTGAAATGATATCTCAAAGTGGAAATATATGTCAACTTTTATTGTATTGCATAGGTAACATAGCCGAATCCCCTAGAATAACCATTTTTCATATGAAAATTTATGGAATAATTGTTCAAATAGGGTGTGGATCCATCTCCAAGATGACTAAACAAGATGACAAAACCAAAGGAGGTGTTTGAATGTCTCGTGTTGAGGGCTAGTAGGACATAAAGGGTGGGAAGCACCCCCACCCCTGAGTGTAGAAGTCAACCTCCTAAAAACAAACCTTGATATGGGATACACCAAAGGAAATGGGATTTCTTAGGCTCAATTGTGGCTTGTTAAATGTTATTAAACCTCTTATTCTGAGTAGCCTCATAGTAGTGCAACCTCCAATGAACATTCAAGGTTTCAAATTGAAAGTGCTAAGGGGATAAAAGTTAATAACCAAGCTTGGATTTATACCAAAGGAAGGAAGTTTTGATAGGTCACTTCTAGTCCTTCCACTACATAGATGGTGACTACACACCAATCTTGTGAAGGTATTATTTAGGTAAAGCCTTTTGAATTTCACTGACACCCAACATCCCCGCTATTAAGCTAACATTTATCTTTGAGAGTAAGCCAAGGGATCTTGTTCCTAAAATGCTTGCAAAAAAGGTCAAAAATATACTTAAGCCATTTTTTAAAAAATTTAATACTCTTAACCCATGATACCAAAGCAAAGGGGACATTATAGCAATTAAGAATCGAGTACCATCAAAGGGAATGAATGTTAATTATGAATTCAAACCCAAAATCTCAAATTAGTTTATACTTAAGAAATTCCCTAGCCTTCTAGAATTTTTTAGAAAAAAAAGACCCAACAATCTTAATTGGCACAAGGGTTATGATGATAGAGTGCAACCCAAGACCCTACCAAGTTAATCTGCCATAGGGAGTACCCAAATAGATGTAATGGCAAAGAAGAATCTTCTTAGATTCATATCCTTCAAAAGCTCTAATGATCCATTTAATGTAGAGGGTCAAGTGATAGGGAATACAAGGGAACGAGCAATCCATAACAACAAAAAACACTTAGTGTAGGAATAATTAGTTATATACAACCTTTGGTGTGCACAAATCCTGAAATGGTTGGTTTCTACACATCCTTTATGGCATTTCCAAGAGCCTTTGAACTATTTTTGGAGATCATGAAATCTCAACACATAATTAAAGTTGTGTAAACTTATAGAGTGGAAGTTGAGCTTTCTGAAGAGTTATTATGATCCAAAATTGGAGCAAACCCAAAAACATTAGCCATGGTAACCCTGTGAGTTGTCATAGTTATGTGCAATCTTTCTTTGTAGGATGCATACATTACAATTTTTCCACGCACAACCATGTTGGTTAAGGGAATGAAGACTTATGTCATTGCACAACTTGGATAATAGCTTGCAAGTTCACACATGAGTATTTCCACTAAGCTCATGCACAACCACCTAGTGTTTGTGCATGTTAACATAGTAGACATGCAAGCATCACCCACGTGTTAGCTTGAGTCACCATAGAATCAAATGTTATGGTTATGTTTGAATCATATCATAACAACTAAAAGGTAAATTGTCATGGTCAGAAGAATGGATATCAAGGAAGGCAAATCATTTCAACTTTTGTAAAGACTCCATGTGCCTTTAAATTAGGTGTTCAAAAATAGTGGAGGAGGTTGGCAAGTAGGGTGAAAATTCAAAGAGTCAAGTCTAAGTAGAAGAATGCGAGTTATTATAACATGTGAGAAAATAAGGAACTATTGTTGGTTCAAGGAAAGCCTTAAAAATATCTAATTCTAGTGTAGGAATACTTTATTTGATGTCTCGTTTGGGATCAATGTAATATCTAAATTTGAAAATTGTAATAAAGAGATAATGCTTTGTCTCTTCATTTTTATTGTAGTTAAATTGCTTATTTTGTATCATGTATAGCTTTTGTGCACACTAATCTTGGGTGTTGGCATGCAAATATTTTAGGTTGTGTGGTCCAAAATTATCCTTCATTAGATTCCCTAACCATTATTGCATCATTTGGTATAAAAGCATGTTTAACTTGTGAAGTGAATTTTATTTTCAACATTTGAGAGTGTGGGTAGAAAATGATGGACATCTTCCAACACAAAGTTTGTTGGGTAAAAGGTGTTGTGAGTGCAGTTGTTGAGGTGATTCCTTGAGGAAATGAAATGGTGCATAGAGGATTTCCTCTTAGAGGAGAAGGAAGAAATTGACCATCAAAAGTAGTAGATTTGGTGAACTTGATGCAAGCCCTGCAAGCGAGATTGTAAGTAATGGAGAATGCTCCACAAAATGGAGCAGATTCAAATTTGAGTGATGATGAGGCACTTGAAGTGCACATGGATGAATTTAATCAATATCCTGCATAAGGTTGATTGTTAAGAGGCATATCCAAGATATGTGGAAAGCCATGCATGGGTGTTCCAAACTACTCAGGGAGTTTATGTTTAAAAGATTTGTTTAACTATATTGAAAACTTGGATAAGTAATTTGAGTACAGGTCCATTGAAGACCCCAAAAAAGTGTAATTTGTGTGTACCAACTTGAAACAGCACGCACCTTTATGGTGGGATCGCATCTAGACAAATAGACAAAGAAAGGGCAAGGATAGAATTAAAGTATGGAACATAATGGTAATGAAATTAAAATCAAAAAAATTCTCAAGGACTATGAGATGAATCTTTTTATAAAATTACAGAACCTAAGACAAAGGGATATGAGCACCAAGAACTATGCACAAGATTTTTATAGATTGACCATGTGTGTTGGTCAAATAGAATATGGCACAAATAAAGTTTCAAATCATGTGAATAGACTTCATATTTCCATTCAAGATGAATTTGGTATGATCAACCTAAAGTTAATATAAGAAGCCTTTTAATGCACACTAAAGGGAGAGGAAAGGTTGACTAGAAGGCAACAAACTGCCATGCGAGGATAATGAAATACTATGCATTAGAGAAGAGGCATAGTGCATAGTGACAAAATAGAGCAACACGTACATGAGGCACAAGCGAGTGAATGACATGGGCATGATCTTGCACATAGACAAAGATGATCCTTTTGAGAAAGAAGACATGGTGGATGCAAATGAGGTAAATGTTTTGTTGATGCAGTGGATTGCACCCATGACAGGAGGCTGAGCTCCTGCCTTCCACATGCAATAATGGAAACTCCCCTCTTGCCTATGGGCCTGGCAAAACTGGGGGGAGAGTCTCTAGATAAGGGCTAGCTCCCTTTGATGTATATTTTAGGTCCTAGATTCCCTACTGCTAACAAATAAATGGAAAAAGGGGGGGTTGAAAAGGGATAAAGATGCTGAAAATAGAACCTAAACCTAAACTAAAAAGGTGATACACCAAAAACGTTGATCCACTCAGCCCGAACATACACTCTTCACCAAGGACAAGCTAACATACACTTCATCTGATATGGGAAACTCTTCTGCATTAGTGAGTCAGGGGTCTGTGGAGATACAAGGAGGAAGAACTACCAGAGGTGTTCTGAGACACACTATGGTAGCCTGTTCACATGCACCTATATTCCTATTGTAGACACTTCTGGCAGACCTGCATAAGAAGGAACTTCACAATGCACTAGACATGCTAGAATCATTATGTGAAAGCATAAAAGAAAATGACTTAACACAAAAAGAAAACATAGAAATATACATGAGTGCAAGTTCAAATGGAGGTAAAAATTGCTAAGTCTTGATTCAAGGTAAAAATCCGATAGAGTTCTGCCTTACAAACCCAGATATTTTTGGGCAGAGCTTTGCCTTATAGGCTAAAAAGATATCCTTTCTCAAAATGAGAAGTTTACAATATATAGAAAGAAGAGGAAAAGACTTTGGCACCTTCCTAAAAGTGGCCCATGTGCATCTCCAACATTTGGAAGAGGAAGCCACTTGATAGATAATGTTGTGTCGTCTCTTGCTTTGACTTTGGCGTTCAAACATTAATGTGAAAGCATGGGCCGCACCTCTTTTCTGCAAACAAACTGCTTCCTTTTAGATATTCATGTAGTTTGTTTGCTCATAAATGTAAAGTGGAGAAAATAGGCCACATCGCTTATTATTTGCACCATTTGATGACCACTTGGCAAGCACTGTTCCAACTGCAGGAGTAAATCCTTGAGTCGACACCTCTCTTTGCCACCTGGACTGTTTGTCTATTTCTACACTTTGTCTCTTCCTGGTTTTGTCTTCTCTATCTATTTTGGCCCTCGAGGCTTTCTTTTTGGCGGGTCATTGAGTTCACTCGCGGCCTGTCCTTAAGCCTTTTCAAAATCAACAACTGTTTCACCACCTTAAATTTGATGTCTGTGCACCCGTCACTGCATTTAAACTTCCAACGACTAGTTCATCATGCTTGATTTTGACATCTTCAGGCCCGTCACCCCTTTGAATTTCCTTGGCCTTTTCCTTTCCTTTAGATTTTCTCTGGTTGGGCTTTTATTTCAGCCATTTTTCTCGCAAGCAAAAAGTCCACAAGAATTGTCTCGCTCGTTCCTTTCCTTCGGAGTTTTTCTCTCAGGATTTTTCCCGCGGCCTCTCCTAAATTTCTTTAGACTTTTTGTCCGAAGGAATTCCTTCTGACAAAAGTCTGAAAGAAATCGCTTTATGCCTTTATGCCTTTGTCTTTTTATTTTTATAGGATTTCTTCCGAAGGATTTCTTCAAACAAAATGTCTGAAGGAATTCCTTCGGACATTTTGTCCGAAGAAATTCTCTTATTTGCCTTAAACAAATTTCTGAAGGAAACTTACCTTTTCGACTTTCTCTGTGGCCTATTTGCAAATGTTCCCTACCCTCCACAAGGGCACTTGAAATGGTCCATTTTGCGCCTAAGTTTTGGGAACTCGTCTTTGCCTACAGAGTCCGTAGAAAACTTCCCTGTAGAGTTCGTAGAAACACTTGCAAAGTTCATAGAAACGTGCCTGCAGAGTCTGTAGAAATGCCTGTAGAGTCCGTAAAAATCCCTGCACAGTCTGTAGAAATGCCTGCAGAGTCCGTAGAAACTTCTAAGATTTGTGCAAAATCAAAAATGTACTAGATCAGAACAATAGGGGAAAAAGGGGGGACCGATTTTGTCCTATAGGACCAAAATGGTCAACAAATTGGCGACTCCCAGGGGAAGCATGCCTACTATGCTCATAAACTAGTTGCCTTAAAATCCATTAGGCACGGAGTCCGAACGCAACTTAAAAAAGTTAGCAACAACCCCAATAGATCCAAGAATCAATCATGAAGCTTTTACCCCACACACAAAGGAAAACACACACAAGGCTAAAAACACTACTTGTGCAAACTGCACTTAGAGAAAACAGGAAAAGAAAATTGAAATCAAACTACTATATACAGCTAACCAGGTATATTTGCCTCCCTCCTAGATCAAAGGGAAAATTTCTTAAGTCCCCTTCCTGACAAAGAAACTTATGGTACCAGATAAGTGGTTGAATGGAATGGAGACTTGGTGACCTGCTCCTCTTGCCTGCCACCTGGATTGGCTTGCATCCGAGTGGATCAGAATCAAACATGCTCCCAACATATATGTACTTTTCTTGTCTTTAGAATCTTGTTGAATGTTTTTCCTTCATGCTGGTGCGTTTCACCTAGAAATCAATGGTTGTTGGCTCATCACCATAAGCCCTTTGATACGCATAGTCCCTTTGCAGTGCATCATGGTTTGACCCGTTCCCTTCTATTTCATTGAAGACCTTGTCAAACTCATCCTCTGCTCCCTCATGGCCTTCTTGAAGAAGGGTGACTATTGTGATGTCTGAAATGGAATCACAAACTAATTGCTCATCCCACAGAACATCACCTTCTTGTTCAAGGCTCTCTTCTTCAAGGCTTTCCTCAAGATGGACCAGCCTCTCCTTTTCCTGCTCAAAGATCAGAGTCTCTAGTTATTCAAAGACATCCATATGATCCTCCAATTGTGGCTCCATGGCATGGTTGTCCTCCTCATTGAAGAAATAAGGAAGTTCATCAAACAAAGGAGGAGAGAGCTCACCATGCTTCCGTTCCTCTTCGTATTGCTGGAACATTCGCATGTATGCATGACCTGCGTCTTCTCCATTGCTAATGATGTCTTCAAAAGGAGCCTCCATGATGATTTCATCTTCTTTGACATCCATGATAGCCTCTTGGATAACTACAAATTGGATCTTCTGCTCCTCACTCATCTCCTGCAGAAGAGGTTCCTCCTTGAAAAGGGGTGAAGTGGAAAAACCATGTGGAAAAGGAGGCAGTCCTTGAGCTAGAATCGAATGATTATCCACTTTCCATTTTGCCAGCACTTCATCTATATCAGGTGTGGCCTGATAGCTCTCTTGGGGGTGTGTAGATGGGGTGTGTTCAGACATGTCCATCACACGTTGGCTGAGGAATCTCGCTCTGGACTCCAACTCTGTAATTCTCCTGGCTATGTCTTCTTAGAAGAGCCTTTCTTGGAGGTCACAATCATCATCATGAGTAGGAGCAGTGTCGACTTCTTCAAGGTTTAGGAGAAAAACCTGCCTTCTCCTCTTTCTTGCTCCATGATTCCATTGTTTGCTTCCAGCTCATGACCTTGGGATTGGAACTTTTCCCTTGGGAAGAAGCAACAACTTTGTCTTCTTCAAGGTCGCGAGCTGGTTCATGATTTTTCTTCTTCAAACTTGGAATTTGGAGATCATGTTGAAAGACTTGAGGAGGTTGGGGAAGATTTGGGAGGGTCTACTCATGTACAAGAAGAGCTGCCTGAAGAGAGGTGTGCTGGAAGGCTAGGCGCATGAGATTAAGAGCCGGATTGATTGATGCATCAGATGAGCTAGAATGAGCAAGTGTCATCTGATAGAAAGGATTTGGTGCACAAGAGGGGGCTTTCTTTAGAATAAGAGGGGGTACACAAGGTTGACTACCTTGAATGAATGGACTCTTCCATTTTGCTACCTCCTCCTCCATGGATTGTAAAGCCTGAGCTTGCCTAAACAAACACTCCTCTTTATACATCAGCTCCTATTGATATCTATATTGCTCATCCAGTCTGTCAATCTCCATTACCTGCTTCTCAATCTCTAGTGCTACTTCCCTTATGGTTGTAAGGCAACTAGGAGAGCTACTTGAGGGGATTGAATGAACATTATGAGCTTGATCGAAGTCATATGAAGGAACACAAAGTCCATGATTCTTACCAATGGGATTGTACATACAAAAATAAGATTTCTTGATGACACCAGAACTGCTTAACCAACTGATTCAACTCGGAGTCACCATTGGTGTTGATGAAAAACCTCTAAAGGTTGGTTGGTTGAAGAACACACCAAAATTATTCAACTCTTTGGACAAAACTTGTCCTAGTTGGTCCCACTGGGCGTGCCAAAAACTGTTAACATAGTGGATTGCACCCTTGACAGGAGGCTGAGCTCCTGCCTTCCACACACAACAATGGAAACTCCCCTCTTACCTGTGGGCCTAGCAAAACTAGGGGGAGAGTCTCTAGACAAGGGTTAGCTCCCTTTGATGTATCTTTTATATCCTAGATTCCCTACTGCTAATAAATAAATGGAAAAAGGGGGGTTGAAAAGGGAGAAGCATGCTGAAAATAAAAGAGGTGATACACCAAAATAGGTTGATCCACTCAGCCTGAACATACACTTTTCACCAAGAAGCGCCCATACACTTCATCTAATGTGGGAAACTCTTCTATTTTAGTGAGTCAGGAGTCCATAGAGATACAAGGAGGAAGAACTATCAAAGGTGTTCTAAGACACACTTTGGCAGCCTATTCACATGCATCTATATTCCTATTGTAGACACTTCTGGCAGACCTGCAGAAGAAGAAACTTCACAATGCACTAGACATGATGGAATCATTATGTGAAAGCATAAAAGAAGATCACTTAACACAAAAATAAAACATAGACATATGTGTGAGTGCAAGTTCAAATAGAGGTAAAAATTGCTAAGTCTTGATTCAATAAAAATTCGACAGAGTTTTGCCTTACAAACCCAGAGATTTTTGGGCATAGCTTTGCCTTACAGGCTAAGAAGATATCCTTTCTCAAAATGAGAAGTTTACAATATATAGAAAGAAGAGGAAAAGACTTTGGCACCTTCCTACAAGTGGCCCATGTGCGTCCCCAACATTGGGAAGAGGAAGCCGCTTGATAGATAATGTTGTGTCGTCTCCTGCTTTGACTTTGGCGTTCAAACATCAATGTGAAAGCATGGGCCATGCCTCTTTTCTACAAACAGACTGCTTCCTTTCAGATATTCACATAGTTTATCTGCTCATAAATGCAAAGTGGAGAAAACAGGATGTGTCACTTATTATTTGCGTCATTTGATGACCACTTGGCAAGCACTATTCTAATTACAGGAGTAAATCCTTGAGTCGACACCTCTCTTTGCCACCTGGATTGTTTGTCTATTTCGACACTTTGTCTCTTCCTAGTTTTGTCTTCTCTATCTCTTTTGACCCTCGGGGCTATCTTTTTGGTAGGTCGTTGAGTTCACTCGCGGCCTATCCTTAAGCCTTTTCAAAATCAATTACTATTTCACCGCCTTAAATTTGACGTTTGTGCACCCGTCACTGCTTTTAAACTTCCAATGACTAGTTCGTCGTGCTTGATTTTGACATCTTCAAGCCCATCACCCCTTTGAATTCCCTCAGCCTTTTCCTTTCCTTCGGCTTTTCTCTAGTCGGGCTTTTGTTTCGGCCATTTTTCCCGTAGACAAAAAGTCTGCAAGAATTGTCTCGCTCGTTCCTTTCCTTTAGAGTTTTTCTCTCGGGCTTTTTCCTGCAGCCTCTCCCGAATTTCTTTGGACTTTTTGTCTAAAGGAATTCCTTCGGACAAAAGTCTGAAAGAAATCACTTTATGCCTTTGTCTTTTTATTTTTGTGGGATTTCTTCCGAAGGATTTCTTCAGACAAAATGTTCGAAGGAATTCCTTCGAACATTTTGTCTGAAGAAATTATCTTCTTTGCCTTAAACAGATTTCTAAAGGAAACTTACCTTTTCGGCTTTCTCTTTGGCCTCTTTGCAAATGTTCCCTGCCCTCCATAAGGGCTCTTGAAATGGTCCATTTTTTGCCCAAGTGTTGGGAACTCATCTTTGCCTGTAAAGTCCGTAGAAAACTTCCCTGCAGAGTTCGTAGAAACACCTGCAGAGTCCGTAGAAATCCCTGCAGAGTCCATAGAAACTTCCAAGACTTGTGTAAAATAAAAAATTTACTGGCTCAGGACAGCAAGGGAAAAAGGGGGGACCGATTTTGGCCTGCAGGACCAAAATGGTCAACATGTTTCACCAAGATGTACTACAAATTGGATAAATAGAGCATAGAGAATTATAGTGCATGCATGTGTAGCAAAGTGGAGTTATGCACAAAATAGAGGATAATAATCGTGTTGAAAAAACCAGTGAGGACAAGTATTGTGTTGATCAATCATGAAAAAGAATTAGAGTGTGGTGAAGCTCTCATGGTGAAGACAACATTGTTGAAGCCCAATAAGAGATAAAATGCACCAACACAAACAAAAAATATATTTAAGACCATTTACAAATATGGAGGAAAGTTTTACAAGGTAATAATTGATAGTGTTAGTACTAATAATTTTGTTTATAATGAGATGGCAAAGAGTATTGGTTTGAAAAAGATTAAAGATCATAATGCATATGAGGTGTCATAGTTGTTTAAAGGACATCGAGTCTGATGAATGAACAATGTTTGGTCAATTTCTAGATAAGAACATACAAGGATGAAGTCATGTGCTACATCATGTCAATGGATGTTTACCATGTACTTTTGGGTAGGTGTTTTAACCTTTTAAGGTTTAGCTATGTAAATCCTAAGTTATATTAAAGGGTTGAATAGTATAAATCAATGAAATAATATGCAATAAATAACCACTGATTTGTCACATGTTTTGACTTATTTTGACTTCCTAAAAATAGTAATAAATATGTGCAAATAGAGATTTATTTGGAAACTAATTATCATGAAAGATCTGAGTTCTAAAAACTAGGTTACAAATAGGTCTGAGTGTCGTCAACAGGGTCCCTAGGTCAGATTCTTCACTGGACATTAGCACCCCACTTGGACAATAGCACCATGTGGCTCTAGTGTCTTGAAAATGGTGCTAGTGTCCTCTTTACAGGACTATTCCTAATTTCTAGGAGCACTTATGGCTCTATTTCTAGATTTTGTTCTTGCATGCACAAAATCAAGAACTATGTATTGTGCATGTAATAACTGATTTATGTTGCAAACCCTAATCCTCCTTGCAAGTATGGCATGAGTTGAAAATGTGCGTCCATTAGTAAGATAGGTTGGACATACTCAACACCTTGTTATGAAGAGAGTTGCCTACATACCAATACTATGAGGAGGGATCAAGCCTAATGTAGTTCTCCCACCTAGTGTTTGTTGCAAGTGCAAGTGAATACTAGAATGATAGTGGTCTCGAATGCCTTGAGTATGCTTGAGATCATAAATCTTTGAAATATCAGCTTAGGGTAGCTATAAATGATAGGATGTAGAATTAGGATATAACAAGGATTAATAACCTTGATTTTGTTGAACTTATTTCTTATTTAAATAGGGTTTTTGCGTCTATTTTCCATCTTGTGGATAGAGGTCTAATAGTCTTATATTTATATTGATATGTAGCTTGTGTGGATAATAAAATGTGCTTAGGTCAACCTTAAGAGGGCCATACTTTTAAAAATATATCCGTTCGGGAGAGTTAGAATAAGGTACACTACCATCATGTGGCTCTAGTGTCCTTAATGTGGTGCTAGTGTCCAACTAGCAAGTTGTTGGGCACAATGACTTAGGATATGGGAATGTAGTTATAGGATTGTGTTCGAGCTAACAAAAGACATTTGTGGTCTTCATAATGGCTAGAAAAGTGTGATAAAGGTTCTAAGATAAGTCTATGGCTAATTTAGGAGTGGGTTGTCTCAAGGAACACTCTTAACATCCAAATACCACTTTTAGGTGATTACATTTGCCCCCCCTTTATCCTAGAAATGCAGTGAAGTGAAATGACTAGTATAAAGGAAAAAGAAGCATACCTAGACTTACCTAGGAAGTGAAGCCCGTGTATCCAAGTTTGAGTATGTGAAACTGGGTCTATGTATGTGAAACATGATCCAAAGCAATACCTGCAATGAAACATGTAAAAACCAGTCCTTACTTAAAAGATTATCAAAAGCAAAAGACTATGTTGAATAAAGTAATTGAGTAAAATTGAGTAAAGAGATAGGAAAGAGGAAAGGAATGAATACAGCTCATCGGGTACGTGAACCAATGCATAAACTTGGTGATAACCTATCTTTATGAGTGTACATAGTGATTAAGTCATTGAATAGCTTAGACTGAGCTAGTAACTTGCTCAATCCTCACATGTGGGTGGCTCAAGAACTCAATGCAATTTTAACTCCATCATTGCCTACCCTTGTTTGGTGGATCATGATTTCTGAATAGCTTGGATAATACTGTAAGTGTGTCTAACCCTCTCATGTGGGTGGCTTAAGAACTCAAGTAGGCCATGAATCCATCATTACACACCCATGTGTAGTGGATGCATATAAAATTTAACTTTGCAAAGTGTTGAAAATGCCTAACTATTTATATCCAATTATGTATGTTGACTTCGTGACCACTCAGGTACATTAGGCAGCTCTAGGCCACTCAGGAATGTTAACCACTACATATGAAGTAAGGCATGAAACTGGTGATAACTTGGAATATGATGTCAAGTGTATATAGCATAGAGAATGACATGGAGTTTGACATTCCATATGATTGACCTATGTGTAACTGAGCATATGGAAACTATGTGTTGCACACATGCCCCCAATCTAATATCCGAGTGTATTGATTCTGGACTGACTTGTAATAGTTGCATCTGAGTATCTAAAATAAACATGGGAATGATCATGCCATGCATGATGCCCCCAATCTAAGTAACTTATATGAATATGAGCTGAGCTAGTGTGAATCTGAGTGAAATCTAAACATATCTATCACATTTGTAGTTTTATCTGTGTAAATTTGTATTGTATGTAGTGTATTATTCTAGTAATCTAGACTACCTTAAAGTTGGGGCTACTAAACAGTAGCGCCATTTAGTGGATAATATCACCCTATGGCTCTAGTGTCCCAATATGGGTGCTAATGTCTATCTAGTCTAAAATCTAAGGAACTAAACTGCTCTTTGAGTTTTTATTTTTTATTGTGTTTGGTTTTTAAAACTAAATATGTGTGCTAAAAATGATATGTGAATAGCAATGTAGGAGTCTAATCTCTATGACAAACCCTTGTGAATGACCCCTCTTTTGAGGGTAGTTGTGAAACTTGTGTGAAAACTATCCTTAAAATATAATAGCTCTACAAATTGTGGTAGTCGAAGCATATATGATAATTGTGTGATATTCCAATATAATGTGTAAACATAACATCAGAATGTAAAAGAATCTTAGCATAAGTATGTAGTATGAGATGTATGTTGTATCTAACATTGCAAAAGGGTGTTAAGATAGATGTGATCAATTTGTATAACAACAAATTTGAGTAGCTACCTAGGAAGATGGGGCATGATGTCCATCACATCACCCAAGTAAGAAGGGTAGATGCATGAGGTCCCTCATGGCATAAAAAATTGGTGTGTGTAACAAGCAAAGACAAGTGTCATTGTGGTAAAGCATACAAGAAAGCATACAAACAAAATAAATGAGGCATGCAAAAGTAGGCCAAGGGGCCACAATAGAAGGGACATGGGCACATGTCACTAAATCTGAGCATAGAAGACATAAAAGGACATATTCAAATATCCACAGACACAAGCAACAAGCAATTTGGCTTAGATCCACATAGAAGGACATATTCAAATGTATGCATATACAATCAGGAAATCACACAAAAGAGACATGGGCACATGTTCAAGGCATACATGAATGGAAGTGGTGTAGATCCAAAGAGCAATGGCATATTCAAATGCCCTGAAATAGAAGAAGCATAAAAAACACAATCAAGTCTAAATTAGGAAATCTAGAAATGAAAGCATGTATAAATATGTAGTACAAATATGTGTAATATTAGGATGTATATATGTTGAGTTTAAACTAGTGATAGTCAGCAAGAGATTTGAGTATAAGTAGTAATGATCAATATCAAGGTATATCGATGCGTAAACTAAAATGTATAGAATGTAAGGATAGAACTTGGTAGTAGAAACTATGTATGAGATGCCCTCAAGTGGGCGGATGTATCAAATGACTAAACCTAAATCAATGTACATTCCCCCAGTGGGTAGATGATATCAAGTCTGGATCAGTGTAGTGGATCAAATTCTAGTATGTAATCTACAAGCACTCGACAAAAACAAGTGAAACATATATGTATGATAAAACTAACTATACTAAGATAGCTAGCATATCTAGTGTTTGGCAAATATAAGAAATGTAAACATAACTATGCATACAATCTGTAAATTTTGTGTTTTCTAAGTAATATTTAAATGTTTTTGTGTTTTGACATGTTATATTGTTTTTATATTTTTTTAATCAAAAAGCTATGTACAAGTAACATTAAAATGAACTATGTCCAAAGAACAAGAAAGAAGGAAAGTATGTAAAAGAAAAGAGAAACCATACTAACCGATGAGTCTCATGGGAGATTCACTATCACTGTGGCCTATGCCAAAAATAAGAATGGTAATCTCTCGTGCAGTGTGAATGTCATGCTCTAGTTGAATGTTATTTTAGTAGGAATCTGAGTATTATTCATCATCAGAATTATAATATTGTTCAACATCGAAATCACAATAATCTAGAATTTTAGAGGGAATTGCCTCATATTATGGAGTTGACCTTTCTGAATTGTACTTCAAAATATTTATCATGATTTTTCCCTTTGAAATAGTGCTTATTATAGACATATGGTGTTGTGGAGGCTCTTTTGCTAGAAAGCCTTATTTGAGAATGCTTGTTGGCATAGCATGATTTTGACTTTGCAACATAAGTTCTTACTCTTTCTGTAACATGTCCTATGTATCTGGATGTTTTTTGCCTTGATAAACTACATTTGTAAATGATTTACCTTAGGATGTTCAATAAATCCCAAACCTTGTTGACCAACATTATCAATTACTAGAATAGGATTATTGATGCCTTGGGCCTGCTTGCCCAAACCTTGACCATTTTAATCAAATTGTTGTAGATATTTTTGACCAAACCCATCCTGTTATGAAAGCTGAGCCTCATTTTGGAGAGGTAAGTTTGCTTTCTTTACTACATGTGCTTGTTAAACTGTTTCTTGTTTTAGTTGTACTTTGTGAACCTTATGTTATTCTGAGTTATGCTTTAGTTACCTTTTTTGTATTGTTTCTATATTTGATCCTTTTTGAATTTGTAGATGTTCAATTGTATGTTTTTTGGATGAAGTTTAACTATATGAGTCATCAGTATCCATTATCCGTTGTATTTTCATTTTCAATGATATAATGAATTGGTGCAGTGCCCATGCATTTTATGATATTCACAATAATATCTAGATCTCCTTACTGGAAATAGAGGGGGTAGGTTGATCAACTTAGCTTTAATCATTTCCTTTAGTATCTCACTTGAACACTTATTTGACCTTTGAATGCTTTTTTAATCACTAGTTGTAGATGTACTTTTTTGTGATTTATGATTTGGATATGGAACATTGTTTGCCATAAATTGACTAGGTGAATATGCATATACATGATTTACACTATTGTGCCCTAGAGGCCATTGTCTTGTAAATTGATTTTCTAATGTTGTAATCTTTTCATGTAATATATTATTCTAATTTTGTAAACCTGAAATTATCTTGCTCACACTGATAATTTGATCACATAGAGTCTCACAATTGCAAACCCTAGTTGATTTTGATTGAACATGCAGGCACACACCATATAGGGAAGAGGTGTGAATAGGTTGAGTATGGGGAATAGTAACATTGGTATAAGTTGTTTCATCTTGTAGAGGAATGATAACATGGACCTAGTTAGAGGGGAAATAGGTATCACTCTCATGGAGATGAGGAGGAGAAGGAGATTCTTTCATGTGCATAAGTTATGACATTGAAACCTAAAACATAGTTTTTAGCTTATATGCTAAATCCTCTATGTGTGTATGGGTTTACTTGTTAATGGAATTCCATCTAGGAGAAAGATAACATGCTATGAGATATGACATATATTGCAATTGATATAAAGCATCATTTATGCATGTGTTTATGTCTTTTCTGAGTTCATTATGAATTAAAGGGAATAAACATGCAAATGAAAGCACTAAAGTTTGCAACATAAGGTGATTAATTTCTTTTGTCATTCTGATCATTATTATAAGAAATACAAATCATAAGATATATGGATCTAAAATCTGAGGTCTGTAAATGTAAACATTGGGGTTATCTAGGGCTAGGGTTTTGAATTAAGGTTGCTTTGTAAAAAATTAATTTATAATAAATAAATGAAACCCTAATCTGGGATTGATTAAATGAGCTAGGTTATGCCAAAAATTTATAAAAACATAAGTTTGTAACCCTAATTTAGTGCACAAAAATTGGAATAAGGTATACCTTATGTAAAATTAGGGTTTTATGTAATATTTGAAGTGAGTCGGGTTCACCAAATGTTTTAACCTTTCAAGGTTTAGGTATGTAAATATTATGTTAGATTAAAAGGCTGAGTAGTATAAATCAATGAAATAATATGCAATAAATAACCATTGATTTATTACAAATTTTGTTTTATTTTGAATTTTTAAAAATAGTAATAAATATGTGAAAATAGAGACTTATCTAGAAAACAACTGTCATGAAAGATTTGGGTTTTGAGAATTGGATTATAGACAGGTATGAGTGTCGTTAATAAGGTCCTTGGGTCAGATTCTTCATTGGACAGTAACACCCCACCTAGATAGTAATGCCATATGGCTCTAGTATCTTAAAAATGGTGCTAGTGTCCTCTTTGTAGGACTATTCCTAATTCTTGGGAGTACCTGTGCCTATGTTTTTAGGTTCTGTTCTTGCACGGATGAAATTTAGAACTCTGTATTGTGCCTGTAATAGCTAATTTATGTTACAAACCATAATCCTCCTTATAAGTATGGTATGAGCTGAAAACATGTGATGATTAGTAGGATAGGCTAGACATCCTCAAAACCCCACTATGAAGAGAGTTTCCTACATACCAATACTTCGAGGAGGGATCAAGACCAATGTAGTTCTCCCACCTAGTGCTTGGTGTAAGTGCAAGTGAATGTTATAATGATAGTGGTCTTAAATGCCTTGAGTATGCTTGAGATTGTAAATCTTTAAAATTTGGGCTTAGGGAAGTTGTACATGGTAGTATACAGAATTAGGGTAGAATAGGGATTAATAAACTTGATTTTGCTCAACTTGTTTCTTATTTGAATAGGCTTTTTCATATATTTTTTATCTCCTAGATAGAGGTATAATAGTCTTGTATTTATAGTGATTTGTAGCTTGTGTAGATAATAAAATGTGCTTAAGCTGACCTTAGGAGGGGCATACACGTGAAAATATATCCATTCATGAGATTTAATGTAAGGGACACTAACACCAGGTTGGGGACACTAGCACCATGTGGCTCTAGTGTCCTTAATGTGGTGCTAGTGTCCAACTAACAGGAAACTAGGCACAATGGGTTAGGATCTGAGAATGTAGTTTTGGGACTATGTTTGAGCTGACATAAGGTGTTTGTGGTTTGCACAATGCCTTGAAAAGTGTGATAAAGGTTATAATATAGGTCTAGGGCTAAGCTAGGAGTAGGTTGTCTCAAGCAACACTCTTAACATCCAAATTCCTCCTTGGCAGTTTGATAGGAAAGCTCTACACGATGAAAGATAATATATTTATACCTTGTGGAAGGATGGTAAGAAGTACACTATGAATACTTTTAAAGATGAGTGTAGAGGTGGAGAATAGTTTAAATGTATTATTAGTGTCAGGAAAGTGATTCCTGAAGGAAGCAAAGGAGTGTGCATGTTTTGTGTTCATGCTTAAGCATGTGTAAATTATAAGCACAAAGTTTATAGAGGATAATATGTCATGCAGAGTGAAAGATATATTGGATGAATATGATAATATCATGTCTAAGGATATTCTTAATGGACTACCACCCATGTCCAACATAAGTCATAGAATGGATTTGATCTAGGATCTAGTTTGCCTAATAAAGTGACATACAAACTAACACTGCAAGAGACTGAATAGGTGAATAATTAAGTTGAATAATAGAAAGGTGCTTATAAGAGATAGCCTTAGCCCATGCATATTAACTATAGTGCTAGCTCCAAATAAAGGAGGAGAATGGAGAATGTGCATTGATTTTAGAGACATCAATAAGATCACTAAATACAAATTTTCATTCCCTCACATGGGTGACATAATGGATTACTTGAGTGGAGCATAATAGTTCACTAAGATAGACCTAAAAAATGGATATTAGCGTATCATAATAAAATAAGGTGATGAATATAAGACTGATTTCAAGATGAAGGATGGTTTGCAAGAGTGATTGGTTGTGCCATTTTGTCTAACTAATGCACTAGTAAATTTCATGTGATTGATGAATGAAGTGCTAAAGCATTTTTGGGTAAGGTTGTCATTATATATTTAGATGATAGTTTGTTTTTTATCAAGTCAAAATAAGAACACTTTGTGCACTTATGACAAGTATTACAATGTTTGCACAAGGAGTTGCTCATAAATCTGAAGAAATGCAACTTCATTGTCAGGATCCTACTCCTTAAGAGCACACTTGATTACCTTTGTATAAGCAACTAAACACATAATTTAACCAGAAGTAATATGTAACTAGAATTCAGAAATAACACAGGATATGAGAGACAAAACAATCTTGTATTAACACTCTTCCAGAAGGAAATACAATGAAGAAATCACACTCTTCCCACACCTCTTGGGTGTATATTAATTCTCCCTCAAGAGTTCTCTCTCTCACACAATTACAACCACAATCAACTCAATAACCGAGTTGTTGTTTCCACTAGTAAGTGACAATCAACTCAACCATTGTTGCCTACTTCCAGTCCACCAAGTACTCAAAGTACTCCAAGTAGATCTCCTTGATCTTGCTCCTTGTTGTGTTGCAGATCTCCTTGATCTTGCTACCTCGCAGATCTCCTTTGACCTTACACACACACACTTACAGATCAACTGACCTTACTTACCATGTAGATCTCCTCTGATCTTGCTACTTACAGATCAACTGATCTTACACACCTGGAAGAACCCTTGTCCTTGCCTTTGCAAGTCCTTCTGATCCTTCACACTTTACAATACAGCCCCATGGGTCTCTTAAATAGATCCCATACAAACAATAATTAGACTTCCTAATTACAATAATTAGAAACGCAGACTCAAGACTAAAATTAGTCTTTTACATGCAAATTGACTGTCCGTCTAAAATTAGACCAGTTATGGAAGCACATGTAAATGCACGTACACAAAGGTTGCTGACGTTGATTCCTGTCTGACCGATGTTGATCGAACCCTAACCGATGTCGGTTGCTCTGCACAGTGGATATGACTGACGTCGGTTTCTCTGCAACTCAGCAACCTCCTCCATTTGCATCAGTGAAGCTTTTAGCTCCACAACCCAACAATCTCCCACTTGGAGATAAACAGCTGCACCTGTACCTGTACATCCTCTAATTTTGTTTCCTAGCTTGTATCCCTCTTTAAATTCAATCTTGAAGACCAACAAAAGTTGAATGAAGATTCAACTTCTCCTTTGTTCCCGACTTTGTTAACATACCTGCAGGGTTTCTATCCATATGGATCCATTCCAACTTTAACTAACCATCCTCCAATACCTGTATGATGAAGTGGTACTTAAGCTGTATATATCTAGTTCTTGAATGAAAGGCTGAATCCTTTGCAAAATGAATTGCTCTTTGACTATCACTATACAATCTGCAACTCTCTTGCTCCTTTCCCAACTCTTCCATAAACCAAGTCATCCATATCATTTCCTTGCTAGCCTCTGTGACTGCAACAACCTTCTGCATCTCTGAAATCCAGCTAACCATCGTTCCACCAACAGTGAACACATATCCTGTGGTGCTTCTCCTGTCATCCAAGTAACTTGCCATATCCGAATCTACATACCCATGTAGAGAAGTGCTTGGCCCTGCATAGCATGAATACCTGCTGCTGGTCCCTCTCATATACCTGAGAATCCACTGAATTGCTTTCCAATGCTCCTTTCTTGGATTGGCCATAAACTTGCTGACAACTCCCACTGTCTGGGCAATATCAGGTCTAGTACATACCATTGCATACATTAATCTCCCAACTGCTGAAGCATATGGAACTTTGCTCATGTACTCAACCTCATCATGTGATTTAGGACATTGTTTTATGAACTATCCAACCATAGGTGTGCTAACCGGTTCTGCATCCTGCATATTGAACCTCTCCACTACCTTATTCACATAATCTTCTGGAGATAAAATCAACCTGTGACTTTCCCTGTCTCTAGAAATACTCATGCCAAGGATTTTCTTTGCTGCTCCCAAATCCTTCATGGCAAACCTCTGAACTAATTTTACCTTTAGCTTAGCAATCTTCTGCATGTTTGACCCTGCAACAAGCATATACACTACATACAGTAACAGGATAATGTAGCTAATATTATACAACTTGGTAAAATAAACACAATGGTCACATTGACATTGACTGAAGCCATGCTTTGTCATACACCTATCAAACCTATACCACTGTCCTGGAGCTTGCTCAAGACCATATAACCTGGCCTTCTGTCTCACCTATCCATTCTCTCCTTTCTTTAACCTGGGAATCCATTCGTCTTTTAGTGCTTTCATCCTGGCTGGCAACTCTACCAAATATCCCATTTGGTTCTCTTCTAAAGAATTCATGCCATGCTCCCACTATTTCCTGGATTCTACCTGCTTTGCCTCTTCAAAACTTCCTAGTTCTTGACCATCAGTGAGCAACAAGTAGTGTAAAGAAGGGGAATAATGAATTTGAGGATTACTTACCCTTTTAGTCCTCCTCATGGGTGTTTGAGACTCCTTGATAGCTTTGATGTCTGCCCAAATTTCATTCTAATAGTGATCGTTCCTGGTCATCTCTCGATCTATACCTGATTGACGTTGATTCCACTTGACCGACATCGGTTACTGTCTAACCGACATCGGTTCCTTCCTACCCGCCAACGTCGATTCTCTGATCGACGTCGATCTTTACATGACCATCGACGTCGGTTACCTGATCGACGTCGATCTCTGTGTTTTCCTGTGAGTGATGATTTTTACCCGCGAGTTCACTTTGGATCATAACCTTGTCCAAATCAACCTTGCCCTGCTCAAAATTATTCAGCCCCTTGAGCTGATCTCTGTCCATCATCTTCTCCTTGAAAACCAAGGCTTTCTAGTTTTTAAGTTTATCAAAGACATCAGATTTCCTCTTAAGAACATGTATTTTCTTCTCACTCATGTGACCAAGCCTACAGAGTCACATCTTTGCATCTACATCTGAAGTAGATAAAACAGAAGGAGAATCAGTAATACAAGTAGATAGATAAAGAGTACCTACTTTCTTACCACATGCTAATTCAAGTGCACCCTTGGAAACTTTCTAAGATTTTGCTGTGAGAGTAACTGTGCAACCCTCATCACCCAAATTTCTTGTAGAAATTAGACTTCTCTTCAGGACTGGGACATGCATGACATCCTTCAACACCCATGTGTTGCCCATCTACAATTTCAGTCGCACTTCCCCTTTGCCAACAATTTGACAAGGCTCACCAACCCCTAATTAAATCTTTCCAAAGTCTCCATGGACATACTCATGGAAAAATACTAAATTTGGGGTTGCATGGAAAGAGGCACCAGAATCTAAAACCCAAGATTCTACTTTATCCAAGGAACATATAAGAGCATCCCATGCAACAATACCTGCATTATTTGCTTCTTTATTTCCTTCATGTTGATCTCCTACCAACCAACAATCTTTCTTTACATGCCCTTTTTTTCCACAATACCATAATTGATAATTCTTGCCATTGAATTTCTCCATTCTTAGTATACTTTTTTCTGCCATAGCTTTACTCCCACTCAAACAAAACCCCTGTGAGTGACCTGTAATCAATAAACACTTAACACACTCTGAAACCAAGGTGTTAGTGAACCAAGCTCTGAACTGAGCTTTGATGAACCTGTAGCTATGATACCACTTGTCAAGATCCTGCTCCTTAAGAGCACACTTGATTACCTTTGTATAAGCAACTAAACATGAAATTTAACAATAAGTAATATGTAACTAGAATTCATAAATAGCACAGAATATGAGAGACAATACAATCTTGTATTAACACTCTTCCAAAAGGAAATACAATGAAGAAATCACACTCTTCCCACATCTCTTTGGCGTACAGTAATTCTCCCTCAAGAGTTCTCTCTCTCACACAATTACAACCACAATCAACTTAATAACCAAGTTGTTGTTTCCACCAGTAAGTGACAATCAACTCAACCGTTGTTGCCTACTTCCAGTCCACCAAGTACTCAAAGTAATCCAAGTAGATCTCCCTGATCTTGCTCCTTGTTGTGTTGTAGATCTCCTTGATCTTGTTACCCCACAGATCTCCTTTGACCTTGCACCCACACACCTGTAGATCAACTGACCTTACTTACCATGTAGATCTCCCCTGATCTTGCTACCTGCAGATCAACTGATCTTACACACCTGGAAGAACCCTTGTCCTTGCCTTTGCAAGTCCTTCTGATCCTTCACACTTTACAATACAACCCCATGGGTATCTTAAATAGATCCCATACAAATAATAATTAGACTTCTTAATTACAATAATTAGAAATGCAAACTCAAGACTAAAATTAGTCTTTTACATGCAAATTGACTGTATGTCTAAAATTAGACCAGTTTTTGAAGCGCATGCAAACGCACGCACACACAGGTTGCCAACGTCAGTTCCTGTCTGACTGATGTTGACCAACCCCTAACCGATGTCAGTTGCTCTGCACACTGGATATGACCGACGTCGGTTGGCCTGACTGACGTCGGTTGCTCTGCAACTCAGCAACCTCCTCCATTTACATCAGTGAAGCTTTTAGCTCCACAACCTAACAATCATGAAGACAAATTTAGTGTACTTAGGCTTTGTAATATCTCAATAAGGATTGAAGATGGATCCAAAGAAGGTAAGAGCTATCCTTGAGTGGCCATCACTAAAGAGTGATTTTGAAGTGTGAAATTTCCATAGATTAGCTAGATTCTATTGGAAGTTCATAAGAAACCTTCATTAGGATTTGTGTACCTATCGTAAATGCGATGAAAGGTGATAGGAGAGATTTATTTTGGACTATAAAAGATGAGTATGGTTTCTAAAAATTGAAGAGGAATGTAATGGAGAAACCTACATTGGCACTACCTTATTTCAAAAAGGTATTCCAGGTACATTGTGATGTGGTTGGCATAACCATTAGAGATGTGATGAGTCAAGTAGGTAAGCCTATCACTTGTTTTAGCCATAAACTAAATGATGCATAGTTAAAGTATTCATTATATGATAAATAATTATATGATATTATGTAAGCATTGAATAAGTTAATGCACTATATGTTGTCGAAATAAATTATGTTGTACATAAACCACCAAGTGTTACAATTCAATAACAACCAAGGTAAGATGAAAAAGATACATATAACATGGGTAGAATTATTACAAAGTTACTAATTTGTCTTGAAACACATAAGCAAAAAATCAAACCAAGTTGCAAATACACTGAGTAGGAGATGTGGTTTGTTGAGCAAGATGTGTGTTGAGGTCATGGGTTTTGATTCCATGAATGAGTCGTATGCAGAGGATGAAGACTTTAAGGAAGTAGTAAAGGAAAATGCAAAACCCATGCTTGTAGATAAAACACCCTAGTTGGATTATTTTTTGCAAGAGGGCTTGTTGTTCAAGGAAGCATAATTATGCATACCCAAGAGATCAATGCATGAGAATTTGATCTAAGATAAATGTAATGGAGGATTGGCTAGTCATTTTGGCATTGACAAATTAATGGAAAATATAAGTGAGGGATATTTTTGGCTGCACATATACATCTATGTGAATGTATGTAAATGGATGTAGGATTTGTGAGTTATAAAAAGTTAGAATTCATGATATACAATTGTATCAATCTTTGATACTACTTGAGAAACCATGGAAGCACCTAAGCATGGATTTTATTATGGAATTGCCTAGGATGGAAAAGGGCTAGATTATATCTTTGTTGTGGTAGATATATTTTCTAAAATGGCTCATTTTATGGCTTGTAAATATACTAACGATACTAGGCAAGTACCAAATTTGTTTTCCAGATAAATTTTTACATGGTTCGCCACGCAGTATTGTGTCTACCAAGGATACCAAGTTTGTGGGACACTTATGGCACAGATTGTGGAAGAAACTAAACACTTGTTATAGTTTAGCTCAACATATCATCCTCAAACAAATTGTCAAACATAGGTGATTAACAACAACCTTTGAAACTGTTTAAGATGTATGGTGCGAGAAAAGAGTAAAGTATGGGCTTAGTCTTGGTGCAAGCAAAATTCACATACAAACTGGAGTACTATAAAGACTCCATTCCAGATTGTTTATGGGTATAGTCTGAGAGGTGTCACAAAGTTGTATGACATCAAAGTGGAGAAAGGGAGGAGTGCAAAAGGCAAAGAATTTATAGAATCCATGCATGATGTGCATAAACAAGTGTGTACATAGTTGGAGAAGAGTAATGCATAGTACAAATAATGCACATAATGTAAAGGGGAGAACAAGAATTTTAGGTTGGTGACATGGTCTTCACACTCCTGCATAAGGAGAGGTTTATAAAAGGAACATATAACAAGTTGAAATGGATTAAAATTTGACAATGCAAAGTGTTGTGAAATTTTGCAACCAATGCATACAAGATAGAGTTATCAAAAGGGATAGATATATCACTTATCTTCAATGTCACAGACTTGTACCCTTACACTGAGGGATAACCTTATAAAGGGAATGATGATGAAAATTATGGAAAGGTGGATTGGAGACAACAACCACATTAGAAAGTGTGAGATGAGATTGAATAGGACATAAACACCAAAATCAAGAAGACACACATGAAGGAATATATGGTCAAGTGGAAGGGCCACAAAGTTGAAGATGTGATGTGGTTGAAAACCTCCTAGGATACACATAAGTAATGACTCATGTTTTATTTCACTTACTCAAGATGTATGATGCAAGAGAATCTAGGCACATGAGCAATCCACATCATCTAAAATACATAGAACAATAATAAATAGTTATATGTAACCTTTGGTGTGTGCAAATCCTAAACTAGTTGGTTTCAACACATCCTTTGTAGCATTTGTGAGAGGCTTCAGACTATTTTTGGATCTCAGTGAATCTTGACACACATCTAAAGTTATGTGAACTTATAGTTCAGAAACCAAGCTTTCCAAAAGGTATTATGTTCCAAAATCAAAGAAAACTTGTGAGTTGTCATAGTTCTGTGCAACTCTTTTTCATAGTATGTATGAATTGCACTTTGTCTATGCACAACCATGTTGGTCAAGGGAATGAATTCTTATATAATTACACAATTTGGATAATAAATTGTAAGTTTGTACATGAGGATTAACACTGAGTTTGCACTAAACCATTTGGTATTTGTAAACATTTACAAAAAAGATGTCTCCCACGTGTTGGATCATATCGACATTGAATCAAATGCTGTGGTTATGTCAAAATTTGACCATAATGGTCAAAAGGTAAGGAGTCACAGTCAGATGAATAGATGCCAAGGAAGCAAAATCTTTTCAACTTATGAAGTGACTCCATATGCATTTAAATTGGGAGTTGGAGACTTTAGAGGGGTTTGACAACTGTACCACAAATTCAAAGAGTTGAGTCTAACAAGTAGACTACGGGCTTCTATGAACTATGAGAGAAGAAGGAACCATTATTCATTTAAGGAGAGCCTTGCGAATATACATGTCTAGTGTAGGATAATTTTGTTTGATATCATGTTTGGGATCAATGTAATCTCTAAATTTGAAGACTTTAATAAAGAGAAAGTGTTTTAAGTCTTCATTTGGATTTACCTCTATTATAGTTAAATTTATTAGCTATTATTTTGAGTTATGCATATTTTTTTCACACACCAATCTTGGGTGTTAGTGCACAAATATTGTGGGATGCCTTTTCTAAGGTCATCATTTATTGGATTCCCTAACTGTGACCACATCATTTGGTATCACAATGAGTTCAATATGCAAAGTGAATTATATTTTACACATTTGTAAGTGTCGGTAGAAAATGGTGGGAATCTTCCAACATAGAGGTTGTTATGTAGAAGGTGTTGTGAGTACAACTGTTGTGGTGATTCGTCAAGGAAAATAAACTGCACATAAAGGAGTTCCTCATAGAGAAGGAATAAATTGACCAATCGACCATCGAGAGTGGCATATTTGGAAAACTTGATGCGAGACCTCCAAACGAGATTGAAAGTCATGGAGATTGATAAAAAAGGGGAGAAAATTCAAATTTGAGTGACAATGACGCACCTTAAAATACACATGGATGAATTTAATCAATATCTAATAGAAGGTAGATTGTTAAGAACCATATACAACATAGGTGGAAAGGCTCGTATGGACATTCCAAACTACTCAGGGCATTTATGTCCATAAGATTTAATTGATTGGATTGTAGATTTAGATAAGTAATTTCAATATGATTCCATTGAAGACCCCAAAAAAGTGTGATTTGTGTGTACCAAGTTAAAAGGGGATGCATCATTGTGGAGGGATCACATCCAAATAGATAGACAAAGAAAGGGAAAGGATAAAATTAAAGCTTTGAATAGAATGGTTGCCAAGTTGAAAGAAAAGTTTTTTAGCTTTTAGACTATGAGACGAATCTTTTTAAAAAATTGTTGAATCTAAGACAAATGGATATGAGCATCAACAAGTACACATAATAGTTTTATAGATGGACCATTCACGTCGATCACATAGAATATGGCACAAATAAAGTCTCAAGGTATGTGAATGGACTTTGTGTTCCATTCAAGATGAATTTGGTATGATCGACCTAGAGTCAATACAAGAATGCCATCGATGCACATTATAGGTAGAGGAAAGGTTGTCTAAAAGTAAACAAAGTGTGCATGAGGAAATTGTCGACCATTTTGGTCTTGCAGGCCAAAAAATTGGTCTCCTTCTTTCCCTATTGTTCTGAGCCGTCAGTCTTGAATGAATCTACCTTAATGTAAATGCTTAATTTCCCCTTGCAATAAGCCCTATTCTTCTAAAGAGTTGAGAAATCTAAGACCTGTAGGTTTTTGATTTAATATGGAGCTTATTTCACTTTGAACAATTGCCTTGGACGAGCCTTTTGGCAAAGGACTGGGCCAGTTCAAAGAATGAAAGTCTTTTATGAAGCTCCAAAGGTCAAGTACCCTTGTAGAGGGCAGTTAGGTTGCAAACTAGACCATTCCAGCAGGCTACAGAGGGCAATTATGGACCAAAAGTGCCCTTGCGGAGGGTAGAGAACACCTTCAAAAAAATGACAAGGCAGAAGGCTGAAAGGTAAGTTTCCCTTCGGAGAAAATCCATGCAAAAGACAAAGGATTTCTTCAAACTTTTGTTTGAAGAGAATCCATGTAGAACCAAAGGATGAATTCCTTCGGACAAAGTGCTTGAAGGAATTCCTTCAGACATTTTGTCCGAAGAAATTCACAAAGAGACTAAGGTGAATTCCTTCGGACAAAAGCCTAAAGGAATTTACAAAGAAAAAGACCAAGACATGAATACCAAGACATGAAGGCAGGTTTTCCTTTGGGCAAAATGTCGGAAGGAATTCCTTCGAACATTTTATCTAAAGGAATTGAGAAGACAAGGGAGCCCGAAGGAGCCTGAAGGGCAAATGCCTTTGCGGGGGACTATCAACAACCAAAAAGGGACCTTTTCCATTTGTCTGAAGAGACACCTTCCCTTCAAAAAGGTTCATTTGCAAAGGACCAAAGGAATAACCAAAGGGATGATGGGCTTGAGCACGTCAATTTTAACATAGTGAACTAGCCGTTAGAGTTCAAACATTTGATGATGGGCGTGCGAATGTCAAATTTAAGGAAAAAAAATAGTTGTTGGTTTTTGAATAGTGACAAGCCCATATACATCAATTTTGATGGGATGCATTGGCTGAGAAATGATCCCAAAGAGCCAAGAAATGATAGAAGATAGCCCTAAGGGCCAAAGGGCTAGGAAAAGGACAAAAGCCAAGCGCATGAACAAATAGAATAGTCTAGGTGGCACAAAAAGCATCGACATAAGAAGTTATTGCAACGGATGAAATAGACTCCACCAAGTGGCCACCAAAGGGAGCATGGGGCATTCAATAGAGTGGCCTTTTTTCCTCATTTCACATTAATGAGCAGACAGTCACATAAACTTCATTGAGAAGTGGTTTGTCATTCAAAAGATAAAGCGACCCATGCCCTTGCAGTGATATTTAATATGGGTTAGGTACTAAAGTCAAGACTTTCAACATCCACAACACTGTTCCTTTAGCATTTTCCTCTTTCCAAATGTGTTCAACGTAGTATGGGCCACCTATTCTTGGAAAGTGCCAAAGTCTTCTTCTTGATGATATATAGTATAACCTCTCAAGAGAGGAAGATATCTCTCATTTTATAAGGCGAATCCCTACCAAAATTTTACCTTTGATCAATAAGAATGAATTTTAACTTTATCTGGTTGGTTATAATTTTGAGTGTATCTATGGATCAATTTTTTGCTCAGTCATTTTTAGCTTGATGCTTTCATAGATTGACACCAACATACCTAGTGTAGCCAAAACACCATTTTTGCAAGTTAACAGGGAGTGCTGCATCTGGGGGACAGAGACAAAAGAGTAGTTATCTGACAGTGTGTTTTTTACAGTGCCTATGGTAAGTTCATTTTTTGTGTGTTTTCATTAAGACCCCTATTAAAGCTCCCTATAGTCTGGTATTTCTGTCAAATAAAGTGTTTGTTCGCCCCCCTTATGGTCTAAAGTGATAAAATAGCTGAGTAGATGAAAATCATTTGGTGCATCACCATTTAGATAATTTCTATTTTGGTTATATCCTTCTCCCTTTTCACCCCCCATTGTTAGTAGTAGTAGTGAAAGACCTCAGAGATGCATCAAAGGGAGCTAGCCCTTATCTAGATATTCTTCCCTTAGTTTTGCCAAACCCATAGTAAGAGGGGAGTCTCCATTGTGCCACATGGAAGAGAGAAGCTCAACCTTCTTTCAAGGGTACAATCCACAGTATCAATAGTTTTTGGCACACCCAGTGGGACCAATTTTAATACTCATAAAAGTTGTAGGATTGGTGTTGGTCTTGTTACAGCAAGAATAGACCACTAATTCAGCATCTGGTGACTCCATTTTCAAGAACATCAGTCTCTGGTCAGATATTAGTCTGACATCTCATGCCTAAGGTCACCACAAGATCTTCTGCCAAGGGTGTCCCTTTCGAATTCATTGAGCTGCCATTAAACTCAGTAAGGTGACTAAGGTTTGCAATAACTCATCCCTATTTAACAATTAATTTTCTCAGACTTGCTATAAATATACTTATGTAAGAAGACCCTGACAGAACCTTGTTATCACCATGGCTTTACCTTTCGTAGCCTTTCATGGTCAGAGCTTGTTAAACCTTCTGCATTATGACCCAATCCCAGGTTCAACCCTTAAGAGTGTTCCTCCTTTTAATGGGGAGGGGCCTATTACCTCTATTGATCACATCATAAATATTGCCAACCTCTGCAATATTCACAATGTCACTGAAGAGAATATAGCCATTAGGTTGCTGGTGTTGTCTTTTAAGGGTAAGGTTCTAGAATGGTGTGGAACCTTGCCTATGAATTTAGTCGACACATGGAATGAATTAGGCACTCTCTTGACAAACAAATTCAGGGAGAAGAGTGACCACCTCTCACTTGTTGAACAACTAACCACCATGAAAAGAGTTCCACATGAATTCATGCAGGATTGCAATCAAAAGACTTGGGACAGAATCCCCATTTTGGTAAGGCTGACCCTAAGCTACGCTTTCCTCTATTACTTGAAATCTTTGAACAATGATATTGTTATCATAATATAGTCAATGGGAGGACAAGTGTTGCCATCTACCTATGAAATTTCCATAGCTACTAAAAATTGCCACCAAGAAAGATAGCCCCTAGACATCATATTCTACTCTTTCCTGAATTACCACCTCTAGTTCAAACTGTTGCACCCACCTTAGCTCTTCTACCTGGCATAGAAAAGCCGACTGCTACCTCACCCAATGATCTTCATGAAGTTAATTACAAAGCGTGACCAACAAACTAGTGGCTCTCAAAAGGCAACAAGCTCAAAACTATTAGCCAAATTAGGGATATTAATAGTTTAGATAAGCAAATAGACCCCTTTTTCAGAATTATAATCAAGGATAGGGTTAGTTTGCACAATTTAGACCATATGAAGGGTATAATCCAGGTGGTGCTTCATCATCCAAAGCTCTTGTGCCTACTCAAAATAATCTGGTACAGGAACAACCTAATTTCTCACCCCTGGGATATGGTTAAGAGTATGCTACTCATACAAATGAGACACCGAGTCAATATATGAATGCACAAGACAATCAAGCTACCCAATTTCCAAGCTTTGAACTGTTTGTACAACTTGGCATGGGCAACAGGCAAGCTCAGTCGTATTCCACTCTCATGAATCACATGGAAGGTGAATTTTATGTAGTCAACTATGTGGGCAGTATGAACAACCAAGGTGATTGTGTTGCAGCCAACACTAGTTCCAAAAGGAGAGCTATGGAGGAAGCTCAAGCAACTACCCAAACATCTGTAGCATCTTCTTCATCACATGAGAGTTAGAAATTTCCAAATTATAGGCCACAAATTACACCCTCAGCTCCTCAGCTTACACCTCAGGCTGCAAGCACCCCCAAAGAAAATTGAAAGGGCAACAACCCCTAGATCAACATGGTAGACCAGATGAAGAAGCTGCATATGAATATCTCCTTGTGGGATTCATTAGCAATGCCAGGACAAAAGGATATACTTTAGAAGGAATTACACGGGCTAAATGAATAAGTTATCCTAGCAAAGGTTGATAATGTTTTGATCATGAATGGGCACCCTTCCATAGCAGGCCAAACTAAGAAAGATGAAAAGGTTCCCCCTTTCTATCTATCATTAGTCATAGGAGATTTCTTGGTATATAACTGCATTATTGATAGTGGGGAAAGCACCTCAGTAATGCCCAAATGCATAACAGATAAGCTGGGACTCAAATACGAGGAGATGACCAAGGGAGTCCTACAGCTAGATGGATCACCAGCCAAGATAGTATGAGTGGTATGAGGCTTGAATCTAACGCTGCATGCTTGTCCAAATTTCTTAGTTCTCCATGATGTGGTGGTGGCGGATGTTTTTACCTACTTTACTATCTACTTGTCTAGGGATTTCACATCCAAAATAGGTGGGTACCTAGTAGCAAACTGGTCTTACATGGTTTTTAGAACCAAATATGGGACTAAGGTCAAGATTGAGTCAGATCCAATCCATAGTAATCATCTGGAGCTGTATTCACTCAAAGCGGTGAATGTTAGCTATGCCATTATTGATGAAGAAGAATTCTAAGTGGATCAATCTCTGCCCTTTGCCCTTAAAGGAGTTGCTGACCTGCTCTTAGATGAATGGGGAAGTGACAACTTCAAACACGACCTATACAAGTTTATAGAAGAGGTCATGCTTGGAATTTATTGCATGCATGAAGAAGGTACTCTTGTGCTAAATTTGATGAAAGCAAACCAAGAGAGCTTGGGTTTATGGCAACTCTTCTTTGATGGCTCAAGAAGCAAATTAGGAGCTGGTAGTGGAGTGATGTTAATTTCCCCCTCAAAGGAGAAATACTTTTCAACTTTCAGGTTCCAGTTTTCTTGCACTTGTAATGTTTCAAAATATGATTCTCTCATCCATGGTTTGGAGTGGGCAATGAAAAGAGGAATTAAAGAGCTGCAAGTTTTTGGGGATAGTGAGTTGATCATAAATCAAGTGAGAGGTCAAAGTATGACAAAGAATTCCTTGCTTAAGTCTTACAAGCATAGGGTGTGGGACTTAGTGGAGAGTTTCCTTGTTTTCAATATTATTTCCATTCCAAGAGAGCAGAATAAGCAAGCAAACATACTAGCAGCAGTTGGTGCCCAGTTTAACGTCCCTAAGGAGATAGGCCAAGCAACAATTCACACCATTTAAAAGTGGTAATCAGACCCTCTGTGCCTGATAACATCACCAATTAGTAGGTTTTTGACAATGATCGGTAGATAACACTCTTCTTGCAAGAGGAGGTTGAGTTTGCCTCTAAAAATCAAGCCAAGCTACAACAGCAGTATGGTGGCCAAATTGTTCAGCTAAAGAACAATAAACTTCTCAAAGGCTTAGTCACTCTCGAGAGCATTTTTAATGAGGAGACCAATTGAAAAATGACAAAGCAAGCATCATAATAAAGAAATAAAACTATGAAAAGATTGAAATATTCAAGAACATGCTACTTACACTCGGGAAGGTATGTACAGATCATGACAGGTAGGTTTTCATCTTGTTGTGCTAAGAATTTACCGATGTCTTCGCTTGGGAGTATAGTGACTGAAGGGTTTTGACCCATATTTGGCCTAACATACCATTGAGCTGGAGGAAGGTTCCAAACCCATCAAACAAAAATAAAGGCTTATCAACTCGAAGATTGAGCCTCTCATGTGGAAGGAACTCACCAAGCTGATTGAGTCCAGGATCATATTTATGATCAAACACTCTTCTTGGATGGCCAATCTAGTCCCTGTTAAGAAAAAGAATGAGGAGATTTAATTATTTTTGGATTTTAGAGACCTCAATAGAGTCTCATTACAAGATTAGTATCCTCTTCCAAGTATGGAGTAGATCCTCTAAATGGTGATAGGCAGCAAATGTTTCTCCCTCCTGAATGGGTATTCAGGGTACAATCAGATTTTAGTGCAAGACTATGATCAATACAAGATAACCTTCACTACCAAGTAGGGGACGTTTGATTACTATAAAATGCCATTTAGACTATCCAATACTAGAGCCACTTTTCAACGAGCCATAGACATGCCTTTCCAAGGCCTGATAAATAATGTTGTACTAGCCTATCTTGCTGATGTGACAATATTTTATAAGGAAGTAGGCCAACATTTGAAACACTTCAGGAAAATATTTGAGCGGTGTAGAGAGTTTGGTATCTATCTCAACCCAAAGAAATGTGTGTTCGTTGTCCATGAAGGTAAACTCTTTGGCCATGTTGTTTCGAAAGGGGGCTTAACCATTGATCCAGAAAGAGTTTGCACCATCTTAGGGCTATCCTTGCCTAAGCATAAGAAAGGTTTGTAAAGTTTCTTTGGTATAATAAATTTCATCAGGAGATTTATCCCAAATTTTGCCGAGATAGTCAAGCCACTAACCTCCATGCTAAAGAAAGATGAGAAATTTGCATGGACAACACAAAGAAAGGATAGTTTTGAAGGGATGAAGCAGGCTATCGCCCAGGTTCCTACCTTGATTAGTTATG
The DNA here is from genome assembly GCA_037957365.1 of Torreya grandis. Lineage (NCBI taxonomy): Eukaryota > Viridiplantae > Streptophyta > Pinopsida > Cupressales > Taxaceae > Torreya > Torreya grandis. The sequence continues at coordinate 4,697,334 of JARHVA010000217.1, forward strand.
ACTTCATAAAGGATTTCAACCTCTACTCTTTCAAAAATTAAGAGGTAATCTCCGCTATGCTTACCTAAGTAAATGACAAAAACCTGGAACAACTATTTGCATTCTTTAGCAAAGTTTTGGAAGGTTTTGAAATCAGGTATACATATGTTGAAAAGAAAGTCCTTGCAATCATACAAAGCTTGAACAAATTTAGACATATGCTGCCAAACAACAAGGTTCATCTCATGGTGCCCAATCCCAACATCAAATATTTCTTGATCAGCCGTGATCTAAATGAAAAAAGAGCAGGATGGATCACCAAAGAAATGGAATAGATGTGGACATCAAATCCACCAAGCTAGTAAGGGGAAAAGGCCCCTGTGAACACCTTGCTATAGACCTTAAACAATAGAAAGAGGAAAATTTTCTAATCCATGATGAAGCTATAATCGAAGAACTATCATGAAGGATTGGGCATCAGACATGAAATGTTTCCTTCTCACCGGTGAGTGCTTACAAGGCCTTGATAGGACCAAGAGGAGATATTTCAACCTCCATTCTCTCCCTTATGCTTGATTTATGGGGTGCTATTCAAAAGGGATTTTTTAGGAGTAATTTTGAGGTGCATAGACCCAGGTCAGGTTGACAGGGTGCAATCTGAGTTCCATGATCGGATAGCTGGTGCTCACTTTGCTCCTAAGCCTATAGCTGCAAGGATTATGAGGGATGGTTACTTTTGGCCCACCTTATTCAGAGACACCCATGCCTGGGTATGAAAGTGCCATATGTGTGCCCTCTTTGATGGAAATCAATGACTGGCTGTAATGCCTCTATAGCCTATTTGGGTAGAACATCCATTCATGCAATAGGGCCTAGAATTCATAGGGATGATCAACCCCCCTTCTAGTGTTGGCCACAAATGGATCTTGACTGCTACAAACTACTTCATGAGATGGGTAGAAGTTGTTGCTTTGAAGGAGGCCAACAAAAGTGTAGTCTTGGACTTTTATAAAGGCCTAGTGACAAGGTTTGGAGTCTCAGCTACCATCATCTCAGATAATGCATTGGCTTTCTTGGGAACCAAAACAAACAATTGGGCATTGGGATATAGGATCTATCTTAGCATTTCTTCCAACTACTACCCACAAGGGAATGGGATGGCTGAGTCCACCAACAAGAATCTGATCAAAATTATCAGAAGGAGAATGGAAGAGAATCAGAGAACTTGGCATGCCAAATTTAAAATAGCCCTGTGGGTAGACAGGGTTACTCCAAAGAGGGCAGTTGGTAATTCACCATACATGATTGTGTATGGAAGGGAAGCTAGACTTTTTATTTCACTTGAATTGCCAACTTTGGATCTTTCTCACCAGTTACAATTGGAAGAAGGCAACAACTTGGAGGTCAGGCTGTGTGAATTGATGAAACTTCAAGAGATAAGGGACCAAGCCATGGTTTTTATGACCAGCCATTAGTAGAAAACAAAGAAGCATTTTGATAATAAATCCTCATCAAAAGGCTTTTTAGAAGGTGACATTATCTTAAAATGGGATGAGGACTGTGCTAAGTCTGGAAAATACAAAAAGTTTGACGCCCTATGGAGTGGTCCATATATCATCACTCAGTGAAAACAACATAATGCATTCCACCTATCTAGGTTGGATGGTGAGGAACTGTATATCCCAATTAATGGGATATACCTTAAGCATTGTCACTGAGCCCTATCTCATTATGTATATATTTTACTTATTTTTCCCTATTTTCCCTAAGTGCTTTTAGTGCATGTTCATAGTTTTTAGCCTTGTGTGTGTTTTGTTTACCATTTGGGGTAAAAGCTTCAGATTGATTCTTGGATCTTTCAAGGTTATTGTCAAACTTTCAGGCTGCATTCTGATTTCGTGCCCAATGGACTTGTAGGCTACCTGTCTTCCTACACATGGCAGGAATGCTTCCCCTGAAAATCACCAAATTTGTTGACCATTTTGGTCCTACAGACCAAAAAACCGGTCTCCTTCTTTCCCTGCTATTCTAAGCCATCAGTCTTGAATGAATCCACCTTACTGCAAATGCTTAATTTCCCCTTGCAATTAGCCATGTTCTTATAAAGAGTTGAGAGATCTAAGACCTGTAGGTTTTTGGTTTAATATGGAGCTTATTTCACTTTGAGCAATTGCCTTGGATGAGCCTTTTGGCAAAGGAATGGGCCAGTTTAAAGAATGTAAGTCTTTTATGAAGCTCTAAAGGTCAAGAACCTTTGTGGAGGGCAATTAGGTTGTAAACTGGACTGTTCCAATAGGCTACAGAGGGCAATTATGGACCCAAAATGCCCTTGCGGAGGGTAGAGAACACCTTCATAAAAATGACAAGGTAGAAGGCCGAAAGGTAAGTTTCCCTTCAAATAAAATCCGTGCAAAAGACAAGATTTCTTCAAACTTTTCTCTGAAGAATATCCATGTATAACCAAAGGATGAATTCCTTCGGATAAAGTGCCCGAAGGAATTCCTTTAGACATTTTGTCTGAAGAAATTCACAAAGAGACTAAGGTGAATTCCTTCAGACAAAATCTCGAAGGAATTCCTTCAGACTTTTGTCTAAAGGAATTTATAAAGAAAATACCAATACATGAAGACCAAGACATGAAGTCAGGTTTTTCTTTGGGTAAAATGTCTGAAAGAATTCCTTCAGACATTTTGTCTGAAGGAATTGAGAAGACAAGGGAGCCCGAATGGTAAGTGCCCTTGCAGAGGACTATCAATGACCAAAAATGGACCTTTTCCATTTTTTTGAAGGGACACCTTCCCTTCGAGAAGGTTCATTTTGAAAAGACCAAAGGAATAACCAAAGGGATGACAGGCCTAAGCACGTCAATCTTAACATAGTGAACTAGTCATTGGAGTTCAAACATTTGGTGACGGGCATGCGAATGTCAAATTGAAGGTAGCAAAATAGCCATTGGTTTTTAAAAAGTGATAGGCCCACAAATGTCAATTTTGATGGGATGCATCAACCGAGAAAGGAGCCTGAAGAGCCAAGAAATTATTTAAGATAGCCTCGAGGGCTAAAGATCTAGTAAAAGGACAAAAGCCAATTGTAGGAGTAAATAGAATAGTCTAGGTGGCACATAAAGCGTCAACATAAGAAGTTATTACAATGTATGAAACGGTCTCCACCAAGTGGCCACCAAGGGGAGCACGGGGCATTCAATATAGTTGCCTTTTTTTCTTATTTCACATTAATGAGTAGATAGTTGCACAAACTTCATTGAGAAGTGGTTTGTCATTCAAACAGACAAAGTGACCCATGCTCTGGTAGTGACATTTAATATGGGTTAAACACCAAAGTCAAGACTTGCAACATCCACATCATGGTTCATTTAGCAGTTTCCTCTTTCTAATGTGTTCAACATAGTATGGGCCACCTATTCTTGGAAAGTGCCAAAGTCTTCTTCTTGATGCTATATATTGTAACCTCTATAGAGAGGAAGATATCTCTCATTTTGTAAGGCGAAGCCTTGCCAAAATCTTACCTTTAATCAATAAGAATGCATTTTACCTCTATCTTGTTGGTTATACTTTTGAGTGTGTCTATGTATAAATTATATGCTCAGTCATTTTTAGCTTGATGCTTTCACAGATCGACACCAACATACCTAGTGTAGCCAAAACACCATTTCTATAGGTTAATAAGAAGTGTTGTATCTGGAGCATAGAGATAGAAGAGTAGTTATCTAACAGTGTGTTTTCTATAGTGCCTATGGTAAGTTCATTTTCTGTGTGTCTTCATTAAGCCCCCTGTTAAATCTCCCTATAGTCTGGTCTTTCTGTCAAATAAAGTGTTTGTTCACCCCCCTTCTAGTCTAAAGTGATAAAATAGCCGAGTAGATCAAAATCATTTGGTGCATCATCATTTAGATAATTTCTATTTTGGTTATATCTTTCTCCCTTTTCACCATCCCATTATTACCATTAGTAGTGAAAGACCTCAAAGATGCATCAAAGGGAGCTAGCCCTTATCTAGAGATTCTTCCCTCAATTTTTCCAAACCCACAGCAAGAGGGGAGTCTCCATTGTGCCGCATGGAAGAGAGAAGCTCAACCTTCTTTCAAGGCTGCAATCCACAACATCAATAGAAATAACATACTACCCATGAGAGAAGAGGTGTTGCATGCAGTGACAAAATAGAAAACACATATACATGAGGGAAAAGGAAACTCATTGCACGATCATGATCATGCACATAGAGGATGAGGATCATTTTGAGGAAGAGGATACCATGGATGCGGATGAGCCAAATGTTTCACTATTACATTCAACATATGTAGAGAAGTAGGGAATATAGCATTTAAGTTATTGCAAGTGCATCGAAGTGGATCTATGTGAAAAATAAAGGCTAACAACCATTTTACACAATACAACGAGGAAAATATTGTAATAGCTAATCACGTATAAGAACCAGAGTGTGGTAAAGCTCTCATGATGAAGATAATATTATTGAAGCCTGATAATGAAGAGAACACATTAGTTTATAGAAATAATCTATTCAGGACCATTTGCATATCTAAAGGAAAGTGGTGTAAGGTAATCATTAATAGCGGCAATACTAATAGTCTCATTTCTAATGAGATGTTAGAAAAGCTTGGTCTGAAAAGGATTGAACATCATAATCCATATAAGGTGTCCTAGTTGTTGAAAAGACATTAGGGGCTAGTGAATGAGTAATATTAGGTTAGTTTCTAGATAGGTGCATACAATGATGAAGTCCTATGCGACATCATGCCAATGGACATTTTCCATGCACTATTGGATAGGCCTTGGTAGTTTGATAAGAAATTTATGTGTGATGGAAGAGAAAATACTTATACCTTTAGGAAGGATGGAAATAAATACACTTTGAATCCTTTAAAGGATAAGAGTGTAGAGGTGGAGAATAGTCTAAAAGTATTGTTAGTGTCAGGAATGCAATTTTTGAAGGAAGCAAAGAAGGAGCATGCATGTTTTGCACTTGTGCCTAAGCCTCTATAAACTGTAATCGAAAAGGTTATAGAGGATAATATGTCACATGAAAGAAGGAGATATTGGGTGAATACAATGATATCATGTATAAGGATAATCCAAATGGACTAGCACTGATGTGCATTATAGTCATAGAATGCATTTCATTCCAAGATCCACTTTGCCTACCAGATTGACATATAAACTAATGTTGTAAGAGAATGAATAGGTGAAGAAGAAAGTTGAATAACTTCTTGAAAAAGGGATTATAAAATAAATCCATATCTCATGTGTAATAGCTGCAGTACTAGTGCAAAAGAAAGGAGGAGAATAAGATCACCATTAAGTATGTATTTACATTGCCGGCATGGATGACTTAATGGATTGCCTAAGTTGAGTGTAGTACTTCACCAAGATAGACCTAAAAAGTGGATATCATCGTATCAAAATAAGAGGAGAAAAATGGAATTCATCTTTCAAGATGAAGGATGGTCTATACAAATGTTTGGTTATGCATTTTGGTCTAACTAACACACCAGACACTTTCATATGATTGTTAAATGATGTGTTGAATCCTTTTCATGGTAAGTTTGTGATTACATATTCATATGACATTTTGATTATTATCAAGTCAAAAATTTCTAAGTATGATATCTCCATTGAAGACCTCTGATAATGCATGAGTAGAGCTTGTGGTTCATTTCACTTACCCAAAATTTATTATGTAGGATCATCTGGAAGCATCATCAATCTACATCACCTAAAAATACTTAGAGTGGGAATAAGTATTATGTGTAACCTTTTGTGTGCACAAATATGAATTGGTTAGTTTCAACACATAATTCATAGCATTTTTTAGAGCATTTAGATTGTTTTTAGATCTCGTGGAATCTCGATACATCGCTGAATCTCTATGAAATTATAGATCAAATGTTGTATTTTTTAAAGTGTATTATGATCCAAAATCATAGCAAACCCAGAGAAGGTAGCCTCGTTAAATCTATGAGTTGTCACCATTATTAGAAACCCTTCTTCATAGCCTTGCCTATATTATGTTTTGTCTGCACACAACTATGTTAGTTATGGGAATGAAGACTTATATAATTGCGCAACTTGGACAATAACTTGTGAATTCACACATGAATATTTCCTCTAAGCTTGTGTGCAACCATCTATTATTTTCACACATATATAAAGAAGACATGTGAATAAGTACACTTTGAATCCTTTCAAGGATAAGAGTGTAGAGATAGAGAACAATATGAAAGTAATATTAGTGTTGAGAAAGTGATTCTGAAGCAGAAGCATGCATTATTTGTGCTTGTGCATACACCTATGCAAATTGAAAGCACAAAGGTTACATAGTACAAAGTGATGTGAAAAGTGAAGTTATTAGGTGAATATGGGTATATCATGTCTAAGGATATTCTAGATGGACTAGTATCCATGCACAACATATGTCATAGAATGCATCTAATTCCATGACCCACTTTGCCTAACAAAACGTCATACATACTACTATCACAAGAGACTGAGGAGGTGAAGAAGCAAGTTAAAGAATTACTTGCAAATAGGCTTATTAAAGAAGGCTTTAGCCTATGTGTAATGCTTGTAGTGGTAGTGCTATATGTTAGGTGAATATTTTGTCAACTAGCTAACTGGTGAGCAAAATAGGTCTCTTCAACTACAATGTAGGGAGATTGGTTAGCAAGATGTGCAGGTTTACTACATCAACAGGGGACAAATCTCTCCTCTCATCAAGGAGAGGTTCCCTATAAAATATGAGGCGCCATATACTATATATATATGCAAAAAATAACACTCAGGGGTAGGATACACCATCCATCTCTCTTCTTTCAGAGATGATGTTCACAAACAAAGGAGAAAATCCTGTTGAAAACACTGAAGGCACTTCTCTTCTTTCAGAAGTGTTCTTGTAAGGAACAACAGGAGTTCTTTTAGGTAGTGACAAGTAACTGGTAAAAGGGACATAGTAACCAATAGCTTGAGATGTAGCGCAAAGTCTCCACCTCGACTGCCCAAGAGTGAGATACAAAGGATAATGGGGGTAGAAAGTCATCCCAGAATCCTCAACACAGAAACAGAAATAGAAAAACACACACTAAAGACAACTATAACAACACAAAGTCTGAAAGTAACTGACTTTAGGACATCTTCCTTATCACTTCCACTAGTTCTACTTGTTAGATTAAATAAACAAGAATGCATTTAGAAGATAGACATAAGATGAATCTCCTGAAATGGTGCAAGCTATGATAGCACAAAGTCTGCAAGTAACTTGCTTTCTCATTCAGATAAAATAATATGAACAACAATCTGAGCTCAAAGTCTCAGTATTCACCTTTCAATTTGGGCAGAGTTTTGCTTATGTGATCAAAAATATCTCTCTTAACACAAATAAAGAGATTACATTATATAATAGCTAAGAAAAGTCTGGCGCTTTGTTCCATGGGATGACCCATGCTACATTCAATGCCTTGAATGCATTTTTAGTTTTGTCAAGGAGGGCCATGCTTGAATCAGGTGGCTGCCTTAACTATGGCGTGCTAATTCATCTAATATGTCTCTTCCTTAGTATAGACTATTTGGTCTTTTTCCTGGTGTCTGCACAACTATCCCTTTGCCTTTACTTTATGGAAGAAAAATAGGCTGCATCCTTGATTTGGCGTGCTCAAAAGTCTGCTTGATCCACTGTTTCACCTACTAGAAATAACTCCCTTGAGGATATTTTGGCATTTCCCTCTTTCTGCTACGATTTGAGACCTTAGGCTATCTTTTCCCTTTCTAGTTTTGTCTTTTCCTAGCATTTGAGCTCTCAGGGCTATATCCTTGGCTTTGCTGGCTCTTTACGCTCTTCCATCAACGGTTCTTCCCTTTGCCATTTTGGCCTTTGAATGCATTCGAGCCCATGCTCAAGCCTGCAAAGATCAACAGTTATTTTATTGCCACAAATTTAATGTCTTCAGGTCTATCATCCTCCTTATCAATTCCTTCATGTCTTTCCCGCTTGCTTTGGCCACTTTTCACTGATCTTAGTAAGTGACACGTGGTGGCCTCCATAGAAATCTGAGAGAAGCTTAGTGAAAGAAGCTTTAAAAGAAACTTGAAATGTGGACTCAGACACTTGCCGTGCTCTATTGAGTTTTAACGGGACACATGGCATGTTCTGCAAAGCTTTCAATACCTTTTGAGAGTCCTGTAGAAGATGACGCGTGGTGGATTTCGCTAAGCTCCTAGAAACACTGTAGAAACATTCATAACTTATTTTGGATTCAAGTAGATAATGACACTTGTCGCGCTCCATTTAACCTTAGTAACTCACCTGAGGTCCACCACAGTCCTTATGAAACAAAGGAAGAAATTGTGGATGTTGACACTTGTCAGCTTCCGCTGAGTTATAACGAAACACGTGGCATGTTCTGCAGCTTTGAAACTTATTAGAAACTATGTCCCGACAGACGACACTTGGCAAATTTCACTTTGATTCTATAAGGGACACGTGGTAGATTCCACTGCACTTTGAGGTTTGATCTTTATCAGAGGGTTCTTGCTTCTTTGGCGGGTTTTGGCTTTCGAGCTTTTTTCATCAAGCTTTTCTTTCGAACAAAAAGTCCAAAGGAATTCCTTCAGACAAAATGTTTGAAGGAAAGCTTCGCTTCTTTTCTTAGCTGTTTCAATCATTTCAATTTCTTCGAGATTTCTTCTCGAGTGAATTCCTTCAGACAAAATGTCTGAAGGAATTTTGCCTTGGTCATTTTCCTGTGGAAAAACCTTTCTGAAGGAATTTTTTCGGCCTCTTTCACTTAGTCATTTCTATCAGACAAAAAGTCTGAAGGAACTGTTCCTTTTGGGCCTTGAACCAAATCCAAAGGAATTTTATCTTTTTTGGCTTCTCTTTGAACCTTGAACCAATGTTACCTACCCTCCACAAGGGCACTTGGCTCTTTGGCTTTGGGGCAACCCCTTGAACCTGCTGATTGAACCAACTGATTGAGCCAACTTTGGTTCAACGGTTCAATGGTTCAATCAGTTCAATCTCTTCAATATCTTTATTTGGCTAAGTATTTTTTGATCTTTTGAACCAAACGCATTGAACCATTTGGTCATTGAACCCATTGAACCTTCGAACCAAAATGGTTCAAGGTTCAACAGTTCAATGGTTCAATGCACCATTTTTTGCTAAGTGTTTTGAAGCCATGAAACTTTGAAGTGGTTGAACTTTAAACTTGACAAATGCGGTCAACTCTTGCCGACGACGTCGTACCTTGAACCCATTGAACCCTTGAACCTTTTTGGTTCAAGGTTTAATGGTTCAATGGTTCAATCCTTGCTTATAAACTTGCCGATGAACATTTTTGGTTGAACCAAGGCGTTGAACCAGTCCTGAAAATGACTAAGTGTTGGAAACTTGTTCTTTTGATTGAACTCGCCTGCAGAAGCCTTTGAACTAGATAATTTCAATCATGTTGAGTCCATAGAAACATATTTGCAGAGTCTGTAGATTTAAGCCTGCAGAGTCCGTAGATTTCTGGAAAAGCTTTGAAAAATGAATAACGTGAATGCGTAGAACAATTTTTGAAAAGGGGAGAGAGGATTTTGGTATGTTGAACCAAAATAGTTCATATGTTGTCCCAAAAATGAGTGACATTTTTTGGGGACAACACTATAGAAATGAGGTTAATGGATAATGTGTATTTATTCCGAAGACATCAATAATATCACCATTAATCATAGATTTCCACTGCCACAAATGTATGACTTAATGGATTGATTGAATGGAGAACAATACTTCACTAAGATAAACCTGAAAAGTGGATATTATCATATTAGAACAAGAGAAGGTGTTGAATGGAAGACTGTCTTTAAGACAAAGAATCATCTGTATGAGTGGATGGATATGCCTTTTAGTGTAACTATGTGTCGATCACTTTCATTATGATTAATGAATGAAGTGTTGAAACCTTTTCTTGGTAATTTTATCATTATATATTTGGATGCCATTTTCATTTTTAGCATGTCAAAAGAAGAACACCTGATGGACTTGATACAAGGGTTACAACATTTATATGAGGAGGAGTTGCTCAAAAATTTGAAGAAATGCAATTCCATGAAGATATTGTTAGTGTTTTTGGGATTTTAAATATCTTAATAAGGATTGAAGATGGATCATGAGAAAGTGAAATTTATCCTTGAATGGCCATCACTAAATTGTATTTTTGAAGCACAAAGTTTCCATGGAATACCCAACTTATATTGGAATTCATAATAAATTTCAACATGATTTTTGCACCTATCATAAAGGTGATGTAAGGTAACAAGAGAGTTTTTATGGAATAGAAAAGATAAGTATGGTTTTTATAAATTAAGGAAGGTAATAAAAATTGTTGGTGTTTCATAATTTCAACAAGGTATTTAAGGTATAATGTGATGCAAGTGGCACAACCATTAGAGCTATGACAAGTCAAGAAGGTAAGCTTATCACTTATTTTATGAAGAAATTGAATGATGCACAGTGTGAGTATTACGTATATGATCAAGAATCATATGCTATTGTGCAAGCATTAAAGAAGTGGAAGCACTATCTATTTCCAAAAGAATTTTTTTAATACACAAACCACTAAGTGTTGCAATTCATCAATAGTCAAGGTAAGCTAAATCGCAGACACATGAAATCATTAATGTAGATATTAAAATTTGGTATTAAGTAGTTGACAATGACAAGTTTGACACACATTTAATGCATATTTTTGTTAGAAATTTGGTGTTTCATGATAATATATGTATGTGTAAACTTATATTATCTAGGATAATATGATAGTGTAATGTGAGAATAATAAAATGAGTTTTTAATATACAACTCATATAAAGATACTGATTCTAAAATTTGAGAGATATTAGATGATAGTCCGAGACAAGGTTTTTCCCTATATTATAAGAAATCAAAAGTTTATTTGAATGTAGATTATTTTATTAATAAATGTATAGAAGATAATTATTTGTGTATTCGATTTGTTATGGAGAATAAATAATTTGTGTGTTTAGCTTTTGATAACCTATACCAAAATTTATATATGGTATCAGAGCTAATTTATTATGGAGAATTATAAGAAAGGGGGTAGTGTCGTACTTGCACATTTGCCCGTGTATAAATTTTCATTGATGAAAGAAGTGTTTATAAGATAGTGTTTAGCATTAAGAGCATTTTAGTATAGGTTAAGCTAGTGTGCGTGGTTTAACTATTATTGATTGTCATTTTTCAGACTACGCCATTTCAGCTGAATGTTGAATGGACTCTTGCACTACAAATGGTTTCAAGAGGCCTATGGAATGACGACCTTCTAGAAGTTTCACCACTAACAAGAAAAAATCAATAATCCTTATTAAGTGACATGTTTATATTTTAGTATTAAAGTATTAATAGGCATTCTTTTCATTATAATTTAGTCTAAAAGTCTAGAAACTTACTATGTCTAAAGTGTTGACTTTACGTTTTAAAGGCCATGAAGATTGTCATTTTTCATTTAAAATTTTCAAAATTGTTAGATGTTGTAGTTTGTAGTCTAGTTGTAAAAATTCAATTTTAAGTTGTCAATGTTGTCAAAAGTGTTATTAAAAAAATTATTTCATAAATACATTTTCAATAGAATTCGATGTTTAATGAGTGCATCAAGTTTATCAGGGGATTTATCTTCATACAACTAAACCTCAACACCAAATTTGATGATTAAGTATCATGTCAATAGGATGGAGGCAATGGAGGTTGGAGGACTTTTAACATCCTCTCATTAGCCACTAACGACAAGGCCGCACAACTATTTGAGTGATATTTTTTTAGTTTTTTAATTTTGTGTTGTGTGGTGTGTGTTAAGAATAAAAACATAAGTGCATCCCTATTCACATGTGTTTTATTGTTTCTATTGTGTTAAATAAATCCCTTCAACAACATTTATGAAGGATAAAAAAATCCAAATAAGCACATCTTTGAGGGTAGATAAGAGTTTGAGGTAAATTTGACAGGGATGGTTGTCTAGATAGTTATGAGCTCAAGGAATTTAGAAGATTTAGAATTTAGGAACCCAGGAAATGGAAATGGTCCCACATAATTTAGCTCGCAACTATGCCTTCACGAGGGTAAAAAGATAACTTGATGGAATTGTACATAGTATAAGCAATGTTTTCCTAAAATAATGTTAACAAGATGTGTTTCTATTCTCCCATTTTCACACTAGGGGTTATGTTAAGGAATTTAGTGTTTCATGGTAATATATGTATGTGTGAAATTATATTATCTACGATAATATAATATTTTAATGTGAGAATAATAAAATTAGTTGTTAAAATGCAACTCATATAGAGATACACAAATTAGATTATGAGTGATTCTAGGAGTCAAGAGGATGATAACAAGAGACAAGGTTGCTTCTTATATTATAGGAAATCAGAAGCCTATCTAAATGTAACTTATCTCATTAATAAATATACACAAGATAATTATTTCTATGTATTTGATTTGGTTTGTAGAATAAATAATGTGTGTGTTTGTCTTTTGATAACATGTACCAAACTTTATATGACTTAAGCATATAACCACGGTCCTAATCTACCATTTTGTCACACTTACATGTTATATTATGAGTTTGACCCTTTTATTCTAATATTAAACACTTACAAGAACCTCAATATATATATTTCAGACCTACTAAATTTCTTGTACAAACATCTCAAAACCTTTAGTTTAATCCACCGGTACATAAGTCAACTCTATCAATTTCAGTCAATTCACGAGTCGATACTCACCCAAATTGGTTGAAACCAACCCTCTCCCAATTACGATTACTTTTTTAAATTAAAATTTTCCTTTGGGTTAACCCATCCACCTATCATGTCAGTGGCATGAAAAATTACTCGATTGGACTCATATATAAACAAATGAAGGTATCATTCAAAGAGGAATTGGCACTTATTTGACACACATCTATACACTATTGCACATTGAAAAAATATACTTTATTCTTCTCAAATTGTGAATATGTTACTAGGAGCAATCATAAGCCAAGTTTGAACCATTATCAATCAAAGTCAAAGCAAACATTGTCAAGTATCAAAACCAAATCATTAGCTTTATACATATAGTCAAAGAGCAAAATTGCGCAATCACACTAGGTGGGAGAACTACATGTGGCTTGATTTCCCTCCTCAGAGTATTGGATACATAGGTAGTAGTTAATTATCAAACAAGGGTGATCAAGGTTTGTTCAACGTATTAAAATCCCTATTTTTTATTGGTTTCTAGCCCTCACAAGCACACTTAGGGTTTCAAGATGAAAGAGGTTAATTTATGGAGTTACACACATCATCAAGTTTCAGGATCACACACACACAACTTACAAAGACATGTGAAGTTGGTCATACAATCACAATATCTCATTTTCACATAAGTTAATACTAACCAACTTAGGTCAGTATCCGTCGATGATACTGACCCAAATCGATAGAATTGACCCTACATAGATAGAGATATAGTGCCTAAATTAGTCATAGGCTTGATTTTCTTTAATTTCTACTTCTATATTATAGTCAATCAAAAAAGATAAGTACTCATCCCTTTATTGTACTTATTATATTTAACATATACCACTTATTAAATCATTGTAATCAATTTGCGCAGGTTTGAATGTCGTATCTCAATATATGAATTACATTTTAAGTTTATATCCTATTAGGGTTGCAAAACCAAGTTAGGGTAAACATAATGGTTAACCCGTACACATATTAAACCATGCTAGACCTTAGGTTTCCCTTAAGGTTTTCTTCTTTTAGGGTTTCATATTTTAGACTTAGGGTATTATTTTTAGACCTGATTTTTTATTTCTCCTTCCCTTTTATGCAATTTAGAAAATTTGATCTTTTGGCCTAGGGTTTCACCCTCATTCTTTTATTAGGGATTCCTCTATTATGGTCATTCCTTGATTAGGTGATATGTGGATCAAAATGGCTCTATTTTTCAAATGCTTTGATTTTTTTCTAGTCGCATCGAGTAAATAAAAAAGCTATTTTTGTTCGCCAAAATACTTTATGGATTTTCCATGTTCAATTTATTATTTTTAACAAATTCAACATAGAGGACGAAGGCTAGTCCTATTTTAAAAATATTTTCCTTTCATTTAACTACTATTTTTTTTTAATCAAAAACCTCTTTCTATTTTAGGCATTTTGTCATGGTTTTCTTAGAGTGGTTAGTTCTTTATTTGACCATTGTTAAGACACTACTTATATGCTTGTTTTCCTATTAGGAGTAGGATTTGGATTTGTCTTGCTTTCTTTATTAGGGTTTGATAAAATCAAAATGGAGAACAGATAAAAAAAATTTAGTGTGTCCCACTTTTTGGCATAAAGAGGCCACATACACTTTCATCTTCCCCTCAAAATATATTGAGTTTGGGTCATTTAAATTAATCAACAAATATGTTTTAGACTATATATATATATATATTTAAGATTTATTTTTTAATTTTTTTCTGGTCGGGTAGTGGGACACAATATTATATTGTTACCCCCTAAATACTCTCCTACTATGGATTCTTGTCTTTTTGACCTAATCACTTGTCAAACCAATGACATAAATTTGACCCAACATGGTTTTGGATTGACATATTTACAGAAAAGGGGATACACAAAAAAAGAATTAGGCAAATATGAGCATCGTATTATTTCACCTATTTTAGTGACTACACATAAATGGCAATAAAGCATTAAATACATATCAGACTCATAAACTAATAAGGCTAAAAGTAACAATGAATAATCCTAAGTCTTCCTCAAATCATATTGTTGCAATATCCAATCTGAGTTGCCTTTTGTTACCACTAGCATTAAAGGGCATACATGACTCCTTTTGTTACTCTTCCACCTAGACCTCTAAATTATCTTAGTTTTCATCATTCCCCCAATCTTTTCCCAAAGCTTATAGTGGGTCTTGCAGTCCATGCTGTTATTGCTAGGAGAGGAAGGGTATTCCATAATAGATGTAGTCAACATGTTCCTCCTCAACCACCTCCACTTCCTGCAAGGAAAACAACTTAACATAAAAGGTATGACATCATTAATCAACTAAATAATACCAATGACATATTTACATCCTTGAGTTATTGAAGAAATCAACCATTTAAAAGTATATCTTATATGAGGCATTACATGAGACAACTCTTTTTAGTGCTATGAAACCATCGTATCTTGTTTCTATCATGCGTACATTAAAGGATGTAGATGAAGTTATTGCATTTGAGAAGGACTACTTACCTCCTAATCACATTATTTATCAAATATTACCATTATTCATTCAAGTTGAGATTCAAACCAAAGGTGTCAAACGTGTATGGCTAAAGATTAAATATATGTAATACTTCTTTTTAAAAATGATTTGACAACACTCCACATCCAATACTTAGGACCATATCATTAGATATAAAACTAGGTCCCAAGATGCTACCTACTACCTTCCATGTTATGTCCAAATAGTTACATTATAACCTAGTTTTGGGGTGACCTTGGATACATGTCATGGAATTAGTACCATCCACATTTTAAAAATGTGTTATATTCATGCATGAATGTTATTATTATTCACAACCAACAGATGACTCTTTTAGATATTTTAGGATGACCTAATCTACTAAAGAAAACCAATCACAGTTAGAAGATCATTGTATCATTCCTCCAGCACGACCCATCCCATGGGATTAAAAATATACATATGACGTGGGTGAATCAATTACATAACATGATAGAGCACCAAACATGAGTATTAAATAATATACACATAAAACATTGCAAGTTACCATGGAGAAAAAGCTAAAATCTCAAATATCCCTCTTTCAGTCAAATTTGAAGATCCTAATTGCATAGTTACAGTTTGGTATGATAGTGATGATGATTATATGCAAGATATAACATATGAAAAAAATGTATAAGTTAAATTTCAATCTTATCGACCCATATGGATACTTGTCTCATAACATGTTCACACCTACTAGTTTAGGAGAGTATCGTGATAATTCATATAATAAGAATGTTAAAGTTTTTACTCAAGAATAATATATAAAGGACAAAGGAAAGGCTATAATTCAAGATAACCAATATAATCAAAGTACAAACACTTGTTGTAATATCAATGCTCAATAACAGTGAAAGGAAATTCAATATTTACATCTAAAGGTTACATCATTTGAATAAATGATTACATGTGTTTGTAACCCTACGTATTATACTATTAATTACACCTTTAATTCCCCACTAAAAATTATGGGTCTCAAAAAATTTCCTCCCAAGCATGGGTTCCAAAATAAAATGCATTTACAATTAATGGTTCAGATAATTTATACACAGTTAATAAGAATCCAAATAAAAATTATGAGATATGCTTGGAAACAAGTTAATCACTTTACTCCTACGCATCCCATGTAGAAATCCAAATACTATTGTGTTTATCATCAAATGCATGAAAATCATATAGATAATTGTTGGGAATTACAATAACATATTTAAAAGCAAGGTATGCTTGCAATGTGAATGAGTCAACCACCAACCAACCATGGTACTAATAAGGTCAAAGTAGTTTCATAGGGAAGGAAGTTCATTGTAATTGATCTTAGACCCATATGTAGATACCTCAATTACTTCAAAACATAACCTATTATATATAACTTCTTGATGCTTGATTGAATTATCCATTCTATTCTTCTATGTTAACATGTGTGATCATATGCTCTTGCATTGACCATTATTCTAGCCCTTGACTTTATTTTCCACTTGGTCCTTGCCCCTTGATTGTTATCCTGATCAAGACATCTGTGAAACTTATCTTAAAATGATTCTAAGTGTGCATCCTTTGTGGCATTCTACTTGCTCATTCTTACATATTGACTACTTATACATCCTTTATGGCCTCCATTGAGCTTACATGTTCATATGCATCTATATATACATGTTACATGCACACACATTGATTCTCGCCCACCAGGGGCATGGAGATTCTTATCTACACATACCCTCTTGAGTTACATTATTGTAATTTACATATAAAATGGGTGCATATTGCTTGATTTCACTCTCTCCACATTAGCCATGCTATGACAAATAGGGAACACTATGCCTTGACACATGTTGATGATTGTTCACACACCTCCCATTCCTCTATTTTTAAAACCATGGGCACTAGGTTGCACTTTTGAATATTCAAATATTTTAAAAATAATATATATATATATATATATATATATATATATATATATATATATATATATATATATATATATAAACATTTCAAACATTAAAAAAAATCAAGATTTGAGCATGACATGGTTATTAGATTACACTATTTACATATGTTAATTATCACATGATTAGTGGATGGTATATTTTATTCATACACACAAGCATTTCATGGTATATGAGTGCAGTGCATGACTTACAAATTATACATGAACATATAGATGTTGGACCTTACTCTACCTAATATCCATGTTGATATTGGGGCATATTATATTCCTATAATTTTACTATTACATATTATGTCTTTCTATGACCTTCTACCATGTTGAGCTACCTAGATTGCTTACACGCGTCTTGCTAGTTTGTAATATCTTACACAATGCTACATGGACATGTTATTATAATATGATGTAACATTGATACATATGGATGGTGTAGACTAGTTCCTTGTTTTATGCTTCAATGATGTTGTTACTCTCTTAAATAATAGGCTATTTTGTGCTTGTATATTATGTGTGGCCCTCTGGCCTTGTTTGTGACATATTTATGTGCCTTGTGTGTGGCTCTTAGCCTTTATTTGATGTGATATTTATGTGTCCCTTATTTGTGAAATCCTTATGTCCCTTGACCTTATGTATTGCGACATATTTATGTCCCTTGTATGTGGCCATTGGCCTTATGTGTGACACTAACACTTGAATACTTCCACTTGTTGAGATTGCTAACATTTAGTGGTGCCATGATTTATATCATACATATTACTATATAGTCTTATTTGGTGATACTACTACTATGTGCTTTTTTAATACATCTATATAGACATGACACTTATATTCCATGTATTACATACATGCCTTGATCAACATATAGATTATTATAATGACATAATCTCCACATGTTCATATGATATTACATATGTTATCTTTATATGTGTGATGATATAGTTAACTATTCTTTTGATATGGGTGACTTACAAGGCACATCCCTCATCTCAGAATGGGGGAATTATAGTGGGCTTATCTCATAGACATAAACCTCCATGAATAAAAAACTGGATCATTGTATAAATTTTAGAGACTCAGAATGGTTCAATTACATGACAAATATAGGCACATTGATAAAAATATAGGGGCATGTGACATGCATATGCACTCACTTTATAGAGACTTGAGTATAATTCATACACACTTGGGTGCATATGCATGGGCATGTGCACACAGTTATATGAACAAGAATTGCAAGTTTCCACATACACATACATTTTAGATGCATGTTCTCAAATTAAACATATAGATGCGTAACATTCTATATTAGTTGGTACAAATTCAAAGGGCATGATATTGGTTCATTCACATATACACACTTTCAAATTCATGAAACATGATACTAGTTTTTGAATGTAAAATCTTTTTCATTCCACTTCACACTTATTAGATATATGGTCATGATGGGGGCATGAAAATTATTAATTCTCATTCGATCATGCATTTATTTTACATTGAGTGAACTTGAGCAAAAGTATACAATCAATCCTATATTCATGATGGGGGCATGAACATTGTTCACTCCCTTTCGATCGTGCATTTTGTTTTCACATGGAGAAAACTGGAGTGAAATTATACTATTGAATTTATAAGCTATCTTTAGTGGTTGATTTAGTTTTTTTAAGTGAACCCATCACGTGCTTTCTTCTTTATTTGTGTAGTTATTTAGGTTAGTACATTACATACTTCTCCCCACATTCATGAGGGTTGGTACATGTTGTCTTATCAACCCAAGAGCTTGGGTAGTTATACAAATTTGGGGCACACTCACTCTAACTCTCCATGTGCTTCAATAAGGAAAAATAATTTTATCCAATGCTTCAATCAGGAAACATCATCTCCAACAAGTTAAAAGGGAAACTTGGTTTTCATCAACACACAAGTGCACTCTTACCTTTGCTAATTAAAATTTCAAAAAGTTAGTTTGATATTAAAATGGTCAATCTATGGACATTGACTACATATGAGTCTAAGTTTTTCTATTGATGACCTACACAATTAGAGCTTCATACTTAAGGCAAAGTGTGGTGTACAGACTCAGGTACATTTTATCCTTTTACTCTAGCATTTCTATAACTAGAATAAAAGAGAGGCATTTGTAGATACTAAAATATGATATTAAATACTTTATAATTACAAGCTTGAACACATTTACCATGCATGACTTGAGCACATAAACATAATCATAATATGTTATTCTCTCACACTTACATGCTATATTATGATTTTGACCCTTCTGTAGACACTAGAAAACCATACACTATGGTTTTAGATTTTGCATTAACATTTAAACCACCCTTTGGCCCCTGTTGGGTTAGATTATTTACCAATTTTTCTATTATTAACCTCAAACCATTTCCCAAGGAATTAACTGCCAATCATTGGTGGTTTAGCCAATTTTGACTATGTCCCCTTGACCATCGGTGGTCAGCCCTTGAACACCGATGGATGACCTGAACCATCGCTGGTTACTTAAACTCTCGCATGATCAAAGGAATGAACTATAATTTGACTACAACTCACTCATTGATTACCAACTATCTAATTTTAGTTTATTGTTCGCATGATCAATGAATGATTAGACTATTAGTTAGATTATTTGATAAACCATTTGTTAAACTCTTCATTTTAAACCTCCTTTGCTATATATTAAGAGATGAAGATAAGGTTAAAATCATCATTTAGGGGTAAGAAATTATGACTCCCAGGTGAATCCAAAAGTTTCCTAGTGAACCAAGAACCAGGTCAGAGGCTTAGGGTGCTTTCGCAACTCACTATCTTGGGCCAAGGTACCATTTGTTGACATTGCTCTAGGATCCACAACAAATTTAAACCAACACCAGCATTCCTCAGACCAACAACACCTAAAAGTTAAATATATATGTTTTTTTAAATCAAGATTCTGTAATTAACTTTATTCATTTCAATTCTTGGGTCATTCTCATTCTCTACTCTTCATTCCTTGTGTTAAAGTTATGCAACTCCTAACATTTCACCTCCTACCCAAAACCACCCACAAACCATTCTCACTCACCTAAATACCCAATCCCTGAACTAGATAGTTCTGAGCATTACTTTATATCTTGCAACCAACATTCATCCCAAACACCACTCTTAGGATCTCTTTGTAACTCTCCCCAACAGACTTATTTTCTCAAACTAAATTCTATAGTAACCACTGACGGTCTTACCTAATCACTGGTGGACTTACCTAACTGCCGATGGTTAACAACCATCGATGGTCATAGCTAACCACCGATGATCACTGTGTGTCATTTTACAATAGCAAGCTAATTTGACCCATCTACCCATACCCAAATCTTAGTTTATGAGTTTCTATTTTATCACAGAACTTCAACTTATTTTCAGAATCAAGTTTGAATCATTTAACATTAGTATTCAATCATTTATTGCTATTTTTAATCAAAATCACTTGTTTCTTTTCAAGCATTTCTTATATTTGATTTAAGTACCTTTTGATATTTCATGCAAGCATCTATTTTTAGTTTATTAGAACTTAAGTGTTTTAAAAGTGTGGATTGATAGCTTCCAAAGAAGATTGTGCTTCTTGGATCTAGCTCACAATAGGCAGTCCACCCTACTATCTCACTAATGCATCAATTTATAGATTGATTTCTTATCTACAGGTCATCCTTCCTAGATAAAGAGGAGTATCGATAATCATCTGGATCATGCATTCACAACACATCCAAGTTCTACTAACCCCACCTTTTATTTTAAGTTTTACATCTTTCTTAAACAAGAAAATAAGTAAAATTTTAGTGAAACATTCTGACATGCCCGGTGGGACCCTTGAGCTTTCTCTTGGGTTCGTAGCTATAGGATCTTTAGTTTCATTAGAGAAGAGTCATTCGTTGCATTCCTTTATGAAAATTAAATGTTCTTTATTTCCTTTCTTCCTTTCTAAAACACAAATTCTTGTTCCTTTTGCTTTCTTTGAAAAAAGTAAAAATTGTCATTTTTTGCTTTCATTTATGAAAATTAAAAGTACTCATTCTCGGCTTAGGCTTTGCATCATCATATCACATCTAGGCGCATCTTATTTATTTTATATTCATTTGGAAAGACACCAAAATATTCTTTTGAATTAAAATTAACTTTGCATCCACTATTTGCTTGTATTGATTAGCTCACATAGCTTAATTTAATCAAGTAAATTAATCGTAGTCTCACTTCTATCACACACATAATACCAAACCACACATTCAATCAAACACCATAATATTGACATAAGACTCGACTAGGATTTTATCACTTAGTGGTCACCTTTCCTCAGCTATCCTACCTAGATTTTACCACCAAGGGGAGAACCAACTCAGTACACTGGTTGAGTTTAATCTCTAGAAACTCGGTATATTCCGGCTAAGCACCCAACACCCTTATTGCTGTGGTTTGTGAAGTGAGGGGGTAATCCCCAATATCAATCCATGTACCAAGTTATAGTATAGATCTTGAGAGCCTTTAACTACTTGAAACCATATTTAGACATGTTTTTCTATTACCTGCTCTACAAGCCCAAGTTGGTCTTCATAAACACCTTAAAATTAAGGCATAAGCCTAAAGAAGTTTAAAAGGTATTATAAGATTTAAACGTACTTTAGTGTGTGCTTATTTTATTTGAGATCTTTTTATTTTGATTGCTTCTCTTTTGAGTTTACGAGATTGATTTTATCTTCCTTTTCCCCTTATTTGCATGGTTCTAACTAGACAACAAATGAGAAACAAAGCAAATCAGGATCCACCTCCCAACTACCCATCTTCCTCTTCTTACTCATCCATAGAGTACCATTCAGATGTGGAAAGTTCACCCCACCATTATGGAAGTCCTATTATACCTTAGATATTTGCCTAAGGAGATACATATTTCACCACCTTTCTAAATAATAATCACATAGCCCTTCAACATTACCTTAATATTGTGTCTTCCCATACCCCTACTTCGGTTCCACCCATTGAGCCATCCTATGGCATGCCACCCCATTTTATGGGTATCACCTTTATTGCCACCATTTCCTCCAAACCCTTAGTCACCCAAACATCTTCTTCTACCAACAATCCCTCTAATACCACCATCCAAAACTAACCCATCCAATCAACTAACACCCAAACAAATTCCACCCCAACCAATAACTCTTCTAGTATAGGAGCAACCCAACCTTTGGTCACCTATATTCCACTTACCATTGGAGTACCCTCTACTAGTGTCATCGCCCTTCCTCCTATTATCTCCAATCCACAAACCTCCACTCCATTCCAAAGCTTGATGGTTTCCATACCTTCTACCCTTCCACCCATTAGTACCAAGGTTACCACCCATCCTCAACCTATCGACCCAACCCATGTCAATTCCTCAACAAGTGCCCATTTCACCCAACCCAAGATATATTTTTAACCCACAAGGGTATATACCTCTGCCTTCTACCCAACCTCCTTTATCCACTTACCCAGACACGGCATCCTCTCAACCACCCATGTCCACATACCAATATGTGGCAACCTCCCAACCTTCCACTAGTTATCTTTATGTTGCACCTACCTAACCCCAACATAATCTACCCTACAACTATGGAGGTGCATAACCACAAACTGATCTATTTAAGATCTTAATGGACAAGATGACTAATTTGGAGTCATCTATTTTTGTTGCCCATAACCTCTTATCATATGATAAAATTAGCAATGAACTAATTCATCCGTCACAATCTGACCTTATCTTCCTCAATGGGAACTTTTGACATTTTCAAAATTTTAGAGCAAGGAAGATGCTCAACAACATCTTAGAGCATTTATACACTCTTTCTATTTGATTGCTTATGATGATGCTCTCCTTTGCACCTTTCGCATGTCCCTATCCAGTCTGACATTAGATTGGTACAATGTTATTACCAAGCACTCCCTCTTTTCTTTTGCCCAATTAGCTCAAACCTTCTTAGATCATTTTTCCATAAATATATCTAATAAAGTTTCCATCACTGAGATATACTCCATTCAACAATTTGAGGACGAGTCAATTGTTGATTTCGTATCCCATTGGAGAGGTTTGATAAACTAACTCTCTTTTTCTTTGCCCCAACCTAAGTTGATTGATATTTTATTTCAAGCTTGTGCCAAACATATTTCCTCTACTTTACAGGTTCAAAATTTCAAGATCTTTAATGAGGCTTTCACCATGGCACATAAATTAGAGATTAGAGCCATTGATGAGGGGACACTAAAATTGAGAAACCAAAACTCTAGTCTCAAGTCAAATTAAACTTCCTCCTCCAAAACCAACAACCACTCCAGCACCAAAACCAAAACCAAGGGAACTATGAATGTAGTTATCCTTAAAACCGCCCCTCCTACAGTTGTTAACCAACCCAACTCTTCTAATTCTTCCAACTAGAATACCCAAAACCAAAATCGTAACATCCAAAAGCAATATACTCCACTAGGGGAGTCGTATGCTTTAGTATTGGAAAAGTTGTTGAAATCAAATATCATACAACTTCCTGCAATTAAACCCCCATAGCAATTTGATTCTTTTTGTCTTATACCTGACTGGTATAAGGAGAATGAATTGTGTGGTTACCACCATGTCATTGGGCATGATGTTAGTAGATGCAATACTTTCAAAAGCATTGTCCAAGGGTTGATTGACAAAGGGGAACTTGTATTGGATAACCCCAATGCTCCCCAAAATTAGTCACTTGATATTTTTAAGCAACCATTCCCCAATCATGCCCCTTCCGCTAACAATGAAAACATTAAAGCAGAATCCTCTCACAACCATGAGGTCCATGCTATTAATGTGGTTCTTAGTGAGCTCATTATTGAGAAAACCATTGCCCAAACCACTTCTTTTTCCCTTCCACTTATTGAGGTAGTGGAGTCACCCTCTATTCCTTTGGAAATCAAAACAAAGGAAGCAACTATTCCCCTTTCTCCACTTATTGAGGTAGTGGAGCTACCAATCTCTCCTTTGGAAGACATACCAAAGGAGGCAACCATTACCACCACACCTTTCTCTTCCATCATAAAACAATTCACTCTTCCTTTGGAAAGCATTCCTAAGGAAGAGGTCACTTTACCTACCCCTCCTATGGAGGAGTCACCTTCCAAAACCTTAGATCCTTTCATTGAGGAAAAGGACAAGGTAACCACCCCCCTCTCTCAACCCATGGGTTTGTCCTTTTAGACCAATACCGAAGGAACCAAACCCATCTATAATCCTTTATCTAGATTGGTTAAAATCTTGGAGTACCTATCCCAATCCAACATGGATCATACCACATTTTGGCACCATCTTGGGCTCCACTATCCAACCAAGCAAGATCCCTAAATCATACCATTGTCAACCTAACCTTCCACTTCCACTAGTGAACCCACCATCATCCCAACTAAACCATTATAAACCTCTACCTCTCAAACCATAGTTGAACCAACCAAACCAACTCCTCCCAAAGTAACCCAAGCACCTTCTACCATCCCAATAAAGCCAATCAAAATCTTGGGTAAGGTACCCAATCAGAGCCTTACTCATCCTCTATTAAATTCGGATTTAGCACCATATAACCCACCAAAGATCCCCAAGTTAAGCCAACCAAGAAAGTGGAGCCACCTAGGATCCCAAAAACCAAAAGCTTGCCACCCATTTCTACTTTGAATTCCAATTTAAGACCACGTCCTTCTTCCATCCTAAGACCTCATCCTTCCATTAAGAGAAAAAGTCTCCTAGAGACAACCCAAACCCAACCTCCTCTTTTATCTACACCTCTACCTATTGTTTCCATGCCTTCTACATCTAAACCATCCACTACCAAACCTTCTATTTTCAAACCATTTACCTCTAAACCTTCTGCCTCCAAACCATTAACCCCCAAGCAATCTACTCCAAAAACACCTGCCAAGAATATTCCACCACCCAAAACTCCCATTACAAAGCCTACTCCTAAGAAGGATTCCACCATAAAAGTCAAAGCCAACACCCCAACACCGTTGCCATATTTACTTGAGTCTTACTCAACCATCTTGCAAATACTATTGCAAGATTTTTGCTTGAATTTGCCTCCTATCAAACCATTTGACCCCCATAGTCCTGAGCCATCCTATTTTAATGACAATATGATTTACTCATACCATAGAATGCCAAGACATGATATGGAGAATTACAAATCTCTCCAGGTCATAGTCCACCAACTATGTGATGAGGATGACTTATTGTCAAAAGGGCCTTCCATGAGCCCACTACCTATCCGAGAACCAAAAGTAACCACACAACACTTACCTACTCCCACACTCTCATCTAAGAGTGAGGAGGAACCAAAGCACTCCTCTAGCCCAACTCTTTCCCAAATCCATACCATCCTATGGTCACATGATCACAATCCCAACAAAATGATAAATGGAAGGCAAAGGTGTCTATTCCATGGATATACCCTCTTTCCACCACCCAATCACCCAACTAAACCCAAACACCTTCACCTTCACCCAAACCCAAGGTGTCAATATTGGGTGCCTCCCAATCCAACCCTTTCGAGTCAACCCAAAGAGTAGTTCTAAATCAACTTCACCAAACATTAATGAAGATGAGTTTATATGAATTAATCAACACCTCACCCCATCACCACCAAGTGATGATTGAGGCTTTACAGTTCATAGAGGTTAAATTTGAAGATCCACAACCTCTAACAACCTTTGTCAGAGCCCTTCAACTTTCCACCCTTGTTACCTTTAATGATTCAGAAATACCCTCCATTCATCTCCATGATTCAGATCCTCCCCTCTTCATTACTATGTACATCAACCAAACCCACATCAAAATGGTTATGATTGATGGAGGAGCTAGCATCACATTATCTTCTCCCATGTATATGACCAACTGAAATTATCAGAGAACATCATGTCAAAAACCATTATGGTGTTCCATTCCTTTAATGATACTATGGCAACAACTCTAGGAACTATCATCCTCCACATATGTTTAGGACCTCACACACTTCCTTAGCTCTTCTACATAGTATAAGGCGAGTTCTAATACAATGTTCTACTTGGATGCCCTTAGATCCATTCCATGAATTATGTGACATCTACCCTAAATCGATGTATCAAGTTTGAGTATGAGGGTCAGATAATTACCATAGAAGGTGACCCAAGTCCTTTTACATCATGCAACATGATGTACCGATAGAATCGTGTTCTAATTCTTCAATCAACCAAACCTTCACCAACCAACATCAAATCTACCTCTTTTACCCATCAAGCTTCCACTAGTTTAGCCACCCCTCCTTCCCAAATCCCCATGAAGGACCCCTTGGAATCAACCTTCAAACATTTCTCACTTGAGGAGTATCACCTCTTGACCTTAGATGCCTTCCCTACTACTCAAGAGTACATGAACCTTGACAAAATCCTGATTTTGATCCCAATATCAGAACCATTTTCCTTTTAGGCCTCCCAATCTCCAAACTAATCTTATCTATGGGGGACTTGATTAACCACTTTCTGCTTCTTCTACCTCTTCTTATCCTCGACCATTCACCTCTGATTTATCCTATCTAGATAAATTGGAGTTCACCAAGACATACCTCCATAGGTGTGCTTGGAATAGATTTGGTCTAGGACATTACGAACATGGACCACATGAGTTATTTCCATGTAAGACCCAAAATCCTCATGAGTGTTTTAGTCTTGGATTCATTCTACCTGAAGAGCCAACCAATTCACCTCCCTTTACCATCATTGACGAGGAAGTTCCATCCTCACCAACCCATTCCCCATCAAAATTTGAATATTTTGATGCCATTCCCCCTAACTATTTTTTTCATCTACATTATTAGCCTTGGATACCTGAATTATAAAAAAGATAGGGAGACCATAACCATTCCTCTGACTCATTGTGATATGGTAGAAGATGATTCTCCTTCATTAATACCGTTCGATGTCAGGATGATGATTCCCTTCTCACCTACCTTGGTGAAAAAGATTCCTCTATCCACAAATCTCTTCCTCATGAGACTTCAACCATGTTGAATGAATCCACCATGGATGTCAACTTGGGTACTCAGGATAACCCATGCATTATCAAAATTGTCCAATCTCGATATTCCTCAGAGCTTTAGGATTTCCCCTCCTTACTGCAAGACCATAACATAGCATTTGTTTTGTCTTACATTGACATGTCTGGAATTGACCCTTCCATTGCTACACATAATATCATTACTATTCATGATGCCAAGCTTATCAAGCAGAAGCTTCATCGAATGTACCCTCACATAGCCCTTCTTTTCAAAGAAGAACTTCAATGCCTCTTATCCGTAAATTTAATCCAACCCATTGATTATCCACAATGGGGTTTGAATGTCATCAATGTTACCAAAACAATAGGGGGACTTCATATTTACATGGATTTCTATGATCTTAACCTTGTTTGCCTAAAGGATGACTTCCCTTTGCCAAGCATTGACCAGCTTGTTGATCTTAAAACTGACCATGAGATGTTATATTTTATGGATGGTTTCTTAGGATATAATCAGATCTTGATTGCCCCTAAAGATTAATATAAAACTACTTTTATCAGCCCATGGGGAACCTTCTACTACAAGGTCATACCTTTTGGTCTGAAAAATATTGGTGCAACCTACCAACATGCTGTGACCTATATCTTCCATGAAATTATTCATAAGACCATAAAGGATTATGTAGATGACCTTCTTTGGAAATCTAAATGTCGTAAAGATCATTTAATAGTTCTTAAGTTTATCTTTGAATGCCTTATCCATTACCATGTTTGCCTCAACCCCAAGAAATGCATTTTTGGGGTCTGGTCAGGAAAGCTCCTTGGGTTTATCATCTCCCTTCAAGGAATTAATTTTGATCCTACCAAAATAAAAGTGATATTTTATAAAAATCCTCTGACCCACCTCAAGTAACTCCGTATTTTGGAGGGGAAGCTCCAATCCATTTGTCACTTCATCTCTTAACTATCTAACAAATGCCAACCTTTCCATCAGCTTCTTAAGAAAGATATCTCTTTTAAGTGCAATAAAAACTATCAAAAGGCCTTTGACTCACTTAAAGAATACCTTCTTTCTCCACCTATCCTCATTCCTCCCAAAGAGGATCAACCTTTCTACCTTTGTATTTTTGCCACTGACCACTCCTTAGGGCAATGCTTGGACATCGAGATGAGAAACATAAAGAGAAAGATGTCTACTATATAAGTCAAACACTTATAGAGTACGAAAATTTATACACCCATACCCAAAAACTTTGCCTCGCCTTGGTCTTCATGGCCTTTAAACTCTGCCATTACATTCTCTATCACATGACCTATGTCATAACTAACACTGACCTGCTCAAGTACATGTACTCCAATCCATACCAAAACCAACTTATGGCTAAATGGCTCATGATTTTCATTGATTTTGATCTTGAGTTCCTCTAAAAAAAGTCAATTTAAGGACAAGTCATCACCGACCAATTGGTTGAAGCACCTTTAGTAGACAACCAACCTTCTCCTCTTAAGTTTTTTGACGAGTCCATTGTGACTCTTTCCTGAGAGGATGTCACCTATCAAATGATAATGTTCTTCGATGGATCGAAGTGTTTACATGATGGGGGTGCTAGTATCATTCTCATCCCCTTCATAATGAACCCATTCCTTTATCTTTTAAGCTTGATTTCAATTGTATCAACAACATGGCTGAGTATGAAGCCCTAGTGATAGGTCTCCAAACTTCTTTAGGCTTGGGAGTTAAGATGATCAGTACTTTTGGTGACTCCTAACTCATGGTCAACCAAATCAATGGATCTTACCAATGTAAAAATGACATTTTAAAATAGTATAAGCAACTAGTTGATGCACTCTTAGCATCATTTGAAAATTACCTTATCCAAGCCACTCCATGATCTATGAACAAGTTCACCGATACAATGGTTTCCCTTGCTTCCCATATCCCATCTGTACCTTTTGACTCTAAGCTATTTATCGCTATCCATCATCTTATCAATCTTTTTTATACCATATCAAACCCTCCTTGCATAAATAGTGTGGGGGAGACCCAACCCAACCTTTGGTATAAACAGATCTTCAACTATCTCAACCTAGGCATAATTTGCTCCAATCTTTCTAGGAATGGTTAAAGATTGTTTATTCAAAGCACCTGTCATTATACCATAATAGAGGGAATTCTTTATAAGCATGGCTTTAATGGTCTCCTTTTCTGTTGCCTACTTAGTCATGAAATTTCTCATGCTATTAGAGAAACGCATGATGAAATTTATGGGGGACACTTTAGTGGCCTAGTTGTCACTAAATGTATCCTTCACCTTGGATACTATTGGCCCACCCTTAACCAAGACTGTTATGATTATGTGAAGAAGTGTGTTAAGTATCAACAACATGCCAATTTACATCATATACCTAGTCATAGCTTCCAAGTATCTAAATATTTATGGCCCTTCTCGTAATGGGGATTGGATCTTATTGGTAAAATTAACCACCATTTTTCACAGTGACATCATTCCATCATCAATGTGACCCAATATTTCACCAAATGGGTAGAGGCTATTCCTCTCATTTCAACCAAAGCTGAAAAGATTATCAATTTTATTAACCATCACATTATCTATCATTTCGGTGTTCCTCATAAGATTATCACCGATAATAGTAAATATTTTAAGAATAAAAAAATCCAAAGTCTTTTTGATGCATCTGGAATTAAGTTAAGTTTCTCCTCGTCCTATCATCCACAAGCTAATGGACAAGCTGAAGTTTCTAACAAAACCCTTAAAAACATGCTAACTAAAATGGTTAATGCATTCAATCAAGATTAGAATATACACATCTTTTTCGCTTTATGAGCATATCGTACTAGCATTCGAACCCCTACGGGTGATACCCCTTTCTCTTTTATTTTTGGAGTAGAGGCTATCTTTCCTCTCAAAGTCCAAATTCCCTCTCTTTGGATATCCTTACATGATATCATTTTTGAGTGCATTTATCATCTGGAACGTTTAACCCAACTTGAGCTACTTGACAAGCACCTTTTGGTTGTGCTTAACCATCTTCATGCCTATCAATAATGAATCAAGAGTGCCTATAAAAAAAACCTATAAGAATGAGAATTCAACATCAGAGATCTCATCTAAAAGGAGAATCAACATGTAACCAATATTGAGAAAAGTAAGCTGGGCAAGTTTACTTTCAATTGGCTTAGACCTTATATCATTAAGCATAAGTATGGATCATGTGCTTACTGGTTATCCTACCTTGAAGGGAAACTGGAACTTGAGCTTCTCAATGCTTCACATATGCATCATTTCTTTTGTTAAATAAGATCAAACACACCTTCTGTCTAACTTAAGCTCACCCCTTATTTCATGATATTTTCACTTTCATCCCCTCACTTTGAGGATTACCAATTAAAACACATAATCATGTGATTTTTTGTCATAGTTGTAGCCTTAATCCTAAATATGGGTACCATAGCTCTACTCATGGCATGATTCTCATGGATACTTTTTGTCCCTCATAAGATGGAATCCCATGGTTGTTGTCTCTCAAAGAATCCTCTCACCCACTATTTCAAACTCCTTGTGCTTTAGTTTTGCCTTTATAAAGGGAAGCCTTTAAGCTTATATAAGAAAGTTTATGTCATCAAAATTAAAAACATTAAAATTCATATATCCCATGGGTCATCTCTATCATTAGAAGACTACTCCCTTGAAGGATAACTGCCAAAACCAATCAAAATTGCTCAATGTAAGGTAGACTACTCCCTTAAAGGATAGCTATCAAAAAGCCTAACACAAATCTCAACAACTTAGACCACTCCCTTAAAGTATGGCTAAGTAAAAAATTTGTCAAAGCAAGTAATTTCTTAGAAGTTTCTCACATCGATTAACTTCCTGAACCTCTCAAAGCAATAGCAAAATATCAAAAGACCCATTATTTGGAAGCCGTAATCGACTTTCATGGGTCAACTTCCTGCATCGATCAGTCTACACCATCTATGATATAGATTTATTTATATCAGATATTTGGTAACCTACAAAAGAGACAAAGCTAACCTCACACGAAGGTTCCTTTATCATCCATCTCCCCTTTATACCCTCTGTAAAACAAGGGATTTTGAGATTGCTTGACAATGTGTGATCAAGAAACCTTTTAACCAACCAACAAATGCTGATGTGAAGCATGTGGAGGACTTATGTTCATAAGATGATCTTAGCTTCCTCTTGTTTTGGTCCTTACCAATGAAAGAACATTATGTCTCTTTCCTCTTTCTCATACCTACTTGTTGTTACATTCATTAAGACGTTTGTCTTTTTTATTGTTCTATCTTTTCTTATCTTTTATCACATATGGTTTTGTTATCCAAACTTAATCTATTTGTTTTTAAGATTAATCTAGCTTCATCTAATTAAATAAAATTCATTAAAAAACATTTAAATCAATATTTTATGTTTTGTTTCATGATTTGTTCCTACCTTATTTGTTTAAGTTTTTTAACCATAAAAAAATTTAAATAAATTAACCACCTCATATATCAAAAGTCATCTCATCTATCTACATAACCAATCACATCTCATTAATCATCATCATTTATCACATTTATAACCATTTATAAACCAATGAGTCATCACATATGTCATCCATCACATGTCTATCTAGATAAAAGAGAACATAGTTTCATAAATTTAAAACATCCACATTTATAACATCTAATTAAGCATGTATCTGATAATAAGAGAAAATTTAATCGTAACATCATGATCATATCATAAACAAAATAATCACATCATGAACATCAAATAACTAATCACAACCATAAACAACATCCATAACCCATAATCACATCAATAAAATCATAATCATAAATAATCATATATCATAATAATGTTCATGTCTCTCAAAAGGTGTGTGCATCTCACTGCATCAACTCAGAGGCCAATATCAAAATCATAAAATATATCAAAATAGTCATCTCCTAGGAGTCTAAGGATGAGGGTTACTACTGCTCCCTAAAGCCTATCCATCTTTGATATCTGTCTGTGTACCCACAAATATTGGCCACTGACCTGATATAGTACTGATAGCTCCCCCAGTAACCATTGCTCTGACTCAACATATTGAGGCTCATCTAGAAGATGTCTAAAGACCAGTACATCATAGTATCTGAGATCCTCAATGCCTTTAACTCCCTAGTTCACCTTTTGGTCATTCAGTCTACTCATGTACCTCCATTTACAACAATCACACCATGAAACCTTTACCATTGCCTTTGTTTTTGTGACCCAACTTTGCCTTGGTCATTTTGACCGCATTGATTACCTTTCCATATTTGACAAACTTGTGCTACTTTTGTGCATCAACCATTTAGGTGCCTCAAATCATGGCCCTTTGTGGTCCTGCCACTTACAACCATTTTTATTTTCTCAAGATCACATCCAATTTTTGGATGCCTGTGAATACATCAACCTTGCCTAAAAGACTTGAGTTTATAGGAGTAACACATATTAGCTATGTCTAACGCTATGTCCTAGTTACCCTATCACCTTTCATTCTAGTTTAGATTTAATTTACCACCTACCTCAACTATGGCAGCCTAGTCTATGTGCAATCTATGATATCATACTTAGTCACATTTTATGTGACTATTCACATTTAAATGCCCACCTAACCAACCTTCACACCCACCTTTCCAATTGTCAAACCTGCCACCAAATCTGTTTCACCTCATCAATTCATGGTTTGAGGGGGAACACCTCTTCCCATAATTTGGGCATCCAAACAACCTTCCATTTTTTGTTTTGCAGCTTGATGATATAAACTACATAACAAAAAGGGGGAAAATGTAGATGCTAGAAAACCATACACTATGGTTTTAGATGTCATATTAACCTTTAAACCACCTCTTGGCCCCCTTTGGATTAGATTATTTACCAATTCTCCCATTATTAACCTCACACGAGTTTTCAGGGAATTAACCACCAGTCATTAGTGGATGAGCCAATTTTGACTATGTCTCCTCGACCACTGGTGGTCATCCCTCAACCATCAATGGTTGATCGGACCGCCGATAGGTACTTAAACTCTTGCTTAATCAAAGGAATCAATTGTAATTTGACTACAACTCACTCATTGATTACCAACTATCTAAATTTAGTCTATTATTCATATGATCAATGCATGATTAGAATATTGGTCATATTATTTGATAAATCATTTGTTAAAATATTCATTTTAACCCTCCTTTTCTCTATATTAAGAGATGAAGAGAAGGTTGAAATCATCATTCAGGGGCAAGAAATTCTAACTCCCAAGTGAATCTAAAATCTTCCCAATGAACCAAGAACCAGGTTAGAGGCTTAGGGTGCTTTCACAACTCATTGTCTTGGGACAATGTGTCATTACTCTACTGATATCACTCCAAAATACATAACAAATTTTATCTAACACAAAAATTCCTCAGACCATCAACACCTAAAAGCTAAGTATTTATGTTTTTTTTAATCAAGATTTAGTAATTAGGTTTATTTATTTTAGTGCTTGGATCATTCCCATTCTTTGCTCTTCATTCCCTATGTTAGAGTTATACAACTCCAGAAATTTAACCTCCTACCTAAAACCGCCCATAAATCATTCTCACTCACCTGAATACCCAATCCCTAAACCAAATACCTCTTAGCATTATTTTCTATCTTTCAACCAACATTTAAGCCAAACACCACTCCCAAGATCTCTCTATAACTCTTCCCAATAGACTTCTTTTCCTAAACCAAATTCTATAGTAACTACCAATGGTCTTACCTAACCACTAATAGACTTACCTAACCACTAACAGTTAACAACTGTCGATGGTCACCTAACCATTGATGGTCATACCTAATCGTTGACGGTCACTATGTATCATTTTATAACAACAAGCTAATTTGACCCATCTAACCATACCCAAATATCAGTTTATGAGTTTTTATTTTATCACATAAATTCAACTTATTTTATGAATCAAGTTTGAGTGATTTAGCATTAATATTCAATCATTTATTTATATTTTTAATTAGAATCACTTGTTTCTTTTCAAGCATTTCTTGTATTTGCTTTTAGTACCTTCTGTTATTTCATGCAAGCATCTATTTTCAATTTCTCAGAACTTAAATATTTTAAAAAGTGTGGATTCATAACCTCCAATGAATATTGTGCTTCTTGGATCTAGCTCATGCTAGGTAGTCCACCCTACTATCTCACTAATCCACTATTTTCTAGATTGCTTTCTTATCTACAGGTCATTCTCCCCAAATAAAAGGGAGTATCAACAATCGTCTGGATCACATGTGCACAACACAACCAGGTTCTACTAACCTCATCTTTTTTTTAATTTTTTCATCTTTCTTAAATAAGAAAATAAACAAAATTTTAGTGAAACACCTTCCATTATGCTATTACACACCTACAAGAACCTCATTGTCTATTTCAAACCTACTAAATGTTTTGCACATGGATCTCTAGACCTTCATTTCAATCCACCTATACATAGGTTGGTTCCATCAATTTTAGTCAGTATGGCCAGTCAATACTAACCTGAGTTGGTTGAAACTGACCCTCTCCCAATAATATTTAAATTTTAAAATCAAGCCTTTATTTAGGGTCAACCCATCTATCTAGCATGTTGGTGGCGTGATAAATTATATAATTGAATTCATATATAAATAATCAAGCTCTCATTCATAAGGGACTTGGCATTTATTTGACACACATCTATACACTATTGCACATTGAAAAAATATGACATAAGCACTTATTTGGCACACATCTACACATTATTGCACTTAGAAAAAATATGCCTTATTTTCCTCAAATTGTGAAGCTATCACTAGAAGTAGTCATAAGACAAGTTTGAAGGATTATAAATCCAATCCAAAATAAGTATTGTTAAGTATCAAAGTTAAATCACTAGTTGCACATAGATAAAAAAAGAGCACAATTACACAATCACACTAGGTGGGAGAACTACGTGTGGTTTGATATACCTTAGAATATTAGATACATAGGCATCGATCAATCACCAAATGGGGGTGATTGGGGTTAGGTCAACCTAATACAATTTCCCTATTTTTTAAGGTTTTTAGCCCTCGTAAGCGCACTTAGAGTTTCAAGGTGAAGTAGGATAATTTATTAAGTTGCATGCATTATCAAGGTTTAAGATAACATATATATAGCATATACAAACAAGAAAAGGTGACTATATGGTCACAGTCCCTCATTTTTTTATGGGTCAATACCAACCTACATAAGTTAATATCAACCGATGATACTAACCTAAATCAATGGAACATACCCTTTGTAAATAGAGTTACAGTTCCTAAACTGGATGAATCACAAACTTTCTTTTATCTAGTTTCTACTTTCAGAATGTAGTCACAATTTTGATAGTCAACTATAGAAGCCATGTATTCATTCCTTTGTTGTACTTACTATATTTAACACATGGCACTTGTTAAATCATTACAATAGATTTGAATATTTTACGTTTAAATGTATTCTTGAATGCCATATCTTAATACCTAATCACATTTCAAGTTTCTTTCCTATTAGGGTTGCAAAATCAAAATAGGGTAAACCAAGAATATTTATTTCAAAATTACTCATTTGTCTTGAACCATAAGAGTAAATAATCAAATCAAGTTGTGGACACATTGGACGTGTTTTGTTTAGAGATATGTGTGTGGAGGACATGTGATTTGATTCCCTTAAAGAGTTGTATGTAAAGGAAGGAAATTTTAAGGAAGCAAGGAAGGCATGTGTAGAACCCGTGCACATATATGTAATTCCCTTTTTCAATTATTTTATTCAAGAGTGCTTATTTTTTAGGGGAGTTTAGTTGTGCATACCCAAGGCATTCATGCATGAGAATTTGATCCAAGAGAAGCATAGTGATGAATCGGTTGGTAATTTTAGCATTGATAAAATAATGGAAATTCTAAGTGAGTGATATTTTTGGTTACAAATGTTTACATATGTGCAAAATAATGTAAATGGGTGTAGGATTTGCCAATTGGAAAAAGGTAGAAATCATAATGCAGGGTTGTGTCAACCTGTACTAGTCCTAAGAAATTGTGAGAGCACCTTAGCATGGAATTTGTTCTAAGATTGCCTACAACACAAAAGGGATATGATTCTATTGTTTTGTTAAATAGATTTTATAAAATGACTCATTTTATAGTTTATAAATAGACTAAAGATGTTACACAAGTGGCAAAATTATTTTTCAAGAAAATT
The DNA here is from genome assembly GCA_037957365.1 of Torreya grandis. Lineage (NCBI taxonomy): Eukaryota > Viridiplantae > Streptophyta > Pinopsida > Cupressales > Taxaceae > Torreya > Torreya grandis. Next base: position 4,733,924 of record JARHVA010000217.1, read on the forward strand.
GTAAGGTTGCATGATTTGCCACGTAGTATTGTGTTTAAAAAGGATACTAAGTTTGTGGGACATTTTTGATGCACATTGTGGAATAAATTGAACACTCAATTTTATTTTAGTTCAATGTATCATCCTTAGATGTATGGTCAAATGGAGGTGGTTAACAAAGGCCTTGGAAACTTGTTAAGATGTCTGATGGGATAAAATTTTAGACTATGGGACATAGTCTTGGCAGAAGTGGAATTCCCATTAAATAATTTAGTAAGCTAAAGTACTATAAGGATCCCATTCCAAATTATCTACAAGATTATTCCAAGAGGTGTCACAAATTTGTGTGACTCTAAGTGATGAAAAGGAGGAACACAAAAGTCAAAGATTTTATGGATAGATAAGTGATGTAAATAAACAAATGTGTAAAAATTTAGAGAAGAGCAATGCATAGTAAAAACAATGCATAGATGTAAAGAGGAGAGCACAATAATTTCAAGTTGGTGACATGGTCTTGGTAAACCTATATAAGGAGAAGTTTTTGAAAGGAACATATAATAAGTTGAAATGGAATATAAACATGTTCTTAAATGAAGAGTTACAAACTAGTCAATCTATTTGATGCATAACTTAGATGAAGGAACCTTACGAAAGTGTTCAATGTCATATCTAAGAGAGCTGAGACATGTCATACTAAAAATATTGAATGCATAAATAGTATCAACCCTAATATTTATGCATTGATTTCCATCTATGTGAGTACTAATGATCATATGATTTATAACTGAAAAAGGGTCTGTATGTACCCTCTTGGAAATCATGCTTATGATATTAATATTCTTAGGTACTTAGTCAAATTTGATTTATTAGTTTATTTTTTCATGTGTACTTGTTATTTATTTTGCACTTGTTTTTGAAAATTTTGTTTTAGTTATTTTTCTCTTTTTAACATTTCATGTTGCAACTTTTCTTTTTGTAACTTTTTTTGTTATAAATTTTCTTGTTGTAGTTTTTATTTTAATAATTATTCATTTTAGAATTTTTCTTTATGAAAAAATATTTTTCCAATTTTTACTTATGTAACTTTTCCTTTTCTAATTTTTATTGTTTATATCTTGTCCTTTTCCAATTGTTTTTATAAGATGAAACCATAGTATGAGTAAGGTTCTCAAATATCAAAGGTGTGTTTGAATTTAGTGGTGATTTAATGGAAGTATCTAATGTAGAATCACCACTATCAACGATATTTTGTAATTTTATCTTCAAATCCCAAGAAGTAATTGTATGATGTCCATGCATTCTACAATAGGCAAAATTATATTTTAATCTCTCAATAGGACACATAGGAGTCAAAGTGATCAAATTATTTTGAAGCATGTCTCTTAGAGTTTCACTTAGAGTCTTATTATGCTTATGAATTTTTTTTTGAATAATTAATTTTATTATATTTGTGAATCTATTTTTAAGATGAAATCTTTTGAGGCACAAGATTATGAAATGGGGAGGCATAAATGTAATTGACACTAACATACTCAGTAATCTTGGTATATGCAATATTATCCTCAAGTGATGTAATATTTAAGCACTCATTTGATTTTTTAACTCCTCTATAAACTCCTTCATAGTAAAAATATGATCTATAATGGCTTCACAAGCACAAAATCTAGGTATTTTTTATTGGTTGTGCATACCCATATTATCAAGAGGGTATGTGAGAGCTGGAGGGGGACGAGGAAGAGCCTTTTGATGAGCTCTAGTTTTTACTATAGGGTGGGTCACCCTACTTATTAGGAGAGTGACATAATGTACCTCCATGATATAGGGATGGTAGATATCACAACCTTGAGGTGTAGGGGGGAGGAACAAAAATATTCATGCATGTCCCTTGGCACCTAGTGGTAACAATTAACAACTCTGGTTGAATATTACAAAAAATTGAATTAAGAAAGTCTAATGATTATTCATTATTAATTTTATCATTATTATTGCATATATATTTGACCCATGGAATTACACAACTATTATGAATGTTTCATATTAAAGGAAAGAAACATGTAATGACTACAATCATAACTTGATTTGGAAAATAAAAACTATTTACATCCATTATAGCCATCATACAATGTCCACAATAAATAGCTAATCACCTAAGGAAAAATGTGAGGAATTTTTAGAAATAAAAAAAAATATTTTGATAAAATTCTATAGATGAACTAAACTAGAACTTAGTTTGAAAATAGATACATCTTTTTCCCTCTAGACCAAATTTAAAAAGTATTAAATTGCTAATTCTGAAAAATCTATATAGAATTTTGGAGAAAAAATAGGTTTTTTATCTAAGGAATACAACTAACAAAAACCTATGATTATTTTGAAAATAAATTTATTTTTAATTATGTAGTGGCCAAACAATGGAATAAATCTAATAAAAGAAACCCTAATATGAGAATAAACATGAAATCCTAGGGTAAAAATAGTGAACATTAGATTTGCACCTATGAAGATGGAAGAAATTAGAAATTAGTTCTAAAAATCGAACCTTAATGCAAAAATATAAAACCCCAGAAAGAAACAAATAAACCCTAATATAACCTACGATTTAACATGTTTAGTATATAAACGGGTTCTTGAATATGCTTAACCTTATTTTGATTATTTGAACCTAAATAAATATAAAATTTTGAATTGATTCAGATTGTATAAATTATAGAGATGATACATGAATCTGAATGTGAAATAAATAATATTATCTTAACAATTGCAATTGATATCAATATAAATTACCTAAGGGGTTAAGATACTTATCATGTTTACTATTTTGTGCAAGTTTGAGATTGGATGCAAGTGACAAAGGGGATATATTCATCTATGGATGCATGTTCCATATGATAACATCTATCTTTTACTAGTTTCATCTATGGGTACAATACCTCTTTATTTTATTACAATCCATTGCGCCTACTTGTAAGCCATCTTTTGTGTGTGATATTAGGGCTTACTACGTACACAATGCCTAGAAAACTTGTCTTCTTCTCTTTAAAACCCTAAGTCCACTTTATAAAATAGGTCTAGGCCTACAAAGAGAAGAAAATGATGGGTTGAGCTAACCTCAACCACTCCCCAATAAATAGTTGATCACTACCTACATATCCAATATTCCAAAGAGGGAAGTCAAACCATGTGTAGTTCTCCATGTTAAGTGTATGTGTGCAATAATAATCATTTAATGATTGTAATCTATAATCTATATTTTGACACTTGGAAAATTGAAACATGGCTTGGTTGAGGTGCTTTAGAATTTAATATAACCAAATCCTTGTGACTGATTGCTCACTTGGAAAGTTTAGGGCAATCCCTTTGAATATGCAAGTGTTAAAATAAGATTGCTTGACAGTTCTAGATAGTGAATATGATTAGAGCTATTGGTTATTTATATGAGACTCTTTGGATAATTTATCACTCCACTACCATGTGAAGTGTATAAGTCCACCTATGAAGATAATTTAAATTTAAAAAATGATTATTGTTTGGAGTGGGGATGAATTCATCAGAGTTGGATTCCCATGGAATTTAGTAGGTATTTGAGGTTGACGAACTTGTTTGAAAGGTAAGAATACTGATTTAATAATCTAACAACTGTCTAAGAATAATAATCAATAGGTTAGTCACAAACTAAGGAATTTATTTAGGTGACTTATAGAAAATTGGGAAGGTTTGACCCATGAAAAACATGTATATGTGAGAGAAAGGTGTGTAAGAGACATATGTGTACACACAAGTGATGTAAGTTGAATATAAGTCAAGAATAACATTTCCAAGTTTATAAAACTTAATTTTAGTGTCTACACTACCATGAGATTGTGTATAGGACATGAGTAACTAAAAACATAAACAAATAAGGGCGCATTGGTAAAATAATCATCAATAATCTCACATTCATCAAATGTGGTCATAGGTATTTGTACTTGTGTAAATTTTAGTGTACGAATAAGACCATATATTTAATGAGCCTCCTTAGTATTAGAAGCATAATAAGATAGAGGAGGATGCACTTTGTAAGTCATATACACCTCATAATCAATCTTGGTTTATTTATTCACATGATTTGTAAAGGGATCGAAAAATATATTAAGCTTCACAATAGGTTGTGCAACTGATTCATTTGTAGGTGTATTTATATCATTTACCTCAATAATATTATCCTTAACTATATCTTGTATCTTATGTCATACACCAAAGCATATATTAATAGAATTCCTCTCATTTCTATGCCAATCAAAATATGCATTGATATCAAACACATTAGTTCATGTTTTTGTCATATAAACTTCCCTTGGAAGAGGGAAATATATGAGATTGCACTCGAGTATTTTATGTAACACCTTATGAAGGGGTTATATAACTTGTTTAACCTTAAAATTCTAGATTAGGTTTATCTATGGTTAAAGGGGATAGAGATAGCCTAATATACAAGGGTGACAAACTATCTCTAGTAGGCCAATTAGATGTTAAACTTAGATATAACATATGTTGAATTCATTAAACTAAGATAGGCTAAAAATAATAAGTACAATTATGCTAGATATGAAAATGACAAAGAAATAATATACTTAGTTGTTTTTAATGTTAATACAGTTCTAGATCTAGAATAGGTAAGAAATAGATTAGAAGAGGATTTTGAGATAGTCACTAGATTATGGATTAAGTGCCTTAGGAGATGCAAACACTAGCATCATTTTTAGATGATTATGTTGACACTATTGTCTAAACCTAACATAGATGTCCTATATGGAATACCTACTAGAAAAGGATATGACCACCTAGAAGCTTCTAGGTTTGTCTTCGCCTTTGCTTTAGTGCATTCAGATATGGGTCCTGGACTATTGCTCCTCATGAAATTGTAAAACCCTAGTTCTTTATCTTCATAGAGACTTTGAGGGAAAATGGGTTAGTGATCAAATGGTGTCAAGCTGACCCCAAAGAGTCCTCTGTCAATGAGCATTGTCTACATAACCAATAATTCAAAGAGGGCCTCAAAATGATATAATTCTTCCCTACATGTTGGCTTGTGTGTGAATCATGCAATATATTAAAAATAAGTACAACAATGACCTAGCTTGTAACTTGGCAAATCAGGATCTTAGGCTTCTCCTTCAATACTTTAGACCTGTGTATTTGTTATTCCTATGATTGATATGATAATATGATAAAATAGGAAAGTTTTACTTTATTGAGTGCTTGATTGAATGATTTTTATAAGCTACCTTGGTTTGTGATAGGTGAGGAATGAATGAGGGTTGATCTTGTATTTAAATCAATCTATTTAGAGAAATAACTTGTATTAAATAACTTAGGCCAACCATTAGGATACATTTCATTTGCAAATTATACGACTTTAGGGCACTTGTCACATGCATCAAGGTATGACACTAGTGTCAATGTAGAGGTTTGGGACTAACACTTGTGTCCTAGTAGTTAGGAAATAAGTATAAGATTAGAACTTGTAGGGGCATAAGATAAGCAAATTTTAAATATTATGGGAAATATAGGTCTAGATCATTAACATAAGATTGGTTGGACCAAAAGAGAGGCCAAGGGGCACAAGATAGAGCAGATGTGAGACTTCTAAAAATGGAAAAGGTACAAAACTAAGAGGAATAACCAACATTTTAGTTTTCAAAGTGTTCAAATTTGAGGTGCTATATAATCCATAAATATCATCTACATTTCACCCCCATAATCTAGTAATGAAATTGTAAGTTTAAAGGAGAATAAATGTATATTTGGGTGTGCATAACACACCTTGACTTTACATGAGTCCAACTTTAGTGCTTTATTGGTGATTGAACTGTGACCAAGATCATGTTATAATATATAATCAGTGCATATAATTTGAAATTGGAAGCATTTGAAATGATTAAAATTGAAAGAGCAAGGTTTAGGAGTACACCCATGTATCAGTGTAACTATCTTGCCTATTGGCAACTTGATTTGAAATATGTATCATTATAAAACTTTAAAACTTAGATTAGGACAAATATATCAATTTGAAAAGTGCATATATATAAGGGGATAGAGATATTAGAAGGCACATGCACCCAACTTTAGAGAAAAGGTGAGTTGGCACTCAATAATTGAGATTAGCTCAATCATGTAACCCAATCATATTTATAACCTAGTGAGCATGAGTGAACAAAGTCAACTCAAACTATAAAAATGGTGAGGTTGGATGATAAAATTGAGTGTAACTAAAAAATTTGGCAAGATTGAGTGATTTAATCATCTCAACCATACAAAAAATTTAACCAATTACTACAGTAGATTAACTCAATATAGTCTTTAAAAGTCTGACCTGGTGAGTGATGATAGTACCTGAAAGTGTTTTAAAATATGAAATTGATTTGGATTTTGTAATATTAGGCACACATCGCATAACATATGCATCTTAAATATGTTTCATGTCAAAACTATGTATAACAATGGTATCAATGTATAGAATTTTGCCATAAATGTGTATCTAAATCATATAGCTAGTTAATGAGATGTATAAGGATTGGTAAAGTGGGTTGGTTATGTCCAATCCCACCCATGTTTGAATCTCACAGGGCATTTGTAGGTCGGATATGGCCATTTGAATTGGATTAATGATTTTAATAGTTGGTGGTGGCTATTTTTATTCATTTAATAGTTTTTAGGGACTATAGTTGCAACCTTCCCCTCTATATATATGATTTACGTTCACATTAAATGTTCACATTAAATATTAAAGGCCACATTATTATTTATGAGGCTAATATTCACATTAAAATATTATCATTTGGGACCCTTATTAATCATGAACATGATCATATATTTAAGAAGACACACGGAATAAATTGAGTTGGATTAGATAATCCAATGGATTTGAAAGAGGCCGCTATGAAATCCATGATCCCATTAGCCAGTGGCCCATCCACATGTGTTTTTTTTGATCCTGTACTTAGTGACATTTAGATGCATTCCACTTGTCTCATGTGTCTTTATTATTAATTAACATGGTCGCCACTTTATATATTATACATAATGGTAGACCTATAATTGATAGAAAATGAATTAAAAAATCCAAACGGATCTATGGATCCCATTCAAATTATGTGACCACATTGGACTCTGTGAGCCCAACCATTATGTGATCTTGCCACATGGAGGTTCATGATTATTAGATGTGGAAAAAGTGATAAACCCATAGATAGCCACACATTTATCAATAGTTTTTGGCATTGTTAAATAATCCTAATGTTATTTCATTCACAGTAATCCATTGACAATTTAGAGGTGTGGTCAAAGCCAAAGTTTGTAAATAAATATTATTATTTTCATTGCAACCTCAAGTTATTCAATTCAAGGTAATGACCTTTTCACCATTCAATTCACAATGGAAAAATTATTAAATTCATAGTGACTCAATATTAAATTTTGTAGTTAATATGTTTTATAATGAAAATATTAAATTGATATTTGTTAGTCACTAAGCATCAAAAAATTGTAAAGGTTATTGTGATGTATTTTGAGACTTCGGTTCTCACAATATCTTTATAATAATTATATTATAGGTAAAATAATATTTTTTGATAGAATCTGTATGATTGAAATCCAAGAAATAAATCTTCTATTGTATGTTAGGAAAGACATTTTGTATGTGTTTGAAACACCACTAAAATACTGGAAGACATGAATATTTGTAAGACAATTCACAAGTCAAAATCTTTAGGGATTTTTTGTGAGCCTTTGTGGAGGTTTTGAAAGTCTATAATTTCCCCCATTTCTCAATCATATTATTTCTATGCAAATTCTTAGTTCAAAGTGATCACCGTTGAAATTTTTAAGTTGCTTATAAATGAGTTAATTAGATTAGGTTTTAGCCATTTTGATCGTTTCAATATTAGAGTGTGGTTGTTATTAAATCTTTATGGATGGATGTACAAATGCTATTTCTATATTAGATCATCTTGTCATAAACGATGCCTGTGAAATCTACTCATTGTTAAATTATCCTTAGATTCTTACATCATATTTATCTAAATTTGAGTGTTCAACAAGTTTAAAAATATTAGTTTGATTGTGGCAACATAGATTAGGCCATGTTTTCTTTAACAAAGAAAAACTAAGTGAAAAATCTAAAATTATCATTTTTTTCCTAACCTTTCCCTCAATTTTTATGTTTTAAAATGATACTTGGATCACTATATACTCAGATAGGCATCATTATAGATATCCATGTTTTTCATTAGTTTCAAGTATTGATGTATATAAATGTTAGTTAATCACATGGGATACTTTCATATATTTGTGAGGCTGAATTGCAACACCAATCTATTCCATCACTAGGATCGATTAGAGAATTCCCAAATGGAACTCATCCCCTAGGTCATATCTATTGATCCTAAAATGAGAGGGTGAATACCTTAACTTGTGGGTGTGCATAAAACATTGTCAATAAGTTTTTGGTGCTAGAGAGAGGGCCACCAATATGTTCTTGTGGTTAAATTACATTAAATATGAGTTAATATGTGGTCACGTGCTTTACATTTGCTTAGCCCTCTCTTCTTCCACATCATCTCCTCTGTTGTGTTCCCAACTAGGTCTAACAACATATTTTTAGCATTAGAGGATTAATCTGAGATCTAATCCTTGTGGTTAAGTGTTTGCATCAAAATCTAAAAAATCCAAAAAAAAATTGTCTTGACTTGGTGAAATAGCCATATAAATACTTAGTATTCAACATGATTTTCCAGCAAATGCTATCAAATTTCTTCCCAAATTCAAATGTTTGAATTAGAATCATACAAATTGAGGATATTAATTCAAGTTTCCATAAATATTTATAGATGGGGATCCTTGTTTATATAGTTCCCAACCTTCACTTATTTGAGAATTTATAGCTGTTAGATTGCTCCATACATGCTCCTGAGGTATGTAGATGACAAATCAGCCTTAATGAAACCAGTAAGGCAATTAATTGAGACACACAAGCTCTTGTCTAGTAAGTATAAGTATATAATAAAGTTTCCCATTTTTATTGGTTGGTACGCTTGTGCCTCTTTGGTTAAAGAAAAATTGATCGATGAAAAAATGACTCACATCTTTATTTAGTAATTCAAAAGTAGACCTTTGTTTGATGCTAGAGGCCTAATTAAATATATTCTTAGTTCTTCATATCAATATGTGCACCACTTTGAAGACTAGTGGATGGATTATGATGATGATAAAGATGTGAGAATCCATGGTTAATCATGATTTACTTTAGAATAGGTTATTGTATTTGACATAGTAGAAATCAAGAAGAATATAGTAGATGACGAAGATGTATTGGACCCCATATATGAGGAAGAAGGAATTGAATCAAATACTCTTTCGAAATTAGATTGCCATAAAAAAAAATCTACTTCACTCATTGACAGGACCCAAGGTGTGCTGAATAGGACCCTCAAATGGTTGAAAACTAGAGGTATTAATGTTGATAAAGTAGGATTTCCTCCTCCCATGAAGGAGGCTGAATTAGAAACTGCTCATCTACAACATCAAGTATAAATAAGAACACATTCAACAATAGGAACTACCAAATATTCAAAAGAAATTTAATCAGAAATAAAATTTGAAGCTATCACATAAATTATTTCAGTGTAAAAGCTACTCACATTGAAAATAAGAAGACTAGGTGAAAAACTCCCAAGTACTCCTAGCATTTTTATATCAGAAAAAGTTTCTCTTGATAGTCTTACCCAGTCTTAAACTCTATTAACCAATACTACATAATTAGTTGTGGCTTCAAATACTTCCTTACTATTTGAGTCTTCTATTCCTTCTCAGTCTATTATTTCAATACCTTTGCTTCTTTCTCAAAATATTGAATTACCTCATGAATTTTCTCCTAAAATCCAACTGATACATTTGAAAAAGAGGAAGATGAAATTATATTAGAAAAGTATTGTGTTGCAAATTCCTATTCCTTATTCTGAGATTTAAAAGGAATCTGACATTGCTCTTGTACAAAAATATCCTAGTGCAAAAGTACTTGATTGGTTGAATGAGATAGTAAAGAAAATAAAGAAGATTGTGTAGCCACATGAACTTAATTTCAGCATTTTCACAATTGTTCATCCTTCTGCAGTCAAGAAGTCCAAAATAATTTCTAGAATAATCACATATCATAAGAGAGAGAGAGATATGCAAAAGTAGTAGTTCCTCCTATTGAGAAAGATAAAGGCAATGTTGAGGCCTCTGATTATCAAATCATAAAGGTCCATTTGGGAAAAGCTACAAGGGAAGGTGTGAAGAAAACTGTTCAATCTGTAATTGGCACATTATTTGTGAAAATGGACCAAGACAAAGTGTCTAAACATAACTCAGAGAAAAGGTTGAACAATTGACATCAATGGTTCAAAAATTGGCAAGGTCAATTCAATCCTCCCATTCATTTGTTCATAAATTTTTTGACACATAGATATTAAATGATGTGGAAGAACTTGGTCATATGGGCAAGGTAACAAAATAATGGTCCGAGAAAATTATACAAGGTATCATTACCATTCACATAATTATGACCATGTGATATGAGATCCAATCATAATACAATCAAGCAACCAAAGCTAAAAATAAATATGATGAAGAGGTACATACATGGAATGAATTGCTTCCCAAGTTGGAAGATTTTTCTTATACTTGTCCATATGACCTTATTTAAGAAAAGGTTATCCAAAAAGAATAAATTGTGTACCTCACTGAGTTTTTAGGAGCTATCAAATTTAGGGTCCGTATTATAAAATAAAATATTAATAAATTCAATGACTCTAAATCAACGGGGGGTGATGCTATCCTTGAAATAATGGGATGAGTACGAAAATTGAAATATAAACTCACTAATGATAATGAGAAACTAGTTTCTGAGGAGACCATTGTCAATCATTTCAAGAAGAATATTGAGGAGATCTTATCTCTAAAGTTTGCATTTAATTATGATTTAATTTAGATGTTGATAAAATATTAAAATAATCTGGATAACCTCAATGTAATGCTTAAGGGACTGCAGGGAACAACACAAAAAATGATGGACCTATATTTTGATGCAGAGATAGGTTATACATATTTTGTTAAGGTGTGGAGCTAAAAGCTTCAACTGTTTGCACACACATGAAGAGGATGCTGAAGAACCAGAGCCACCGGCGTCGATAGTATGAATGACATCGGTCAGATGCAGTGGAGAAGGAGACCGGCGACGGCAGGGAGTCGGCCGACGTCGGCAGCACCAGACAAGCAGGGACCGGCGTCGGTCGCCTGTGCGGTCCAAAACTGCTGTTTACGAACAATCAGTTAGTTAAACCGAGTGTTTGCATGCTAAGAGGCTATTTTAAGTCGCGAGCTATGTGTCTAATTTTAGTAGTTAGATTTCTATTTTTGTAACCATGGGATTCTATTTAAAGACCCATGAGGCATGTATTGTAATTATCAAATTGATCAAGTAAGAGCATTGAAGCAAGCAAGGTCAAGGAGATCTACAGGTGTAAGGTCAAGGAGATCAGCTGAAGCATTCAAGGAGGGATTGTAACTCAGGTTATAGAGTTGGTTTTGTGTTGAGCAAGAGAGAGAGAGAAGAAGGTCTTGAGGTGTGGCAAGCCTTTGAGGTGGAGGAAGAAGTGGCATCTTCCTTATTTGTATTTTCTTCTAGTATTATCTAATACAAGTGTGTGTATTGTCTCTCAAATTCTTTGATGTCTCATGTTTCTAGTTTCTTAATCATTCTGGTATAATTCCGTGTTCAATTGCTCATATATAAGTAATCAATTGTGCTACCGTTGGATAAGGGGCCTCCTAACAGTTGGTATCAGAGCTACGGTTTGCAGGAAGCAGGTTATTGTTTTTGATTACAGGTCATTCACAGGGTTTTCTGATTGAGTGGGAGTTCAGCAATGGCAGAAGAAAGCAAGCTACGAATGGAGAAGTTTAACGGCAAGAATTATCAACACTGGAGGATGCAGATTGAGGACTATCTGTATCAGAAGGATCTGTACTTACCGTTGGGTGGGGTTGCATGCAAGCCCACAGATATGAAGGATGAAGAATGGAGTGTTCTTGATCGGAAGGCTCTCGGTTCCATAAGGTTGAGTCTTGGAGCGTCTGTGATTTCCAGCTTATCACAGTGCAAAACAATGGAAGAGTTGATAAAGTCCTTGGCAAATTTATACGAAAAGCCCTCGGCTTCTAATAAGGTATACCTTATGAAGTAGCTATTTACTTTGCAAATACAGGAAGGTGGTTCGGTACATACTCATCTCAGTGATTTCCATGGTTTGGTAAATCAATTAGCTTCAGTCAACATTGTTTTTGATGATGAGGTAAAGGCTCTCTTGATTTTATGTTCTTTGCTTGAAAGCTGGGACGATATGGTTATGGCAGTAAGTAATTCTGCATCTGCTTCTAAAATCTTAAAAGTTGATGATGTTGTGAGTGTGATCTTGAATGAAGAAATACGCAGGAGAAGCACAGGGGAATCATCAGGAAACGCTCTAAGTGCGGAAAGCATAGGAAGGCAAAAGGAGAAGATTGAGCAAGGGAAATCAAGGTCGGGAAGGAGATCCGAGTCCAAAGGTATTACCTGCTAGTTTTGTGGAAAGAAAGGACATACAAAGAAGGAGTGTTGGTTGAGAGATAAAGAGAATCAACATGCAGGTATTGAAGAAGCAAAGGATGCAAATATAGTGGTACAAGATGCTCTCATACTTTCTTTGGATAGTCAGGTAGGATCATGGATTTTAGATTCTGGTTCATCTTTTCATGCATCCCCAAACAGAGATTTGTTTCATGAGTATGAACAGGGAGACTTTGGAGTGCTCTATTTAGGGGATGGTACGCCTTGTCAGATAGTTGGCAAAGGGAAAGTGCAGCTGAGATTGCAGATTGACAACACATGGGTGTTGAAGGAGGTCATGCATGTTCCAATTCTGAAGCAGAGTTTGATTTTTGTAGGAAGGTTGGGTGATGAGAGATGCACAATAACCCTCACAGCGGATTCTTGGAAGGTTACCAAGGGAGCACTTGTTTTGGCAAGAGGTAAGAAAGTAGGTACTCTTTATCTATCTACTTGTATTACTGATTCTACTTCTAGTACAAATTCAAAAATGTGGTCTAATAGGCAGGGTCACATGAATAAGAAGGGAATGGAAGTTCTTGGTTCAAAAGGTATGTGTTCAAATTCAGAAGGCATGGATAGAATTCATTGCAGGAAAAGGAAATTTGAGGCTTTTGACAAGAACAGGGATGTCTTGGTGTTTTTGGAGGAGATGAAGGCCAGAGAACAGTTACAGGCAGTAAATAAATCTGAGCAAGGCAGCATGGATAGAGATTTGATCTAAGAAGAGCTCACAGATGAAGAATTCATCACTCACGGGAACACACAGGCACCGATGTCGGTTACTTGGAACCGACATCGGTCAGTCAGACACCGACTTCGGTCTTGTGCAGACCAGCAGGGTCGGTAGGTCGGGCAGGAGAAGTCCGACGTTGGTCATCAGGACCGACGTCGGCAGGGGGGACACCGGCGTCGGCCAGGGGTAACGACGTCGGTAGTCAGGGTCAGTGCAGGGAACCGACATCGATCGAGAGCAGACTGGGAGATGGCTGAGATCGGTCACTGGAACGGATGATGGGTGGACAGTTAGTTGTCAAGGAGTCTCAAACACCCATATAGAGGTCAGAAAAGGTATGTGAACCTCATATTTATTGTTCACCTTCTTTATATTGCTTACTGATAGTCATGAACTAGGAAGATGGAGGAAGCAATGCAGGTAGAATCCAGAAACAGTGGGAGCTTGACATGGATGAGGAGTGTGAGTCCTTGGAATAGAGCCAAACAGGTATTTGTTGGTGGAGTTGTCAGCTGAATATAGAGGGATGGATTCCCGTTTTAGAGAAGAGAGTGGATGGACATTTGAGACAGAAGGCTATGGTATATGGTCTTGAGTTAGCTGCATGGAAATGGAGGTTTGACCATTGTTTTTTATCTTTACCAGGTTGGATAATATTAGCTACATTATCCTGTTATTGTATTGTGTTACTTTTTGCAGGGTTGCATATATAGGGAGTTTTCTGAGCTAAGGGTAGAGTTGGTTCAGAAGTATGTCATGAAGAATTTGGGAGCAACAAAATTCTTGTGGCATAGGTGACAGGTATAACATCACAGGTTTGCGTGGTGGTTGGTCTTCAAGAGTGACTTTGAAGAGGGATACAGAGCCACAAGAACAAAATAGATGGTGTACAGGTACAGGTACAAGTTGCAGCTATTTATCTCCAAGTGGGAGATTGTTAAGGTGTGGAGCTAAAAGCTTCAACTGTTTGCACACACATGAAGAGGATGCTGAAGAACCAGAGCCACCGGCGTCGATAGTATGAATGACATCGGTCAGATGCAGTGGAGAAGGAGACCGGCGACGGCAGGGAGTCGACCGACGTCGGCAGCACCAGACAAGCAGGGACCGGCGTCGGTCGCCTGTGCGGTCCAAAACTGCTGTTTACGAACAATCAGTTAGTTAAACCGAGTGTTTGCATGCTAAGAGGCTATTTTAAGTCGCGAGCTATGTGTCTAATTTTAGTAGTTAGATTTCTATTTTTGTAACCATGGGATTCTATTTAAAGACCCATGAGGCATGTATTGTAATTATCAAATTGATCAAGTAAGAGCATTGAAGCAAGCAAGGTCAAGGAGATCTACAGGTGTAAGGTCAAGGAGATCAGCTGAAGCATTCAAGGAGGGATTGTAACTCAGGTTATAGAGTTGGTTTTGTGTTGAGCAAGAGAGAGAGAGAAGAAGGTCTTGAGGTGTGGCAAGCCTTTGAGGTGGAGGAAGAAGTGGCATCTTCCTTATTTGTATTTTCTTCTAGTATTATCTAATACAAGTGTGTGTATTGTCTCTCAAATTCTTTGCTGTCTCATGTTTCTAGTTTCTTAATCATTCTGGTATAATTCCGTGTTCAATTGCTCATATATAAGTAATCAATTGTGCTACCGTTGGATAAGGGGCCTCCTAACATATTTAGATGGTCCAAATGAAGACAAAGTGCTATAAATCATGCAAAAGTTCAATGAATTCCAAGAGAAGAAGCCACATCCTAAGAATGATAAAATCCATATCATCCTCAGCGAAGATAATAAAGAATAATTCTACATATTTTTTTCTTTCTTATAGGCTTGTATATCTCACATAATTCTTGTAATTTTTTTATTGCACCTTCTTGTAATAATTAATTCACACATTGTATGTTGTGAAAATGTACTAGTTATTTTTATAATTTTATATTGTGAAAAATTCCAATGTATTTTTGCAAGTTGTGTAAATTTGTCATTATACTTTTGCAAGTCCAAAAACACCAACACATTTTTTCATGTTGTGAAAATTGTTCAACGTGTTGTTACAAGTTTTAAGTTATGAAAATTAACTAATATGCTTTTACAAGCTCCTAAAAATGTAAAAAAGGTGGTTATGCATTGTAATCACCCATTCCATCTTATAAATACAAGTTAGAGGCTCATTTGTCAGGGTTCTTGACAGTTAGAACTTTACAACAAAACAAAGAAAGGAGAAATTATATTTGCAGCTAAAAGAGAATCAATATAAGGAGAATTTTTGCAAAGTTTGTGTTCTAAATGTCTTTGTGGATAATGTATGTGTGTACATCCATATATACTTGATTTTATTGTTTCAAAATGTTGATGATATATAGTTAATTAGTAAAAAATGCAAGAATTTCATGTACAATTTCTTCTTTGAATCTACATTTTTATTTTATACAAATAGTGAAACCTTGGTGGAGTGAAAATAGTAATTTTATGCTTTTCACAAGGAAATACAAGATAGTTGTCATATTCTTGTTATCAATAATAGATAGTTATTTTGGTGTATGATGTATGTTCTTACATACATTTGATGTTTTTCCTATCCATTTAATGAGAAAGGTTTTCTTCTAAAGATATTACCCACATTTTTGGCATTCCAGTAAGTCTCTGAGTTTGTCTCACTGGACTTGTTATTTTTCTATTTTTTAAAGCATATTTCTTCCCCTTGTCATTCTCCTTCATATTCTCTTTTTGTCACATTTTCGCATTTTAGGGTTAAAAGTACTACCCTGCTAGAAACCATTTTTACTATGAATAGTTTCCTTTCCCACATCTTTTTTAGTTTTCAATAAAGGTAGTCGTGCTTGCTAATAGGAGAGGGACCTTGTCTCGTGACTATTGACGGAAAACACCTATTTTTGCCCTTGAAAAATTTTCATGCTAACACCTTGCAAGCTTAAAACTAGCCAAAGAAATACTAGATTGACCACAAAAAATGACTCGATCATCCATGGGGCCACTAAGAGACATGCTTTTTTAGCTAGAATGCCATGGGTCAATATAAGGAATGATATTTTGCAAAAAATGAAACCAAACCTAAGTGTACTATTAGATAAGAATTCAAAAATGACAGATGGGTGGGGATGAGAGTGGGAGTTGACTCTAAGGAAAGTTGTTTTAAATATCTTGAAATATCCAAATTTGCATGAACATAATTCTAACATAGATTTGTTTGCTATATTTGAAAAATGATATCACATTTTGGTAAATGAATAATGTTTTGTCTTTTAGCAAGAGTGTCATGAAGAAGGAAATATTATGGATGACAACAAAATGGATTTGTTATACATCTTTGAGGCAGGTTATAGATTTTGTGAGGACCCAAAAGTTTTTCTTGTTGAAGAAGATATTTCAAATGATGATGAAAGTCAAGAGATATTAAATCGTGAAGAACATTATAGATACATACAAGAAAAAAGTGAAAGAAGAGATTTAACAACTAATACAAATTTTGAATAATTGGTATTTGTTGAGCCTCTTATTATAGAAATGATGATTACAGACCATCAGGTAACATAATTTCATGTGTTTGTCTAGGTGTATTTTGAGGTAAATGTTTTAAAAACCAATGTTCATAAATTATTTTGCATTTGGAATGAGGAAATTCATTCAAATTTTAAGTGAGTATAAGGATGCTTTTGAATTTTTAAGAACATTAAATGGAGATTGGCTTTTACCAGGTAGTGGGAAATGTTTCACACAAAGTTTCCAAACTTATCCTCTTGCTTTGACTACAAGTTTTTGTTAGTTTCGGTTAGTTAGGATTAGAGTAGTTTGTTGTTCTAGATTTCATAGTATTGTCTTGAATTCCTATTTTCCTAGATTAGTTTTCTTTTGATAGTTGGTAGCATAATAAGTCTTTTTGAAGACATAATAAAAGTGATAACTATAGGCCTCTTTCTTAGCATCCACCATAATAAATTTTATCACCACCAGATTTTCTCTATGTCCTATTGCCCAAATAGATTCATGTAGGTTGTAGTTGTATTAAGTTGAATAAGATCCAGGATCACTGTGAAATTGTTACAAATTCAAAAAAATGGTAAACTTTGGGTGAATACTGGTATCATATTTTATTTGATTATATTTTCATTAGATAAATGAAGTTTTTTTAGATTTTTCACATAAATTTTAGAGAAGTTTTTACATTGATGAGGAGTCATAATTGCACATTATTACAATAAAATTTCCTTAAGAAATATGAGAAATCCAAAGAAATATCACTTTCAATTGATATTTTTTGAATTTTCCTTTATTTTGGCTATATTGGTTCGCAACCCTTGAGGGAAAAAATGACAGTATGAAATATTTAATGATTTTTTTAAAATCTCCTACATGGATGATTCAAGCAATATCCATCAGGGCTAAGGATGCTTGGATGGCAATGGATCAAATTCTAGAGTGGAGCCAAATGTAACTTTGTCAGAGCTATATATGCTTCGCTAGTAGTAGCATAGAAATACCCAACCTTCCCCTATGTCAGGCTAGGTGATGTTAGAACAATGAAAAAATTATTGAAATCTAGAATATTGATGTTAACATTAATTTTGAATGAGAAAAAATTACAAATAAATAAACCAATATATGGATATTCATTTCACATTCAAGATGTCCATTCATATTCCTACGAGATTCTTGAGTTATTCACTACAAGAAAAAAACATTCATACAACTACTTCTAAGAATATACAAATATTATGTACAATAATATTACATCCGCTCCTTAATCTACAGGGGTTGTTGTGAGCCCAAGAATTCCTCTGAACTTTTCAATTTTTTCTCATCCAAGTGATTTTGTCAAAATGTATGTGGGTTGCTTTATAGTAAGACAATGTAGTAATTTTACATTGTCATCTTTCACACAATGCCAAATCAGGTGGAATTTGGTGTTTATGTGCTTGGTTCGATTGTGAAATATTGGATTATTTATCATTTTAATTACAAATGTGTTGTTAACCATGAGTGATGTTGACAAAACTTGTTGCTCTTGCAAGTCTGAAAGTGCCCATCTGACCCACAATATTTATTTGGTTGCCTCTAAAGATGCCATGTATTATACTTATGTTAAAGAAAGCATTGGTATTTATTATTTGTTTGACTTCCAACTAGCAACTATTGTTCCCAAATTCATTGGAAAACATGTAGTGGATTTCCCAACTTCATGATCACCAACATAGTCAGAATTTGAACATCTAACCAATTTGAAGTCTCTTATCCTAGAGTATTTAAGCCCAAAATTATGTGTTCCTTTTGAGATATGTGAGAACTTTGTTTGTTGCTACCCAATGACTTTCTCTAGGTTGTGCATGAATCTTGAATAACACCAACAAAAAATGATATATCTGATTTAGTTGTGGTCACATAAATTAGACTTATAATAAGTTTTTTAAATTTAGTGGCATCAACCAAATCTATTGTATCTTTTAATGTCAATTTTAGATTTTGTTCCATGGGCATATTCAAAGCCTTACAATTTGTCATTCCAAATTTGCTTAGAATTTCACCAACATATTTTTTTTGAGTGATGAAGATGTGTTTTGGTTTCTAAATCACTTCAATACCCAAATAATAATGAAGATAACCCAAATTTATCATTTCTAAGCCTTTCATCAACTCTACTTTGATTTTTCCATTGTATCTTTCATTATTTCTTGTGATGAACAGATCATCCACATACACTACTAGAAATACAACTATTTTGTCAAATGTTTTGACAAAGAGAGTTGCATATTTAAACTCAAATTGTTTTAAATTCATGTTCAAGAGGTGCTTATTCAACTTTTCATACCATGCTTTGGGGGCTTGGTTCAAACCATACAATGATTTTTCCAATTTGTGCTCTTGGACATATACTACAAACCCTTCTAGTTGTGTCATGTACATTGTCTACTTGAGATCACCATTGAGAAATGTTATTTTTACATCCATTTGATGAAATTTACATCCTTTTTGAGCTATCATAGCCAATATATCTTGAATGGTAGTCCATTTTGATATAGGTGCAAAGGTTTCATTGCAGTTAGTTCCTTCCTTCTAAGCATGTCCCTTTGCGTTGCGATGTAGGTGCAAAGGTTTCAACTAAGTTTTTAGTATTTTATTTGTTATAGTAGAACCACTTGCATCCAATTGGTTTACAACTGATTAGAGGATCAACCAATTTCTAAGACCCATTTTTACCAATGCACTATACTTATCTTTCATTGCTTTTGGTTCAAGCTTCTCAACTTGTTTGAAAGATGTCAATTATGAATCAAACAAAACATTGAGTTCTTATTTTGGTGAATCATCCAAGATGATATTTTCAATATTATCTTAAAATTATTTAAGGAACTTGTCTAATTGTGATGTAACTACATGTGCACTTCTAGAGCCTGTTTTCCTAGCTTCATCGGGTTTGACATCTTTCAATGTTTGGGTGGCCCACTTAGGCAATTTTTATGTGTTTTAGGTGCTTCAAATTAATCCTCTGAATCTCTTTGAATTTTTTTTCCTCTATTTTTGTGGTCATTGTCTACTAAATTTACACTTTTTTTCTTCATGAGAAGTTTCATTCACATGTACAAAAGACAATAAAGAATCAATTGATTCTCAATTTTATCTCCCCCACTCACTATTTAGAACATCCAAGTCACTCTCCTTGTAGACATAAAACTTTGTATATTTATCAAGTTGATGTAATTGTCGATCAATGTTGACTTTTTCCTTTGTAGTTTCACAAAATACAACATCTTATGAAATAAGAAATTTATTATTTTTATCATCACAACCTGTATTCCTTGAAGGATTTTGAATATCCCAAATGAAAGCATTTTTGACTCATGTGGTCCAAATTATTCCTATTCTATTTTGGAATAAATGCATAAAAAGTGAATCTAAAAACTCGAAGATGTCATAGTGAAGGAATATGACCATACCGTATCTCATATAGAGTCTTGAGTTGAAGGGTTGTTGATGGTGACATGTTGTGGAGGTATATTGTTGTTTTAGTTGCTTCAACTCAAAAGTGCCAATTTAACCCTTTAAAGTATAACATAACACAAACCATATTCATCATGGTCATGTTCATCCTCTCTAAAACTTCATTTTATTACTGAGTGTGAGGGATTATGAGATGATGTTTGATCCCATTTCACTCGAGATAGGATTAAAACTTATTTAAAATTTATTCACCACCATTATTAACTTGAGTTTTTTAGTGTGGGTTTTATCTTCATTTTCAATCATGGTTCAAAACTCTTGAAAAGTCACACAGACTTCTGATTTGTTCTTCATAAAATATATCCAAGTCATTTTACTATAATGATTAATGAACAAAATGAATTACCTATGACCACCAACTAAGATAATTAGAAGAGTACGCAAGTTTGAGTGAACCAACTCCAAATTTTTTAAAGCTTTCCACTATGACTTTGGAAATGGTTGTCTTGCATGTTTAACAAGAACACATGCTTCACATTTTCCATAAATTTTTTGGGCAAGGAAGGCAAACTAGAAGCACCATTATTTTGTAAGACATGAATGTTGTTATAGCGAGTATGCTCAAATATTGCATGCCATAACATGCTTGTAAATATTTTGTCTTCAATAATATGAGCATAATTCCTTGAAACTGATGACTCACCCCTAATTTTGAGAAATTTTCCTTCCTCATATCCTGTCAAGATGACTTCATTGTCACTTTTCTTTTTGATAATGACATCACCATTGTCTAACAATATGAAATGGCCTTGTTGTCAAATGAGACCTAGAGACAATAAGTTTATTTTTAATTGAGGAAGGTATAATACATTTTAAAGTTTAAAATATGGAAGCCTTGGACACTTAAGTTGGGTTGTACCTCTTCCCTGTGGTTACAGGCTTAATATATCTGTGAGGAATACTAAAAAACAAATTTATTCATTAAAATCATCGAATAATTATTTTTAGAAATTCATATGTAGGGTGGCACCACTATCAATAACCCAAGCATCAAACCATGATGAACTTACTGAGACATCATTGAGAGAGTACAAAAGTTTGAGTGAACCAACTCCATATTTCTATTAGCTTTGCACTATGACTTTGGAAATGGTTCTCTTGCATGTTTAATGAGAATGCAAGCTTCATATTTTTGATAATTTTGTGGGCAAGGTAGGCAAATCAACAACACCATTATTTTGTAAGACATGAATGTTGTTATAGTGAGTATGCTTGAATATTGCATGCCACAACATGCTTGCAGATATTTTGTCTTCAATAAGATGAGCATAATTCCTTGAAACAGATGGCTCATCCCTAAGTTTGAGAAAATTCCCTTCCTCATATCCAGTCAAGATGACTTCATTGTCACTTTTCCTTTTGATAACAATGTCACCATTGTCTAACAAGATGGAATGGCCTTGTTGTCAAATGAGTACTAGAGATAGTAAGTTTATTTTTAATTGAGGAAGGTATAATATATTTTAAAGTTTGAAATTTGGAAGTGTTGGACACTCAAGTTGGGTTGTACCTTTTGCCTGTGGTTGCATGCTTAATCTATCTATGAGGAATACTAGAACACAAATTTATTTATTAAAATCCTCAAAAAAATATTTTTGAAAATTCATATGTAGGGTGGCACCACTATCAATAACCTAATCATCAAACCATGATGAACTAACTGAGACATTGTTTGCTTCATCATTTGAGCTGGAAAGCACACATTCATTGGTGAATTGAGCAGAGTTTATCTCTTTTAATGGATTATTTTATTTATTTCATTTTTTATTATTGTGATAGGCTTCAATTTTCTCCCATGGAGTCTTGCATTTGTGAGCCTTATGACTCCCTTTTCTGGTACATCAGGTGTAAAACAAATGTGATCTATCATTCATATTTTGATTTTGACCACCTTGATTGTCATTTTTGTCACCTTCTCTTATTGTTCTTCTTGTAATTATTATTTTATTCACCTTTGGATGACGTGCCATATTAGGTGTTTTGGAAAAAATTCCCTTTACATAACACTCACTTTCACCTATGGACTCAATTTTTCTTCCAAAGGCCTTTTTTCTTTCCCCCATCTTTTCAACCAATTGATAAAATTTGATTCTTGAACTAATTGCTTTCTTGTAGAGACTCCAGAAAGGTTTAATAGTTAGGAAGAAGGAATTTTATGAATGTGGTAATATATGTGTTGATTTTGACATCCATGGCATCCACATCATGCTTGACTGCACAAATTTTTAAAGCCAATCTCATTGCACCACCATCTTTCAACTCAAGGTTGAACAACTTCAATTGTAAATGAATGAATTCCAATTTTGCGGGGGAATCATATAGGTCTTTCAATTTACAAAGTACTTTCCATGGAGTATTACACCCCTGAATATGATAAAACACATCTCCATCGATTAAGGCTCTCATCAAGGCCAATGCTTTTTGATTTTTCTACTTTCATGTCCAAATATTTATTGCATCCTTACTAGCACAATTAGTTGTGTATCTCCATCGTAAATATGAAACCATAGATCATTGAAGATGAGTGTGTTTTCCACTTGCCAAAACCATTCTAACCAGATTTCTTTACTAGTCAATGTTGTTGCAACAATTGATTTTATTGAATGTATTGTCTTTATTTTGAGTTTGTGTTTTTGAAACCCCTAAAAAATCATTCTTTTTCACTTCAAAAGGTCCCCTTTTCTATACACCACCAAACTGATAAAACAAACTTATTTATATACCCACCCTTCCTATATACTCATCGGTACGTGAAAAAAGCTTGTCCTTTCTATATACTTAGTAGTACGTGAAAGAGATATTAAGTCACGTGAGAGTAGAATCATATGTGGTACCGAGGTAGTACATGAAAAGTATGAGTTCTATTATTAGTACTGACTTAACAAAAAAATCTCATACTTGACTATATACTCAATTTTTATTGCTTTCCAGATCTATGCCTTTCAATAGAAATTGAATGGGTAATATGTAGCTTTCCTTATTTCTCCTTGATTTGCACAATTTTGGTTGTTTTTTGCCAAATTTTGCATAGATAAACTTGTGCAATATGCTTTAAATGCTTGAAATTTGAAAAAAAAAACACTTAACATTTTGAAATTTTGTTTTTAAAATGAAAATCTTAAAAGTACCTCTTCTCAATCCATATTTGACATATATGCAAAAAATTCCAATGTTGGAATGAGAGAAAACCCAAAAAAAAAGTGAATGAGCCTATGAAGGCAATCTACCTCTAACATAGTTGATGTCAATAAAAATTTCTGTGCTCTAAGGAAAAGAATGCAAATCAACAACATGAAATATACGCCAGAAATTGATGCACTGCACAGCTAGAATGAAAATTACGTGTTTCAAAACTCCCTGTAGTAGGTCCTAACACCTTGGAAGTGCCTTAATGTATCCTAGAAACAATCCAAGAAATCACTACACAATCCAATAAATTTTTTAAGAGAATCAATGTAGTCTCAAGACAACCAATGCAACCAACATACCTTATTTCATTTGATAAATATCATAAAAATAGATGAATGTCAAAATTCTGCCCAAACTACTTCATGCATTACTCTAAATAGATGCTACACAACCAAAAACAAATTAAGAACCCTCAAGTAGGTCTGAAACATCAACTATGCTCCAAAATGCCTTAAATATTGTGCTCAGTTCCCATAATGATTTCAAACAAATTATTTGTAGGTTTAAGACCAATTTTAGTAGGTCGTACACTTAGAAATGAGGAGGAAGAATGAATAGATGGAGGAAAACAAAATTTGTCTTTGATATCAATGTCAGGCCAAGTGATATGGGAATGACGAATAATTTGGTGCAAGCCAAAATATTGATGTTCACATGAATTTGGAATGAAAAAATATTATAAATAAATAAACCAAGATATGGTTGTTCATTTCATATTCATACATGACTCTTGAGTTATTCAATACAAGACAAAAGCATTCCTACAACTAATCCTAGGAATAAATAAATATTATGTACAATAATATTACACCCTCCAAACCATTATATATAAAAAAAATGAAAAAAATAAAAATATCCTTCAAGAAATTTTGATCAAATGGTTGTTGTGGTGCTCTATCAAAAGTGTTCATCGTAAAATAAATGCATCATTTTAACATTATTGATTCTTTTGAAATATGAAAATTAGTATGTTATGTGATTAATTTAGAATTAATATTTAGATCTTTATTTGAAAATATGAAATTGTTTTGCATTGATTATTTAGTTTCCACTTAAAGTTAAAATAATTAATTTTGGATTCTAAACATTTAATAAGATTTTCTATGCATAATCACATTTTTTTGTTACAAACATGCCCCATTCCCTTACGAAAAACATGAACCATCTTTGTGAAAAAATAAGATACATTTTAATTACAAAATATTTCTTTATCTAAATTTGTGAACCAAGTTTCTTCATTTTCACAATACATTTTTTTTTTTTTCAATTTGCATTATAGCTTGGGTCTAAGATTTGATGGCCATTTGAATAATGCTTAATGTTATATATATAGATATAATAGTCATGGACCTCACCTCTATACATATAGTCAAGGATTTGGGTTTGCTTTTAAGTATTCATGGCCACTTACTTTATTATTTCTTAAGCTAAAGTTTGGAGTAAAATATTGTCATTTGGGATCCTTATTAATGACGAACGTGATCATAATTTTTTTAAGCAGACCTGTGACATAAATCAATTCGGATTATATAATCCAAAGGATCCACAAGAGGCCCTTGTGATCTCCATCAGCCCATTATCCAACAGCTTGTCATTGCCACTTTGTCTCATTTTTTTATTAAAATGATTTTGTGAAAGGTATTTTTATTATTATATAACATGATGTCCAATTTATTTCTTTTGTAGAAGGGTGGACCTATGATTTATATTAAATGGATTGAAAAACCCAAGGGATTCAAAGTTGGTGACCACCCTGAGGCCAACCAAACCATTCTGTGATGGAGGGCCACGATTCTTGGATGCAGCCAAAGAGATAGCCACACATTTATAAATAATTTTTTCCATAATTAAATAATCCCAGGGGATACATTTGCAAGCAATTCACAGGGGTGGTCAACACTAGATTTTAAAAATAAACATTATTGTGACCTAAGGATATTCAATTTGTGGTAGTAACTTACTCACCATTCAATTTACAGTGGAAAAAATATTGATTTCAAATACTGACCCAATATTAAAATTTACAGTTAATTTTTTTAATAGTGAAAATATTAAATTGATATTTTTTTATTGGTTAAATATTGAAAAATTATCGAGGTCATTATGATGTATTATGAGACTTTGGTCCTTGAATTATCTCTATAAATAATTTGCAATAAGTTTATTATAGATAAAAAATAATTCGATTTAAACTTTATATATATATATATATTTTATGTTGAGAAAGACATTTTCTATGTACTCAAAACACACCACCAGAATATTAGAAGATAAGAAGATTTGTAAGATAATTCACAAGCTAAAATATCTAGGGATGTTTTGTGATCTTCTATGGATATTTTTTAAGTATTTGATGTTCTCTTTTCTCAATTAGATTCATTCTATAAAATTTCTTAGTTTAAAGTTGTCATTGTTGAAATCTGTATGCTACTAATAAATGAGTTGATTAGATTTGGTAGTAGCCATTCCAATCGTTTCAATAATAAACAATAGCTATTATTAAATATTTGTAGATGGATGTGAGAATTATATTTTATACAATAGATCATGTTGTCATAAGTGATGCTTGTGAAATTTAGTCATTGTTATATTATCTTTATATTCTTGCATTATATTTCTCTAAATTTGAGTGTTCACCGGGTTTGAAAGATTTTGGTATAATTGTGGCAATAAATCTTAGGCTATGTTTTCTTCAGCATAGAAAACCTAAGCAAAAAATATGAGATTCTCCTTTTCTGTTGTATATTTCCCTCCTATTATTTGGATCATTGTGCAATAGGATAAGCATCATTGTAAATGTTTTAGTTAGTTTCAAGTGTTGTTGTATATAAGTGTTAATTAATTACATAGGTTAGTTTCAGAGAGGTGTGAGGCCACATTGCAATACCATTCTATTCCACTAATAGGATTCATTAAAGAACAAAAAATACAACTCGTGGCCTACGTCACATCTGGTGATCCTACAACAAGCGAGTGAATACCCCAACCTATGACATGCATAAAACACACATCAAAATTTCCTCTACATCTAAGTGTTCATTATTAACATTTTCATCAACAAAAGAAGGAACTTGCATTTCATAAATTTTATCCATTTTAGATTACATAAAAACATGTGGTTGGATCAAATAAATATTATTATGATCAATTACAACACCACTTAACCTAACACTTCGCCTTATAGGTATAAGATGCTACGCCCTTAGCCTATTGCATGTATTGGGATATGTGTAGTTGGCTTGTGGCTTACATAACATCTTTATTATCATATTAAATTTCTCTATGAGTTCATTCAGATAGTTAGATGGAGTAACCATGGCCTAAATAAACTATAAATAGGCGGTGGTGATTATTAATTGATCATTATATTGTGAATTTTGTTCTTATTTTAAGGTTGTGGAGATTTTTCTGTCGAAGTGGCTTGTCATTCATTTGTATATTCTTCTCTATTTTAGTCATATTTTTATCTATTTATTTTATTTTACTTTATTTGTGAATTAATTTCATTACAAGTGGTATCCAAGTGTCGAATTGGGCCATTGAGTGGGCGAAACCCTAATTTTAGAGAATCACTTATATCTTGCAATCTGTAACAAATTTATCTTCAAATTTTTATTTGAGTTTGAGTATCATTCAAGAACATCTCAATACAAAAAAATATGGCTTTAGGATTTATTTTGAGATAATTATTACCTATTTAGTATTTTCATAAATTCATTCTATAGACCACATTTTAAGGATTTTTTTAGTTTACATTTCAAAAAGCTTCAAAAATTATTGGGGTTTTTTATTTGTATTTTCTAATTAGAGGTAAAAGTTTTGGAAAACATTCTAGATCAAATATAGGTCAAAGTTGATAGTCAGGATCGACATTATGAAGCCTTGTTATGGCAAGACCTCAAACTAGGGGCCAAGGCAAGGGTGTTGTAACTCCAAGTAAATATCTTAAACAAAAGGAGATGGATTTAGAAGATGGAGTTACTATGTTTTTTGCAACATATCACAAAGTGAGCCAACTTGAGTATAATGTGTAAAGCATACAATCTGATATTCAAGGCATACAATCTAATATGTAAAACATATAATTAGATATGAAAATCATGGTGAAGAAAGATGATATCGATGTGTTGAAGTATTATTTGGATTCTATTAGTGGGACATTGAACACTCTTTTTAGCTCATCTTCCACAACCAAAACACCTTCCACCACTCCATTCCAGTTCTCCCGGCCAAAAAAATCAAAACTCAAATATCGATTTGAAGAATATGATTCCAAAAGTGGAAGTGCGTAACTTTGATGGTGAGTATCCACTCACTTGGATCAATCAAATGTAAAATTTATTTGATCTACATCATACTCCATGTGGTCATGGCATCTCTGTATCTGTAACTTGAGCAGTTCATTTGGTATAGGTCGTTGTGTGCTTAAAATAAAAATAAGGGCCTTCATGTTAGCTGGTTGATATTTATTGACGAGCTTCATATGCATTATCACAATGTCTCTAAAAATTACTTTAGTAAATTAACAAAGTTATCAAAAATAAGGCCTGTTAAGGATTATATTCAACAATTCCAGAATCTATCCTTATGAGTGGATGACATCAACAAGGACAACATGAATGAATTATTATTGGGTGGGCTCAAGGATATCATCCAATTGATTGTTCACATTTTAATCCAAGTTCAATATTTAAATCCATGTCAGTAGCGTAGGGGGTAGAGGAAAAATATATGGTCAAATGCAGGGTTTTTACTAATGGCTGAGAACGTAATCCCCTTACACAATCATTTCCTCAGCCTACAAGATTGAACCCTTTGAAAATTGAAGAGAAGCATGCATAAGGTTTATGTTTTGGTTGAGATAACAAGTGGATCAAAGGACATACATGTGTTGAGAATAATTTTTTATACATTGAATGTTCCAATGGAGATGAAGATGATGATTTGGCCACAACTGAAGACGAGGAAGAGACAAAATATGTACTTGAATATTCACAAACTAAAATTTCATGTCATGCACTTTCAGTTATTAGCACTCCTTAAACCCTTAAGGTTGTGGGTTTTTTCAAGAAATAGTAGGTCACAATTTTGACTGACTCACGGAATACACATAACTTCATCAATAGCAAGTTGGGTACTCATTTGAACTATTTCATTTACCCAGTTATAAAATTTTAGATCATGATTGCATATGGTGGAATAGTCATTTTTTTTGACAAATGCCATAATATTAAGCTTGATATAGGAGACCATAGGTTAAATTATCCTATGTTTGTTATTCCCATGGGTGGGGTAGACATTGTTTTAGGAGTCTAATGGCTCACCACCTTGGGAACAATAGAGATGAATTTATAGGAATTATTCATGCACTTTCATTATGAAGGTAAGACATTTGAGCTACGTGAATTATGGGGAAAATATCCACAATTGGTTAGTTCACATCAGATGATGAAGATTCTCAAAAAAAGGTTGAAGGATTTGGAGCCCAATTATTTTCCATTAAAGTTCAACCAATAGAGGCACTACACATCCTAATCTACAAAATAATTATTAATGACCACCCACTTTTTTTGGTGCCATGTTAAAAGGACTACCACTAAGAAGAGAACATGATCATGCCATTCGACTACTTCCTAGGATTCAACCACCAAACATCAAAACATATAGGTATCCATATGCCTATAAGATTTAAATCAAAATATGGTATAAGAGATGTTGGAGGTAGGTATTATCTGACATAGCCAAAGTGAATATTCATCCCTGGTGGTCATGGTGCATAAGAAATATGACACGTAGAGGATGCACCCAAAATATAAAGAACTCAACAAGTACACTATCAAATATAAGTTCCTGATTCTAGTAATTGATGATTTGTTAGGTGAGTTACATGGTGTTATTTATTTCACAAAACTAGATCTTCATTTTGGGTACCATCAAATTCGGATTAGAGATGAGGATATCCTTAAAATAGCTTTCAAAACTCATAAATGCCATTATGAGTTTTTGGTCATGCCTTTTGGTCTCAAAAATGCACCATCTACATTTTAGAGTTTAATGAACACTATTTTTAGGCCTTTTCTAAGGAAATTTGTGTTGGTCTTTTTTGATGACATTCTAATACACAAAAACTTAGGAAGAACATTTGCAGCATGTGAAACATGTTCTATTTATTTTGGAACAACCTCAGTTGTATGCAAAACCTTCAAAATGTGATTTTGGAGTCCAAGAGGTGGAATATTTAGGTCATATTATTTCACATGGAGTCAAATAAGACCCTAAGAAGATCAAAGCTTTAATGGAGTGAAATGTGCCAAAAAACCTTAAGAATATACAAGGCTTTTTAGGGCTAATAGGTTACTGTTGGCCATTTTTGGCCCACATATGAAGCTCTTGCATGGTTTGATGAAACATTGGGTCAAAGGCTTAGAAATGGATCCAACAACAGTCTTAAAAAATAAGCCTATAAGCCAAAAGTTAAATGAAAAATCTCTTTTTTGGCTAATTCTTTTACTTGTTCATTCTTTCAGAGAACAAGTGAAAGGTGATTTCTTTCAAGCCTATTTTGGTTTCATTTTCCTTTCAGGGAAATTGTGCAAATAATTTCCCGAAAGGAATTCTTTCTTCTTTCAGCTAAGTGTTCTCTCTTCAGGAGTTTTGTCTTGGTTTCTCTCATTCAAATGTCAAAAAATATGTGAGAAAATTGTTTTGAAATAATTGTTCCAAGCAAAAGTTTCGAAAGATATCTTTTAAAGTGAATTGACCAAAACAAAAACTCTAAAAGATCATTTCAGGATTTCAAAGGGATCTTTCCCTTCAGGAAAGTCCTTTTCAAGAAACCCTAAGGGCTCTTTCCCTTCGAGAAATTTCATTTTCAAAAAATTTGAAGGGTGCCTTACCTTCCAAAAGGGACCATTTCACAAACCCGAAGGGTACCTTGCAAAAATCCAAAAGGCATTTTTTTTGAAGACATAAATTGCTTTGGACAAATTATTCGTGGGAAAGTGATAAATAAAAGCTTGATAAAAAAGAGCCCAAAAAGATGTCGAAGATAATGCCCAAAATGAAAGTTTAAATAAATTGATGACGGGCCCACAAACATCAAGTTTGAGCCCTTGTAAGTAGCTGTTGGCATCTAAAAGACGAAAAGGAGTTGTGAAACCTATGGAATCGCACCGACATAAATAAGATAAATTCAAGAAAACCAATGTCCTTAGATAGGTTTTCCATCTATAGGGAAGGTCTGGTCCAGGTTTCAAGGCAAGAGCTGGTAGGTGAAGTTAATGGGTAGTCCTCGTCCTTCGACATGGCCATCATATCTGACAAACAACTGATAAATGTAGAAGTAACATGGCTCAATCAGGTTTATAGATGCAAGAATTTTTGTCCTCATACATAATTAGACAAGTGGAGGATGGCATGGAGATGAAAGATAAAGATCAAGCAATTAGAAAAGATAGCTTTGGGATTTAAGACGTTCTTGGACTTTTCTTTCTTAGTGGACCATGACATCATCATCCTTAGTGAGTTTTGTTTTCTAGTGCATTTCTCGACCAATGAGAGGGCTGGAAGACTTTTGGAGCTAATGAAAGTTATTTCGTTAGAGAAGGATTAGTTCTAATTAACCCAAGTGTGGGTGAGAATTCATGGAGGGTGTTTGGATCTCATTTATTGATTTTTGTTTGCTCACCTCTTCTCTTTGGGTCTTTCCCTTTTCTATATATGTCTCGGTTCTTTTCAAAAGAATATATCCTCATTTGACAAGGAACAACCTTGTCAAAATTTGTAAGAAAGACATTTTGAAGCAATAAAGATTATTTTTACCTATCTCTTGTTTGAAAATTGTGTTTAGCAAGCTTTTGCATGATGGCCTTGTGAATAAGTGTTCTTCCATGTCCCTTGTCCTTCCTTGTTACCTATTTTTAGGTATTTTTGGGTTTGTCTAAGGTCTGAGCTTGAGCTCTTTCTGCCATTAATGGATGATTGGTCTGAATTTCAAAATTCCTCTTTGCTTCATATATGGCTTAGTGAACTTAGTTTATGAAACACTGATGCAAATTAATCGGTTGTGAGATTGTGTAAGCAAAATTATCTTACACTAAATTATTTTTTATTTCATGCTTATGTGGGTCACTCTCTATTTGGTGCATCACCTTTCTAAGTTCATTTTTTCCTTTTTATGTTACCTTTCTCTCCCTTTCCCTTGGTCAACAATAGGTTTTAGTGTATGGAAACAACTGAAGTGAAGCAGCCGAAGAGCTATACTCATTAAAAATCCTAGAGGTTCAACCTCTCTACAGGATACCCATAACCTGAGGTTACTTCAATTTTATAGCTGAGAGTGAGAGAGCTTGAAAAACTCTCCCACAAAGGTGCAATTCTATGCTACAACAGTTACTATCACATATTTGTAAAAGCTTTTGGTAGTATAACAACACCACTCACAAATTTGTTGATAAGGACTCCTTATATTTGAGTGAACCAATTACCATGACATTTGAGAAGCTTAAGGAGGCTATGTACACCACTCCAGTTTTGGCTACCCTTAATTTTTTCAAAACTTTTATTATTAAATGTGATGCATCAAGATATGGGATGAGTATAGTAATCATGTAGGAAGGAAGACCCATTGCTTTTGAGAGTCATCAACTCAATGGTAAACACAAGCTAAAACCAATATATGTGAAAGAGATATAGCTATTCTTCATGTAGTCAAGAAATGGAGACCCTATTTGATTGGTAGACACTAATAGGTCAAGACTGACCATGATAATCTATTTTTTTTTTAAATAATGATTATCTTTAAAAGAATTAAAAAAATGGGTGACTAAGATGTTGGGATATGAATTTGAAATTGTTTATAAGAAAGGAAAAAATAATGTTGTAGCAAATGCACTATCTAGGAAGGATGAATCCATTAAGGCATTGTTATGTGTAATGATCATTTGGCAGGTAGATTGGTTGAAAGAGACAAGATCATAATTAGAGAGTGACAAGTATACACAGGTTCTGATTCAAAATATCCAAAACAGTTCTAATGCTTTTAAATTTTTTGAGTGGAAATGGAACACGTTATGGTATAAAGATCAATTATACCTATGGACGAATTTTATCTTTGAGCAGAAGATCCTTCTGGAGTTTCATGCAATAGGGGGCACTTGAGATTTTTAAAAACCTATCATAGAATAAATCAATATTTATTTTAAGGACTCAAGGGGGATGTAAATTTTTTTTCCGTTAAAGGCATGACATGTCAATATAAAAAGGGTGAAACAACTAAGACACTACGTCTTCTACAACCTTCATCCATTCATAGCCAGAGGTGGGAGGAGGTTTTTATGGATTCCATTACGGGGTTTTCAAGGTCTAAAGGTAAAAATGTCATCATGGTAATTGTGGATAGGCTCACAAAATATGCTTATTTTTTCTCCTTATCACAACCATTTGTATCTAGTACTATATTTGTTACTTTTCTAGATATAGTTCTAAAGTTGCATGGCACTCCCAAGGTCATTGTAAGTTATCATTATCCCATAGTTACTAATAATTTTTAGACTAATTTATTCTCATGTTTGGTTACTCATTTGTCTCATAGTTCATCATATCATCCTCAATTTGATGGGTAAACCAAGGTGGTCAACACATTCATACAAGTGTATATCCATTGTTTTTTATATGATAAACAAGAATGGTGGGTGCATTCATTGCCACTAGAATAATGGTGGTATAACACTTCCTTTCACACCTCTTCTAAAATTTTTCTATTTGTGGCATTTTATGGTTATCATACCCCATCCATCAATTCATCCTTTAGGATGTAACATGCTGACACAAAAATTTGTCAAGGAAAAAATAGGTGTTTCTTGTCAACAGTCAAGGGATAAAGTCCCTCTCCTATTAGTAGGCAGAACTACCTTTATTGAAAGCCAAAATGGTGCAATAAAGAAAAATATTTTAAAAAAATTGGGTTTTACTAGGGTAGTACTTTTAACCTGAAAGTAAGAAAAGGTTGGAGAAAGGAAAGGATGATAGAGAAATCTACAGGACAAATACATTATGAAAATATAAGGAGGACAACACAACCAACAATCTCAATACAAAAACTTATTGGAGATGTTAAAGGAAATGGAATGTAATTTCTAATAGAAAATATCTTTCATTCAATGGATGGGAAAGACATAAATATGTTTATAAAGATGCATAACATACACCAAAACAAGCATATGACTGATAACAAAAAACAATTATCCTTCTATATTTCCTTGCTAAAAAG
Source organism: Torreya grandis (assembly GCA_037957365.1). Taxonomy (NCBI): domain Eukaryota; kingdom Viridiplantae; phylum Streptophyta; class Pinopsida; order Cupressales; family Taxaceae; genus Torreya; species Torreya grandis. The sequence goes on from JARHVA010000217.1 coordinate 4,767,765, forward strand.
TCAAGCATTTACTTCTTAACTCCACCAAGATTTCTCGAAAACAAAAATAATAACTATAGATTTTAAACATAAATACTATAATAGAATTTTCATGGTTACTGACTAGTTTATAATAACTTTGATAACATTCTAAATATAAAAATGTGAATACATGCAAATAGTAAATACATACATTATCTGCACATAGATCTTTTAACACAATGTCTACAAAAGATCTCATTTATATTGATTTTCGAGGGATTACAAGCATAATTTCCACTTTTAGAAGTTTTCTCTAAAATTTCTAACTGTCAATATCTTTACGAACGATCTCCTAACTCATATTTATAGTTTGAACTGGGTGGTTATGGTGTATAACCACCTTTTTTGCATATTAGTGACTTTTAAAAATATATTAATGAACTTGCACATTTGAGAACTTCTAAAAATGTGTTGAGCAATTTACACAACTTACAAAATTACTTTAGTGTTTTTACAACATATAAAAGTACGCTAGCAAATTTACACGACTTTAAAAAGTGAAATAACAAAGTTGCACGACTTAAAAACTTGCCAAAATATCTTAGTACAATTGCTTGAGATACAATGTGCAAATCACAAATACACAATATGATTTGAAAACTCTAAGTTAGAAACTCAAGCGAAAATATTTGATACATCAACCTACTTCTTCTTCACTAAGGACAATAGAAATTTCTTGTTGTTGTTGTAGAAGCTTGTTTTTCTCACTTTGATATTTTTCAAATCTCTCCAGTATATCAAAAACATTTTGTTCATTTGGACCATGTGAGTATGTGAAACCCACCTCTGCATCACAAAGTTTCTCCACCATTTTATCCGTAATGACATGATGTTTCTTCACTATTGTATTGATATTATCCAAGTCACACTGATACTTGACCAACTGACAAATCGATTCAAAATTGAAAGCAGGCTTAGGAGTCAGAATCTCCTCAATATTCTTCTTAAATTGGTTGACAACAATTTCTCGTGAGATTACTTTACTTTCATTATTAGTGATTGTACAACTCAATTTCTCAAGTGCTCTTATTATTTCAATAATAACATCCCCTTCCATGGATTTGGAATTGAATAAATTCTTGATACCTTCTTTGATGACACGTATTGTGAATCTCGTAGTTCCAAGAAATTCAGTGAGATATACAACTTCATTTTTTTCAATCATCTTTGCTTGAACAAGATCCTCTGAATCAACTTTATAGAATTGTTTCAATTCAAAAAGCAATTATTCTCATTTATACACCTCTTTATTATACTTATCTTCTACTTTTGATGCATCATCATACTCTGATTGGATCTCAAAACATAGATCCATTGCAGTTTGAATAAAATCGGTTCCTAGTTGTAAAATTTCTTCTGACCAATCTTTTGTTGCTTTACCCATGGTCATAATTTCTTCTGACACATTTAATGTTTCCATATCTGATATATGATGTACAACCAAAGAGGAAGATTGAATTGGCTTGATCAATTTATGAACCACTACTGTCAACTATTTGACTTTCTCTTTGGTTACATTATCATGATCCATTTTCTCAAACATAGTGACAATAATACTTTGAACATCTTCTTTCATTCCTTCTCTTGTGGCCTTTCCTAAATGCATCTTCATTATTTGATAATCTGAAGTGTCAACATTATCCTTGGCTTTTTCTACAGGAGGAACAACCACTTCTACATATCTTTCTCTTCTCTTGTTGATTATTCTCGTAACAATTTTAGGTTTCTTGATTACTCATGGAGGAATAGAAGCTATTGCATTGAAGTCATTTTATTGCAGTTCTACAATTTCTTCCTTTTATTTACTATTTTGTCAAGCCAATTTGGGACTTTAACATTGACAAGAGATTATTGCATCTGGATAGACTCAGATTTTTTAGAGGTATCAAGAAAGGGAATAATATTTTCAAGAGATTGGACCTCTTTTGATATTATTTCATCTTTTCCTTCTTCAACCAAAGGATTTGGGGTTTTTGGTGAATGTTCTAGAATCAATTCAAGATTTGGTGAAGGATGATGAGGGAGAGAAACATTAGGTTAAGCTGAGTATGTTGGTAACAATGAGGAGTCAGATGGGAGGAATTGTTGAATAATATTTGTTACTAACATCTGGGGTTGAACAAAACTATCAAGTAGAAAATCTTCAACAATAGAAGTAATTGGGGAACAAGAGGATTTATTTCCCAAACTTTTGATCATCAACTTGAGAGGTCTGGAACTCGAAGTAGTTGTTGAGATAGATTTTTTTTTTGTCTCTCTTTTTGGCTCAAAAACTTTTTAACTTTCTATTGCTTGAGATGTTCCAACTTCTACCTATTTCTATTGTTTGTAGAAGCTCCCTAATTCATCTCCTATTTCAGCCGGTGGTGGAAACGCTACCTACTCAACATTTAGTCTTTTGTTCTTTAACCATTACAATGTTCTGTCAAGAATAACTTGAGTTTTGGTTACAAGATAAATTGACTCTTTCTTATTCTAATCAATCTTTGAAATTGGTTCTGATTCAATCTTTTCTCTCTGGAAATTTGGATCCAAAGTATCTTCATCATTAATTATTTTCTTAGGGACTTTTACAATCCCAAATTCAATAACTTGTTTCATGGTGAATCGTGAGCAATCCCTGATTCTCAAATCCTTCTCATCATTATAGTGGATCCAATAGTCCTCAAAATTAGGAACATGCTGATATGTAGCTCCCAGAACATGTCATCAAACCTCTTACATCAAATGAATCCTTGCTTTCAAAAGATCTTATAGTGACACATGGAATTTCTTCTTCAACTCTAATTGCCTTAGCCAACTATGAGTTTGTATATCTACCAATGAAAAAAATATTTTTTTATTCCTATTTAATGTTTATTGTCTGTTTATGAGTCTCATCTAGTTGTCTTACCAACTCCATTAAGGCCCATTTATTATCAACATACCTAGGAAGCATGTAAGGTGATAACTCACATATTCAAACCCTTAGATAAGAAAAAGTTGGGAATTGAATGAACCAAGTTCCCCACTTAGAAATTTATGTTGTTGATTCTACATAAATACTCATATTATAAGGTTCACTTGCAAACATTTGAATCACATATTGAATAATTGCATCATTCACCCTCTAAAAATGATGAGCATTTTCTTTCGATGTGAACTAAGGGTAGTATTCATATATCTTGGCAGTCTTGATGTTTCCCACCTAATTCAATCTAACATAGAATCTTCTTATAGCAATTGGGTAGACTGAATATGAAGTCATCTAGATTTTAGAAGTTGTCTCAACTTCAATCAGTTGCTTATGAATTGAATCAATAATCAATTCACCCCAGTTGATATATTGTTTGTTCTAATGAATGATTCAAATGTACCTGTACATCTAGTTGTAGAAGCATCTTGCCTTTGGGATTCTAAATACCATGTGCAGGAGTGTGATCATATCGTTTACTTTATTTATGAACTCAAACTTAGGAATGTTCTTTGGAAGTCTGGTTGTTGAATGTTTGGGTTTAATGAGCCATTGTTTATTTACCTATTTTTCACAAGAAATAGTATTATCATCCCATAACTATTGAGCTGAAGCAGGGGATAAGTTCACATAAGAATCTCATTCTAGGAGTTTTAGTAACTTGTCTATATGTTTTGAAGCTAAACATATGACATACTATCCTTTATTTTGTGCATCCTATCTTTTGTTTGAATTGTTTTTGCATCTATTTTCCATCCAGTGAATAAGGGTTAAATAGACTTGCATTTAAAGAGATTTGTAGCTTGTGAGGATAAGAATATGCACTTAAGCCAACCTTAGGAGGGGCACACATTTGAAAAAGTATCCATTTAGGAGAGTTAAAACTAAGGATAGTAACACCTAGTTGGGGACACTAGTGTCATGTGGCTGTAGTGTCCTAAATGTGGTGCTAATGTCCACGTGGCAGACTGCTAAGCAATTTGGGTTGGGATATGAGAAGATAGTCCTGGGACTATGTTTTGGATAACTATGGGTGATTGTGGTCTGATCAATGATTGGAAAAATGTGTCCAAGGCACTAGGATAGGTCTAGGTCTAAGCTAGGGATAGGTTAACTCAATTGACATTCTTAGCATCCAAATACCACTTTTAGGTGATCGCTCATGTAGAAGTATAATCTCTAGTTTTTTTCATAAATAATTTGTTTTAACAACCTATGCTTATGTGGGAAATTTATCCCTCACAAATTCCATGAGATAATTAACATTAGGGGATTTTAAGTTCACTATTATTGTGAGTTTTGGGATTATCCTCTCCCCCTAGGGCAAATTTGAAGGATACTTCTTTGCTGATTTTGAAGTCTAAAAATTGTCCTCCTTTCTTTTCCCTTTTCTCCTCCTCACCTTGCTCTATTGATCTAAATTTTATTTGTTGGATAATATATCCAAAATTTATTTTTGACTTCCTTTGCCAGTATTTATTTTTGTTTCCATGTTCCTGGAGTTTGAGAGGAGGTCTCTTAGGTTTGCTCTTCTCCCTTTAGTTTATTTCACTGCCAACTTTGACATTTATACTTTGCTTAGGCCCGTGTGATTCAACATTTCCTTTAGTTATGAGTGTGACAAATCTTCCAATCATAATCCTCTTCTAGAGGTTCTTCTTCCTCAAACTCTTCTTCTTCTTTTAGAGCTTCATTACCATTCAAAATCCCTTGAGTTGAGGTCACTGATTTTGTCTTTGCCTATCTTCATAAACTTTCCCTAGGTCTTGAATGTTGGTTGATCTCATAAAGTTTATTTTACCAATGAGATATTGTCATCCTCAGATAACCCCTAACATTCAAGGGGCATTTGTAGGATAATTTATTTTAAGTATTAGTTTCTTTAGGTTTCCAAAGATTTTATTGATTTTTTCCCCATTGTATCTTTTTCAGGTTCTTTAAATCCATTGTTATATTATTCTTGGATTGGTTTTTGCTCACGACAATACATTAAAAAAGTTTCTATGAACATGGTATATTTTTCACCTAAAAAGGATAGTTTCATAGTCTACTTCTTGCAAGCATTCCCTAGATTCTGAGTTGAATTCGATTGCCAAAAGTAGGGGCTTGGATAAATATATTTTGATGTAGATCCTAGCATAAAATTCCAGAAGCCCAACTTATATGGATTTTTCCATGCAAATGTATTCACCCAATTCATTTCCCACTTGCTCAAAATTTTCTTCCTTCTAGACCTTTGTTGGGAGGCTAAACAATTGAGTCTAGATAAGGATGATGATTAAATACTCAACTTTTGGGTTAAAACCTTCCTCCCAATGTCTCAAATACAACCTAACTTTCCCCATGAACCAAGGGTCATTTCTAAAAAATCCATCCCTCTGTTTTGCAGAATAAAAAAATCTTGAAAAAACCTTATGAAAGTAGATTTAGATGGTTTATAGTTCTAATGTTCCAATTTTTGTTCAACCAATTCTACAAATCTCCCACGCTTGGCCAAGAGCCCATAAAATTGCAAACATGTTCTTTAATATGCGAGGTTGTGTTTTCAATCTCTGTATTTGATTGCTATGATGGGAATTTATTTTGCTATTGGGATAATTTGAGATCTCACAGCCATAAATTTGCCTTACACCACCGTTATTTCTTTTATCCTGCTCATTCTTCTTGTGGCTCTTCCCCTTCATCACCCTGCTATCCTCTTATTAAAACCTAATTGCTGGAAGGTGTTTATCGCTCATGACCCTCTGATCCTTGATCACCATTTCCTTCCTATATTTGTAATTTATTTAATCCTTAAAAAATGATAATAATAGAAAGAATATATTATACTTCTAAAATACAATTTAAGAAGATATAAAACTTAAAGGCATATACTTATAAATACCTAAAAATGGTCCATTAGCCTTTATTTAGTGTTCTTTTATGAGTGTTATAAATTTGTATATGTATATATTATTTATTTTTAATTATGTGTTATCAACCACTTTGTTGATTTATGTACCACAAATCCCTCTTTTTTGATTCCAAGTCATTCTTCCTCCATAATTTTTTTAGATTTCCTATTTCATGTCAAGACCCTCTATATGACCTTGACACTTGTCAATAGCCTTTTCACAGTCCTACCATCATGTTCTATTCAACTCCGTATTTTAGCATGATAAGTGTTACAATTTTAATGTGCATTTATAGGTGGTTCAGAATGTGACAACAGATTTATAACAATACATAAACAAGATAAAAGTCAATTATTTCCCATATTTCCTAACATGTTAAATTGTGTATGTAATTAGGCATTATTTTTGTATTTTTACCTATTATGTGATGTTTATTTAGAGGTAGTTCATTCTTTATACTATATTTTAGTGAACCCCAATTGTCTTAAAGCTCATAGGATTTCATTTTGTGGTGAATCCCATGCCTCCTTTGACTTGATTTGAATGTTTTGCTTTGTTTTCTCAATTGCAATTGATCCCAAACTGTAAATCCTCACCAAATTTTGATTTTTTCAAGCAATAACATGTTTGGCCTTGTGTGGTGTATGTTTTTTCATGCTTAATTTCATTTTATACCATCAAAAATTAAAAAATATTAAATTCCAATTAGAAAAATGCTAAGATTTTATTTAAAAAGTAGTAAATTTTATCAGAGTTACTTTGGTTAAAGCTAAGTTAGGTTTGAAAAAGGAAAAATAATCAAAATTTGTAAATGAATCTTTACAAAATAATAATGTGATTCATTATTTGAAATTCGGTAGGCTTGTGCAAAATGTTATAGCTTATTATTTAAATGTGAAAGATAAAAAAGTATCTATGAATAATAATGTGCTTCAAAATTCATTTCTGAATGATATTGTAGAATATTATTTTAATCATGATGGACATTTGAATGGCCAAGCAAATGTCAATATCAATAATATTTAAATTATTTCTTAATCCGTTAGTTATTCAACAAAACCCTAACTTCCAATTTAAGAAGTGCCTTTTACAAAATCTGCAACAGTTCACAAGTATGGTGAATATAATAAAAGAAGTCACATGTCAAGGTACACCTCATAATTTAGTCATTTCCATTTCTAAATCATCTCATAACCCTCTTATTTCTCAATCTAATCATCCTATTTCACAATCATCTTCTATTCCTCTTATTTAATAATAATCTTCTATACCTCTTGTATACACATAATATTTTTAACATTTATCAAATATTGATGCTTTACATCTTGTAGGATCCCATTGAGACTCAATCTCTCTGAGTGCATGCCCTAAGGGGTGCACTGGGAAAGGGGTGGGTAGACCATTGGTGCTTCATAGGATTGTTGTCCCTTATTGCCACTTGTTACCAATCCAACTAACTCCTAAAACCATTCCCCTAAGCTATTACTCCTTATTTGCATACTCCTCCAATCTTTTCCCACTTTTCATCCTTCTTTTCCTCACCTTATACCCATTTTGATAGTCGGCTATACTAGGTTGACTGGGTCAACCCTGTATAGTTTTGTACTATAGTAGGTCGATTGGGTCAACCCTATATAGTTTTGGGTAAAATTCATTTAAGGTCTAGGTCGGCTCTTGGTCGACCTAGCCTGTGACCTAGTGAATTCTTGTCCCAAATTGTGCTAGGTCAACTGGGTCGACCCTGTCAACTGAAACTTTCAAAAGGGCTTAGAGTTAAATACACCTATATATACAATATCATTTGGTCATTATTACATAATCAATCAAGATTTATTATTCGCTTGCACTTTTTTACAATCTGCTCTTCCACCATTCTACTTGAGGAGTCTTAGCTTAGGGTTTCTACTTGGAAAATCTAGTCTTGTGGAGAAATCTTGGATGGTTTGGCCTTTCTTAATGATCCTTACGAACCAAAATAATCTCTTGAAAATCCCCTTTGGCCAAGGGAGAGATTTAGACTCGATCATCATTTAGGTAAGTATTCTCTAACTTTGCTCCTCTCTTTAGTAGATAGAAGTAGCATAAGTATTAGCTTCGAATAATATTACTCTTCTTATTACATGTATTAGGCTCTTGATCATACATAGATTAGTTGAGATTCTCCTATACATGTTTTGTTTATTTACTAACCCCCATATTGTGCCACAAGCTTTTGTGAGTAATAGATTCGATTTGCTTTATTTGATTAGTTTAGTGAGATATCAAAACATAGGACTCCCTTAGGTTTATTGTGTGATTGTGCTTGATTGGAGGCTTTGGAACACTCCCTAACATCATGTATAATGGTAAGAGATCCCTTAATCAGGTCTAGCAGATCATCATCTTGGACATGTTCCCAATTATCTAATGTGTCTCCAATCAAAAGTGTATGGTATGATATATCTTCTCTGAGTTAGGATTGATTTATAGACATGATGCATTTCTAATTACATACATTATGGTGAACCCAATGTGAATCTAACCCTTGTAGGTTTTCTTTTACATTTTACATTTTTCATTATTTTATCATTTTATTTTTATATATTTATTATACTAGGTTGACAGTGTCAACACAATTCTAACTTTTATGCACATGTTTAACATACAGTCACATCAATATGACTTTGTTTTGTCTGTGCAAGTTTTTCATTAGGTATAGGTTATTAGGTCAACCCAGTCAACCTTGTACACTTTCAAACATCCAGATCAGCCTATTAGGTTAGCCCAGTTGACCCTGTATACTATCAGACATCTAGATCAGGCTACTAGGTCGACCTTGTCGACCCTATACACTTTCAAACATCTAGATCGACCATATACACTGTTAGACATCTAGATCAAGCTACTAGGTTGACCTTGTACACTTTTAGACATCCAAATTAGGTTACTAGGTTGACCCTATGATGTTATACACTTTCAAACATCCAGATCAACATACTAGGTTGACTCAATCGACCGTATACACTTTTAGACATCCAGATCAACCTAGTACATTTTTACAAAATTTTAGAAAAATTAGTAGGTCAACCCTATCAATGTAGTACATTTTTCAAGTTTTAGCAAATAGGATCTACAAAGCTAGTTCAACATAGTTAGCAAAATTGGTAAGCATAAATCATGGTACTTCAACAACAATATTATTTTCCTCTACATCCTCCAACCCACCAAGGTTCCTTTCTATCATTATTTATCACTTTTATTATTCATTAAAATTCTATTTTTGATAGTTTGTAGTCTTTAAAACTGCCCCTATACAATCAACTAGGTCAACCTTGTCGATGTAGTTCTGTATTCTGTCTAGAAAACTAGGTCGACACTATTAATGTAGTTTTTTTTCAAACCCTTGCTTTCGTAGTAAAAAAGTGACACTGTTGACTCTATTCTATAATCTCTACACACACTATCATCTGAAATGACACTATACTATGTTTTAAAGTTGGAATTAACACTTATATGTTAGTAATTAGCTCACACTTTCATTTCTTATTGTTTACATGATTCGAATAGATCACATAGTCTAATTAGGTGGTTTTTTAATATATCATTTAGTTACACTATTTTATCTTTTATGCGCACACTATCAAATCATAAAATATTAAAATGCATTATCTACCCAAGGCCTACCTACATGGATTTCATCACTAAGGGGGAAGCCAACTTGGTTTTTTAGCCAAGTATAAACACATGATTAATGGTATATATTGGCTAAGCACCTGACACCCTTATCACTGTAGTGTGTGAAGTGAGGGGGTAGGCTCCAATACCAAGCTAGTACCATTGCCAATGCATATCCCTTTAATTCCAAACATCCTAAAATCATCATTAGATTGATTTCTAGTTCCTTGCTTACAACCAACTTCTTATCACATCTAAAATCATATTCTAATAATCTAAAAACATTCAGGATGACCACTTAGTTAGCTTTTACCTTAGAAGTTGATTGCTTTCTCTTTGCTCAATTGTATGTTGTATTGAAAAAACTTGCATTAGTCAGCATTGGTGCAAGGTTTTGTGTTGTATGCCTCAATTAGATCAACCTCATTGACCCAATTGATTGTGTGTTTTCTTTCATTTATTGCTTTCAAAAGTACTTGCAATTTTTTTCATGTTTCAGTACACAGTCATTCTTCTTGACACAATCTCTTACAAATTGTTTATTTTTCCCCTATTTTTTATACTAGGTTGACCTAGTCGACTCCGTAAATTTTTTAAACCTTGTTTCCTATACTAGGTTGATCCTGTCGACTCTGTACAGTTTCCAAACCCTATATTCTATACTAGGTGAACCCTTTTAATTCTGTACAATTATCAAACCCTATTTTTTGTATTAGGTTGACTTAGTCAACTTTGTACCCTTTTTTGCTTTCCCTGTCTACCGACTCAGTACTTTGTTTCTATTTCTTAGCATTTTGTTCATTTCTCTTAAGTCATCACGAAGTCTCTTATCAAAATCTTCTTGAATAGATTAAATCCAGTTAGATACTATATGATATGTTTATTTCTCCTTCTCTTTTCCTCCCAAGAGCACCATAACTCTTGGGGCACCTCTTCCCCTCCTTCATCCATGACCTATAACATGGTGAAAATCACACCTCAAGATGAAGTTGATGGGTATAATCTTTTATATACCCACCAAGATACTTATCATCCTCAAAACCTTCAAACTAATGTGGGATCAATCGACACATGTTTAATCAATAATCCCATTAATAATCCTTTTTTTAATAAACCTCTGCCTAATACCAATTTAGGAAGTGCTCCTATCAACAACAACCCACCTATTGATACAATTCAACTTCTTGCAAAGTTATCCAACAAATGAACATAATGCAAAACTCTAACACTAATCAAATGATGCAACTCCAACATCATTTGACTATTATGGCTAATCAACCTCCGGCTGTCCATCCTCAAGCTAATTCTAATTATATCCCTCCACCTCTTAGAGATGCCTCGGTCAATGTTATTCCTCAACCCATAATGAATAATAAGATGCTTCAAAATAAGTAAAATGAGTCTTTAGTTCCCTTCATTGTTTACATTGATATTGGTAACATATCTCTCACTATTAATTATGATGGGACCAAAGACCCTGCTTTATTTCTCAAAGCCTTTGGCAATAGTTAGAAAGAGTGGATCCAAACTAATAATTTTTCCACAACTAAAATCTTAGTCATAACTTTCAACGGTGATGTATTAGAATGGTATAATCAATTACCCAAACATTCCATTTGGTAACTTGAATATTTGGTCAATCCTTTAGTTAAAGAGTTTCAACACAATGAGCTTACCAAAAATTGTTTTAGCCACTTCATCAACACTAAGAAATCTCCCACTGAATCGACTCATGACTTCATCAAACGATGAAAATCCTTGGCTCACAAATTTGACCATAACATGACTAATGATAACTTGTTCAAACTCTTTATAATTGCTTTGACTCTTCTTCAATATAAGGTTCAAACTTTTGCTCCCTAAGCACTTAATGAAGCTGTTAATCAAGGTAAACGTCATGACTTTATTATAAATCAATTTGAACCTAATCCTAAACTCATAAAATGATATTTTCAAACATCTACCAATATTATCACTATTAATACTCCACAAACCAAACCCAGAGTTGCCAAAATCGATATCCCTTCATATTCTCACACACCACTTTTTATGCAGCAAATGAAATAATTTTTATGGCCCTCTAAACTTGTTAAGCATGAAATATACCGAGAGTGGGGGTGAATCAATATATTATATATCTTTTAATTAATCTGATTTCTTTTCTTTAGCCACTTAATCACACATTCAAGATATTCAATAAAAATGAAACAATAACATGCACCACACAAGAAAGAGAGAGAGACACCAAAATTTTACATGAAAACTCGAAGGGGGAAAAACCACAAAGAATAATCTCAAGTATATGAATGAACACCAACTAAAATTATAAAATTTGCAAGCACCAACTTGTAGAAGCACCAACCCCTTTGCCGAGCACCAACACAACAATTATTTGTGAGCACCAAACCACAAGAGCACCAACCCCTTGCAAAGATTTGTGAGCACCAATCCATAGGAGCACTAACCCCTCTTGTGTATAAAACACAACTATCTTTCAATGTTGCTTACTCAACAAATGATAGAACTCTATAATATCTCCTACTTTTCTCTCCTCTTTTCTTATTTAAAATAAATACAAACCACACACTCTCTTGCATATTACAAATGTATTCTCAAGCCTTTATTTATAGCTTTCCAAATGACCTTTGGCATTCACCCTTTGTGACCCTTCAATCCTCATGGAAAATGGTGCCAAACTTGCATGACCCTTCATATCCTTGCATTTGAAAAGTCACATGGTGACCCTTTATAAGCAAAAGTGTCATTTCCTCTTTTGTCTTTATCTTGGTGACCTTTCAAATTCCTTAAGGTGACTTTTCATGGAAAAATGTGCCATACCCTCATTTGTCTTCACTTGGTGACTCTTGAAATTATTCAATATGACTCTTCATGGGAAAATGCATCCCAGTCTTCTTTTCTCTTTACCCCGTGACTCTTTGACTTCTGTATGGGCCCTCTTTTGACTTTTATGCAACCAAAAATATATTCGTTAATATTAAATAAATCATAACATACATAAGCCAAGATGTGAATATTAAAAACATCATTAAATGCTATGGGGCCTTTATCACCAATGCTAGATCTTTGACATCAATGATAATATTTCCAACAATCTCCTCCTTTGTCATTGATGAAAACCTCAAACTGAAACTACCACATCCTAAAACTTGCACTGCACATGCCAACCTGCACATACTACCATCTGAAAAACATACAATAACTCCTCTTTATTATAGCAACCTGTACCTATTACCTATACTTATTTTTGCACCTATTCATGCACTTGTTCCTGTACTTATTTTTATTTTTCTCCCCTTTTGACATCAATGAAAAAGGGCCTATCCTGGATCTAATACTTAGCTCTCCCTCAACTGATGCTGATCTTCAATGGCAAGAAGTAAAATAAATTACTTCCAACTTCTACTGCAGATACTCAAATGTGTCTTTTTATAATGTTTTTTTGAAAATATCTACAATCTGCTCTGTAGTACTGATATATTCCATCTTAACCTACTGATCTGCAATCTGCCCTCTCAAAAAGTGATATCTAATGGGAATATATTTTATTCTTGAATGTAACACTGGATTCTTCAAAATATTAATAATACTTATGTTGTCAAAAAATATAAATAGGTTCATCATATTTTACCTTGATATCTTTCAAAGTTTGCTTTATCCAAAACACTTGAGTACAACACAATACTGCTGCAATATATTATGCTTCAGTTGTAGAAAGTGATATCGAGTTCTACTTCTTGCTTAGCCATGATACTAGCTATCACTGAGGAAGAAAACTCCTCCACTTGTACTCTTTCTATCATCCAAACAACTTGCCCAATCTAAATTTATATAAGTAACCAAAGTGAAATCTCTCCCTGTGGGATACCACAATCCATAATCTAATTTCTCCTTGATATATCTAAATATTCTCTTCACCAACTGAATTTGACTATCTTTTGGATCTGACTGATATCTTGTAGCCATACCTACTACATGCATGATGTCTGGCTTCGATGTTGTCAAATATAAAATACTATCAGTCATAGATCTGTACAAATATTGATCTGCAACAGGTGAATCTTCATCCTTGCTCACCTTATTTCCTATAATTATTAGTGTGTTAACTGGTGCACAATCCTTAAAACTAGATTTCTTCAATATTTCCTTGGCATATTTACATTGAGATATGAAAATTTCTTTATTTGACTGAAATATTTACAATTTTAAGAAAAATGACAATTATCCAAGCATAGACATCTCAAATTCTTTTTGCATATTATCAAAAAATTATTTTGTCATATTTTCAATGTTTCCTCTAAAAATGATGTCATCAACATATACGACAACAATCAATTGATGCTCACCTTCTGTTTTGATGTAGAGATTACTGTCATCAAATCCTCTCTTGAAACCTTGATCTTGTAGGTACTTATCAAGTCTTGTATACCAATCTCTATGAACTTCTTTCAATCCATACAATGCTTTCTTGAATATGCAAATATGGCTACTAACATTTATAATAATAAATCCCTTAGACTGCTCAATATAGACCTCTTCTTCTAAATTCCCATTTAGGAAGGCAGATTTGACATCTATTTAAAACACTTTGAAATTTTTAAACATTGCATATGCAAGAAACATTCTAATAGCCTCTATGTTGCCACTGGTGCAAAAATTTCTTCAAAATCTATTCTCTCAATCTGAGCATATCCTTTACATACTAATCTTGTTTTATTCTTGGTCACTTCTCCATTTTCATTTAACTTATTCTTGTAAACCCATTTTGTTCCTATCACATTGTAATCTTTAGGTCTACGCATTAATTCCTAAGTATCATTTTTTTCTATCTAATTTAATTCTTCATCCATTACCTTAACCCAATGCTTATCATGTCTAGCTTTTGAAAAAGTTCTAGGCTAAATTTTGGATAACAAAGAGAAATTAACTTGCTTAGATTCACTTACCATCATTCTTCTTATGCGAATTCCATCATTTATGTCCCCAATGATGTCACTTTAATTATGATTTCACAGGACATATTTGGATGGAGTTTTGGTGTCCTTTTTCTCCTTCTCATCTTCATCTAATTCTTCAAAATCTTCCTCTTCAATGATTTAAGAAATGTCTATTGGATCACTGATTCTTTGTGTTTCATCTTCTTTTATTCTGACACTTGCACTTTCAACTATTTTCTTGGTTCTTTTGTTATAACATTTATAAGCTTTACTTTTACAATAATAACCAATAAATATACTTTCATCAGCTCTAGATTCAAACTTACCAAGTTTTTTATCGGTTCTCTTTATGAAGCATCTACTACCGAAAACTCTGCAATAATCAACTATAGCTAGTTTGTCTTTCCATAGCTCATAAAGAGTCTTATCATTGTCTCAGTAATGCTCTATTCTAGATATGCACTTCTATACCAACTGCCTCTCTCCAATATTTATTTGGTATCTTGGATTCATTTAGCATTGTCCTCACCATCTCCTGAATTGTTCTATTTCTTCATTCAACTACTCTATTTTGTTGTGGAGTTCTGACTGCTAAATAATGCCCTTTTATTTTATGGTCTTCATAATACTCAATAAACTAATTTGACATGAATTATCCTCTATAATTTGATCTTAAAAACTTAATCTTCAAACCAATTTTATTCTCAACTAATGCTTTGAAATATCTGAAAACTTATAATTTTTCTTTAAAAATATTACCTAAGTCATACGTGAAAAATCATCAATAAGCAACATGAAATATTTCTCACCTTGAGTACTTTTAATTCTCATAAGTCCACACAAATTAGTGTGAACAAGCTCTAACATCTGAGTGGTTGAGTATTCTTATGTTTTGAACCACCGTCTGGCCTGCTTCCCATACTGATAAGGTTCACAAAGCGTATTAGATGGCTTTGTAATCTTTGAAAGATTTATGAATGCTTATTTTTTGGTGATGTTGACAAGATCATAAAAATTTATGTGTCTCATTCTCTTGTGCCATATCTAACTTTCTTCATTCTGACTCAAACAACATCTTTGACCTTTGATGTCTGATAACATGTACAAATTATTTCCTATTCTCTGAGCATCTGCAACCAACACATCTGAATCTTTTCTCCTAACTTCATAGCCTTCTGCATAAAACTTTAGTGTGTTCCCCTAATCACACATTTAAATTACACTCAAAAGATTATGGTTAATACCTTCTACATATAAAATATTTTTAGTTTTTGTTCTACCATTATCCAAACTTAGTGTACATTTTCTAATAATTCTGGCAGTAATATTATTTCTAAAGTTTACTATGCCACCATTGAGATTATTCAAGGTTATGAACTTGATCTTGTATTGTATCATGTGCCTCGAACATCCACTATCAATGAACCATGGGTTTTCTTCATTTTTTGCATGCAAAGTTGTTTGGATCAACATAGACTTTTTAGGTTGTTTCTTCTGCCATGAACTTGTCTGAACCTTCTTCTTGATGAATGGAGTTTTGAAAAATTAGTCCTTCTTGATTAACTCAAACACACTTCTATAATACCAGGGTATGTGTCTAAAGTTATTTCACTTGTAACACATTATGGTCTCTTCATTAAAACCTAATAGAGGAGTAAAAGAGTTGTGGTTTCTACTTGACTCTACATGAGTTTTTTTCTTCTTGTTTCTGAAATTGTTAGCTCTTTTTTAACATTCTATTTTTTTATGACCATATCCATTAAAATAAAACTAATAATCATAAAAATATGACCTATTTTTGTATCTCTAAGCTGATTGCCTTTTATACCTCTGTTCCTTTCAACCTTCTTTATTTGATATGTCCTCTGTATTCTTAATTTTTTTCTTTTTTATTTCTTCTTTTGTAAGAGCTTCAACATAGCTCTTTCCCTTTTCTGTGTTAACTTTGTTTGTGAAAGTAGTGGCCTCTCTTTTCTCTTTTTCAAATTTGATACCTATCTTATCTGACATAGATCTTTGAATTTTTAATATCTTATCCAACATGTTAGTGTTATTCTCAAATTTTGAATCATTGGATGCTCTATCATTGATTGCTTTATTTCTTTTCTCAAGATATAATTTAAAAAAAATAATTTCAATAACATACCTTTCATATTCTTCACTTACTTTTTGAAACTATGTTGTTAGATCTTTTTCATTCTTATTGGTTTCTTCAAAGTGTGATTTTAGATTTTCAATTGTTTCCTATGACTCCTTTTCATTTTTCTCGATCTAGAGCTTCCATCTTTGATTCTTCTTCTTAAAATATTTTAACTCTTCTAAGACACAAATGAGTTCTCCTTTCAAATTCACTTTAGCTTCATCCTATTCTTCTTCTTGATCATCTGTACTTTTGCTTGTAGAGGCATCTTCATGTATGGCCATGAATATAGTTTATTCCTCTTCTGAATCACTGACTCCACTATCTTTGGTTGAGCTAAGATCTTTAAAATATAAACTCTTCTTCTTGAATCCCTTCTTAATTTTTTTTTTGAAATTCTTCTTATATGTAGACTTTCCTTTTTCATTGTCACCATTACCCTTATCTAGACACTTAGCTATAAAAATTTCAATCTTTCCATAATTAAAACATTTAAAAAGTAATTTTCTTTGATATTTACCTATGCCTTTTTATGGCTTGTGGATAAATAGAGCTCTGTTGTCATCTTCATTATCACTAAAGCTGTCACTTGATTCTTGAATCTTAGCCTTCTTTTTCTTTGATGTCTTAAAAACGTCACTCTTTGAGGGTTTCTCTTGTTCGATCCGCATCTCATAAGTCGTAAAAATACCATGTAGCTCATTCATCTTTAACTTGGCTAAATTCTTTATCTCTTCAATTGCCAAAACTTTTGCATCATATCTCAATGGTAGAGATCTCAAAAAAAATTGTACTACAATTGATTCTTCTAACTTTTTTCTAAGACTTTGAATCTGATTAACTATTTGATCAACCCATAAAAGTTAACTATATTTTCTTCCTCTTCTATTTTCAACCTCTCAAACTATCTTCTGAAAGTCTGAAGCTTAGCTTACTGAACCTTTCCATCATCTTTATGAATATTCTTATGTTTTACCCAAGTTTCATGAGTAGATTTACATTGCATAACTTTAACAAATTTTGATTCACATAAACTACATAAAATATCATTTAAAGCTTTAGAATTATTTTCACTTACCTTCTTTTCCACCAGAGTAGTTAAAAGTGTCTGTAGCTCTTCATATTTCTCCACCGCTGTTTGCCAAATGTCTAATCTAAGGGCCATCAAATAAGTCCTCATTTTTATGCTTTAAAAAGCATAATTTGTCTCATCAAACAAAGGTGCCTTATTTGTAGAAAAACCTTCATGTGATCAAACCATCTTGCTTTTTCCGATCTACCTTCAAGCAGTAATTTTTTTTAAAAAAAGAACTTGCTATGATACCAATTGTTAAGTACAAAATATACTGAGAGAGGGGGTGAATCAGTATATTATATATCTTTTACTTAATCTGATTTATTTTCTTTAAGCACTTAATCACACATTCAAGATATGAAATAAAACTAAAATAATAACATGCACCACGCAAGAGAGAGAGAGACACCAAATTTTTATGTGGAAACCCAAAGTGGAAAAAACCACGGAGAACAATCTCAAGTATATGAATGAGTACCAACTCAAATTACAAAGTTTGTAAGCACTAACTTGTAGTCGCACCAACCCCTTTACCGAGCACCAACACAATAAATATTTGTGAGCACCAACCCATAGGAGCACTAACCCCTTGCAAAGATTTGTGAGTACCAACCCATAAGAGCACCAACCCCTCTTGTGTATAAAACACAACTATCTCTCAATATTGCTTGCTCAACAAATGATAGAACTCTATAATATCTCTTGCTTTTCTCTCTTATTTTCTTATATAAAACAAATACAAACTATGTACTCTCTTACATATTACAAATGGCTTCTTAACCCTTTATTTATATAGCTTTCCAAATGACATTTGGCATTCACCCTTTGTGACCCCTTAGTCCTCATGGAAAATGGTGCCAAACTTGCATGACCCTTCAAATCCTTGCATTTGAAAAGTCACATAGTGACCCTTCATAACCAAAAGCCTCCTTTCCTCTTTTGTCTTTATCTTGGTGACCTTTCAAATTCCTTAAGGTGACTCTTCATGGTCAAATGCACCATACCCTCTTTTGTCTTCACTTGGTGACTCTTGGAATTCTTCAAGATGACTCTTCATGGGAAAATACCTCCCATTCCTCTTTTGTCTTTACTCTATGACTCTTTGATGTCTTCATGGGCCCTCTTTTGACTTTTATGTAACCAAAAATATATTCATTAATATTAAATAAATATCAACACACATAAGCCGAGATATGAATATTAAAAAAAAATTTTAATGCTATGCGGCCTTTATCACAAATGCTAGACCTTTGACATCAATAACAATATTTCCAAAAAAACATTTCACTTATCCTAACAATCCTCCTAACTGGTATGACCCTAATAAATTTTGTTGGTTCCATTCCAACATTGGTCATTCACATGAATATTGTAGAGGGCTCACAAAATTTGCTATATCCTATATGCTTGGTGATTCATTTAATCATGAATCCATGATCAACCTTCGTCATCAAGAGTACACCATTACTTCTCAAAAATGACAGGTTTCTAAAGCTTCTACCTCAAATAACCAAAAATGGTTTTCAAATAGTCAACCAAATACCAACAATGCTTATGCCATTGATGTTGATTATGATCAATATTATAGTAATTCTCCACATGTTAACACAACCAAGGTCACAAAGATCCTGTTACCAAACCTAAAAAATCCATCTTTAGAAGAACAACTTCTCAAAGATACTACAACCACCAATCTAGCTTGGGAAGCCCATGAATAACCACTTCCTCCATTTAAACCTCCAACCACATCTATTCTTTTAAAATCTACTTTACCTCCTAAAAATTGTGCTAGTTCTTCTTATAAATCTCATTGGAACTTTCTTGAAGAACTTAACTCTATGCCTTGTAAGATTCCACTTATGGAGTTGGTTCGTACTTCCCCCTATCATCACAAGTTCCTTATGCAACAACTCTAAGAAATTGAAGATCTATCCTCTATTGATGAACCACCTTTTATTGAATCTCAACCTACCAATGTGCATACCATTGAAATTACGTGTCCTTCTAAGCCTTCTATTGAATTTCTTGAAGAGAATATGATCAATGATGAAATTATCTTTTGTGCTGATGGTTCACGACTCTTTATTAAAATAGCCATTAATATCACCCTTATCCATAAAATTCTAGTTGATGAAGGCTCTGGTATTAATGTCACATCTTTGTGGTTTATCCAACAACTCGATTATAACAAGGATCATCTAAAGCAAACCCATTTTAATTCTTGTCATTTTGATAAGACTAATAAAAAATCACTTGGTTGTATTTGGCATCCATTAACAATCAAACTTAAAACCATTTGAACTAAGTTTATGGTCCCTGATTTACCCTTGTATTATAATATACTCCTTGGTTACCCATGGACTCATAGAATGAGGGCTATTGCTTCTTCCAATAGTCAATGTCTTAAATTTTTACATAATGATAAGCGATATAAGCATGAAGTTGATCCCAACCCATGGAGTATTCAACTTCTTAATCCTAAATCTCAATATTATATTCCTAAAATTCTCAAGATTAATATTGCTCCTTTACTTAAATTCATCAACATTAAACCTGATTTATAATTCACTCTTGATGATTCAGATGATGATGAACCTAATGATTTACAACATACTTGCAATACTACTAAGTTGCCTCCTTACATTGTGCAGTGGATTCCTTCTTCTTTATTACTGTTGTCAATCAGACTAGCACCCTTGTGAAGGTAGTTTCAGGCCTTCACAGTCTGCTAAAATATGGAAATAATTATAGGTTATGGGTGGCCTAATCGGTGGATTGAATCTCTATATTTTAGGGCTAGCTCCCTTTGGTGTATCAATTAAGATCTCTACTCTATGCTAAAAACTATTGGGAAAAATGTAAGAAATAAAATTGAAAGAAAATCCTATCTAATTATGGTGATACACCTGTATTTTAATTCATCCACTCAATTTAAGCTTCTAAAAACACTGATTAGATAAGAAAAAGATTGAACTTTCAACTCAAATTGACTCCTATGCATCAGTATTTCATGAAAAGGTTTTTATCTGATGATCAAAGCTTGAGGGAAATGATGGAATAGACATGATTCAAGGCACTAACCAACCACTTATATCCACTATGAACTCAGCCAAAAGACATCAAACAAAGAACATGACCTGCATAATTTGATCAATTATACTGCTAGGTAAGAATTTAGACTTGACAAGAAAGAAAATTCTATCACATATGAAAATCATTGACATAAATACACTATACCAGTACCCTAGAATCTGAAAGCAGTCCTTCTATTTATCTAAAAAAGGTTATAAAACTCAAATTTTGGCAGAGTCTGATCTTGTCAAAAGAGGGATCCTTAAAATGGATAAAAAGCCAACTTATATAGAAAAGGCATACAAAAGCCAACAGATTGACGCTGAAAATAAAAGAGGAGATCAACTCCCACATCCCCCCAAGTCGAACTCTAGCTATGCTAAGATAACCAAGCCTTCAAATAATATCTTTTGTCTTATGCCTTGTATGAAAAGCTCTTTGGCATTAAAAATGATGGCAAACCCATTTCATAATCCTTATTTAGAATAAAGATTAAATTCTTCAAACGTGCATGGATCTTTAGTAATTCAATTCTCATCATGCATGATGCTACACCAATCTTCAAAGAGAAAAATCCACTTGAAGATGAGTTGAAAGTGTTTGAAAAGGCTTTGATTAACAAGATAGATAAGAGTGCATGCATGAAATTTTATGTTAAGCTCTCTTTTAATAGCCATCCAACGTTAAACTCTTCGAGCCCTTCATGCATTCGAGTCTCCCTTTTAGAACTGAGAGAGCCATGCTTGAAGGTAGTTACATGTCTTTTCCAAGTCTGAATAATTTGATTATTGCATTAAAAACTTGGCATGCTCTTTACTATAGTCTAATCTTGCTTGGACCACTTTGCATGATCTAAATGTAAGTTGTAGATCACGTCATCAGAGTCAAAAGGGGAAGTATTTGTTGTCTTTTGCTAATTGGCTATTGAAATCCAACTAGTTGAATACGTTTATGTCACTTATCCCTGACTAATTGGTCCTTCAGATTTATAATAGATGACTTTATATTTTTTTACCCTTCTCTATTTTGGCCAATTACTGTGGGATTTTTGTTCGGGCTCTTTGTAAAGTCCTCCTCTTCGATTTTCTTTCTTTCAGACTTTCCTTTCAGATAATTTGTCTGAAGTTTTTCTCTTTATGCACTTTTCCTTCAGACAATTTGTTCGAAGGAATTCATGTAAATGCCTCTTCGACTTTATGAAAATGACCTTCGAGGTTTTTGACATGGATCTTTTCTTGCGAAGTTTTTGTCTCTTTCACCTTGAATAATTATTTTGGACAAAATGTCCAAAGGAAATTAGGTCTTTGGGTTTTTTTGCAATGGACAATTCCTTCAGACAAATTAAATGAAGGAATTGTCTATCCTTGGAATTTTGTAAATTGTCCTTCAAAATTCTAAAACGGTCCTTTAGAATAATTGAAATTAGCCTTCGACAAAATAGAAAGTATCCCTTCGGTAAAAATGGAATGGTCCTCTTGCCCTTCAAAAAAGTTTTAAAGGAGTTTTTTGAAGGAAAAGAACCCTTTAGAAAAGTTGTAAAAGACCTTTCACACATATAACATGGACCAATTCTTGTGAAAAGTACCTTTTAGAAAAATTAGAATGGTCCTCTTCAAAAAAATGAACCCTTCAAATTTTTTGAAAATGGACTTTCCAGAAGGAAAAGAACCCTTCAGACTTTTTGAAAGTGTCTTTTCTAAAGGAAAAATAGCCCTTCAAAATTCTTGAATGAGCCTTTTTATGAAAGAATTGTACCTTTTGACCTTTTAGAGATGCCTTTTTGAAATTTTGTACTGGTCCCTTCTTTGGAAAAGTTGAAAAGGCCTTTTGAGATTTTTGAAAATGTCAATTCCTTCAAACTTTTGGAAAAGCCTAATTCCTTTAGATTAGTTGAAGATGACCCTTTTGAAAAAATTGTAAAGACCAATTCTTGACACTTATACAAAATGCATGGTTATGCAAGTTTTGAATGATAAGGGTTACAATTTGACTTGTGGGGTCAAAATTATCAACATTTTGATGACTCAATTGGGAAGCATGCCTACTATGCTTGAGAACTCAGACCATATACATGATATTTGAACTCATAAAATAATGGCAAATATGGTCCATGACTGCAAATTCTCTTTTGACCTAGAAAAGATAACCTTCATCCTCCAAAATAAGAAGGGAAACATACAAAATAGGAAAACTAACTAAACAAAGCAAATTTACAAACAAAGCACTTATTTAGGAGAAAATATAACTAAACTAATGTGCTTGAACAACACTTGAAAGAAAACAAACAAACTATGTACAAGGATCTAAGCTATTTAGTAGCAATGTTTCAGATGTATCTAATTGATTGGGATTAGAAGCTCATCGCCATCCATCTTTGCAAGTTGGAAGGCATTGTAGAATTTTTAGATAGAGATTGTGTATGGACCACTCCAAAGGGAGTCAAACTTCATATGCTTTTCTGATTTAGCTCTATCCTCATCCCACTTGAGGACCATATCTCTTTCTTTGAAATTTTGTGAAGAACCTCCTTTGTCAATTACTCTCTTCACTTGTGCTTGATAAATTTCCATGGCTAGAATAGACTAATACCTTGTTTCTTCCAACTCCATAAGCTCAGCATACCTGATCTCTATAGGCTCATTCTCTAATAATTCAAGCTGATGCATTAATTCTAAAGCATGAAACTCAAGAGAAATGGGTAAGCTTCCTTACTATATACCAGATTATAAGGAGAGTTGGCTATTGACCTTTTGTAAGTGATCTTATCAACTCACAGATCTGACTTTAACTTGAGATGCCATGACCTATGCTTGTTTTCAATAGTCCTTTTTATGATCTTCAATGGGTTCTTATTCGTAGATTCAGCAAGGCCATTGCATTGTGGATAATAGTTTGATGATGTATTAAGATAAATTCCATGTTGAATAGTCCATTGGATGATCATAGTTCCCACAAAAGTCATTGCATTATCAGAAATAATAGTTGAAAGAACTCAAAATCTAATAAGCAAACCTTCATAGAAATCTAGAACATCTATTTCATTTTCTTTTTTCAATGCCACTGATTTTGTCCAACGTGTGAAATAATCTATAACAATTAGAATATATTTATGTCATGAACTTGAAGGAGAATTTATGAGACTAATAAAGTCCAATCCCCATTGGATAAAGGGCTGACCCACCATAATTGGTTGAAAAGGTAAAGCTGCAAGTTTCACTTTTCTCACAAACATAGCACACTATTTGAACTTCCTTACCCATGCATGGCAATCACTAAATAAGCTAGGCCAATACTACCCACCTCTCATGACCTTAAGGGCTGTAGTTCTTGTGGAAAAATGTCCTCCACCATGTCCATCATGGAATTATTCAAGCAATCTCTGAGTTTTAGTTGGCTCTATACACCTTAACAACATGCCATTGATATCTTTCTTGAATAAAATACCATCAATAAGCAAAAATAGAATTGATTGCAACCTGAAATATCTTATTTTTGAGGCACTTAGATGAGAGGGATAATTTCCATCTTGGATATATCTTACCAAGTCATAAAACTAGCTGGAAGTTGAGGTATGACCAGCTGCGATCTCTTCATCATTTAACACTAAAACAACTTCATTAGTTTCTTGCAAGTCTTGAGCTAAATGATCACAAAGTCCTTTTCCTTTAATTAGCTTTATGACATTAATTTTCATGTCATACTCCATTACCTTAGTTATCTAAATAACTCTCTTCCCATTTATATCTTTGTTCAAAAATTACTACTTGACGCTTGGATGGGGAACCAACAGGGGTATTTTATTATTAGACAACAAGTATCTAAACTTTTTAAGAGACCTTATAATTGAAAGTACATGTTTTTCAACAAATGAGTACTTTGTTTCATATTCTTCCAAGCCTTGACTAAAGAAAGCTATTGGTTTCTCCAAAGCCTCATAATTTTGTTGCATAAGAATGCTTGAAATGGTGTCCATGTTAGCATAAGTATACAAAATGAAATATTTTGTGAAATTTGGATTTATAAGTGTAGGAGCCCTAGCTATGGCCTTCTTAATATCTTTAAAACATTTAATTCCTTCTTTGGACCAGCTGAAGCTCTGATTCATTTTTAGCATGGTTATAAGTGGCTTAGCTAAAATGGCAAAATCTAAAATATATCTCCTTATGAATTTGATTTTCCCAAAGAAGCTTTGCATAGCCTTTTTGTGCTTAGGCAAAGAAAGTGAAAGAATAGAGTCTACCCTTTCAGAATCTATGCTTAAACCATGCTTTGAAACATGTCCAAAAAGCTTACTTTCATGAACTGATAAGACATATTTTTTGGGGTTTAGATATACCCCAAATTGCCTAGACCTTTCAAACACTGGCTTGAGATGAACCATGTGATCTTATGCACTCTTTGAAAACATCGTTATATTATCCAAATAAATAAGTACAAACTTGTTAAGGCCTGGGTATGCCATATCCATGGCTCTCTAAAAGGTTTCTCAAACATTAGATAAATTGAATGGCATCTTTCTGTATGTAAATGTCCCCCACTTGGTTGTGAAGACTATCTTAAATTGGTCCTCTTCTTTGACCAAAATTTGATTGTAGCCACTATATTTAATCCAACAAAGAAAACCTCTCTGAACCTGTAAAAATCTATAATTTTTTTTCCTTTGATGGCCCTGTTCAAATCATGGAAGTCAACACACAATCTAATCTCATCGTTCTTCTTCCATATTGGAACAAGATTTGCCACCCAAGTTCAGTGCTTGATTGGAAATATAATAGCTGACTCTATGAGCGTGTGAAGCTTAGCTCTCATCAAAGGCTCAAGCTTAGGATTAATGGGTCTTTATCTTTGTCTTACTAATTTAGTTTCAGCCTCTAATCAATGGTGTGTTGAACTAAACTTGAATCAAATCCATTGAGATCAATATATTACCATGCAAATACATCAGTAAAATTTATGCATAACTCAATGAAAGCTTCTTTTTGTGAAGGAGTGCATACCTTACCCAACTTCAAAATATTACCAGCTACAATATTTACATTGGCATAGTGCTCTTCTTTTGTTGACAAGGATGACTTTTTCTTCCTTAACTCATCATCACCACTAAAAATGTTCTCAAGTGTGACCAATCCCTTGGGCAAATTATTTGTTTTTAGTTGCACAATCTGATCAACATACTATGCAGGTGTTTTGATTGGTTTCTTGAAGAAAACTCAACCTCCTCTTGCAAGAATCTTACAATTTGATTGTCATCTTCGAATACTTGCCAATTCTCATGATTATCTAGAATAGAAGACCTTACAACCACCTTTATATGTGACTGATTTTTTTCATTTTTTATATCATCTGGGATACTAAATTGTGACCCAATGGCAGCCAACCTATCTATGTGTTTATTTTTGCCTCTTGGTATTGCCTAAATGTTAAAAGCTTGAAAATATTCAAGTAAGTCCCATATTCTATGCTTGTAATATTTAAGCAACAAATTTTTACATACATTCAAACCTCTTACTTGGTGGACTACAAGATCACTATCACCAAACACTTGCAAAGAATTGACTTTCATCTTCCTAGCCCAATGCGAACTGTGAACTAGTGCCTCATACTCTACAATATTATTTGAACAACTAAACTAAAACTTAATAGAAGAGAAATAACTTTGATTTTTTTGAGAAACCAACATCATTCCAGCCTTGGTTTATTCTTTGATTCATCAAAGTACAATTGCCACAAACCTTCACTAGATTCATCATCCTTAACTATGGCTAGAATTGGTACATCGTTCTCATGAAGGCAATACACACCAATTCCTTCTTCTTCAATCAACTTATAAGCATCATTCTCATGAAAAGTAGAATCCCACTCATCAAGAAACAAATTTGGAACTCCATCCAAAGGTGATCCATTTTTTACTTCACTAGTTTCTAGCACATCATCTGAGATGATATAGTTAGTGTTTATAACACTTGGCATATATGGATCCATATGGAAACATGAAGTAGATTAAAAATGAATCATTACTTTGGTACCATACATGGTTTTGAAAAACAAATAAGTCTAATCAGCTGACAAATATCTCCCAATCTTTGAGGTGAAGTCCCTTGAAAGGCACATAACAAAGTAAGGAGGCAAGTCTACCACAATAACATCCTACTGAATAGTAACATTGAGACAAGCATGTAATGTCAATTTTATATCTTTGATGATACCCACCATATTTTTTGGTGATCCATCCAATTGCAATACCCCTTTAGTGTTTGGCTCATAAACAAGGCTGAGCTTGTCTGCAATCTGTTTAGGTATGACTGTACTACTAGCTCCACTATCCACCATACAGTTATGAACCAAAGTATCACCTACTATCAAAGAAAGGTAAAAGGAAGGATTTTTTTTTGTTTTTACCTTAGTTATATACATATTTTCCATCTTATTTACTTGTTGTACTTGTTTCTTAGTTGGTTGATCTAAATTAGTTAAGACAACTCCTTTGTCAATCGATTTTGGAGACAATGTGAGAGCTGAAAGCTCTTGGATGAGCTTGTCTTAGAATGGAAAAAGAATCCCATATGATAATTTTTATATTAGACTTCTTCATCTGATCCATTATATTGAATCGAGATCCACCAACCTTAGGTTGCACTTTCTAAAGAACTGACTACTCATGAACTAGGAGTATTCGATGAACTTTACTAACCTCTATATTTTTATTTTTCTGTGTTGTAGGGGAAGTGAATTATTCTTTTGTACTATTAGAAATAATATTAGGAATACTTGAAACATTTGTCACCTCCTACAATTTATCAATGGCTCTTCTTTTAGCTCTAGTTACAGCTGCCACTCGACCACTCATACTATTAGTTTCAACACCCTAAGTAAAAGCAACATGATCATCCACTTGTTAATTTACATTAATGGCATCAACCTGCCCTAAAACTTGTCAAGTCTATCCTTGTGGTGCCAAACTTATATCTTGGTACTGACCTCCTTGAAAAGAAAACTCTTCTTGTGTCATTTGTGGCAGAGTGATGTATTGTGATACCAAGGCTTGGTTTTGAGCATCATTGAGATTTGAGGACTGCCAACCTGAATCCTGCATCAAGTTGCTTTGAGGTGGGGTGGAAACAATGGATTTTGAAGTGGTAGAAGCATTAAGATCTAGGGTAGCATATGGCTTACTTGGAGTTATGGCTCCTTGTGTTTGATAAGGTGGTCTATTCTCTCTGAAAGCTTGATAAGGAGGCCTTTGATCTTTATAGGATTGATAGATTGCTTAATTTTGTTGTTGATAGGGCCTATTAGCCTGATATTGTTGTCTTTTGACTTGCACTATTTCATTCCCAAATGATTGTAACAAGCTTTTCAACTCTCCTATCTCACTAGCTTGACTAGTAGGGGCTATAATTTGAGCTTGAGGTGATAGAATACGAGCCAAAGATGGGATCTAAGATATTTAAAATGATGGTATGGAATTTATTTCTAGAAATATAGGCATTGGAGGTATTGAAGAAATCTTACCAGCTTGTATCAAACTATTCTCTGCCCTTATTGCAACCTCATAAGCATCTAACAAAGTAGTGCCACTTATTGACTGTATCATCACACTAATTGCAGAGTTAAGGGATTTTAAATAATATAGAAATGCATATTTAGGAGATGGCATAATCAACATAGGTATCCTAGTCTGTCTTTTAGAATCTGAGATTAAAATCAGACATGAACTCATGAAGAGCTCTCGTTATGGTAGTTAACTGTTCAACCAAAGAGAGGTGATCAAATTTGTCTTCAAATTGCTTGACTAAGGCTGCACTCAATTCATCCTAGGTAGAAATGGAGTTTAGTGGGAGGTTTATATACCACTACAACATGTTTCCTTTGAAGGAAGTAGCAATAAATTAATGCAACATTATCTTAAACAACATTATGGATTGAATAGAGATTAACTACATCTTAGATGTGCTCAATAGGGGCTATTTGATTTTCTCCTGAGAAGAATGGGATACTTTTGAGAGCAGACATGTGAATGTCTTCAAACTAGGCTAGATTCAGTGGGATACCTCTATTGAATGGAACAAACACCTAGTTTTTGATAGCCATTTAGATAGTAGGGATTGTAGTGCTTAGAACAATAGGATAACTAGGAGACAAATATTTCTTTTGAGGATATGGATTTGCCCTCCTAAACCTTGATCTCTTATATGATATAAATTCAAAAGGAATACATTTACTTTTTGACCTTATGGTAACCTTTGGCATGAAATAATTTCTTGAATAATGCTATGAGCTCTGCAACTGGATGTTAGTGGTGATTAATATCTTCTACTGCTGCAAAAATTCTTCAGATATGCAAATAATTTCTTTGAGGTCCCATCGTGTGTGATAATTTTTTTTTATCAATTATACTTTTACCCTTATAAAGGTAGTTTCAGGCATTCATAGTCTGCTAAAACATGAAAATAATCTTAGGTTATGGGTGGCCTAATCGACGGATTCAATCTCTAGATTCTAAGGGCTAGCTCCCTTTGGTGTATCAATTAGGATCTCTACTCTACGCTACAAACTATCGAAAAAAAGGTAAGAAATAAAATTGAAAGGAAATCCTATCTAATGATGGTGATACACCTATATTTTGGTTCATCCACTCAATTTGAGTTTCTAAAAACACTGATTAGACAAGAAAAAGATTGAACTTTTAAATCTAATTGGCTCATATGCATCAATAGGCCTGATTCAAAGCTTGAAAGAAATGATGGAATATACCTTATTGAAGGCACTAACCAACCACTTATAACCACTGTGAATTCAACCAAAAGACATCAAACACAGAACATGACCTATATAATCTAGTCTACTATATTGTTAACTAAGAATCAGGACTTGACAAAGAAGATGGTTCTATCATATATGCAAATCACAAACATAAATACACTATACCAGCACCTTAAAATCTAAAAGTAGCCCTTCTATTTATCTAAAAAAAGTTACAAAACTCAAATTTTGGTAGTCTAGTCTTGCCAAAAGAGGGATCCTTAAAATGGCTAAAAATGCCAATTTATCTAGAAAAAGCATACAAAAGCCAATAGATTGGCAATAAAAATAGAAGAGGAGATCAACTCCCACATCATCCCAAGTCCAAATCCAGCTATACCAAGATAACCAAGCCTTCAAATAATATCTTTTATCTTATGCCTTGCATGAAAATCTCTTTGGCATTAAAAATGACGGTGAACCCATTTCATAATCCTTATTTAGAATAAATATTAAATTCTTCAAACGTGCATGGATCTTTGGTAATTCAATTCTCTTCATTCATGATGCTACACCAATCTTTAAAGAGAAAACTCCACTTGAAGCTGAGTTGGAAGTGTTTGAAAAGGCTTTGATTAACAAGATAGACAAAAGTGCATGCATGAAATTCTATGTTAAGCTCTCCTTGAATAGCCGTCTAATGTTAAACTCTTCGATCCCTTCATGCATTTGAGTCTCCCTTTTGGAAATGAGAGAGTCATGCTTGAAGGTAGCTGCATATCTTTTCCAAGGCTGAATAATTTGATTATTGCAATTAAAACTTAGCATGGTTTGAATGTGAGTTGTAGATCGTATCATCAGAGTCAAAAGTGGAAGTCCTCATTGTCTTTTGTTGATTGGCTGTTGAAATCCCACTAGTTGAATGCACTTATGCCACTTATCCCCAACTAATTGGTCCTTCATATTTTCACTGGGTAACTTTATATTTCCTTTACCCTTCTCTATTTTGGTTAATTACTATGAGTTTTTTGTTCGGGCTCTTTGTAAAGTCCTCCTCTCGACTTTTATTTTTTTCAGACTTTCCCTTTGAACAATTTGTTTGAAGGAATTCATGTAAATGCATATTTGGATTTATGAAAATCCCCTTTAGGATTTTTGACAAGGACCTTTTCTTGCAATGTTTTTGTCTCTTTTGCCTTGAACAATTCCTTTGGACAAAAAGTCCAAAGGAAATTATGTCTTCGAGTTTTTTTTGCAATGGAAAATTCCTTCAAACAAATTGTTCGAACGAATTGTCCATCCTCAGAATTTTGTAAATTGTCCTTTAGAATTCTGAAATGGTCCTTCAGAAAAATTGAAATGACCCTTCGGCAAAATTGAAAGTATCCCTTCGAAAAAAATAGAATGGTCCTCTTGCCCTTCAGAAAAGTTGTAAAGGAGTTTTTTGATGTAAAGAACCCTTCAAAAAAGTTGTAAAGGACTTTTCCAAAGGAAAAGAACCCTTCAGAAAAGTTTTAAAGGACCTTTTAGACTTTTAACATGGACCATTTCTTGCAAAAAGTACCTTTCAAAAAAATTTGAATGTTCCTCTCCAAAAAAATGAACCCTTTCGATTTTGTGAAAATGGACTTTCCCGAAGGAAAAGAGCCCTTCGGACTTTTTGAACGTGTCTTTTCCAAAGGAAAAATAACCCTTCAAAATTATTGAATGAGCTCTTTTTCCAAAATAATTTTACCTTTCGACCTTTTGGAGATGCCTTTCCAAAATTTTGAACTGGTCCCTTCTTTGGAAAAGTTGAAAAGGCCTTTCAGGGTTTTTGAAAATGTCAATTCGTTCGGACTTTTGGAAAAGCCCAATTCCTTTGGATTTGTTGAAGATGACCCTTTGATAAAATTATAAAGACTAATTCCTGACACTTAGATAAAACGCATGGCTATGCAAGTTTTGAATGATAAGGGTTGAATTTGACTTGTGGGGTCAAAATTGTCAACAATTACCTCAGGATCATACTATTCCTCTTCTTGATGAGATCACTGATTTTTCTCCTCCATGCAATGCTCAGGAGCCTTCTTTACCTGAAGATGCCTTCATTCACTTGCAATGATTTTGGAGTGGCCAAATTATTTCAAGATCCTCTCATCATGTCTGCATGTACATTCAGTAATATTGAGATTTCACCTTCTAAAACTCCCCTTGATTCTCAAGCATGTAAAATATCTCCAACATATGATGATAATCAAATAATGGCCCAAGCTCAATATCGAGACTTGGATGTCCAACATTATCAAAAAACCTTAGCCCAAATACATGGTTTTAATCAAGATGTCCATACCATTTTTCTGGATAGTGAATTCGATCCTGAAGGTTATGTGCCTCTTACTAATTCTCCACTTCTTAATACTCCTTGGGTGGTAGAGTAATTTACACCTTCCAAACCTCAAAAAATTCTTGCATCCTCTTTACCACCTATAGATCCAATCATTGCTTCTGATCCTTCCCCTATCACCGAAACCAATGACACTACAATCCTTTCTGATCCATCTACCTCTCTTACTCCTGAGATTATACTTGATGCTAGGAAATTGATGTTCATCAGTTATATTTTGAGTATGATCACCATGGTAATCAAATTATAGATATTGAAGTAGATGTTGAGTATTATGGTCCTCTTCCCACCTTGTGTTAGGGTTACAATCACTGAGAGGGGGGATGAATTAGTGATGCTAGATAATGCAAACTTCAATTCTAATCCTTTCAAACCCTTAACCAAATACTATTATCATTCATGAAGCATACACATCATTTATAGTAATGAACAAGAAAGATAAGCAAGATCACACACAACATAAAAACTATGTGGAAAACCCTTTTGGGGAATAAAACCCACTGGTACCTACAAAATGGAATACAATGCTATAATAACAAGATCTAAATTTAAACAAGCACCAAATAGTTAGGGAACACCCATCCCTTAATTTAGTGAGACACCCATCCCACAAGGAGGAACCAACCCCCTATGAAACCAAGCACCCACTTAACTACTTTGATCTAATCTCCACCTAAGATCTGATGTCTTCTACACCTGATGATGGACTTCACTTTCTTACATTCTTCTTCACCCTTATAGTTCTCTCAAACAAACTCTAGGGCTTACTCACTATATTAACCTCTTGTAAGCTTGTTAGGTCTAATGACCTATGTGTTCATATTTATCTACTTGATCAGATAAACATGTTTGATATTTGTTAGGTTATCTCCTTCGCTTAGTTCCACGCTTGCTCAAATCTACTCTTTTTTTCAACTCATCACACACCCTCAAAATTGCTCATACAAGCAATGCATCCAAACACCCCTTTTGGATAACTCTAGGCTTAATTTCTCATCTTAAATTTGTTATGTACTTTAGTCCATCCACTGAGCACACTCCCTTTGATCTCTTTCCTTTATCTTTATCTTCTGCTCTCTCAACCCATCCACTTCCAAGTCTAGAAACCATTACCTTAACTTTTACTCTTTATATATTCTTCATTAATATCAACTTCTAGGTCGGCCATAATACTTTCCTTAGCCCTTAATACTTGTATAATGCTAACACATAGCTCAAAACCATCCTCACAGGTCAGCCATAACATCCATGGGTCACACTTAAGTAGCTACACCTTTCCATTAGGCCTTAGGAGCCCTTATAGGTCCCATGGAGACCTATTACCCCTTTATCACTTCATCAAGCAAAAACAAGAACACAAGATCACTTTCAAATACATTGGTCCACTCCATATGACCTCTAACACATCTTCAAATGAATACTCTTGTCAAAACACTTTTCTTCTAAAGCAAAATTGCTTAAATACTATTATGTTCATAAGAATGAACAAACAATCATATTTAAACTACAATAAATACCTCTGTATAGATAGTCAAACCTCCAAACCAATTTTTATGGATAGCCCTTGAAATTATCTACAATTTTGTTTTTACTCCATTAACAAATTCTATCATATGCTCAAGATATAGATCAAAAATGTCTCACTCTTTCACAAATTAGAATATTTAAATTTAAAGTCACTGTGTAAATAAGAAACATTGAGCACTTTGTCATTATATTATGCTCTCTAACAACTTTGAACAAATATGCACTGTCGATCTTCTTAGAAGTATCCTGACTTTAACCTAAAATCGCTCACCATTGATCTTAGATCCTCGCTTCTATGCTCATGCCACTTGGTAGATCTGCATGCCTTATGTACACATTGACTATTTGACTTGATGCGCTCTATTGATCTCCATCTGTATGAATACCCACGTGTCATTGATCTACCATCAAATCATTGAGATTGAGATAAATATTGCCAACACGTGCAATCTTAGGAACCTTTGAAAAATTAACTTCATGCATGTCATTGATCTCTATCTAACAAGATCACGTGTTGTGTTGGATCCTTATCTAGTCAGATTATACACTCACCATTAGATATTTGATCCGATTGAATGCTTATCGTAGATATTTTATATCATAAATTTGGCTAAGTATGGAAACTTATTGCACTCTGTCTAAGAATCCAACTTTACATCTTAATAAATTTTGCTACACTCTATGTCCAGACTTGAAATTTGAACCACATGATCACCTCTCATAGGGGAATCCATCAATGTATCAACTTGATCCCGAAAATTTCACATGTGTGAAATATGATGTAATCAAACTACTTACTCAACGTTGTCTGTCAAGATGACTACTTGAACTTAGACACTCATATGACTACTCTAATGAATTTAGTTCACTTCCATAAGTACTCTAAGCACTCATAACACCCCATAGGGTCTATAAAACATGTACATACCATCAATAACATCCACCATCTATCTATCCAAGTCAAACACTGAAGAAATATGCAAGAACACTAAAGCACACTTTGTCATTATCATTCTAGCACACATGACACCTCATCAACATCCTTGGTCACCTTGGAGACATCATTGACAAAAATCCAACAATCTCTCCCTTTGTCATTGATGTCAAACACCAATATAAATCTTATGATCAATCGATGTCTCTCTCTTCAAGCACTTTCTCTTCCTTTGACACAATGACAAAGTGGGCTCAACTCTTGATCCTGCGGACTTGAAAAGAGTTCAAGGAATAATAATAGGAAATAACCACATCTGAGAGATGATACAAACCCCTATTAACATGTGCAAACCTATTCTTACCTTGAGCTTCTCAAACATGCTCCATGACTACACTCTTATTTAATCATACATAGCTTCTAAGCTTAGGCTCCCTTTTGAGCATCTTCAGATCATTTCCAATAATGAAGAAACAACATAATTGCCTTCATACCTTCTCGATCAGATTCTACTACATAGTCTTTTAATCCTAAGACCTGATCATTTAC
The DNA here is from genome assembly GCA_037957365.1 of Torreya grandis. Lineage (NCBI taxonomy): Eukaryota > Viridiplantae > Streptophyta > Pinopsida > Cupressales > Taxaceae > Torreya > Torreya grandis. The sequence continues at coordinate 4,802,667 of JARHVA010000217.1, forward strand.
AAAGCTCTTTCTTTGTTTATGCATGAGAAGTCAATACATTGTCAAAACACCTGACTTAGTTTGATCAAGTTATCACATCAACATGATTGAGTTCATATCTATAGTAGACTCTTTCGTATCTCCATCATGATTGAAATATCTCACATATGCTCCCCCTCACATCATGCACAAATATTTAATCCTCTCAAACTATCTGAGTTATCTTCCCCTAACTCTATGACATACACAACTTGTCATCTAAAAAACTCTAAGACCTTATTCATGATATCAAAGATATGACAACACATTCTCCTCATACTCCATATCAACTTTGTCTTCATTATTTGATCAATCAATTTAAGAAATTGACAAGTTCTTGCCTTTAGGACCAAAAACCATGAACACACCTTGAGCACATTTGAACAAGATCAACATAGCTTTCTATGAAATATAATATATTTATAACACACCATCCTTGATCAGACACTTGGAAACCTCCATTTTCTACCTACAGACCTTCAAAAACAACAACTTCATTTTTCACCATGTGACCAACTAGACCATCCTTTAGATTTAATCAAAACATTGACTTTAAGATCACTATTTCTGAAAATATCTAATCATGTCCTTCCATATTAAACCAACACATATTCTTATGGCCTTTATTGTCCTACAACATCAACCAAATCTCAACTAGCATCCATGTTTCCTCTTGCTGTCAAGTGTCTCTTTGAAGCCTAGATAGAGACACCCTAACCCATAATGTCCTAGAATAATGTGAAACTAGGAGTTGCCCATAACTCCTCATATTCCTTCTCCTCCTTGGTCATCTGATATTGATAGTTTTTAAATATTTTTTAGGCTTAAGAGAAGCTACATGCTCATCTACTACAATATTATCCTTTTCTAAGATTGGATTGACAACATATGGAGACAATAAAGATTCATGACATACCTTTTCAACTGAAAAAAGAACCTCATCAATGTGCATTGACGATTGGATGTTTTCACATAAAAATTATTCAACAATAGTAAGATGTTTACTTGTATCCATACATACCTCAGAACTAGCCTCAACTAGCATCTTGGTCTTCTCCTTGATCTTGTTCTCTTCATTCACAACGTGAGTAGAAAATGAGAGATCTTTGCATTCTTCAACCTTTGTAGCATTATCCACCACAAAAAATAGACCACTTGAACCTGCAGACTCATCATGACTCACACTTTCCACTTTTGGTTTCCATGAGTTAACCACCCTTCTTCCTTGCACTCTAGGAGTTTGATTAAACTTGTTTTAACTTGATAACCTTTGCTTGCAGAACCTAGTAATGTGACCAATCTTCTTAAAATTGTAGAAAACCACTCTTTTTGAAGGAAACTCAGCTTGCCTTACTTTATTTAGACAACATTTTGCAAATTATCCCACATCATGATAGTTGAAACATTCAACCTTGCTTACACCTATTGACTGATAATTCCACTCACCTTTAGCAAGTCTTCTACACTCTCTATCCCTATGACCAAATTGATTGCAAGTGTAACAATAACCATTGAATTTGACATCCCTCATGGCATATGGTTATTTGATCTAATTTGTCTTCATTTTGTAGACTTGGAATTTAATTCAAAATAGGATGGTTAGTATCACGTTAACTCCAAAATGAAAACAAAATGAAAGAAACACACTAACTAGCATAACATCTCTAGGCCTAGTCACTAGGGGGATCTTTATGAGAAAAACTATTTAAAAACACAACTAAAAAATAGAAAGAAATGAGAGATATGAAAATAAAATACAAATTTCTTACCAAATCCTTGATTTCTCCAAAAGACTCCTTGTTTAGTTTGCTTGACTTGTGCTTCAAGAGATCTTCTTTAATGGAGTGTGGATACCTTCATCTCCTCTTGGCACCTTTGGCTTTGGCTTGGCTTGGCTCAACAATTTGACATTATAACACTAAAATTCAATGACTTTGAAATGATTTAAGCATTATAACTTTGCACTATCCAAGCTTAAAAATATGGTTCTGAGGCCTTATATTTATATATTTTTCAAAAGAGATTGGATCAACGCTAACCGTCCATCTCAAGATGAAGATGTGTGGCCATGGATTAATCTAATTATAAAAATAAAATTTATAATATGCCCATAAATAAAATTTATAATTATGCAAATAAAATTTATAATATGCCCATAAATATTTAGGATAAAGAGGCATATGAGACTCATAATCCAGCTATTTTATGCATTTATGGCCTAGGGATCCCTTCCTAAGAAATCATGTCATTTGATGATGCAGTTATTCAATATCAATTTCCAAAAAAAAATATTCAACAAGTTTTATAAAAAATTAACTTAAGTTCTTTATTTGGTTTAATTAGCCTTAAACATGATTAGTCAACTTTGATGCAAACCTTGGCAATTTGTGCACAAATTAATCAAATTGGTCAAAATGTCATATTATTGGCTCAAAGTTTGACTAGATTAGAATTAGAAGTCGACATTCAATGCATTAGAACCATATTCACACTTAGGATGTTGTCAATGCAAAATATAAAAAGGTATGTGTTTCATGCAAAAAATTTGGTAGAAAAGAGCAATCCAGAGCACCTAGGTGCAAAAATGTCATTTTGACTCAAAATGATCTGATCAAAGTTAGTTGGCTCAGATTTTATTGCCTCATTTAATGATACTCTAACCAAACTCAACACTTGAATATGATAGATTCACATCATTTAGTATATTTTAATGTTTTTAGGCCAAATTGTGTATTTTTAATAAAAATTAGTCAAAAACTAGGTTGGAGGTCATTGGTGACCATTTTTAGGTGTCTACAGTTTGCCCCTATTTGGAAAGGCATTGCAAATCATAGGTACAACAATGTCTTCTCAAATAATGAGAAATGGTTTGTATGCTAAAAAGAAGACAATGATTGAAGAGAGAGCTCCAAATGGTGTTTGGGAATCCTATGATGATGCCCCCTCGAGGGAGTGGTTGTCACATTTATTGATGGATGGTCCCTCAAAAAGAAATAAGAAGAAAAAGTGGAATTAAACTGTGGGTGAGATTAATCCAAATGAGAAAATGCTTGCATGTATTGATTAAAAAAGTATACTGATTTGCTCAAAGATTGTTATAATCAAGAATAAAATTAGAAATAATGATTTGCCCATAGGCAGTTATAATCATTGAGAGGAATTGGATTGGCTAAACATAATGTTTGTCATGGTTGTGCCAATTAGGGCAGATTAACAAGCATAACTCAAGGATATAACTTGGAATACAAATTAAAGATGAGCGGGTACAAACATAGATGTGATGGTCTAACGACTAAAGAAGCCACAAACAACTAGGGACATGAGGATGTGCGAAGTGATGAAAATAATGAATAGAAGAATAAAGGTTGATCAATGAGAATGATTTAGTTGTACCTACCAATGAAGAGATGTTCATCCTTATTAGCAATAATACAACTAGAATGGTTAATGGGTTGATTTGATAAAGATGGAATGGGGGGATTTGCCAAGGTGCTAAGGAGAAACTTTTGTGGCTCCTTTGTTGTAGACCTTATTGAAACTAATTTTTATTGTAGCATGTGATGATATGCATCATGATAGAACATCATGAAGACTATCCCAAAATATGTGTAAGTACCGACTCTTGATCCAATAAACACTTGAAAATAATGTACCAATGTTAAAAATCATGATCATAATGTTGACGTATGAATATGGATGGACTCAATAATAATATACACAAGGAATCACCCAATGAACACATATAGACTGAGTTGAGGCAACAATACTGAAAGCAAAAAAATAGGCAAGCAGACAAATAAACAAAAAATAAACATGAATCAATAAATAGAAAAACAAACAAATAGAAAGCCTAAAAATAAAAGCAATAGAAAGCATCCTAACAATGACCATGCCCCAGTAGGGTAAATTAAGGATAACTAACTGGGCTTAAATAGGACAATTTTTTTTTGGATTTTTAAAATATTTGAATGTTTTTATAATTTTTAGGTATCTTAACTCGTTATAGAATGACAAGGTACCTACTCATAAAATGATGAGAGCATTGGCTTAGATTGATTGCAAAACGAAGAGAGCACATGGAAAATGGGGACTAAGGTGACATCAACATGAATTGAGCACGACCTACTTTGTCCCAAAATGACATGAAGTCATAATAATTCTGTCCACACAAAAGGCAAGGAGAAACTTGACTAGGTCACAACAAGTTCTCAAATCTAGAAAATGGCCTGTCAAATGAAAACAACAATGGCAAGGTGATGCATCAATGCATGATAAACAAATGTTGCCCCTAGTTTGCCTACATGAGGTTATAACTGGGATATAATGGATTGGATCAATGATATTAATTTTCCTATAGGTAGTTATAATTAACATCAAGATTGAAGAGACATTGATTTTCCCATAGGCGGTTATAATCAGATTCATATAAATAAACTTGATATACGATGGAAAATGAAAGATATCTTGCTAGATCAACTATCACACTAATTTCATATACTGTCATTGTAAAAATGAATTTGATATATTAGTGAAACTAGATCAAAATCCCCTCACAAAAGATGTAGGAAGAACCAAATGAACCAAGATCAAAGCAAGATTGGGTAATTCAACTTAAAATAAATCGTGGTTTAAATAGGCATGGTATGGTAGAACACAACGGTCTTGCTTAGGATAATGATATGTTTTGATAGATTGGATAAAATGGTAAGAGGCTTTCCACTAAGTGATAAGGTGATTGGCTGGGATATGCGACAATGGCAAAAGGATATGTAACAATGACAATGGTATGTGCTTGGACAATGAGGATGGTATGGTGCATGTTTGGCTTGAGCATGGTTTTTGGTTATGTTGTTCTTGTTGATGTGGAGATACATGACCTAATCAACAAATGATACAAATAAAATAATCAATCATGTTAATTTCTAGCCCACACCTCGTCTGAATAGATACTTGGTTAAGAACTTGCTACAAATATGGATGCAAATGATGTTGTTGTGATCTTCATTGGTTGTTGATTTTATTTCCTCCAAGCATCGAGACAAGGTATTTGTGTAGCCTACACAAATAAAAGTGCAGCCATAGATCGTAAATATGGATAAATGTTGGATGATAGGTTTGATTGGGAAATGAAATGGTGGATGATAATGGAATGGATGGTGGTGGGGAAACAAATAAAGATCAGGACTTTCAGTCACATGTAATGTTGTGAATTCTAGATTCAACATAAATTTGGATGTGGTGGGGTCAAAGACCTCTGAAGATGCTCTCGATAAGACCACCAAATTCTTCTATTGTTTGGGCCTGAGAGTAGCTACCATTTCATTAGGCTATAGATTTGAAGCTATATTGATTTGATCTTTGATTTGGTCTTCATTAAGTAGTAAAGAACTTTTGTGCTCAACTATCAGTGCCTCGATGAGGAATTCACTAATGAAGTTATCTTGATTGTGCTATAACGCCTCCAATAAGGTTTCACAATTGAACATTGGCTTTTGATTTTGATTTTTTTCTAGCACTTCCAAAAATGTTTCACTAAAAGATGTTGAGTTTGAACTTTGATTGTCCCCTAGCGTTGTCGAAAAGGTTTCACTAGGAGAGTGTTCTTCTGCTACATGAATGTGGTCTTGGCCTCCTTGCTGTTCTTCAACTGCTATGTCACCATTGATGAAGTTCAACAAAGTGTGATTCTATTGGTCCCAATCAATACTTATGAGAGGTGGAATGTAAATGATATGGCTATATTGGTTGATGCTAATGGCATGTGGAATGGTAACGAAATGGGGGAGACAACACAATCATTGTAAAAAATACTAGGGTAACTTGTGTTAAAGCTGAAGCACTCATCTTAAAAAACCATAGAAGGATCATAAATGTATTCAAATTGATCTGCAAGGCATGTGTAACCAATGTTGTAACAGTCATAAACATATTTTGTATCTAAATCAAATTCTAACTCAAAGGACTCTAAATCTGATATTGAGATTAACATTGATTCTTATTCTGATGCTATATTTGATGTTGATTTAAGAATAGAACCTAACTCTAATGTTTATTTTTCTTCTGATGGGTACTCTATTACAATGATGTCTTGTTGAATTTTTGGTAGTGGACAAGTAATGGCATGTGATGGCATGATGGGCTTCATAGGGATTGGTTTGTCAAAGTGAGACTCCTCTGTAATGGGAAAAAGGTCAAGAGAAAACTCCTTAGAGATTGGATTGTTAATATTCAGTGCTTGAAAAATAGGCATATGGTCCAGGTAATGATTTACACAAAGGCAATTATAATCATTAAGAAGTGACTGAACAAAGACTGGCTCGTCAGCGTGAGACTCCTCAAAAATAGTTATAGGATTAAAATATGATTCATCATAAGTTAACTTATCACAAAGGGTTGGTTCAATAAAAATATTTTGGATCAGTTGATTTTTTTGGCCTTGGTTTCAAATGAGTTGGAAGATACTAGTTTTGAACACAACTTGGTCCTCGACTGGTAGGCTTGATTGGATAGGTACTGATTGGATTGGTTGATTTTTAGATTGGATTGGGAATTTGGGTATGATAAGGTGTCGTGGAGCTTGATTTATTACATGATTCAAAGGATGAAGTCTTGAAATGGTAACAATAGGGTGGTATGGACTTTTATTACTCACACAAGCCAAAGGACTAGGTCTTGGAATGATGAAGGGTCATTGTGGAGCATGGTTATTCACACAAGACAAAGGATGAGGTCTTAGAAGGACAAGTTTGAGGTGTTGTGGAGCATGGTTTATCTCACAAGCTAAAGGATGAGGTCCTAGTATGGGAATGATGCGATGTTGTGGTCTTGAAACAAAAATGGTACAACATGGTGGAACCTGATTACTTGCATAAGCCAAAACATCCAAGTCCTTCTCATAAACCATATCATCCCAGTTGATATCTTGATTCGGATTTTGTGTATTTTGACTATGTTCCCCATATGAATTATTACAGGGAGAATAATAAAACTCCTTAGAAAATCTCTTTGTAGGGGTTTTTAGTCATATTTTATGCGGCCATTATATCATAATTTGGATTGTACATGACTTCACCATAAGTGTAGGTAGACATATCCATATAAATGATAAAATCTCTAAAAACAAAAAGGATTAGAGGTCTACAAACTCTGAAAAACTATATCCAAAGGACAAATGGTTCAAACTTGGTCTAACTTGGTTGAAGGTGGTGTAGTTGTATCTCCAAAAATAATGTTATGAAAGTGGAGCCATATCTCCAAAATGGTTTGTGCTAAGATTTGGCATAAAATATTTTAACATCAAATGTCATGCATACAAAAGGTCAAGCATCTGAATGAAAACTAACATGTTAAAGGTCTTGATCAAAGTGTTTCAAACAAGGTCTAAACTAGGAAAGGAAAAAGAGTTGCTAGGTCTTTTATCCAAATATGGAGTTAAAAGATATGTTCAAATAGGCTAGAATTTTTGGCCAAGTAGTGTCAAAAGCTAGGCTTGAAACAAAGAATTGATGTGAATTTGAATTAATCTAACAAGTTTGAAAACAACTTTGACATAGACCTGACACACGTACTCAAACATAAATGTGATCAATTGGCATAATGCATAAAGCTAAAGGATTTTGAAGAAAGAATGTGTTTTCCTAAATAAAGACATAAATAATGATGAGGATAGACATTGAACAAAAAAACAATCAATAGTCTTCAAATTTGGATGATTGATTAATCAAAGTTATGCAACCTAAAAGATGAAGATATGTGTATTGGCCCCATGAATTGAGGCTTAAACCTAAATCAATCAATGTTTAAATCTAAACTTCACAAGATTAATTAGAAACTCAATGTTGATTACTATGATTTAACAAAATAAGCTATACAAGATTGGACAATATGATGGTGCATAAACAAGGCCCAAATGACATATGTGACTGGTTTTGAGTAATAGTTTTGATAAAATGGTAAACAAGTCTTGAAATAAATTGAGCAGCATAACGACGTTAGCATGTTCTAATGATGTGATCAATTTTATGTTTCAAAGACTCAAAGACAAAATGGTTTGACATGTTTTGGGTAGCATAATGCAACCCTCTTCAACTCAAATGACACACATAAATAAATTTAGCAAAAAATTTAAGGCACAAGTGTGGTGCAAAAAGGCTACATAACACCTCTTTAAACAAAATAGTGGCATATAAATAAATGGGTTTGGACGTGACTATAAATAAACACATTAATTTTAGTCTCAAAACATCAAGCAAGAAAATGATAAAATACAAGTAAATCATCCAAATTTTTACCAAGGGTGTGGCAAAATGGGGTTGACTAAAACTAATTATTTTTTGAATGTTCTAGATGGATCAATTACACAGGACTTTCACGTCCAATGTGCAAAAATAAACTCACATCATTTGGGTCTACGACTTTTAGTTTGTTGCAAAAAGGTCATTCCCTTTTGCAACCACTACATCCATCATTTGCTTAGTGTAGTGCGATGTCTAATGTGTTCATACATCCTGAGTTTAACCCCAGTGTTAGGAGGTGGTTTAATCACTTAAATCTCTGATCTTAGTGGGATGTTCCTAATTTATATACCCCCCATAGAGAGGGGTTGAAAACAATGTCAAGAGATGAATTCTTGGTTCAAGGCTTCCCTAAAGAACTCGTGGGAGGTAATAAAATCCTCCTCACAAGCCAAGATGCATGAAACAAATGACACAATAGAAAGACATTATGGTCACCTCAAGATCACCGAAGACTATTGTGAGTTTTTGGGGAGGTCTTTAAATGATGTTTTTTCTATGGCTTGGATTAGGCTCAAAGTGTGATGAGATGGCATTTTTGATCCCAAAAGTTTCCTAAAGGAGATGGATGAGAGAGCATACACGCACATCTCTTTTCACTAAAACACACAATCAACAAGCAAGTTTACAAATAATTGAAGTGAGGTCAATTTTGTTGCACCAAATTGAAAGTGTTTGATTAGATTTATTACTAACCACTTAGCTTTAAGATGTGTAAATAAAAATAATTGCAAATCACCCAAAAAGAAGTTGGCAGTTTTGATCTCAAAAGTTCCTTAAAAGAGACGAATGTGAGAGCATACACACACAACTCTTTATTTACTCAAACAAGTTTAGACTAAACAAATAATGAAAATAACTTACAAAAACTTTGAAGTGTAATCAATACTATAGCACTAAACAAAATGTGTGGTGGTGTTCTTTAACTCCTTGGCTTTAAGTTATAAACTTTGACATAACAATCAAAACATTCAACATAAACATGGAAATTTTCATCTTTAAACCCAAAGTGAAAATGCCTAACTGTTTTTAGAACATCCAAAAAGAAGTGTGAAAGTACTAATTAAGTTTGTTTTAGCACTTGTTCAAGTAAATTTTATAATAAAATGGTTATCACTTCTTTTAATTTTGAAGTATTTTTCCAAGTGAAACAAATACTTTTTCAAATTGAGATCTCAGGTTGGGTTGGGTTACACAATCGAGTCGGGTTGGCAGTCGAGTCATGTTGGTAGTCAAGTTAGATTGGTAGTTGAATTGGGTTGGCAACTGAGTCAGGTTTGCAGTCAAGTCAGGTTGGTAGCCAAGTTGGGTTGGCAGTCTAGTCGAGTTGTCAGCCAAGTTGGGTTGGCAACCGAGTCAGGTTGGCAATCGAGTCAAGTGGACATCCGAGTTGGGTTACATAGTTCTGAGAACAAAACTGTGACTTAAAAAACAATAGATTTTTGCTCAAATTTTTACCTTCTTTACTTCCACACTCTAAGATCTTGCATGACAATGGTTAGTAGGTTGCTTGTAGGTGCAATTTGAATAAATTAATGAGGCTAAATCCCACCGGGCATGCCATTATGTAGACTTAAAATTTGAATCAAGAGAGGATGGTTAATATCGTGTTAGCTCCAAAATGAAAATAAAATGAAAGAAACACACTAAATAACATAACATCTATAATCCTAGTCACTAGGGGGAACTTAATGACGGAAAACCATTTGAAAACACAACTACAAAATATAAATAAATGAGAGAAATGAATATAAAATACAAATTTCGTATCAAATCCTTGATTACTCTAAAAGGCTCCTTTGGCTTGCTCAGCTTGTGCTTTAAGAGATCTTCTTCAATATAGTGTGGCTACCTTCATCTCCTCTTTCCAGCTTTGGCTTTGGATTGACTCAACAATTTGACATTATAACATTAAAATGCAATGATTTTGGAATGATTTAAGAATTATAACTTTGCACTATCTAAGCTTAAAATTATGGTTGTGAGGCATTCTATTTATAGATTTTTCAAAAAATAATTGGATCAATCACGATCGTCCATCTCAAGATGAAGATGTGTGGCTATGAATTAATCTAATTATGTAAAAAAAATTCATAAATATTTATGATGAGGAGACATTAAATAGGCATAGGAGACCTATAATCTTGAGATTTTGTGCATTTGTGGCCTAAGGATGCCTTCCCAAGAAATGATGTCATTTGATGATGCAGTTATTCAATATAAATTTCTAAAAATAGATATTCAATAAGTTTCATAAAAAAATAACTTAAGCTCTTGATTTGGTTTAATTAGCCTTAAACACGATTAGTCAACTTTAATGCAAACCTTAGCAATTTGTGTACAAATTAATCAAATTGGTCAAAATGTCATATTATTAGATCAAAATTTGACTGGATTGGAATTATAAGTTGATGTTAGATGCATTGGAACTGTATTCCCATTTAGGATGTTGCTAACACAAAATAACAAAGGCACGTGTCTCATGCAAAAAATTTGGTAAAAAAGAGCAATCCAGAGTACCCAAGGGCAAAAATGTTATTTTGACTCGATATGATTTGATCAAAGTTAGTTGGATCATAAATTGTACTGCCTCATTTAATGATACTTTGGGGCCAAAATCGGCATTTGAATCTGATAGGTTCACATCATTTAGTGTATTTTAGTGTTTTTAGGTTAAATTGTGCATTTTTGATAGAAATTGGTCAAAACCCTGGTTAGAGGTCATTAGTGGCCAATTTTAGGTGTCTACACATTCTACCAACATCTTCATTCCATGAATGATTATTGAACCTCAAGATCTAATTGTCTTTGTTCACATTAGTCTTCATCTTGTCTTGAGTTACACTCATTTATTCTTCTTTATAACCAAGTCCAATTCTATCACTAGCATGCTTTTGACTATTCAGAATGTTGTCTAGATCAATTGAACTCTTTTCAAACATCAAAAATGACTTTATCTTATTAGATATATTTTTTAACTCATCTTTCAATGACTCATTTTCAATCACATACCTTGAATACTCATTTTCTTTAGCTTTCAAGCTTGTAGATAGGATTTCCAATTAACAACTGAGATGCTTGAATATATCTTCATGCTCCTTGGTGTCTTCATTCATTATTGCCTCAAACACATTGAATTTCTCTTCATAAACCTTGATTTGATATTTCATCTTCTTGTTCATCTTCTTCTCAATCTTCAGTTCTTCACAAGCATTCATCAATTCAGTCTCACAGTCCTCCATGTCTTCTTCATTATCTGTATCACTCCAAGTAGACTCTTTTTGATATGAGCAACCTCCTTCCTCAACCATGTAGAGGACTTCAAATTTATTATCAAAATCAAAATCTTTGTCTTCACTCTCCCCTGATGAGCTGCAATCTTTGTTGGTGAAGAGACTCTTCTTGTTCTTGAAGGACTTCTTCTTGTTGTTAAACTTTCTAAATCTTTTCTTCCTCTTATTAGCTCTGAATTTCTTCTTGCCTTCATCTTGGATTTCACCATGCTCTTCATCATCATTGTTCTTATGCTTACGAGGGCACTTGTTAACAAAGCGTCCTACTTTTCCACAATTGAAACATTTGAAGGGTAGCTTACCCTTATGCTTCCTTGAGCCTGTTTTCAATTTACTTTTAAACAAATCTATTAGTTCATCATCAGATATCTCATCATTCTTGACTTCCTTACCTTAAGTTTTTTTCTTATTTGACTTCATTTTTGTCTTGAATGTTACTTCCTCCTTTGGTAGTTTGTCATCATTGACTCTCATCTCATAGGCAGTAAGGATGCCATGCAATTTATCCATCTTCATCTGAGTAAGATCATGACTTTATTTTATAGCAAACACTTTAGAATGAAACTTATGAGAGAAAGACCTTAATACATTTTTTACTACAGAAGCTTCTTCAAGCTTCTCTCTAAGACCTCTGATAATCTTCACAATCTCATCGACTCTCTATAAAAAAGATGCCATAGAATCTTCTTCCTTCATCTTGAGACTTTCAAATTGTCTTTGGTGAATCTACAACTTGGCCAACTTGACCTTTTAATCCCATTCATAAATGATTTGTAATTTTTCCCATATCTCTTTGGTAGATTTATAATGAATTACCTTGGTGTGCTTAGTATTTGAAAGACCATAGACAATGGCATTCATTGCATTAGAAATTCTCTCACACAACTTCTTATCAACTACACTAGTTAGAGGGGTTGGGGGTTGAATATCCATCCACAATAGATTGCCAAATGTCAAACCCTATTAACATGATGTAGATCTTCATCCTTGCACTCCAAAAAACATAATTGGACCCATTAAACATCAATGATTGCTTTGTATAGAAAACTTGCATCTATTGACTTGCCATATTGTACCTTGGATCATCTTCAAGTGGTTAAAATTACAACAAAGGTCCTACTTTGATACCAATTATTAGAGGTACAATCACTAAGAAGGGAGGGTGAATTAGTGATGTTAGATAATCCAAACTTCAATTTCAATCCTTTCAAACCCTTAACCAAATAACATTATCATTCATGAAGCATACACATCATTTATAGTAATGAACAAGAAAGATAAGTAAGATCACACACATAACCAAAGAACTACATGGGAAACCATCTTGGAGAATAAAATCCACTAAAACCTACAAAATGGACTACAATCATATAATAACAAGATTCAAATTTAGACCAGCACCAACTGATCAAGGAACACCCATCCCTTAATTTAGTAAGACACCCATCCCACAAGGAAAAACCAACTCCCTAGGCAATCATGCACACACTTAACTACTTTGATCTGATCTCCACCTCTGATTTGATATCTTCTACACCTAATGATTGAATTTTCTTGATTTCACTCTTCTTCACCCTTTTATTTCTCTTAAACAGCCTCTAGGGCTTACTCACTCAATCAACCTCTTCTAGGCTTATTACGTCTAATGACCTATGTGTTTATCTTTATCAACTTGATCAAAAAAAATGTCTAATTTTTGTCACACTCCAATGGTCCTCACTAACCTATACCTTCTCTTTCAAAGGTTCTCTCCTTTACTCAGTTCCACACTTGCTCAACTCTTCTCTTTCTTTCAACTCATCACACACCCTCAAACTTGCTCATACAAGCAATGCATCCAAAATACCCCTTTTGGATCACTCTAGACTTATTCACTCATCCTCAATCTGCTCTATACTTCAGCCCATCCATTAAACACGCTCCCTCTGATCTCTATCTTTTGTTCTCGCAACCCATCCACTTCCAAATCTAGAAACCATTACCTTAACTTTTATTCTTTATAGAGTCTTCATGAATATCAACTTCTAGGTTAGCCATAATACTTGCCTTAACCCTTAAGTATTTCATAATGCTAACACGTAACTCAATACCATCCTCATAGGTTGGCCATAACATTCATGGGTCACACTTAAATAACTACACATTTAAATTAGGCTTTAGTATCCCTTATGGGTCTCATGGAGAACTATTACCCCTTTAGCACTTCATTGAGCAAAAACAAGAACACAAGATCACTTTTAAATACATTGGTCCACTCTATATGACCTCTAAGACATCTTCAAATGAATACTCCTGCTAAAACACTCTTATGCTAAAGCACAAATTACTTAAATAATATTATGTTCATAAGACCAAATAAATAGATAGCTTTTAACTGCAATAAATTCATCTATACAGACAGTCAAACCTACAAACCAATTTTTATGGATAGCCCTTGAAATTCTCTACAACATTTCTTTTTATTCCATCATCAAATTATATTATATGATTAAGATATAGATAAAAAACCCCTCACTGGTTTTCTTTCACAAATTTGAATATTTAAATTCCAATGGTCACTGTGTAAATACAAAACATCAGACACTTTGTCATCATCTTTTTCTCCCTACCAACTTTAAACAAATATGCACGGTCGATCTCCTCAAAAGTCTCATGACTTTAATCTGTAATCATTCACTGTTGATCTTATATCCTTGCTTCTAGGATCATGCCACTTGGCAGCTCTATGTGCCTTTTGTGCACATTGAATATTTGAATCAATTCACTTCGTCGATCTCCATCTACATGAACACCTGTGTGTCATTGATCTATTTTTGAATCATTGAGATTGAGAAACATGTCGCTAACATGTGCAATCTTAGGAACTTTTGACAAATTGAATTCACGTGCATCATTGATCTCTATCTTATAAGATCATGTGTTCTATTAGATCCTTATTTGGTCAAATTAGACGCTCATCGTTAGATATTTGATCTGATTGAATGCTCATCGTAGATCTTTGATATCAAAAAATTTGCTAAGTATGAGAAGTTAGTGAACTCTATTTGAGAAGCCAACTTTGCACCTTAATAACTTTTGCTACGCTCTATGTCCAGACCTAAAATTTAAACCACATGATCACCTCTAATAGGAGAATCCATCCATGTATCAAACTATTCCTTAAACTTTCACACGTTTGAAATATGATGTCATCAAAATACTTACTTAACCTTGTCTACCAAGATGAATACTTGAGCTTAAAAACTCAAATGATTGCTCTGATGAATTTCGTTCACTTCCATAAACAATCTAAGCACTCATAATACCTCACAGGGTCTCTAAAACATGTCCATACCATCAATAACATCCACCATCTACCTATCCAAGTCAAACACTAAATAACTATGCAAGAACACTAAAGCACACTTTGTCCTTATCATTCTAGCACACATGACACCTCATCAACATCCTTGGTCACCTTGGAAACATCATTGACAAACATCCAACACATTGCCTAGTGACAAATCTATTCTTGAAATACTTCATGCTCGAGAACCTCAACTTCGTCAGCAACATCATAAACTTGGAAATTTTCAAAAAAAAACCCCTTGTTTCAACACCTTCGTTGCTAGCATTGATCCCAAAGTTAATCCAATTTCTTCTTTACCTAATGCACCATATCATTTCCAAGATGACAATTCCATGCTTATTGAAGAAACCACTAGCATTGAGTATGGTACTCCATCTCTCCCTTGACCAATTACAGTTTCTCATGAACTCCCACTTATCAAACATGATAATTTTAGTTTATTCTTTGATAAATATCGTGAGATTTTCACCTAGTCCTACGAGGCCATGCCTGGTATCGAACCTAGCATTTTGGTACATAACATCATTACAAATCTTGATGTCAAGCCTATGCATCAAAATAAAAATAAATTTCCACTTGAGGTTTCCACTTTATGTCACAAGGAGATCTTTAAATTAATCAATGCTAAGTTTATCGAACCACTAGACTATTTTTAATGGGTTTCTAACATTGTTCCCATTCGAAAAAGGTCACTATGGTCATTTGCATTTTATATTGATTTTCATAATCTTAACCTTGATTGTCCAAGGATAACTTACCTTTACCTTCGATAGATGCCATTGTTGATTCCACAATTGGTTACAAAATGTTATCTCTTATGGATGGCTTCTCGGGTTACAATCAGATTCATATCGCCCCCAAGGACCAACATAAGACAACTTTCACCATGGAATGGGGCATTTATTGCTATGTCAAAATGCCTTTCAGCCTTAAAAATGTCAGAGCCACTTACCAACAAGCAATGACTCATATATTTTAGGATCTTATCCACAAAATTATTCTATCTGGATGATCTCATTACTAAATCTAAAAGTCACAAAACACATTTATTAGATCTTGTTATCATCTTTGACCGCTTTCTTAAATACCAGGTTAGACTCAATATTTATAAATTTGTCTTTGGTTTCACATCTAAAAAATTGTTAGGATTTTATGTCTCCCTCTGCAACATCAATGTTGACCCAACTAAGATTAGTGCTATCATCAACATGTCTATTCCTCATTCCTTACCTGACATTCGTACTTACTTAGACAAACTTGGGGAAATTAAATGAGTTGTCCCTAAAATGGCTTATCACATCTATTCCATAAATTCTCTTCTTAAGAAAGGTAATGCCTTAAAATGGATATACCCTTGTCAAAAATCCTTCAATAACATAAAAAATTATTGCTTCACCCACCTACACTTCGTCCTCCTTCAAACGATCAATCATTGATTATAAACACTTCTTCCACACCTATATCAGTTGGAGCAATGCTTGCCCAAAAAAATGATACTAAAATAGAGTATGTCATTTATTACATTAGCCTTATCCTCATTGATTATGAGAAATATTATACCAAAGTCGAACGTGATTGCCTCGCCATCTATTTGGCAGCTGAAAAGCTTCAACACTACATGCTATACTAGACCACTTATGTCATCATTCCTTTCATCCCCTTTTGTCACTTCCTTTACAAAGCCTTTACTCCTAGAGATAGATTTGGTAAATGGATGGTCCTCCTTATGGAATTTTATCTAAGAATTATAAGTCAAAAAGCTATCAAAGGACAAGTTATAGCTAATCAATTTGTTGCAGCTCTTGTGCCTGCTACCAATCACCTTCAAGATAGTCTTCTAGATGACAATATTCTCTATATTGAAGGTCTCAATCAAGCTATTTCTCTCAAATATTAATTTCATAACTTTACCCCTGATCTTGAAGAAAATAATCTAGATGAATCCCCTATTTCCCCCAATACTACTAAAACTCAATTAGTTATCGAAGAGCTTCTTGAAATTAATGTCAACTTGCATGAGGATACTTGGATCCTTCACTTTGATGGTGTTAAATGCCTTCAAGGATTCGGGGCAGGTTGCATTCTTACAATTCTTCTTGTCAAAATCATTCCTTTATCCTTCCGCTTAACATTTGATGTCACCAACAATATGGCTGAGTACGAATCCCTCATCTTAGGCATGAGAGCTGATTTTTATCTAGACATTCAATATTTGCATGCTTTAGGTGATTCTCATCTTATTTACCACCAAGTCAATGGTGATTACCAATACAAAAACAAAAATCTTATTTCATATCATCAAATTGAAACCACTCTTGCTAAGGATTTCATCTCTTTCACTATTGAGCCTATCCCTTGAGATCAAAATTCCATTGATAATTCCCTCGCTTCTTCAACATATCACTTTCATCCCCACAAAGTTATTTATGATCTTACTTTTCTTATACAAATAAGAAAATCTCCATCCTCTACTCAACCACTAGATTCACTTATCTACCACATTGAGGCTATTACCATCTGACAAAACCATTGGAATAAAGATATCATTGAATTCTTGGAACACCAAACTTATCCTCCTAAATTAAACTCTCATGAAAAGACTCGTATTCATAAACAAGCTTTCAACTATGTATTTTGATAAAAACATCCTTTATTATTGCAATGATGAAGGTACCTTGCTCTGATTTGTTATGTAAGATGAGGTCCCTCCTATTTTTGAATAAGCACATGGGGGTATATGCAGTGGTCACTACAACAGACATGCTATAACCCATAAATGCCTACATATGGGATATTGTTGGCCTACTCTTAAAAAATATGCAATTGAATTTGCTAAAAAGTGTACTCCTTGCCAATTTCATGATGATATAATTCATTTACCTTCAACTAAGCTTCAAATTGTCGAATCTCCTTGGCCATTCTCCATGTGGGGATTAGATCTCATCAAAAAATTACCTCGCTCTCAAGACGGACATGTTTTTATTATCATGACTACTGAATATTTTAACAAATGGGTTGAAACCATGCCCCTTGTTAATGTCACTGGTAGCACCATCACCAAATTCATTATTAATCAAATCATTTGCCACTTTAGTGTTCCCCATACTATCATTTTTGACAATGATGGTAATTTCAAAAATAAAGATGTCAGACAACTCTGTGCTAAATTCAATATCAATCACAAATTTTCCATGCCTTACCATCCGTAATGCAATGGCCAAGATGAGGCCACTAAAAAAATTCCCCACAAAATAATTCATGAAACTCACACAGATTGACACCTTCATCTCTATCATGCTCTTTGGGTTTATCAGACTAGCATATGTATTGTCACTAGAGCAATGTCGTTCTCTCTAGTCTAAGGTTCTAAATCAGTTCTTCCATTGGAAGTTGAGCGTCCCTCTCTTCGTATATCTCTTCATTGTATCATTCCTGATGAAGAATTATGTGAAGCTCACCTTCATGCCCTTGATCTCCTTGATGAACAACATCTTTCTGCTTTGCAACATAATCGCCAATACAAGGCTTGTATTATCAAACAACATAACACACGTGTTAAAATTTGCACATTTAATATTGGTGATCTTGTCCTTAAATTAAATTACACTCATGACAAAGAAGGTAAATGCACCCAAACATGGTGGGGCCCGTATTTAGTCAAAGATATTCTTGGTCCAAGTACCCACCACCTTCAAACCAATGAAGGCCATGTTTTCAAAGATCCCACCAATGCACAATTTCTCAAAAAGTACTTTGGCTAAACATTCCCTTCTTTTTATGCTTTCTATATGCTATCTATCTAACACTTTTTTGTAGGATACTTACACGGGTATCTCCCTCTGCAATAGTTCTCTCTTTTTACAAACCTTTCACCCTTCTTTTTTGGTATTTTGGTTTCTTTTTCTCTCTCATGAGTTGCATTATATAACTGCAGATAGGACCCGGTCTTCCTCATGATGTACCATAGTATTCTTTATATTCATAATATTTTTACACTCTTTTTGTACCCCTTAGATTTCTCTTTTGTGAGTTACAATGTAAGACCATGGATAGGACCTGGCCTTCCTCATAAAATACAATCTTCTTCTCATTTATTTTTCACTTGTTTTTTGTCACCCTCATGGGTTTCTCTTTTATGAGTTGCAGTGTAAGACCATGGATAGGACCTGGCCTTCCTCATAAAATTACCATTATGTTATTCCTTTTATAAAATGTATTTTTAATCCCTACTCTCAACATTAGCTTTTTCTGGTTTTGATAGATGGAATTTGCATAAAAAACTATTTTAACATGTTTTCATCCATTTCCCTCATTTTTATGATAAGGAATCACACTTTATTGTTATTGAATCCCTTTTTTACCCTGTCACATTTTTTGTGATTTGAAGTAATTGAAATTGTTCAATGTGTCACTCTTCACTTTCTTTTCTTTCACTCATTAGATAAAATAAGGTTGAAGTCAAGATAGCACTTTTATTTCACCTAGATTTACGAGACTCTTAGACACCATGCTCTCTGAAGTTCTTTTTCTTAGGAACCAAGTCCCAAGTATTCAAATTAAAGTCATCTTTAGCACCCATGTTTGGTTTTCCAAATCCATATGGAGGAAGAATAGAAAAAACTATCAATAAATTTAAAATCCAAATCATTTGAAACAAAAGGCAACATACAAATCTTAAAAGTCAAAATCACACCAAAAGACATGATTACAAGAACATCTCCTATCTCTAATCAAAACTCAAATTCCACAGTTGGTCTCACATAGATTTGAGGTCCATTGGGGTGTGGTAGGCCAGTAGATCAGAATATGAGAATTCAAAAAAACTTTATGGTGCTACCTAATTTTTCATGTAAATACTCAATCTTCTTAGTAGATCGATGACTCTATAAGGGATCCTGAGGAATGGGAAACATGTTGTGGGAAGGTAGGTCCATTTTACTTTTCATATATAGCCTTCACGAAATGATCTACATACTTCATTTATTGACCTATGACTTGTGTGGCTAAGACAAGTTCTCCAAAGTCCTTAAGGTCGAAAGTCCTCTTATTTTGACAAACCTAATTTGAGTGTCTTAACTTTGATAAAGAGTTACTCTACCTTGGTTTTTCCTTCATTCTCCCCTCCACCCATTTCATTTCCCCCCTTTCCAGGTAACTTGTGATTCCAAATCTGTTTCCACTTATTCTCTACTTTTTTTTTCTTCACATCTTAAAAACATGCTAAGCATTTTTTTGTTTTAGTTTTATCTATCCTTAGAGCAAAACAACATGTTTGAGCAACTCTGGATGACTTTCTCTACACCATAGATTTACATTCTTACACTTTTTTTTGCCTTCCTTTTACCATTTGTCATTGTTGTTCCACCCTTTTTACGGACACCTGAGTTCGTTTCTAATTTTCATGTACTTTTTTCATTGTTAAGTGAGGTTGGCTTGTTACTTCTCACTCATCAATGTTGTTTCTCTTTTATGTACCTTTTATATTATTGAGTGAGATAAGGATTTTTCCTACTCACTCATCAATATTGTTTTACCATTTATTTTGCCTATCCATTTTTATTTAAGTAAATATTGTTACTGATCTTACATTGATGTTTGATTACCATCTTTTTGACATGTATCTTTAGTTTTATTTGGTGAGTTTGAATTTCTTCCTTAAGGTTTATTTGTTTGAGTTTTTCGATCTTTAGTAGCCTTGGATTTTTTGGTTACCCAATTTACTTTTATTTTTGAATTGGTCAATTGGTCTAACATAGCACTTGTCACCCCAGCTTGCCAAATCCCCAAGTACGTCCCATCCATATAGCACCAATTATCTTGGCTTTCCTACATTTGTTTATTTTTGCTCTTTAGTTTTGTATTATTGGGTTTTTCAAAAGCAATCTCTACGCCCTACACAATCAAAACTAATAACACAACACATAACCATCCAATGATAAAGGCAAGTCAAGGTATGCATCACATTTATTTTTTACTTATTTTTTTTCAGTCATTTACTTTCAACTATTTTATACTTTAAAATACTACAACTTTTTTTAGCATCAATGTTATGTGTTCCTATGTTCTTTTTCAAAGCACCATCCTCTTTTGCACCTTAATGACATGTGATGAGCTTCGAGTGAGGCATATGTATACACAATATTTTTAATTTTTATCAAATACTAATGTTTTACATCTTACAAGAATACATCAAGACACAATCTCTCTGGTGCATGCCCTAAGAGGTGCATCAAGAAAGGGGTGGGCAGACCATTGGTGCTTCGTAGGATTGTTGTCCCTTATTTCCACTTATTATCAATCCAACTAGCTCCTAGCTATTATTCCTTGTTTTCATAATCCTCCAATATTTTTCCACTTTCCATCCTTATTTTCCTCACCTTATACCCCCTTTGACAGTCAGCTATACTAGGTCGACTAGGTCGACCTAATACAATTTTGAGTAAAATTTATTTAGGGTCTAGGTCAGCTCTTGGTTAACCTAACTTGTGACCTAGTGAATTCTTGTCTGAAATTGTGCTAGGTCGACTTGGTCGAACCTGTCGACCAAATTTTTTGGAAGGGATTAGGGTTAAATCCACCTATATATACAAGATCATTTGGTCATTATTACACAATCAATCAAGAGTTATTATTTGCTTGTGCTTCTTTACAATATGCTCTTTCACCATTCTATTTGAGGAGTCTTAGCTTAGGGTTTCTACTTAAATAATCTAGTCTTGTGGAGAAGTCTTGGATACTTTGGCCTTTTTTAGTGATCCTTACAAACCATAACCTCTTGTGAAGACCCTTTGGCCAAGGGATAGATTGAGTCTCAATAGGTTCATCATTCAGGTAAGTATTCTCTAACTTTACTCCTCTCTTTAGTATACAAAAGTAACATAAGTATTGGCTTCGAATAATATTACTCTTCTTATTCCATGTATTAGGGGCTTGCTCACACATAGCTTAATTGAGATTCTCCTATACATGTTTTGTTGGTTTACTAACCTCCATATTGTGTGTCAAGCTTTGGTGAGCACTAGATTAAATTTGCTTTATTTATTATTATTTTAGTGAGATATCAAAACATAGGACTCCCTTTGATTATGCTTGACTGGAGGCTTTGGAACCCTCTCTAGCATCATGTATTGTGGTAAGAGATCCCCTCATCAAGTCTAGTAGATCCTCATCTTGGTCATGTTCTCAATTATTTAACGTTTCCCTAATCGGAAGTGTATAGTATGATCTATCGTCTCCGAGTTAGGATTTATTTATTGACATGATGCATTTCTAATTGCATACACCTCTCATTTCCCAAACATCTTTTGCTCCTATTACTCAAAATTTTATGTCTTCATAGTCTAAATTGAAAGATACCATACCCATCATGTCTAATATGACTTATGTTTCCCCTCCATATACCATTTTTATGTCAACCCCTACAATAAATTCTCTTCCACAATCTTCAACCCTAATCCAATATTCATATTTCTAATATTTTCAACAGGTGGGGTGATGGGGTGGTAGGGTGTGGCTATGATATGGTTGTGCTGGTAGGTCCTTGTCAAAGACATGAAAGAAGAATATGTGGAAATAGGTGAAGTGGGAAATGGTGAATCAGGTGGATTGATGTGAGACACCTAATACATCTCTCTCAAATGGTCTAGGGTCTAGGAGGATACTAATGGACAACATTCTAAATGAGGATTTAAATGTGTTATATATGTGTAAGGAAGCTATAAGACATTATATGCATATAACTGAGAGAGAGAGAGAGAGAGAGAGAGAGAGAGAGAGAGAGAGAGAGAGAGAGAGAGAGAGAGAGAGAGAGAGAGAGAGAGAGAGAGAGAGAGAGAGAGAAAACAAAACCAAAACATAAAGTTTTATTAATTTGTGCATGTTGTACATGACATACCCTTGAGAAGGATGTATAGTTATCTATATTTTGATTTGATTGTTAACTAAAGTTATAAATGTGTGTACATATATTACAAATCCATGAAGGTAGAGATAACCATTACAAAAGTTAAAACAATTCATATTTTACGTGACTCTTCAAATTTCATAAAGTTGTGTTGATTAGATTTATAAGTAACACTCAACATTTTGGCATAAGCCATTTCCTTGTGAAAGGGTGTGGTACCTCTCAACCCTACACCGATTGATGATTTAAAAAACACACATTTCACACATGTTGGGATAGATATAAGAAGTTATCGACACCTAGCGGTACCGCACTGTGTGAGTTGGCATATTTGGTATGACATGGAGGTATGTCAAACCCTATTGAAATCGATTGTAGGTACCACAAAAGGTTTGGCTCACATGTTTGGTGCCACACTTGATCAATACAAATTTCATCACATTATTTTTGGAGTGTGTATGACATCTATTAGAGATGCAATGATGATCTTAGAGGTACCACTAACCTTTAGATGTGGTTCTCAAGTACCACAAACCATTGAATAGGAACCGAAGTTATCGCAAGCTATGAGAATAGGCTA
Source organism: Torreya grandis (assembly GCA_037957365.1). Taxonomy (NCBI): domain Eukaryota; kingdom Viridiplantae; phylum Streptophyta; class Pinopsida; order Cupressales; family Taxaceae; genus Torreya; species Torreya grandis. The sequence goes on from JARHVA010000217.1 coordinate 4,826,104, forward strand.
GGTAGGTATGACTGGAACTGCTATTGAGATATCCTCGTAGATCAATCTCCCCTACTTGTAAATAAATAGTCCTAATTGTAGTTAGTAAAGGAAGTAGGTATGGAACCTTGGATTCTAGTTGATACTTTGTGAACCATTTTGATTGTTATGGGAGTTACCTAATCTGACAACTCTATACACTAACATATGTTAATTTTGTGTAAACATGGTTTCCATAATATGATTTATATTTATTGATTGAGGTCATGTGTTAGTAGGAGGTGATGTTATAAATGTTGAATACACATAGCTATATGATACTATCTTCTTGGGAGTTGGCTTGAAAAAATCATTATAAAAAAAATCAAGGCCATCCATAAAATATGTGCATTGCATTGAAGCATAAAATTCAAGATCTCGTTGAGAGTAAAATGTAAATAGAAGGAAAAAATAATGCCACAAATAATGTGAATAAATTAGTAGATGCTCCAAATCAAAGTCTAAATATCTTTACAACCCCTCTTTCATATCATATAAATAAATAAGATAACAACGAAAATGTGAATGTTATTAATTAGAAAAATAAGAGTTGTAACAAATTGACATTTGACTATAAATATCATCCATTCAATGTCTTTGTGGGTACAATTAAATAAAATATAAAAAGTAGATCACTAATCCAAATTGCTTTTAATGAAAGTGAAATTCCAAGTGATAGCTCATACAATGCTCCTTTGTTTATCAAAACTTTCATAAGAGGCAAAAACAAAATGGTGTAGTGATAGATAATTGCATAGGCTTGAATTTATGCTCAAGTGAATTTATTTATAGCTTTAATTTTTGTAAAGATGATATTGAATTTACAAAAATTGCTATCAAAGATTATGATGGCATAAATAAAAATGATTTATGTTTCATATTTTTTCCTATTCAAGTGTGTCCAAAGAAAGTTTCAAGTGTATTTCACATGGTGCCTAACAATATACCTTACAATATGTTCTTTGGAAGACCTTAGATACATCAAATGAAAAAAAATCCTTCAACTATGCATATTAATGTATGAAATTTAGATAGATCAATGTATTAAATTTAGACACAAAATGTAAGTGTAGGTTTTTATTTCATTTACTAGTTTTTATCTACACATGTTTAGCTTAGCTTGCTTATGTGTCTTTTACATCATTGTGAAAGATAATTCCATATTCATGAGGAAGAGATGACATGTTTATCTTTCACCTATATAATGTATCTTCATAAAGCATTTATGGCTAATGTGGTAATACTAATATTTCAATATTTTGATTGTTAAGTAATTCTTTCTTCCTAGCTCATGTTTGATTTTGCTACTACACATAGGTAATCGTATTGTGCATTCAAATCTATCTAATAGATCCTCAATTTTGGTCCACTCTGACATGGTATCAGATATTTTATGGTAGGTGAATACCATTATTTCTATTGTGAAATTTTGAATTTTAGCTTACATGTCATAGATCTACCATTTGTTGACTTAACATATTATAAATTCACTATCTCTCAGATTTTACTCTTCTTCTGGGATCCTCAGTAGATTTAGATTCAAAAAAAGAACAAGGGAGAAGACATATTTTGTTGGTCATATCATTTGGTAGGTTTTCATGTAAAATGTCTTGTGCCATCGGATTTAAAAGGTGTCAAAACCCTAGGATCGACTGTAAAAATGACTTAATTTCGTGACAATTGATTTTTACCATTTTGGAGGGTTTAAGGACTTTTCTAACAATTTCATGCAAATCCATACAATCTGTTGTCTTCAAAAAAAAAAAATTCTATGTTTTTTTGGGTTTTAGAGATCTTTAGTTGGTATTTAGTAAATTTTCAAGAGGTGGAGTAAATCTGATGTTTTTTGAGAAAATTGAAGTTTTTCTACTTTTGTGCATTATGGGAAACTCTAGTAGCCCTGACATTGTGGGAACCATTGCCATTTCCAACACCTGCAAGGATGTATCCAAACCCGACATGCCAAAACTTGATGATTACTAGTAGAGGCTACATCTTTGATGAAAAATCTTGACATTGGGATTTTTGACTACAGACACAGTCAACTTCCCCAGCATTAAGAGTTGTGACTGTAGGAGTAATTGTTAACTTTGGCATCGGGAGTTTGGACTACATGAGCATTCAACTTCTATCGCATCAAGATTCTAGACTATGAGATTACTTAGAAACCTTGATACTTTTAAGGAGGGGATGCAAACCCGATAACTTTCCCTACTATAGGAACTACCAACTATCTCGACATTGAGACTTTAGGGTGCATGTGCAGTCGTCAACCCTAGTGAAAAAGGGTCGTGCAACCCTGACATCATAATTTTTAACTATGGGAGCAATCTAAAACCTGAGCAAGTACACAAGGTCCTCCTAGGTTTGATGATGGCCACAAGAATGTCAAATTTAATCTAGTAACTTATGACACTATTCATTGATAAAAAGAGGTTATTTTAGGAGTGACATCACTTGCCAAATCACAACACAACATCATCAAGTGGGCACCCTCATCCTACCCCTTAACCCCCTAGACATATGATGTGGTCACATGAAGGGGGATTAAATTTAACACCTAACTAAAACTTTTGCACAATTAACATTTTTCAAAGTTCGCAAAGTGGAGTTTCACCCTGCCATCTAGAACTTTAATCGCGTATAAATTTCAACTTATTGCTCCTTTTGAGGAATTTTTTTTTTGAAAGTGTGTGTTTTTTGAGATCTATGCATTGGTGTTATTCTCGTGCCTTTTAAATTTGAACTTTGTAGATTCAGGGGGTGTTACTGTTGACAATTTTGACCCCACATGTCAAATTGTAACCCTTATCATTCGAAACTTTGCATAAACATGCATTTTTGTATAAGTGTTAGAAATTGGTCTTTGCAATTTTTTTCAAAGGGCTCCTTCCTTTCAAAAAGGTCCATTTCAATAGTTTTCCTGAAGGGCACTTATCGACAGATCTAGCAAGGAGATCAACGGATGAGAAAAGGCCAAGTTTTCAAAAGGATCTTAATGGGATTTCGATAGCCAATCAGCAGAAGCTAACGAGGATTCTCCTTTCAACTCCTATGACATGGTTCATAGCTCACATTCAGAGCATGTAAAGTGACCCAAGAAAGATTAGACTTTAGTAAGGAGCACGCTAAATTTTCAGTGTAATAATCAAATTATTCAAACGAGGAAAAGACATGCAGCTGCCTTCAAGCATGACTCTCTTAGTTCCAAAAGGAAGACTCGAATGCATGAAGGGCTCAAGAAGTTTAGTGTTGGATAGATGTTCAAGGAGTTAACATGGAGTTACTTGGAGTTGACTAGATGAATCTTATCATGCATCTTCCTTATTTTTCATGCAAAGGACTCCCTCTTGTTTTGACTTAGCTTTAAAATGTATCAAGTGGCATTTCTCTTTGAAGATTGGCATAACATCATGCATGGGGAGAATTGAGTTACCAACGATCCATGCCTGTTTAATGAATTTTGAAGAATTTAATTTTTGTTCAAAATAATGATTATAAAATGGGCTCACCATCCTTTTCCAATGCCAAAGAGGTTTTCATGCAAGACATAAGATAAAAAGATATTATTTGAAGGCTTTGTTATCTTTTGATAGCTAAAGTTGGACTTGAGGTGATGTGGGAGTTGATCTCCTCTTCTATTTTCAGTGTCAATTTCTAGACTTTTATATGTTTTTCTATATAAGTTAGCTTTTCCAGCCATTTTAATCATCCCTCTTCTGGCAAGATCAGACTATGCCCAAATTTGAGTTTTGTAACCTTTTCAGATAAATAAAAGGACTATTTTTTTTAGATTCTAGAATGCAGGTATAGTGTATTTATGTCAATGATTTGCATATGTGATCGAATTTTCTTCCTTGTCAAACTTGATTCTTATCTAGTTACTAGTTGATCAAATTATGTAGATCATGTTCTGTGTTTAACGTCTTTTGGTTGAAGTTACAACGGATATAAGTGGCTAGTTAGTGTCTTGAATCAAGCCTATTTCCTCATTTCCCTCAAGCTTCCTTTTCATGAAATACTGATGCATAGGAGTCAATTAGAGTTGAAATTTCAATCTTTTTCTTATCTAATCAATGTTTTTAGGAGCTCAAATTGAGTGGATGAACCAAAATATAGGTGTTTCACCATCATTAGATAGGATTTTTCTTTCAATTTTATTTCTTTCATTTTCTTTGACAGTTTATAGCATAAAGTAGAGATCTTAATTGATACACCCAAGGGAGATAGCCCTTAGAATCTAGAGATTAATCCACTAATTAGGCCACCCACAACCTAAGATTATTTCTATGTTTCAGTAGATTGTGAATACCTGAAACTACCTTCACAAGGGTGCAAGTCTAATTGATAATAATTTTTGGCACACCTGGTGGGACATTGAAGAAATTATTTGCATATTAGCTGAAGTTTGAAGCTGAGAAGAAGCAATTGCAGAAGACGAGAATATTCATCTTCAATGCAAGCTAAATATTCTTCATGTTGCAAGGTTCATATCACCATTTAGGAATTTTTTTCATGCCAAAGGTTACCACATGGTCAACTAGCAAACGTATTCCTTTTAAATTTATATCATATAAGAGATCAAGGTTTAGGAGGGCAAATCCATATCCTCAAAATAAATATTTATCTCTTAATTATCCTATTGTTCTAAGCACTACAATCCCCACTATCCAAATGGCCATCAGAAACTAGGTGTTTGTTCCATTCAATAGAGGTAACCCACTAAATTGAGCCCAATTCGATGAAATTCCAGTGTCTACCCTCAAGAGCATCCCATTCTTCTTAGGAGAAAATCAAACAACCCCTATTGAGCTTATCCAAGATGTAGTTAATCTCTGTTTAGTCCATAATGTTGTTGAAGATAATGTTGCTATTAAATTGCTTGTTGCATCTTTCAAAGGAAAAGTGTTGAAGTGGTATAGAAACCTCCCACTAAAATCCACTTCTACTTGGGATGAATTGGGTGCAACCTTAGTCAAGAAATTTAAAGACAAATATGATCACCTCTCTTTGGTTAAACAATTAACTCCCATAAACAAAGCTCCTCATGAGTTCATGTCTGATTTTAATATCAAATTCCAAAATACATGGACTAGGATACCTATGTTGATTAGGCCATCTCTTGAATATGCATTCATGTACTATTTGAAAGCCCTTAACTCTAACATTAGTGTGAGGATACAATCAATGGGTGGTACTACCTTGCGAGATGCTTATGAGGTTGAAATAAGGGTAGAGAATAGTTTGATACAAGCTGGTAAGCTTTCTCCAAGACCTCCAATGCCTATATTTCTAGAATTGAATTCTATACTAGCCCCTCAAATTCCTCAAATTCTTCAAATTCCATCCTTAGCTCCTGTTCCATCACCTCAAGCTCAAATTGGAGCCCCTACTAGTCAAGCTAGTGAGATAGGAGAGTTGAAAAGCTTGTTACAATCCTTTGAAAATGAAATAGAGCAACTCAAGATACAATAATATCATTCTAATAGGCCCTATCAACAAAAAAATTAGACCACCTATCAGCCCTTAAAAGATCAAAGGCCTCTTTATCAAGGTTTTTAAGAGAATAAACCACCTTATCAAACACAAAGAGCCATAAATCTAGCTAAGCCATATGTTTCCCTTGATCTTAATGCTCTTTCCAATTCAAAATCCATTATTCCCAGCCCACCTCAAAACAACTTGATGTAAGATTCAGATTAGTAGTTCTCAAATCTCAATGATGCTCAAAACCAAGCCATGGTATCACAAAACATCACTATGCCACATATGACATAAGAATAATTTTATTTTCAAGGAGGTCAATGCCAAGATACAAGTCTCGCATCATGAGGAGAGACTCAACAAGTTCAAGGGCAACTTGATTCCATTAATGTAAATTAGCATGTGAATGATCATGTTGCTTTTATTTAAGGTGTTGAAACTAACAGTATGAGTGGTCAAGTTGAAGCTGTAACTAGAACTAAAATAAGAGCCATTGATGAGTTGCAAGAGGTGACAAATGCTTCAAGTACTCTTAACATTTTTTTTAAGAGTACAAAAGAACAACTTGCTTCCCCTACAACACTGAAAAATTAGAATATAGAGGTTAGTAAAGTTTATCAAATGCTCTTAGTTTGTGAGCAACCATTTTTTTTTAAAATGTAGCGAAAGGTTGGTGGATCTCAGTTCAATATATTGGATCAGATAAAAATTTCCAATATCAACATTAGCATGTGGGATTCTCTTTCCATCCTAGGACAAAAAGATATGCTCATCCAAGAGCTTTTAGCTCTCAAAATATCTCCAAAACTGATTGAGAAAGGTGTTTTCTTAGCTAATTTGGATCAACTAACTAAGCAACAAGTAAAACAAGTAAATAAGATAGCAAATGTGAACAAAACTGAGGTAAAAACAAATAAAACTCCTTTCTACCTTTGTTTGATATTAGGTGATACTTTGGTTCATAATTGTATGGTGGATTGTGGAGCTAGTAGTACAGTCATACCTAAATAGATTGTGGATAAGTTCAGCCTTGTTTATAAGCCAAAAACTAAGGGGGTATTGCAATTGGATGGATCAACAACAAAGATGATAGGAATCATCAGAGATCTAAAATTGACATTACATGCTTGCCTCAATTTTACTATTGAGTAAGATGTTATTGTGGTAGACTTGCCTTCTTACTTTGCTATGTGCCTTTCAAGGGACTTCACCTCAAAGATTGGAGGATATTTATCAACTGATTAAAATTAATTGTTGTTCATAACCAGGTATGGTAGCAAAATAACGATTCATTCTAAACCTATTGTACATTTCTATATGGAGCCATATATATCAAGTGTTGTGAACACTAACTGTATCATCTCGAAAGATGTACTAGAAACTAATGGAGTAAAAAATAGATCACCTTTGGATGGAGTTACAAATTTGTTTCTTGATGAGTGGGCTTCCACTTTTCATGAGCATGATCCTTATAAGATAATTGAAGAATAAGGAATCAGTGTGTATTGCCTTCATGAGAATGATGTACCAATTCCAGGCATGGTTAAGGATGATGAAACTAGTGAAGGTTTGTGGCAATTGTACTTTGATGGATCAAGGAATAAATATGATACTAGAACTGGAATGATGTTAGTTTCTCTAAAAAATCCAAGAAATAAATAATGTTGTTGAGTATGAAGCACTAGTTCACGGTTTACAGTGGGCTAGGAAGATGAAAGTCAATTCCTTGCAAGTTTTTGGTGATAGTGAACTTATAGTTCACTAAGTAAGAGGTTTAAATGTATATAAAAATTTGTTGATTAAATCTTACAAGCATAGAATATGGGACTTAATTGAATATTTTTAAGCTTTTAACATTCAGGCAATACCAAGAGGCAAGAATAAATATGCAGATAGGTTAACTACCATTGGGTCACAATTTAGCATTACAGTTGATATAAAGAGCAAAAAAATTTAGTCACATATAAAGGTGGTTGTAAGGCCTTATATTCCAAATAGTCATAAGAATTGATAGGGGTTTGAAGATGACACTCAAATTATGAGATTCTTTCAAGAGGAGGTTGAGTTTTCTTCAAGAAACCAATCAAATTATTTGTAGCAGTATGGTGATCAGGATGTGTAACTAAAAATAAGTTGCCCAAGGGATTGGTCACACTTGAGAGTTTTTAGTGGTGATGATGAGTTAAAGAAAGAGAAGTCATCCTTGTCAACAAAATAACACTATGCCAATGTAGAGATTACAACTAATAAGATTTTGAAGTTGGGTAAGGTATGCACTCCTTAATAAAAAGAAGCTTTCATTGAGTTATGCCAAGTTTTGTTGATGTATTCGCATGGAAATATAGTGATCTCGAGGGATTTGACCCAAGTTTAGCTCAACACACCATTGAGTTAGAGGCTAAAACTAAACCAGTAAGACAAAGACAAAGGCCCATCAATCCTAAGCTTGAGCCTTTGATGAGAGTTGAACTTCACAAGCTCATAGATTCGGCTATTATATTTCCAATTAAGCACTCAACTTGGGTGAAAAATCTTGTTTTGATACGAAAGAAGAATGGTGAGGTTAGATTGTGTGTTCAATTTCATTTTATGAATAAGGCTTCACTTAAAGATCACTATCCATTGCCATCAATAAAACAAATTTTATAGTTGGTTGCAGGTTCAGAGAGGTTTTTTTTGTTAGATGGATGTAGTGGCTACAATCAAATTTTGGTCAAGAAAAAGGACCAATTTAAGATAGTCTTCACAACCAAGTGGGAGACTTTTACATACAAAAAAATGCCATTCAGCTTATCTAATGCTAGAGCAATATTTCAGAGAGCCATGGATATGGCATTGCAAGGCCTTCTTAACAAGTTATACTTATTTAGTTGGGTGATATAAATTTTTTTTTAAAGAGTGTAGAGGATCACATGGTTCATCTCAAGCAAGTGTTCGAAAGGTGTAGGCAATTTGGGATATCTCTAAATCCCAAAAAGTGTGTCTTCTCAGTTCATGAAGGTAAGCTCCTTGGACATGTGGTTTCAAAGTATGGTTCAAGCATAGATTCTGAAAGGGTTGACTCCATTCTTGCACTCTCTTTGTCTAAGTACCAAAAGGCTATGCAAATCTTCTTTCGAAAAATCAACTTCATAAAGAGATATATTTAAAATTTTATCATTTTAGCTAAGCCACTTACAACCATGTTAAAGAAGAATCAGAGCTTCAATTGGTCCAAAGGAGTTAAAAGTTTTGAAGATATTAAGAAGGCCATAACTAGTGCTCCTACACTTATAAATCCATATTTCATAAAAAATTTCATCTTGTATACATATGCTAACATGGACACCATTTCAGGGATTTTCTTATGCAACAAAATCATGCGGCTTTGGAGAAGCCAATAGATTTCTTTAGTCAAGGCTTGGAAGAGTATGAAACAAGGTATTCTTTTGTTGAAAAATATGTTCTTTCAGTTATAAGGTCTCTTAAAAAATTTAGATACTTGTTGTCTAACAATAAGATACACCTAATGGTTTCTCATCCAAGCATCAAGGAGTTCCTTTTGAACAAATATATAAATGAGAAGAGAGTTGGTTGGATAACCAAGGTAATGGAGTATGATATGGAAATTAAGGTCACAAAGTTGATTAGAGGCAAAGGACTTTGTGAGCATTTAGCTCAAGACTTGCAAAAGACTAATGAGGTTGTTTTGGTGTAAAATGATGAAAAAGTTACAGCTGGTCATACCTCACCTTCCAACTGATTTCATGGCTTGGTAAGCTATCTCCAAGATGGTATTTATCCCTATCATCTAAGTTCTTAAAAAAAAAAAAATTTTAGGTTGCAATCAATTCCATTTTTACTTATTGATAGTCTTTTATTTAAGAAAGATATCAATGGCATGTTGCTAAGGTGTATAGAGCCAAGCCAGACTTAGAGATTGCTTGAAGAATTCCATGATGGACATGGTGGAGGAAATTTTTATGCAATAACTACAAGCCTTAAGATCATGAGAGGTGGGTACTATTGGCCTATTATTTTTGGTGATTATCATGCATGGGTAAGGAAGTGCAAATTGTGTGCTATGTTTATAGGAAAAGTGAAACTTACAACCTTATCTCTTCAACCAATTGCAGTGGATCAACCCTTTGTCTAATGGGGATTGGACTTTATTGGTCTCATAAATTCTCCTTCAAGTTTAAGATATAAATGGATTCTAACTGCTATAGATTACTTCACACATTGGACAGAAGCAATGGCATTAAAAAAATAAATAAAACCAATATTCTAAATATCTATGAAGGTTTGCTTACTAGATTTGGAGTTCTTTCAACTATTATTTTTGATAATGCAATGGTTTTTGTGGGAACTGGAATCAGTCAATGGGTTGTCTAACATGGGATTTATCTTAACACTTCATCAAACTATTATCTATAAGGCAATGGCCTTGCTGAATCTACAAATAAGAACCTATTGAAGACCATAAGGACTATTGAAGATAATCAGAGGTCATGACATCTCAAGTTGAAGTCAGATCTATGGGTTGATAAGATCACCTAAAAAATATCAATAACCAACTCTCCATACAAGTTGGTATATGGTAAGGAAGCAAGGTTGCCCATTTCTCTTGAGTTTCTTGCTTTAAAACTAATGCATCAGCTTGAATTGTTGGAGAATGAGTCTATGAAAATCAGGTATGCTGAGTTTATAAAGTTGATATAGGTAAAAAATCAATCCATGCTAGCCATAGAAATTCATCAATCATAAGTGAAGAGAGATTTTGACAAAGGAGCTTCTTCATGAAGTTTCAAAGGATTAGTCCTCAAGTGGGATGATGATCAAGCTAAACCAAGAAGACACACAAAGTTTGATTCTCTTTGGAGTGGCCCATACACAATCTCCAGCTGCAAATCCCACAATACCTTCTAGCTTGCAAAGATGGATGGTGAGGAGATTCTAATCCCATTCAATGGAATACATTTAAAACATTGCTACTAAAGAGCTTGGCTCCTTATACATAATTTGTTTATTTTCCTCCAAGTGTTGTTCAAACACATTAGTTTGTTCTATTTTTATCCCAAATAAGAACTTTGTTTAGTTAGTTTTCCTTGCTTTGTGTGTTTTCCTTCATATTTTATAAGATGAAAGTTGTATGATGCCGAGTCAAAAGAGCATTTGCAATCATGGATCAAATTTGTCATTACTTTTTGAATCTAGGAGTCATGTAAATGGTCTAGTTCTTAAGCATAGTAGGCATGCTTCCTAGTTGAATCACCAAAATATTGATAATTTTGACTCCATAGGTCAAACTACAACCTTTATCATTCAAAACTTTGCATAAACATGTCTTTTTATCCAAGTGTCAAAAATTGGTCTTTGCAATTTTTTTCAAAGGGCTCCTTCCTTTCAAAAAGGTCCATTTCAATAGTTTTCCTGAAGGGCACTTATCGATAATTTAGGATTGTTCATAAGTCTGAAGAAATTGGGCTTGTTCAAATTGTTTGAAGGGTTCTTTTCAATAGCCAATGGGGTTGACATATTCAAAGGGATTGCTTCGGACATTTTGTTCGAAGCAAAAGTTTTGAAGGTCCATTGCAATGTTTTGAGAGGACCATTTCAATTTTGCCAAAGGGTCTATTGAAAAAATTTGAAGGGCATTTTCAAATTTTCGAATGGTGCATTTCAGAAAAGCCGAAGGGTATTTGCCCTTCAAAAAAAGGCATTTTCAAAGACAATGTGGACTACTAATTTTTTTTTGAAAGGTAATTTTTGCAAGGAAAGGTCCTTGTCAAAATTCGAAAGGTCCCTTACAACAAATCTGAAGGCACATTTACATTTTTTCTGAAGGGTTCATTTTTCTTCAAAAAAGTTTATTTCAAGAATTATGAAGGGCTCTTTTTTCTTTTAGAAAAGTCAGTTTCAAAAAGTTTGAAGGTTCATTTCACTTTTTTGAAGGGCATTGCAATTGTTTCGAAGGGTATACTTCAAAATTCTAAGGGGTCATTTCTTTCGAAAAATGGTTTATTTAAATTCTTCTGAAAGGCAAGAGGACCTTTGCAACTTTTCTGAAGGGTCACTTTTCAAAAATTTGAAGGGTCTTTTCTCAGATGAAAGATCATTTTAAAATTTTCTAAAGAGACTTTTCCAAAAGTTTGAAGGGTCTTTCCCCAGACGAGAGACCATTTCAAAAGTTCCAAGGACCATATCAAGAAATTCAAAGGGCAATTTACAAAAGTCCATATCATAAATTCCTTCAGACAATTTGTTCGAAGGAATTGTCCATTGCAAAAAACTCGAAGACCTAATTTCCTTCGGACTTTTTGTCTGAAGGAATTGTTCAAGGTGAAAGAGACAAAAACTCCAAAAGAAAATTCTTAAGGCCAAAAAGCTTGAAAGAAATAGCCAGAAGATATGAATTCCTTTGGATAAATTGTTTGAAGGAAAGGAAGAAAACTCTGAAAGAAATAGACAGAGGTAGAAAAGTTTCGAAGACCTTTTTCACGGAAAAATTGGTCGAAAATAAAAGTTCAAAGGAATTAATGACAAGCTCATAAATGTCAAGTTTGAGCCCCTGCAAGTAGCCGTTGGTCAAGATTTCAAAAAGGTTCATCAAGATTATCGTGATCTTGACACTTGTCAAAATCTAGCAAGGAGATCAACATATGAGAAAAATCCAAGTTTTCAAAAGGATCTTAATGGGATTTTGATAGCCAATCAGTGGAAGACAATGAGGACTTCTCCTTTTGATTCTTATGACGTGGTTCATAACTCACATTCAGATCATGCAAAGTGGCCCAAACAAAATTAGACTGCAATAAGGAGCACACTGAATTTTTAATATAATAATCAAATTATTTAGATTTGGCAAAGACATGCAACTACCTTCAAGCACGACTCTCTCAGTTCTAAAAGGGAGACTCAAATGCATGAAGGGCTCAAGCAGTTTAACATTGGATGGTTGTTCAAGGAGTTAACATGGAATTACTTGGAGTTGACTAGATGAAACTTATCATGCATCTTCCTTGTTTTCCATGCAAAGAATGACTCTTATTTTGACTCAGCTTCCAAATGTATCAAGTGAAGTTTTTTTTTTAAGATTGGCGTAGCATCATGCATGGAGAGAATTGAATTACCAAATATCCATGCACGTTTAATGAATTTTAAAGAATTTAATATTTATTCTAAATAGTGATTATGAAATGGGCTCACCATTCTTTTCCAATGTCAAAGAGCTTTTCATGCAAGACATAAGACAAAAGAATGATAATTGAAGTTGAACTTGGGGTGATGTGGGAGTTGATATCATCTTCTATTTTCAATGCCAATCTCTTGGCTTTTGTATATTTTTTTAATTTAAGTTGGCTTTTCCAGCCATTTTAATCATCCCTCTTCTGGTAAGATCAAACTCTGTCAAAATTTGAGTTTTGTAACCTTTTCAGATAAATAGGACTATTTTTTTAGATTTTAGAATACTGATATAGTGTATTTATGTCAGTGATTTACATATGTGATAAAATTTTCTTCTTTGTCAAGCCCTGATTTTTACCTAGTTACTAGTTGATCAAATTATTTAGGTCATGTTATGTGTTTAACATCTTTTGGTTGAAGTTATAATAGATGTAAGTGGTTGGTTAGTGACTTGAACCAAGCCTATTTCCTCATTTCCCTCAAGCTTTGATCACCAGATAAAACATTTTCATGAAATACTAATGCATAGGAGTCAATTGAAGTTGAAAGTTCAGTCTTTTTCTTATCTAATCAGTGTTTTTAGGAGCTCAAATTGAGTGGATGAACAAAAATATAAGTGTATCACCATCATTAGATATGATTTTTATTTCAATTTTCTTTTTTCTTTTTCCCTGGATAGTTTGTAGCGTAGAGTAGAGATCATAATTGATACACCAAAGGGAGCTAAACCTTAATATCTAGAGATTCAATCCGTTGATTAGGCCACCCACAACCTATGATTGTTTTCATGTTTCAACAGACTGTGAAGGCTTGAAACTACCTTCACAAGGGTGTGAGTTTGATTGATAACAGTTACATTCCTAGTCTACAACACACATAGTTTAACACATACTTCATTTCTGCATCACAAATCTCAGTTCCATTTTGATTTTTACATCATTCAACCATCATGAGTGGAAAGTCAAAATAAAAATCTTTTTGAGGAGCAAAGGCTTACATCAAATTATGATGGGTACAAAAATATAATTGACACTTGAGGTAGAGAAGGTGAAGTGGTACAACTAAAATGATGAACCTTATAGTCTATTGTGCTTGTCTATGTCTCCCAACGTACTCTTTCATATAAAATATGTAACATATCCAAATCGAGTATGGTCCACATTGGATAAACTCTTTGGAAAGTAGGGTGAAATGAGGGGTAATGAGTTGGAGAATGAGCTCATTAGTTTGAGTCTAGATGACTTTGATACAATACAAGACTTTTTTACCAAGTTCAAATCAATCAAGTTATAGTTAAAACCATGTGGTATTGACAAAAAGAATGATCAATTGATTCTTTCCATACTTGCCAAATTGGGATATGACTATTCTATCTTCGTTTCTACCTTTCACACCACCAAGCAGGCCATTGGAGCTACATGTCATCCTTGGACGATTTTTATATTGACTTGACTTGGAAGCAAGACAAACTTAGTTAAATGGGTACACTGAAGTCATCTAAATTGCATGCCTTGATTGTAAGTTATGACAAATAGAAGGCTTCTATCAACAAAGAAAAAAAACATAACAAGGACTCAGAGCAAAGAAAGGGACATAAATATGATGCTAAGCCAAAAGCATCAAAAAAGTCTTCCTCTTCAGATGGAAAATCCAAGAAAGAGTGACTCACATGCGGCTATTGCAAAAAACCTGGACATGATGAATTCAAATGCATGAAGAAGAAGATCGAGCAACTAAAAAAAATGATTGAGAAACACAACATCAATGTCATTGATTCTTCCAATCAAAGTTCATCGACACATGAGTCTTCTAATGCCAAACATAGTAATAAAGGCAAAGATAAGGGCAAAACATTTGTTACAATTGTATCCCATCCTTCCACATGGGTTATTGATTCTGGTGCATCACACCACATGGCTTCATCATAGGACATATTTTCATCCTTGGAACCTTGTTCAATATCTTTTATTTTATTGGGTGATGATACTTTTGTTGAAGTTGGTGAGAGTGGATTTGTTAAAGTAAATGATGGGACATTTCATGATGTTTTATATGTTCCCTCGTTATCCACTAATCTCTTATCTATTTACCAGATCACTCACATTGATCCAAGAAAGAGAGTGAGTTTACACCCAATTATGTGATTATTAGAGACGCTAGTAGTGACTCCATTGTTGCATTTAGGAAAGTAGATCACCAATTCAAGTTGTATACTTTCTCACATTTTCCCACTAATCAACCCTCTACTGCACTGATCACTCATTTAGACAAAGTGAGCAAATTATGGCATGAGTGATTTGACCATCTCACTATCACTACTTGGAGCAACTTAGTCATCAAGACATAGTTTCAGGGTTGCCATGAATTAAGTTTTCTGATGGATTTTTCTAGAGTTGCATTCTTGGTAACTATCTAGAGGAGAAGTATGACAAGGGAAAATCACAAAGAGCTAAATATATATTGGATATTGTCCATAGTGACATTATTAGTCTATTTCCAAAACCTTCATTTAATATAAAAAACTACATGCTTAATTTCATCGATGACTTTTTAAGGCACATTTGGGTGTATTTTTTTAAGCAAAAAAAAGAGGTCTTTGACCATTTTCAGGACTTCAAGGCATTTGTAGAGAAACATTTAGGTAAATCCATAAAGATTTTGTGCATTGTTAATGGTGGTGAAATGTAGTAACTATTTTGAGCAATTATGTACATTAGAGGGGATTGAACTATAGTGTACAATTTCATATAGTCCTCAACAAAATGGTGTTACAAAGTGCAAGAACAAGTCCTTGAAGAAAATAACTAACTGTATGTTACACGCCAAGTCTCTTGTACCTTAGTATTGGGTCGAGGCCATCAACTGTGTTTGTTACATTCAGAACCAAGCTATTCACAAAGCATTAAAGGGACTCATTCCTTTTAAAGCTTGGAGTGGTCAAAAACCCATAGTAGAGAACTTTTGAGTGTTTGATTTTCCTGCTATGGCTCGCATTTTGAAAAAAAATGTAAGACAATGGAACCTCAGAGTTAGCCTTGTATCTTCATTGGATATCTTGAGGGTGTTAAAGGATATAGTGTTATCCATCTCACCACTCATAAGTTGTTCATTGAGAGGAATGTTCATTTTATAGAGGGTCCTTTAGACTCCACACTTGACACTTCTCACTCTTCTTTAGACACACTAGAATTTAATGACAGTTCTGATGATTATGATCCCCTTGATCAACCTCCAAATGATCTTGATTATTCTTCTAGTTTTGATGATGAGAGTAGCGATGAGGATTCCCCTCCTTCTAGATTATCCTCAAATGATGAGGAATCTCCACCTGACTTTCCAAGCACTAGTCTTCTTTAGGCTAGATAGACACTACAAAGTGTTGGCCAAAGGGTTGGAGATCTATCAAATAACAGATGAACTCATTCAAAATTCTAGGATACCCCACATGCTTTCATTACATCTGATTCTAATCTACAATCATTTCACAAGGCATCAAGGAATCCTGAGTGGGATACTACTATGGAAGAGGAGTATAGTTCCTTGTAGATAAATAACGCTTGGATCTAGTCCCACTTTCCAAGGGAATAAAACTTGTTTAATTTAGGTGGATCTACCAAACAAAATTTATAGCATATGGGTCCATAGATAAGTTCAAAACATGTTTGGTAGCAAAGAGTTTTTCTTAAGTAGCTGGCATTAACTATACAAAAACATTCGCCCTAGTTTCCAAAATGAACTCAATCCGATTCATTCTTACTATTCCCGTAACACATCATTGAGATGTTCATCATATGGATGTGAAGATTGCCTTTCTTCACAGTGACCTCAAAGAATAAATATACATGGATCAATCACAAAGATTTGTGAAAGATTTTTACTTAGTTTGCAAACTTCAAAAATCTATCTATGGCCTCAATAAGCTCTTCGAGCTTGGTATGCCAAGATAGACTCCTTTTTTAATTTTGGTTGAGTTTACCTGATGCCATTCTGATCTAAATGTCCACATCTTATGGCATGATGATTCACTGTTGATTCTGAATTTCTATGTGGATGACCTATTAATCATAGGGAGTTCATCCACCATCATAGTAGTGAAAATTATTTTGTTTGACATGTTCTCAATGGCTGACTTGGGCTTGTTGCATTACTTTCTCAAGATTAAAATTTCTCAGTCTGACTTCATCATCACTATTATACAATCTAAGTATGCTCTTGATTTGCTTACAGTGTTTAGCATGACTGACTGTAAGCCACCTTTGACTCCTTTTCTATCTGGTGTGAAGCTTGAGGTTGATCGTCCATCTATATTGGTTGATTCTACCTCGTATCGATAACTTGTTGGTAGGATTATCTACTTTACACACACTAGACCTGACATTTCATATGCAGTGGTCATGGTCTCCAGATTCATGTAGGAACCATATAAGTTGCATTGAAAAGAAGCTAAGTGGATCCTCCACTACATTCAAGGTACTCATAGTTTTGAGATTCACTATGGAGTAGGTATCAACATGGACTTGATTGGTTATACAGATTCATATTGGGTTGGTGACATTCAAAATTTTAAGTCTACTTCAAGGTACAATTTCTCTCTTGGTTGAAGTCTGATTAGTTGGTTAAGCAAAATATTGCTTTATATTTTACAGAGACAAAATACAGAGGAGCTTTTAATGCTGCCATTGAGGCTATTTGGCTTTAGGGGACTCTCACTGAGTTTGGCATCTAATTTCGATGACAAATAGTCATTTTCTGCGACAACTAAAACACAATCCATATTTGCAAGAATCTGGGCCTCCATCAATGGAACAAGCATATCAGATTCACATGCATTTCATTCTAGAGCTCATCTATGAGCAAGTCATTTATCTTCGCTATATCTAGACAACAAAGCAAATTGTTGATATATTCACCAAACCCTTCACTCAGAGCAAAAATCTTTATTTGCGAGCTCTTCTTGAGGTTTGAGCAACTTTGACATCCTCCTCTTAGGGGGCATTTCTATGTACTTGGGTACCTCATTAGGGCTTTGAGTCAGGACCCAATTCTAATATCCATGTAAGCTACACTTAAGGAGGGGTGTTAGTGTAGTATTTTATTTTATGTAATGGTTTTTCTCTACACATGTTTAGTTTAGTTTGTTTAAGTATCTTTTAAGTTATTGAGAAAGATAATCCCATATTCATGATGAAGTGAGGACATGTTTATTTTTCACTTATATAATATAATTTGTTAAAACTTTTATGGCTAATGATGTTAATGTTAATATTGTAATTTTTTGATTGTTAAGTAATTTCTTCTTTCTGATTTATGTTTGATTTCGCTACTACATGCAAGTAATCACATCGTGCATTCGACTCTATCCAATAAATAGTTGATTGTAACCCAATCTAACACAAAAGACAAATGGTACTATTTAAAGAGACAAAAAAATTCTATAAGAAAAAAAAGTTGTGATAACATTTTGTTGGGTGAATATTTTGTCGTCAACTAACTGATGGCAAAACGGGTATATCAACCACAGTATAAGGAGATTTATGCCACAAAAAGTGTAGGTTTACCACATCTTAATGAGATAAATCTCTCCTCTCATGAAGGGGAGGTTCCCTATGAATCGCTTATATGTTATATATGTATATATAAGTAAGCAGAAAATAATACTTAGGATAGTATAACACCATCCATCTTTTTTTTTTAGAGAGGATGTCCAAAGAATAAAGAGGGAAATCCCAGTCGATGGCTAAAAGCTTTCCTCTTCTTTCAGGAATGGTATCCAGTGCATAGCAAAAAATATCCTGAAGTAGTAACAAAGTCCACAAGGAAACTCACAAAAGCACAAAGTCTTCCATTGCCTCTTTCACTGATTCAGAACACGCGTAATAGTAGAGTGAAACAAAGCCTAAAGTCTTTGCCTAAAACTACAACGAATAACAAGGTTACCAAGATAAAAGTAGCTCAAAGTCTTTCTTTTATTTTTAAAATCGTCTTTAGATAATTTCAATACACACACTTTGCTTATTAAATCGAACAAATGAGAGATTATCAGGAAAAGAATATAAGAACTATTTCATAAGTAACACAAATTACTCCAACACAAAGTCTAGAATAAACATGTTTCTCATTCATTCGATAAAATATGATTTACAAGTTGAGCACAAAGTCTCAAGAAGTGTCTCAATTTCAGAAGAGTTTTTGCTCTCAATTATCCAGAGATCCTTTTACAAAAGAGGTTCCCTCTATACATAGAGAGAAACCTTCAAAATTGAAAAAAGATTAAAATATCTAGTCAAAGATAAGTCATATTTGACTTTGAGATATTTTTTGGATTTTTACATGTAATTATATATTACAAAAGTGCATGTACTTTTACATGACAAAAGTGCATGAGAAGAGAGGAAGAAGAGAGAATGGAGAAATGATTCAATTCTTGCCGCCAGACTTCTTCAGATGAGCATCATACATGGCAATAGATGCTTGAATTCTTATACTGTCTAGCGCAATGGTATTTTTGAAGATCACTTTGGCTCTGATCGTAGCGTCTTTCAATGCTGTGATTGCTTTGGCATGACTAGTTAACCTGGTTCTTAGATTATCCAGAGTCAACTGAGTATCTAAGATGTTATCCGCATAAGTAATTAAAAATGCTTTCTCTTCAAAATCCCTTCAGATCATGCCTTTGAATTCTTGAATCATCTCTTCTGCTGAAAGAAATTGATTATCTCTGGAAGTGAGATCACAAGGCAATTCCTCCATTCTGTTCAACAGGTCGGTGTCAATTTTCTCACTAGTGTCCTTGGAAGACTTGAGATCTTCGATCAGCTCTTTAAGCACCTAGATTCTGTATATCAGTGATTCCTTGATTTCAACATAAGAATCTTTGCTGGCAATGACGCCGATGGATACCAAGGTGCATTTCTTCAGATCTTTCATCTCTATCCACTTGCTATGATATTTATATGTACTGTCAATATCCTGAGAAATAAGAGAGACAAGGTCTTCTAAATTTGTCTTCACCTTTTTCATCTTGTCTGTCTTCTCAGCAACCTCTATAAGCAAAGAAATTCCCTGTGTATGCATCTTTTCAATATAATCTTCTAGCACTTTCCCTTTCATGTAGGTTTTCTCTACTTTCTGGATAATAGGATCATCTATGGAAAAGGCTTCTGAGGTCGCTGCTTAAGGGGCAAGAGTGAATTTCCTGACTACTGCGGTCAATTATTCTGCCTTGCTATATAGTAATCTTTCATCTCCTTTTTCCTATCAAATTTTTAGACCATGATATCAATTACGGACTATAGGTCGCTCTTTGCACCCTCATGAGTGACCTTTCCCAACTCAACACGAGAAATAGAATAGCTGTTCATGTCAAAACCCTCTAGGGTTGCGTCCTGTGGAGGTTTGGCTATCTCCAAAAATTTGTGTCCCTTTTTCTCAACCATTTTTGAAAAGATCCTTGGTCTCTTAGGGGCCTTAGCTTTCACTGGCACTATCTTGCCAAAATCAAAGTCATCTACAGAGATGGCTAGCTTCTTCTTTTTGGGCGTGAAAGCTGACAACCAAGGAAGGAGAGCAGAAATACTTACTGTGGCAACAGTTCTTGCATCTGGTGTCACTGGGGTAACGTCTGCACTACTAGTGGGGATAACAGGCGTAGTGGGAGTAACAGGTGAAACTGTATTGGTCACTGAGTGGTCAATGGCAGAGCTTTTTCTGATATTGAATGAAGGAGAAGAGAGACTAGGGATAGAACCTGAGGAGCAAAAGACGTCTTCAGAAGCACCTTGAAGATCACCAAACATAAATCCAAAAGGAGAGGTGGCTCTAGAAAAAAGAACACTGATGGGAGAGAGAGGCAAAGGAGATGCCACAGGGGATTGAGGTATCAGAGAAGAAACCCCTGCAAGTGGCTATGCCCCTTCTTGGGGAGATAGAATCTCGATCTTCTGTTGCTCTATAGGCTTGTCATCTATCTCTATTTGTTCCATTGTCTGTTTTTGAGTGCTTTGTTCTCCAACCTCCATAGCTGTTGATTCTAGCTCCTCATCAACCTTTGACTTCTTAAACACAAAAATGATTCTAAGCTTGTGAGGCCTAGATGGAGAAAGAACGTCACCTTTATTCTTAGTCCTGTTCTCTGCCTTCTTCCTTATTTTTGCTTAAAATTCAGCGTCTGATCCTGTGATGAATTCCTTCAACTTGATCCCTTTGGCTGTTAGCCAATCATTGGTGTTAGCTAATATTGGTTCGAATCTCTTTCTCAAAGAAGTCAATTCTTTTTGGGACCACTAAATTAGAGGAAGAGGAGATTCAACGACCTTCTCAGCCAAGTATCTGCTGTTAATTATGTTCTTGTCATCAATCAGACTAAAAAAAATATCTGGAAGTCTTAGATATTTGATTTGATCCAGAGTCAGCCTACTGTAGTCCATCTTTTTGATCTCTTCTGCTATTCTCAAGTCTACTTAAATGTCCTCAATCATGAGTTCATGAAACTGAGTCTTTCTTCAGATCATACCTTTGACACCCCTATAGTCAAAATTGGACCTTCTCTTGAACTGCTTCATGGTGACCAGTTGCATTTCTATTTTCATTACCCTTGCTTTGGCTACAGTTAAAACTGAGTATCTACTAATTTCTATTGGGAACCTGAAACCTAGCTTTTTTAGTTTCATTTGTTTAGCGTGTATGACAATAATTTGCCTACACAGCTCCATTATGACTAATTTGTATGATAGAAATCAGGGGAGCATGTAGGGATAGCCTTGGAAAAAGCCAACCCGTAAATAGCAAAAGGAGGAAAATTATAAAAACATGCAGCCAAAGTCATTGATGACCGTCCAGGCTTCATCTGATACTCTTTTTTGTTCGAGCTTAGGATCGAAAAGGCACAAAAACACTGCAAAAAAGGCATCATTTACCCTCTTAAAGTGACAGATTGATCATTTCAACATCAACTGAGGGTAATATGAATAGACTGGGATGGTTCTTCTGTCTCCTTCAATTGTCAAACTTGAAAAAGTTCGCATGGAGACTGCAATGTACACCGAGTACGAAGCCATATAGAACTTTGAAGTAGTAGATACCTTTGTCAACTGCTCATGAAGAGCGTTGCTGATCTGCTCACCCTAAAAGATAACTTGCTTCTCTTGTAGAATTATCTTGATAAAGGGATACATCTATTTGTAGAATTGTGAAGATGGTAGACCTCGTATTCTACTGAGAAAAGTAATTAAGTCACCAACTTCTTTTATGAAATCACTCATCAGAAAATTCTGCGACCATCTAAAAAAGTTGGTCCTGGGAGTCTTGAGCCACCTGTTATTCATCACCTTCTTCGCCCTCTCGGGATCCTTGTCGTACTCTTTTTGTGCCTCAATAAAGTCAATTTTTAGCACTTCAGTAGCAGGAAGGCACATGAAGACTTTATCAATAAATTCAAGGCCAACCGAATTATCGTGTTGCCACTAGCATCTGACACTGACCTGGTCTCTCTATTGTAGAACTGGGCGTATTGGAAGATGAACTCTGTGTGATGCGCCACTACAGAGAAAGAGGCAACTAGATGGATGTTGCTCTCAATGATTTTCTTCATCTTTGAGCTTGGGTTGGTTGCCTTGGTTCTCTCCACAAACTTGGTCATATCCACATGGCCGATCTCTGTGTCTCTAATATCATCGACATTAGAAGTGATCGAGGTGATTGAAAAAACACTTTGGTACTGGTACTTCATGGCTTTCGACTTTTTTGTAGAAGTTTCAGTCATTGAGATGAGCCTTGATTGAGCGGGTGTCGACGAATGAAAATCTTCAGGGGGTATTGCAATGAGAATCATGATCGTGCAATTAGAAAAAAATGGGCAAATTGAGGAATTTGCACGTTGGGTGATCATGACCAAGGAAGGGTACTTGACAGGGCCAAGGTGAAAATGGAAGAAAAATGAGGAGGTGAAAAATGAAAGGGATAAAAAAATTTCTAGAGTTAGATAAATCAGAAAAAGAGATGCAAGGGCGACAAAATTTGCCACTCCTGCATGTGAGAGAGAAAAATGCAGGGGCGAAAAAATTTGTCGTTCCTGCATCCGAATGCAAGGGCAGCAAAATTTACCGCTCGTGCATGACATAAAGGAAAAATGTACTGACGACAAAAATTACCGTCCGTGCATAATATGAAAAAAATAAGGCTAACTCTAGAAAATGGAAAATTGGTCCCCTGGTCGCATCGAGACCGTAACAACTTTCACGTTTTGAGAAAAATGTAACGAAAAGACGTTACGAACTTCAAACGATATCAGTTGAGCAAAAAAAATGAGAATGAGAAAAACTCGTCTCAAAAAATGAACTTAGAGAGACAAAGGGCAAAATAGACAAGTTTCGCAGGGGGTTGTTTAAAAAACGAGCTGAGCTGATTTTGGAAACAACAGCTTGCAAAACTTGTTCGTTTCGCCTTTTGTCTCTCTAAGTTTATTTTTTGAGACGGGTTTTTTTCGTTCTCATTTTTTTTTTCAACTGACATCGTTCGAAGTTTGTAACATCTTTTTGTTACGTTTTTCCTAAAACGTGAAAGTTGTTACGGTCTCGATGCGACCAGGGGACCAATTTCTCTTTTTCCAGAGTTAGCCTTATTTCTTCCATTTTATGCACGGATGGCAATTTTTGCCGTCAGTGCATTTTTTCTTTATGCCATGCACGAGAGGCAAATTTTGCCGCCATTGCATTCGGATGTAGGAGTGGAAAATTTTACCGCCCTTGCATTTTTCTCTCCCACATGCAGGAGCAGTAAATTTTGCCGCCCTTGCATCTCTTTCTCCAATTTATCTGACTCTGAAGAAATTTTCATCCCTTGTATTTTTCGCCTCCTCTCCATTTTCTTCCCATTTCCATCTCAGCCCTGTCAAGTCCCCTTCCTTGGACATGATCATCCAACGTGCAAATTTTCTAATTTGCCCATTTTTTTCTAATTGCACGATCATGATTCTCATTGCAGTACCCCCTGAAAATTTTTGTTCGTTGGCACTTGTCAATCAAAACTCGTTCCAATGACTAAAATTTCTTCGAAGAAGTCGAAGGCCATGAAGTACTATTACCAAGGTGTTTTTCTAATCACCTCGGTCACTTCTAATATCGACGACATTAGAGACACAGAGATCGGCCACGTGAATATGGCCGAGTTCGTGAAGAGAACCAAGGCAACCAACTCGAGCTCAGAGATGAAGAAAATCATTGAGAGCAACATCCATCTATTTGCCTCTTTCCCTGTAGCAGCGCATTACACAGAGTTCATCCTCTAGTGTGCCCAGTTCTACAACAGAGAGATCAGGTCAGTGTCAGATGCTAGCAACAATACGATAATTTGATTGGACTTCAAATTTATCGATAAAGTCTTCATGTGCCCTCCTACTACTGAAGTGCTAAAAATTGACTTCGTTGAGACACAGAAAGAGTACGACAAGGATCTCGAGAGGGCAAAGAAGGTGATGAATAACAGGTGGCTCAAGACTCCCAAGACCAACTTGTCTAGATGGCCACAAATTTTTTTGAAAAGTGATTTTATAGAAGAAGTTGGTGACTTAATTACTCTTTTCAACAGAGTACGAGGTCTACCATCTTCTTTATAATTCTACGAATGGATGTATCTCTTTATCAAGATAATTTTACAAGGAAAACAAGTTATCTTCTAGAATGAGCAGATCAGCAATGCTCTTCATGAGCAGTTGACAAAAGTATCTACTACTTTGAAGTTCTATATGACTTCATACTTGGTGTACATTGTAGCCTCCATGCGAACCTTTCCAGGTTTGACAACTGAAAGAGACAGAAGAACCACACCAGTCTATTCATATTACCCTCAGTTGATGCTGAAAGGATCAATCAGTCACTTTAAGAGGGTAAATGATGCATTCTTTGCAGTGTTTTTGTGCCTTTTCAATTCTTAGCTTGAACATAAAAGAGTATCAGATGAATCCTGGACGGCCGTCAATGACTTTGGCTACATGTTTCTATAATTTTCTTCTTTTTGCTATCTACAGGTTGGCTTTTTTCAAGGCTAACACTACATGCTCCCCTGATTTCCATCCGACAAATTAGTCCTAATGGAGCTATGTAAGCAAATTATTGTCGTACACGCTAAGCAAATGGAACTGAAAAAGTCAGGTTTCAGGTTCCCAATAGAAATTGGTAGATACTCAGTTTTGACTGCAGCCAAAGCAAGGGTAATAAAAACAAAAATGCAACTAGTCACCATGAAGCAGTTTAAGAGAAGGTCCAATTTTGACTACATGGGTGTCAAAGATATGATCCGAAGAAAGACTCAATTTCATGAACCCATGATTGAGGACATTTTGGTGCACTTGAAAACAGCAGAAGAGATCAAAAAAATGGACTACAGCAGGTTGACTCTAGATCAGATCAAATATCTAGGACTTGCAGATATTCTCCCTAGTTTGGTTGATGACAAGAACATAATTAACAACAGATATCTGGCTGAAAATGTTGCTGACTCTCCTCTTCCTCCAATTCAGTGGTCCCAAAAAGAATTGACTTCTTTGAGAAAGAGATTTGAACCAATATTGGCTAACACCAATGATTGGCTAGTAGCCAAAGGGATCACGTTGAAGGAATTCATCACATGATCAAAAACTGAATTTCAAGTAGAACCAAGAAAGAAGGCAGAGAACAGGACTAAGAATAAAGGCGACGTTCCTTCTCCGTCTAGGCCTCACAAGCCTAGAATCATCTTTGTGTCTAAGAAGTCGAAGGTTGATGAGGAGCCAGAATCAACAGTTATGGGGGTTGGAGAACAAAGCACTCAAGAACAGACAACGAAATAAATGGAGACAGATGACAGGCCTACAGAGCAACAGAGGATCGAGATTCTATCTCTCCAAAAAGGGGCACATCCACTTGCAGGGGTTTCTTCTCCGCCACCTCAATCCCCTGTGGCATCTCCTTCGCCTCTCTCTCGCATCAGTGTTCCTTTTTTTAGAGCTGCGTCTCCTTTTGGATTTATGTTTGGCGATCCTCAAAGCGCTTTTGGAGACGTCTTTCGCTCATTAGGTTCTATCCCTAGTCTCTCTTCTCCTTCTTTCAATATCAGAGAAAGCTCTGCCATTGACCAGTCAGCGGCCGATACAATTTCACCTGTTACTCTCACTGCGCTCGCTGTTCCTACTAGCAGTGCAGACGTTACCCCAGTGACACCAGTTGCAAAAACTGTTACCACAGTAAGTACTTTCTGCTCTCCCTCCTTGGTTGTCAGCTTTTACGCCCAAAAGGAAGAAGCTAGCCATCTCTGCAGATGACTTTGATTTTGGCAAGATAGTGCCAGTGAAAGCTAATGCCTCTAAGAGACCAAGGATCTTTTATAAAATGGTTGAGAAAAATGGGCACAAATTTCTAGAGATAGTCAAACCTCCACAGGACGCAATCTTAGAGGGTTTTGACATGAAAAACTATTCTATTTCTCATGTTAAGTTGGGAAATGTCACTCACGAGGGTGCAAAGAGCGACCTACAATCTGCAATGGATATCATGGTCCAAAAATTTGATAGAAAAAATGAGATGAAAGATTACTATAAAGCAAAGGTGGAACAATTGACCGCTGTAGTTAGGAAATTCACTCTTGCTCCTGAAGCAGTGACCCCAGAAGCCTTTTTCATAGATGATCATGTTATCCAGAAAGCAGAAAAAACTTATATGAAGGGGAAAGTGCTAGAAGATTATATTGAAAAGATGCATACACAGGAAATTTTCTTGCTTACAGAGGTTGCTGAGAAGATAGACAAGATGAAGAAGGTGATGACAGATTTAGAAGAGCTCGTCTCTCTTATTTCTCAAGATATTGACAGTATAGATAAATATCTTAGCAAGTGAATAGAGATGAAAGATCTGAAGAAACGCACCTTAGTATCCATCGGCGTCATTGCCAGCAAAAATTCTTATGTTGAAATCAAAGAATCACTGATATACAGAATCCAAGTGCTTAAGGCGTTGATCGAAGATCTCAAGTCTTCCAAAGATGCTAGTGAGAAAAGTGACACCAGCCTGTTGAACAGACTGGAGGAATTGCCTTGTGATCTCACCTCCAGAGATAATCAATTTTTTTCAGCAGAAGAGATGATTCAAGAATTTAAAGGCATGATCCGAAGGGATTTCGAAGAGAAAGCGTTTTCAATGACTTCTGTGGATAACATCTTAGATACTCAGTTGACTATGGATAATCTAAGACCCAGATTAACTAGTCATGCCAAAACAATCACAGCATTGAAAGACGTTACGATCAGAGCCAAAGTGATCTTCAAAAATACCATTGCCCAAGACAGTATAGGAATTTAGGCATCTATCGCCATGTATGATGCTCATCTGAAAAACTCCGGCAGCAAGAATTGAATCATTTCTCTATTCTCTCTTCTTCCTCTCTTCTCATGCACTTTTGTCATATAAAAGTACATGCACTTTTGTAATATGTAATTACATGTAAAAATTCAGAAAATATCTCAAAGTCAAAGATGACTCATCTTTGACTAGATATTTTAATATTTTAATCTTTTTTCAATTTTGAAGGTTTCTCCCTATATATAGAGGAAACCTCTTTTGTAAAAGGATCTCTGGATAATTGAGAGCAAAAACTTTGCTGAAATTGAGACACTTCTTGAAACTTTGTGCTCAACTTGTAAATCATATTTTATCGAATGAATGCGAAACAGGTTTATTCCAGACTTTGTGTTGGAGTAATTTGTGTTACTTAAGAAATAGTTTTTATGTTTTTTTCCTGATAATCTCTCCTCTGTTCGATTTAATAAGCAAAGTGTGTGTATTGAAATTATCTAAAGACAGTTCTAAAGATAAAAGAAAGACTTTGAGCTACTTTTATCTTGGTAACCTTGTTATTCGTTGTAGTTTTAGGCGAAGACTTTGGGCTTTGTTTCACTTTACTGTTACGCGTGTTCTGAATCAGTGAAGGAGGCAACGGAAGACTTTGCGCTTTTGTGGGTTTCCTTGTGGACTTTGTTACTACTTCAGGGGATTTTCTGCTTTGCGTTGGATACCATTCCTGAAAGAAGAGGAAAGCTTTTAGCCATCGCCCAGGGTTTCCCTCTTTGTTCTTTGGACTTCTTCTCTGAAAAAAAAGAGATGGATGGTGTTATACTACCCTGAGTATTATTTTCTGCTTACTTATATATACATATATAGCATATAAGTGATTCATAGGGAACCTCCCCTTGAAGAGAGGAGAGATTTATCTCGTTAAGATGTGGTAAACCTACACTTTTTGTGGCATAAATCCCCTTATACTGTGGTTGATATACCCATTTTGTCATCAGTTAGTTGACGACAAAATATTCACCCAACATATTTGAACAAGTTATTGTATAGTTTCTTTGATCTCCCCCAGTGTATGCATGTTTTCATGTGTTTATTATTAAACTAATTTAGAGATGTGATTCACCTTTCAAGCCTTAGCTTGGCTTGGTCCATTCCTCAAATTTTTATGTTCATTCAATTGTTGTATGGTGTCTCGCGATTTTATTATTTTTCATTTGGGGTTTCAAAAAGAATCATTTCCCTAAGTTTAGGCATGTTTTAATTTAGTTCTTGTTCAAATCAGTAATAATCACCGTAGTGATCTTTGGCTCAACAAACCATGCCAAAAACCTCTCCTTTCTCGCAAAGAATTCTGATCAATTACTCCTGGCGGTAAAGATGAAGGCGATGTCTGATGAAAACATTACTGCCATACCCATGTGTTGGAGCTTCGTAAAGGAACGTGGGAGAATTTTAAACAAATCTTCAATAACCTACCCAGATTTTTTCATCTTTCTTGGTTGGAATATTGTGTTTGCAAAAGGAAGGTTGCTTCCAAGTATGTGTAGGTGAAGCCAACGTGTTGGGTATCATATGGATACGAACAAAACAACTGCAAACTGAATTTCTGCCATGGGAGGTGGAAGCCAAACTTGGAATTGACCTTTCAAAATGATTGAGACGTTTGACAAGGCGTAAAAGATGTTTTTTCAATACCTCGCACAAAACTATCATTCCCCTCTACATTTGCCGGTGTATGCGAGTCTGGTAATTCCTCCTTTAGATTTAGAGGTGTAAGAAAATAATGTTCCTTTTGGTCTTTAATAAGCAGAGCTCAAGCTGCTAGATTTTCCATATAGCCTTAATCTCCTCAATCGTCAATAGAAAAAAAAGGGGAATAATGTGAGGAGTGAACTAGAAAGAGTAAAAAGTTCTCCATTAACCATTGCTAGGCAACAAAAGAAATTATCACTAATGTAACCAGGGGATCGGTCTAGAGTGCAATAAATATTCGCAACTCACACGACATAAAATACAGTGGACAAAGTTCTCTCTTAAACCATTTAGAAAAAATATAGAACGAAAACAATTGGGGGGAATTGTATAAGCATAAGAAGAAGCAAAGGGATTAAAAGGCCTAATATAGGTAACTGTTGTGGCGTGGAATTGCACCCTTGTGGGAGAGTTTTTCAGGGTCTCTCATTTCCAGCTAAAGCATGGGAACAACCTCAGGGTGTGGGTATCCTGTAGCGAGGTTGAACCTCCGGAGTAGCCCAGTTCTTCTTTGATGCTCACCTAAACTAAAAGCTAAACTAATGATTCACAGGGAAAAGGGTTAGAAAGGGGATAAGGGCTCCTAAGAAAGCTAACTAGGGGATGCACCAAAGTCAAATGGAAAAATCTCATCAGCTTGAACCCACACTGATTTTGCAAAGGACAATACCGACTTGCGCAATCTCAAGATCGAGCTAGTTGCATTAGTATTTCATGGAGAAGGTTCTGAAAGCAATGAATGCAAACAGAGAGGAGTTCTACGACTCACTGAAAGCTCACATCAATGGCATAAAGAACACTAAACCAGACCTACAAACAACCTTGAAAACACCCTAAACAAGGCCAGAAAGGAGGACCATGGACGAAGAAGATTCTCCTTCACACATTACCATAGTGCACAACTCAACAGACAAATCCAAGGCAAGAGACAAGGAAAGAAAGTTCTTTTATTGCATCAAGAGGTAGTTCTTACAAGTGCTTGACATGGTCAAGCCTAGTAAAGTTGAGCATATTTTGCAATATCTCAAAGAATGTCCCGTCTCTCAAAAAGATGAAACAAAATCAAAAAAATTGGGAACACTTACAATGGCTTGAAAGCCTGTATATATAGAAGGGACAAAAGAGAAGAGGGACAACGTGATAAAATGGAAAGATGGGAGCCATAAATTCTTGCAACCACCACCATTGTCATTTGACCATGGAGTGAGTCGTTCAAGGTCGTCCCAATCCCCTCGAGCCCATCCTACATTCAAGTCATCCCTTTAGGAACTGACAGAGCTATACCGCAAGTCGCTGAATGTTCTTGCCAAGCGTGAGCGATTCGACCTTTGCATTTAAGCTCGATGTGTTCTTTATTGCAACTTGGACTATCTCAATCGATTTTTTGCATATTCACTGCTCCACTTGGACACGTCTTTTTTTCTTGTTTGACCACTTTGCATGTTCTGGAAGTGAGTTGTATGTACTTGTGCCACTTATCCTTGACTGATTAGCCCTTTGGATTTGTTGACCATTGACCTTAATGTTCCATGGCCATTTGCTTTCTGCAGACTATTTTCCATAATTTTCCTTTCGAAACTTTCCATTTTACTCATCAGGCTTCGCACTCCTTGCAACTTACTTCGGACTTCTCATTGCTCATTACTTGCTGTAGAGTTTTCATCCGCAACTTCTTATTTTTCAAGTTTATTTTCCCGCATGTGCCTTT
Source organism: Torreya grandis (assembly GCA_037957365.1). NCBI lineage: Eukaryota > Viridiplantae > Streptophyta > Pinopsida > Cupressales > Taxaceae > Torreya > Torreya grandis. Next base: position 4,856,551 of record JARHVA010000217.1, read on the forward strand.
CTTATGTATTTCGTTTCCAATGTTGAGTCAGGGATTTGTTTTGTCAATTTCCTACGATCAAAATGCCCATGAGAATTATCTATGGCTTTGGACTTTGCCCCTTTCTTTCTCAAGCTTTTCTGAAGGAAAACCTTCAAACAATTTGTCAGAAGGAAATCCTTCATAGTTTTGTCTGAGCCTTCATCTTGCTTGATTCCTTTTTCCTTCGAACTTAAGTCCGAAAGAAAGAGCCCTTTGGGCCTTCAAAAAAGACCCTTAGGAAAATTTAAACCGTCCCTTCAGAATTTCGGAAAGTGGCATTCTCCAAGGGCACATACCCTTCGGGTTTCTTGAAATCATCCATTCCTAAAAATGCCCTTTGGCAACCTAAAGATGGTCTTTAGGGTTTTGATGTCTCATTACTTTAGGACTACTAATTGCTTATGAAGTAAAAAAAGTTGTGCTGCCCAGGAAACCCGAAGTTGTGTCTCTTGTAAATCCCAAAAATCTATTACTTGACCAAATCAGGTTTGTCAAGTCCCTTTACTTCAGGGTTCTTTGGTGAAGTAACTAATATATCAAAACTCAAGTCTTCTTTCTCAAGACCAATTTGGGTTTTGCATGTCCTCTTACTTCAAGTTTTTGGACCAAGTAACTTATATGACAAAACCCAAAGTCTTCCACTGCTGAAAGCCCATGAATCATTGCACAAGACCAAATAGGGTTTTGCATATCCTCGTACTTCGGGTTGATCAAGCGAAGTTACTTATGTTGGAAAACCCGAATCCTTCTTTTTTTTCAAGACCAATTGCTCTGAGCAACTTGAAAAAACTCCAAGGCAAAAGCATGAAGTGCAAGGTCAGGGTGGCATATTTGGCTTGTGGGATCAAAAACTACAAATATTAACCATGAAGGACGAGAGAGGATGTTATTGAAAATATTGTTACATTGCAATTGAAGCAAAAGTCTAATCATTTAGACATTAATCATGAAGGGAGTGTAATTTTATAATTACATGTAATAAAACATTTAAAATAAAAAGTCATCAAATCATAATATTGTTTTGATTATTTTAGATTTTAGTGTCCTAAAATAATGTCAAATTATAGATAAATTATGTAAAATATAGTAATAACATATAAATTTTTGAATTGAAATGGATAACCTATATATTACACTTGGAAGATTTGAAAATAACAAACCCAGAGCAGATAAATGTACTTAGCTTATTTTGATGTTTTATCACTTATGGAAGGTGCATTAGTATCATAAAACTCTCTTTATGTGCCTCATCAAGTGCTCAGGTCCAAAATAGAAGCTCAAACCATACCTGGACATTGTTAGTAAACTCTGACACCTGCTGTAATTAGTACTATCCAGTATCTCTCGATCATGTCCATGCATACAATGTAAATTTGTAAGTTCAAGGAAATTGTCCTTGTACCCACAAATGATTTGTGTGTGTGTGCACAACTTCATTTCTATGCATTGATCTCTATCTTCATTCATCTATCCAAACCCTAGTTGTGTTTTTTACCACAAGATGACCCTTGAAAAAAGAGTTATTATTTTGGGTTGGACAATTCCAACCACTCCCCATTGAATGGATGAACATCACCTATGTTCCAATACTTTGAATATGGCTCAAAATGCATGTAGTTCTTCCATCTGTGTGCATGTGTGCGTGTGTACGTGTGTGCGCGCGTGCGTGCATGCACATGCACACAACATCTTGATCAATCTAGAATGCAATGCAATGTTTGTCTTTCATCACTTGGTACTATGCATATTTGACTTTTGTGTATTTAGATTTAGCTTTAAGACTACTCTTTTGAGGGGTTTTCATATGTGTATGCCTTTGTGATAATGTCTCAAAGGAATGCCAATTTATTCCTCAAGTTTTTTAGGACCTTAAAAAATGATCATAACCTTATGATTGATTTGTATTTAAATCGAATTTATTATTTCCCACTATGACCAACCCATGTAACATGTCTAGGTCGACCTAATAGAGCCTTCCCAATTTGAAAAATAGTCATTGAGTGTTCTTGGACACTGTTGAAAGAGATAGATACTTGTAGTAACCATAACTGTCCAACCGTTATTGGTACTTCCTTAGGAGTATAAATCAATGATTTGAGATATGGATAAGGCTTGTTTGGGATTTTGGAAGGTTATTGTACAAACTAGACTAAACCTAAATAGGTGTATCTAACGAATAGAGTTGGCCAAGATAACATATGGGTAGATGGATAAAATAAAAGTGGGCATAAGAGTCAAAAGTATATGCAATGTTCAAGTATGTCAAATTTGATGTTTCCAAAGTTTCTAATACCAAATTCAATGTCTATAGATGCCCCCCTTTTAATTTAGTATTGAAAATTCTAAATTAAAATGATAAAAGAAGAAATTTGGTACCTCTGATAACCACACTTAGTGTTGACATGTATAAACAAATTATCCCATTTTCTCAATGTGAAACTTGTGATAATCACACTTGGTGTTGACATGGATGCCCTGAATGTGTCATTTCCTCTATAATCTACAAAAACACATGTATAAATCAATGTCTTCTTATGATAATAAATCTTTAACAATATAAATTATTGAATCAGTTGAAAACGAAAAGTCAAATAATGAATACATGTGATGGTATGTAGACCAAACTTGTCATTTAGTGAACTTGTTTGGAGAATATTATAGAGTGATCATGCCCTAAGGAGATGCAACCATTGAAACCACAAGTTGAGGACTATATCAACTACCATTAGAGAAGTGTTAGAATTTGACAGACGTAATCTCAACTAGGCTATTATGCATATCATAGTAATTCTTTTGTGAAACATTGAAATCAAGTTTGTATGTAAAATTGAAACCCCCAAACAGGTTCATATGCAAAAGGATCAATCACTAGAAATGATTGTAGACCCAAAGTGTTTACATAGCATCATCGTTCCCCATTGATTCTTAATATAGTAAATATAAGAGTATTTGTGTGAACAAAATTCATGCCCCAATTTGATCTGTCCTTCAAAGTGATATAGAATTCGATTATCTATTGTCATAATTTCAAAGGATGCCTTTGAATTTGTTCAATTTGACCCATTTGAATCATATAATTTTTCTTAGAATGCAATACAATGTCTCAACTATTCCTCACAATTCTATAGAATGCCCCACATAAGTCTCAATTTGCTCAATCTGACCCTTCTGAATCACATAATTTGTCTCAAACTCTAAAACAAGATCAATGTATGCACCCTTTTTTATATGAGGGATGAACCCTACAAATCATCCATCTATAAAAAAAAAAGAGCTATGTGCATCATTTGTTATATGGAAAATTATGATTATATAAAGCATGTATACAAACATGATAAGATATGTCATCAAAGAAATATTTTGATAATTTTAGCATGTATAAAACATGTCATCTAAGGAAATGGGAATAAAAATGTCAATATTTAGTAGATATATCAATTAAAAATACATTTATAAGAGTCGCAATATATGCATGATAAAAATCATTGCATTTCACGTATTAGAAATATGAATGAGAGAAATCACAACACCAAGCTCATAATAGCAATCATATATGTAATCATGCACATGCACACACACACACAATATCATAATCAAGAAGCACACAAACATACAAGACATGACACGACTTTGACTTGACATAAACACAACATGGCCATGATTCAAACTGGAGAATCCTTTGACACAACTAACACATGATGTGACAAGACATAATCAATGTACCTATAGAGAAATTGGTATAGCACACACCAATGATCAATTATTGTCAAAATCATCAATATAAAGGATGCACGAAGCAAGCAATGTTAGTTTGCATAATCCATCAATGTCATCATCCAATATAACAAACCAAAATATCTATATAAAATATCACTCTAGAAAGTATGAGTAAGAGAATTTCGTATATAACAATATACTATGATCAATGGACCAGTATGAAAATACATAACCTAAGAATATACGAAGATACCTCCATCTAGGTTATGCATGTTGTATAATAGGCTGTTGTGGAGTCACCTGAGGAAATCTCTCAGGTTAGATGGGGTAATCATATGGAACATCCAGAATAGTAACCACTCGATTTCTATGGATATAGTTCAAACATCGATATACCGAAGATGAGATTGCATGTATCTTATGTATCCATGGTCTAATAACATGTCAAATGCATTAATGTTGGGAAAAAATGAGAAACAAGTAGAAATGGCTATGGGCACTAGCATAAGTGGTAATACAATTTCATTGAGAGGGGTTTGTTACTTCCTATCAAAACTTTTTATCGTATTTGTCATACCAATCAAGTTTGCATGTGTGTACCCAAGAATAATAAGCAATGTCATAGTGAAAATATTTTCAATTGACCCTTTATCCACCATAACATTGTGAATAGGATGCGGGTCAATAAAAACACATATGAATAAAGGTGTGTTGGTGGAATTATTCTTGATAATTTCATGGTCATTGAATGTGATTGTAAGTCTTGTACTTGTGTACTTTTAAGTGTACCAATAAAACTATCAGTAATATGTGCTTCCTTAGTTCTAGGAGTATAATAATTTAGAGGATGTGCATTGTATGTCACATGTAACTTAAGATTAATTTTGGTTTTTTGTGTTGCACGCTTCAAAAATAGATCCAACAATATATTAAGATTCACATTTGGTTGTGCAATTGAATTATTAATAGGTGTGATAGTATCACTGAGCTCAATAGTGTTGTTGTCACTTAAGTTTTTTGTGTCTCAAACCAAAACATCTATCGGTTGAGTGTCTTGTGCATCTATGCCAATCACAATCTATTTAATATCAAACCTCTTAGATTGTGTCTTTATCATATCAACCTCCATTGGTGAAGGGAGAGATATGAGGTTTCAATCGAGTAAATTTTAACAAGTAATGAAGATGTTTTGATAATCATTTAAATTGCATTCGTTGAGGAGTCGAAAGGACAGGCCTATTACTAGGTTGTGAAATTGTATTGCCTGTTGTCTTAGCCTCATTCTTAGTATTGTTACCCTTGGATTTAAAGATAGTTTGATTTGAAACTTGCCATTATAAGATGTAGGAGGGTTGGTCACATACTTTAACATGTTCATGGAAATTAGCTTAACCTCATGGTATTTAACCATATGTCACATGTCATTGAAAGATTGGAAGAATTTGAACATAATAGAGTCATGGATATGCAAAAATAGGCTTTGACTGAACATGCCTTGCAATTCATTATCAAGTATAAGATTTATCATTTTTGAAAGCATGGTCTTATAGCAAAGCACATAATTACTAATAGGCTCATTAGTTCTTTGCTTGAGTTTTGTAATTTGTGCATAAGAGACTGTCTCGCTAATATTGATATAGAAATGAATTAAGAATTGGTTAGCCAAAGGATGGAAAACATATATTGATTGAAGAGAAAGGTCTTAAAACTATCACAAGGCATAGTCCTTAAAGCTCCTAGGAGAAATCTTTGTTAGTGGCTTATCATTAGACACATAGTCTAACCATGCAACATGGAAGGCTCTAAGATGTTCTGGATCACCTTTACCATTGAATGGTTTAAGATTAGGTGTAATAGATTTTGCAGGGAACAAAGAACTATAACTCTTTGGGGCCAAAGTGTTGTGTAATAATGCTTGAGAATTCGTCAAATGGCCCACTTTATGAGAACCTTGTTCCATTTGATAAACCTTAGCTTGAAAATCTAACAATTGTTGTACAAGTGCTTGATTTGTAGGCATATTAAATTTATTAGAAATATGTGGTCTCTCATGAACTATAGTCTTAGGAGGCACAAAATCATGTTGTGTAGGGATAGCCATAGATATCTGAGTAAATTATGTTTCCCTAGTACTAGGTGTAGGCATCACTTGTGTAGCCATATGTGTGGGCACATGAATGATAGCATTATGAATAGTGGTTTGAACACCTATTGTAGGACCTAAGCCTCTAAAACGTAGACTAATATTATTTAAAAATTGAACATATTGTTCCCCAAATGTAGTTTCCTTGGCAATACTTTTATTTTCATCTCTAGTTGCATGTAATAATGCATTAATCAAATGTGGATTCATTTCAAGATATCATTCGAGTTCACAATGTTTTGTCATTAAAACAATCATCAAAATGATTATTATTATTTTCTCTATGTACACTAGAAGAATGATCATTCACATTATTGGTATATTCTATTGTAATTATGTTAGGGTTTTGCTTATGTAAATAAATGGAAATAAAAATCAAATCTAAAAGTCCAACCCTAATAGAGAATAAATTTGAAAACCTAATGTAGAAGGAAACCTAGGGTTTTTCTTGTTCAAATCAATGATCAGGTTCACCAAAATGTTTTACTTGTTTTGAAGTTTAATGTCCTAAAATAGTGTAAAAATATAGATAATTAGATTTTGTAAAATATAATAGTAACATACAAAACTGAAATGAAATGGATAACCTAAATATTGCACTTAAAAGATTTGGAAATAACAAAGCAATAGGAGATAAATGTACTTAGCTTATTTTGATGGCCTACACTAACAAAATATGTCTTAGTATCAAAAAATGCTTTGTATGTGCTTTGTCAGGTGCTAAAGTCCAAAGTAGAGGCTCAAACATTTCTTGGACATTGTCAGTAAAGTCTGATGTCTATGGTAACATGTACTATCTAGGATTTTCCAATGGTGTCCCTATATGGTGTGGAAATCTATAATATTTGGGAATGATACACATGCCCCAACAAATGGTTCCTATGTGCGAGCACACCTTTGGTCATGTGTGTTAATATTTGTTCTCCTTTTCCTTTTATCTGAATCCTAGTTGTGATTTCAACCACAAGATGGATCTAAAAAAAGGGTTAGTATTTTGGGTTGGACAACCCAAGCCACTCCTTGATTAATGGTGGAGTGTTGTATATATTCCAATACTCCAAAAAGGGCTTAAACCTTACATAATTCTCCCACCGATCTTTGTTTTCGAAACATATTAATCAATCTAGAATGCAATGCAATGTTTGGCTTTTGACACTTGGAACCATGCAACTTTGAATTTTGTGTATTTGAATTTGGCTCTAGGACTGATCATTTGAGGGGTTTTTAAATGTGTATGCCTTTTTGATAATGTTTTAATGGAGTGCTAATTGATTCCTCAACTTTGTTAGGACTTGTCTAGATCATTATAACCTCAGGATTGATTTGTACTCATAGTTGACTCTTTGTTATTTGCTGCTATGATTGACCAATGAAACATGTCTACGCTGACCTAATGGAGTCTTCTCAATTTTTGAAAATAGTTTTTGAGTGTTATTGGACATTGTAGGTAGAGACATACACTTTTAGTAACTGCAATTGTCTAATTGTTATTGATATTGTCCTAGGAGTTCAAACTAGTGATTTGAGATATGGAGAAGGTTTGTTAAGGATTTTAAAAGTTTCTTGTACATGCTATATTCATGCTGAATAGGTGTATCTGATGAATAAATTTAACCAAGATAACATGTGCGTAAATAGATAGAGGGGAAGTGTGCACAAGAGTCAAATATATGCAAAAAATTATGTTGCGTAGGGATAGTCATAGATATATGAGGAGTAAATTGTGTTTCCCCAATACTAGGTGCAAACATCACTTGTGTAGCCATAAGTGTGGACACGTGAATGGTAGCATTAAGAATAGTGATTTGAATAGCTATTGTAGGATCTAAGCCTCTAAAAGGTAGATTAGTATCATTAAAAAATTCATCATATTCTTCCTCAAATGTAGCTTTCTTAGCAATATTTTTTATTTTTATCATCAATCATATGTGAATTCATTTCAAGATATTGTTTAAGTTCATGGTGTTCTATCATAAAAACAATCATCAAAATCATTATTATTGTTTTCTCTATGTACACCAAAAAAATGATTATTCACATTATTGGTATCTTCCATTGTAATTATGTTAGGATTTCACTTATGTAAATAAAAGGAAATCAAAAATCAAATCTGAAAGTCTAATCCTAATAGAGGATAAATTGAAACCCTAAAAATATTGAAACCTTGATGTAGGAGGAAACCTAGGGTTTTTTGTGTTCAACTCAATGATTAGGTTCACCAAAATGTTTTACTTATTTTGAAGTTTAGTGTCCTAAAATAGTGTAAAACTATAGATAATTAAAAAATGTATTTTTTTTTAAAATATACAAATCTAAATTGAAATAGATAACCTATATATTACATTTAAAATATTTGGAAATAACAAAGCAATAGGAGATAAATGTACTTGCTTATTTTGATGTCCTATAGCTAACACAATATGTCTGAATATTAAAAACACTTTGTATGTGGTTTGTCAGGTGTTCAACTCTAAACTAGAGGCTCATACCCTACTTAGATGTTATCGGTAAAGTCTGATGTCTACAATAACATGTACTATATAGGCTCTACTAATAGTGTCCCTATATGGTGTAGAAGTCCATATATTTTGGGAATGTTGTGTTTGTACCTACAAATCATACTTGTGTGTGAGCACGCCTTCAGTCATGTGCGCTAATATTTGTTCTCCTCCTTTATGAATCCTAGTTGTGTTTTTGATAGCAAGATGGCTCTAGAAAAAGGGGTTAGTAGTTTGAGTTGGACAACCCCAACCACTCCTCGCTTAATGGTAGAGTGTTGTTTATATTCCAATACTAGTAAGATGGCTTAAATCACACATAGTTCTCTCATATATGTGTGTGCGTAATATCTTGACCAATCTAGAATACAATGTAATGTTTGAATTTTGACACTTGACACCATGCAACTTTGACTTATGTGTATTCAAACTTGACTCTATGACTACTCCTTTGAGGGGTTTTTTAATGCATATGTCTTTGTGATAATGTCTCAAGGGAATGCTAATTGATTCCTCAAGTTTTTTAGCACTTTCCAATATAATCATAACCTTAGAACTGATTTATATTTATAACTGACTTTTTCTTATTTACCATTATGATTGACCCATGAAACATGTCTAAGCTGACCAAACGGAGACTTCCCAATTTTAAAAATATTTTTTGAGTGTTCCTGGACACTTTAGGTCGAGATAGACACCTATAGTAACTGCAATTGTTCAATTGTTACTAATATTGTCCTAGGAGTTCAAATTTGTGATATGAGATATGGCGAAGGTTTGTTTAGGTTTATGAAAGTTTCTTGTACATATTAGATTGATTTTAAATAGGTGTCTCTGATGAATATAGTTGGCCAAGATAACTTATGGGTAAACTGACAGAGGGAAAGTGTGCACAAGAGTCAAATGTATGCAAAACATTAAGTATGTCAAAATTAATGTTTCCATAGTGTTTATGTCCAACTATGTCAAACTATCTAATACCACATTTAGGAGTCTAAAAATATCAAAAAGACATTAATGAAGGGAGTCTAATCACCAAATCTAAAATGTGGATAATGGATTCTAATCATTAATATATTAATAAAAGAATGGAGGGGAATGATGATGGTACAATTAATCTCACATGATATTACTTTTTTTAGTTCCTCTATTGTCACATTGAATCAAGGTGATATCAATGTAGGGAAGTTGGTGAAAACATTTATAATAGTGTATCAATATAAAACATATAACTTCTAGCTCTTTTTTATTTTCACCGTCTTTCAAAGCATTAATAATAGTGTTTTCACCATATCAAAGTAGAATTAACAAAAAATTATAAAAAGCCACCAAAACATAATATCAACAACACATTAATGAAAGGCGTCTAATCACCAAGACATTTATGAAAAAGAAGGGGAAATGATAATGGTGCAATCAATCTTACACAAAGCATACGATGGCATCACCTTAAACAAGACAACAACTAATAATCCTTCACTCAATAATGTTATTTTCAATTTATTTGTTGCTACATGGTCTCAATGTGTTATCAATCCAAGAAATATGGTGAATTAAAATTTTAGGAAAGGTGGGAAGCCCAAGATTAGTAAGTTGACTGCAAAGAAAAAAGGTATGGTAGAGGGGTATTGATTGTCTACAAAGCGATGGGGATTTTTAGGGACTAGTTCAAAAGGTAAAATTTCAAGAGGTTTTTAATCCCTTATCTTATTTTTTGTGTGGAAGTCATTAAAAGTGTAGTTTAAATTTGTTTATTTTTATGGCCTAAAGCATTTTGATGCATTGAATTGTGCTAAACATTGTAATTTTTAGTAACAATACTCTGTCTTTTTTTTCCCTCGACTATGTCAAATGATATAATTATGTAGTTGATATCATTTAGTCTATTAAAAATAAAAACTATATTATTGTATGGTTATCATTAAGGTTGAGGGCACAAGTATTTGGCTTTGACGGAAATAAATGTTCCTATACATAAATAAAAGTTGAGTTGCAATCTTTGAAAAACATCACAATCTTTGAAAAACATCGCAATCTTTGAAAGCATCGTGTGTCTGTAAAAGTTTGTAAAAGCATCAAATTCAATCAAAAGCATCACATGGTCTGTAAAATCATGATGATATGCCTACAAAAACATTTCATGTTTGCAACAATATTGCATCCTTCAACAACATCACATGTTGGGAAAGGCATCACATCACTGTAAAATCATCACATGCCTTCACAAGCATCATGTGTTGAGAAAAACATCATAAACTTGAAAAACATTGTGACTTAGAAAAACATCTATATCCAATAAAATTCCATAAATGTATAAAATTTTAGAAATGGTTAAAAAAATGTTTTGAATCAGATCAATAGAGTTAATTGTACGTTAGAAACTGTAATGTTGAATGATTTTTAAAATGGATTAGTAGATTCTTGATTCGCATATGCAAGTGCTTAATTTATTTGTATGTTGAATCACCTATATGTATGATGATAAATAACATTTAATTTTGAGTATATATATAACTACATTTAATACATTTAGGTTGGATATAATTGAGAAATTCAATTAAATTTCAATTTTCCCTCTAAATTAACACATGATATGAGCATCCATAGAACATTTGGCGATCCATTTTAAAAAAAATCTTGGACCATTGATTTGTTAGCGATTAAAAAAAATCATTGGGATTATGAATAATTTGGCTATTTGAGTAGGAAACAATAACATTTATGTGTTTTTTTTAGGTGAAGTGATGTGGGTTAACATTCTCCAAATAGTCAAATCACAAATCAAGAAATCACTAAAATTCGCCTAATTATGAATTTTCAGTGCTAAAATTTCCTTGTATTCAAGCGAAAACTAACCATGAGGCAAATATGATAAGAAAGTGTTATACAAAGAATTTCATTGTATGTTTATGCAATTTTATAATCAATACACTTTTTTGTTATGGGAAATAGACCATTTATGTGATCAAATCAACTCTCAAAAAACACATCCTAACGTTTATCTTGTCAGTGTTATCAAGATAGTTGTAAAACAAACCAAACCTTTTGTATTGTCTACAAGTGCTCAAAATCCTATAGTGAACAATGTTGTTAAACATGTTTCTAACCCGATTGTTGTCAAACAAAAAAAAAATTATAATCTATTATCGCCCATGTTACCGAGAAAACTAAAGATAAATATGGTTCCAAACCATTGCAAGAGTTTAAGCCCATTGTGGATCAATACACTAGTTCAAACTCCTACTTTGGAATCCTCACATGTTGTGTGAGTATGGGAGAAAAATCTAGTCAATAAGTATTTTGTTGGTCTAGGGTATACTAGACGTATTGATTTTCATGTTCCAAACCATTCTAGACCTATTTAATCTATTTTTGGGGTAGTCAATGTGATAGTCAAGTTGTTGATCCTATTATTTCTAATTATTTGTATGATCCCAAAGTTAATTATACATGTTCTCACTATGGATGTCAAGGTCATTCCCCCAATGATTATTTTGATCTTCATCTCATATATCATATGGTAAAAACACTTGTTTTGTTCAGTGTTTTTGTATGCAAGATCTACCTACTGAGTCCATGAAGGGTGTGTATCTTGGTTAGATTGATCATTTTATATGGAAATATGATATTCACATGTTTTCTAGAGCTTATAGGAGATTTCAATCCACTATCGATGATGATGATGATTTGTCTATTGATGATGCTAGTACTGATGTCACTTTTGCTTCCCACGATGTTGATAAGCTCAACCTTATAAATCTTGTTGAATCCTAATCATACTAGTATAGATATTGTTTCTTCTTCTAGATATGATGTTGATATTCTTTATATGTCTCTTAGTATATTTGATGAGCAACTAGTACATGAACATAGTTCAAAGTTTAACTATATCCACATAGATGACAATGACATGAAAATTTGTCGTAATGTGGCTGATTTTGTTTCTACATGTTCCATTTTTTTGAGGTCTTGTTTAATGGATGATTGGAATTGATGGGTTTGTAACACATGCATGAGACCATTGTGTCACGATGTTGTGTTTTGGTTTGAGATTTATCTCTTGTTTGAGCAGAGGGTGTGCAATATATTATGATGTCTATCTTGTCGATGAGTTTTGAATATTTGAGGCTATTGAGATTAGAGTTTTGCCTCTTCTTGTTCATTTGGTAAGGCAATTTAGGCCCACATTTATGCACTTGAGTTGTAAGCTGAAAAACTTAAAGGGGCATCTTAAAAATCTTACTATTAAGTTGAAATCCTAATAGCTTAATAGAGACCTGTGATGAAAAATTAAAAGGGAGTTATTGAGTTGTGCATTCTTATACAAGATACATGATTTTTTGATTCATTCTCACATTTTGGGGTACTTCCCTTTCAAGGGAGAACACCAGGTTCAAATTTCACGTTTCAGATTGTTTATTGTTGAGTGAATTCATGTTGTGAATCCTAAGTTTGTGTAAATTTCAATGATATTGTGAGTTAATACATATTGATAGTATTCTATACATGCATATAGATATATTAGCTTGTGGATAATTTTGCTCATTTTGGATACATTTGTGCTTATGACTCATAATCATTGACACTTGGTATAGTCACTACATGTTGATCACTCTACTTGTGCACATGATGGATCTTTTTGCATGACTTGCATTTTCCAAAGTTCCTATTTGTAGAGGATGATAACACCTATATGTGTATCTTCTTGCTCAATATTTGATGATTGCCATTACAAATATGTTTGATGTTGGGATTGGATACTTGTGATTGACACATATGCCAATTTTTGGTTACACATTTGGCACATTGCTCATTATGTTCGAATTATTATAGATTTGTAAGGAGTTGTCCTAATGTGTTACTTGGAGCCTACTCATACTAGCCACTAAGAGTTAGTCATCTTTTATTTTAGCTTACTATAGTATTGGAGAAAGATTAATCATAATTATTGCAGCATTGAGGATGGGACTTGATGTGACAAGTTCCATGATTTTTGGATATTTAGATTTTTGATGAGTGATGTTCAGATTAACAATTATACATAAGATTTTCAAAGGTTGCGAATTGTAGAGTTTGGCATTGAACATTCCAGGGGGGTTCTTTACACGTTTTTCTACTCTCATCTGATAGGGGGAACATGAGGATTATGATTTTGAGTTGAGACATTTAAGATTGTGTTTGTTAGTTTTGAGTTGTGGACTTGATCTTAAAACGATTTGGACATGTTTGCATTTGATAGATTGGACTAGTGTATGTTAACTATATCAACATTATGTACTTTTACACTTCAATTTGTATGTTGATCATTGGATGCAATTTGTGATGATAATATAGAGATATGCCCTTGGATATATCCTAGATTGTTAGTTCAGAAATAATATTTTTAGTGTATTCCTAGTTTGATGTTTTCAAATGTTTTGATTGTGAGATACCTTGAAAGGGCCAAGAGGATTAATATTTTCCAAGATTTGAGATTGTGATGATGTTTTAGATTTAGATCTTGTACATAATTATTCATGCTGGAATAAATTGCATTTGTGCATTTTTATTGACTTGTGCATTCGACACTTGAGTGGGTACACTATTGGTGAAGATCACATTTGTGATTGGATATTCAAGATATTACATGTTGGTGGGGATATCTTAGAGTTTTAGAGTTTTATACAAAGGTTTTTTATTGTCCCAATTGGTTGTATTTAGTGACAACTCTTATTTTTAGGATTGGATATTTTAGAGTCGAGTTTGTGACTTGAGATTGTACTGAGGAGACAACAACTACACATCAATTGATAAATGATTACACAATTTTTCTTGCCATAGGTAGTTTTTAATGTGTCAACACGATTTTCCAGAGACATGACTCACTGATTCTAGAGACCATTAGGGGAATGGTCCTTCATTAGAGACGATCATTAGAATGGTCCTTTCTAAGATTAACATCATGAGAAGTCAAGCATTTGAGAGTGATCTTGAAGCATAGAATGGTCCTTTCTAAGATTAACATCATGAGAAGTCAAGCATTTGAGAGTGATCTTGAAGCATAAGGGAGTTGGCATTATAGGGAGTTGGATATTCATGGTAGAGACAACATGAGATATCAAATTAGAGAGTTTTGAAGACTCATAGCAGGCAATAGCACGAGCCTTTTATAAATGTAAATTTGGCATATTCAATTCACCTTTGTAGTCAACAGTTTATGATTGTTGAACACACAAGTAGACAACATAGTAGCAACATATTGAAAGGATTTCAACTTACAAAGTTTGAAATATGATGCATGCATCATTTTAGTTGAAGAGAATGAGTTGAGAAGACTTTAGATTGAAGGAGGGTATATTATGAATTGATCAAAAGACATATAATAATACTGAAAATGCATTCAAAGGAATGGAAGTTAATAAAAAATATTGTAAATATCTCGAATGAAATTAGAATGTGAAAGGCTACATTTGAGCTTTTGTTTCTTCCTTGGATTTGGAAGCGTTGTAAATTAATGTATTATATTCACCTTTGTACATAAATGGAAAATAACAAGTTTGATTGTTGCATAATGTTTAGTTTTTATGTGTTATTGCACATATTTTATCTATCTTTTAGCTTTGTTAAAAATTAAAATGTTTTTAAGTCTATTGTGGATCAAAATAAAAAGAAATAGTTTCTAACTCACTTTTTCCAATCCCTGATTCAAATTTTTGCAACATATAAATAAACTGCATAATGAAATGACAATTGTTTCAATTACCTGAGAAACTACAAACATAATAAGATACTTCTCTCTAGAATGACTCCAATGGTGACATCTATGCTTAATTCCATTGCCCGAGCCACTGTACCTTTTGATCATGGTATGGTATCAACAAATTCAGACATAGGTATACTTCACATGTTTGCAATATCCACACAAATGTTATTGAAAAAACAAATTAAAGATTGGTTTTGTCTAACATTTATCTTTTCCATTAAACCAACACCTTGCATTGATCAAACACAAAAATTTACATACATACAACAATAAATTAGTTTTCCCAACTTCTTGTCTCTAATTATTTATTCGCTTTGTATGCTTGAAATAACTTGATTCAGTACCTGTACTAACACCCATATACACTCCACCTTATTTGTTGGGCCCACTAGATATTCTTCAAGAAAGCCCTTTGTCAATGATTTCTTATCTTAGAACCTTGATTGCAACAACAATAATTTTTTTAAAATCCCCCACAGATAACCACTCATCATCCACTCCTGTAAATGTTGGCAATTTTTGACCCCACAGGCCAAAAATGCCACCCTTACCATTTGAAGCTTTGCACTTCATGCTAATTTTGCCTTGAAGGTTTTATTCATGTTGCTCAGAGAAGTTTAAAGAATCAATAAAAGGGACATTTGTGAAAGAAAGTCATTTTCAAAAAGGCAAAAGGTGCACTTCAAAAAATCTAAAGGGTGCATATCCTTCAGAAGAGGTTCATTTTCAAGTTTGTCAAAGGGTACTTTCCCTTCGGAAAGACCATTCCAAAGATTACCGAAGGGTAGTTACCCTTCGGAAAAGTTCATTTGCACAATTCGAAGGGTCTTTTTCTCAAGAAGTGGTCCTCTTCAAAAATTTTGAAAGGTACTTTTCAACTTTTCAGAAGGGTATGTTCCTTTTGGAAGGGCCATTTTTTCAAAAGGTTCTGAATGGCATTCTCACAAAGGAAAAGGGTACTTTTCAAGTTTCTCAAAGGGCATGTTCCTTTCGGGAAGGTCTCTTTCAAAAAGTTGATGGATTTTTTTGGAAAATTACCCCAAGCAAAAGTTTGAGAAAATTACCTGAAAGGAAATGTCCGAAGGAAATAACTCAAGGAATTGTCTTGCCCACAAACGTCAAAATTTGATCCCCTGCAAGTAGCCGTTGGTATTCAAAGATCAAAGGGTTCGTCAAGATTGTCATGACCTTGACACTTGTCAAGATCTCACGATAAAAGATTAATGACATGAGTGATAGTTAAATAGTCAGCATATCTAGAGGGCTAATCAGTCCGGGACAAATGGCATAAGCCTATCCAACTAGTAGGAGATCGATGACTCAAGGGCATCCATGCAAAAGCAGATCGATGGACATGCAAATGGCCAAGCGGGGTATGGATTTTAATAGAAAATATATAAGTCCAAAACAATAGTAAAGAGCACACCAGGTTTTAAATGCAAGAGATCAAATCATGTACACTTGGCAGGAACATGCAACTACCACAACATGGATCTCTCAGCTCCAAAAAGGGAGACTTAAATGCATGAAGGGCTCGATGAGATTTAAAGTGATCATGGACATTTCATTTCATGGTCAAGCAATTGCATGCTCTAAAGGTAAAAGAGAGTTCAAGGACATAGTGGTGGTTGCAGCCATTTATGACCCCCTCTCCATCCTCTCATGTAGGTCCCTTCTTCTCTCATATTTTTATGCTATATATAGAAGCCTTTGAGCCTTAAAAATTATCCCTCAACTTGTGATAGAATGAATCTATCAAAATTGCTTTGTAAACACTTTTTTGAAGCAATAAGATGAATTTTTTGATTCTAGTTTGAAGTCAAGTGTAAATTATTGGAGTTTAACTTGCAGATGTATGCCCTTTTTCATCGTCTGTAGATTCTCTACGTATCTTGCTTTAATTATTTTGGTTCCTTGTAGGTTGTGTGAAGTGTTAGACGTTGGTGCCTTTCTTGAAGTGTCACAAGTTATAGTGTCTCATATAGACTTATTTCTTTCTATCGTTCAAACTGCAGGGTTTTCCTTCAACCTCCACATAAAATACTTATGCTTGTGGCCTTGAGATAGGATCAGATTAGTTTGTGTCTTGGTTAGTTTCATTAGTAGTTGTTAAGGTTTCCAAGCTGAAAGTGGATCATTTCATATTTTGGTGCACCACCTCCTTAGCTTAGATTTCCATTTCATGTTATTTTTTCTCTCCCTTTTCCTTAGTCAGTAGTAGATTTTAATGTGGAAAACAAGCTGAAGTGAATCATCTAATGAGCTAGCCTCATTAAAAATCTTCAAGGTTCAACCTCATTATAGGATACCCACAACCTGAGATTGTCCCAACGCTTGTAGCTAAGAGTGAGAGAGGCTGAGAAACTCTCTCACAAAGGGTGAAATTCTACGCTACAATTGTTTTTGGCATGTTCGGTGGGACCACCTTCAAGGAAGATTGGTCAAGTTTGATGCTAGTTTGTTCAATTTGTAGTGGTTATAGCTTTCATCTTCCAATATCTGGCGACTCTGAAGAACACTCGACAATTAGGTGGCAGAACAATAACTATCTTTCATGTCAAAGGTGACTACAAGATCAATGTCTGGAGGTATTCCTTTTGAATTTGTTGAATTACATTTAAACTCAACAAGAAGGTTAAGGTTCACCCATATTCACCCATATGTAGGAAACTATTTTCCTAAACTAATTGTGAGGTATACCTATGTAAGAAAACCCTTGTTAGCCCCTTTTACCACCATGATTCCCCAAAGAGATTTTATATGCTTTAGTGGCCAAAGTCCTTGAAATTTTCCACAATATGATCCTATGTCAATAGCATCCCTCAAAAGTGTCTCATATTTCATAGGAGATCAAGTTGTAACTCCTAGTGAACACATCACAGACATAGCCAATTTCTGCAATATCCATAATGTCACGGTAGAAAATGTATCTATCAGACTATTTGCTATATCCTTTAAGGGAAAAGCTTTAGATTGGTATAGAGGTTTAGCTCCTAACTCTATTCAATCATGGGATCAGTTGGGAATAGCCTTATGTAAGAGATTTGTAGACAAGAGTGATCATTTGTCACTAGAAAAATAGTTGACCATAATCAAGAGAGCTCCTCATGAAGTTGTACAAGACTTCAACACAAGATTCCAAAAAGATTGGGATAGAATTCCAACCACTATTAAACCATCCCCTAACTTTCCATTCTTATACTGTTTGAAGGATTTGAACAACGACATAGCAGTAATGATCCAATCCATGGGAGGGGACATATTTTAAAATGCTTATGAGGTGGCTATTAAAGCATAAAATTACCTAGTTCAGACTAGCAAGCTTACTCCTAGACCCCCAATGCCTCTTTTCTCGGAAATCAAACCACCCCTGCAGTTATTCCCCCACTTGATGTTATTCTTCCAACTCTAGCAATTGCTGCTTTGCCTTCACCCACACAAGAAAAAGCCTCCACTAGCGGATCAAGTGATTCCCAAGAGCAAAAAAACTAACTAAAACTTAAAAGCATGCTCCAATCCTTGACAAATGATGTGGTAAATGTAAAAAGACAAGCTTAGTTCAATAAACCTTATCAAGCTCCATATCAGCCTCAACAACAGTCTTATCAAGCAAATAGGCCACCCTATAAAGGAAATTTCCAAGGATAAGGACAGTCTAACTATGCTAGAAAAAACAACTATAATATAAATGCTGCAAGCTCTTCCAAGTCTTTGATTCTTGTTCAAAACAATATGGCTCAAGAAGCTGAAGGGACAATGCCTTGGAATCAGTCTTTTGGGCAATTCATTGTCCCAACTAATGATTCTAACCAGGCATTAAATGACCAATGGCAGCAAGCTATTGCTTATGAATATAATCAAACTCTTATGGCTCAAAACATGAAGATCTCCATGATGACAAAGCCAAAGCAGTCTACACAAGAATAAGGATCAGATCATGTACCAAACTAGTCAGATGCTACAATGGTCATCAGTGAGCAAGAAGAGTGTTATGCACTCAATCAGTAGGCTAGTTTCAGTCAAGCATACATTCTAGTGGCAACTAATACAAGGTTTAAAAGAAGGAATATGGGTGACAACCAGGGAGGATTTAAGGAACCTCCTGCCACCACTCCTTCATTGTCTAATCCTAATGAGCCTGCTATCACTCCAAAGGTCTCGACACCTCCACAAAGCTCACAGATTCAACAAACAATAGCAGTGGATCCCAAAGCATAAGAAAAAGTTAGTAGTACACCAATCAACATTTTTGAACAAATGAAGAAATCCAACGTGAGCATACCAATGTGGGACATGCTTTTCGTGCCCGATCAAGTGGATATCCTTCAAGAAGGTTTGTCCAAGATAGGTGTTACAACAACTGCAGGTAAAGAACCAAGTAAAGAAGCTGAGGTCCTCACTAATACGGCTAAGGGTCCTATGGGAGAAAGGTCAAGTAATGTGGTTAAACCTCCTCCCTTCTACATTTCATTAATCATTGGTGACTCCTTGGTGCATAATTGCTTGATAGATAGTGGAGCTAGTACTTCAGTAATGACAAAATCTATAGTAGACCAACTTGGTTTAAGGTATGAACCTCAATCTAAAGGAGTTTTGTAGCTTGATGGTTCTTCTACAAAGCTATCTGTTATCATCAAAAATTTGAGCTTGACCTTGCATGCTTGCCCTAGTGTTTTGATGGTTCAGGATGTGTTGATCCTTGATGTAGCTCCTTGTTTTGCTCTATGCTTATCTAGGGATTTCACAACCAAAATTGGAGCTTATCTAGCAACAAATTGGTCCTACATGGATTTCAGAACAACGTATGGAATGAAGGTATCAATCAAAGCTGAACCCATGGCACAATTTCACATTGAACCACATCAATCAGATAATGTAAACCTCAATTGTACTATCCTTGATGAAGATGAGTTTACAAT
The DNA here is from genome assembly GCA_037957365.1 of Torreya grandis. Taxonomy (NCBI): domain Eukaryota; kingdom Viridiplantae; phylum Streptophyta; class Pinopsida; order Cupressales; family Taxaceae; genus Torreya; species Torreya grandis. Next base: position 4,876,591 of record JARHVA010000217.1, read on the forward strand.
TGGACATAAACTAAATACTTATCCTGAGGAGATTCCAAATTTATTCTTGGATGAGCTATGGGGGATAATCAATTTCTCAACCATTTGGAAGGTGTTGAGGAAAGAGACATGGGTGTCTATTTTCTACATGAATAAAATCAACTCATCCCTTCCCTCATTGGACCTAAAAAAGACCTCAATGGTATGTGGAAGTTGTTCTTTGATGATTCAAGGAGAAAAAATGGAGTAGGTGTAGGGGCAATGCTAGTTTCCCCTTCAAATGGTAAGTTTTTCTCTTCTTATAGGTTCCATTTCAGTTGCTCTTCTAATGCTATAGAATATGAAGGCTTGATTCGTGGCCTCCAATGGGCCAATGAGAGAGAAATCAAAATGTTGCAAGCATATGGAGACAATGAGCTTATAGTGAACCAAGTCAAAGGCTTGAATATTACAAAGAATTCTTTGATGAGGTCCTACAAAAATAGAGTGTGGGACCTACTTGAAGATTTTGAAGCCTTTAACATTTAGGCTGTGCCAAGGAACTAGAATCAACATGCTGATAGGTTAGAAGCTGTGGGAGCCTAGTTTGATATTCTGAGTAAGCTAAAAGAGGCCAAGGTTCAGCCACATGCCAGGGTGGTGGTGAGGCCATCAGTGCTAGATAATGAAGCCCACTGATAGGTCTTTGAAAATGACAAACAAATTACTTGTTTCTTATAGTAGGAAGCGGAGTTTTGCTCAATAAACTAAGGTAAAATTCAATATCAGTATGAGGATCTAATTGTTCAACTAAAGTCTAACAAACTTCCTAAAGGGTTGGTCACCTTGAAGGTATTTTCTATGAAGGAGACCATATGAGGAAAGACAAGGCACTAATGTCAACTGATGAAGAAAATTACAAGAGAGTCCTCATCTTCAAGGAAAAACTTATCAAACCTGGGAAGGTAAGCAACAAGGGTGAAAAGCATGCTTTCATTAAACTTTGTAAGAAATTTTCAAACATCTTTGCTTGGGAGTATATTGATTTAAGAGGCTTTGATTCAAAGTTAGCCCAACATACTATAGAGCTAGAGACCAATGCTAAGCCTATGAGGTAGAAGCAAAGGCTTGTCAATCCAAAAATAAAAGAGCTTATGAGGAAAGAACTAACCAAGTTGATTGAATCCAAGACTATCTTTCTAATCAAACATTCATCATGGGTAGCCAATTTGGTGCCTATAAGGAAGAAGAGTGGGGAGATTAGGTTGTGTGTTGACTTCAGAGATTTGAACAAAGTCTCCTTGAAGAATCATTACCCTCTACCATCCATGGAAAAACTTATTGAAATAGTTGTAGGGTCAGAATGTTTTTCTTTTTTGGATGGATATTTAAGTTACAACCAAGTATTGGTAAAATAAGAGGATCAGTACAAGACTACCTTCACCACCAAATGGGGCATATATGCATACCAAAATATGTCTTTTGGTTTATCAAATACTGGAGCAACTTTCTAAAGAGTCATTCCAAGGATTACTGAATCAAATGGTGCTGGTCTACTTGGATGACATCACAGTTTTCACCAAGAATGCCAGCGAACATATGGACCACCTAAGGCTGATCTTTGAAAGATATAGGGAGTATGGGATCTCATTAAATCCCAAGAAGTGTGTGTTTGTCATACATTAAGGTAAGTTGTTGGGCCATATCATTTCTAAAGAAGGGTTGTCTATTGACCCTTAAAGGGTAGATGCCAACTTAGCACTCTCTCTCCCCAAGCATAAGAAAGGAGTTCAGAGCTTCCTTGGAAAAATAAACTTTGTAAGAAGGTTCATACCAGGTTTTGCAAGCGTGGTCAAGCCTGTTAGTGCCATGTTAAAGAAGAGTCAAGTTTTTTATTGGCCAAGAGAAGGAAAAGATGTTTTTGAAGCCATCAAACGGGCCATTGCGCAAGCACTAAATCCTAATTTCTCCAAGGATTTCATGCTATACACCTTTGTCAACATTGACAGCTTGTCAACTATGTTGATACAAAAGAATGGTGAGGGAATGAGGCAGCCAATTGCCTTTTTTAATAAAGGGCTGGAAGGATATGAGGTGAGGTACACTTTTATAGAGAAACAAATCCTTGTAGCAGTGAGGAATCTTAATAAATTTAGACCAATGCTCTCCAACAACAAGATTTACCTCATGATACCCCATCCTAGAGTTAGGGATATCCTCCTTAACAAAGATTTGAATGAGAAAAGAGCTGGCTGGATCACCAAAATTATGGAGTTTGATGTGGAAATCAAAGTGACCAAGTTGGTCAGAGGTAGAGGTTTGTGTGAGCACATGGTGGAAGATCTTAAAAAAGACAAAGAAGTTACCATGGTGATTCAAGACAACTCACAGGTAGAGGCACCTCTACTTCATAAATGTTGGCTCCATGATATGGCATATTTTATGTTAATAGGAGGATGTCCCCAAGGTCTAGACAAAGCAAAAAGAAGGTATTTCAGATTTCAATCCATACCTTATACATTGGTTGATGGGGTTTTATTTAGAAAGGGCCTCAATGGACTGCTCCTAAGGTGCATAGATGATGACCAAATGACAAGGCTCTTAAATCAATTCTATGATGGCCCTGTAGGAGGCCATTTTGCTCCAAGGACTACAACAACAATGATAACGAGGTTTGGTTATTACTGGCTTAGCCTCTTCAAAGATACTTATGCATGCATAAGAAAGTGTCAAAAGTGTGCTTTCTTTGTGGGTAAGCAAAGTAGTAGTCATTACTCTCTACCCAATTCAGGTAGAGCAACCCTTCATTCAATAAGGGCTATATTTCATAGAAATGATCAACCCTCCATCAAGTATAGAACATAAATGGGTACTTATTGCAATTGACTACTTCACCAAGTGGGTGGAAGCCATTGCATTGAAAGAATATAATGAAGGTGCAGTCCTAGACTTCTATGACAACATTGTGACCAAGTTTGGTGTTCCATCCACTATCATCTCTGATAATGGATTGACATTCCTTGGTCTAAAAACAAGTGAATGGGCTCTCAAAATGGGAATCTACCTCAGCACCTCGTCTAATTATTATCCTCAAAGAAATGGATTGGCTAAGTCCCCAAATAATAATTTTCTAATAATCATCAAGAGAATTATGGAAAAGAATCAGAGGGCATGCCACACCAAACTAAAGACAGCCTTGTGGACTGACAGGGTGACTCCTAAAGCTAGCATTGGCAATTATCCATATGTTTTAGTTTATGGAAGGGATGCCAAGTTCTCATTTCTCTTGAGCTATCTACATTAGAACTAGCCCATCAGCTAGAGCTGTTGGAAGATGAACCCATGAATGTGAGGTTGACAAAACTCATGGAGCTTGAAGAAACAAGAGACCTTGCAATGAAGACACTAGAGTCACATCAAGCTAAAGTCAAGAAAGCCTTTGACAAGAGATCTATAGCAAGGGAATTCAAAAAAGAGGATCTAGTCCTCAAATGGGATTCACATAAGGCCAAGTTAGGCAACCATACCAAGTTTGACAGCTTATCGAGTGGCCCTTATTTGATTCATGGATGCAAACAACATAACACTTTTCAGCTTGCCTAACTAGATGGAGAGTTATTACCCATCCTAGTTAATGGGATTCATCTAAAGCCTTGCTATTAAAAAATTTTGTAGCCATTATATATATATATATATATATATATTTGAATGGTTTTTCATGTTTTCTTCTAAATGCCTTGTGCACATCATTTTTAGTTGTGTGTTTCCCTTCCCTAAGTGCCTTGGGCACAATATTGTTTTGTTCTGGTTGTTCTTGTTGCTTCAAGGGGAGTTTACAGATAGATTCAGCCTTGTCAAAGAAAGAAGTAACTCCATGCCCAATGGATCAGATGAAGCAATGAGTTGGGTTCTTCAAGCATAGCAGGCATGCTTCCCTGTGAGTCGCCAAAAATGTTGGCAATTTTTGACCCCACAAGCCAAACATGCCACCCTTACCATTTAAAACTTTGCACTTCATGCTAATTTTGCCTTGAAGGTTTTTTTCATGTTGCTTAGAGCAGTTCAAAGAAGTAAGAAAAGGGACATTTTCGGAAGAAAGTCATTTTCAAAAAGGCAAAAGGTGCATTTCAAAAAATCTGAAGGGTGCATATCCTTCAAAAGAGGTTCATTTTCAAGTTTGTCAATGGGTACTTGTTAGCTAATTTTTAGCCCTGTAAGCCAAAATTGGGCACACCCTCTTTTTCCTTTGCAAAAGTCATCTAATCCATGTTTTCGCTAGATCATCCCTCTACTGCTTTGTGCAAAAATCTTCTCTGCTAGACATTTCTCATAAAAAAGATAGGTGTTTCCCTCATTCTACTTTGCCAAGTACAAATCAAGTTTGTGCAGGTGCATTACTTGTCTACTTTTATAAGTAGAAGAGATTGAAGAACCTAAAATAGTCTAAAGCAATTCTCAAAAGGCAATGGATTTCCTTTAGAGGGCATTTTGACGTCTTGAAGGACGTTTGAAAAAAGTCCAAAGGGTAAGTGCCCTTGAGAAGGGCACCTTGGTCGGTGGCAAGACCAAATCAAAAGTTTTGAAGGGACATTTTGAGGCACAAAGTGCCCTTGCGGAGGGCACCTTGAAAAAGTGAAGAACAAAGACAAAAGGCCCGAGGGGCACGTGCCCTTTGGGAAAAGAAGCAATCAAAAGAAATAATTCCTTCAGATATTTTATCTGAAGGAAAGTGCAACAAAAAACTTGAGACAAAGAAGGCCTGATAAGTCAAAGAGCAAGAAAGAAAAGGCCAAGAAAAAGAAGTTGAAGGAAGAAGACAAAACACGGGCAAAGACAAAGCAAAAAAGACAAAACAAGGAACAGTTCCAGCTAATGACAAAGACAAAGGACAAAATCAATGACCACTCAGACCAAGACAAGTGGCATAGATGACTCAACAAAAAAGTATTAATACATTTGGTGAAACATATCTACCAAAAACCAATAAAATAGATTGGTTTTTGAACTATAAAGGAGAGCAACCTGTGTTTTCACGCTTCACCATTAATGCACAACTAGTTGCACCCAGCATTGAAGAAAACATGGTCCAACCACAACAACTTAGGGATGGCTTTGTCAGTTGTTAGAAGGAGTATCCTATGATTTTTTAGGCCCAAGATAGCAAGGGCAGTGACTTGGACATCTACAACATGGCTCTTCCATATGCAGCTGGAAGAATATGGTAGCAACATGGTTTTTTGGTCTCTGCAGAAGTGTTTAACTCAGCATAGGTTTCCATTTCTTGATTTGTCAGTGATCTTGTTTCCATTTCTCTATATATTTATAGCTTTTCATTTGAGAAAAAAAATCTGAGATTGTATGACGAAGCCCTGAAGAATTTATCTTGAATCAGAAGAAGCATTTTTACCTCCATTTGAGCTTGCACTTTTTGCATATGTGTATGGTTTTATCTTGTGTTAAGTCATTTTCTTGTCATTGTTTCATAAGTTTAATCCAATATATCTAGTGTATTGTGAGTTCTTCTCTTGCAGGTCAACAAGAAGTGTCCAACTTAGAGTATAGGCACATGTGAATAGACTATATATAGTGTGTCTTAGAACACATTTGATAGTTCTTCCTTCTTGTATTTCCATAGGATCCCCTATTGAAACATTGATACAGAAAAGGTTCTCATTTGAATGAAGTGTATGTTTGCTTGTCTCTAGTGTAAAGTGTATGTTAAAGCTGAGTAGACCAACCATTTTGGTGCATCACCGCTTTAGTTTAGGTTCTGATTTCATTATTTCTCTCCCTTTTCATCCCCCCTTCATTATTAGCAGTAAAAAATCTAGGTCCTCAAGGTGCATCAAGGGGAGCTAGCCCCTAATCTAGAGATTCATCCCTCACTTTTGCAACCCACAACAAGAGGAATGTCATCATTGTGCCACATGAAGGAAGAGAGTTGAACCTCCCTTCAGAGGGTGCAATCGACTGTGTCAACAGTTTTTGGCATGTCCGATGAGATAAATTTTTATGTCCTACAAGTTTCAGGATTGGTGCTAGTCTTGATATTGTAAAAGATTCCAAAAGAAGGAGCTATATTCAGCACCTGGTGACTCTATTCAGGAACCAAGTCTCTGATTAATGACCAGCCTGACATCCCATGCCAAAAGTCACTACAAGATCTTCTTCTAGGGGTGTCCCTTTTAAATTTGTTGAGTTACCTTTAAACTCAATGAAAAGGCTAATGTTTGCAAATACCCACCCTTACGTAGTAAGCCATTTTCCTAAACCAGCCATAAAATATACCTACTTAAGAAGATCCCTGTTGAATCCTTTCATAGCCATGGTAGCCCTTAGGGCTTTCCCTTTTATGGCCTTCAATAGTCAAGGTCCCTTGAACCCTCAGTAGTATGACCCAATTCCAGGGACAACTCTCAAAAGTTTTCCTTTCTTTAGTGGAGAGGGCACAACCACTACTGTCAAGCATATTAAAAACATACCAAACCTCTGCAACATCCATAATATCACTATATAAAATGTAGCAATTAGATTTCTAGCCTTGTCCTTCAAAGGGAAAGTTCTGGGCTAGCATGAGACCTTGTCTATGAACTTAATTGGCTCATGGAATGAGTTAGGAACCCTCTTGACCAATAAGTTTGGGGAAAAAAGTGACCATTTGTCTCTAGCTGAGTAGTTAACTACCATGAAGAGAGCCCCATATGAGTTTATGCAAGATTTTAACACTAGGTTCCAAAACACTTGGGTCAAAATCTCAATTCTTGTGAGGCCAACCCCAAGCTATGCTTCCTTTACTACTTAAAGGCCCTGAATAGTGACATTGCTGTCATGATACAGTCCATGGATGGAAACACTCTGTCCACTACTTATGAGATAGCCATAGCTACTAAAAATTGCCTTGTTCAAGCAAGAAAGATAGCTCCTAGACCTCCTATGCCACTCTTTCCTGATTTACAATCCCCAGTCTAACCTATTTTGCCCACGCTAGCTCCTCTGCCTAATCAAGAGAAGCTAACTACTACCCCTATAAATGGCATCCATGAAGTTAAGAGCCTACTGTAGAGTGTTATCAATAAGTTAGTTTCCCTCAAGAGACAACAAGCTCAGAGTTATAGGCCAAATCAAGGCTACCAACAGTTTGAGCAAGAAAATAGGCCTTCCTTCCATAATTATAATCAAGGGCAAGGTCAAATTACATATGTCAAGCCTTATCAAAGCTATAATCCAAATGCCCCTTCATTTTCTAAGGCTCCTGTCCCCACTCAAAATAATTTGGTGCAGGAGCAACCTAACTATCCACCCTTGGAGCATGGCCAAGAACAGGTTGCTTATGCCAGTGAGCTACCAAATCAAAGCATGACTGCACAAGGTGATCATGCCACCCAATTCTCAATTTTTGAGATGCCAACATAATTTGGGATAGACAGTAGGTAGGCTCAATCTGATTTCAATCTTATGAATCACTTGAAAAGAGAGTTATACATAGTCAACTATGTGGAAAGCACAAGTAATCATAAGGTTGGTGTTGCACCCAACACTAGGTCCAAAAAGAGAGCCATTGATGAAGCTAAAACAACCACTCAAACACCTACAACATCTCCTTCACTCAATCAAGTAGGAAGTATACCTGAAGCAGCCCCAGGACCACAAGCAAATCAAAATTTTCCCAATTATAGGCCAACGATTTCAACTTTAGCTCCTCAGGTTACACCACAGGTTACAAATGTTCCCAAGAAAAACTCTAAAGGGGGAAATCCTTCAATCAATATAGTGGACCAAATGAAGAAGCTGTACATAAGCATCCCATTGTGGGATTCTTTAGCACTACCAAGACAAAAGGATATACTCCAAAAAGAATTGTACGGGCTGGGTGAGCAAGCTGTCCCAACAAGAAATGATAATATGTTGGTAGTAAATGGGGCTCCTCCCATGACTGGTCAAGCAAATAAAGATGAGAATGTCCCTCCCTTATATTTGTCCCTAATTATTGGTGATTTCATGGTACATAATTGCATAATTTATAGTGGAGTAAGCACCTCAGTTATGCCCAAATGCATAGTTGATAAGCTAGGCCTCAAGTATGAGCAAATGACCAAAGGAGTTCTATAGTTGGATGAATCACCAACTAAGACCTTGGGAGTGGTAAGAGGCTTGAATTTGACTCTCCATGCATGTCCAACCTTTTCAACTCTCCATGATATGGTAGTGGCATATGTTCCTCATTACTTCGCTCTTTGCTTGTCAAAGAATTTCACATCCAAGATAGGTGGATACTTGGCAGCCAATTGATCTTACATGGTTTTCAGGGCAGAGTATGGAACTAAAGTGAAGATTGAATAAGAGCCCATCCACAAAGATCACCTGGAGCCATATTCGCCCAAAGTGGTGAATATGAACTACGTAATCATTGATGAAGAAGAGCTCCAGGTGGATCACTCTCCATCATCTTTCCTTGTAGGAGTTGCTGACCTGCTCTTAGATGAATGGGGAAATGACACTTTTGAGCATGATCCTTAAAATTTCATTGAAGAAGCTGGTCTTGGAGTCTACTACATGCATGAGAAAGATGATTTCATGTCAAAATTGATGAAGACATACCAAAAGGACTGTGGTTTGTGGCAGTTGTTCTTTGATGGATCTAGAAGCAAGTTGGGAGCTAGTGGTGGGACAATGCTGGTTTCACCTTCAAAAGATAAATACTTCTCAATTTTTAGGTTCTAGTTCTCTTGCACCTATAACGTAGCAGAGTATGAGGCCCTTGTTCATGGCCTAAAATGGGCAAGGAAGAGAGGAATCAAATAATTGTAGGTGTTTGGAGACAATAAGTTAATTGTGAACCAAGTAAGAGGTCAAAACATTGCCAAAAACTCCTTACTCAAGTCTTACAAGCATAGAGTGTGGGACCATGTAGAGAACTTCATTGCTTTCAACATCACTTCCATTTTAAGAGAGGAGAACAAGCATGTGCATAGACTAGCAGCAGTTGGTGCTCAGTTTGACATTCCAAAGGGGATGAGACAAAGCAAGAATCATCATCATTTAAAGGTGATTGTGAGGCCCTCCATACCTGACAATGTCACCAATTGGTAGGTGTTTAAAAGTGACCAAAAAATAGAACTTTTCTTGCAGGAAAAAAATGAGTTTGCTTCAAAAAATCAGTCCAAGCTACAATAACAGTATGATGGGTAGATTGTTTAACTATAGACCAACAGGCTTCTCAAAAGTTTGGTAACTCTTGAGATCATTTTTAACAAAGATGACCAAATCAAGAGAGACAAAGCAAGCATGTCAACCAAGATGGAAAATTATGAAAGGGTAGAGATCTACAAAGATAAGTTGCTTGCAGTTGGGAAGGTGTGTATCAATGAGGAAAAACATGCTTTCATTATGTTATGTCAAGAGTTTGCTGATGTCTTTGATTAAGAGTATGGTGATTTGAAGGGATTTGATCCAATCTTGGCCCAACACACCATTGAGATGGAGGAAGGTGCCAAACCTATCAAGCAAAAACAAAGGCCAATCAATCCAAAGATTGAGCCTCTCATGAGGAAGGAACTCACCAAACTGATTGAGTCCAGGATCATTTTCTCTATCAAACACTCTTTTTGGCTGGCCAATTTAGTCCTTGTTAGGAAGAAGAATGGAGAAGTCAGATTATGTGTGGATTTCAGAGACCTGAATAGAGTCTCATTGAGAAATCACTATCCCCTTCCAAGTATGGAGAAAATTCTTAAGATGGTGACAAGTAGTGAAAGATTCTCTCTCCTAGATGGCTTCTTCAAGTACAATCAAATCCTGGTATAAGAATGTGACTAATACAAGATAGTCTTCACCACCAAGTGGGGAACATATGCCTATAGGAAGATGCTATTTGGGTTGTCAAATGCTGGAGCTACCTTCCAACGTGCTATGGATATTGCTTTCCAAGGTTTGATCAATGACATTGTGTTGGTTTATCTTGATGATGTGACAGTCTTCTCCAAAGAGGTAAATAAACACTTGAAACACCTGAGGTAAATATTTAATAGGTGTAGAGAGTTTGGCATCTCTCTCAACCCAAAGAAATGCGTGTTTTTTGTCCACGAAGGAAAGCTCTTGGGCCATGTTATTTCGAAGAAAGGCCTATCCATTGATCTAGAAAGGGTGCATGCCATCTTAGCATTGTCCTTGCCTAAGCACATGAAGGGCCTGAAAAGTTTCTTTTGTAAGATAAATTTCATTAGGAGATTCATTCATAACTTTTTTGAGCTTGTCAGGACACTAACTTCCATACTAAGGAAGGATGAGATGATCACGTGGACAACAAGAAGAAGAGAAAGCTTTGAAGGCATCAAGCAAGCTATCGCCCAAGTTCCTACTTTGGCTAGTCCAAATGTCTCCAAGGACTTCAATCTATACACCTTTGGGAATGAAGAGGTAATCTCTGCTATGCTCACTCAAGCAAATAGTGAGAATTTAGAACAACCTCTTACTTTTTTTAGCCAAGGTTTAGAAGGCTATGAGGTTAGATACACATATGTTGAAAAATAGGTACTTGAAATCATACGAAGTCTAAAGAAGTTTAGACATATGTTGTCTAACAACAAAATTCGCATCATGGTGCCACATCTTAGTGTAAAAGACTTTTTGCTGAACCGAGACTTGAATGAGAAAAGCGCAGGTTGGATCACCAAAGTAATGGAGTATGATGTAGAGATCAAGACCACCAAGCTAGTGAGAGGAAGAGGGCTATGTGAACACCTCACTAAAGACTTGAAAGAGTCAAAAGAGGATATTTTGGTACTCCGCGATGAACCTACATCAATTTTCCCTACAATCATGAATAGCTGGGCATAAGACATGTTTCATTTCCTTTGAACTGGTGAGTGTCTACAAGGTCTTGATAGGACTAAGAGGAGGTATTTTAGACTTCAATCTCTTCCTTATGTCTTAGTTGATGGAGTGTTATTCAGAAAAGACTTTTTGAAGGTGCTCTTGAGATGCATTGATTCAGACCAAGTCGACAAGGTACTGTTCGAGTTCCATGATGGATCAGTTGGTGGCCACTTTGCTCCCAAGGCCAAAACTGCAAGGATTATGAGGGATGATTAATCTTGACCCAATTTGTTTAAAGACACTCATGCTTGGGTGAGGAAATGTCAAAAATGTGCCTTCTTTGATGGGAAGCAATGGCTGGCTGCCATGCCTCTTCATCCTATTCAGCTGGAACAACCATTCATGCAATGGGGGTTGGACTTCATAAGGCTGATCAATCCTCCTAGTGCTGGCCACAAGTGGGTTTTGACTGCCATGGATTATTTTAAAAGGTGGGTAGAGGCCATAGCTTTGAAAGAGGCCAATGAGAGTGCAGTCTTAGACTTCTACGAAGGCATAGTGCCAAGATTTGGGGTTCCAACCATAATCATTTTAGACAATGCATTGGCTTTCTTGGAAACAAAGACAAGTGAGTGGGCATTGAAGTATATCATCTATCTCAACACTTCTTCCAACTACTATCCACAAGGAAATGGGCTGGCCAAGTCCACAAACAAGAATTTGATTAGGATCATAAAGAGGACAATGGAGAAAAATTAAAGGACTTGGCATGCCAAGTTGAAGACAACTCTTTGGGTAGACAAGATCACTCTAAAGAGGGCTATCGAGAATTCACCATAGACACTTGTGTATGAAAGGAAAGTTAGACTTCCTATCTCACTTGAGTTACCAGTCTTGGATCTCGCCCATCAGCTGCAATTGATGGAGAGTGACAGCCTGAAAGTCAGGTATTATGAGCTAATGGAGCTTCAAGAAGCGAGAGACCAAGCCATGGATGCCATGACCAACTACCAATAAAAAACAAAGAAGCATTTTTAAAAAAGGTCTACGCTAAGGAACTTCTTAGAATGTGACATTGTCTTGAAGTGGGATGAGGATCGAGCCAAGCCTAAAAGACACATGAAGTTTGACGCTTTGTGGAGTGGCCCATATGTCATCACCTAATGCAAGCAACACATTGCTTTCCAACTCTCCAAATTAGATGGTGAAGAGCTACATATCTCAGTCAATGGGATATATTTTAAGCATTATTACTAGATTTCTTTTGTTATGTACATAGGTTTCTTTAATTTTTTTCATTTTTTATAAGTGTTGTTATGCAGTGTGTAGTGTTTTAGCCTTTGTATGTGTTTTTTCCTTTTTATTTGGGGTAAAATCTTTGTTGGTTCATAAGTCCTTACAAAGCTATTGTTGACTTCTTCACGATGCATCCTGACTCCATGCCCAATGGACTTTGTGGCTACCAGTCTTCCCAAGCATAGCAGACATGCTTCCTTTGTGAGTCACCAATTGTGTTGACCAATTTTTGATCCTGCAAGCCAAAATTGAGCACCCCCTCATTTTTCTTTGTAAAAGTCATCCAATCAATGTTTTCGCTAGATCATCCCTCTGCTGCCTTGTGCAAAAATATTCTTTGCCAGACCTTTCTCATAAAAAAGCCATGTGTTTCCCTCATTCTGCTTTATCAAGTGCAAATCGGGTTTGTGCAGGTGCATTACTTGTCTACTTTTATAAGTAGAAGCGATTGAAGAACCCAAAATAGTCTAAAGCAGTTCACAAAAGGTAACGGATTTCCTTTAGAGGGTGTTTTGATGGCTTGATGGATGTTTACAAAAATTTTGAAGGGTAAGTGCCCTTGCGGAGGCCACCTTGGTTAGTGGCAAGACCAAATCAAAGGTTTTGAATGGGCATTTCAAGGCACAGAGTTCCCTTGCAGAGGGCACCTTGAGAAAGTGAAGAACAAAGACAAAAGGCCTGAGGGGAACGTGCCTCGTGGGAAAAGAAGCAATCAAAAGAAAGAATTCTTTCAGACATTTTGTTCGAAGGAAAAAATGACAAAAAACCTGAGATAAAGAAGGCCCAATAAGTCAAAGAGCAAGCAAAGAAAAGGCCAAGACAAAGAGGTCGACAGAAAGAGACAAAACACAAGCAAAGACAAAGTGAAAAAGACAAAATAAGGAATAGTTCTAGCTACTGACAAAGACAAAAGATAGAATCAATGACCACTTAGACCAAGACAAGTGGTATAGATGACTCGACAAAGAGAATTGATACATTTGTTAAAATATATCTACCAAAAACCAATAAAATAGATTGGTTTTTGAACTATAGAGGAGAGCAGCCCATGTTTTCATGCTTTATCATTAATGCACAGTCAGTTGCACCCAACATTGAAAAAAACATGGTCTAGCTACAACTTGGGGATGGATTTGTCAGTTGATAGGATTATCCCATGCTTTTGTAGGTCGAGGACAACAAGGCCGGCAACTTGAACATCTACAACATGGCTCTCCCATACGTAGTTGGAAGAATACAATAACAACATGGTCTTTTGGTCTATGTATAAGTGTTTAACTCAGCATGGGTTTCCATTCCTTGATTTGTCAGCTATCTTGTTTCCAGTTTTCTATATATTTGTAACTTCTCATTTGAGAAAAAAGCTCTGAGCTTGTATGGCGAAGCTCTGAATGAATTTACTTTGAATCAGAAGAATCATTTTTACCTCCATTTAAACTTGCACTTTTGCATGTCTATGGTTTTATCTTGTGTTAAGTTATTTTTTTTCATGCTTTCATAAGTTTATTCCAACATATCTAGTGTATTGTGAGTTCTCTTGCAGGTCAACAAGAAGTATCCAATTCAGAGTATAGGTGCATGTGAACAAGCTGTCCATAGTGTGTCTTAGAACACCTCTGGTGGTTCTTCCTCCTTGTATCTTCATAGGATTCTCTATTGAAACATTGATGTAGAAAAGGTTCTCATTTGAATGAAGTGTATACTTGCTTGTCTCTAGTGTAAAGTGTATGTTAAAGCTGAGTAGACCAACCATTTTGGTGCATCACCACTTTAATTTAGGTTCTAATTTCAGTATTTATCTCCCTTTTCATCCCCCTCCATTGTTAGTAGTAAGAAATCTAGGGCCTCCAGGTACATTAAGGGGAGCTAGCCCCTAATCTAGAGATTCATCCCTCACATTTGCAACCGACAGTAAGAGGAATGTCTTCATTGTCCCGTGTGGAGGAAAATAGCCGAGCCTCCCTTTAAAGAGTGCAATTCACTATGCCAATAGTGCTTTCCCTTTGGAAAGACCATTCCAAAGATTCTTGATGGGTAGTTACCCTTCAAAAAAAATCATTTGCATAAGTTGAAGGGTATTTTTCTCAATAAGTGGTCCTCTTCAAAATTTTTGAAAGGTATTGTTGACAATTTTGACCCTACAGGTCAAAATTGCAACCTCTACCATTTGAAACTTTGTAGTTCGTCTTGTGAATCAGTTTTGGGTCCTGAATAGTCCGAAGGAATTATTCACGTCTACATGGTCGCTTTCTTTCGGGAGAATTATCCAAACAAAAATATTGAGGGGCATCTTTAAAAGCAAGGACAATTTGAAAAGAATTCCTTTAGACTTTTGTCCAAAAGAAATGAACAAAGGCAAAAGGTGCTTTCAATTTTTTTTGAAGGTCTATTGCATTTTCTCTAGGGTTCTTTTCAGTTTTGTTGAATGGTAACGATCACTTCGAAAAAGATCATCAGCAAAAATTTTGAAGGGTAGAATCCCTTCGGGAAAATTATCTTTAATAATATTTGAGGGGTCCTTGGAAAAGTCCGAAGGGCATCTTGAAAAGTTCTGAAAGGTTCAAATGCTTTGGACATTTTCTCTGAAGGAAAGAAAATGGTCCATTTGGAAACTCTCGAAGGGTCACTTTCCCTTCGAGAATGTTCATTTGCAGAAGTCTCTAAGGGTAGAGTCCTTTCAGGAAGGTTCATTTCAAGGAATTTTGAAAGGTATGTGCCTTTTGGGAAAGTCACTTTGCAATAATTTTGAAAGGGTTGGTTTGAAATTTTAAAGGTCACTTGGAGAAAAGCTGAAGGACAGTTTCAGAAAGCCCGAAGGGAAATTTACAAAGGAAAGAATTCCTTTGGACTTTTTGTTCGAAAGAAGTTTACAAAGGAAAAGACCATTAGAAATTTTTTGAAGGGTGGAATCCCTTAAAAAAAGATCAATTACAAAAATTCTGAAGGGCTTTTTCTTCGAGAAAGAAGGCCAAAGGGCACGCTCAAAAAGTCTGAGGGTTCATTTTAAGAAACTCGAAGGGATATTTCTTTCAAAAAAATCCTCAATAAAAAACCTGAAGGAAACAACTCCTTTGGACTTTTGTTCGAAGGAAACATTGGTAAGAATCCCAAAGGGTATGTTCCCTTCGAGAAAGTTCACTTGCAACAATGTCGAAGGGCACTTTCCCTTCAAGAAAGTCATTATCAAGAAAAAAGAAACAATTCATTCAGACTTTTTGTCCAAAGAAAATGAACGAAGTGAGTGGACACTTTGAAAATGACACTTTGGAATCCCGAAGGGCTGTCTTGAAAAGCCCAAAGGGCAATTTAGGAAGGAATGAATTCTTTCAGACTTTTTGTCTGAAGGAATGGTTCAAGACAAAGGCCCGAGAAAATTCCTTCAAACTTTTTGTCTGAAAGAATGAATAATTCCTGCAAGACCAAGCATGAAGAGAAAATCCCGAAGGACAAGAATTCCTTCGGACTTTTTGTTGGAGGGAATTGTCTAAAGGAAATGAGAAGGAAGGAATAAGATCAAGACAAATACATGCAGAAGAAAAGTCTGTGGAAAAGACACAAACAAATAGAAATAAAATAGACTACTTTATCAAGCACAAAGAGCCATAATTCCAGCTAAGCCATATGTTTCCCTTGATCCTAATGTTCCTTCCACTTCAAAGGCTATTGTTCCCACCCCACCTCAAAACAACTTGATGCAGAATTCAAGTTGGCAGCCCTCAAATCTCAATGATGCTCAAAACCAAGCCTTAATATCACAGAACATCGCTATGCCTCAAATGACACAAGAAAAATTTTCTTTTCAAGGAGGTCAATACCAAGATACATGTTTGACATTGTAAGGAGAGACTCATCAAGTTCAAGGGCAGCTTGATGCTATTAATATAAATTGGCAAGTAGATGATCATGTTGCTTTTACTCAAGGTGTTGAAACTCACAATTCAAGTGGTCAAGTGGCAGCTGTAACTAGAGCTAAAATAAGAGCCATTAAAGAGGCTTAAGAGGCAACAAATTCTTCAAGTACTCCTAGGGTTGTTTCTAAGAGTAGAAAAGAGCAACTTGCTATCCTTAGTTCATGAACAACGAATATTTCAGAAGGTACAACCAAAGATTAGTGGATCTCATTTTAGTATAATAGACCAGATGAAGAAGTATAACGTCAGCATTAGCATGTGGGATTCTCTTTCCATTCCAAGACAAAAAGATATGCTCATTCTAGAGCTTTCAGCTCTCAAATTGTCTCCAAAACTAGTTGAGAAAGAAGGTGTTATCTTAACTAATTCAGATCAGCCAACAAAATAATAGGTAAAAAAAGTAAATAAGATGGCAAAAGTGGACAAAACTAAGGTAAAATAAAAGAAAACTCCTCTTTTTTATCTTTTTTTGATAGTAAGTGATACTTTGGTTCATAATTGTATGATGGATAGTGGAGCTAGTAGTACAATCATGCCTAAACAGATTGCAAACAAGCTTGGACTTGTTTATGAGCCAAAAGCTAAATGCATATTGCAATTGGATGGTTCACCAATAAAGATGGTAGGCATCATCAAAGATCTGAAATTGACATTACATGCTTGTCTCAATGTTACTATTCAACAGGATGTTGTTGTGGTAGATTTGCCTCCTTACTTTTCTATGTGCCTTTCAATGGACTTCACCTCAAAGATTGGAGGATATTTGTCATATGGTTGGACTTATTTGTTGTTTAAAACCATGTATGGTACCAAGGTATTGCACATTTTCATATGGATCCATATATGACAAGTGTTTTGAATATTAACTGTATCATCTCGGATGAGGTACTAGAAACTAGTGAAGTGGAAAGTGAATCGCCTTTGGATGGAGTTCCAGATTTGTTCCTTGATGAGTGGGCTTCTACCTTACATAAGCATGATCTCTACAAGCTGACTGAAAAAGGACTTGGTGTGTATTGCCTTCATGAGAATGATGTACCGATTCCAGTCTTGGTCAAAGAAGATGAGTCTAATGAAGGTTTGTGGCAATTGTACTTTGATGGATCAAGGAATAAGCATGGAACTAGAGCTAGAATGATGTTGGTTTCTCTAATAAAAAAAAAAGTATTTTTCTTATATTAAATTTCAGTTTGACTGTTCAAACAATGTTACTGAGTATGAAGCAATAGTTCACAATTTGCAGTGGGCTAGGAAGATGAAAGTCAACACCTTACAAGTTTTTGGTGATAGTGAACTTATAGTTCACCAAGTAAGAGATTTAAATGTATGCATAAATTTATTGATTAAATTTTACATGCATATAATATGGGACTTGAAAATTTTTAAGCTTCTAACATTCAGGCAATACCAAGAGGTGAGAATAAACATGCTAATAAGGGCTATCATTGGATCACAATTCAATATCCCAATTGATATAAAAAGTGAGAAAATTTAGTTACATATAAAGGTGGTTGTAAGGCATTCTATTCTATATAATCATGAGAATTGACAAGTGTTCGAGGATGACAATCAAATTGTGAGATTCTTGCAAGAAGAGGCTGAGTTTTCTTCAAGAAACCAAGCAAGGCATTTACAACAGTATGGTGATCAGATTATGCAACTTAAAATAAATAAGTTGTCCAAGGGATTGGTCACACTTGAAAATATTTTTAGTGGTGATAATGAGTTAAGGAAAAAGAAGTCATCCTTGTCAACAAAAGAAGAGCACTATGCCAATGTAGAGATTGCAACTGGTAAGATTTTGAAGTTGGATAAGGTATGTACTCCTTCACAAAAAGAAGCTTTCATTGAGTTATGCACATGTTTTGTTAATATATTTTCATGGCAGTATAGTGATCTAAAGGGATTTGATCAAAGTTTGGCTCAACACACCATTGAGTTAGAGGATAAAACTAAACTAGTGAGACAAAGACAAAAGCCCATCAACCCTTAAGCTTGAGCCTTTGATGAGAGCGGAGCTTCACAAGTTCATACAATTAGTTATTATATTTTCAATCAAGCACTCAACTTGGACGGCCAATCTCGTTCCAGTAAGAAAGAAGAATGGTGAGATTCGTTTGTGTGTTGATTTTCATGATTTGAACAGGGCTTCACTTAAAGATCACTATCCATTGCCGTCAATAGAACAAATTTTACAGATTGTTACACGTTTAGAGAGGTTTTCTTTGTGGGATGGATATAGTGGCTACAATCAGATTTTGGTCAAGGAAGAAGACCAATTTAAGACAACTTTCACAACCAAGTGGGAGACATTTGCATACAGAAAGATGCCATTTGATTTGTCTAATACTGAAGCAACCTTTCAGAGAGCCATGGATATGGCATTCCAAGGCCTTATTAATAGGTTTGTACTTGTTTATTTGGATGATATAACAATGTTTTCAAAAAATATGGAAGATCACATGGTTCATCTCAAGCAAGTGTTTGAAAGGTGTAGGCAAATTGGGGTATCTCTAAATCCCAAAAAGTGTGTTTTTTTTGTTCATGAAGGTAAGCTTGTTGGACATGTTTCAAAGCATGGTTTAAACATATATTTTGAAAGGATTGACTCCATTCTTGCACCTTCCTTGCCTAAGCACAAAAAGGCTATGTAAAACTTCTTTGGAAAATTCAACTTCGTAAGGAGATATATTTCAGATTTTGCCATTTTAACAAAGCTACTTGCAACAATGTTAATGAAGGATCATGGCTTCAGCTGGTCCAAAGGATTAA
Source organism: Torreya grandis (assembly GCA_037957365.1). NCBI lineage: Eukaryota > Viridiplantae > Streptophyta > Pinopsida > Cupressales > Taxaceae > Torreya > Torreya grandis. Next base: position 4,895,343 of record JARHVA010000217.1, read on the forward strand.
GCAATTTTGAAGATATTAAGAAGGCCATAGCTAGTGCTCCTATGCTTATAAATCCATATTTTATAAAGGATTTTATTTTATATACATATACTAATATGGATACCATTTTAGGCATTCTTATGTAACAAAATCATGAGGCTTTGGAGTAGCTAATAGCCTTCTTTAGCTAAGACTTGGAAGAGTATGAAATAAGATATTATTTTGTTGAAAAGCATGTCCTTTCAGTTATAAGATCTCATTAAGAAGTTTAGACACTTGTCTAATAATAAGATACATCTAATGGTTTCCCATCCAAGCATCAAAGAGTTTCTCTTGAACAAGGATATAAATGAGAAGAGCATTGGTTGGATAACAAAGGTAATGGAGTATGATGTAGAAATTAAGGTCACAAAATTGATTAGAGGCAAAGGACTTTGTGAGCACCTAGCTCAATACTTGCAAGAGACTAATGAGGTTGTTTTGACGTCAAATGATGAAGAGGTTGCGGTTGGTCATCTCTCACCTTCCAGCTAGTTTCATGACTTGGTAAGCTATCTCCAAGATGGTATTTATCCGTCTCATCTAAGTGCTTCAAAAATAAGATATTTTAGGTTGCAATCAATTCCATTTTTGCTTATTGATGATGTTTTTTCCAAGAAAGATATCAATGGCATGTTACTAAGATGTGTAGAACCAAGCCAAAATCAGAGATTGCTTGAAGAATTTCATGATGAACATGGTGGAGGACATTTTTCTACAAGAACTATAGCCCTTAAGATCATGAGAGGTGGTACTATTGGCTTTATATATTTGGTGATTGTCATACATGGGTTAGAAAGTGCAAACAATGTGTTATATTTGTAGGAAAAGTGAAACTTACAGCGTTACCTCTTTAACCAATTATGGTGGACCAGCCCTTTGTCCAATGAGGGTTGAACTTTATTGATCTCATAAATCCTCCTTCAAGTTCAAGACAAATGGATTCTATCTGCTATAGATTACTTCACATATTGGACAAAAGCAGTGGCATTAAAAGAAGTAAACGAAACCAATGTTCTAGATTTTTATGAAAGTTTACTTACTATATTTGGAATTGCTTCAACTATTATTTCTGATAATGCAATGGTTTTTGTGGGATCTAAGATCAGTCAGTGGACTGTCTAGTATGGAATTTATCTTAGCACTTTATCGAACTATTATCCACAAGGCAATGACCTTGCTAAATCTATGAATAAGAACCTATTGAGGATCATAAGGAATATTGAAGACAATCAGAGGTCATGGCATCTCAAGTTGAAGTCATCTCTATGGGCTGATAGGATCACCTACAAAAAGTCAATAGCTAACTCTCCATACAAGCTGGTATATGGTAAAGAAGCAAGGTTAATCATTTCTTTTGAATTTCCTGCTTTGAAATTAATGCATCAGCTTGAGTTGTTGGAGAATGAGCCTATAGAGATCAGGTATGCTAAGCTTAAAGAACTGGAAGAGATAAAAAGTTAGTCCATACTAGCCATGGAAATTCATCAAGCACAAGTGAAGAGAGCTTTTGACAAAGGAGCTTCTTCACGAAGTTTCAAAGAAGGAGATTTGGTTCTAAAGTGGGATGAGGATAAAGCTAACGAGGGAGACACACAAAGTTTTATTTATTTTGAATGACCTATACACAATCTTCAGCTATAAATCCCACAATGCCTTCTAACTTGTAAAGATGGATGGTGATGAGCTTCCAATCTTAGTAAATGGGATATCTCTGAAACATTGCTATTGAAGAGCAAAGCTCCTTGTACATAGTTAGTTTGGTTTGCTTTCCTCCAAGTGATGTTCAGGGACATTAGTTTAATTCTATTTTGTCCCAAATAAGTACTTGTTTACACATTTGATTTTAGTTAGTTTTCCCTGCCTTGTGCGTTTTGCTTCTTGTTTTGGAGGATGAAGGTTGTTTTTTTCAAATCAAAGGTTGTACTTACAGTCATGGACCAGATTTACCATTGTTTTATGAGTTCAAATATCATGTATATGCCCTAGTTCTTAAGCATAACAGGCATACTTCCTAACAGAGTCACCAAAATGTTGACAATTTTGACCCTACAGGTCAAAATTGCAACCTCTACCATTCAAAAATTTACAGTTCATCTTGTGAATCAGTTTTGGGTCCTAAATAGTCCAAATAAATTGTTCAAGTCTACATGGTCTCTTTCTTTCAGAAGAGTTGTCGAAACAAAAATCCCGAGGGGCATCTTTAAAAGCAAGGGCAATTTGGAAAGAATTCCTTTGGACTTTTGTCCGAAGGAAATGAACAAAGGCAAAAGGTGCTTTCAATTTTTTCTGAAGGTCTATTGCATTTTCTCGAGGGTTCTTTTTAGTTTTGCCGCAGGGTAACGATCCATTCGAAAAAGATCATCGACAAAATCCCAAAGGGAGAATCCCTTCGGGAAAGTTCTCTTTAAGAAGATCTGAGGGGCACTTGGAAAAGTCCGAAGGGCAACTTGAAAAGTTCTAAAAGGTTCAAATCCTTCGAACATTTTGTCCGAAGGTAAGGAAACAGTCCATTTGAAAACTCCTGAAGGGTCACTTTCCCTTTGAGAAAGTTCATTTGCAGGAATCCTGAAGGGTAGAGTCCCTTCGGTAAGGTTCATTTCAAGGAATTTCGAAGGGTATGTACCCCTTAGGAAAGTCACTTTGCAATAATTTTGAAAAGGTTGGTTTGAACTTTCGAAGGGTCACTTGGAGAAAAGCCAAAGGACAGCTTCAGAAAGCTCGAAGGGAAATTTGCAAAGGAAAGAATTCCTTCGGAATTTTTGTCCAAAGGAATTTTACAAAGGAAAAGACCATTCAAATTTTTTTGAAGGGTAGAATCCGTTCGAAAAAAGATCAATTACAAAAATTCTGAAGGGCTTTTTCTTCAAGAAAGGAGGCAGAAGGGCATGTTCAAGAAGTCCAAGGGTTCATTTTGAGAAAACCCAAAGGGCTATTCCTTTTGGGAAAGTCCTTAACAAAAAGCCCAAAGGAAACAATTCCTTTGGACTTTTGTTTGAAGGAAGCATTGGCAAGAATCCTGAAGGGTATGTTCCCTTCGAGAAAGTTCACTTCTAACAATGTTGAAGGGCACTTTCCCTTCGGGAAAGTCATTATCAAGAAAAAAACAAACAATTTCTTTGGACTTTTTGTCTGAAAGAAATGAACGAAGTGAGTGGACATTTTGAAAAGGACACTTTGGAATCCCGAAGGGCAATTTAGGAAGGAATGAATTCCTTTGGAATTTTTGTCCAAAGGAATGGTTCAAGACAAAGGCTCGAGACAATTCCTTCAAAATTTTTGTCTGAAGGAAATGAACAATTCTTGTGGGACCAAGCACGAAGAGAAAAGCCCAAAGGACAAGAATTTCTTCAGACTTTTTTTCTGAGGGAATTGTCCAAAGAAAATGAGTTGAAAGAAATAAGCCCGAGAAAAATATATGCAAAAGAAAAGTCCGCAAAAAAGACAAACAAACATAAGGAATATATGCACAAAAATGAAGAACCAGAAATAAAAGGTAAAGGATTTCAACAACCAATAAATAGATTAACACGTTCTACAGTTTATATGTAGAGCATGCAATGTGGCCCAAAGTGGGATTAGACACGTCCAAGACATGCAGCTGTTTCAAACATGACTCTTTCATTTCTAAAATGGAGACTCGAATGCATGAATGACTCAAGGAGTTTAATGTTAGAGAGCTTAACATAGAATTTCATGCATGCACTCTTGTTTGTCTCGAGCCTTTCAACCATTTTTAACAGTTCAAGCGAAGTTCTAAATTCAATTTTGGCATTGATTTCATGCAAAGAAAAGCTTTTAAACATTCCAACAGCTCAAGAGGAGTTCTATAGTTGGAGATTGGCATAACATCATGCATGTTGGAAGTTTTGACTCAAGCTTGGGTGCACCGTCTATTTTCAACGCCAAAGAGCTTCCATGCAAGACAAGACAAAAATATATTTTATTTGAAGACTAAAATAACACAAGTTGGACTGAGTTGACCTCGTTTTCTTTTTTCAGCACCAATCTCTTGGCTGTTGTATACTTTTCTATATAAGTTGGGTTTTAAACGTTGAATTGTATCCCTCTTTTGGCAAGACCAAAAATTCTACCAAAGATTGAGTTGTAACAATTTTCAAGATTAATAAAACTATTTTTTTTAATTTTCAGCTGCTGGTATAGTGTATTTATGTTAGTGATTTGCACATGTGATAGAATTTTTCTTATTTGACAAGCTCAGATTCTTATCTAGTTACTAGCTGATTAGATTATACAGGGCATGTTCTGTGTTTGATATCTTTTAGTTGAAGTTACAGTAGATGCAAGTGTGTTGTTAGTGTCTAAAATCAAGCCTATTCTATCACTTCTCTCAAGTTTTAATCACTAGATAAAACCTTTTTATGAAATAATTATGCATATTGGTCAATTGGATTCGAAAGTTTAGCATTTTTCTTGTCTAAATCAGTGTTTTTAGGAGCTCAGATTGAGTGGATCAACTCAAAATTCAAGTGTATCACCATCATTAGATATGATTTTCCTTCAAGTTTTTTTCTCTTTTCCCTAGTAGTTTTTAGCAAAAAGTAGAGATCCTAATTGATACACCAAAGAGAGCTAGCCCTTACAATCTAGAGATTCAATCCGCTGATTAGGTTACCCACAACCTAAGATTATCTCCATGTTTCAACAGACTGTGAAGGCCTGAAACTACTTTCACAAGTATGTGAATCTGATTGACAACATGTACTTTTCAACTTTTTAGAAGGGTATGTTCATTTTAGAAGGGACATTTTTTCAAAAGGTTCTGAAGGGCATTCTCACAAAGGAAAATGGTACTTTTCAAGTTTCTCGAAGGGTATGTTCCTTTTGGGAAGGTCTCTTTCAAAAAGTCAAAGTATTTTTTTGAAAAAGTACTGCAAGCAAAAGTCCATGAAAATTGCCTGAAAGGAAATGTTCGAAGGAAATAACTCAAGGATTGACTTGTCCGCAAACGTCAAAATTTAAGCCTATGCAAGTAGCCGTTGGTATTCAAAAGATCAAAGGGTTTGTCAAGATTGCCGCGAGCTTGACACTTGTTGAGATCTCATGATAAAATATTAATGACACGAGTGATAGTCAAATAGTCAGCAAATCCAGAGGGCTAATCAGTCAGGGACAAATGGCATAAGCCCGTCCAACTGGCAGGAGATCGACAACTCGTCGACATCCATGCACAAGCAGATCGATAGACATGCAAATGGCCAAGGGGGTATCAATTTTAATATAAAAAATATAAGTCCAAAACAATAGTAAAGAGCATGCTAGGTTTTAAATGCATGAGATCAAATCATGTACATGTTGGCCATTTTTGGCTCACATATCAAAATTTGCTAAGTATGAAAAGGGAGCTTTCGGGTAAGAAAATGGCAAGTCTTGGAGAGGATTTTAGGTTTTCCAGCAATGACAACTTCGGATTTTTGAAGACATAGTGCAAATCAGGTTTCCAACAATGCTTGACTTCTAAATGTTTTATAAGTAGAAGTAATTTGGGTTTACAAACTCAAATTACTCATGTATAGTGTATTTTGGGTTCTCCAGGGAGCACTACTTGATTACTTAATAAGTTGTGAGCAGTTAGAATCCCGAAATAAGTAAAAGGGATTGAAAAACTCGTTTTGGTCTTGAAAAATAGTGCTTCTCGAGTTCTTCAAGGAATGAGTCTTTTTCAAAAATCTGAAGGGCATTTTCAAAATGCCGGAGGGCCTTTTAAGGGCAAAAGGGACCAATCAACTTTTTTGAAGGGTCTTTCAAGAACTCGAAGGTACACTTCAAAAATCCAAAGGGCTTTTCCTTCTCCAAGTGGACAGTTGCAAGTTTCTCGAATGGTATGTTACCCTTCGGAAGGACCATTTCAAAATTTTTGAATGGTATCTTTCCCTTCGAAAGGATGATTTGTGGAAGTCTGAAGGGACACATAAGAAGCCCGAAGGGTCTCTCACCCTTCGCGAAAGTCCATTTTGAAAAGTCCGAAAGGTAATTTCTAAAGATAGACATGGACAAAAATTTCAAAGGAATTCCTTCGAAATTCCTTTGGACAAATTGTTCGAAGAAATTCCTTTGGAAGATTTGCTCGAAAAAAAATGCCAAAGGAATTCCTCTAGAAGAAAACCCTGAGACAAAGTGTCCAAAGGAAATGACGGGCCAATGGATGTCAAAATCAGGTTAAGCAACTAACCGTTGGAAGTAATTGGGTTTAAAAAGGTCAAAGTCTTAAGCCCTGAAAACAACAAAGTAAATTGGGTTTCTTCAAGTACTTTACTTAAAAGGTTTTATAAGTAAAAGATATGAAAATTTTTGAAGTTGGGGAGATCAAAGAACCTGAATTACTCTGCATAGAGTAAATCGGGATTCTCCAAGTGCTTGACTTAAGCTTGGTCTAACAACGCGAGAATCATGATGCAACAAATGAAAGGCTACCATGTGTCATAAGCTGAAGCAGAAAGGGCCAATCAGTAAAGGACAAGTGACACAAGGATGACCAATGAGCATGGGAGAGTCTAAGCGGCTGGTAGTTGGAAATTATGAAGGCTCTCATCTACCATAGTTCACTCCCCAAAATTGCTATTCGGTGCTTAAATGCGTCATGCCAAGAAGAGACATTCTAACTGCTCACAACATGGCTTCTCAGATGTGCCAAAGAAAAACTTAAAGACGAGAGGGGCTCGAGAGGATTGTCTAGTGATTCTGAGTGACGCATTTAGGGAAAACAAGGAAGTACAATGTTAGAGTTCCAGCCATCAGTGACTTCTTCTTTCTTCCTCTTCTCTCTCCCCTTTTTCTATATAAATAGAGGCCTTGAAGCCAAACAAATCATCCCCATATTGGTGATATAATTACTCTGTAGAAATTGCTTTGTAAAAGACTCTTTTGAAGCAATACAAAGAAGACTTTTTTGTTTTTGGCTAAAACAAGTGTGCACATTTGGTTTCATTTACAAAATGTATGATTGTCATTCATCACCTATGATTTTCTCCTGCACCTTGCTTTTGATCCTTTTGGTTTTGTGCAGGATTGCGTGAAGTGTTTGTGTGTTGAGATCTCCTTGAAGTGTTACCAGTTCATAGTGTCTCTCATAGACCTATTTTTGTTATCCTTCAAAACACAAGGCTTCCCTTCAACCTCCATGCAAAAGTTCCATGCCTATGGCCTTGAGATAGAACTAGAATAGCCTGTGTCTTGGTTCATCAGTAGTTGGCTCTTTTCATAGACCAAGTGGATCAATTTTTTTTTGTGCATCACCTCCCTTAGTTTATATTTTCTTTTCAGTCATCCTCCTACCCCTTTTCATTAGCTAATAATACATTTTAGTGTGAGATCAAGAGCTGAAGTGAAGCACATGAGGAACTAGCCTCATAAAAAAGCCTAGAGGTTCAACCTCACCATAGGATACCCACATCTTGAGGTTGTCTCCATGCTTATAGTTGAAAGTGAGGGACTCTGAAGAACTCTCTCACAAGGGGTGTAATTCCAAGCTATAACAGTACACTTGGCGAGAACATGCAGCTACCCATGACATGGCTCTCTCAACTCCAAAAAAAGAGGCTTGAATGTACAAAGGGCTCGAGGAGATTTACAATGACCATGGATGATTCATTTCATGGTCAAGCAGTTGCATGCTCTAAAGGCAAAAGAGAGTTCAAGGACATAGTGGTGGTTGTAGTGATTTATGACCCCCTCTTCGTCCTCTCACGCAGGTCTCTTATTCTCTCATCCTTTTTTGCTATATATAGAATCCTTTGAGCCTTAAAACTTATCTCTCAACTTTTGATAGAGTGACTCTGTGAAAATTACTTTGTAAACACTTTTTTGAGGCAATAAGATGAATTTTTTGATTCTAGTTTGAATTCAAGTGTACATTATTAGAGTTTGACTTGTAGATGTATGCCCTTTTTTATCATCTATAGATTCTCTACGTATCTTGCTTTAATTCTTTTGGTTCCTTGCAAGTTGTGTGAAGTGTTAGACATTGATACCTTTCTTGAAGTGTCACAAGTTATAGTGTCTCATACAGACTTATTTCTTTCTATCCTTCGAACTGCAGGGTTTTCCTTCAACCTCCACACAAAATACTTATGCTTGTGGCCTTGAGATAGGATCAGATTAGTCTGTGTCTTGGTTAGTTTCATTAGCAGTTGTTAAAGTTTCTAGACTGAAAGTGGATCATTTCATATTTTGGTGCATCACCATCCTTAGCTTAGATTTCCATTTCATGTTATCTTTCTTTCCCTTTTTCTTAGTCAGTATTAGATTTTAGTATGAGAAACAAGGTGAAGTGAAGCATTTGAGGAGCTAGCCTCATTAAAAATCTTAGGGGTTCAACCTCATTACAGGATACCCACAACCTGAGGTTGTCCCAACGCTTATAACTAGGAGTGAGAGAGCCTGATAAACTCTCCCACAAAGGGTGCAATTCTACGCTACAACAACAAACTCGCTCACCATAAATATGGAAAATAAGACATTAGATTTCTCAATGAGAGCAATCAACAATGTAACAATAATTCCTAATTGTTACCAACAAATCCTTTACAATCTCAAACTCGAATTTAGAAAAAATAATAAACTCAAAAGCTTTAGATTGCAACTTCATCATGGTTTCTTCGATGAAACTAACCGTGTCTTGATGTCAATTTGTTTTCGTGCATGTTCCCCCTGAAACAACTTCTAATGTAACTACAAAAAGATAACAAATAAATAATTCAAAACCACCTCCACCTCAAATAGAGATTTCCACATAGGAGCTTTAACCAAGACCATATCTACATATTGCCTTTGTGATTCCTTGATTGTCCACTTTAGATTTTGAACTTCCTTGAAAGGAAAGGGAAAAGGAAAGGAAATGAACAATCCTTTTAAGGTCCACGATGTTGTGCACCTTGTTTAGGTCTACAAGGTAACTTATACCATACGAGTAACTCTACCTTTTAATCTTGTCTTGCCTCTCGTACATTGTCACTGCTGAGGGTTTTAATGATAGATACAGGGTCCTCCTTAGTGCAAGATAAATTGGCTATGGTATGTTCTTCGGTTACAATGACTTATTCTTCCCCTCTTCTTCTTTTGCTTAGTCACCATCTTGATTTTCATATCTTTATATTTGAGAATAACCTCTGTTCCTTCACAATAATCACGTCAATGTTTTTTTGTCTTTCAACTTCCAATTGCTCCCTCCAATTAGATGTGTTACCCATAGTCTCGATAGGGCCATCCATTGCTTCTTGATTCAAAATGTCTGAAGAAACCTGTATTTTGTAAAAAGGAGTAGGTAAGAGAGAGTAACATGTTTTTATCTACATCAAAAGAATCAAGGATCAAGTGAAGCATTAGTGCAACTTTGCTTTCCACATTTTCAATATTTCCCACTACCCTCAGTCAATGTGTCTCTAAAATGACAAATAGTAACAATTCTTTGAATTGAGGCATTTTATTTTGAGGTGCAATCATTGGTACAACTTCAAAAATAATGATTTCCTCCTCACTTAACACAATCACATGTGATTGCCCTGCAATGGTATGAAATGGAGGATAAAATGAAGGAGAAACCAAAACATTGTTTGGATACCAAAAATGAATATCCATAGTGCCAACCTAGTACCCTGAGGTAGAAGATTCATGTTCTTGTGTTGTGGTATATGTTTGAATTCCCTAAATTGATGGCAAATTTGAGTCTTGACTGAATTCTTGAATAACTTGCTTAGTGAGCTTGAGAATCTTTCGTGCCGTCATCAATTTCTTTATAAATTCCCTAGAATCCTTTGCATCATGATAATAGTCCTGGTCCAAGTGATTTTCATGCACATACTCCAAGATAGCCCTAGGGTTTAGAGTCTCTTAAGTGTTTATGAACACTATTAAAATGATCCCATCTCCAATAATCAGTGTCCTCAAAATATAAGCAAGGATTTTTTTCCCTTTATGTCAAATGATTGGAAACTGATGGAAAATTTAACTATGTAAGTTTATAGGCAGCTTTGAAGAAAGTGCAAAATTCATTTGTCTTGAGATCCCAACAATATTTGTGACTCTTTGATAACATACTTCCATGACAATTAATCTATCAGGGACATAAAATGGCAACCCTTTGGGTGCAAATAGGGATCCATTAGCCCTAATTATAGTCAGTACCCAGTAAAAAAACAAACTCCCTAGATATTTGTAGACATTCCATCAAATGTAAATAGATTCTTCGACACCTAACCCCATGAATGGCCGTATAAACCCTGGGATGAAAAAGTTACAAATCAAGGTAGAGGAGTGAAAATGCCTATGTCTATATAAAACATTACATACTAAATGGATAGGACACTGAATCTAAGGAGTCCACTAAGGGAATAAAGGAGGATTGAAATCAAGGAATAACAAATAAAATCTACATGATAAGAAGCCATAAAGAAATTTTCTCATTTTCATTCTTGAAAATATTTTATCAAATTAAAAGAAATTATTTCACCCTAGTCAGGGGTCTTACCCCTTTCCACAATATGATGAAGCAAGGGAAGCCAAAGCACATCCACCAGCTCCATTTTGTTCACCCATACATCGAGTTTAGCAAAACCATGTCTTCAAGAATTGGAGCTCCAAATAACTACATAGAATAGAAGAGTCAACTTCATTTTTCTAGGCATCAAGGTTCACCAACCATTCTTTCAACACCTTGTAGATCTTGTTTTTCTTTCACCATTCAACTACCCATTCTGTATTATAATTGAACTTGCATTCTAGTAATTTAACATTTGCTGAATGGAAAAGCCTATCAAATCTATTATCATCTTGCCACTCTTTGCATGTAGTGTACCATTTCTTTCTTCACAATTATGGCACACGTCAAGTATGAGTTATGGACATGAGAATACCTCTAGCTTTGCAACTTCTATGTGCAAAAATGAAACTCTAATCTTTCAGGGTCTTCCACGTGTTCATGAATATCCTCCATCTCTTTGTTGGGCTTCTACATCTCTAAAGTAGAGGAACAACTCATAATATTTTTTCTTCGATTTCTTGTCCTACCTGTTGCTGATTTTTCCTTGGTGCCATGCTTAGATGAATATTGCAACTACAACCTTACTAAATATTTCCTTGAACAACCAATGACAAGATACCAACACGGTTCAAAGCAGTCTCCCTCTAATCTACAGATCACAATGATGAAAGCAATGATGACATTCATGCTTATAATATTAACTGATTTTCCCTTGAAAAAAACCATCAACTTTGCATTTAATAATTCTATAATAATTACTCCCTGCTTTGTTTCAAAAAATGCACTCAAGACTTTAAATCATGGATTTATTTTAAAAACTAACAATGAAAATAGTCTATTAAATAAAATTGGCAATACCAAGATTTTGATAGGTATCAAACTTGTGGCACAAACCCGTCTCACAAAGTGCCAAGCGTGAAACAAAGCTCAAAGTGAAATAAACTGCAGGATTGTTTGGGCAACAAGGTCATGAGATGTTGACAACTATCAACATATTGTGAACCCAGGTAGTCTCACCTTGGAGGTATATAATGAAATGTCCCTTTTGGGGCTGAAATTAGATCAAAGGGGTTTCCCAACAAACCCTATTCAAATATGCAAATTTCTGAATTTATTCAAATTGTAATCAAAGAAGATAATTTTTTAGTTTTTCTAGTAAACCCTTGTTATTCAAAACCCTCACAAAATCTGAAATAAATTACTCAAACCCTAGTAGAGAATTTAGTAAATATTCCAATGGAAATTAGGGCATAAAATCATTCAACCAATTTAGCGTTATTGGCGTCACATGCAAGAAAATTACAAAGATTAAATATTAATTTTTCAATCCTTTTTTCCAATATGAAAATGTTCAAAAAATATCCATAAAAATAGGGATAAATATAGAATTATTTATAAGACATTCAGAATATTATCTAGGCATGAAATAGCCTAACAAACCCTTAATTGGGCCTCCTCGATCAAGTCACCCAGCTGTAATTAAATAATTAATTGCTTATGACACAAACCCTACAAGAGGGTTTTCGAGCTCTAAATGTAGCAAAACCCTAGTGATAGGGGTCTTCAACACACAAACCTGTTTGTTGCCATGGAAATGACCTTAAACCCTTGCCCAATGGCCTCAAACCAAGTCACCACACTCCTTGACCTAGTCACCACCCTTTGCAAGCAAATTGCCACACCCCAGCAAGGTTCCAAACTATAAATTGTGCCTTTGATGATCAATTACAACACTTGAACTAGTGCTGCCCTAGATCAAGAATAGGGGGTTTCATCCCTAAACCTTCCTTGGCTTTGAAAGGTTTCGTCTTCAAGTCCTTAGTCAAGTGTTTTCGTGCTTAGACTCAAAATTCAATTATCATAATATGCACAAACCTTTCAAATGATCACAATCCTTTTTATATACCTTAATCTTCAAGTTGGGCATTCTATTTAGAGGGAAAGTGCAAAATGTTATAAGGTTAACTTTATTTTAAAATCACTTAAGGGTTGTGAGCCCCATTAACTCAAAAAGCCCCTTCCTCAACTTAAAACTAGTACAACTTAACCAAAAAGTACCTTTATATAATTTGAAGAGGAGTTAGTGCTTCCTTTTTTAAGTCCCACTCAAAAATTGCAACCTTTTCCCATGGTTTAAAAGTTTCACCTGATAAAATCTTCACTTTGATCTATCTCAATATCCATCTTGAAAAGTGGATTGTCAAAATACTGGAAGTCATTTCTATCCCTTTGCTCAAACTCTACATTTGCAATTTCCAATTTCTCTAGAAGACATCCCAAATCAAAGTCTTCTTTAAGTCTAATGAGCTCATCAACTACTTGTTTGATTTCTCTTGCCCTTGCTTCATTCTCTTGATCCCTAAGCCTCCTTTCAACTTTAATTTGATTTTTTGTATCCAAAAGGGCTCTTTAACTATTTTCTAATGAGTCCTTGGTTGACTTAAGCTCAATGGTGAACTCATCAAGCTTAAGTTTCATTGCCTTATTTTCATCTAAGGCCTCATCTGCAAATTTGATGGCCACATCCTTATCTTTAATCCCATGAATAAATTTTAATTTTGTTGTTTCCATTGTATCCTTGATTGTATATAAATCCACAATAGTGACAATTTTCTTCAAGTGTTCCCTCTCATTATTTATCATTTGCATCTCCTTTCACTGCCCATGAGATTGATGTAAAACCTCACCTTGCTACCCTATAATATCTGATTTTTGGTACTAAAAAACAACAACACTTAGCTGCCCTAAAACACTTGCCCCTACCACATTGATGTCTTCCAATTGTAGCGTTTTTTTGCTGCTCATGAATTCATTGGAAATCTTCATCTTGCTGCCATAAATGTTTTGATTTTTACAATTCCAAATTTCTAATAGTTGGCTGCTCACTAACCTCTTTCACTTTTGAATTTGTGCCCTCTTTTAGTGATGGATCCCTTGGGCAATTCGCTAGAGGATCTTCCTTTTTTGTTCTTCTATTTTTATTTCTTGTGTACACCTCCAAAAATCCTTCCAAGGTGCTATAAGTTGCCTTTCTATCAACGTTCCTCTCATATTCATTAAAGGTCATAAGTTTGTCCTCATCTTCTTTATTTTGTTCCTCCAACCGTGCCCTTTGCATAGAATCATTCCTATGTCTTTTCTTGAATGATGTTAGGGCTGTATTGCTGATAGTAAATTGTTGCACACATTGATACTTAATGTCTTGTCTCTTCATTCTATCCCTATCTCTTTTCTACACACGCATCAACAACTCCTGGATAGGATCCATTATATACAATTTTAAACCCTACAACTAGCTAAGATTTTGGCTCTGATACCACTGAAATGTCCCTTTTGGGGTTGACATTAATTAAAAGGGTTTTCCAACAAACCCTATTCAAATATGCAAATTTCTGAATTTATTCAAACCCTTATCAAAGAAAACAATTTTTTAGTTTTTCCAACAAACCCTAGTTATTCAAAACCCTCACAAAATCTGTAATAAATTACTCAAACCCTAACAAAACATTATGTAAATGTTTCAATGGAAATTAGGGCATACAATCATTCAACCAACTCAACTCTATTGACTCCACATGTAGGAAAATTACAACCAAGTAAATATTGATATTTTTATGCTTTTTTCTAATCTAAAAATGATGGCAAATATCCTTCACAATAGGGATAAATATATAATTATTTATAATAAAATTTAGAATATTATTTAGACATGAAATAGCCTAACAAACCCTTAATTAGGCCTCTCCAATTAAGTCGTCCAGCTGTAATTAAATAATTAATTGCTCATGACACTGCCAAACCCTAAAAGAGGGTTTCCAAACTTCAAATGTAGCGCAACCCTAGTGAAAGGGGTCTTCAACACACAAACTTGTTCGTTGCCTTGGAAATGACCTCGAACCCTTGCCCAATGGCCTTAAACCAAGTCGCCACACTCCTTGACCTAGTTGCCACCTTTTGCAAGCAAATTGCCACACCCTAGGAAGGGTCCAAACCATAAATTCTGCCTTTGATGACCAATTACAACACTTGAACTAGTGTTGCCCTATATGAGGAATATGGGTTTTCCTCCCTAAACCTTCCTTGATCTTGAAGGGTTTCGTCTTCAAGTCCTTGGTCAAACGTTTTCGTGCTTAGACTCAAAATTCAATTATCATAATATGCATGAACCTTTCAAATGAATCACAATCCTCTTTATATACCTTACTCCTCAAGTTGGATGCTCCATTTGGAGGGAAAGTGCAAAATGAAAATTCAATTATCATAATATGCACAAACCTTTCAAATGAATCACAATCCTCTTTATATACCTTACTCTTCAAGTTGGATGCTCCATTTGAAGGGAAAGTGCAAAATATTATAAGGTTAACTTTCTTTTAAAATCACTTAAGGGATATGTGAGCCCTATTAACTCAAAAGGCCCTCTCCTCAACTTAAAATTAGAATAACTTAACCAAAAAGTACCTTTATATAATTTAAAGAGGAGTTGGTGCTTCCTTTTTTAAGTCCCCTTTCCCATAGCCTAAGGGAAACACCAAAGAACAAGGCTAAGGGTCCTTTTTACTCTTATGTCCAAAAAGGGGACATGACATACAAAAGAGCACTGATTGACATAAAACCGGAAAACAACACAAGTAAATCCCACACAACCTAGTAAATTAAATTAAAGGAATAAAAAATTTAAGCGTCAAACCTAGAATCACAAATAATAAGACACATACATGATAACTAGTGTAATCATGTTGCATGGAATGCTTTGAGAATGAATGCGATAAAAGAGAGAGACCAACAAAACAAGTAAAGCTTTGTGAAATAGTAACAAAACACGTGGCACGCTACCATCCCATGGAGCAAAGTGAAAAATTGAGAATAACATCAAAATAAAACTCACTCCGAGTGAAACAACCAAGAAGAACCGGCAAGTGTCCAAACCATGTGAACTCATTACATACTATGATTAGCAGAGAAGTGAACTAAATAAGCAAATAAATAGAACCATCAAATACGATAATCAATAAAAATCAGCATGATTAAATTCAATAGGAAAAGAACCCTAAAACCATTCAATCATTTGCTTGGAAGGGACCTAAATCATAAACTGCTCTTTAGCATGAAATTTTAAACTTGAAATAGTGACCCAAATTATTTGGGAAATTGGGTGTGTTGCTGACAACAAACTAGCATAGGTGTGATATTTTAACCAATTGAGTTTTAATGTATTTCTTTTAATTTTAAATATTTTAATTTGTTTTGTTTTCTTCGCAAGGGATGCTCATTGAAGCAATATTATGAAACGTTTGGTAACGTCCATTGCTCATCTCCCACGCATCCTTATCTCCAAAACATGTACCCTACCTTAAAGTATGTGTCTCAGGTTTCAATGCATTAGATTAATCAAGTGGTGTTTGAAGGAAAATTTTCTATGCCAAGCAAATAAATAGAGACTCTAGATTTCATAAAAATATATAATCAAGAATCACGAGAGAATCTGGATGACTCGGAAAGTATAAAGTAATGTAATTCACATATGAAAGATGGCTGACGAGTCATAACAATGACGCTGCCATTATTGCTGGCATATACATTTTAAAGTTAAACAACTCTCCATTTATCATCCCGCCTCAATTATTTGTTTCCCGCAGACTACATTTTGTTACAGTTCAGTTAAAAAGCAACAATAAGCCTTAAGATGACGATCTCACTAAAAAGTAAATTAATTCATAATGATGAGGTTACGTAAATGATCTTTTTTGGTAATATGTACATTTGAATTCACCAACTGGATTTGGCTTACAGTTTATGATGGAGATAATAAATTATGCACGGTACAAGGTAACATAATATTCATCCTTTGAATTTAAAATTATGGCTCATGCCCCCTTGATGGTGAAGAGGACTTCGATGAATCTTTTACACTTTGCAAAAGTAGATCATAATTGATTGATGCCAATTGTGACAAGTTCTGCATCCATTAAAATTTAAACCGATATCAGAAACAATTGTATATTCTTTAAAGCTTTATACGATGTCACAATCTTGATTCTAATTTTCACAAATTTCTATTATGTTTTTCTGGGATCACTGTGTGATTATGCTAATAATTGATTTAAAATATCACTTTATTATTTCATCAAAGGAGATGTACATTTTACTAATTATAAAGTAATTATTTTTAATCAATTACTGGTAATATTCTAATTTCTTTGTATGACCAAAGTCCAGTTCATTTACCTTGAAAGAAAAATCGCTGAATGTGACATTGACAGCAGGTGGACCATCAAACTCAGTCAGGTCTCCCCATTCATCCACCTAATCATTTAAGGAAACATGACAAACTGTTCACTGTGACCGCTTCAGAAATAAAATTAAAGGCATATAGAAACAATTTAAGACAAAAAATGAAATGCCATAATTAAATACGGTATAAAGAAATTTAATGGAGTCATTTCAATAATCACACATGACGAAAAGAGGCAGTGTGGGTGTTGAAATACCCGATTCACGAACAATATAGTAAAAGGAATGGAGTATTGAGCAATTTATTTTATGTTATGCTTTAGTTAGGCTATAGTTGTCCCTTTTAATTGGGCACCCCTCTTATTATTATTGCTTGCTGGTGTACATCTAGTCACATTGACCTATCTTGATCATCTCTGGACATGCAATACCATTTCATCCTTTCTTTCTTCCTTTTGTAGCAAGACGGGCATTACTAGAAACATAAAGAGCATTAACAAAGGATTGAAGCACAAGGGAAGGATATCTTTTGTGACTTCAAAGGAGTTGGTCATACATGACATTCTATGAAGCATAGTAATCATATAAAATATTAAAGATTTAAAGCTTCCACAGTTCATATAATAACAACAATTTTTTTTGGAGATACTGTGTCAAGTTTAGATGATCGACGCGTTTCGGATCAATTCCTGTGATCCTTCATCAGGGAAGAAAATTAATCTCCAAAAAAGATTATTCTTATTATAAAATATTGTTGTATTGGCATGCCCCAGACTCCACCAAGTTTGATGAATGCAGCTTGGATGTTCTTTTTACAATACTGCTTAGGGATCCATTGATACAAATATATCTTGCATGTCTCAGCGTAGGGATAAAAGTTCCACCGTCTTGGACAAAATATCGTGTCACCAATGTATAGAAGATACAAATTTGTGAAGAAATATACTAGGACTGAAGCTTTAAGAATCTTATATCCATTGTTGTCAAGGCAGCATATCCTTCACCCAATCTCACCTTAGATGCTAGGATAACACTAACAGAACTATCAAATAAGAAAACTCCAAGATAGGTACAGAACATCACAAACTAGCCCTACTAACTTGCCATTTTAAATCAGTTTAACTAAAGGGCTTCCTCCTCAGACATTTTGTATGCTCATCATGTTTGCCTTTCCAAGGTTGGCTTCTAGGCCATGGTCATTGCAAAAATGAATTATGAGCACCAATCTGTCGTTGAAGACCTGATATATTATAAGAGAGTAAAATGGTCTTGAAATCAAAGAGCAATATAGCAATTGCAACCCGGAAAAGGGTGCAATCATCTGTGGTACCAAAGAGCATTGGCAAATGTGGAAAACATTGTTTTATCCCTAATTTTATCGATGTTATCAATGATTCTAAAGGGTGTTAAAAATCGTTATCATCATCACCGCCAAAGTTTAGGTCTAGAATAAAATATTTCTCAACACTGTTGAATGCTTTGTATAAGCATATAAAGATTCAATCTCCTCAATGGTGGAATAAAGGAAGATGAGGTCACAAGTATGATATTTATTGCTAGCCTTTTTGTACAAAGTTTTTTGTATCGGTCTCGGCTAATGTAGAAATATAATGATTAAGCATCGTTACAAAAACCTTATCTTAAGTGCAGATGACCATAATAGCCAGATAATTTGTTAGGTCGTTCTGATCCATAAATTTATAGAAATGGCATTTAACATGAAATAACCATGAAGGGGTAAAGCCAAACGAGAGAATAATATTATAAACGCTAGCTGTTTAGACTGCTAGAACTGCAGGGTTGTGCTTAAGGAATTCGGTTTTCAAGTTCCTAACATGTTGGGGTTTGTTGGGTTAGAACTTAGAACTTACAAATGACATGGATTACCATATGACCCATGAATAAGTGTTAATGAGTGGATATAGGCTCAACAATAACAAAGACCTGATTAAGGATACTGTAAATGGATAAAGGACAACTGAAGCGTGTGGATGAAGCATAGTTGGAGCAAGAGTGGTCAAAGCAGTGGCCATGTATATGTGTGCTTGCGCCTGCGAACATACGTGCACACACACACATAAAAAAAACACAACCTTGTAACATATGTTCAGCTCGTGTAAATGTATTTGTTTTCATATTTGTCAGTCAGTCTCACTTGGGAATCACCTAAAATCTACATTACTAGATACGCTGCCAGGACCCCTTGGATACGATACCATATTTGCTTAGATACGATTCTGCAGGGGATACAGCGGGGGGGGCAACAGGCAGGGTACGTCCTTGGCCTTGCAGGGATGTCCGCATATGTCCATGGACGTATCCGGGTGTACCCTACCTGTTTGGCCCATGAATCCTGCAGCAAAAGCATGTTCTTTTAATTTGTTTTCAATTTCATTGAGCAAAAATCATGACTGAAGGTTAAAAATCACAATTTAGAGTTTCTGTGCAGCGTGTATGTGATGGGCTGTGGCTGTGTCAGGGAACTCCTAGGGCATAAATTTCCACCAGGTAACTGCTCTCTTCTTTTTCCCTTCTGCGAATGACCAAGCTTGGCATCCTCCCTCACTACTGTTCGAGGACGTTTTGCCAATCTTTCCTCCACCGCCGGCTGAGCCTTGTTATTGTCTTGCATTAATAGTTTGTGATTTATTAAGCCGTTCAATGGTTAAATTAATATAATGCGATTAATACGTTCAACGGTATTTCAATGGTTGAAACAAGGTTTGATTTTTGATTTAATAAATGCTATAATATTCTGAATTTTGGCGACTTGGTGTGGTTTGGATTTTGACTTATTGGGAGCCTTATTCGGTGATGAACTAATGTTGTTTTGGATGCTGCATTTTATATAATTTTGTCTGCAACTGACAAGGGTTTGAGCAGGGTTGATGTGTGGAAAAGGACATCAAAGTTCAGCTTGGGTGGCACTAGGGTTTGGAGGTTGAGACCTTCCTTCTTCAGCGTCTTTCTTCTTGGTTGGAGAGCCATTGGCAGCTAAAGATCACAAGGTATTTATTTGTTAATTTTCACAGTGGTTTGGAGTCTTCATTTTCAGTTTTGAGGCGCACTTACAGCAGCAAGAGTTTGCTGGTTTATATGCAAAATTTTCAAATTTATTTCAGATTTGATAGGGTTTTTTGGAAAACCCTTATTTTGTTGTTGGCAATTTGAGCAAGGACACAATTAACAGTTTGAATATTATGGTCCAGAAAGCAGTTTGAGGAATGAAGAATTGTCATCCCTGTCTAAGGTAGCATGGAAATGTCATTGATGTCAAAGGTTGATGTCATTGAGATTGAAAATGATCATGCATTAATGCCAAAGGTTGAGTTGAGCAAACTTGTGGAGTAAATCGGGTTTGTGAAGTGCTCTTAGTTATAAAATAAGTAAAGCAGTCTCAAAACTTCGAACTAGTCTAATAAAGTTGATCGGGTTTATGGAATGACATTACTTCTTTCATGTTTATAAGTAAAGCAAAGTTGAAAACCCGAAGTGGTCTAGGGGGGTTGTTCGGGATTCTGAAATGACTTTACTTGATCGGGTTTATGGAACGACTTTACTTCTTTCATGTTTATAAGTAAAGCAAAGTCGAAAACTCAAAGTGGTCTAGAGGAGTTGTTCGGGGTTCTGAAGTGACTTTACTTGATCGGGATTCTGAAATGACTTTACTTCTTTTGGTCTAAGAGGAGTTTATCGGGTTTCCAGGGTAGCTTTACTTCTTCCATTTTCATAAGCTACGCAATGGGAAAAACCCGAATTGGTCTTGAGTATTCTTTCGGGAAAATGTTAAGGAATTCTGTCGGACAAATTGTCTGCGGCATTTCTTTTTGCTTGAAGACGTCTTTCAGGACAAAAAAGCCCTCAAAAATTCTTCTAAAGGGCAAGTGGACCTTTTTCAAAAAGTCCGAAGGGCAAGTGGACCTTTTCAAAAAGTCCGAAGGGTATCTTTTGAACGTTGCAAAGGGCATGTGGACACTTGCAAAAAAGCTGAAGGGTAGATTACAAAAAATCCGAAGGGTATGAGGACCGTTGGAAGATTTTCGAAGGGCACTTCCGAATAGAAGCCAATGACGAATTCTTTCGGAGAAATTGGAGGACACTTTAAGATGAAATGGACCATTACAAAAGTTCTGAAGGATAGTTTGCAAAATGGCCGAAGAAGTCCTTGACAGAAAACCCATGGAAATTGGACCCTGTAATGTCCCCTTCTAGCTAGACATTGTACTTTCGGCATGATTAGCCTATTAGTGGCCCTCATAGGCTAATACGGCATGGTTACAGGGTCTTCTCCGCAGTTACCCAAATGGCAGTTGGTTTCTTTGGGGAAGTTACGACATATTCTAGAGGTTTTCTAATGATTTATTAGAATGTTTCTATTTTTAGAAACCTCATGTTACAAAATGATGTTATATTTGTACTTTATGTTATAATTCATTATTTTATATTAAAGTGCAAATATAATATATTAAAAGGAAAAAATAATAATAAAATATTATAATGTTTCTAGAAGCTTCCCAAATGAGGGAAAGAAAAAAAAAAGGTTAAAGGGAGGTGTGGCCTGCCATTATGGATCATCCTGATTTGATGTTGTCTTTGTTGTGGTATGCTTGTGGAGCCTAGAGTTTTCTACAGTGAATCAATTTGTCTTTGGGAACGATAACTCCCATTGATAGCATAAATGAGGGAGTGAAATATCTCTTGAAGGGTTGCATTTTGGAGGTGATATTTCAGTCATCTCAATTGGAGCAAAATTTGTGGCCATTGGCCAATTTTGCAGAAATCGATTTGGTGAATTTGTAGAGGTTGCATAGTTATCTTTTGGTGTTGGTTTCTATATAGCTTGGCATCGATTTCCTTGGTTAAGAGAGCAGATTGCATTGTAGAGAATTCTGATATAAAAATCAAAGATTTACAGTCAAGGAAGGACACCATTAGGAGGGACGTTTTTGCTTGTGGGGGTTCCAATTTGCATTGATTCTTTGCTTGGCTTGGTGCGCCCACTTCCTTGGAGCATGGAGATGATATTAGATGCTTGAGACAACACATATTCATTGCATATTATTTTAAATTTGAGATCAGACGAAAACAGGGGTCGATGGGTTGGAAAATTCGATTTGGCTTGGGAGATCATCCTTTCACTTGGAAGTTGCTTGCTCCTTCATCTATTCTCAAGGGCACCTCAATCCAACCAAGTTTCATTGCATACAATTCATCCTTTAGTATAGTTTATATTTGCAGCTGTAGGTGTGCATCTTTCATACCAGCGTACCATATAATTGTAATTCTTGTTTATGCCAAGAGTCTTGGCTAGTCTAGTGGAGTATTGTATCAAATCATCAATACAAATAAGAATCACAAGTTGCTGGTCATTTATAGTTATCTTTTGAGTATTTCAATTGAGATAGTAGGTTGCATGCCAATTGTTCGACTAAATGTCCATTGGCTGTAGGTGATTAGTTTGCTTTGTGAATTCATCTAATTGCATAGAAAAGAGCAAAAAAGAAAAAGTCATTCTTCCCATTTAGAACTTAGCATTGTCATTCTTGCATTGTTCTATAAACACTTGAAGCTTTAATCCATCATCATTCAAACAAATCATCAAACTGTGACAAAAACCAGAAAGAAGCACTTTGCATACAAAGTGTTCGAAAAAATTACAAGGCAACAAATTGAGACAATTAAGGGCAGATTGGGTAAGGATTGTTATAGTGGTATCAGAGACCTGATCCTACCATCCTGGAGGATTAAAATATCACATGAGAGGTCATCATAGGTACTATACCCACAGAAGCGCAGAGCAGGAAGGGAATTGGCAAGAAAAAAATCCATTTACAGAGGTACCTTTGGTTGAAATGGGTGACAGAGTAGACGTGGGTCCACACAGAGATGAGAGAAGAGACAATGATAGAAATGGTGACAAAGAAGTGAGACACTCTGAGAGATTTATGAGTTGGTCAGCAGCAGGTAGCTGGGGCCTTACAACAGTTGGCAAATACTTTGCAGTAGTTGAATTTACCTAGAAGACAACCTCAGGTCCAGGAAGATGATAGGAGTGTCGCTGGGTCCCGAAGAGTGCAGAGGGCACCCTCTCGCACTACAAATAGGCCTACTTGGTCCACATTCCTGAGAAATGAACCAATTGAGGAGAATATTGAAGAGGTTGAGAATCCAACCTATGCTGACACATACATGGCTGCCCATGATGAATGGCAACAATTGACACCTGAAGCAAAAGAGTTTATGCATTTTGATCGGTTTGTATAGTCAAGGATGGATTACTCTAGGTCTCGACAGGAGAGAAGACCTAGGAATCAGAATAAAGAACTCAAGCATGCTACTAATAAGCTTACATTACCCATGTTTGATGGCAGTGACAAGACTATGGCACAATCATAGATTCATAAGTTGGATACCTTCTTGGCTCTTCGACCCATGACAGAAGAGGAAGCTATCAAATATGCATCTGGAGGGAGCAACACACAAATGGTGGTTTCATGGATTAGTTACATTGCAACACAGTCATATCACATCTTACCAGGAGTTTGTGGATAAACTGATTGAGCATTTCGATAGGAAGGATCCAGAATCATACTTCAGGGATTTGGCCCAGCTCAAGCAAGTTGGTAGTTTGGAAAGCTATATTGGAGACTTACAGAAACTATCAGTAATGGTGCCCAACATCTCAGAGAGACGAATGATGGTGCTATTCATTGAGGGGTTATTGGAGCCCATGTGAGGATGGATTAAAACATTTGATCCTCCCACACTTCAGGAGGCAATGAAGAAGGCTAGGAGCATGGAACTTGCAGTCCCGCAAAGCAAGTACTCATCAAAGGGATCTTCTTCATATCGAGACAATAAATCTTTCTCTAAAAAGAAGAATAAACCAGATTTTAAGGGCAAATCATCAACACCTCTACATAGGGATACACTTAATGATTTGCGCAAGAAGTTATGTTTCTACTGCAAGGGGCCCTATGATGCAAACCATGATTGTCCCTTAAGACCTAAAGGAAAAGCTAATAGAGTGATGTGGGCATATTATGAGAACTCTGAGTCGGAGAAATCAGATCAGCAATCTAATCCTAAGGATTCAGGTACAGAGCACGAGCAAGATAAGCATGAAAGTGAAGGAGAGCATGAAGGGTCAGCGAGGCAATGTGATGTGCACATCACTAGCATCCAGCAGGAGGGATCATTTAGAATGAGTGGAGTTCTAGCAGGACAAAATATTATCACCCTTCTTGACAAAGGGGCAACTCATAATTTTATTGATGCCCAATTGGTTGAGAGGCATGGAATCAGGACAAAGGAATTTGAGGGAATAAGAGTTAAGGTGGCAGATGGTTATACCTTCAAGTGTGAAAGGAGGATATCAGATTTGCCTATGCGTTTGAACAACTATGAGTTCAAGACCGAATTCTATGTGGTGAATATGGGTGATACAAATATGGTACTTGGCATGAGATGGTTACACGACATAGGGAAATTCACCCTGGATCTCAGAGAGATGGAAATGACATTCCAGATAGATGGAAAAACTCATGTCCTCAAGGCTATTCGAGATTCCAATTTCAGGATGATTTCTTTTAGGATGGAGAGACTTATGAGGCATGACATGGTTGGGTGGACAACTGAGTGTGTTTCGATGCCTACACAGGGTCAACAACAGAAGCCAGTTTACCCTCTAGACATTCAGGAGTTAAGAATTATGCACACTAAGGTATTCAGTGATATTCCACCAGGAAGACCACCAGACAGAGGGATTGAGCATATCATTGAGTTGGAGGAGGGCGCTAAGCCCGTGATGGTCACCCCAAGAGGCTGAAGGATGAAATAGAGATAACTATTAAGGAGTTGCTGGCCATGGGACACATTAGACCAAGTAAGTCACCTTTTGCATCATCAATAGTCTTGGTCAAGAAAAAAGATGGTACATTTTGGATGTGTATTGATTATAGGCTCCTGAATAAAAGAACAATCAAGAACCGTTACCCCATCCCTAGAATTGATGAGTAGATAGATGAGTTACATGGTGCCTGCTACTTCTCCAAAATTGACTTGAGGTCAGGGTATCATCAGATTCGTTTCAGGGAGCAGGACATAGAGAA
Source organism: Torreya grandis (assembly GCA_037957365.1). NCBI lineage: Eukaryota > Viridiplantae > Streptophyta > Pinopsida > Cupressales > Taxaceae > Torreya > Torreya grandis. The sequence goes on from JARHVA010000217.1 coordinate 4,920,204, forward strand.
AACGGCTTTCAAGTGCCATTGTGGATTTTCGAGTTCATGGTTATGCCATTTGGGCTAACCAATTCTTTGACGACATTTCAGTCTACGATGAACAGGGTCTTCCATTCGCAATTAAGGAGGTATGTGTTGGTATTCTTTGATGATATCTTGGTATATAGCAGAACATGGGAGCATCACATTGCACATCTTGATGTGGTTTTGGGTATTCTTGGAGGTGAATCCTTGTATGCCAAGGAATCCAAGTGTGACTTGGGAATGATAGAATTATTGTATCTTGGACACATCATCAGTGCTAAAGGGGTACGTATGGACCCAGAGAAGATCAAGGCGATTGTTGAATGGCCTACTCCACATAACCTTACTCATCTTAGAGGGTTTTTGGGATTGTGTGGTTTCTACCCCAGGGTTGTTAATGGATATTCATGGCATGCGGCACCACTCACTAATTTGACGAAAAAAGGGGCATTTGTTTGGACTCCTGAGGCCCATGATTATTTTGAGATGTTCAAATTAATTATGACTTCTTGCCCAGTTCTTGCATTGCCGGATTTCTCCAAACCCTTTGAGCTACAGTGTGATGCATCAGGTGAGGGGATATGTGTAGTCCTTATGCAGGACAAACATTCAATTGCTTTTGAGAGTCGAAAGTTTTGCGGTCTAGAGAAAGGGTACAACATATATGACAAGGAGATGTTGGCCATCATGTATGCATTGGCCAAATTCAGGCAATATTTGGTAGGCAGCAAGTTTGTGGTGAAAACAGACCATAACAGTTTGAGGCATTTCTTTGGACAGAGATCTTAATGATTGGCAATAGAAATGGGTCAGCAAGCTACAATCATATGATTTTGACATCTCCTTTGTCAAGGGGACACAAAATGTGGTTGCTGATGCTTTATCTTGACGTCCGCACTTGAGTTCTATGACTGGGATAGCAGATGATTGGCGACACTTGATAGTCGCAGAGTATGCCAAGGACAGTTGGGCTGCAGAGATTGTTGAGGGGTCAGTACAGGATGCTAGATATACAGTTGTAAATGATTTAATCATTTACAAAGGAAGGATCTATTTGACCCCAAGATCGGAGATGAAGAACATTATTTTGAGGATCTTTCATGATACACCCATGGCAGCGCATCCCGATTATTTCAAGCCTTACAGGCAGATTAGAGAGAGGTTCACTTGGAAGGGCCTCAAATCAAATGTTCTACGATATGTCAGGGAGTATCCTGTTTGTCAGCAAAATAAACAGGAACACACATCCAACAAGTTTACTTTAGCTACTTTTGATTCCTGATAGGAAGTGGGAATGCTTATCTATGGATTTCATTATTGGATTACCAAGAGCTCAGGGACGGGATTGCATATATGTGGTTGTGGATCGTTTGACTAAATATGCTCACTTCCTTTCGATCTCAGCTACTTACTCAGCTACGCAGGTGGTAGAAATGTTCTTCCATAAGGTATTTAGGTTGCATGAGTTACCTCGGAGCATAGTCAGTGACAGAGACAGCTGGTTTATGAGTCAATTTTGGCAGGAGCTATTCAGGGTGTGTGGGACATAACTCACTCCGAGTACTAGTTACCACTTGTAGAGTGATTGGCAGACGGAGATTGTGAACATAGCAGGTCAACAAAAGGGTTGGGTTAAGTGGTTATATTTATGTGGGTATTGTTACAATACCACTTACCATCTCTCCATTCAGATGACACCATTCATGGCACTGTATGGGTATGATGCGCCGAGCTTTTTGGATTTGTTATTTGGAGATAGTCGAGTGCCTAGTGCTGGTGATCTATTGCAGGAGAACCAGGACATTATGAGAGCATTGCGGGAAAACATATAGAAGGCCCAAAACCAACAAAAACAGTATGCAGATCAGAAGCAAGTTGAACGCTCGTTTGAGGTTGGTGATATGGTGTATTTGATGCTACAGCCACACAAATAGTCTTCTCTTAAGAAAAGCGGAGCCGAAAAGCTTAAGCCATGACACTATGGGCCATTTAGGATTATTAGGAGAGTGGCCGAGGTGGCTTATGAGTTGGAGTTATCAGCGGGCAACAGAGTACACAATGTCTTCCATGTGTCACGCCTCAAGAAAGTGTTAGGACATTGTGTGGTTCCTTCCATGACTTTGCCACCCCTGGATGATGAGGGGAAATTGATATTGGTGCCTGAGGCCATCTTGGATGTTCGAGAGAGGACTTTGCGGAGACGGGTCATCAGGGAATACTTAATTAAATGGAAGGACTTGCCAGTTGAGGATGCTACTTGGGAGAGTGAGGAGACTTTACAGCATCCAGATTTGAGATTGCTTGGGGACAAACAATTTTAGAAGGGGTGGACTGTAATGTCCCCTTCTAGCTAGACATTGTACTTTCGGCATGATTAGCCTATCAGTGGCCCTCGTAGGCTAATACGGCATGGTTAGAGGGTCTTCTCCGCTGTTACCCAAATGGCAGTTGGTTTCTTTGGGAAAGTTACGACATATTCTGGAGGTTTTCTAATGATTTATTAGAATGTTTCTATTTTTAGAAACCTCATATTACAAAATGATGTTATATTTGTACTTTATGTTATAATTCATTATTTTATATTAAAGTGAAAATATAATATATTAAAAGGAAAAAATAATAATAAAATATTATGATGTTTCCAGAAGCTTCCCAAATGAATGAAAGAAAGAAAAGTATAAAGGGAGGTGTGGGCTGCCATTATGGATCATCCTGATTTGATGTTGTCTTTGTTGTGGTATGCTTGTGGAGCCTAGAGTTTTTTGCAGTGAATCAATTTGTCTTTGGGAACGATAACTCTCATTGATAGCATAATTGAGGGAGTGAAATATCTCTTGAAGGGTTGCATTTTGGAGGTGATATTTCAGTCATCTCAATTGGAGCAAAATTTGTGGCCATTGGCCAATTTTGGATAAATCGATTTGGTGAATTTGTGGAGGTTGCATAGCTATCTTTTGGTGTTGATTTCTATATAGCTTGGCATCGATTTTCCTTGGTTAAGAGAGCAGATTGCATTGCAGAGAAATCTGATATAAAAATCAGATATTTACAGTCAAGGAAGGATGCCATTAGGAGGGACGTTTTTGCTTGTGGGGGTTCCAATTTGCATCGATTCTTTGCTTGGCTTGGTGCGCCCACTTCCTTGGAGCATGGAGATGATATTAGATGCTTGAGACAACGCATATTTATTTCATATTATTTTAAATTTGAGATCAGACCAGAACAGGGGTGGTTGACTTGGAAAATTTGATTTGGTTTGGGAGATCATCCTTTCACTTGGAAGTTGCTTGCTCCTTCATCTATTCTCAAGGGGGCCTCAATCCAACCAAGTTTCATCGCATACAATTCATCCTTTAGTATAATTTATATTTGCAGCTGTAGGTGTGCATCTTCCATATCAGCATACCATATAATTGTAATTCTTGTTTATGCCAAGAGTCTTGGCTAATCTAGTGGAGTATTGTTTCAAATCATCAATACAAATAAGAATCACAAGTTGCTGGCCATTTATAATTATCTTTTGAGCATTTGAATTGAGATAGTAGGTTGCATGCCAACTCTTCGACTAAATGTCCATTGGCTGTAGGTGATTAGTTTGCTTTGTAAATTCATCTAATTGCATAGAAAATAACAAAAAAAGAAGTCATTCTTGCCATCTAGAACTTAGCATTGTCATTCTTGCATTGTTCTATAAACACTTGAAGCTTGAATCCATCATCATTCAAACAAATCACCAAACTGTGACAAAAACCAGCAAGAAGCACTTTGCATACAAAGTGTTTGAAAAAATTACAAGGCAGCAAATTGACAAAATTAAGGGTAGATTGGGCAAGGATTGTTACAGACTCGGACAGAAAGTCCACGGAAATTGTCCCTAAGACAAAGGCCCGCAACAATTTGTATAAAGGAACCTTCCGAAGGATTAAAGCAAGGATAAAAGATGAACAAGTCTACAAGGATCAATGTTGCAAGGAGCGTTACAAGAATGCCGAAGAAAATAAGATCATGCCAACATGCTGAAGTTTAACGACACAATAGAAAGGGTAAAGATCGAGCATATCGAGGACAATCGAAAGGAGCAAAAGTGAACCCATCGTATAGAAAGTAGTGAGATGCGAAAAGGGAAGAAAAGAAGCTTGATGGTTAATGACAAAGCAAGAATTAAAATACATGCTACTTTAAAAATCAAAGGCTCACGCTTGATCGGTGCATTAGATGCAATGGTGCGAAGCAAAGCTGGATTACCCTCCGAATGCATGCGCATTTGACAAGTGTCAAGAGGTCATAAGGAAAGATCCAACAAAGAAAAGAACGCGAAATTGGCACGACGAAAGAAATAAAAACCTTGCATTTAATGTGTTCTAACTGTCTGTAAAGGAACAGGTAGAACTGGTGATGAACTCGATATATCTTCATGGAGCTCGAGATTAATCGATCTAATTGATCAAAGAAGCGGCGCAGTTAAGAACAATAGAAGTGCAAATGTCAAAGATAGTAGAAAAATTTGAAATTTGCCGTTTGAAGCATGAATCAAAACACGAAGTCAAAGTCACATTGAATGCAAATTAGAAGCTTGAACCAATTAAGAGCAGTTGAAGTGTGAACACCTTACAGATAGAAAACCCTAAGATGCATTTGTCTATATATGCTATGAACAAAACATTTGAAAAGGTCTTTTGCTGCTACGGCTATAATAAGTAGAGTGTTAACTCAAAAATTGTCAAGTGTGGACATATGCTGATAGCGTAAGAAGGCAAAGCAAATATGGTGTGTCAAAATAGAAGATATCCAGACACAGAGAAAGAGGCAAAAAAGACGAGAAGGCACATAGTGTGAAGGTGTAGTTACAGACTAGACTTGTAACAGAGAAATTGAACAAGATTCATTTTGAATCTCTTTTGTATTTTGAAGTTGTAGCTTCATATCTCTGATAGGTTGGTGCCATCAAAAAAACTGAGTTGGTGCTCAGTTAGGAAGTTGGTGCTTCCTTAGAGTGGGTGCTCTTGAATGTAACCAGTTCTGTGCGACATCTTTTTTGTGAGACTGGATTAGAACAGTATATTCTAGCAGTTTTTTTCACCATGATTTTGCCCTTTGGGTTTCCATGTAAAAATCTTGTGTTGAGTATTTTTGTGTGTGTATGATCTCTGCTTTTGTTCTTTACTTTGCATATACATTCTGTATCTTGTTTAAAAGTTTTAAGAACTAGGTTTTAGCTCATCTATTGATTCACCCCCCCTCTCAGCAGATAGTTGTGTTCAACAATTTTGTTGATTTGTCCCAAATTGGGGACATTACAATCATTCACGTTGATGGGAACCCATACCTTGGTCTTTATACAGACATCTCTCAATCCTCCAATTTTGGTAATATCATTCTTTTGGGCAATTGTAATACTTGTATGGGGAACTACCAAATGCCTGTTCATGATCTTGCATAGGATGAGTTATGTCTTCATGAGGTGGATTAGAGGCATTTGGGTTACAAAGAGCCTCTACTGACAAAAATTCTACAATTACGACATATGGGAGACACCTTTGGTTGGTTGAATCTTAGAGCCTCCACATTTTCAACAAGTTTCCTCACTTCCCTGACTCTGTTAGTTTCACTTGTTTTCCCCATGGAAGTGGTGCAAGTGTTGTGGACTATGTTTGCACCAGTAGTCCCTCATCCCCCACATTCGTGGCTTCCTTATTTCTCCTCAGCTCCCACTTGTTGACCATGCTATCTTGACATTCACTCTCCATACCAGTTCTCACCCCTCTCCCCCAACCCCTCCCCTTCCACCATGGCCCCCAACACTTAACATACCACAATCCAATTTGATGATGACTACGCCATTGACAATGTTGCCCTTCTCTCCCTTCACATGTCTGGGTTTTACTCCCTCCGTCTTCTACCACCAAATCCATGTATGAGTTCCTAAATCAAACCCTCTGGGGCGCTGCCATTGACTCTTCTCCCCACAATATAAATTACTCCAGATCTCCTACCCGCCACAAAACCTACCCCATGAACCAATGGTATGATGATGAGTGTAAATCCCTTCATCAAAGACTTCAGTTTTCCCTAACCCATGATCCTCCCTCCATACCCACGCTTCCTAGGGAGTATTGTTGTCTTCTTTGATGTAAGAAACAAGAGTTTCTTGCATACAAACGACTTAAACTCGTTGTTGATCTCCACCACTCACCTAAGACCTTTTGGCATACTCTTTTCTCAAGAAAAAACACAGTTTTTGACATCACCCCCGAAGCATGGGTCTCCTATGCTAGTTGACTCTCTGATGTTCCAGACCATCATGTTGCTACTTCCCTCCACAAAAACACTCCTCCACCATCCTTTGTTTTCTCCACTTATTCCATCAAGAGAGCTATTTGATTGCGAAGGTCTCAAAGCTAAGTTCATCAAATATGGTGTTGACTCTCTTGCTTTTCCCCTTGCAATGCTCTTTAATGAGGTGGTGTGTTTAAGTTTCCCTCAATCATGGTCTCAATACATGATTCACCCGATTCATAAGTCTGGGGATCTCTCTATCCTTGGCAATTATAGGACCATTATGATTGTGCATACATTTGCCAAAGTTTATGCCACAATGTTAGACATGTAGTTGTCAGACTATTAGGAAAGGAATAAATCAAAGTTAGGGGGCAAGCTGGCCTTAAGAGGGACTTCTAGACTATGGCCCATATCTTTACACTCTGGGCTATTATTGAAGAAGCTCGTCACTGGTCTTTCAAAGTCTTTTGTTGTTTTGTTGACTTCAAGAAAGCCTTTGACTCAGTTCTGAGATACTTGCTTTTCTAGAAGTTGAGAAATATTGGCATTTGAGATGCTCTAATTACCGCTGCTTAGAGGTTTTGTGAGACGATATTGGGCAGTTTCGTACTTCTCATGGTTTCTCTAACTTTATGAAGAGTACCATTAGGGTCAAGTAAGGATGTCCTCTCTCACCGATTGTCTTCAACATCTAGATTAATGAGTTAGAAAATAATGGAATACCCATATGGATGATGGTTGTATTTTGCATGAGGTGCTTATAGCTATCCTTCTTTTTATAGACGATGTTGTCCTCATCTCACACTGTCAAGAGCTTACAACGACAACTTCACGCCCTTGCTGGTTTCTGCAAACTTTGACAGCTTGTGGTCAGCCTTAGTAAAACTAAGGTCACAATCTTCAATATCTCCAAGCACTCTCTCCAGATTGCAATATTTCTTCAAAGGGGAACTTCTAGAGATCACATCAACCTACACATTTGGGGGGCAATTCTCTGATCCATCCTTTAGCATGAAGTCTGCCTCTCATTCATGACTTTGCGATGGATATGCTTCTCTATCTTGGAATGTTAGTGTTTCCATATCCACTTCCAGGACATCACTTCCAAGTTATGTATTTTTGGGGGCCTAGCTTGGGGCCGTAGACTGGGCCCATATTGAGAGGGTCCAAACTCTTATGATATAACGCATCATTTGTTGCTATCTGATAGTTCCTCAGTGTATCGTCCAAGTTGAATTTATCACCCAACCGCTACATCTTGAGACTATATTCAGGGTTACTTTCTATATTCACCTACTCAAATCCTTAGCAAAGAGCTTCTCGTCCTGAGAGAGATCCATACTTAGCACTTTTCTCTTCAAAGAGGATTGTTTCAATGGTCCCCACCAAACGCCAATACTATTGGTACTTTGAGACTAGGTTGCTCCTTTCTATTGGAACCTCTATTAATAGCATAGTTTGTAATGTCCCCATTTTCAAGCTAGTCTTTGGGTTAAGACCCTTAGCTTGTGCGTCCCCAAGGGCTAAGGTTTTCTAAGGCAAAAAGGGAACATTGGTGAGCTTCAAGAATACATTTTGTTAAAGCATTTTATTATCTAATTTTGGGACCTTTTTTAAAGGGTCACTCTAAAGTGCTATTATAAGGAAGCTTGTAATATATCTTTTTTTTTATAGGAAAAAGTAATTCTCCCTCTCTATTTTAGGTGCCACAATTGGAGAAAGCATATAAAAGGAAAGAGAGGACTCTTTTGAGAAGGTTACGCATTTTTTATATTGAAATTCTTGTGCAATTATGTCAAGCTTGAACAAGTGACTTGAAGACGAAAACCTTCAAGTGCAACAAGGAGTTTGGAGACAAAAACCTCCATTCTTCTACCATGACAGCTCTATTCAAGGGCTGTAACTGAACCGTAATTGTGCATAATTGTATGCAAGAGGATCTACAAAGGTGTCTTTGGACACCACCTTCAACAAAGAATTAGTATAATCCTTCAAAGAGCTAGAAACATTCAAATTGCAGGTCAAGGAGGTGGATGATTTCGGTGGAGGAGCTTGAAACAAGTTTGAAGGCCATCTCATGAGTGGCGACTTCCTTTGGGAGGGTGGCGAGCCTTCACAAGAGGTCAATTTGGTCTTTGGAACCCTTTTCTAGGGTCAAGGTAATTTTCATAATTTATTTCAGGCATTTGGTGATTTGTTTGGATCAATTTGCATGTGTGAAAGGTCAATCTAAACCCTACAAATATTCCAAAATTTATTATAATATTTTGGCACTTGGGCGACTTGCTTGGAGAGACCCGAAAGGTGAATTGAAGGGCAAATCCCAAGGAATAATATTTAGAATTATTTCCCTTATTTTTTTGAGGTGTGGCGACCTACTTGTGGATATTTTTGTGATGTTTGGGGATTGAAAAACGTAGCTGTACATTCAAGTAAAAATGAGATTATTGGCAGGGGTATTTTCAGTTGCTTTGCCAATTTATTTGGTCCAAAAAAGGTACATTGTTTTCAAATAATTTTCAGCTATTTGTGGAGTTATTTTGGATGTGTTTTCGCTTGGATATTCTATAATTTTTCCAGCTAGGGCTAATGGGTATTGTGAAGTAGAAATTCATTTATTTGGTAATTTATTCAAAGGTCTATTGGGAAAACCTCAACTAGGTTGAATTCGTCCCATTTGGAAACTTCACATAATTACCAAGTTTGGAAATCCAGAGCCATTCGGGAGGGCAAAAAAATTTGAAATCCGGAAGTCTTGAAAAAGTTCGAAACTTTGATCATGATGGGTGTGTACGAGCATAGTTTTATAAATATGCAAATTGACAAACACAATGAAAAACATTAATATAGTAATATAAAATATTAATATTATATAATATTTATAGTTTTTGGGCATTTTTTTCTACATAAACCTTGAAAAAATTGGAAAAAAATGTTGACCTGGATGAACTTATCGGGTCGGCCAAAAAATTTGGATCTGGTAGAATTTGGTAACTGTTGTCAACTTGGAGTTGCACTCTAAATCGAAGATGTGTTGAAATGGCTAATTCTTGCTCCAGTTGAAACAATGGGATCTTCTCATGAGGGTGGGTGCCTCAATGGTGAAAAGAACCTCCAGAGAACGCTGGTTCTTGTAAGATATATCAATGAGGATCTCAACTTCTATGCTATAAACTGCTTGGGAAAAAAGGGAGAAAGGACTTGAAAGAAAATCCTAGCTAAAACAGTGATACACCTAATTTGCTTGATCCACTCAAATCGCGCTTCTGAGAACACTGATTCAGAAAAGGAAGAGATAGAACTTTAACTCCAATTGGTCAATACACAACTATTTCACGAAAATGTTCTGTCTAATGATCTAAGCTTGAAGGAAAAATAGAAATAGGCATGACGAAAGGCACTAAACAACCACTAATATCCACTGTAATCTCAGCAAAAAACATTCAAACACAGAACGTGATCTGCATAAATGACCAATTAGTAACTAGGTACGAATCCAGATTTGATAAGGAAGAAAGAAAATCTATCACTTAGGCAAATCTATAACAATAGTACACTATTTCGGCTGCTGAAAATTAAAAAAACACAGTCCTCTTTTTATTGATTCTGAAAAAAATTTACAACACAAATTTTGACAGAAGTTTTCTTGCCAAAAGAGGGATCCTTTATCTAAGGCAGAAAAACCATTAATATAGAAAATTACAAAAAGCCAACAGATTGGCGTTGGAAAATAGAAGAAGAGCTAAATCCGTCAAACTCAACCTTTACAAAAGTCTATTTTGTCTTCTTCTTTGCATGAAAACTCCTAGGTGTTAGAATTGGATGGTGGAATCATACGTTTGACTTTTCTTGTGCATGTTCAACTGAAACGTGTCTCAAATTAGAAACCAGCGCTTTGGCGTTGAAAATGACGGTGGCTAAGCTTAGGTTATTCTTTATTTAGGCATCATGCATGGAACGTTATGGATGGTAGGCTAATTTTGACAAATCAAACTCTTATCATGCAAAATATTATGCCCACCTCCAAATATGGACTCCCTCTTGAGCTGTTTGAAAGCACGAGTTTGACCAAGAGATGAGCTTGACTTCACAACCAGTCAACTGAAGCTTTGACTAATCAACCGAAAATAGCCTTCGCTTACATGGATTTCCATGTTGACTCCATCTCTTGTTTTTGTTTGCCTGTTCGTGTCGTGTCTATTTTTGACGGGATTCTATATTTGGATTTATTTTGTCTATATTATTCTATATTTCTTCAGATTTCTTGGCTATCTCCTTAGCCTTTATTTCTAGCTTTTTCGTTGACTTTATGCTTTTCTCGTTGTTTTTCCTTCGGACTATCTCCTGTTGACTCATTCTGCTGTCATCTTCTTGGCTTTGTTCCTTCGAATTCTTTCAGACTTTTATCTTGTCTCATTTCCTGTGAAAAAAATGTCTGCCCCTGGCTTCTATTTCTCTCGGACTTTTCTGTTTGCATTTTTCCCGAATTAATCCTTCGAATTTTTTGTCCGAAGGATATCCTTCCTTCAATTTTTTTCCTTGTTTATATTACCTCGGGCTTTTTGAAGGGCACCTTCCCAAGTCTTCCCAAAGGGTAGGGGCCCTTCGGGATTTTTGCCTTGATCCTTTTCTAGCCAAGTGAATCTCCCACGGCTCTTCTAAGTGAACCTTCCCGAAGGGTACATACCCTTCGGGACTTTTGCAATTGTCCTTTGAGAGCTCTTTCTTTTGGACAAAAAGTCCGAAGAAACACTCTTCCTCTTACAACCCCAAAAAAAACTTTGCTTAGACAAAATAAATGAACTTACAGCTTGTATGTCTTGGCTTTTCGCTGTACGTGATGCTTAGAAGAGGAGAAAAACCCTTTCAAACTGCTGCAGATGATGTTTTTAGAAGGAGAAAAAACCTTCTTAAAATTGCTGCATGTGTCCTTTTGAATGAACTGTATGCTCTATATGATCGCTATAGTAGTCTATCAGAATTTACATGGCCGTAGGAGACCTTTTTGTCATCATTTGCATGGCTGTATTTGTACATTGCGTTGGCTGTAATCAAGAAAGCTCCTTGGAAACCTCTGAATGACTAAACATCACTTGACTGTAGATGGCCACTTTGGCTTATACCTGGCTGTAGATGGCCACTTGGGTGGCTGTAAATGCACATTTAAGGACCCCAAAACTGATTCACAAGACAAATTTGGCACCATAGCAAAGTTCCGAATAGTAGGGGTGACAATTTGCCCTGTGGGGGCAAAATTGTCAACCTTTTTGGCAACTCAACTGGGAAGCATGCTTGCTATGCTAGAGAACTCAGACCATATAGATGCTATTCAAACTCTTAAATGGTAACCCTGATTTCTGACTGAAAATCTTCTCCTGACCTTGGCTGAAGTAACCTTTCTCCCTCAAAATAAGAAGGGAAAAAACGAAAGCAGGAAAACTAACTAAGAAGCAAATGTGCAAACAAGCACTTATTGAACAAAATTGAAGCAAACTACTGTGCTTGAACAACACTTGGAGGAAAGCAAAAACAAACTATGTACATAGAACTTTGCTCTTCAATAGCAATGTTTCAGATGTATCCCATTGACTGAGATTGGAAGCTCTTGGCCATTCATCTTGGCAAGTTGGAAGACATTGTGGGATTTGCAGCTGGAGATCGTGTATGGGCCACTCCAAAGGGAATCAAACTTTGTGTGCCTTCCTGGTTTGGATCGATCCTCATCCCACTTAAGGACCAAATCTCTTTCATTGAAGCTTCGTGAGGAAGCTCCTTTGTCAAACGTTCTTTTCACCTGTGCTTGATGACTTTCCATGGCCAGCATGGATTGATTTCTTATCTCTTCCAAATCCACAAACTCTACATACCTGATTTCCATAGGCTCAGAACAGATTTATTCAAGCAGTTGAAGGAGCAAATTCTAAGGAGATCAGATGTTTGTGGTTTTACAAAAGGGCAAAGGTCATTTCAAAATTCTAAAGGGTTTGAATCCTTCAGACTTTTGTCCAAAGGGTCACTAGCTGAAGATTCAATTGCTTCGGCCTGTTGGTCTGAAGGAAATGACACTTGTTTAAAGCCCAAAGGATCATAAGGAGAGGAGGACTGTAACTTTCCTAAAGGGTCAAAACTTCCAAGGGGGTCATTTTCAATAATCCCGAAGGGAACCTACCCTTCAGGAAGGTACAGGAACGAATTTGGGACCTTTGCAAAAAGCCTAGGTGCCCTACAATTTTTCCGAAAAGGGCACAGACAGGGGCCACTAGCCCTTGCGGAGGGCACTTGGTCGGTGACAGGACCATGGTGACTTTTCCGAAGGGCACATTTCAAAGGCTGAAGAGCAAAGGACAAGGGCATAATTCCTACGGACTTTTTGTCCAAAGGAATTCCTTCGGACTAAAAGTCCGAAGAAATTCGAAAGACACAAAAAGGAAGACCAAACAAAGGCAAAGAGAAGGCAAAAGACGGATTAATTCCTTCGGACAAAAAGTCTGAAGAAATTCGGAGAAAAGGCTGCACAAAAGTCCGAGAAAATAAACCCGAAGAGACCGAGATAATTCTTGCGGACATTTTTCCGCGGGGAAATGACTTAACAAAAAGGCCGATAGAGCAAACAACAAAGGCAAAGGAAACCTTCGGGCTTTTTGTTCGAAGGAATTCCTTCGAACAAAAAGTCTGAAGAAATTCGGAGTGAGCCAAAAAAGAGAAAACCCGACTATGAAAAGGTGCCCGAGCAAAGGGAAAGCAAAGGAAAGTGCGAAAGAGAAAAGTCCGAAGGAATACTGCAGAAGAAAAGGACGAGGGAAATCAAGCCCACAGTCAGGACAATTCATGCGGACAATTTGTCCGACGAAAGTTGCCACAGGAAAGTCCAAAGACAGGCCTGAAGAATTAAGCCGAGACAACTAGAAATCCTAAAGTAATGGAGGTTGACTGTGCAAAAGAGGATAGAAAATAGATAATTCGACGAAGAGTTGAAAACAAAATATCCGAGGAAATATAGATTAATACATCCGAATATAGAATCTTGCCAGAAATAGACACGAATAGGCAGACCGGAACAAGGTAAAATACATGCAAGCGGGAGCTATTTTCGAGTACCGGTCAGAGCTTCAGTCGACTGGTTATTGAAGACCTGCTCGTCTCCGGATCAACGCACGCATCCGAGAGTCCAACTTAGCGTCAACCGAAGTTCCAAATTCGAGTGTCGAGTTGACTGTTCCAGATTTAGAGTTGACTAACTGTTAAACGCCGCATCCACTAGGAGCTTTCCATGCGAGGGAGAATGATCTCTTCGACCAACTCAGCTTGCCAAACAGTCAACTCAGCCGATCCCTTCGTCCAACTCAGCTTATCAAATGGCCAACTCAGCCTTTCCAACGTTCCAATTCAGCATCAAGCAACTCACGTAGAGTTCTAAAATTAACATTGGCATGGATTTCCATGCAAAGAGAGGTGGGTGGTTCATAACAAAGACAAGTTCACTTCCTCAAGCGCAAGAAGCTTCATGCAAAGACAAAAAAAATATATATTTTAATTGAAAGGCCAAGTCAGCCTTGAGTTAATCGAAGTAAATCCTTCTCTTCAAATTTTCTACGCCAATCTTTGGCCTTTTGTAATTCCCTATAAAATGGCTTTCAGCCTTGATTAAAAAATCATTCAATCTCTCTCTTGGTTAGACCAAACTCTGTCATTGGTGAGTTGTGTAACCTTTTCGATCAATAGAAGGACTGCACTTTCAAATTTCAAGTGTTGGCATAGTGTATATTTCATTCAGCAATTTGCACAAGTGGTAGATTTCTCTCCCTTCTCAGATTCTGATTCATACCTAGTTGCTAGATTATCCTTATGCAGGTCATGTTTAGTGTTCTTTACGTCTTTTGCTGAAGTTGTAAGTGGATGTTGGGTGGCTGCAAAGTGACTTGTATCGGATCTCTCTCCATCGTTTTCCCTCAGGTTTTGGTCATTGGATCGAACCTCTTCATGAAATATTTATGCATAAGTGATTGATTGAAATCATAGGTCTTCCTTTTCCCTTGTTCGTTCAGTGTTCAAGGTTCCAAGTTGAGTGGATCAAACTTCTGGTGTATCACTCATTTTAGGTAGGATTTCCCCTTAAAGTTTCCTTCTCCCTTTTCCATGGTAGTTCGCAGCATAGAGTAGAGATCCTCATTGATACATCATACAGGAACCAGCCTTCTCTGGAGGTTCTTCTCACCATTGAGGCACCCACCCTTGTGAGAAGATCCCATTGTTTCATCCGGATAGAGGACTGGCCATTTCATGCACGTCTTCGATTCAGGGTGCAGCTCCAGGTTGACAACACTTACCATATACTAGCTTGTATGGAGAGTTGGCTATTGACCTCTTGTAGGTGATCCTATCAGCCCATAGTGCTAACTTCAACTTGAGATGCCATGACCTCTGATTATCTTAAATAGTCCTTTGTATGATCCTTAAGAGGTTCTTGTTTGTAGATTTGGCAAAGCCATTTCCTTGTGAATAATAGTTCGATAAAGTGCTGAGATAAACTCTGTGTTGGACAGCCCATTGGCTGATCCTAGATCCCACAAAAGCCATTGCATTGTCAGAAATAATGGTTGAAGGAACTCCAAATCTAGTAGGCAAACCTTCATAGAAATCAAGAACGTTAGTTTTGTTTGCTTCTTTCAATGCAATTGCTTCCATCCAACGTGTGAACTAATCCATAGCTGTTAGAATCCACTTATGCCTTGAACTCGAATGAGGATTAATGAGACCAATAAAGTCCAATCCCCACTGGACAAAAGACTGATCCACTGCAATTGGTTGAAGGGGCAGGGCTGCAAGTTTAACTTTTCCTAAAAACATAGCACATTGTTTGCACTTCCTAACCCATGTATGACAATCGCCAAATATAGTAGGCCAATAATACCCACCTCTCATGATTTTAAGTGTTGTAGTTCTTGCAGAAAAGTGTCCTCCACCATGTCCACCATGGAATTCTTCAAGTAATCTTTGAATTTGGCTTGGTTCTACACACTTTAGTAGCATTCCATTAATATCTTTTTTGAACAAAACCCCATCAACGAGCAAGAATGGAATTGATTGCAATCTGAAATACCTTCTTTTTGAAGCACTTAGGTGAGAAAGGTAAATACCATTATTAGATAGCTTACCAAATCACGGAACCAGTTGGAAGGTGAGGTGTGAATAGCAACAATCTCCTCATCATTTGACACTAAAACAGCTTCATTAGCTTCTTACAAGTCCTGAGCTAGATGTTCACAAAGTCCTTTGCCTCTAACCAGCTTTGTAACCTTAATCTCTATGTCATATTCCATTACCTTGGTTATCTAACCAGCGCTCTTCTCATTTATGTCTTTGTTTAGAAGAAATTCTTTGATGCTTGGATGAGCAACCATTAGATGTATTTTATTATTAGAGTGCCTAAATTTCTTCAGAGATCTTATAACTGAAAGGACATGCTTTTCAACAAAAGAATACCTTGTTTCATACTCCTCCAAGAAAGCTATTGGCTGCTCCAAATCTTCATGATTCTGCTGCATAAGAATGCCTAAAAGGGTGTCCACATTAGCATATGTATACATAATGAAATCTTTTGTAAAATCTGGATTTAAAAGCATAGGAGCACTTGCTATGTCTTTCTTAACATCTTCAAACCCTTTTAATCCCTCCTTGGACCAGCTAAAGTTCTGATTTTTCTTTAGCATGACTGTAAGTGGTTTAGCTACAGTAGCGAAATCTAAAATGTATCTCCTTAAAAAGTTGATTTTTCCAACGAAACTTTGCAAAGACTTGTTGTGCTTAGATAAGGAGAGTGCAAGAATGGATTGAATCATTTCAGAATCTATGTTTAAACCATGCTTTGAAATAACATGTCCAAGAAGCTTACTTTCATGAACTAAAAATACACACTTTTTGGGATTTAGAGATATCCCAAATTGCCTACACCATTTGAAAACTTGCTTGAGATGAACCATGTGATCCTCTGCATTTTTTGAAAACACTGTTATATCATCCAAATAAACAAGCACAGCCTGTTAAGAAGGCCATATCCATGGCTCTTTGAAAGGTTGCTCCAGCATTAGACAAACCAAATGACATCTTTTTGTATGCAAATGTCCCCCACTTAGTTGTGAAGACTGTCTTGAATTGGTCCTCTTTGACCAAAATCTGATTATAGTCACTATATCCATCCAACAAAGAAAATCTCTCTGAACTTGCAACAAGTTGTAAAATTTGTTACATTGATGGCAATGGATAGTGATCCTTAAGTGAAGACCTGTTTCAATCATGGAAATCAACACATAAACGAATTTCACCATTCTTTTTTCGTACCAGAACCAGGTTCGCCACCTAAGTTAAGTGCTTGATTAGAAATATAATAGCTGATAGTTGTACCTATTGCTTAGTTGGCTGATCTGAATTTGTCAAGACAACACCTTTCTCAACCGGTTTTGGAGACAATTCAAGAGCTGGAAGTTCTTGAATGAGTTTATCCTTTTGCCCTGGAATTGAAAGAAAATCCCATATGCTAATGTTAATGTTAGACTTCTTCATTTGATCTACAATACTGAACTGAGATGCACTAAACATTGATTGCACTTTCTGAGGCACGTACTACTCGCGAATTAGAGGTATTTGTTGCACTTTACTAACCTCTATTTCTGATTTTTTTGGGCTGCGGGGGCAACAAGTTGCTTTTTTGTACTTTTAGCAACAATACTAGGAGTACTTGAAGTATTTGCTACCGCTTAGGCTTCATCAACAGCTGTTCTTTTAGCTCTCTGATAGGTTATAGCTGCAACTTGACAACTTGAATCGTTAGTTTTAACATCCTGAGTAAAAGCAACATGATCATCTACTTGCCAATTTATATTAATAGCATCAAGTTGCCCTTGAACTTGATGAGTCTTTTCTTATGATGTCAAACTTGTATCTTGATATTGACCTCCTTGAAAAGAGAACTTTTCTTGTGTTATCTGTGGCATGGCGATGTTCTGTGATACCAAAGCTTGGTTTTGAGCATCATTGAGATTTGAGGGCTGCTACACTGAATCTTGCACCAAATTATTTTGAGGTGGGGTTGGAACAATTGCCTGAATGATGCTATGAACTCTGCAACTGAATGTAGATGAATATCTTCTGTTGCTGCGAAACCTCTTCAGATATGCAAAGAACTTTGTAATCCCACTGGACGTGCCAAAAAACTGTTGTCACCCTGGAATTGCACCCTGAATCGAAGATGTGCTGAAATGGCTAATTCTCGCTCCAGTTGAAGCAACAGAATCTTCTCACAAGGGTGGGTGCCTCAATGGTGAAAAGAACTTTCAGAGAAGGCTGTTCTCTGTAAGATGTATCAATGAAGATCTCAAATTCTACGCTACAAACTACCTAGAGAAAAAAGGAGAAAGAACTTGAAATAAAATCCTAGCTAAAACGGTGATACACCTAATTTGCTTGATCCACTCAAATCGAGCTTCTGAGAACACTGATTCAGACAAGGAAGAGGCAGAACTTCAACTTCAATTGGTCAATACACAAGTATTTCACGAAAAGGTTGTCTAATGATCTAAGCTTGAGGGAAAAGTAGAAATAGGCCTGACAAAAGGCACTAAACAGCCACTAATATCCATTGTAATTTCAACAAAAGACATTCAAACACAGAACGTGATCTGCATAAATGATCAACTAGTAACTAGGTACGAATTTAGATTTGACAAGAAAGAAAGAAAATCTATCACTTAGACAAATCTATAACAATAGTACATTATATCGGTTGCTGAAAATTAAAAAAACACAATCCTCTTATTGATTCTGAAAAAACGTTACAACACAAACTTTGACATAAGTTTTCTTGACAAAAGAGTAAGGTTGAAAAGCCATTAATATAGAAAATTACAAAAAACCAAGAGATTGGCGTTAGAAAATAGAAGAAAAGCTAAATCCGTCCAACTCAACATTTACAAAAGTCTATTTTGTCTTCTTCCTCTTTGCATGAAAGCTCTTAGGCGTTAGAATTGGTGGAATCATACGTTTGACTTTTCTTGTGCATGTTCAATTGAAACGTGTCTAAAATTAGAAACCAGCTCTTTAGCGTTGAAAGGACGGTGGCTAAGCTTAGGCTATTCTTTATTTAGGCATCATGCATGGAACGTTATGGACGGTAAGCTAATTTTGACAAATCAAACTCTTATCATGCAAAATGCTAAGTCCACCTCCAAATATGGACTTCCTTTTGAGTTGTTGAACGTTTGAAAGCACGAGTTTGACCCGGAAATGAGCTTGACTTCACAACCAGTCAACTGAAGCTTTGACCAATCAACTGAAAATAGCCTTTGCTTGCATGGATTTCCACATTGACTTCGTCTCGTGTTTTGGTCTGCCTGTTCGTGTCGTGTCTATTTTTGGCAGGATTCTATATTTGGATTTATTTTGTCTATATTAGTCTATATTTCCTCAAATTTATTGGCTATCTCCTTAGCCTTTATTTTTGGCTTTTTCGTTGACTTTATGCTTTTCTCTTTGTTTTTCCTTAGGACTATCTCTTGTTGACTCATTCTACTGTCATCTCCTTCGTTTTGTTCCTTCGAATTCTTTCGGACTTTTATCTTGTCTCATTCCTTGTGGAAAAAATGTCTGCCCCTGGCTTCTATTTCTCTCGGACTTCTCTGTTTGCATTTTTCTCGAATTAATCCTTCAGACTTTTTGTCCGAAGGATATCCTTCAATTTTTCTTTTTTCCTTGTTTATATTTTCTCGGGCTTTTTGAAGGGCACCTTCCCAAGTCTTCCCGAAGGGCCCTTACCAGGGCTTTTTGAAGGGCACCCGGGCTTTTTGAAGGGCACCTTCCCAAGTCTTCCCGAAGGGCAGGGGCCCTTCGGGATTTTTGCCTTGATCCTTTTCTGCCAAGTGAATCTCCCGCAACTCTTCTAAGTGAACCTTCTCAAAGGGTACGTACCCTTCAAGACTTTTGCAATTGTCCTCTGAGAGCTCTGTCTTTCGGACAAAAAGTCTGAAGAAATACTCTTCCTCTTACAACCCCGAAAAAATATTTGCTTAGACAAAAGAAATAAACTTACAGCTTGTATGTCTTGGCTTTTGGCTGTGTGTGATGCTTAGAAGAGGAGGAAAACCCTTTCAAACTACTGTAGATGACGTTTTTAGGAGAAAAAACCCTTTTAAAACTGCTACATGTGTCCTTTTGAATGAACTGTATGCTGTATATGATTGCTGTAGGAGTCCATCAGAATTTACATGGCCGTAAGAGACCTTTTCGTCATCATTTGCATGGTTGTATTTGTACATTGCGTTCGCTGTAATCAAGAAAGCTCCTTGGAAACCTCTGAATGACTAAACTTCCCCTGGCTGTAGATGGCCACTTGGATGGCTGTAAATGCACATTTAAGGACCCCAAAACTGATTCACAAGACAAACTTGGCACCATAGCAAAGTTCCGAATAGTAGGGGTGACAATTTGTCCTGTGGGGGCAAAATTGTCAACAGTAACTATGATTGATAGGTTACCCCCTTTCATAGACTACCTTGATACTCCCTGGCTCCTTCCCACAAAGGACATCATCACTAAAGATTCCAAAGATGACATCTACAAACATTATATCCAAGCCACTTGGATCTCCCCCCTTAAGTCGCTCAACCCCAAGCTTGCTTTTTACTCTGAGCATTTCTTACAAGTAGTGGATGATATTATTCATTTCCCTCACTATCTCCATCACCAATGGTCCCACGCCTTGAGGTTTCCCTATCGCTGGATGAGAGTGTGTTCTCACCAATTATGGGTTAAAACAGGCCACTGCATTCTCCATCAGGACCAGATTTGCCATCTTTGCTCCCTCAAGGGAGTGGAAATCAAGGAACACTTCATTTTCATATGCCCCATTTACTATGAAATCCGAGGAAGATATCACTGCCTCTACAAGGACTTAGGAAAAAAATTATCTACTTTCTTTGAATATCCAACCCAACAAACCCTGGCTCTTTATATTCACAATGCTGTCACCCTTTGACGTAGATCCCTACATGTGGAGCCTAGTGGCTCTAGAGCCCCCATGTTGATCACCTCTTTCTTCTTGCCCATCCAAAATATTGGCAACACTAAACACCCTTTGGACACCGATACCTCACATCAACGTTGATAGATTAGGTAGGCGACACTTCTCTCAGCACACCCTTTCGACTTAGATTATTCAGATTCCCCACGCTGCTCTCCCTTGTTATTGTGGCTCTGCGCTTTACCTATGACATGGATCTCTATAATGTCCCTAATTCCACTTCACAAGTGAACAAGTATTGAATACTTTAGTCTACTTTTCCCCATAGACTAAGGGATAACTTTTGGGGATTTTATTTTATTAATTGATTGAGATTGTTCGAATAGTGATTTTGATCATTTGACCATATAAGGCAATTTCAGTTAGTTAATAAAATATGATTAAAAAGTGGTTTTTACCACTAAAACATTTTATAAAAGTGGTTTAAACCACTATAGTACTTGAGAGTTTGAATAAAAATTGGAGAAGGTATTTTAATTAATTGTTTGCCCAAAAGTGATTTAATCACTTTTGTAAATTGGGTAAATTAATTAATAATTTATTAAATTATTGCCTTAGAGTAATTTTAATTACTAATTCTATTTTGACAATTAATTTAATATTATAAGTGGGAAAAAGAAAAAATGTCGACTTAGAGGGAAAATAAAAAAAGAAAATATATTTTGAAAAGTGGTTAAGTGATTTTTAAAAGATATTTTGCCTCCAAAAGTGGTTCGCCCCACTTTCAAGACTATATATGGACATGAGGGCTTCTATTTTGGATATGTTAATTTGATATATTGAATCTTCATTTTTTAAGAAGGATTGGGATGTGAATGCTCAAGGTGGTTGTAGCTGATTGAAGAATGATTTCACATGGAAATCAAATTGAAGATAATTTGTTGTTTGTTGATTGCTGATTTGGTTAAGTATTTTCTAGTTTTCTACATTTTTGGTCATCATTTATGAGCAAGATTGAGAAAATATCAGATCTGAAGGGTTTTGATCAATTTTGAGGTACTTTTGGATCATCTCCAAGTGTGGCGAACCTCTCTAGGGTGTGACGTCACACCCCCAAAGGGTGACGTCACCCTTCTTGGGTGACATGCATTTTTTGAGGGTTTACCTTACTCAAAAAAATCCGAAACTTATGTAGTTTGATTTGTCATATTTTTATGATCATTTTGAGTATTTATTTGGCTCAATACATTCAGTTTTGAAGAAGTTATGTAATTTTTCAGTTTTCAGAAAATCTCGTAAAAATTATTTATTTTCGAGTTGAAAAATAAGTACTTTGGTACATTTAGATTTGGGAGAATAATTGCAATTTTCTAAATTCTATTTGAAGTATTTTCTGAGTATTTTTGAGTGAAAAAGTATTGATTTTAGTCCCCAAACCCTAGTGCCAAGGCCAAGTGGGACGATTTGTTCTTAGGGCTGAGTTGGTTGAAGAGATCATTCTCCCTCGCATGGAAAGCTCCTAGTGGATGCGGCGTTTAACAATTAGTCAACTCTAAATCTGGAACAGTCAACTTGACACTCGAATTTGGAACTTCGGTTGATGCTGAGTTGGACCCTCAGATGCATGAGATGATTTGGAGACGCGCATGACTTTCAATAACCGGTCAACTGAAGCTTTGACCAGTGTTCGAAAATAGCTTCCGCTTGCATGTATTTTACCCTGTTCTAGGTCTATTTCTGGCGGGATTCTTTTTTTTGGATGTATTTTTATAATTATATCCGGTCTATATTTTCTCCATTGGGCTTTGTTTTCGGAATTCTGGCTTTACCCCTGTTTCAACGGTTACTTCCTGCGGTCAGAATTTGACGGCTAGCGGGACATCACCCTTTGGCATTTATTCCTTCGGGATTCTCTTTTTGGCAATTTCCTTCGGACTTCTCTTATTTCCTCTTTTGCACAGTCCAAAAACTGTTACTTTTGGGTGTCTTGGCTTAATTCCTTCAGATTTTATTGAAGGGGCCTTGTTCAAATTTCTTTGGACTTTTTGTCCGAAGGAATTAATCCTTCTTTTGCCTTATCTTTGCCTTTGTTTGGTCTTCCTTGTTTTTGCCTTATCTTTGCCTTTGTTTGGTCTTCCTTGTGTCTTCTGAATTTCTTCGAGTTAGTTTTCTCGAGCTTTTTGCACGGCCTTTCTCCGAATTCCTTCGGACAAAAATTCCGAAGGAATTACCCCTTCGCTTTTGACTTCTCTATTTTTTCTGCGGACTTTCTAGTCTTAAACCATTTCTTCGGACTTTGTTGTCTCTGCGATTTTCCGAATTTCTTTGGACTTCTTGTCCGAAGGAATTCCTTCGGACAAAAAACCCGAAGGAATTATGTCCTTGTGCCTTTGCTCTTCGGCCTTTGAAATGCCCTTCGGAAAAATACACAGAGGTACTGTCGCCGACCAAGTGCCCTCCGCAAGGGCAAGTAGCTCTCCCTCTGTGCCCTTCGGAAAAATTGGAGGGCACTCGGGTGTTTTGAAAAGGTTCTGAATCTGTTCCCACACCTTCCCGAAGGGTAGGTGCTCTTCGGGATTGTTGAAAGTGACCCTTCCGAAGGGTACCCTGCCCTTCGGGTTTTTTTTGTAATGGACTCTTTCCTTCGGCCTCTTGGTTTTTCTTCGAAAAAAATGCAATTGGTCTCTTGGCCAATAAAATGACCCTTCGGCAAATTTGTGAACCCTTCAGCATCCTTGGAAGTTTTGACCCTTTAGACTGATCTTCGCCCCTTTGTAAAACCACAAAACATCTGTTCTCTTTAGAGTTTGCTCCTTCAACTGCTTGAATAAATCTGTTCTTTCCTTTGGGGAAAAATTGTCAACATTCTGGCGACTCAATTGGGAAGCATGCCTACTATGCTTGAGAACTCAGACTATGTATAGACGCTTATTTGACTTCCCAAATGGTGAACAAGATTTCTGACTAAAAATTTTCTCTGATCATCGCTGTAGTAACCTCCTCCTTCAAAATAAGAAGGGAAACACACGAAAGTAGAAAACTAAGAAGCAAATGTGCAACAAGCACTTATTGGAACAAAAACTAAAGCAAATTATTGTGCTTAATCAACACTTGGAGGAAAGTAGAAACAACTAAATAACCTAGCTAACCATGATAAAACATGATCCGCCTGGATCAAATGGGAAATTCTTGAACTCACTCCTAAGAGATGGTACAAGTTGTAAAGCACGATGTTTATTAGTCATAACCTTTGATGAGGCATTTTCCTTGTCCACCAATTGTATTAGCATCTTCTCATATGAGTCATCAACAACAAACTAGTCACCAACAAAGACAAACTTATCAAGTACTTCCTGATACTTTTCGCATTGCTTGTCATCTACCACCTTGTCAAGTGATATCTCATCTATGCATGGTTTTTTAGTGACCACATCCTTCTTATTGACTGCTGCAAGTTCATCCAGCGCTTCAAGGAGCTTTAAGTAGGCAACCCAATCTGTATTGTGACCTTGAATAGGCGATTCTTGATCAAATTTCTTATAAACATGCTCTTTAATAGCCATCATATCCATACAAATCTCTTCAATCTCTTGTAGAGATTCAAGGTACAACTACCAATCATCTTTTTGTTCCTCATTTTGATCTATTTGAACTAAATCCGCTGTAACGCTATCTGGATCCTTCTCAATAGGAGATACCTATAACTCATTTATAACTTCAATCTGTATCATCTCCTCTCGAAGTTCTACATCAAGAGCAGTCTTCCCACTCTCAACTATACTTGGATGCTCAACTACAACCTCAAGTGAAGTATCAATAGGAAATTCTTCCTTAAACACATCTGAAGCATCTTCTACACACTCTGCAAGAACTTGCCTGTAGCTGCAACCTCTTTCTCAATACTCCAAAGAACAGGATCCTCCTGAGGAAGGGGGATGGTGGGAGGGTGATGAAATTCATTTGTTAGAGGGAATATGAAGCATGGGAGGTCGACCATGATCAGATTTTGGAATCTTGAGGGAAAAAGAATTATCTAGGGAGTTTTGGAGGGGAGAGAAAGAGAAACTCTTAAAGACCTCTGTATTCTGTTCCTTCCACTTGGCCATTACCTCATCAAAGTCTGGAACCTGCTTGTCTTCTTGGACAACTTGAGTTTGAAGGATGATTGGTGAGGTAATGGGACTATAGGAAGGTTTAGTCTCATGAATAGTCACTTGAATAGGCTCTTGAATAGGCTCTTGACTCTAACTAGGAAGCTCCCTTGGCACACACTGGGCATGGTTAAGAACTTCATGAGAATAAGAAGCACAATAGCCCTTTGTAGACAATTGGTTTAACTCGATTTTCTGCCTTTGCCAAGCCTCCATCTTTTCTAATGCAGGAATGCATAGTCCATTTATCTCTTCTGGATCATTGGACACATTTTGAAATAGACCATTCATTTCCTCATATTGAGAGTTAGAACAAACCTTTCTTGCATATGCTAGTATTCTGAGCTCTATTTCATGCATTTTTTCTTGAAGGCAATACTGCTCATATGCAACATCATAGCCATATGGGAAAGATGAAATCCGGACCTAAGACTAATATGGCTCACAAGGAAGGTAAGATTCATGCTCTTGATAATAAGGATCATGAGAAACTTGATAAAGCTCAACATAGCTTTGATAATACCCTTGATAAGGCTGATTAGGCTCATAAATATCATGACCACGCTGGTATGATCCATCATTGGGCTGATAAGGAAATATAGCATAAGAATTCTCTTCATATACAGCCATCAAAATTCATTCACGATAATGCAATAAAAATAGACTTACATGGAAGTTGTCCTTGAACTGTTAGAAGTAACAGCTTGAGCTTGGAATCACCAAATACTTTTGAAGAACACTGCTACAATTGCAATTTCATCAAGACCAGCTAAAAAAATAGGTCCCACCGGGCGTGCCAAAAACTATTGTCAACCTAGAGCTGCGCCCTAAATCGAAGACGTGCATGAAATGGCCAGTCCTCTATCCGGCTGAAACAATGGGATCTTCTCACGAGGGTGGGTGCCTCAACAATGAGAAGAACCTCCAGAGAAGGTTGTGTCAGGATCCCTACTCCTTGAGAGTACAATTGATTACCTTTGTATAAGCAACTAAACAGGGAATTTAACCAGAAGTAAAATGTAACTAGAATTCAGAAACAACACAGAATATGAGAGACAATACAATCTTGTATTAACACTCTTCCAGAAGGAAATACAATGAAGAAATCACACTCTTCCCACACTTCTTGGGCGTACCAGTAATTCTCCCTCAAGAGTTCTCTCTCTCAATTATAAACACAAACAACTCAACAACCGAGTTGGTGTTTCAACCAGTCAGTAACAATACTGCCAGTACCACTGAGTATACACACATACTCCAAGTCCGAGTACACCACGTACTCCAAGTAGATCTCACCTGATCTTGCTACCTGTTGTGTTGCTGATCTCCCTGATTTTGCACACCTGCAGATCAATCTGGTTTTGCACACTTACAAACTTAGATCTCGCACACACACACACACCTGCAGATCAACCGACCTTACTTACCATGTAGATCTCACCTGATCTTGCTATACCGCAGATCAACCTGGTCTTGCACACTTGCCGACCTAGATCTTACACACCCGAAAGAACCCTTGTCCTTGCCTCACCAAGTCCTTATGATTCTCCCTTGGATAGAACCCTTTTGATTCTACAGAACTGATTCTACCATCTTACAATACAGCCCATGGGTCTCTTAAATAGATCCCATACAAACAATAATTAGACTTCTAATTACAATAATTAGAAACGTAGCTCCAAGACTGAAATTAGTCTTTTACATGCAAACTAACTGTCCGTCTAAAATAAGACCAGTTCCGGAGACGCATGCAAACGCATGCACACACAGGCTGCCGACGTCGGTTCCTGTCTGACCAATGTCGGCCGACCCATAACCGACATCGATTACTGGGAACACTGAAGATGACCGACGTCGGTTGATCAGACCGACGTCGGTTGCTCTGCAACTCAGCAACCTCCTCCATTTGCATCAGTGAAGCTTTTAGCTCCACAACCTAACAATCTCCCACTTGGAGATAAACAACTGCACCTGTACTTGTACCTGTACATCGTCTAATTTTGTTTTCTGGCTTGTATCCCTCTTCAAGATCAATCTTGAAGACCAACCACCACACATCCTGTGGTGCTATGCCTGTCATCCAAGTCCCTTGCCATATCCGAATCTACATACCCATGTAGAGAAGTCCCTGACCCTGCATAGCATGAATCCCTGTTGTTGGTCTCTCTCAGATACCTGAGAACCCACTGAACTGCTTTCCAATGCTTTTTTCCCAAATTGGCCACAAACTTGCTGACAACACCCACTGCTTGGGCAAACTCAGGTCTAGTACACATGTACTCAACCTCATCATGTGAATTGGGACACTGTTATGTGAACTGTCCATCCATAGGTGTGCTAACCGGTTCTGCATCCTGCATCTTGAACTTCGCCACTACCTTATTCACACAATCATCCTGAGACAACATCAACCTGTGATTTTCCTTGACTCTAGGAATACTCATGCCAAAGAATTTTGCTGCTCCCAAATTCTTCATGACATACCTCTGAACTAACTTTACCTTTAGCTCAGCAACTCCCTGCATGTGTGACCCTGCAACAAGCATATACATAACATACAGTAACAGGATAATGTAGCTAATATTATCCAACCTGATAGAGGAAACACGACGGTTACATTGACATTGACTAAAGCCATGTTTTGTCATACACCTATCAAACCTCCATTGTCCTGCAGCTTGCTCAAGACCATATACTCTGGCTTTCCGTCTCACGTGTCCATTCTCTCTCTTCTTTAACCTGGAAATCCGTTCGCCTTTCAGTGCTTTCTTTCCGGTTGGCAACTCTACCAAATCTACCGTTTGGTTCTCATCCAAGGAATCAAATTCCTCATTCATGCCATGCTCCCACTGTTTCCTGGATTCTACCTGCTCTGCCTCTTTAAAACTTCCTGGTTCTTGACCATCAGTGAGCAACAAATAGTCTAAAGAAGGGGAATAACAAATTTGAGGCTTACTTACACTTTCAGTCCTCCACATGGGCATTTGAGACTCCTTGACAGCTTGTTGTCCGCCCAAAATCCGTTCTCTGGTCGACCCTGGTCTGCACCCGACCGATGTCGATTCCACCTGATCGCCGACGCCGGTTCCCTGACCGACGTCGGTGTCCACCTGGTTGCCGACGTCGGTCTCCACCTTCCCGACACCACCGACTCTGGTCTGCACATGACCGACGTCGATACCTGCCTGTTCGACGTCGATTCCACCTGACTGACGTCAATAACTGTGTTTTTCTGTGAGTGATGACTTTTTACCCGCAAGCTCACCTTGGATTAAAACCCTGTCCAAACTGCCCTGCTCAGAATTATTCAGCCCCCCTAGCTGATCACTGTCCATCATCTCCTCCATGAATACCAAGGCTTTCCAGTTCTTAAGTTTGTCAAAGACATCAGACTTTCTCTTAAGAACATGCATCTCCTTCTCACTCATGTGACCAAGCCTACAAAGCCACATCTTTGCAACAGAAGGTGAATCAGTAATACAAGTAGATAGATAAAGAATACCTACTTTCTTACCACATGCTAATTCAAGTGCATCCGCTGTGAGAGTTACTGTGCATCCCTCATCACCCAACTTTTCTGAAAAAATTAGCCTCCTCTTCAGGACTGGGACCTGCATAACCTCCTTCAACACCCATGTGTTGGCCGTTTGCAATTTCGGCCGCACTTCCCCTTTGCCAGCAATTTGACAAGGCTCACCAACCCCTAAATAAATCTTTCCAAAGTCTCCATAGACATTAACATGAAAAAATACTCTATTTGAGACTGCATGAAAAAAGTCAACAGAATCTATAATCCAAGATTCTACTTTATCCAAGGAACATACAAGAGCAACCCGTGTAACAATACCTGCAACACCTGCTTCTTCATTTCCTTCATGCTGATCTTCTACCAACCAACAATTTTTTTTTATCTGCTCTTTCTTTCCATAATTTCGTAATTGAGAATTTTTGCCATTGAATTCTTCCATTCTTAGTGTACTTTCTTCTGCCATTGCTATACTCCCACTCAATCAGAAACCCCTGAGAGTGACCTGTAATCAACAAACACTTAACACACTCTGAAACCAAGGTGTTAGTGAACGTCGCTCTGAGAACCTGCAACCTCGCTCTGATACCAATTGTCAGTGGTATCACTTGGTGATCCTAACTCTGATACCAATTGTCAGTGGTATCAACTTGGTGATCCTAGTGGTATCAACAATGAGAAAAACCACCAGAGAAGATTGGTTCCTGTATGATGTATCAATGAGGATCTCTACTCTATGCTGCGGACTACCGTGGAAAAGGGAGAAGGAAACTTAAAGGGGAAATCCTACCTAAAAGGGGGTCATACATCAGAATTTTGATCCACTCAACTTGGAACCTTGAACACTGAACAAACAAGAGAAAAGAAAGACCTTAGATTTCAATCAATCACTTATGCATTAATATTTCATGAAAAAGTTCGATCCAATGACCAAAACATGAGGGAAAACGATGGAGAGAGGTCTGATAAAAGACACTTTGCAGCCACCTACCATCTACTTATAGCTTCAACAAAAGACATAAAGAACACTTTAACATGACCTGCATAAGGATAATCTAGCAACTAGGTATGAACCAGAATTTGGAAAGGGAGAGAAATCTACCACTTATGCAAATTGCTGAATGAAATATACACTATGTCAACACTTGAAATCTGAAAGTACAGTCCTTTTATTGATTGAACAGGTTACACAACTCACCAATAGTAGAGTTTGGTCTAACCAAGAGAGAGATTGGATCCTTTTTAATCAAGGCTGAAATCCATTTTATAGAAAATTACAAGAGGCCAAAGATTGGCATTGGAAATTTGAAGAGAAGGATTCACTTAGGTTAACTCAAGGGTGACTTGGCCTTTCAATAAAAATAAGTTTTTCTTTTGTCTTTGCATGAAGCTTCCTGCGCTTGAGGAAGTGAACTTGTCTTTGTTATGAACTGCTCCCCTCTTTTTGCATGGAAATACGTGCCTATGTTAATTTTAGAACTCTACGTGCGCTGCTTGATGCCGAGTTGGAACGTTTGAAACGCTGAGTTGGACGAAGAGATCAGCTGAGTTGATTGTTTGGCAAGCTGAGTTGGTCGAAGAGATCATTCTCCCTCGCATGGAAAGCTCCTAGTGGATGCGGCGTTTAACAATTAGTCAACTCTAAATCTGAAACAGTCAACTCGACACTCGAATGTGGAACTTCGGTTGACGCTGAGTTGGACCCTCAGATGCATGAGATGATTTGGAGACGAGCATGACTTTCAATAACCGGTCAACTGAAGCTTTGACCAGTGTTCGAAAATAGCTCCCGCTTGCATGTATTTTACCATGTTCTGGGTCTATTTCTGGCGGGATTCTTTTTTTTGGATGTATTTTTATAATTATATCCGGTCTATATTTTCTCCATTGGGCTTTGCTTTCGGAATTTTGGCTTTACCCCTGTTTCAACGGTTACTTCCCGCGGTCAAAATTTGACGGCTAGCGGGTTGTCACCCTTTGGCATTTACTCCTTCGGGATTCTCTTTTTGGCAATTTCCTTCGGACTTCTCTTATTTCCTCTTTTGCACAGTCCAAAAATTGTTACTTTTGGGTGTCTCGGCTTAATTCCTTCGGATTTTATTGAAGGGGCCTTGTCCGAATTTCTTCGGACTTTTTGTCCGAAGGAATTAATCCTTCTTTTGCCTTCTCTTTGCCTTTGTTTGGTCTTCCTTCTTGTGTCTTTCGAATTTTTTCGGGTTAGTTTTCTCGGGCTTTTTGCGCGGCCTTTCTCCGAATTCCTTCGGACTGTCTCGGCTTAATTCCTTCGGATTTTATTGAAGGGGCCTTGTCCGAATTTCTTCGGACTTTTTGTCTGAAGGAATTAATCCTTCTTTTGCCTTCTCTTTGCCTTTGTTTGGTCTTCCTTCTTGTGTCTTTCGAATTTCTTCGGGTTAGTTTTCTCGGGCTTTTTGCGCGCCCTTTCTCCGAATTCCGAAAGGCCGCGCAAAAAGCCCGAGAAAACTAACCCGAAGAAATTCGAAAGACACAAGAAGGAAGACCAAACAAAGGCAAAGAGAAGGCAAAAGAAGGATTAATTCCTTCAGACAAAAAGTCCGAAGAAATTCGGAATTCAGAGAAAGGCCGCGCAAAAAGCCCGAGAAAACTAACCCGAAGAAATTCCTTCGGACAAAAAGTCCGAAGGAATTACCCCCTTGCTTTTGCCTTCTCTATTTTTTCTGCGGACTTTCTAGTCTTAAACCATTTCTTCGGACTTTGTTGTCTCTGCGATTTTTTGAATTTCTTCGGACTTTTTGTTCGAAGGAATTCCTTCGGACAAAAAGCCCGAAGGAATTATGTCCTTGTGCCTTTGCTCTTTGGCCTTTGAAATGCCCTTCAAAAAATACACAGAGGTACTGTCGCCGACCAAGTGCCCTCCGCAAGGGCAAGTAGCTCTCCCTCTGTGCCCTTCGGAAAAATTGGAGGGCACTCGAGTGTTTTGAAAAGGCTCTAAATCTGTTCCCACACCTTCCCAAAGGGTGGGTGCCCTTTGGGATTGTTGAAAGTGACCCTTCCGAAGGGTACCCTGCCCTTCGGGTTTTTTTTGTAATGGACTCTTTCCTTCGGCCTCTTGGTTTTTCTTCGGAAAAATTGCATTTGGTCTCTTGGCCGATAAAATGACCCTTCGGCAAATTTGTGAACCCTTCAGCATTCTTGGAAGTTTTGACCCTTCGGAATGATCTTTGCCCCTTTGTAAAACCACAAAACATCTGTTCTCTTTAGAGTTTGCTCCTTCAACTGCTTGAATAAATCTGTTCTTTCCTTTGGGGAAAAATTGTCAACAATAGCATGGTAGACCAAACTAGCAAGGTTTGGGGAAGCAAAGGGAGTTGCCAAGATGGAGCAATGAGACACGGAACGAGCTAGGAAAAAAAACTTTGTTTTGATTGCAAAGATTCATGGACACTGGGCCATCATTGTCGTGGGAAGGGGTAAGTGCATTACATTGAGGTGCATTCGGATGAAGAAGTAGAGGAAGAAGAGGAAGGGGTAGCCTCCTATGAGGAGGAGCATTTGGAGATCCTTGGAAGAGAGGACATGAGTAGCACTTTTGATTCATTATTGGGGACTTTTGGATACTACCCCTTTTGTGTGAAGGGAATATTGAAAGGTAAGAGTGCTACTATTCTCACTGATAGTGGGGCCACCCACAATTTCGTTGATAAGAGTTTGATTGTTACATGTGGGCTTCAACCAATCAAATTCAAGAGATTCTGTGTGACCGTGGCAGATGGTTTCACCATCTCTTGCACCACCAAGGTCCCCAAGCTTAGCATCATGTTGGGAACACACTCCATTGAGGATGAATTCTATGTGGTTGGCAAGAGAGAGACAAACATTGTTTTAGGCATCCAATGGTTGCACTATCTTGGAGAGTACACACAAAATTACCAAACTATAGAACTCAAATTCGATGTGGATGGAAGAGAGGTAATTTTGCATGGTTTGAGTGATAAGGCACCCTTGGAGGTGACCTCAAAAGCAATGGAAGGAGTCTTCTATGAGAGAAATTTGGTAGGAGCAGCAAGAAAAAATGTTTTTTCTGAGTTGGAGCAGCCACTTCTACTTATTGAATTTGATCATTCACGGGGTTTGGTGAAAGAGTCAAAGATGTGGAAATGCTGCCCTTCAAAAGAGGTCTGCAGTGTGGCCAAAGGACAGCAACTAAAGTATGCAAAAGAACATTTAATTCCTTGTTTTTCGAGCTTAATGAATTCTGAAAATGAAGTTTCCAAATACGTTTGTGAAGAGGTTGATTTTCAGTCTGGGGAGAAAGGAAAAAGTTCTAAATTTTGCACAGAGAAGAAACCTAGGGTATGCTAAAAAAAATTTGAGATTTTTGTGGAAAATCAGAATTGTTCCCACTCAAAAAATTCTGAATTTTTAATGAAAAATCAGAATTACCCATGCTCAGAAAATTTTGAGTTTTTTGTGGAAAATTACAATTGTTCATACTTAGAAAATTCTGAGTTTTTCGTGAAAAATCAGAATTGTTCATGCTCAGAAAGTTCTGAAAAAGCTGATTTGTTTCATCCTCTAGTCACTTCAGTAGATGAAGGAAAAAGAAGGCAAAGGATTTGGGTGAGTGAACCAAGGCAAAGCTGATCACCACACTGTGAAGGGATTTGGAGTACATAGAGGGTCAAGAGGAACACATGGAGAATAAAATGGACATAAGGGACAACCATTGTAATTCTTTCCACCTTGCTGTCCATGACAGTTCCAGCTCTCTTTTGGTGAGTTTGAGGACCGCAAAATGCTTGGAGGATGTTGATTTCATGATGACACCCCACAAGGGTGGACTAGGGATAACTAAGTCCTTATGGAAGGGTCATAAGAGGTCTGAAATATGCTTGCACAGCCAACTAATCAAAAGGTAAGTGACTGATCCTACACTCCCTTTTGGGTATATAGACGCTTTTTGGTGGTCAAATAGCAAAGGGTGATATGCACGCATTGTGATGAAGTTCCCAGCTCTTCTAATTGGAAGACTTTTGAATTTGGGGGCGAATTTTGAGTGTGGAGGCAACATGGTCATCTCTCCTATGCTCACATGGGCATCTACACCCATACTTTCAACCACTTCACACATGGAGGATGTTGTCAAGAGTGCAAACATGGAAGGGAAGAGAAGAACGTTTGTTTTGACTAATGTGTTTGTCTTGTGTAAGTGCTGATATAGGGGCAATCAAGGCCCAAAAGTCTAAAGATTTTCTTGCTAGAATACATTTTTCCAACCACCACAATGTTGCCATTTTACAGAAGTCCTTTCTTTTTATCATCTTTTTGGTACGTCCGATGTATAGGGCCTCCATGAGATGGGAAAGGAAGGTTGGAAGCTACTGTTATTTCATTTCTAGATTGTATAAGCAGCCAAGAATCCTCATATACAACAATGAGGAGCTTCATCAAGAGGTCTTCTTTCCATGAGGAGAATGAAGGATCGAGAATTTCATAAGGTCCATGGTTGGGGCAGCCCATTGGTTGTTACAATTGCTTAAGGACAAGTAATTTTGGGCAGGGAGGATTGTCATGTCTCCCTTTTGAGCATGTGAAATGTCCCAAATTAGGAAATTTTTCTGAATTCTGGTTTTTTTGCAAAACCCTAGGTAAATAATCAAATCTGTTTTTTATTTCTAGCAAACTCTAACTGCCAAATATTTTCAAAAATAGCATAAAACTATGCTAAGCCCTAAGCAACAATTGGCTGGTCCAAACAAGCAGTTTATCCCTCCAAACGCAGAAAATCACCCTCAAACCCTAGACGCCTTTATGCTAGGATTTTAATAAAAATTTGACGCTGATCTATTCAAGTGAAACGCTCATAAAATTGCATAGCAATACCTAATTAAATAAGCATAATTTATCATGAAAAATCTGAGTGTATTTGGAGCCACAAGCCCCCCAAATCAATTTGCCAAAGCTGGAAAAATATATAAAATATTTATTTAATATTTTAGGGCAAAGATGACCCTCAAAATATGCCAAATACCCTCACAAGGCAAGTCGCCACACTATAGAAATATTAGGATAAAATCAGAATGTGTTTTGACCCGGAATGAGCCCCAAAACTCTACAAACCCGCTCTCCAACCTAGTCACCCTAGCTGGAAATAATCAATTCCAGCCGCAAAATCCACGCAACCCTCCAATGAGGGGTCTTCGTCCTATCCAAACAACTCCCAAGGCTCCAAACCCTAGTCGCCCCACTCCAAATGCAATATTTTTGTATTTTTTGAATCTTATGTGCAAGTACAACCTCAAGATGAAGCTGCCTAGATTGAGTAATGAGGGTTGGCGTTTCCACTCCTTCCTTGCTTGAAGCTTTTCGTCTTCAAAGAAATGGCTCAAGCATTTTCGTGCTTAATGGCCAAAATTTTTGAGTATCAACATACCATGCCTTCAATTGAAATCCTCCTTTCTTTTTATACCACTTCCCCCAAGGGGCACGCCCAATTAGGAGGGAAATACAAATTCAAATAATAAGGAAGATTGTTTTTTAAAATGATTGACACTTAAAGGGCCTCAGTTTAAGTGATTCTTAAAACACAAAGTACCTTTTAAAAATACCTTTTACCTATATTCAATCAAAATCACTTATTTCTCTTTCCCTTCTTACTTGTCCCTTAGCCCCCGGGAAATGGTAAAGGCTAAGGGACTTCAATGATGTCTCTATCAAAAGAGAGACATGACAATTCTCCCTGTCCAAAATTGTTTGTCCTCAAGCAATTGAAGAATCTATAGGGCTATTCCCACCAATAGATTTCGTGCACAATTCGAACCTTGGTCCGTACCTTGGAAAAAAAATCCTTTTGATGAAGCCTTCTATTGCTGTTCATGAGGATTATTTGTTGTTCATGCAAGCTGAATTTTCAAAAACAGCAATACCATATCCTCTTTCCACTTGCCATAGAGCCCATGTGCCTCAAAACTACCAATAAAATGATGAAAGCAATCAAATTTTCAGAATTGGCATTACCAAAGTCGCTGGAAAAATGTATTACAGCAATGTGATCTTTAAATATTTGGGCCTTGCTTGCCCTTATATCATCACCTACACAAGAAGCAAACACATTAGTCAAAAAGAAAGTTTTCCATTATGTTTCGTGGTGCCTTCTATGGGATAGAAATCCTCCCCATGATATGATTCTCCAATCCTTGGTCCTCATGCCCCTAGATCCTCCAATTTTAGAATAGGGTGCT
Source organism: Torreya grandis (assembly GCA_037957365.1). Taxonomy (NCBI): domain Eukaryota; kingdom Viridiplantae; phylum Streptophyta; class Pinopsida; order Cupressales; family Taxaceae; genus Torreya; species Torreya grandis. The sequence goes on from JARHVA010000217.1 coordinate 4,955,406, forward strand.
TTGCAAAGAAATCTATGCATGATGATTAAAGGTTTGCAATTGTAACTTACAGCCATGCAATTATTCTTGGAAATCCCCTTTCCCACTTTCTTCTTGCCCCTTGGTGTGTCGAACATGCCTGCAACTTTAAGGGGTACAACCTTGGAGTCATGTTTCACCATAGAAGAGTTGAATTTGTCATGGCAAATATGACAAGAAGTGATGCTACAGCTGCCTTTCCTCTTTATTTTATCATGCCATACCATACAATCTTCATGACCATGCCCCCAACTCTCCCACACATTCCTCAAGCTTCCCCAAACATGTCCCCTAAGGGCTGGAAGCTCCCAAATTGCCACGAAAGTACATAGTCCCTTCATCAAGGAGATTGCCCCCTTTAGCCCAAATTGAACTCATTGTTATCCATGAACTTGGAGGATGTCCACAAGAGCACAAACTTCATATAAAAGGAACTAGAGCTGCCAAAATAAAAACATTTGGAAAGTGATATCTTGCTGCCCCAAATGGAAAAGTCCCTTTGTCCTTCATTCTTGGTGTGCAAACTAGCATGGTCTCCTTTCAACAAACCCTTGATCACTCTTACATGCCACGGTACGTTTCTCCTTCTTGTTAGGGGCTGTAGTTTACTCGACTTTTCAACCTTTTTACCCTCAATAGGTGGCTGAACTTGCTTCATCAACTCAGAAATTTCTGAGTAATAAAATATCGGAGCTTGTATATAACTTTTCGGAACTCGCCATGGTTTGTAGCATGCATAAAAATTCAATATTTTTGTCCTCATATAGTGGCTGGACCTGCTCTAACAACTCAGAATTGTTTGAGTACCAAAATTCAGACTTTGTAATGGCATTTTTAGAATTGGTTAAGGGTTGTAATGTGCTCAAAAACATGTGAAATTTTGACCTTAATAGACAGCTGATTTGACCCTCCAAACTCTCTATTCTTATAGCTGAAAAGATTCTGAAACTTCACAAACAAATCTGATTTTTGTGTTGGCAATTTTGGCTGATGTGTGTAATATTGTCATTGATATCAAAGACAGCTTGTGCTATCAGACATTAATGTCAAAAGTTGAATTGCACAGACTTACAGTGCAAATCGGACTTATGAAGAGCTTCTACATATAAAATAAGTAAAACAGTCTTGAGAACTCGAATGGGTCTTGTAGAGCAAATCGGGATTCCAGAACAACTTTACTTCTCTCAACTTTATAAGTTAAGTTGTCTCGAAAACCCGAATGGGCCTAGCAGTGTTAATCGGGTTTATGCAACGACTTTACTTGTCTCATGTTTATAAGTCAAGTTGTCTCAAGAACCCAAAAGGGTCTAGAAGAGTTGATCGGGGTTTCAGCAGCACTTTACTTCTGTCATGTTTATAGGATAAGCAATGTGGAAAACCCAAATGGGTCAAGGAAGAGGTAGTCGAGATTTCGGAGTGACTTTGCTTCTCTCATGTTTACGAGTTAAGCAATGTGAAAACCTTGAATGGGTCTAGGTGAGTTGATCGGAGTTTTGCAACAACTTTACTTAGTTCATTTTAATAAGTTAAGCAAAGTTGAAAATCCGAATGGGTCTGGAAGAGTTGATTAGGTTTCTAAGATGACTTTACTTCTTCCAAGTCTATAAGTCATGTTGAATGAAGAACCCGAAATGGTCTTGAAGAATTCTTTCGAAAAAATTGGCAAAGACAATTCTTTCGAAAATATTGGCAAGGACAAATCTTTCGGACAAAAAGCCCATGGAAATTGTTTTGAAGGGCATGTGGACCCTTTCAGAAAAGCCGAAGGGTAGTTTGCTAAAGGCCGAAGGGTATGTGGAGTGTTCAAGAAAGCCGAAGGACACTTCTCAAGAAGTCCGAAGGGCAAGTGGACCATTGCAGAAAGTTTGAAGGGATCTTTTCAAAAAGTCCGAAGGGTATGTGGACCCTTGCAGAAAAGCCGAAGGGTAGTTTTGGAAAAGGCCAAAAGGTATGTGGACCCTTGCAGAAAAGCTGAAGGGTACATTTGCAAAGCCCTGAAGGGTATGTGTCCTAAACAAAAGTGCCAAAAGGAGACCTTGGGGACATGTTATAGTTTAAGCAAGTCTGAAGAGATCGATGAAAGGGAAGCATCTCAAAGATGCTGAAAGAAGCGAGATGAAGTCAACATGTTGAAGGTTAATGATTTAGTCAACATAAAGAGCAAGCATCTTTGATGATCCAACAACACACGCAAGTTATGATTAAAAAGATCCAACGGAGGGAGTGAATCCAAAGCCTTAAAGGTGCTCGAAGGTTAATGCATAGTGGCAAAGTTAAAGATCGAGCATATTTGAATAAATCAAAAGGAGCGAAAGCGATCCAACTATAGAAATAGAGTAGAAAACATAAAAAAGAGATCGATAGTTAGAGATGGCGCGAAGAAATAAATCAAAAGCACGCATTTAATATATTCTCAACGAACAATTGAAGGAACAAACAAAACTTGTAAATGATTGCACAGAGCTCGAGATTGATCAATCCAACCGATCAATCATCGATTAAGGAGGTTGTGCATTTAAGAGATAAATCCAACAACTGCCAAACATAGTAAAGAGACTAGAACATTATGGTATGATGCATGAACCAAGACATGAAAAGGAAACGACGCAGTTATGACCAAAATCCCGTAGTTGTCAAAGATAGAAACGAGAATAGACAATTGTTGTATGATGCAAGAACCAAGACACGAGAAAATGCAAAAGTCAAATACGCATTAAAGGAGAATCCAGAATTGAAATTGGTTAAGTGCAAATAGAATGTGAATGCAATAAGTGAGTCGAGAAACCCTAATGAATCCTTGTATAAACACGACTCTTTACACAAAAAAAAGTGCTGCTGCTATTACGTTTTTATGTGAGAAAAAGCGCTGTCGATAAACATATATATATGCAGACAGATTAAAACGCAGAGAAGGAAGGGGAATGAAGTGTATCTGAAAAAAGCATAACCAGATGTATGCAAATATAGACTGAAAGATATATGCAGACAGAGATTAACCAAGCATGAAGATATAGCACACAGATAATGAGAAGAAGGTGAGCAGTTATAGATTAGACTTGTAACAAAGAACATTGAACTAGATTCACTTGTGAATCTATCTTGTATACTGGAGTTGTAGCTCCATAGTTTAGGTAGGTTGGTGCCTACATACAAACTGGGTTGGTGCTCAATAAGGAGATTGTTGTCTCCTAAGGATCAATGTCCTTGAATGTAACTAGTGAGGTTTGCCAATATGGCATTTTACTGTGAGGTTGGATTGGTATAGTAGATTTTAGCAGTTGATTCTCACCGTGGTTTTTCTCTTTAGGTTTTTCACGTAAAATCTGATGTTATGTGTTTTTGTGTGTGTGTGACTTTTGCATTTGTTCTTTGATTTGCACATGAATTTACATCTTCTGTAAAAGGTTTTAAACGGACTAGTTTTAGATCATCTACTGATTCACCCCCCTCTCAGTAGATAGGTGTGTTCAACATTTTGTTTGCATCCTTTAAATTGGTCTTTAATGCAAATTTTGGATCTGCCCTCATAACTTACAGACAAGCTCATGTAAAAACAAATATGATAATTTTTTACATACCTTGAAGGCTGTCCTATGACCAATTTATTGATTTCTTTGCAAAGATAACCCTTTTCCATCTTTGCTCCACTTAGCAAGCCATGTATGTGACCAATTTCATTCATGAGAGTTGGCTGTTCCAACTCAGAAAAAACAACTTGCCTTGCTGCCCCTACCAGAATCCCTTCTTGAATCATGCTCTCCATCCTCTTGGATGTCGCCCTTGTGGGTGCCTTATCTACAAACCATGTAGGATCACTTCTTTTCTATTCACATTAAATTTGAGACATTATTTCCCTTATAGTGGCTGGAAATCCACTCATACATGTGTGAACCACTCCCATGGTGTTGAGGTGTAAGAGACACACCTTCTGAGGGCCAATACTCACCATGGCAACAAGAAACTTGATGGAAAGCAAATTGAAAATGGGGAAAACAACAGTTAATGTGCTACTTACATTTCTTCCTTTGATCCTTGGATCATGATACTTCTTGCTTATACCTCTTTCCATGATGGTCCAAGCTTTATCCTTTGTTTCACAACGTAACACAACGATAAAAGTATGCTTGTAAGGTTCATCCAGATCCCACATCCATGTTGGAGGCTTGTCATGCTTATCCCTAGGATTCACTTGGAAGAATTTCTTCCCCATTGAGTGCAACTCCACCTTATTGTTAGCACAAGTTTTACAATCAAAACATTGAAAGACCCAAGCATGAGGAGAAAATAATGAGCACTCATCAAGAAGACAACCCAATTGTTGACCTATACAAAAATCTATTTTTTCTTTCCCAATATGCAAAATGGATTCTTGTTCTTCCTTAACTTTCTCTTTTTCTTGTTCTTTTGATTGCTCATGAAGTTGTTGAACAACTTCTTGATTCACCTTGAGAAGTTCTGATTTTTCTGTTACTCCCCCCTTAGTGTCTACCTTTGGCAACCCCAATGGTTGCTCCATAGCTTGTTGGAAACCTTAATTAGGCTGCCTTTGAATTTATGATTCTTGTGGCTCAAAAAATTCAATCATTGGCTGCCCTTTACTTTGTTGAAACAACTCTTCCTACTGCTCATGAAGTTGTTGGACAACTTCTTGCTGCCTCACTGTTTCTGAATGGTGAAACTCAGAAATTTCACTACTTGACTGCCCCAATTTTTCTGATTTATGTATTTTAGAAGATTCAACACTTGGTTGCCCCAAGGTGTTTGATTTTTATTCAAAGTAAGGTTCTAGACCAACCCCATCAAATTTTCCAATGAGCCTCCTGCTGAATTCCTCATAGTTGTCTATGAGGTGATGCTCTTGGGTTATCAACCTTTGGCACCACCAATCACAGGCAACCCCTTCTAAATGTGTTGTGATGAATCTTAGGGCCTCCTCTACCTTCATGGGACGAAGTGCAAGGTATGTACCTAACTTATCAATCCATGCCCTAATTGAAATTGTAGAAATATTGAATGTGAGAAGAACAATCTTCCTCAAAGCATCAAGTAACTCCCGTCTAATTCGAGTATTGCTCTTACCTCTTTTCTATGATACAAAATCCTTGAAGTCCATCTCCTTCCTAAAAGGGGGTGGGTATGCCATATACTCCTCATAAGTCTCCATCAAATCCATCCGAATGAAAGATTGTTCTTTCTTTTCTTGAGCTTGGGAGGATCTTTCAAACTTTGCACTATCCATATCTCCCATGTCACTGTTCAAATTGGCTCCGATACCATGAAACCCTCAAACCTTACAGTTGGCCACAGAATTGGCTTTGATACCATTGAAATGTTCCAAATTAGGGATTTTTTTCTGAATTCTGATTTTTTTGTAAAACCCTAGGTAAATATTCAAATCTAATTTTTATTTCCAACAAACCCTAGCTGCCAAATATTTTCAAAAATAACATAAAATTATGCTAAGCCCTAAGCAACAATTGGCTGGTCCAAACAAGCAACTTATCCCTCCAAAAATAGGAAATAACCCTCAAACCCTAGACGACTCCAAATTGGGAATTTGTAGCTGATCTATTCAAGTAAAACCCTCATAAAATTGCATAGAAATACTGAATTAAATAATCATAATTTATCATGAAAAATTCGAGTGTGTTTGGAGCCACAAGCCCTCCAAATCAATTCACCAAAGCTGGAAAAATATAAAAAATATTTATTTAATGTTTTAGGGCAAAGATGACTCAAAATATGCCAAAAACCTTCACAAAGAAAGTCGCCACACTGCAAAAATATTAGGATAAAATCAAAATGTGTTTTGACCCAAAATGAGCCCCAAAACCCTGCAAACCAACTCTCCAACCGAGTCACCCTAGCTAAAAATATTAGGATAAAATTAGAATGTGTTTTGACCCAAAATGAGCCCCAAAACCCTAGAAACCAGCTCTCCAACCAAGTTTCCCTGGCTGTAAATAATCAATTCCAACAATAAAATCCACGCAACCCTCCAATGAGGGGTCTTCGTCCTATCCAAACAGCTCCCAAGGCTCCAAACCCTAGTTGCCCCACTCCAAATGCAATATTTTTGTATTTTTTGAATCTTATGTGCAAGTACAACCTCAAGATGAAGTTGCCTTAGTTGATAAATGAGGGTTGGTATCCCCACTCCTTTGCTTGAAGGTCTTCATTTTCAAAGCAATGGCTCAAGCGTTTTCGTGCTTAATGACCAATTTTTTTGAGTATCAACATAGCATGCCTTCAATTGAAACCCTCATTTCTTTTTATACCACTTCCCCCAAGGGACACGCCCAATTGGGAGGGAAATACAAATTCAAATCATAAGGAAAATTGTTTTTTAATATTCTCATGACGCTTACATGGCCCCAACTTAAATGATTCTTAAAACATAAAAGTACTTTTTAAAAGTACCTGTTGACAATTTTGCCCCCCACAGGGCAAATTGTCACCCCTACACTTCGGAACTTTGCTATGGTGCCAAGTTTGTCTTGTGAATCAGTTTTGGGGTCCTTAAATAAGCATTTACAGTCACCCAAGTGCCCATCTACAGCTAGGGGAATTTTAGTCATTCAGAGGTTTCCAAGGAGCTTGCTTGATTACAGCCAAATGTGCAAATACAACCAAGATATACAAGCTGTAAGTTTATTTGTTTTGTCTTCCCAAGGAATTTTTCGGGTATAAGACGTGGACCAGTTCTTCGGACATTTTGTCCGAGAGAAAGAGCTCTCAAAGCCCTGTGTAAAAGTCCAAAAAAATGACTAAGTGGCAGTCATTCAAGGCTTATTTTCTTCGGACTTTTTGTCCGAAAGAAAGGAGAAAAGCACAGTTGAGAAGACCGGTTTTCAAGTCAAGACAAAAGCCCAAAAGAATAAGGATAGTTACAAAAAGCCCGGGTGCCCTTCAAAAAGCCCGAGTGACCTACAAAAAGCCCGGGTGCCCTACAATTCTTCCGAAGGACACTTTTGAAGGCAGACATGCCCTTGCGGAGGACATCTGGGCATCGTGTAGGGACATTTACAATTTCTCCGAAGGATATGTGCCCTTGCGGGGGACACTTCAAGCACGAAGAAGACCTTGGCAAAATTGCGAAGGACACCTGCCCTTGCAGAGGGCACTTGGTCAATGGCAGGACCCTTTCAAAAGTTTCGAAGGGCATTATTGGGAAACAAAAGCCCTTGCGGAGGGCAGAGACATAAGCAAATGAAAAAAACAAAGTTTTCGAAGAGCACTTGCCCTTCGGGGAAAAGATAGCCAAAGGAGACGAATTCCTTCGGACAAAAAGTCTGAAGAAATTCGGGAGGATAAAAAACCGCGAGAAGGATCCTTGGGAATAATTTTCAGACAGGAAATCCGCGGGAATTTGAAGTCAGCAAAAGTTTGAAGAAAATCAAAGGCAAGACATAAGAGCCTAAAAGGAATAAATTCGAGAAAATTGGCAAGGAAATGAATTCCTTCGGACAAAAAGTCCGAAGGAATAAGGATAGTGTCAAAAAACCCAATAGAAAAGACAAAGGCACAAGCCAAAGCCAAAAAAGAGAAAAAGGAAATGCCAAGCCTGGAAAAGAGAAGAGACAGAGAGTCCTTTGGACAATTTGTCCGAAGGACGAAAGCTAAAATAAAGCCTGATTCCCGAATTAAAGCAGAACATAGGACTAAGCCAGAACTGAACAAGAAGAAAGACAACGCAGAAATAGAGGCATGAGCAAAGATTAAAGCAGAACTGAACATGGACATAAGCATGAACAACGAATAAGACAAACGCAAAATAAGGACAAAGGCAGGATAAACAAAGATCATGCACAGACTAAAGTGAAGTGACTCCAACGAAGTGAACGCGTTTAAGAAAGCAAGCACGCTTCAGTTCTGAAAATAGAGTTGTCTCGCATGATGAACAGGGAAAGCGTTGAATGTTTCAAACTGCCAAAAATTCCATGCATGCACTGTCATTTGCTCGAAAAGTTCCGACGGTTCAAATGCAATTCTTAATTTAGCATTTGCATTGATTTCATGCAAAGGGGAGATTTTCAAACGTTCTAGCAGTTCGAGTGGATTCGACTACTCTTATTTTGAAGTTGACTAGTTTTCAAATCAAGATATCTATTCGTAGGTGTCATGCATCAAAAACTTGTCTTCTTATTTTTTCAACGCAAGAAATTTTCATGCAAGACAAAATAAACTTTTGTAAAGGTTGAGTTGGTTTGAGTTTACTCCTATATTTTCAACGTCAATCTCTTGGCTTGTAAATTTCTATATTAATGGCTTTTCAGCCTTGTAAAATCATCCCTCTCTTGGTAAGACCAGACTCTGCCATTGGTGAATTGTGTAACCTCTTCAATCAATAGAAGGACTGCACTTTCAGATTTTAAGTGCTGGCATAGTGTACATTCATTCAACAATTTGCATACGTGGTAGATTTTTCTCCCTTCCCAAATTCTGATTCGTACCTAGTTGCTAGCTCATCATGTTATGCAGGTCATGTTCAGTATTCTATATGTCTTTTGCTGAAGCCGTAAGTGGATGTTAGGTGGCTACAAAGTGTTTTGTATCAGACCTCTCTCCATCGTTTTCCCTCACATTTTTTGTCATTGGATCGAACCTTCTCATGAAATATTTATGCATAGTGATCAATTGAAATCAAAGGTCTTTCTTTTCCCTTGTTTGATTCAATGTTCAAGGTTCCAAGTAGAGTGGATCAACATTTTGGTGTATCACCATCATTAGGTAGGATTTCCATTTCAAGTTTCTTTCTCCCTTTTCCATGGTAGATTTACAACACAGAGTAGAGATTCATTGATACATTTTACAAGAACCAACTTTCTTTAGAGGTTCTTCTCACCATTGAGGCACCCACCCTCATGAGAAGATCCTATTGTTTCAAATGGAGAGAGAATTAGCCATTTCAGTACGTCTTTGATTCAGGGTGCAACTCCAGGTTGACAACAAAACCTTCTACATCAATTCAATCAAAATCACTTAATTTTTTTTCTCTTCTTACTTGTTTCTTAGCCCCTGGGAAATGGTTAAGGGTCTTCAATGATGTCCCTATCAAAAGAGGGGCATGACAACATGGCACTATTGAAGACCTTTAGCCTTGCTTAGTTTCTCAAGGGCTGAGGAAAAAAAGAAAAAAAGAAGGGAAGCATTTGGTTTTCTTAAGAACACTTGTAAAAGCACTTTATTGTTATAAATTCACTAAAGTTGGGGCCTTTTGAGGGTCATGGGTACCTAGTCCACTTAAGTGGATTATAAGATGTGTTCTTTTTACAATTTTAAGAAAGATCAAAAAGACATTTCCCTCCATTTTGGGTGCTTCACTTGGGGGAGGAGTATAAAAGCAATGAAGGGCTCACTCGAAAGGGCATCTTCGAATATATTTTGAAATTAAAGTTTTAAGCACAAAAAAGTTTGAGCTATTAACTTGGAGACGAAAACCTTCAAGCCAAAAAGGAGTGGGGATGCAAAGCCTCATTTTTCATCTCTTCATCTTGAGGTTGCATTTGAGCCTAATATTCAAAAAAAATAGAAATTGGTAGGTGGTGACTGGCTTTTGTGTGGTGTTGAGTGCTTTTGGAGAGGGGCGACTAGGGTTGGGAACCTTTAGGCATTGTTTGAGTAGGTTGAAGACTCCTTGTAGGGTTGCAGGTGTCTAGGGCTGGAATTGACCATTTCTAGCATTGGCAACTTGGTTGTGGAGCTGATCCATGGGGTTTTGAGGTATTTTTGAGCCAAAACAATATTCTAATTTTTATAATAATATTGCTGCTATTTTTTTTTTGTGAGGCATTTGGATGGTCATTGGACCTAGGATATTAGCTATAATTTCATATATTTATTCCCTAATTTTTGGAAATATTTCTAGCATTCATAGATTGAAGAAATTCAGTATTTCATCTAATATTCAGATCTGAAGTTGAGTCCTAATTTGGCATATTTATTGGGTAATAAATTTAGAAATCTCTTTCAAAATTAGTGGGCTGTATTGTGGAGTAGAAAATACCATTTTTCAGCATTGTCAGGGCATGAATTAATTACGTGTTTATCTCTATTGGTGGCGCCTAGGGTTTGAAGAAAGATCTCAATTTTTGGGGAGAAAAACTTGCTTGTTGGTCTACTTGTGCCATTCAATTCGCCATATTTTATGCTAACTGTGGAAGGTTTATTGCAGCTAGGGTTTGCTGTCATAAATATGAAAAAAAATAATTTTGCTAGGGTTTTCAGTAAATCCCAGAATTCAAAAAATATCCCCCTGTTGGGATATTTCAAAACAATTTCTTGCAGTATCTCCCATCCCTTCATCCGTTGGGATATGTCCAGGTTTGTATTGCATAAACACCAATCTCTTAAATGGGGGTTGTATTCTTTATTCCCATCAATATAACTTCTATTAAATTTCAATACAATGCTCCACAAGGAAATCATAGAATAGTATTATTAAAACAACTCTCAGATTATCAGATCTACAAAGCCTCAGATGTAAAACTCATAGGAGACATCAATACAATCAAATCTTTCAAGGAAAAACAGGGTGTTGTTTTCAACCATAGGACAACTGAAGCCCTCACCAAATTGGACTAAGAGGCCTCCTTGATAGATGTGGAGTATACACAAGGACTCTTGACATGAACCAACCCCAGTAAAATCCAACAGTACATTGTAGAAAAAATTGTTCATACTCTAATGTCCAATCAATGGCTCACGAGAACCAAACAAATAGAAGTGAGAGTTTGAGACTCCACACATTCAGACCACTGACCAATCTTGCTATAGGAGATAGCTGCCCCCAAAAAGAGCCTTCTTCATATTTGAAACAATGTGGCTAGCACATCCCAAGAGGGATCGGGATATAGAAAATTGGTGGAAAGAAGTGGATCACAATTGGGGTTATTAGATGTAAAGATTCATTGAAAAGCTAAAATACTTAAAACTGAACTCAAGCATTGTTATATAAACTGAGATTCATATGCTTTACAGCCATAATTTTGACTGATCCATGCCTTTTAAGGGTATTTTCACTTCCTTTCAACACTTTCAGCAGCAATTTCAACACTAGATCTATGCATTCAATGCTTTTCACAAGGTATGTAACAATTTTTTCCAATCATTCAACGAAATTATCAGGGTTTTGCATTCTTTGGCTCCTCACTCTATGGCGCCTCAAACACTTTCCTTCCTTCAACATTCCTACTGATCATTCGTCACTTCCAGACATCTCTGACACAAAAAAATACAAAATCTTCCACTCACAAGTAGCTTTGTGGATTTTCAAGCTTCCATGCTTTGTATACACAAGGAACTACAGTAAATAAAAAATAGAACTTTGATTTGCTATGCTCCCAAGAAACACATAACCTACAAATAGTTTTTCAATCTATAAACAATATCAAAATAAAAAATGCTAATTTCCAATGTTATCTCTTTCTTCAGGGAACACTTCTTGTGCGTCAGGGAACATTTTCCACACTGAGCAAAATTATCACTTTTTCCTCACATTATTTAAATTTTAAAAATAGAAAATTAAAATCTTTTGATCACCAGCGAATCTCTGACAACATAAATATTTCTTCTTCCACACTTTACCAAACATCATAAATGGAGAAAAACAATCACTCAAGACATACAACCAAATATGTGTGAAACCTCTCTAAACAAAATATTTATTGTGTCGTACAACAAGAATGTAATGGAGAGAGTGGGTCACTGAGAGACGTGCATTAGAAGAGGTGAAGAATGCACAGCATCCAGGAGAATAAGGAGAGTAAGAAATATATTTCTTACTCTCCTTATTCTCCTGGATGCTGTGCATTCTTCACCTCTTCTAATGCACGTCTCTCAGTGACCCACTCTCTCCATTACATTCTTGTTGTACGACACAATAAAGATTTTTCCTTTAGCATTAATTAGACATGGCTTCCTCCTTTCTTGAAGTATTTTCTTTTTGGCTTCCTTCTTCCTTATGTTTGTGCAGGTCTCAACTACTGCAACCACCATGTGATGTCCCCTTTTCATATAATTTTAATAATTAATAATATTGCTCGAATAGTGATTTTAATCATTCGAAAATATAAGACAATTAATTAATTATTAAAATAGAACTATCTTGGATAATTATTTGAATTATCAGAAAAGTGGTTTTAACCAATTGGAAAATTAAGGTAATTTTAATGATTATTCTAAGGGGCTTTATAATTAATAAATTGCTTGAAAAGTGATTTTTATCACTTTAATTATTAGAGAAATTTAATTAATTATTTAAGGACTTAATTATTTTTAATTACTAATTTATTAAGGCAAGTTATTTAATTAATTCAAAAAGGTCTAAAGTGAAATTAAAAGGAATGTCAGTTTGGAAGCTAAAGTAAAGAAAGAAAAATATATTCTAAAAATGATAAGTGAGGCTTATGAGGTATTTTACCTCCTTAAGATGGTTCACCCCCCTTTGGAAAGTATAAATATAAGATGAAGATCACAATTGAAGATATACGCTGAATTTTGATAATTTGTTCTTCATGCTTGAAGAAACTATTGAGATGTATGCCCAATAGAAGTTTGCTACCTTTGGTGTTGATCAATCTAAAAAGGTGTCTTTTGACACCACCTTTGATAAGGAGATCTTGTTCTTGTCCTAGAAGTGGGGTGATTTGATTTGGAGAGTTTTGTGTATTTTTGTGAGAGTTTCATGGTTCTTTTCTTGCATGTTAGCCTTGCTAAATAATTATCCTATTTTTGCAAGTGGAGCGAACCACCTTGGAAGCTTGGATCTAGGGTTTGGAGGCCTCATTTGATCTATTTTATGCAAATTAAATATTCATATTTTATTTGCTAATTTTTTGCATGTTGGTGTGAAAAATTGAAAGAGTTTGTGAAGGGTTTGTAGAAAAAATTAAATAATAATTTTCACAATTATTATTTAATTATTTTGACATGTTTTGAAGACTTTTTCACTTGCGGAAGGCAAGATTTCACTCTGTAATTTTCTGCTAATTTTTTTTGCACTTGGCAAGTGGAGCGATTGGCTTGGAGAGTCAATTTTGGCGATTTCTATGCCCAAAAAAGTTCACTGTAATTTTCTGGTATTTTTCGGGCACTTGTGGAGATTTTTAGTAGGGGTTTGAAGAAGAAAATCACTCAGAACAGCAGTTGTATTTTCGTTATTTAATCAAAATTTTCTGCCATCAAAAAGTGGTGTTTGAGCTTCAAAGATTGGGAAAAAGGTACTTGTTTCATGCAATTTAAATTCTGATTATTTTCTACAAATTTTTAGTTATTTTGGAACAAGTTATTGGCTACAATTCATCCATAAAACCCTACTATTTTCATGTCTAGGGTTTCTAGGGCTTAACAAGGGTTTTGTGAGCTTATTTTGCAAACTAGGGTTTGCTGATTGCATTTTCAGAATTGTGGATTTTGGGGAAAACCCCTTTTGCATGAAAATGTCCCATTTGGGGATATTACACACCATCTTCTCCTCATGGGTCTCTCATCTTTTTCTATGGCTCTAATACCACCGATCACATATTCTCTCACAAAAACGTATTGGACAATAAAAAAATATGCGGCAATGTAATGGGCAAGTTTATTATTACTCTACACAAATATATAGTACATTACAATGTGTTAGGGTAACTGTTGACAATTTTACCCCAAAGGAAAGAACATATTTATTCAAGCAGTTGAAGGAGCAAGTTCTAAAGAGAACATATATTTTGTGCTTTTACAAAGGGGCAAAGATCATTTCGAAGTTCCAAAGGGTTTGAATCCTTCAGACATTTTGTCCGAAGGAAATGGCACTTGTTTAAAGCCCGAGGGATCACTAGGAGAGGAGGACCTTAGCAAAAAATATCCTAAGGGTCAAAACTACCAAAGATGCTGAAGGGTTCATTCATTTGCCGAAGGGTCATTTTATTGGCCAAGAGACCATTTGCAAAAAATCCGAGGGGAAAATGACAAGAGGTAAGAGGCCGAAAGAAAGAGTCCATTACAAGAACCCTGAAGGGCAGGGTACCCTTCGGAAGGGTCATTTTCAACAATCCCGAAGGGCACCTACCCTTCGAAAATGGTACGAGAACAAAATAGGGAGTTTTGCAAAAACCCAGGTGCCCTACAATTTTTCCGAAGGGCAGTGGGAGAGCTACTAGCCCTTGCAGAGGGCCCTTGGTCGGTGACAGGACCACTGTGACTTTTTCGAAGGGCATTCCGCAGGAATTAGAGCAAAGGACAAAGGGATAATTCCTTCGGACTTTTGTCCGAAGGAATTCCTTTGGACAAAAAGTCCGAAGAAATTCGGAAGACTACAAAAGAAGAAAGTCCGAAGCCAACATAAGAAGAGAAGAAACAAAAGAAAGATATCCTTCGGACTTTTTGTCCAAATGATTAATTTGGGGAAATCAAGCCCGCAAAGCAAAAAGTTTGCGGGAAAGTGACAGGGTCAGGACAATTGAAGCGGACAATTTGTTTGACGAAAATCGTTCACAGGGAAAGTCCAAACACAGAAGAGTCCGCAGGAACAAATTCGGGATAATTGGCAAACATAAACGCTGAAGGAAAGGTGGGAGCCATAAGTCCGAAGAAATTCAGAAAAGTTGCCATAGGAAAGACCAAAGACAGGCCCGAGGAAATAAACCAGAGGCAAACGCCGGGTGAAACAAAAGACCCCAAGGAGATGAGACCAAAAGCATAAATTCTGAAATAAATCTGTAGACAGAAAAGTCCACAGCAAGAAATCCGAAAGAAATGGTGGTTGACTGTGCAAGAAAGGATAGAAAATAGATAATTCGACGGAGAGTTGAAAACAGAATATCTGAGGAAATATAGACCAAATATAGACAAAATACAGAATCCCGCCAGAAATAGACACAAACAGGGAGACCAGAATAGGATAAAATGCATGCAAGCAAGGGCTATTTTTGATCAACCGGTCAAAGCTTCAGTTGACTGGTTGTCGAAGTCCTGCTCATCTCCGGATCAACTCATCCGAAGGTCCAACTTAGCTTCAACCGGAGTTCTAAATTCGAACGTCGAGTTGACTGTTCGAGATTTATAGTTGACTAATTGTTAAACGCCGCATCCACTAGGAGCTTTCCATGCGAAGGAGAGCGATCTCTTCGTCCAACTTAGCTTACCAAACAATCAACTTAGCCGATCTCTTCGTCCAACACAGCTTATCAAACGGCCAACTCAGCCTTTCAACGTTCCAATTCGGCATCAAGTAGCTCACGTAGAGTTCTAAAATTGACATTGGCGTGGATTTCCATGCAAAGAGAGGTGGGTGGTTCAAAACAAAGACAAGTTCACTTCCTCAAGCGCAAGAAGCTTCATACAAAGACAAAAAAAAACATATTTTATTGAAAGGTCAAGTCAGCGTTGAGTTAACCGAAGTAAATCCTTCTCTTCAATTATTTCAACGCCAATCTTTGGCCTTTTGTAATTCTCTATAAAATGGCTTTTAGCCTTGATTTAAAAAAAGAATCCCTCTCTTGGCTAGACCAGACTCTGCCATTGGTGAGTTGTGTAACCTTTTCAATCAATAGGACTGTACTTTCATATTTCAAGTGCTGGCATAGTGTATATTTCTTCAGCAATTTGCATAAGTGGTAGATTTCTCTCCCTTCCCAAATTCTGATTCATACCTAGTTGCTAGATTATCCTTATGCAGGTCATGTTCAGTGTTATTTACACCTTTTGCTAAAGCTGTAAGTGGATGTTAGGTGGCTGCAAAGTGTCTTGTATCAGACCTCTCTCCATCGTTTTCCCTCGGGTTTTGGTCATTGGATCGAACTTCTTCATGAAATATTTATGCATAAGTGATTGATTGAAATCGAAGGTCTTCCTTTTCCCTTGTTTGTTCAGTGTTCAAGGTTCCAAGTTGAGTGGATCAATCATTTGGTGTATCACCGTCATTATGTAGGATTTCCCCTTAAAGTTTCCTTCTCCCTTTTCCATGGTAGTCCGCAGCATAGAGTAGAGATCCTCATTGATACATCATACAGAAACTAGCCTTCTCTGGAGGTTCTTCTCACCATTGAGGCACCCACCCTCGTGAGAAGATCCCATTGTTTCAGCCGGATAGAGGACTGGCCATTTCATGCACGTCTTTGATTCAGGGCGCAGCTCCCAGTTGACAACAGTAACCACCAACAACTAACTCACTAACAACAATATGTCAAGGGAGGGTTAGTCTATAACTTAAGATGAATACTTACAAATATATATTAATATATTCCTAACAATTAGATCTCCCTTGCAGCTCTCACAGTCCAGGCTCCCTTTCATTTCACCCCATCCATATGCCTCTATCCAAGAAATTTAGCACAAAGCTCCAACCTCTCAAATCACAGACAGGGACCACAAAAAGGATAGCCCTTCAAAGTTCCAATACCCAATGCAAAATTCCCAGCCCTCCCACTTCAAATCTTCATACTGCAGGTCAGTTCCAGTTATTTACTGTCAATGTTGCACAAAATTTGTATAGTCCTCACACCACTTAAGTCACAAGTGACTATCCATCTCAGACCAAAGTCCCATCGATCCCAGAGGTAGTCATCAACCAAGCAGATATCAGTGGACAAAATCTCAATTGTAATGATAATTTGAAAAATATCACTGACCTTCTCCATCTCAGGATCCAAAATCTGGAGAAGGCCCTGATCTCTGCTCCTATCAAACACCATATTGAGAATACAGTCCTCAACAATCCTAGCATCCAAAGAGCCATTAAGTGCAAGCACTCAACTGAGGCCACATGTAGCAGCATGCAGGCCCAAGTTGATTACTGGCAGGTGCCAATTTTCCAGCCAGACATCGGGACTGCCACTCAATGGAAAACTTTGGTTCAATGGTTCTCTACTGCACCCAATGCAACCAATAAAAGGGCTAAAAAACCTGCTGTTCCGTGATAGAAAATCAAACCAACAAATCAAGATTATCAAAAGAATAAAAAACAATTTTCTGTGTATTTGAAAAGCATGGTGATATAGTCCTTAGGTTTGAAGTAGAGAAAATTAGGACAAATAATTTTAGTCTTATGTTTCTTTCTTTCTCTCAGCTGTTGCTCTTTGCAGAACAGCTTTCTCTTAGCATGTAGTTGGTCTCAGTTCAGCGCTTTTTTTCCCCTTGTTTCAGAGCAGGGGTTCTTTGTATTATCTCTTCCAATTGTAAGCACAGCCTCGGATTTTGCTCACATGGGGCTGCTTGTTTGGGCCTTACTGTAATCCTCCTTTAATATGTATGTATATATAACCTTTTTTTTTTCCAACAATATTGGCTGCAAAATGATAGTTGTATGTGAAGTTTTGGATATATAAATTTTCAGCCACCTAAAATATAGGTGTAGCAACTGATTTATACTAAATGATTTCCATAAGGAAACTTCTAGAAGGTAATGTAAATTGAATTTGAACTATTAACAAATGACAATAGAGTTAGAGATGACATGCAAGACATATAAAAAGAGGACAGACAAGACAGTAAAGAAAGAAACTAATGATGGCCCCACGCACATCATATGACAAAACTATATACAAAGACTTCCAATCTAGAGATGGAAGACAAGACAGAGTCATATAAGAAGATGACAAACACAAGCCTTCATTACATCATTAGTAATACATGACGCACATAATGAAAGAAAAAAAACAAAGGAAAATATTACAAAGAGGCTGGTGTGCTTGGTGTAGGTCAAGGTGACATCAAGAAAAAAAGTCATTAGGGAATGGGAAAAGTTTGTGATATTTGCACTTCAAGAAATTGTTCCCAAGTGATCGATGCATACAAATCTAAAAACTAGAAAAAAGATGGAAGTCCAAACAAGCTTTCTTCACTTAGGCTGGAACACTGCACAAGGTAAACATCACAACCCCAAACAAACAATAGAAGACCCCAAGGACACCATAGTGGTAGGTTAGATTATAATACCACTATTTTAGCTTCCTACAACAAACACTATTACTCATGGTTTGCATAATCAGACTCGACTCGGACTCGGCAGACCAAAAAAAAATGACTTGGCAATACTTGTCTACTTTAAAAATACTTAAATTTCTTAAAAAACATAAATTTCATACAAATTACAGTTACAAAACTATGTTATTGGATATGCCTATACACTCCACTTGGTATGGGTACGGGGGGGCGGTATGCCAGCCCTAAGCCCAAGGTATGCCCAAGCCCTTGCAGGTATGTCTGAGGAGGTACCTGGGCGTACCCGCATGGGCTGGGGCGTACCCTAGGTGTAGGGATGGCGTACCCCCCAGAAAAAAGCATATTTTTTAATTTTTTCCTCCCTATTTCACCGGTCAAAGTCAAATATGGACCTCAAAAAACATTATAAAGTGCATTTGCAACCCTAAAAGCATGATTCAAACTCATTTTATCAAATGATAACAACACATTTACCTTTCATTGCATTTTTACCTCCCATTGCATATTTGTTCACTCTTGTTGTTTCAATGGCTGGCTGTGTTTTCAAAACATGAGCCTCAGTCGATTCATCTGGATTCTGTATCTTCTTTATTAGGGTTGTATATAACAGCTATGAAGGTTGCTAGAGCAAGTCAGCAAGTCTTCCAGTTATTTGATCGTGTTTCAGCCTTGCCAAATTAAAGGGAATAAATGTCTGTAACATGATCAAGATGAGGGAGAGGTTGAAATCAATAATGTCTTTTTTTGCTTATCCTCTATGTCCCAAAAATATGTTTCTCCAGGACTCTTTTTGTGCAGTACATACAGTAAGATCATTTGCACAGGTATAATGCGAAAGCTCAATTCGTGAATAAGCTCAAAGAAGAGAACAGGCCATGGTCTTAAGTTGATTTAACACCAGGTCATCTCATTGTAATCTTCACCAAACTGAATAGTGTGTATTTTCTTTTGTCTTTATTTTTGTCCATACATTGTAACATTTGCACTATATACTTGTAATAAGATTAATCTACGTTCGACATTTGAATATTATGATATTTGGCATCAAATTATTAGTATTTTTTGTGGTTATTTAACTTATTATGTTTCCTCTATGCATATTATGTGGTTAATTTTGCTTATATGGCTATATTTTTAATTTTTTTTTTATTTTTTTGTACGGCTGTACCCAGCCGTAACCAAACCCTCAAAAACAAATCCCCCGTATCCACGTACCCAATACTTTTTTACCTATACCCGTATCGGCTACTTAGTTACAAAATATATCAAATGAGTTTGTAAAACATTGGGAAGTGTTTTCTATTAGATTTGAATATAAATAGAGTACAAAATTGCATCATCATTTCTTTCAACATTTCATTTATGCTTTCATGTTGATATGTATCTTTGCCAAAGCACCATCCCGTGTTACATTGTTGTGACATGTGATAAACTTCGGGTGGGGCATATGTATTCACTGATATTTTTCAACTTTATTATTTACTAACGCTCTTTCTTGCAAGGGCTCACCAACGCATCAAATTTCCTCGAGTACACATCTTAAACGACAGACCAAGAATGGGGGGGATTGGCTCATCGCACTTTGCAGGAGATGTTCTCACACTATTCTATCATACCTACATCCCTTCATGCAGCCTTCATACCTCCTACAATGTCTCCCTGAGATCTTGAAACCTTGAAATATGGCTACTAAGTCTGAAATCTTGAAACCCTGAAATCTGACTAAGTCTGAAATATGATAGATCATAGGATCCTCCAAAACCTAGAATTTGCATTACAGCTCCTAGAGGTATGAAACCACTCTCAAACATTTATTTTACACATACATTGTCTGGTTCAGAGTTTTTACCATGTTTGGAGTCCTCAAGTCTAAGACTCACAAGAATAAGTGAAAAATACTCTTTGACGAAAAAAATGGCAAGTACTTGCATATTCGCCGAGTATGTAAACTATGCTATTACTAGAATTAGGTGTGATAAAGTTTTAGACTAGGGACAAGTTTTATGCCAAATTAACAATAATGTAAATTTAGATGGATGCTTGCTCCATAAATCCACTATCTATTTGAGACAATCAGATTTCTGGGTAAAAATTGTGTGAGAGAAATTTTCATCATCTATGTTTTTAAGGGGCTTTCAAAGACCATTTCAGCCGCTTCAAAGATACTAAAAATTAGCGTCAAATTTTGTAAGAGATCCATCATATTTTATTAACTTAAGGAAACATCCTTATATATAATGCAAAAAATGAAAGCTTCATTTTACATACCCCCTCTTCAAGCCCAATATTCAATGAATTAGAACTAGTTGAACTGCTGCTACAGTCACTTGATTCTGGATACTCTTGTATTGTATATGAACTCTGGGAATGTCGTGATGTGAAATAGCTCGTATCATCTACACTTTCAGGACTTGGTACAAAAGCTGTCTGCAAACCAATAGCCAGAAATTGAACAACTACTGCTAATTTCTTTCAGCATAATTTCAACATAAATTAAATAACTGGTAAGATGGTCTATGCTCTAACAAATGGTTCTTCAAAAGCATTCCAAGATGTTTTCATGACCAATACATATGGTTTGATATCCATTTTTTATTACAATACTAATAGATGGGGAATGTTTTAATTGAGCATTAAGTCAAGAACACAAAAGCAATATGCTGATTCTAGCATATATGTTCAAACCGTGACAAATCTGAAGAAATGTTACATGATTGTACACTCAATTGCAGTTCAGATAAAAGCTTTTCATGTCACTGAATGGCGAGGTTTTTATATCTCCACTAATATTTTTTAATGGTACTACAGTCCTCCACTCTTGTTGTTAATGGTTGATGTTGGGTTTTCCCACTAGGAAGTTTAATATTAGTTTTATTGATTCTTTTGTTTCTCTTTCACTGTTAAGCCCATTAGAAATACTTCAAATAAAGAATAGTGTGTGTTTTAATTCTTGGGTTACACAGTTAATAATCCTTTGAAAAGTCATATTTATACTCCAATTCCCATCTACAATGGCTTTACAGATTTTCTTAGGATTTGCATGAAATTTAGTTGCCTCAAACAATGTGGCAGACGTTAAGGAGCTCAAAAGTGGCAGGACATGTCACTGTAGCTTGGGTAGATTAAAATTATTTTCAAAGGAAATGTAACATTGGTCACTTGTCTACTCAGCTCTGAAGTACTGCCACGAGTTACACTGGAGAATACAATAACTGTTATATGAAAATGTGATGATGAAAGCAATACTGCTAAGCTTTAAAGGCTTGCTATTCAATTTGAGACAAACCTGCAATGCTTCAAGATGCAAGTGTAATTAAAATATGCTCAAGCACATAATACTTCATGAAACACAATGGATTGGAAAAATTCACAAAGAAAGATTAAGTTTTTGTGTATTACAATCTTCTCCACGATAAACTATCGTAACAGAGTGTGTTGGTGCTTGAAAGGTTTTTCCAACTTTAGATTAGATATTGAGAAGATGTCATGTCCCCTTTTTGGAACCCTTTTTGGAATTAAGCCAATTAGAAGACCTATAGCCTATTCTTTATTTCCTATGGACTAAGGGATGACATTAGGGAAATAAACTAATAATAATACTATAAGTTGTCTTAAGTCACTTTTATTTTATAACATAAAAATGACACTTACGTATTATTATTATTATTATTATTATTAAAGAGAGCCAAAAAATTATTATTATTAAGTGGATGAAAAGTGATTTTACTAAAAGTATTTTTTAATACTTTTAAGGTAAAATTGGAAAAGGGAAGTTATAAAACGAGTTTGGCTCAAAAGAGTCATTATTCATTAATATCTTTGACAATCATATCCTAATCCAAATCTTGAGTCATTGTGTTCAATCTTTTTATTTGAGGATGAAAACCCTTTGATATATAGGGGTGGAGGACGAAAACCCTCTAACCCATTGAGGTGATTCCATCCAGGAATCATAACTGTGCTTGCAAATCATGATCGAATTCCATTTTTAATGTGATTGAAGATTATTATCAATTTTTAGTATTTTGTGAGGGTTTGGAGAATTTTAATCATTGTTGTGCATCCTTGAGACGCTGTTATACCTCATCTCGAACTGCCATTTATTGCTTTGAAGCATATTGTTATCATACCAGTCAGAAAACAGCCCCAAATTGTTGCATTGGTGTCTCGTGTACAACAAGGGTTATGAAATAACCCTTTTTGGATAAATATGAATAATTCTAAATTTGTCGTGAAACCCTTATCTTGTTAATCTATTCAAATATGGAATTTCACCCAATAATAGATAATAACACAAAGCAAACTGATAACCAGAAACCAAATTGAATTTTTATTGAATATTAGAAAAGTATAGCAACATAATAAAGGCATATACTATTTATTTATGATTTTTTTTTATCAAAACGTAACCTAACATAGCCTAAAAATGCATAAAGGCAAAATCTTTTATTGAAATCCTTGCCAAATAAACCTCTAAACAGTACGGCAGCCTGATGTGTTATGATGCTGCCCAGTTCGACAAAAGACGGGCACGATACAAACACTGTACAAATCTGCACTTTTTTTTGCTTCCTGAAGTGTGACACCCCTGCTGAATAGGGATCTAAAACTAATCTTTCCTGAAACTGCTAACACAAACATGATTCTCAGGTGGAATCCTCAACTGGATATGAGGGGTTTCGTTCTACCTACAAATCCGATGGTTTTCGTACTTGGATGTAGTGCTTAAGCTGCAAGCTTTTTCTCTAAAAAAAAGGTGTTGGTTTTTGTTTAAGTGTTTGAATAATGATTTTATTTTTCACCAATTTTTTTATTATTCATTTTTCCATTCCAACCCTAAAAGAAATTAATATTTCTTTCAATTAATTATTCACTTTTTTTAACTTATGAATATTAATTACTTTTTGTCCATGTATCCAATATTTACTTTTGGCCCTACTGAATAATAATAAAGTGTTCTTTTCCAAAGTTATAACTTAAAGTACCTTTTTGGACAACTTAATAAATTATTATTAGATTATTTTCATTTTAACCCCTCCTTTAGCCTACGGAAAATAAAGATAGGCTACGGGTCCTCCAATTTCATTAATTCGAGAAAAGAGAAATTATAGTCTGTCTTTCCCAGAATTGCTTGTCCACAAGCAATTGCAAATTGGGATGCTCAAGAATTTTTACACCCTCCCAAATAACATCCTCTATTGGTAGGTCCTTCCAACGTACCAGTTACTCTATGATAGTTTTGTTCCTTAATTTTTTTATCCTGACATCCAATATAGCTTTAGGAACCAAGATGAGTTTGCCTTCATCATCTAAGGAAGGAATGACATGTTGTCCCAATGCTCTTTTGAGGCATGATACGTGCAAAACATTATGTATTTTGCTATGCTCTAACAGCTCAAGGCAACCTCCCCAATCCTTCTGATGACCCTGTATGGCCCATAAAAATAGGGTTTGAGCTTTTTAGCTCCACTCTTCTTGATAGAAGCCTATCTATATGGCAACATCCTTAAGAAAACCATGTCCCCCAGCTCAAAACTTGCCTTTGTACGGTGCTGATTTGCATATAATTTATGTTGGTTTTGGGCATGTCGAAGGTTTTCTTTAAGCATACCCAATATGTCTTGGCTTTCAACAACCAAGTCCTGTGCCCCTGGCACTCTACCATCAACAGTAACCAAATCAACAAAGGAAACAACATGATATCCATATAGAGCTTTGAAAAATGACATACCAATGGAAATGTGGTAAGTGGTATTGTAGCAATGCTCTCCCATGTAAACCCATTTAACCCAAGCTTATTGCTGCCCTGTCACATAATTTCTCAAGTAACCTTCAAGCCATTTATTAACAATTTCAATTTGCCCATCTGTTTGTGGGTGGTAGCTAGTGCTTGGTGTCAATTTTGTCCTTGCCAAATGAAAGAGTTTCTGCCCAAACAAACTAAGGAACCAGTTGTCCCTGTCACTCACAATGTTCTTAGACAAACCATGTAGCTTGAAAAATTCTCTAAAAAATAAATCATCAACCTAAGGAGCCTTAATCTCAATAGGAATGGCAAAAAAATGAACATATTTGGTGAGTCTATCGACCACCACATAGATACAACTCTTACCTTGAACCTTGGGAAGTCCTGTGATAAAATCCATGGAAATATTCTTCCACTTTTGATTTGGAATTGGCAAGGGCTGCAATAGTTATGTTGAAAAGACATGCTCTACGTTATTTTGTTGACAGGTGATACATTCTCTAATGTATTGGAGGACTTCCCCCTTGAGTCCTTTCCAAAAGAATCTATCCCTTCTCTGCTTGTAAGTCTTGAAATACCCTAGGTGACCAACCAAGGATGTATCATGGACAACCTTCAAGACTTTGCTTTTCATCTTTGATTCAAAAACTAGATAGATCCTATCCTTGTAGAGGATGATGTCATCAATCACCTTGTACTTATCATCCTGTACTTTGCCTTCAAGGATCTTATTAGTGAAATCATTTTTGACATCCTCTGCTATTATTAACATTTTCCAATCCGTAGAGATCATAGACATAGAACATAAAAAAGACTTTCTAGATAAAACATTTGCCACCACATTATTCTTACCTTTTACATATTCTAAATCAAAATTATAAGCTTAAAGCTTACCCATTTTTGTTGCCTGTCATTTAAGTCCTTTTGGTTGAGAAAAAATCTCACACTATTGTGATCAGTCTTGACCACAAATCTACCACAAACCAAGTATTGTCAGAATTTTGCTAAGGCATGCATGATAGCCAACATTTCTTGTCATAGATCGAAAACCGCACTCTGTATCTTTCAATTTCCAACTTTCAAAGGCAATGGGATGTCCTTTTTGCATTAAAACAGCCCCTATTCCTTCCCTTCATGCATCACATTCTCATACAAAAGGAATAGAGAAATTTGGAACAAGTACTAGGCAAGTACTCATTATCTCCTTGAGCTTTTAAAATGTGTTTTGAGTTGATTCGAACCATCTGAAAGATCCATTTTTTATTAGTTCAGTCAATGGGACAGCAAGTTGTGAAAACCCTTTCACAAATCCCCTGTGATAATTGCAAAGTCCCAAGAAACCCCTCACCTACGTCAAAGTGGTGGCTGGTGGCTAATCAATTAATGCTTGAATCTTTTCCTGATCAACCTGTACTCCTTGGGCATTGATGATATGTCTCAAGTATAAAATCTCGATCATACAAAATTCACACTTAGACTCTTTCGTAAAAAGAGACTACTATTCTAATTTCCCAACACTGTACTCAAGTGTTTTAGGTGCTCTTCCCAAGTCTTATTGTACACCAAAATGTCATCAAAGAACACTAAAACAAAATTCCTCAATTGCTCACTAAAAACATTATTCATGCATGATTGAAAGGTAGCTAGAGCATTGGTTAAACCGAAAGGCATAACCAAAAATTCAAAATGTCCAAAATGAAATTGAAAAGTTGTGTGTTCATCATCTCTTACTTTGATTTGGTGATAACCGGATCTAAAGTCAATTTTAGAGAAGTATATTGCTCCATACAATTCATCCAACAACTCATTGATCATGGGTACTTGTTTTTGATAGTTTTCTTATTCAAGGCACAATAATCAGTACCTCTGTTCAAAATCTTGACAAGATCTCGACGAATCTTGTAAGATTGTTGGAAATATTGTCATTGATGTCAAAGGATAATTGTGGATCTAATTGATGGCAAAGTATTTCGATAAAATAATTAAATTAAATAAAAAATATTTAATTTGATTGAGGCAACTTATCGTGCAAATAACAGTCATATCTTTGCGTGGAATCGAAGATAAATTAACTATGTCTAACGGGCTTAAAGAGATTATTATGGCAAAAGTTTCAAGACAGTTTTTAAGGCTAAAATGGTTCCCAACCTTGGCTGCCCTGATTTCTAGGAAGTTGTCCCACCTTTGGGAGGAGTTGTGACTGTTCGAATGGACCTTTTCGTTTGAAGAGGCACGACCCTTAATTGTGGCTTTTTGTAGGTTGTAAATAAGTGCATAGCAAGTGGCAAATTTGTATGTTCGAAAGTGGAAGAAATAAAAGAAGAGCAGAAATATTTGAAAACATAATTTTGTGAGAATATTGAAAGGAAATACCAACAAGTATAAGGCAGAGCATAGAAGTGAAAACACTCAAGTGTAGATCGAATCGAAAGGAGATAAAACAGTGTTCTATTATCCGTTGTGTTAGCAATAAATCAGAGATAAAAGAGTGATTCTTGTGAGAAAGTTAGTGCCTTCGTTTTGAAGAGATTGGTGTCTCTTGTTGAGTTGGTGCTCGGCGAAAGGGGTTGGTGCTCTTGTAGGTTGTTGCCTACAAAATTATTTTTGGAGTTGGTGCTCTAGTAGGTTGGTGCCTACGAATATTTATATTCAGAAAGATTTCTCCATGGTTTTCTCCCGAAAGGGTTTCCACATATATCTTGTGTCACTTTGCATTGTGTTATCTTGTGTTGTGATTTGATTGTTTTGAATATCTTGATTTGATTAAGTGTTAAAAACAAAAGAATATATAATACTGATTCACCCCCCTCGTAGTACTAGCCTATGCTCAACAATTGTTATCAAAGCGGGTTCCTTCAGATATAACTTAACTGCTAGAAGGTAGATCATACAAGCACACAAGGTTGGATCACAAGTTCAGGACGGATTTTCGATTAACAAGGCACCGTTGTTTGATGGCATAAATTATGTCTTCTGGAACATAAGAATGAAGACATATCTAATGGCTCTTGGGTTCGATATCTGGCAAGCAGTAGTAACCGGGTACCAAACACCACAAATGCCACCAACAGACGCTACTAGAAAGAAGGCTAACGAGAACAATGCTAAAACAATGAATGCCATCCTATGCGGCCTTTCAAGATCGAAATTTGTAAAAGTCATGCAATATGATTCTGCAAGAGAGATCTGGGAAAAACTTAAAATTATCTATGGGGTGATAGCAAGGTAAGGCAAGCAAAACTCCAAACTCATAGGAGACAATTTGAGAGTTTAAAGATGAAAGAAGAAGAGAACATTGCAGGGTACCTACTCCGGGTTGATGAAATAGTTAATGTTATTCGAGGACTTGGAGAAACCATGGAATAGTCAGCAATCGTCCAAAAGGTGTTGAGGTCCTTATTGTTGAGGTTTGATGCGAAAGTCTATTGTTGAAGAAATGAAAGATCTAGATAAATTAAAGATGGACAAGTTGGAATCCTCACAGCATATGAAATGAGGACTGAATCCGAAAGACCATCAAAAAGAGAAGCAATGTTCAAAGCATCAAAGGAGAAAGTCAAGGAACTTGAGCCAAGCGATAGCTTAAGCAGCGAAGAAGATGAAAATGAGGCTCTATTCATTCGAAAGCTGAAGAAAGGTTCGGTCAAATATAATGGTAAATTACCATTCAAATGTTTTAATTGTGGTAAGATTGGTCATTTTGCTGCTAAGTGCCTGGATAAAAGACAATAGTGATGAAGAGGAGAGCAAACCAAAATCAAGAAAGGATTCAAGTAAAATAAAGACAAGATTTGAAAAACAAAAGAAAAGCTTATACTCTAGGAGGAACTAGAGCTCATCCGAGGAAAGCGGACCCAGTGATTCTGACAATGACAATGAGGAAACATTGATCATGACTATAGAAGACAATGCTTCCACAAGTAGAAAAAACTTGGAGGAAGAAGACGAAGGCGAGGTAAATCTCGAAGAAGAGCCTATTTGTGCCTTAGGAGAGATAAAAGCGCTTAAGAAAAAGAACATGAAACAAAGCTTCTGATTCAGAAATATGAAAAAGAGAGTAAGGACTCAAAACCTAGAATATCACAAGGTCTTTTGGAATGAAAGAAGATAATTGCTGATCTAAAAGTCCAAATCGAAGAAGTAAAAAAAATTGAACAAGATCTAACGGATCAGCTAAAGAAGAAAGGAGAACACTGTGAAAGGTATGAATTTGATTGCTGCTGTAAAAAAGGTATCTAGAAAAAGCAAACACAAAAATAGCAAGTGACTTGAAATCTGAGAAAAACACCCAGGTTTTGAATAAGATTCTGGAGAGTCAAAGATCACCATCTAACAAGTTAGGCATTGGGTATTGTTGACGCAGTGGATTGCACCCTTTAAAATAAAACTCGGCTCCTTTCTTCAACGCGGCACAATGGAAACACTATCGCTGTGGGTAGCAAAGCTGAAGAGTGAATCTCTAGATCAGGGGCTAGCTCCCCTTGATGCACCTTAAAGTCCTGAATTTTTACTGCTAACAATGGGGGGGGTGAAAAGAGAGAGGGATGCTATGACAACAAAAACTAAGATGGTGATGCACCAAAATTGATTGATCTACTCATTTTTTATCTACGCTTTGTACCAAAAAGAGCGAACAGACACTTCATTTGAATAAGAAACTAGACTGCATCAATGTTTCAACAAGGGGTTTGATAGAGGTATAATGAACCTACCATAGGTGCTCTAGAGGCACACTATTGGATGGTTGCTCACCTGCACCTATACTTCAACCTGGACGCTTCTTGTTAACATGCAGAAGATCTTGGATACACTAGATACACTGGTATCGACCTATGAAAGCATTAAAATAAATGACTAAACATAAGACAATACGCAGACATATGTAAAAGTGTAAAAAATCAGATGGAGGTAAAACGCTTCTTTTGATTAAAGACAAATTTTGTCAGGGCTTCGCCATACAAAAACTGAGAGATCCCTTTCAAAGCTGAGAGGTTATTGTGATGTCCCCTTCTAGCTAGAGGCTCCATTCTAGCAGTTGTTTAGCCTATCATTGGACCCTCGTAGGCTAATACAGTTGGATAGGGGGTCAGTTTGAGCACATGAGAGTTTGGTTGTTCAGTGATTTGACGTCCTCAGAGTTCAATGGCTTTGATTGGGTTTGGAGAGTTGATTTAGACTACTTTTTGATGCGTTTTGCTATTTTTAGCAGTTGCTATTTTTTAGCAAGGTTATTTGGTCACATGGAAAATAATTACCCAGACTCCAGGTTTAGACGACAGGGTCAGAGTCTCAGTTTTGAGAGTTATTGCATTTCTAGTGGATTCTAGCATTAATTAATGATTTAATATTAAAGTTAAGTTAACTTTATATTAAATCACTTAAGTATGGGTCTATTTCTCATTGAATGGGGCCAGTTGACTGAATTAATTGAAAGAGAAAAATTAAATATTTTTTCCTAAGTCTGAAATCATTAAATGTTTTAATGATTTATTTTTAAATGATTTTATGAGGAAAAATCGCAGATCTCTAGAAGAATTCAATTTAGGGTTTGAAAGGCATATTTTTGCTTGGAAAAGAATGAAGAATTCATCCATTGTTATTTTGCTAATTGATATTGATTGTTTTGAGCTCTGAGAAGGGTTTACAACTTTTGCCATTGGAGAACGCAGTTCTTCTGTGTGTTCATCATTTGAGCCAATGAAATATCTGGTAAATTTGATAATTTTGAGGGAATCTCATTCAGAGGTCCAGATTGTGCTTCAACAATATTGGTTTCAACAGTCGGAAAGGAATAAGCAGTGCATATCTATTTGCAGATAGTAAGGGTATTAAGAATTCATTGTGGAATACATTTATTGTTGGCTACTACAATACTCTTGAATAGTGAAATGCTATAGTACTCATGAATAGTGTCATGCTATAGTACCCATGAATAGTGAAACACTATAGTGCATGTGAACAATAACGCTACAGTATAGAGCAGCTGGGGGAAGGTTTCAATTTGGGTTTGGAAGGGACTCCTTTCTTTGGTTGATGAGAAGGTTGGGTGCTACACTTTTTGAGGCAAATACATTAAACACAAAGAGAATCGAATCAGTTTGCCTTGGCAGCCATCATTTTTTAGGGTCTCATACTTGATGTTATTTGTATCAAATTCATCATTCCGTGATAGCTTTCCATCAGCATCCTTTGGCATAATAATTGGAAGTAGTTACATTTTTCATTACATGTCACTTAGTATGCTGCTATAGATGATCATTGTAATCAGATTGGGCATTGTATTAGTTTCACATTGAAGCCAAGAGACTTGGTATTTCTTAATATCATTGTGTTTGGGGTTGCATCTAATAAAAGAGTTATCAATTGCATGCCTTGTAAATGTTGCTTTAATTTCAGAATTCTATTGAAAATTGAGAAATCATTGTAGTTGTCAATTCATTGGGAATTTAATTCGAAGTTGCAGCAGTAGTTTATTTGTTTTCGAAATTTCAGAGTATTGTTCATTTGCTTCTTGTTCAAAACCCTTGCATAAACACAAAAAAATTCAAACAAAAAAAAAAAAAACACAGTTTAGCAGTAGAGCCTATAAAGGGTTTCTACATTGGTATCAGAGCCACAATCCTGCCATCCTGAGGGTTAGAGGCTTTGCATGCAGCCACCAGAAGTTGGTCCTCACAGGTATTACACACGCAGGAGGGCCTTACTATAGAGAAATTAGAATTTGGATATTCAGTAGGATCCAATCGGTGACAAAAGAGAAGGAACTCCACCGAGAAATGAAGGAAACAATGAGGACAAGGAACCCAGGGACCTTTTTAGAAACATGGCAACATGGCAGTAGTAGGTTGCAGATGCTTTGAGTGAACTTACTACAATGATGCAACAAATGAACCCACAAATAAGACAAAACCGAGTTCTGGACGATGACAGGAGTGTTGTTGAGACTCCTAGAGCTTATAGAATTGCCACTCGTACCATTGACAGGCCTACTCGTCCTACCTTCATTAGAGATGACCCTGAGGTAGCACCTACAGAGGAAGCCAGAGAGGAGTTGTTTGCAGATATCCTCATCGCTGCGAATGACGAATGGGAATTATTAGCTCCACAGGTGCATGAGAGGATGACATTCGAGAGGTTTGTTAATCAGAGGAGAGAGCATTATAGGGCAGAGAGATAGGATAGGAGACCTCGTGGCTAGAATAATGAATTAAAGCGTGCTATAGACAAGCTTTTCTTGACAATATTTGATGGTAGTAGCAGAATGACAACGCAGGCTTGGATTCACAAGCTTGATATCTTCTTAGCACTGAGACCTATGACAGAAGTGGAGGCAATAAAATATGCCACGCTACATTTAGAGGGAGCTGCACATGATTGGTGGTACCATGGGATGGTTACCCTATAGCATAACCAGGTGACTTCATATTAGGACTTCGTGGACAGGTTAGTGGAGAGGTTTGACAAGAAGGATCTGTTGTCAACTTGGAGCTGTGCCCTGAATCGAAGACGTGCGTGAATGGCCAGTCCTCTATCCAGCTGAAACCATGGGATCTTCTCACGAGGGTGGGTGCCTCAATGGTGAGAAGAACTTCTAAAGAAGGCTGGTTCCTGTATGATGTATCAATGAGGATCTCTACTCTATGTTGCAGACTACCATGGAAAAGGGAGGAGACTTTAAGGGGAAATACTACCTAAAAAGGGTGATACACCATAAGATTGATCCACTCAACTTCGAACCTTGAACACTGAACAAACAAGGGAAAAGGAAGACCTTCGATTTCAATCAATCACTTATGCATAAATATTTCATGTAGAGGTTCGATCCAATGACCAAAACATGAGGGAAAACGATGGAGAGAGGTCTGATACAAGACACTTTGCAACCACCTAACATCCACTTACAGCTTCAGCAAAAGACGTAAAGAACACTGAACATGACCTGCATAAGGATAATCTAGCAACTAGGTAAGAATCAGAATTTGGGAAGGGAGAGAAATCTACCACTTATGCAAATTGCTGAATGAATATACACTATGCCAACACTTGAAATCTAAAAGTACAATCCTTCTATTGATTGAAAAGGTTACACAACTCACCAATGGCAGAGTCTGGTCTAGCCAAGAGAGGGATTGGATGAATTTTTAATCAAGGCTAAAAGCCATTTTAAACAGAATTACAAAAGGCTAAAGATTGGCGTTGAAAAATTGAAGAGGCGGATTTACTTAGGTTAACTCAACGCTGACTTGGCCTTTCAATAAAATATATATATTTTTTGTCTTTGCATGAAGCTTCTTGCGCTTGAGGAAGTGAACTCGTCTTTGTTCTGAACCGCCCACCTCTCTTTGCATGGAAATCCATGCCAATGCCAATTTTAGAACTCTACATGAGCTGCTTGATGCTGAGTTGGAACGTTTAAAAGCTGAGTTAACCATTTGGTAAGCTGAGTTGGACGAAGAGATCGACTGAGTTGACTGTTTGGTAAGCTGAGTTGGACGAAGAGATCACTCTCCTTTGCATGGAAAACTCCTGGTAGATGTGGCGTTTAATAATTAGTCAACTCTAAATCTTGAACAATTAACTTGACGTTCAAATTTAGAACTCCGGTTGAAGCTGAGTTGGACCTTCGGATGAGTTGATCCGGAAATGAGCAGGACTTCAACAATCAGTCAACTGAAGCTTTGACCGGTGTTCGAAAATAGCCCCTGCTTGCATGTATTTTACCCTGTTTTGGTCTGCCTGTTCATGTCTATTTCTGGCGGGATTCTATATTCGGATGTACTTTTATTTATATCCGGTCTATATTTTCTCCATTTGGCCTTTCTTTCGGAATTCTGGCTTTACCCCTGTTTCAACGGTTATTTCCCGCGGTCAGAATTTGACGTCTCGCGGGACGTCACCCTTTTGGCATTTTCTCGGGCTTATTCCCTGTCAGGTCCCTTAGTCTTCTTATTTCCCTTGGAATTCTCTATTTGAGATTTCCTTCGGACTTCTTTTCATCTCCTTGGATTTCCTACGACTTTCTTCCTTTCGGCTTTATCCTCCGAAGTATTCCTTCGGACAAAAAGTCTGAAGGAATTCCTTTGGACTTCTTTTTCGAAGGATACGCTTCTTTTCTTTTCTTTTGCTCGGGCTTTTGGTCTGTCGGGTTTTCTCTTTCTTGGCTTACTCCAAATTTCTTCGAACTTTTTGTCTGAAGGAATTCCTTCGGACAAAAAGCCCGAAGAAATTAATCCTTCAGCTTTGCCTTTGGCTTTTCCTGTCAAGTCATTTTTCCGTGAACAAAATGTCTGCAGGTATTATCTTGGTCTCTTCCTTTGGCCTTCGGAATTCTTCTTTGGACAAAAAGTCCGAAGCTCAACCACTTTGTTCTCTCCTTTCTTTCGGGCAAAATACCCCGAAGAATTGCTTTGGCCTTTTGCTGAACCATTCCCTTGTTTATTTCTCCAAATTTCTTCGGACTTTTTGTCCGAAAGAATTCCTTCGGACAAAAGTCTGAAGGAATTAACCCTTCGCTTTTGCCTTCTTCACCTATTTTTCTTCGGACTTTCTTTCTTTGTAGTTTTCCGAATTTCTTCGAACTTTTTGTCTGAAGGAATTCCTTCAAACAAAAAGTCCGAAGGAATCATCCCTTTGTCATTTGCTCTTTGCCTGCGAAATGCCCTTCGGGAAAGTCATAGTGGTCCTGTCATCGAACAAGTGCCCTCCACAAGGGCTAGTGGCTCTCCCTCTGTGCCTTTCGAAAAAATTGTAGGGCACCCGGGTTTTTTGCAAAGGTCCCAAATTTGTTCCCATAACTTCCTGAAGGGTAGGTGCCCTTCGGGTTGAAAATGACCCTTCCGAAGGGCCTCTGCTTTTCCTTGCTTCTTTGGGTGGACTTTTGGATTCTCTGAAGTATTCCTTCAGACAAAAAGTCCGAAGGAATTACTTCCTTTGTCTTATAGGCTCCCCTTTGTTATTTCCTTCAGACTTATGTCCTCAGCACTTCTCCGAAGATCTGTCCTTAGCAAAAGCCTTTTTGATGAACCATTCCTTCGGAATTTTCCTTGTTGTAGCAAAGGTCCTTACCAAAGAAAAACAAAGTATTCTTCCTAATGAATTCTTTCTTTCCTTGGATGGAGATGTGAATTTTCCGAATGGCAAGAGACAATCTGTCCTGTGGAAGAATTGTCAACATTTCTGGCGACTCAGCTGGCTCAGCATGCTTGCTATGCTTGAGAACTCAGAGCATATATAGACGCTATTTGAATTCCCCAATGGTGAACCTGATTTCTGACTGAAAATCTCCTCTGATCATGGCTGAAGCAACCTTCTCCATGATAAAGCATGATCTGCCTGGATCAAATGAGAAATTCTTGAACTCACTCCTTCCAAGAGATGGTACAAGTTGCAAAGCAGGATGTTTACTAGTCATAACCTTTGATGAGGCATTTTTTTTGTCCACCAACTGTATTAGCATCTTCTCGAATGAGTCATCAACAGCAACCAAGACAAACTCATCAAGTACCCCGTGATTTTCTTCAGATTGCTTGTCATCTACCACCTTGTCAAGTGATATCTCATCTATGCATGGTTTTTGAGTGACCACATCCTTCTTATTGACTACTGCAAGTTCATCCAGCTCTTCAAGGAGCTTTGAGTAGGCAACCCAATCTGTACTGGGATCTTGAATAGGTGATTCTTGATCAAATTTCTCATAGACATGCTCTTCAATAGCCATCATATCCATACAAAGCTCTTTAATCTCTTGTAGAGATTCGAGGTACAGCTGCCAATCATCTTTTTGTTTCTCATTCTGATCTATAGAATTAGCTTGAAAGCTATCTGGATCCTTCTCAATAGGAGATCCCTGTAACTCATGTATGACTTCAATTTGTACCAGCTCCTCTTAAAGGTCCTCTACATCAAGATCAGTGTTCTCACTCTCAACTATAATTGGATGCTCAACTACAATCTCAAGTGAAGTATCAATAGGAAATTCTTCCTTAAACACATCTGAAGCATCTTCTACACACTGCAAGAACTTGACCTATAGCTGCAACCTCTTTCTCAATCCTCCAAAGAACAGGCTCCTCCTGAGGAAGGGGGATGGCGGGAGGGTGATAAAATCCATTTGTTTGAGAGGGAAAATGAAGTATGGGAGGTCGATCATGATCAAATTTTGGAATCTTGAGGGAAAATGAATTATCTAGGGAGTTTTGGAGAGGAGGGAAAGAGAAACTTTTAAAGACGTCTGTATTTTGTTCCTTCCACTTGGCCATTACCTTATCAAAGTCTGGAACCTGCTTGTCTTCCTGGACAACCTGAGCTTGAGGGATGATTGATGAGGAAAGGGAACTATAGGAAGGTTTAGTCTCGTGAATAGTCACTTGAACAGGCTCTTGAATATGCTCTTGAATAGGCTCTTGACTCCAACTAGGAAGCTCCCTTGGCACACATTGGGCATGGTTAAGAACTTCATGAGAATAAGCACAATAACCCTTTGTAGACAATTGGTTTAACTCGATTTTTTGCCTTTCCCCCAAGCCTCCATCTTTTCCAATACAAGAATACATAGTCCATTTATCTCTTCTGGATCATTGGACACATTTCGAAATAGACCATTCACTTCCTCATACTGAGAGTTAGAACAAACCTTTCTTGCATATGCTAGTATTCTGATCTCTATTTCATTCATTTTTTCTTGAAGGCAATACTACTCATATGCAACATCATAGCCATATGGGAAAGATGAAATCCGGTCCTGAGACTGATATGGCTCACAAGGAAGGTAAGATTCATGCTCTTGATAATAAGGATCATGAGAAACTTGATAAGGCTCAACATAGCTTTGATAATACTCTTGATAAGGCTGATTAGGCTCATAAAAAGGCTCATAGGTATCATGACCAGGCTGGTATGATTAATCTTTGGGCTGATAAGGAAACATAGCATAGGAATTCTCTTCATACACAACCATTAAAATTCATTCACGATAATGCAATAAAAATAGACTTACATGGAAAATGTCCTGAACTATTAGAAGCAACTGCTTGAGCTTGGAATCACCAAATACTTCTTGAAGAACACTGCTACTACTGCAATTTCATCAAGACCAGAAAAAATAGGTCCCACCGGGCGTGCCAGAAAACTGTTGTCAACCTGGAGCTGCGCCCTGAATCGAAGACGTGCGTGAAATGGCCAATCCTCTATCCGGCTGAAACAATGGGATCTTCTCATGAGGGTGGGTGCTTCAATGGTGAGAAGAACCTCCAGAGAAGGCTAGTTCCTATATGATGTATCAATGAGGATCTCTACTCTATGCTGCGGACTACCATGGAAAAGAGAGAAGGAAACTTTAAGGGGAAATCCTACCTAAAAAGGGTGATACACCATAAGATTGATCCACTCAACTTCGAACCTTGAACACTGAACAAACAAGGGAAAAGGAAGACCTTCAATTTCAATCAATCACTTATGCATAAATATTTCATGAAGAGGTTCGATCCAATGACCAAAACATGAGGGAAAATGATGGAGAGGTCTGATACAAGGCACTTTGCAACCACCTAACATCCACTTACATCTTCAGCAAAAGACGTAAAGAACACTAAACATGACCTGCATAAGGGTAATCTAGAAACTAGGTAAGAATCAGAATTTGGGAAGAGAGAGAAATCTACCACTTATGCAAATTGCTGAATGAATATACACTATGCCAACACTTGAAATTTGAAAGTACAGTCCTTCTATTGATTGAAAATGTTACACAACTCACCAATGGCAGAGTCTTGTCTAGCCAAGAGAGGGATTGGATGATTTTTAATCAAGGCTAAAAGCCATTTTATAGAGAATTACAAAAGGCTAAAGATTGGCGTTGAAAAATTGAAGAGGCGGATTTACTTAGGTTAACTCAACGCTGACTTGGCCTTTCAATAAAATATATTTTCTTTTCGTCTTTGCATGAAGCTTCTTGCACTTGAGGAAGTGAACTTGTCTTTGTTTTGAACCGCCCACCTCTCTTTGCATGGAAATCCATGCCAATGCCAATTTTAGAACTCTACGTGAGTTGCTTGATGTTGAGTTGGAACGTTTGAAAGCTGAGTTAACCGTTTGGTAAGCTAAGTTGGACGAAGAGATCGGTTGAGTTGACTGTTTGGTAAGCTGAGTTGGACGAAGAGATCACTCTCCTTTGCATGGAAAACTCCTGGTAGATGTGGCGTTTAATAATTAGTCAACTCTAAATCTCGAACAGTCAACTCGATGTTCAAATTTAGAACTCCGGTTGAAGCTGAGTTGGACCTTCAGATGAGTTGATCTGGAGATGAGCAGGGCTTCGACAATCAGTCAACTGAAGCTTTGACCGGTGTTCGAAAATAGCCCCTGCTTGCATGTATTTTACCCTGTTCTGGTCTGCTTGTTCATGTCTATTTATGGCGTGATTCTATATTCGGATGTACTTTTATTTATATCTGGTCTATATTTTCTCCATTTGGCCTTTCTTTCGGAATTCTGGCTTTACCCTTGTTTCAACGGTTATTTTCTGTGGTCAGAATTTGACGTCTCGCGGGACGTCACCCTTTTGGCATTTTCTCAGGCTTATTCCCTGTCAGGTCCCTTAGTCTTCTTATTTCCCTTGGAATTCTCTATTTGAGATTTCCTTCGGACTTCTTCTCATCTCCTTGGATTTCCTGCGGCTTTCTTCCTTTCGGCTTTATCCTCCAAAGTATTCCTTCGGACAAAATGTCTGAAGGAATTCCTTCGGACTTCTTTTTCGAAGGATACACTTCTTTTCTTTTCTTTTGCTCGGGCTTTTGGTCTGTCGGGCTTTCTCTTTCTTGGCTTACTCCAAATTTCTTCGCACTTTTTGTCCGAAGGAATTCCTTCGAACAAAAAGCCCGAAGGAATTAATCCTTCGGCTTTGCCTTTGGCTTTTCTTGTCAAGTCATTTTCCCGCGGACAAAATGTCAGCAGGAATTATCTTGGTCTCTTCCTTTGGCCTTCGGAATTCTTCTTCGGACAAAAAGTCCAAAGCTCGACCACTTTGTTCTCTCCTTTCTTTCCGGCAAAATACCCGAAAGAATTGCTTCGGCCTTTTGCTTGAACCATTCCCTCGTTTATTTCTCTGGATTTCTTCAGACGTTTTGTCCGAAGGAATTAACCCTTCGCTTTTGCCTTCTTCACCTGTTTTTCTTCGGACAAAAAGTCCGAAGGAATTATCCCTTTGTCCTTTGCTCTTTGCCTGCGAAATGCCCTTCGGGAAAGTCATAGTGGTCCTGTCACCGACCAAGTGCCCTCCGCAAGGGCTAGTGGCTCTTCCTCTGTGCCTTTCAGAAAAATTGCAGGGCACCCGAGTTTTTTGCAAAGGTCCCGAATTTGTTCTCGTACCTTCCCGAAGGGTAGGTGCCCTTCGGGATTGTTGAAAATGACCCTTCTGAAGGGCCTCTGCTTTTCCTTGCTTCTTTGGGTGGACTTTTGGATTCTCCGAAGTGTTCCTTCGAACAAAAAGTCCGAAGGAATTACTTCCTTTGTCTTATAGGCTCCCCTTTGTTATTTCCTTCGGATTTATGTCCTCAACACTTCTCCGAAGATTTGTCCTTAGCAAAAGCCTTTTTGATGAACCATTCCTTCGGAATTTTCCTATTGTAGCAAAGGCCCTTACACAAAAAACAATGTATTCTTCCTAATGAGTTCTTTCTTCCTTGGACGGAGATGTGAATTTTTCAAATGGCAAGAGACAATCTGTCCTGTGGAAGAATTGTCAACAGGGTCCAAAAGTTTATTTCAAAGAGTTGGCCCAGCTTAGACAGACAGGAGGATTAGAGTACTTCATCAGTGACTTTCAGCATTTCTCTGTTATGGTGCTAGACATCTCAGATAGGAGATTGGTAGTTTTGTTCACTGAGGGATTATCCGAACCACTAAAGGGTTGGGTAAAAGCCTTTGATCCATTCAATTTGCACGAAGCAATTAAAAAGGCTACGAGTATGGAGCATGTAGCCCCAACAAAAATATTTCAGTCGAAGGGTGCTTCTTTCAATAAAGATACTAAACCATTCTTCAAGAAACCAGAGAGGAATGAATCAAAATTTGAGAATAAAGAAAAATCTTTTGCACCACTTGATAGAGAAACATTGAGTGATTTGAGGAAGAAAAAATTATGTTTCTATTGCAAAGGACCCTATGACATGAACCATGATTGTCCCTTGAGACCCAAGGGTAAAGCAAACAGAGTTATGTGGGCTTATTATGAGGATTCTGATTCTGAAAATTCGGACCAGCAAACTGAAAATGAGGAATCCAGTGAAGAAAAAGAGAGTTTGGATGATGAAAAACTTAAGCAAATGTCTATCAATGAAGAGAAGGTTGAGGGTAGGCTTAAAGAAGCTCGTCTCACTAGTGTGCAGCAGGAGGGATCATTTAGAATGAGAAGAGTGTTGGATGGACAGCGAATTATTACATTGCTAGATACAGGTGCCACACATAATTTCATTGATTCCAGGTTGGTTGAGAGACGTGGATCCAGACTGAGCAATTTGAGGGCTTGAGAGTGAGGGTAGCCGATGGCTACGTCCTCAAATGTGATAGAAAGATCACAGGTTTATCATTGAAAATAAATAACTTTGAATTCAAGGCTGAATTTTATGTGGTTAACATGGGTGACATAGATTTAGTACTGGGCATGACTTGGTTGCATGATATTGGAGAGTTCACTCTCAATTTGAGAGAAATGGTGATGAAATGTCAGATTGATGGTAAAACTCACATACTTAAGGCCATTCGAGACAGTGAGTTCAGGGTGATGTCTTGCAGGCGCATGGAGAGTTTGTTGTGTCATGACTAGGTTGAGTGGGCAGCCCGTTGCACGTTGATGCCATCATAGGGGCAGCAAGAATCAAAATACCATCCAAACATACAAGCGTTGAGAATCAAGCATTACAAGGTTTTCATTGAATTTCCACCAGGTAGACCTCCAGATAGAGATATTAAGTACATCATTGAGTTAGAGGAGGGTGCTAAACGCATCATGATTACACCCTACAGGCATCCAAAGAGATTGAAGGATGAGATTGAGAAAACCATCAAGAAGCTACTTGCTATGGGGCATATTAGACCGAGTAAATCTCCTTTTGCTTCTTTTGTGGTTTTAGTGAAGAAGGATGGTACTCTTAGGATGTGCATTGATTACAGGGTCTTGATTAGAAAGACAATAAAAAATAGGTACCTCATCCCACGGATTGATGAGTTGTTAGATGAACTACATGGAGCATGTTTCTTCTCCAAAATTGATTTGAGATCAGGGTATCATCAGATCAGAGTTAGAGAGCAGAATATAGATAAAACAACATTCAGGTGTCATTGTGGCCACTTCGAGTTTGTAGTTATGCCATTTGGGCTAACTAATGCTCCAGCTACCTTTCAGTCCACGATGAACAGGGTCTTTCAACCTCAGTTGAGGAAATTTGTATTGGTCTTCTTTGATGACATTCTTGTGTATAGTAGGACATGGGATGAGCACTTGCGACACTTGGATACAGTGTTGAGCATTCTGAGCAGGGAGTCCTTGTATGCAAAGGAGTCCAAATGTGAGTTGGGATTATCTGAATTATTATATTTGGGGCACATTATCAGTGCACAAGGGGTACGCATGGATCCTAAAAAGATTCGTGCTATTGTTGAGTGGCCTACTCCAGTGAGCCTTACACAGTTGAGGGGATTTTTGGGCTTGTGTAGGTTCTATAGGGGGTTTGTTAGTGGTTATTCCAGGGATGCAACAACCTTGACGGATTTGATGAGGAAAGGGGCTTTCTTATGGACTCCTGAGGCACATGAGTGTTTTGACAAATTCAAGGCATTGATGACTTCTTGTCCAGTGCTAGCGTTACCAGATTTTAGCAAACCATTTGAGCTACATTGTGATGCATCTGGTGAGGGCGTTGGAGCAATGCTTATGCAAGACAAGCATCCAATTGTGTATGAAAGTAGGAAGCTCAAGGGACCTGAGAGGAGCTTCAACATTTATGATAAGGAAATGTTGGCCATAATGCATGCTTTGGCCAAATTCAGGCAGTACTTAGTGGGCAGCAAATTTAGCATAAAAACAGACCACAACAGCCTAAAACATTTCCTGGGGCAGCGAGATCTTAATGACAGGCAGCAGAAATGGATAAGTAAATTACAAGCATATGATTTTGATATTACCTATTTCAAAGGGACACAGAATGTTGTAGCAGATGCCTTGTCATGGAGACCTCATCTGAGCTTGATGACAGACTTATCAGAGGACTGGAGGCATTTGATCCTTGCAGAGTATGCAAAGGATACTTGGGCATCAAGATTCATTGATGGATCCATGTAGGACAGTGATTTCACCCTT
The DNA here is from genome assembly GCA_037957365.1 of Torreya grandis. Taxonomy (NCBI): domain Eukaryota; kingdom Viridiplantae; phylum Streptophyta; class Pinopsida; order Cupressales; family Taxaceae; genus Torreya; species Torreya grandis. Next base: position 4,996,448 of record JARHVA010000217.1, read on the forward strand.
GTGAATGAGCTCATCATTTACAAAGGGCGTATTTATTTGGTACCAGGGTCAGAGGTGAGGAGGATGGTGTTGAGAGTTTATCATGATTCACCTATGGCAGGACTCCAGGGTTTTATAAAACCTACCGGCAGATTCGTGAGCGCTTTTCTTGGAAAGGGCTTAACGCTGAGGTATTGCAGTATGTTAGAGAGTGTCCTACTTGTCAGCAGATGAAATATCCCTGATGGATCCCTTCTGTAGATCCCCTGTAATTTGTATTCTGAAATTATGTTTCCCTGCTTCTGAATGTTTTCTTTCCATAGTAGACGGAAAATTGCAGAAGGGTTTGTTTTTTCTTTTGTTTTTGTGTTTTGATGAATTTATAACATAGAAAAGTAATAGAGAACAACAAACATGAAACAAGACTGAAATATATAAAGTATGCAGCGAAAATCAGAATTATTGCAACCGTACCAGGCAGATTTGTCTGAATTATAGAGCCAAGCAATAAATCCAATGTATTTCCCAAAGCGCCATACAAATTTGATGTCAAGCTGGAAGGTGAAGAAGGTTTCCAAATCCAACATACATTTGGAGATGAATACAAACAATAATCTATACACCACTTGGTGTATCTGCTGTAAATGGCGTCCCACAGGTTGCAATGAACCACGTCCCAGCTGGAAAGATATTCTGCCACGCTGAAACCCCGATGAGAATTGATGCCGCTGTCCTTAATCACCACGCACAATGTCTAAATGCTGTGCCAAAGATTGCTGAGGGCTACGTCCCAGCCAATCACTAACCTGGGGTTTGCGTCCCAGACTAGAAATCGCCCCTTTCAGAGCAAATCCGAAATCAAGTTGTCAAGTGTGCAAAAGATGATCAAACAATGAAGCTTCCATCTCCTTATAACCCCTTTCAATTGCAAAGCGAACCCTAAGTGTCTCCAAGTGGCGTTATGAAGTGAAGGTGTTATAATTTCTTATTTTAAAGTAGTCATGTTACTAGAAAATGACCCTTTTCCCCATAGACAGAAATCCGTTCACTGAATTGCCCTGAGACCAAAGAGAAAGATTTAGAGAATTTCGAGACCTTTCCAACGAGCTATCATACCATAGGGTGCGCATCCATATGAGGCCAAAAACCCCTTATTACACCAAAATGGCTATAAACTTAGCCTTATTTGATAAAAAGACGGGAACTTAGGAAATATTAAAAATATAACCCAAGTAGCCACAAAATGTCCAACTGACATCACGAACCAACAAATCATCTTGTCACCTGTCTGTGATTGAAGTCGGAAATCAAGGATCCACTGGCAGTCTCATCCCTAAAATCTAGGGATGCTCCTAAAAAGGAGACGGCCCCAATCGACCAAAATTGAGTCCCAATGACTCTCCCCTACTGTGTGCACCTCTGAGAGAACTATCACCGAACTGGTAGTTCCTCCTAAAAAATAGGAGATGCACTCTAAGTCTCCAAAACGTTCGCCGAGGTTTCCAAATGCCTCCTAGACCACTCCTAGTCAATCCCTACAAATTAGGAATCCCTCCTAAATTGTAGGAAACTGTTGTCTACTGCTCCAAACTACCTGGGAGGCTCATGCATGACTCTCAAAGCCCCTGGGTTGGTTCCCTCTACGCACTGCTGGCCTATGGGAACCAGATAATAGACCAACTCTGCTAGAAATGTTGTCACTAAGGAAGGGCAGAAATTGGGGACATGACAGTCCTCCCTTCCCAAAGATTGCTTGTCTTCAAGCAATGTCAATCCAACTCCACAAACATCAGGCAAGTCCATACCATAACCAAGAATGATCCCAGGGTCCCAAGCCATCATGGAAGGTTTGTAGTACCATCTTCTAGAAACACTGTCCTGCACTGCACCCAAACAAGTAACCTCCTGAAAAGCTCCTGAAGGAAGAGCAATCAAATACTGTACCAACTCTGTCAACTCCTCAATGAACTGCTCTCCGAAAGAACCAAACTAGAACACTAAAGGCGAAAACTCTAGTAAGCCAACATTGGCTTCCACATCCTCAACTATTGAACTGCAAATCCAAGTGATTCCAGGATTCCAAATCAGCCTCAAAAGGGAACCACCATGCAGATACTGTATCCCTCTAAATAGACACGCAAACCCATACTGCCAATGCCTCTCAGCCAGATCCATAATTGCAATCCTAGAACTTGTTGCCATCTGGTGTGACTGAACAAATATCGTGCTCAACCATCGCATGTATGCCTCAACATCTCTCCACCAAACAACTAACTGTTCCATTCTGACAAATATGCCCAAACACTCCAAACCATGAAGCAACTCACTAGGATCCTGAAGCACCAATGTATCAATGAGACCAAGGCCCGGACCCCAAGCCAAAATACCAGATGTGCTGAATGAGATGAAGAAGTATCTCAACCGCACTCCATGAAACATACACACAATGAAGCAGACTAGCAAGAAGGTGTGAAAGTGAACTCCCATAAACCAGTATTCCAACCCACATGACCACCTAGCAATGCTGTTATAATTCTGACCAGCAACTCGAATGATATCATAGATGTCATCATACCAATGCCAAACAAAAAATGTCCAAAAGAAACACTCCTCAATGCCCTTATACTGAATCATGGATGTAGTCAATGCCAAGTCAAGTAGTAAATGATTCCAGCTTGGACAGCCACTAGTTCATAAGGAATCAAAGACTATGGAGTCACCAATCAACAAGGATACCACTGCCATATCAATGGATGTAGATGACAAACTCGAAGATGTAGTATGTATGCCATCATGAGAAAAACCAAAGCATGTGTCATTTGTACCCAAAATTGTAGGATTATCAATTCCTGAATCCCATATCGATCTGAGAAATGTTGCTCCACCCAACCACTGCGCTACTCTGATATAAACATATGTATACCAAAAGTGAAGCAACCCAACATGAATCCACTGAAGAAATGCCCAACACATGTTGATACCAAGATCCCAAATCTTTGCACTAACACATCCCTCCAGCGTTTTGATACTCATTATGTTGCTGTTGTGAACCTGTACCTCATCTAACCAACTAAGAACTTCACTCCAAATGAAGCCACAATTACTACCAACAACCAATGCTGTTAGTAATTCACAAATGAGCCAATCATCGGCAAGGAAAGTTTGTTGAATGCTTTTCCAAGTCCCCCAAACAACTGCTGCAACTTTACCTATATTTCCACAAATTAGTGTGCCTTCATTAAAGGTTGTTAAGTAAATGTTTTGTTTAACCATGCAACCAACGAAGTTCCTTATATTCTGATCTTGAAAGCCCAATGTAATATCTAAAAAGTCTGAATCTTCAATCAAAAGGTACATCGCTGCCCTATCATATGGAAGAGGTGATAAATCCATTGATGAATGTCTCAACAAAGACAGGCTCTTTGTGGCTGGTCCACTAGATATGCAACTTAATATATCATCAACTCTTGGAAGGGAAGGATCAACTTCACACTTGAACACCCCAACTTGAATATAACCAACCCAAGGTTCAAAGTTTGACTCATGAGATGAAAGAGAATTGCTGTTCAAAGTCAGAAAATCAGAAGTATGTTCATACCTTTCCACAATGTTTTTGCGGTCTTCTCTTGCCTCTCCTTCCAAGGTAGGTGACTCCTCTAAAGGTGCTGGTCCATGCGGTGTGTTCAAACGAATATAACATGTCCCATTAACTGCCTTATCTGCCAAAAATCTGATCCATACCTCTATCTCCATAACTGATATGTTTTCCATTACTAACAAACTACACGGTGTAGTATGCCAAACAAACCAAACATTATCAAAATGCAATATCTTCTTAGTAAGCAGCCTCTTAGTCTCCCTAATCATCTCTTTAAGACAAGATGCTTCATATGATCTTAACAATTCTCCTTCCATTGTAGATGATGCATGACTAACCAAATCAGAATCAATAATGTTCCATTCCACACAAATGAAAATAACACTTGTGGCCGGTCCATCAAGTGTGAAACTAATATCATCATTGTTTGGAGCCTTTAAGGGGCTCTTTAAACGAGGAACGTCATAAACTTCATGATGCAAACTAGACCAAACTGAATTTTCTAAATCATAACTCTTTTCTTCTTCAAACATCTCAACATGCTCTTCTTGTGGACTTTCCTCAAGAAGCTCTTCCCTTGTATGCTCAACATCCTCACTTTCTTCCCTTGGAAGAAATAAGGATCTAATGTATGACTCTCTTTGTCTTCTTGCATTATCAAGCTGATTGCATCTTTCCTTGACTTCTTGTAAGTGTTGTTTTGCTTGGGCAGCAAGCATCTTGGCCTTCTTAGCTCTATGTGACCATCCATTGCACGTCTCTTGAGCCTTTTTCACATCTTCCAAGGTGGGGTAAACAAAATCAGAACCTTTGTGGTTTGAATCTACAATATAAATCTCATGTGCAACACACTTAACCTGAGTACCATCATAGGAAGACTCAACAACCTCATTACCTTCATGTGAAATGGATGATACCACATGACTAGAGCTACTGTTGCAAAAATTAGAATAGGTATCAGACCTTGGAGACATGCTTTCAACATCCCTAATGGACTGGTCCATGATTGTAATCTCTTCCATTTTGTGATCAACTTGATGAATCAATGGTGTGCTATGTGTCTCCTCCTGATCTAGAGTTAGTTCTTCTTTAGGATTCCCACATGATGACTGATTTTTGTTTTTCATAGGCTGCAACTCAAATGATAACACATCTTCATGCCTTTCCTCTGCATACCCTGCAAGTGACTGATCCATTATGGTGTTTTTATCATGAACATGGATAGGTTGACACAAATCTTCTTTCTCACATGAAAACATATCATCAACTATGGCATGGTATTCCTTTTTTGCAAGCTTAATCTTATGACAAATTTTTGGATGCATGTCAATGTAATCTTTGAAATGAAAGTTCTCCCTAACATATTGAGGAAAATTATTATACTCCTCAAGTATGCTAATTACTTCCGTTTTCTTGTCTAGTGGCAATGGATCCTTTCTAGAAGAAGATGATGATCCACTAGCATGTCCAAATTTCTTTGACATAGAATCATTGAACTGCTGCAATTGAAGCTTGAATTTTTGTTGTGACTGTTCCCATTCTTTCCACAAGGTTATATCTCTTAACAATTTTGCCATAATGAACTACCACGCTGGCCAACTGAAACTAATATGAAAGAGCAAAAATCGACCCTGTACTGCTAAAAACTAACATGCAACGCGAAATCCCAACAGGCTGGCAGAATCAAGGCTCTGATACCACTGAAATATCCCTGATGGATCCCTTCTGTAGATCTCCTGTAATTTGTATTCTGAAATTATGTTTTCCTGCTTCTGAATGTTTTCTTTCCGTAGTAGACGGAAAATTGTAGAAGGGTTTGTTTTTTCTTTTGTTTTTGTGTTTTGATGAATTTATAACATATAAAAGTAATAGAGAACAACAAACATGAAACAAGACTGAAATAAATAAAGTATGCAGCGAAAATCAAAATTATTGCAACCGTACCAGGCAGATTTGTCTGAATTATAGAGCCAAGCAATAAATCCAATGTATTTCCCAAAGAGCCATACAAATTTGATGTCAAGCTGGAAGGTGAAGAAGGTTTCCAAATCCAGCATACATTTGGAGATGAATACAAACAATAATCTATACACCACTTGGTGTATCTGCTGTAAATGGCGTCCCACAGGTTGCAATGAACCACGTCCCAGCTGGAAAGATATTCTGCCACGCTGAAACCCCGTTGAGAATTGATGCTGCTGTCCTTAATCACCACGCACAATGTCTAAATGCTGCGCCAAAGATTGCTGAGGGCTACGTCCCAGCCAATCACTAACCTGGGGTTTGCATCCCAGACTAGAAATCGCCCCTTTCAGAGCAAATCCGAAATCAAGTTGTCAAGTGTGCAAAAGATGATCAAACAATGAAGCTTCCATCTCCTTATAACCCCTTTCAATTGCAAAGTGAACCCTAAGTGTCTCCAAGTGGCGTTATGAAGTGAAGGTGTTATAATTTCTTATTTTAAAGTAGTCATGTTACTAGAAAATGACCCTTTTCCCCATAGACAGAAATCCGTTCACTGAATTGCCCTGAGACCAAAGAGAAAGATTTAGAGAATTTCGAAACCTTTCCAACGAGCTATCATACCATAGGGTGCGCATCCATATGAGGCCAAAAACCCCTTATTACACCAAAATGGCTATAAACTTAGCCTTATTTGATAAAAAGACGGGAACTTAGGAAATATTAAAAATATAACCCAAGTAGCCACAAAATGTCCAACTGACATCACGAACCAACAAATCATCTTGTCACTTGTCTGTGACTGAAGTCGGAAATCAAGGATCCACTGGCAGTCTCATCCCTAAAATCTAGGGATGCTCCTAAAAAGTAGGAGACGGCCCCAATCGACCAAAATTGAGTCCCAATGACTCCCCTACTGTGTGCACCTCTGAGAGAACTATCACCAAACTGGTAGTTCCTCCTAAAAAATAGGAGATGCACTCTAAGTCTCCAAAACGTTCGCCGAGGTCTCCAAATGCCTCCTAGACCACTCCTAGTCAATCCCTACAAATTAGGAATCCCTCCTAAATTGTAGGAAACTGTTGTCTACTGCTCCAAACTACCTGGGAGGCTCATGCATGACTCTCAAAGCCCCTGGGTTGGTTCCCTCTACGCACTGCTGGCCTATGGGAACCAGATAATAGACCAACCCTGCTAGAAATGTTGTCACTAAGGAAGGGCAGAAATTGGGGACATGACAGCAGAACAAACAGGGACATTCTTATCCAACCGGTTTACTACAGCGACTTCCGATTCGTGATAGGAAGTGGGAGTGTTTGTCCATGGATTTCATTACAGGATTGTCGAGAGCCCAGGGTAGAGACTGTATATATGTTGTTGATCGACTTACGAAGTTTGCCCACTTTTTTCCGATCACTGCTACACAGGTGGCAGAGTTATTCTTTAGAGAGGTATTTAGGTTGCATGGCTTACCTCGGAGCATTGTCAGTGACAGGGACAACAGGTTTATGAGTCACTTCTGGCAGGGGTTGTTCAGATTATGCGGGACAAAGCTCACTCCGAGTACTATTTACCACCCCCAGACATATGGACAGATTGAGATAGTCAACAAATGGGTGGAGGGATACCTCAAGAACTACATAGCAGGGCAACAGAAGGCTTGGGTTAAGTGGATATATTTATGTGAGTATTGTTATAATTCCATTTATCACATGTCTATCCAGATGTCACCATTCATGGCATTATATGGGTATGAGGCACCCAGTTTCATGGATTTGTTGTTATCAGATTGTAGAGTGCCTAGTGCTGGAGACTTGTTACAGGAGAGCCAAGACATTGTAAAGGCTCTTAAGGAGAATATTACTGAGACACAAAATCAGCAGAAGTAGTATGCAGATCAGAAGAGGACTGAGCAGACTTTTGAGGTAGGTGATATGGTATATTTGATGTTGCAGCCTTACCGCCAATCCACTCTCAAAAAGAGTGGTGCTGAGAAGCTTAAGCCACGTTACTATGGGCCTTTCAGGGTAGTCAGGAGAGTTGGAGAGGTGGCTTATGAGTTGGATTTACCGGCAGAGAGTAAGGTCCATAATGTGTTTCATGTGTCACGTTTTAAGAAGGCGTTAGGACATCATATTGTTCCTTCTACAGTGCTTCCACCCTTGGATGATGAGGGAAAGTTGGTTTTAGTGCCTGAGGCTATCATTGAGTTTAGGGAGAGGAATTTGAGAAGATGTACCATCAGGGAGTACTTGGTGAAATGGAAGGACATGCCAGTTGAGGATGCTACCTGGAAGAGCGAGGAGATTTTACAGCATCCTGAGTTGAGATTGCTTGAGGACAAGCAATTTCAAGAGGGGTGGACTATGATGTCCTCTTCTAGCTAGAGGCTCCATTCTAGCAGTTGTTTAGCCTATCATTGGACCCTCGTAGGCTAATACAGTTGGATAGGGGGTCAGTTTGAGCACATAAGAGTTTGGTTGTTCAGTGATTTGACGTCCTCAGAGTTCAGTGGCTTTGATTGGGCTTGGAGAGTTGATTTAGACTACTTTTTGATGAGTTTTGCTATTTTTAGCAGTTGCTATTTTTTAGCAAGGTTATTTGGTCACATGGAAAATAATTTCCCAGACTCCAATTTCAAACGGCAAGGTCAGATTCTCAGTTTTGAGAGAGTTATTGCATTTCTAGTGGATTCCAACATTAATTAATGATTAATGATTTAATATTAAAGTTAACTTTATATTAAATCACTTAAGTATGGGTCTATTTCTCATTGAATGGGGCCAGTTGACTGAATTAATTGAAAGAGAAAAATTAAATGTTTTTTCCTAAGTCTGAAATCATTAAATGTTTTAATGATTTATTTTTAAATGATTTTATGAGGAAAAATCGCAGCTCTCTAGAAGAATTCGATTTAGGGTTTGAAAGGCATATTTATGCTTGGAAAAGAATGAAGAAATCATCCATTGTTATTTTGCTAATTGATCATTGATTGTTTTGAGCTCTGAGAAGGGTTTACAACTTCTGCCATTGGAGAACGTAGTTTTTCTGTGTGTTCATCATTTGAGCAAGTGAAATATCTGGTGAATTTGATAATATTAAGGGAATCTCATTCAGAGGTTTTGATTGTGCTTCAACAATATTGGTTTCAACAGTCGGAAAGGAATAAGCAGTGCATATCTATTTGTAGATAGTAAAAGTTTTAAGAATTCATTGTGGAATACATTTATTGCTGGCTGCTACAGTACTCGTGAATAGTGAAATGCTACAGTGATGTGAATAGTGTCGTGCTATAGTACCCATGAATAGTGAAATGCTACAGTGCATGTGAATAGTAACACTACAGTACAAAGTCGCTGGGGGAAGGTTTCAATTTGGGTTTGGAAGGGACTCCTTTCCTTGGTTGATGAGAAGGTTGGGTGCTACACTTTTGGAGGCAAATACATTAAACACAAAGAGAATCGAATCAGTTTGCCTTGGCAACCATCATTTTCCAGGTTCTCATACTTGATGTTATTTGTATCAAATTCATCATTCCGTGATAGCTTTCCATCAGCATCCTTTGGCATAATAATTGGAAGTAGTTGCATTTATGATTACATGTCACTTAGTATGCTGCTATAGATGATCATTGTAATTAGATTGGGCATTGTATTAGTTTCACATTGAAGCCAAGAGACTTGGTATTTCTTAATATCATTGTGTTTGGGCTTGCATCTAATAAAAGAGATCAATTGCATGCCTTGTAAATGTTGCTTTAATTTCAGAATTCTATTGAAAATTGAGAAATCATTGTAGTTGTCAATTCATTGGGAATTTAATTCGACGTTGTAGTAGTAGTTTATTTGTTTTCAAAATTTCAGATTAATGTTCATTTGCGTCTTGTTCAAAACCCTTGCATAAACACAAAAAAATTCAAACAAACAAAAAAAAAACACAGTTCAACAGTAGAGCCTGTGAAGGGTTTCTACAGTTACAATATATATAGAAATTGGAGAAAGACCCTTGACTAGTCAAGAACAAGAGGCCCATATTGCTATCGCTTCTCATTAAACGTGCCTGTGAAAGTCATGCTGTAGGTGTCTCATATATTGACTTTGCTGCCTGGGCGTATTAAACACTCCTGCAAAAGTATGGGTTGCTTCTCTCCATAACCGACAAAGCCATCTCCTCATATGACCTGGGCCATGCTCTCCATTGAAAGTTCGCGCAGCTATACACCTATTAATGCCAAACAAAGAAAAATGGGCCGCTCTCTTGAATGCTCGCGTAGCTCTCTAAATGGCTATTTGGTGGAGACTATTCCATCTGCAAGCAGTCACTTCTCCTGTCGACGCCTCCTGTACCACCTGGACTGATTTGGTTGGTTCATGCGCTTGGTTGGCTGTGTCACCTGGAACGTTCTGAGTGTTTGTCTTATGTGTGTGTTGATGCAGTGGATTGCACCCTTGACAGGAAGCTCAGCTCCTGCCTTCCACACGTCAAAATGAAAACTCCCCTCTTGCCTGTGGGCAAAGCACAACTGGGGGGAGAGTCTCTAGATAAAGGCTAGCTCCCTTTGATGCATCTGAGTTATTGCAATAAGTGCTAATACATATATATATATATATATATATATATATATATATATAATGGGGGGGGGGATGAAAAGGGAGAAGGATTACAGGAAAAAACCTAATCTAAGAGGGTGATGCACCACATAATTTTCGACCTACTCACACTCACACTCTGAACCATAAAAACACATACATACACTTTAACTGATAAAAGGACCAGGCTGTAGGAAGCTTGACAGGGAGGCTTTAATGGGACACATAGAAAAAAGGACTTACCATAGCCGCTGTAGGAAAAACACACTGTCTAGTAACCTTTTTCTGCCTCTGTGCTCCAAGTACAGCTATTCTTGTCACCTGTAGGAATGGCGCCTTGTAGATACTAGATGCGTTGGTGTCAACCCTATGAAAGCATTAGGAAGCAATGACTGAACACAAGACTAACACTCAGACACACTCAGAGATATCTAACCAAAATAGAGGTAAAAATGCGTATTTATTGATTCCACGTGAAAATTGTCAGGACTTCGCCTTACAATGTGAAAGATAGATCTTTTAAAATGAGAAGTTACAATATATATATGGAGAAGAGAGAACAAAAGCGCTTCTTTTGAAAAAGACTTTTGGCGCCTTTTAACAAGCGGCCCATGTGCATCTCGAGGGCGTTGGGAAGAGGAAGCCGCTGAAATATAAATGCTGTGTCGGCTCTGATTCTGACTTCAGGTGTTTAAAAACATAGGCTGCACCGTTTCTCCACAAATAAGACTACTCTTTGAAGGCACCCACGCAGTTTGTCTGCTCATAAATGCAAAATGGAGAAAAATGGGTCGCGCCGTTCACTGTTTGTGTCCCTTGATGACCACTTGGCAAGCACTGTTCCAACCGCTGGAATAACTCCTTGAGTCGACGCCTTCCTTCGCCACTTGGACTGTTTTGTCTATTTCTGCACTTGGCTCTTTTGTCTTTTCCTTGCCTTGTCTCTTCTGGCTTCTTTGGCCCTCGGGGGCTATCTTCTCGGCCTTGCTGGCTCCTTGGGCTCTTCTATTAGCAGGTCGTTGAGTTCATTCTCAACTTTTGTCTTTTCCCAGCGTCGTCTTTTCTTGGTTTTGTCTTTTGCTGGATTCTGTCTCTTTGTCTCTTTGTTCTCTGGGCTCTTTTCTGATTGGCGCTCAAGAATTTAAAGATCAAACAACTATTTCTCTGCTGTAAAATTGACGTTCGCGGGCCCGTCACCGTTTGAAAACCAACGGCTAGTCTATTTCCCTGAAATTGACGGCTTCGGAGACATCACCGTCCTTGGCAATTCCTTTGGTCTTTTCTCTTGATTTGGCCTTTTGTCGCTCCCTTACCTTTGGGATTTTGCTTTGGACCCTTCCGAATCGGCTTTGGAGAAGTGCCCTTCTTTCGGCAGCCGAGAGTCCCCCACAAGGGCACCTGCCCTTCGAGGTCCTTCGGCGGCCTTTTCTCTTCGGCTATTTTTCCGGGGACAAAATGTCCACAAGAATTGTCTTGCTCGCTTCTTTTCTTCGGAGCTTTTCCTCGGGTTTTTTTCCCGCGGCCATTTTTTCCCGTGGACTTTGTCTCGACTACTTTTCCCACGGAGAAAATGTCCGCAAGAATTGTCTCGACCACTTTGCTTTACCCTTTGAAATTTCTTCGGGTTTTCCTCCCACGGCCTTTTCTCCGAATTTCTTTGGACAAAAAGTCCGAAAGAAATCAATTTATGCCTTTGCCTTAAGTCCTTTTTCGCGGGATTTTTTGGTTCATAGTCCTTCCGAATTCCTTCGGAACTTTTGTCCAAAGGAATTCCTTCGGACAAAAGTCCGAAGGAATTATGTCCTTGTATTTGCCTTCGAAAAGTGCCCTTCGGGAAATCTGCTTCGGTACTGTCGCTGACCAAGTGCCCTCTGCGAGGGCACTTGTCCTTCGGGAGACTCTATTGAACCATTCCTTTGAACCAAGCTGTTGAACTGACTGTTGAACTTTGACGAAGAGCTTTGCCGTTGAACAAAAGCGATGAACCAAGCACTTGAACCTAGAGTTCGGGCTCCTGGGGGCTATCTTTCTCGACGGGTTGCTGAGTCTTGCTTTCAGCTTTATGCCTTTGAATTTCTTCGGGCCTACACTCATGAGTTCTTTCGGACAAAATGTCCGAAAGAATTCTATCGGACGTTTTGTCCAAAAGAACTTGTTCTTTGGCTTCTCTCCAACGGCTAATGCATCACATCAAAATTGACGTCTGCGGGCCTGTCACCATTTGAAAACCAACGGCTAGCTTACCATGTTAAAGTCGATGTCTGCGGGCCCGTCACTACCCTTCAGCAATTTTCTCGGCTTTATGTAAATGGACTTTTCTCAAAGAAAAGTGACCCTTCGGAAAAAATGGGAAGGTCTTTTTTTGATGGCCAAGTGTCCTCCGAAAGGGCACCTACCCTTCAGGTTTTTGTCTTGTCGAATTTGTTCGGACAAAATGACCGAAGGAATTCCTTCGGACATTTTATCCGAAGAAATTTGTTCCTTGAGTTTCTTCATTGAATTTTCTTCGGACATTTTGTCCGAAGAAATTCATTCTTCGACTTGTCACTTTTCTCGAAGGAAATCCTCTACGACTTTCTGGCTTGGCCTTTTGCAAACGGACCTTCTGCCCTCTGCAAGGGTACTTTGGGTTTTAATTAGTCTTTCAGACGAATTTGCAAAGGCCCTGTTTGGCACCCGAGTGCCCTCCGCAAGGGTACCTACCCTTCGGAGACCTCTGCCCCTTTGAAATTGGCCCATTTTGCCAATAAAAGGCTTACCCGTAGTAACCTGTTTGTCTTGCCCAAACATCCAAGATAAAAATGAGTTCCAAATCAACCCAAGTGCTTGCCGGACTTTAAAACATTTGGCCATTAGGAGGAAACTTGGTCTTTAACAGAAACAAACCTGTCACAGAGAAAACCATGAAACTGTTGTGGGATGAACTTGTCAGAAATTGGTTAACAGACCCTGCCAGGAAAAGGAAAGGGAGTGCTCAATTTCAGCCTGCAGGATCAAAATTGGTCAATACATTTGGCGATTCACAGGAGAAGCATGCCCGCTATGCTTAAGAAGGCTAGTGGCCTAAAGGTCCATTGGGCATGGAGTCAAGCTGTAGCTTGGAAGGTTGGCAATAGCTTTGAAAAAACCTAAGAACCAATAAAGATTTTACCCCAAATGGAAAAGAGAACACTCACAAGGCTAAAAAATTACAAACATGCATAAAAGCACTTAGGGAAAACGAGGAAAAACATGAAAAGTATGTACATAACAAGAGAAGGTTAGTGACAATGTTTAAGATATATCCCATTGACTGGGATATGTAGTTCTTCACCATCCAACCTGGAGAGTTGGAATGCATTATGTTGCTTGCATTGGGTGATGACATATGGACCACTCCACAAGGCATCGAATTTTGTGTCTTCCAAGTTTAGCTCAGTCTTCATCTCATTTCAAGACAATGTCACCTTCTGAGAAGTCTTTTGACAAGGATTTCTTGTCAAAATGCTTCTTTGTTTGTTGGTGGTGGCTGGTCATGGCATCCATGGCTTGGTCTCTTGCCTCCTGAAGCTCCATTAGTTCACAAAATCTGACCTGCAAGCTCTCGTTCTCCTCCCATTGCAGCTGATGGGTAAGATCCAAGGCTGGTAACTCAAGTGAAATAAGAAGTCTAGCTTCCCTTTCATACACAAGTGTGTATGGAGAATTGCCAACTACCCTCTTTGGAGTGATCCTATCTGTCCACAGGGCTGTCTTCAACTTGGCATGCCAAGAACTTTGATTTTCCTCCATTGTCCTTTTAATGATCTTGATCAGTTTCTTATTGGTGGACTCAGCGAACGCATTCCCTTGTGGGTAGTAGTTGGAGGAAGTACTGAGATAGATACCATATCCTAATGCCCACTCGCTTGTCTTTGTTCCCAAGAAAGCCAATGCGTTGTCCGAAATGATTATGGTTGGGACCCCAAATCTCGTCACCAAGCCTTCATAGAAGTCCAGGACAACACTCATTGGCTTCCTTCAAAGCGATGGCTTCTACCCATCTCTTGAAATAATCTGTAGCGGTCAAGACCCACTTGTGACCAGCACTAAAAGGAGGGTTGATCATCCCTATAAAGTCCAAACCCCATTGTATGAACCACTGTTCCACTTGAATAGGTTGTAGAGACATTGCAGCCAGCCACTGTTTTCCATCAAAGAGAGCACATTTGTGGTATCTCTTCACCCAACCATGAGTGTCTCTGAACAAGGTGGGCCAAAGTAGACAGCCCTCATAATCCTTGCAGCTGTAGCCTTGGGAGCAAAGTGACCATGAGCTGGTCCATCATGAAATTCGAACACTACTCTATCAACCTGATCTAAATCAATGCATCTCAAGAGTACCCCTGAAAAGTCCTTTTTAAACAACACTCCATCTACTAAGACATAAGGAAGAGATTGGAACCTGAAATCATAGTTACCAGGTTTGGCCGCATCTGGACCAGATGTGGCAAAACCCAGATTTTTTTTGGCTCCCGAATTAATGCATTGGGGTTCGCGCATTTTTTAATTATTAAAAATATACAACGTTAAAAAATCTAAAAACCCTAAAAAGTGTTGTCACTAAGCGTGGGAACCCTAAAAAGTAGTTGCTAAGCGCAGGAACCAGGTACCCTAATTTTTTTTTATTTATAGGCTGCGAGTAAACATAAGGAAACACAGAAACGAATCATCTGAGGCGACTGGGTAAGCGACTGCGACTCACCATCAACTTCAAACTTGAGACGCAAAGCTGTGAAGCGAGTGTCAAGATTGAGAATAAAGCATTCCATTGTGGAGATTTTTCTGGTTAATGTGACGGAGATTGAGGGACGGGTCGTCTTCCAACAAAGAGCAGGTCATGGTTGTTGTCTTCCCTGTCCCGGGCGTTCTTGTCAACAAGGTTGTCGTGGTTGCCGTGCAAAGCTGTGGTGACTGGTCGAACAACGAAGGCAAAGGTACACGCTCGTCTCCTCTCTGCAATTTTTTTTGAACTTAAGTTTAATTTAAGCTAAATTTTATGTATAGTTCAATATATTTTATATATATTTTTATTTTATGTTTTTAAATTTACATTTTATTTTAATTTTAAGTAAATGAATTATTTTCTATTTATTTTATAATTGTAATATTATATAAATTTATAATTATTTTTGTTTTATTATTTAATTAATAAATATTTATTTTAAAAAAAAATCTATAATAAAATTATTTATATTTAATATTTCATATTATATTTATATTTATTTTTTAATAATTGTTTTTTTATATATATAATTAATGAATATATATAATAAAATTTAAATTTAACAAAAAGTATAAAAAAAAATATATAAATTTAATATTATAAATATAACAAAATATAAATTTAATATTTAATATCATAAATATATTAATTGTTTATAAATATAATATCACATATTAAATATAAGTAATTTTATTATATATTTATTTATTTTTAATAAATATTTATAATTCTTAACAATTATAAATAGGCGAAAGGTCCTACTAGCTGCACACCCTAACTTTAGACAGCGAATTAAGGGGTCATAACATCAAATTATATTTCAAAAATTTTACCCATTTTAATATGTCGTCTTGACTACTTATAAGTTTATAACTAAGGTTTCAAGGTCTAACACATTATACATTTTACGATATAATCGATTTTATCATGAGAGGTCATAAAATGCATTTTTTAAACCTATGACCAAAACTTAACCTTTGCAGTACCAATAGCTGTGCATTAGAGTATCAATACTTGAGTCTTACTTGTAAAGATGTGATTGGTTACTTTTAATTTTATAGAATAAATGTTGAACAAGTATTAGATGCTACATGCTCAACTTCTAGTGTACTTTAATATTTATACACACCAACATGTTTTATCTATGGAGCACATGCTAACAAAAGCCTTGTTCAACAATTGGAACACGCAGAGTGATTGGGACCTTTCCTCTATATAAATTTACAATCGTTTTTAAAGTATATAATTAATAAATATTTATTATATATATATATATATAAATTTAAATTTAACAAAAAATATAAACATTATTTGCATGAAATTAAAATAAAATTTAAATTTAGAATAAATATAAAAAATTATAAATATTTAAAATAAACAATAAACATTAAATATAAATACGTTTAGATTTTATTTTATATTAGAAATAATAATTTTTTGATATATTTTATTTTTTAAAGTTATGTCATTTTATTTTTTATAGGGCATTTAAAATTAAATTTGATATTATTTTGATATGTTTTAAGTTTTTATTACTTTTTTATAGTTTTATAATTTTATTTTATATATGTCACTTTTGTAGGGTAAGCTGCAAAAGATAACCTATCATCATGGCAAGTCAATTGCTTGAGAAGAAATACATTATTCAGCGAGACGTAAATCCCAAAAATATGCAATGTACTTTTTGTGGTTCCAATATTACTGGGACTCTAACAAGGGTTCGAAACCATTATATTGGAGGCCCAGATGTGAACATTTTCCCAATAGCGTCGCAGAATGCCATGTATGCACCATTTGTAAGTCAAATTCGAAGGAAATATGTAATAAAGACAATTGCATCAGTATCTGAATCTTCAAAGAGGGCTAAAATTCAACGCAGTCTGACACAGTTTGGTTCATTATCTAGCTCAATGCATCGCCCAACGTCTACCCAAGCTAGTTAAAGTGCACATCAAATGTCCCAATCCCAATCTTCTTTGAAAGCTATGTGGAAGCCGCAGGAAAAACATGAAGTAGATAGATTGGTGGCCCCTTTTTTTTATAAAAATGCCATCCCCTTCAATGCTATTCGAAATCCACATATGAAAGCAATGGTAGAGGGGATTGCCGATTTTGGGGAAGGGTATACAATGCCATTTTTTGAAAACCTGAGAACTGTTCTGCTAGAAGAAGAGGTGACATCTATATCTGGGGAACTAGATAAAATGAAAATGCATTGAAATACAACAGGTTGCACTGTAATAAGTGATGGGTGGTCTAACACAAAGCGAAGACCCCTCCTGAATATATTGATTCAATGTCCTAAAAGTTCTATGTTCATCAAATCAATTGATACAAGCAATGATGTGAAGACTGCAGATTTCATTTTCAAATGCATTGAATCTGCTATTCTGCAGATTGGGGAGGAATATGTTGTCCAAGTTATTTCAGATAATGCAGCAAATTGTAAAGCAATAGGGGAACTTCTAATGGACAGGTTTCCTCATTTGTTTTGGACTCCATGTGCAGCTCATGTTTTAGATCTTTTGCTTGAAGATCTTGCAAAGTTGGAGTGGGTGAATAATGTTGTCAAAGAAGGGAAACAAATTTCAAAGTTTATACTTAATCACCGCTTGACTTTGAGTTTGTATCGCTCATTTGCAAAGCATGAACTTCTCTCCAGCTGAAACAAGGTCTAATTTTATCAGTTTGCAAAGGGAAGTGGAGGAGAGGACAGCATTGAGAAGAGTTGTAGTCAGTGAAGAATGGGCACAATCTAAGTTTTCTAAGGAAAGTGTTGCAAAGGACATTGAGAGAATTATCTTGGGTAGTTCATTTTGGGAGGGCGCCGAGAAGACCCTAAAGGTTTTTGAGCCACTTGTCCAATTATTGAGATTGGCTGATGGCATGAAACCTTGTATTAGTTTTGTGTATGAGGGCATAGAGCAAGCAAAAGAGCAAATTAAAAAAATTATGGCAGATGATAGTGATGAAGTTCGAAGGATTTGGGACATTGTAGACCTCCAATGGAACATGTTACATCGACCTATACATGCAGCAGGTTGCTATTTGAATCCAAAGATGATAGAGGTGGATCATGATGCAGATGAGGAGGTAAAGAATGGTGTATTGGCAACAATACACAGGTTGGTTCAAGATGAAGATGAGAAGGCTAAGGTGAGAAGGCAGTTGGCTACATTCAAGAACCAAGGGTTGTTTTCCTTCAAAGAAGCACAAGAAGACATTGTTAGCATGGATCCCCATTTATGGTGGCAGACGTATGGTTCTTCTACTCCAGAGTTACAAAAGCTTGTCGTGTGTGTCCACAGTCAATGTGCCAGTGCTTCTGCATGCGAAAGTAATTGGAGCACGCATGATTTGATCCATACTAATAAGAGAAACCGACTACGAGCAAAAAAACTGTCAGATCTTGTGTTTGTTCATAGAAATTAAAGATTGCTTGAGCACAATCTTGCAAAAAAAGATGACAATCTTCATCTTGGAGAACCATCCTTTGAAGGAGTTGAGGAAAATATTGATAGTGTTGAGCTGGATGGAGGATTCGCTGATGGTGTTAGTGCTAGTTTTGATTTTGAAGCTAGGTTTGATGTTGCAAATGTTTGAAACTTAAGTTCTATATCAATTTTGAGTTTAGGCTCTAAACTATGAATATTTTGCTATCTTTTAATGTAATTCAAGTTTGAAATTCTTATGCATTTATCATTTTTGCAAGTGTTAAATTAATGTTCATTCCTTAGTAGATTGAAATATTTTGCATATATATATATATATATATATATATATATAATTTTATTTTCTGAATAGGATTTTATCGGATTTTTTTCTGGAATTTTTCAAAAATTTCGCATTCTGCATTTTTTCCGCCTCCCGAACGCATTCGGATTTCCAACCCTGGTAACTATTCCTGAAATATCTCCTCTTAGTTCTATCAAGAACTTGTGGGCACTCACCATTTCGAAGGAAATGAACCATATTTTGTGTCCAGCTCTTTGTGGTTGTGGGCATTTCCACTGCAACTCCATCATTGAGTATCAAAACACCCTCTTTTGGTTCTTTGAAGTCTGTAGCTAGGTGTTCACACAACTCTCTTCCCCTCACCGACTTGGTGGTCTTGATCTACACATCGTACTCCATCACCTTGTCGATTCACCCTGCCCTTTTTTCGTTCAACTCATGGCTTAGTAAGATATCCTTGACACTAGGATGTGGCACCATGATGTGAATCTTGTTGTTTGACAACATATCTCTGAATTTTTTTAGGCTTCGTATAACTGCAAGTGCTTGCTTCTAAACATAAGTGTACCTAATCTCATAGCCTTCTAAGTTTTGGCTAAAAAATGCGAGACGTTGTTCTAGATTTTCACCATTCGCTTGGATGAGCATAACATAGATTACCTCTTCATTGCCAAAGGTGTAGAGGTTGAAGTCCTTGGAGAAGTCAGGACTAGTCAAGGTGGGAGCTTGGGCGATAGCTTGCTTGATCCCTTCAAAACTATCTTTCCTTCGTGTTGTCCATGTGAACATCTCATCCTTCCTCAGCATGGTAGTTAGTGGCTTGACCAGTTTAGCAAAATTAGGGATGAATCTCCTAATAAAGTTTATTTTGCCAAAGAAACTTTGCAGGGCCTTCTGGTGTTTAGGCAAGGACAATGCTAAAATGGTGTGGACTCTTTCTGGATCAATGGTCAAGCCTCTTTTTGAAACGACATGACCTAGGAGTTTGCCTTTGTGGACAGTGAACACACATTTTTTAGGGTTGAGAGAGATGCCGAACTCTCTACACCTCTAAAATATTTGCCTCAGGTGTTTCAGATGTTGTCCTGCCTCCTTGGAGAAGATTGTCACATCATCAAAATAAACCAACACGATGTCATTTATCAAACCTTGAAAGGCCATATCCATAGCTCGTTGGAAAGTAGCTCCAGCATTTGATAGCCCGAAAGTCATCTTCCTGTAGACGAAAGTTCTCCACTTGGTGGTGAAGGCTGTTTTGTACTAGTCATAGTCTTGCACCAGAATTTGATTGTATCCAGAGTACCCATCCAGGAGGGAGAATCATTCACTGTCTGTCACCATCTGGTGAATCTGTTCAATGCTTGGGAGGGGATAGTGATCTCTTAAAGAGACTCTATTAAAGTCTCTGAAATCAACACACAATTGGATCCCTCCATTTTTCTTCCTAACGAGAACCAAATTGGCCAGCCAAGAAGAGTGTTTGATAGGAAAAATAATCTTGGACTCAACCAACTTGGTGAGTTCCTTCCTCATGAGAGGCTCAATCCTTTGATTGATTGGTCTCTGTTTTTGCTTGATGGGTTTGGCACTTTCTTCCAGCTCAATAATGTGTTGGGCCAAGCTTGGATCAAACCCCCTTAAATCGCCATATTCCCAAGCATAGACATTGGCAAACTCTTGACATAACAAAATGAAAGAATGCCTTTCCTCATTTGTACATACCTTCCCAAGTGCAAGCAACTTATCCTTGAATATTTCGACTCTTTCGTAATTCTCTTTTTTTTGGTTGTCATGCTCGCTTTGTCACCTTTGAGTTGGCCATCCTCATTGAAGATGCTCTCAAGAGTGACCAAACTCTTAAGAAGTTTGTTGTTCTTCAGCTAAACAATCTGGCCATCATACTGTTGCTGCAGCTTGGATTGATTCTTAGAAGCGAACTTAGCGTCCTCCTGTAAGAAAAATGCTATCTGCTGGTCACTGTCAAACACCTGCCAATTGGTGACATTGTCTGGTATGGAGGGTCTCACTATCACCTTTAAATGTTGTTGATTGCTGTCTTGACTTATTCCTTTGAGAATGTCAAACTGAGCACCAACTGCTGCTAGTCTATCTGCATGCTTGTTTTGTTCTCTTGAGATGGAAGTGATGTTGAAAGCAGTGAAGCTCTCCATTAGGTCCCACACCCTGTGCTTGTAAGACTTGAGCAAGGAGTTCTTGGTCAAGTTTTGACCCCTCACCTGGTTTACAATTAACTCGCTGTCTCCAAAAACTTGCAATTCTTTGATTCCTCTTTTTCTTGCCCGCTCTAAACCATGAACAAGAGATTCATATTCTGCTACGTTGCAAGTGCAGAAGAACTGGAATTTGAAAGTTGAAAAGTATTTCTCCTTTGAAGGTGAAACCAACATTGCTCCACCACTAGCTCCCCACTTGATTCTAGATCCATCAAAAAAAAGTTGCCATAAACCACAGCTCTCTTGATTTGCCTTCATTACATTTGGGATGAAAATATCCTTCTCATGCATGCAGTAAACTCCAAGACCTGCCTCTTCGATGAACTTGTAAGGATCATGTTCAAAATTGTCATTTCTCCATTCATCTAGGAGTAGGCCAGCAAATCCTTCAAAGGAAGATGGTGGGGATTGGTCTACCTGGAGTTCCTCTTCATCAATGATGGCGTAGCTGACATTTGTTGCCTTGGACGAGTATGGCTCCTAGTGATCTTTGTGGATAGGCTCTGACTTAATCTTCACTTTAGTTCCGTACTTCATCCTAAAGACCATGTAAGACCAATTTGCTAATAAGTACCCACCTATCTTGGACGTGAAATCCTTGGATAAGCAAAGAGTGAAGTAAGGGGGAACATCTGCCACTACCACGTCATGGGGAACGGGGAAAGTTGGACAGGCATGGAGAGTTAGATTCAAGCCTCTTACCACTCCCAATGTCTTGGCTGGTGATCCATCCAACTGCAGAACTCCCTTGGTCATTTGCTCATATTTGAGTCCTAGCTTGTCAGCTATGCATTTGGACATCACTGAGGTGCTTGCTCCACTATCAATGATGCAATTATGGACCAACAAATCGCCAATAATCAAGGATAGGTAGAAAGGAGGGACCTTTTCATCCTTCTTTGCTTGACCTCCCATGGGAGGAGCCCCATTCACAATCAACATATTATCAGCGTTTGTTGGGACAGCTTGCTCACTCCACCCATGCAATTCTTTTTGGAGTATATCCTTTTGTCCTGGCATTGCTAAGGAATCCCACAATGAGATGTTCATGTTTCAGCTTCTTCATTTGGTCCACCACATTGATTGGAGGGTTGCTCCCCTTTGAGTTCTCCTTGGGGACATTTGCAACTTGAGGTGCAACCCAAAGAGTCGAAGCTGCAACTGACGGTCTGTAATTGAGAAATTTTTGGTTTACTTGTGATGATAAAGATGCCGCAAATGCTTGAGCTTGTTCCATAGCTCTCTTCTTGGACCTGGTCTTGGTTGCAACACAATCATCCTGATTATTTGTAGTCCCCACATAATTGATTGCATGGAACTCCCCTTCTAAGTGGTTCATAAGAGTGGAATCAGACTGAGCTTGCCTGTTGTCCGTTCCAGAGTGTGTTGACGCCTCAAAACTTGGGAATTGGGCTGTCTGATCACCTTGTGTGTGCATACATTGATTTGGTAGCTCATTAACATAAGCAACCTGTTCTTGACCATACCTCAGGGGTGGATAATTAGGGTGTTCCTGTACCAAATTATTTTGAGTGGGGACAAGAGCCTTGGATGATGAAGGGGCACTTGGATTATAACTCTGATAAGGTCTGACCTGGGTAATCTGACCTTGCCCTTGATTATAATTCCGGAAAGGTCTATTTGTCTGCCCGAACTGCTGGTACCCTTGATTCGGCTGATAGCTTTGAGCTTGTTGCCTCTTGAGGGCCACTAATTCGTTGGTAACACTTTGCAGTAAACTCTTAACCTCATGGAAGTCATTTGTAGGGGTAGCAGCCGACCTTTCTACACTAGGCAGAGGGGCTAAAGTGGGCGCGACAGGTTGAGATGAGGGCTGCAAATTAGGAAAGAGCGGCATATGGGGTCTAGGGGCTATCTTTCATGCTTGCACCAAACAATTTTCGGCAGCTATGGCAATTTCATAAGTTGCGGGTAAAACTTGTCCACCCATGGGCTGTATCATGACAACAATGTCACTATTCAAGGCCTTTAAGTAGTAAAGGAAAGCATAGCTTGGGGTCAGCCTCACTAGAATGGGGATTCTGTCCCAAGTCTTTTGGAACCTAGTGTTAAAATCCTACATAAATTCATGCGGAGCTCTCTTCATAGTGGTCAATTGCTCAACTAGAGACAGATGGTCACTCTTCTCTCCAAATCTATTTGTCAGGAGGGTGCCTAATTCGTTCTATAAGCCGATTGAATTCATAGGCAAGGTCCCATACCAGTCCAAAACTTTACCTTTAAAGGACAAGGCCAGTAATCTGATGGCTACGTTTTTTTCAATGACATTATGGATATTGCAGAGGTTCGCTATGTTTCTGATATGCTCAATAGCGGTGATTGGCCCCTCTCCACTAAAGAGAGGAACACTCTTGAGGGCTGTCCCTGGAATTGGGTCATACTGCAGAAGGTTCAAAAGACTCTGACCATTGAAGGCCACAAAAGGTAAAGCCATGGCTGTGACAGGGTTCAACTTGGGTCTTCTTGTGTAAGTATATCTTATGGCAGGTTTGAGAAACTGGTTTGTCATGTAAGGATGACTCGTTGCAAACCTTAGCCTCTTTGCTGAGTTCAAAGGCAGCGCAACAAATTCAAAAGGGACACCCTTAGAAGAAGATCTTGTGGTGACCTTAGGCATGGGGTGCCAGGCTGATCAGTAACCAGAGACTGAATTCTTAAAATAGAGTTGCCAGATGTTGGATTATAGCTCTTGCTTTTGGATTTTTTATAGTAATAGGACCAACATCAATTTTGAAACTCACAAGACGTAATTTGCGTCCCACCGAACGTGCCAAAAACTGTTGACGCAGTGGATTGCACCCTTCAAAAGAAAACTCGACTCCTTTCTTCCACGTGGCACAATGGAAACACTCCTCTTGCTGTGGGTAGCAAAGCTGAGGAGTGAATCTCTAGATCAGGGGCTAGCTCCCCTTGATGCACCTCAAAGTCCTGAATTTCTACTGCTAACAATGGGGGGGGTGAAAAAAGAGAGGAATGCTATGAAAACAGAAACTAACTAAGATGGTGATGCACCAAAATTGATTGATCTACTCATTTTTTATCTACGTTTTGTACCAAAAGGAGCGAACAGACACTTCATTTGAATAAGAAACTAGACTGCATCAATGTTTCAACAAGGGGTTTGATAGAGGTATAATGAAGAACCTACCACAGGGGCTCTAGAGGCACAGTATTGGATGGTTGCTCACCTGCACCTATACTTCAACCTGAACGCTTCTTGTTAACCTGCAGAAGACCTTGGATACACTAGATACATTGGTATCGACCTATGAAAGCATTAAAATAAATGACTAAACATAAGGGAATATGCAGACATATGTAAAAGTGTAAAAAATCAGATGGAGGTAAAACGCTTCTTTTGATTAAAGGCAAATTTTGTTAAAGCTTCGCCATACAAAAACTGAGAGATCCCTTTCAAAGCCGAGAGGTTACAATATATATAGAAATTGGAGAAAGACCCTTGACTAGTCAAGAACAAGAGGCCCATATTGCTGTCGCTTCTCATTAAACGTGCCTGTGAAAGTCATGTTGTAGGTGTCTCATATATTGACTTTGCTGCTTGGGCGTATTAAACAATCCTGCAAAAGTATGGGTCGCTTCTCTCCATAACCGACAAAGCCATCTCTCCATATGCCCTTGGCCATGCTCTCCATTGAAAGTTCGTGCAGCTGTCCACCTATTAATGCCAAACAAAGAAAAATGGGCCGCTCTCTTGAATGCTCGCGCAACTCTCTTAATGGCTATTCGGTGGAGACTATTCCATCTGCAAGCAGTTACTTCTCCTGCCGACTCCCCCTGTGCCACCTGGACTGATCTGGTTTGTTCCTGCGCTTGGCTGGTTGTCACCTGGAACATTCCGAGTGTTTGTCTTATGTGTGCATGGCTATGTTTTGAGCCATGCTTTCTCTCTCTTCTCTTTTCTTGTTATTTCTTGTCTTTTCCTGATAGTTCAGGCTCCTGGAGGCTATCTTTCTTGGTGGGTCGCTAAGTCTTGCTTTCAGCTTTATGCCTTTGAATTTCTTCGGGCCTGCGCTCATGAGTTCTTTCAGACAAAATGTCTGAAAGAATTATATCGGACGTATTGTCCGAAAGAACTTGTTCTTTGGCTTCTCTCCAACGGCTAACGCATCCCATCACAATTGACGTTCGCGAACCTGTCACCATTTGAAAACCAACGGCTAGCTTACCATGTTAAAGTTGACATCCGTGGGCCTGTCACTACCCTTCAGCAATTTTCTCGGCTTTTTGTAAACAGACTTTTCTGAAGGGAAAGTGACCCTTCGAAAAAAATGGGAAGGTCCTCTTTCGATGGCCAAGTGTCCTCCGAAAGGGCACCTACCCTTCGGGTTTTTGTCTTGTCGAATTTCTTCGGACAAAATGTCCGAAGGAATTCGTTCCTTGAGTTTCTTCATTGAATTTTCTTCGGACATTTTGTCCGAAGAAATTCATTCTTCGACTTGTCACTTTTCCTGAAGGAAATCCTCCTTTATGGCTTTCTGGCCTGGCCTTTTGCAAATGGACCTTCTACCCTCTGCAAGGGTACTTTGGGTTTTGGTTAGTCTTTCAGACGAATTCGCAAAGGCCCTGTTTGGCACCCGAGTGCCCTCCGCAAGGGTACCTACCCTTCAGAGCTTCTGTAAAAGACCTTTGCCCCTTTGAAACTGGCCCATTTTGCTGATAAAATGCTTACCCGAAGTACCCTGTTTGTCTTTCCCAAACATCCAAGATCAAAATGAGTTCCAAATCAACCCAAGTGCTTGGCGGACTTTAAAACATTTGGCCATCAGAAGGAGGAAACTTGGTCTTTAACGGAAACAGGCCTGTCATAGAGAAAACTATGAAACTGTTGTGGGATGAACTTGTCAGAAACTGGTTAACAGAGCCTGCCAGGAAAAGGAAAGGGAGTGCTCAATTTTGGCCTGCAGGACCAAAATTGGTCAACAGGTATAAGAAGGCAAAAGAGAAAGCTAAGAACTATGCTGAAACTCCTAAGGAAATTGTGAAAAAGGAGACCAAGAAGGAAGAAGGCTAGAATACAAAAACTAGCTCTATTAGCAAAGAAAGCAAAGGAGAACAAAACTTTAGAAGACCACTTGCTCCAAGATATGCAAATAAAACCAGTTTTGGCAATTATTTAAATGGATATTGTTATTATTGCAATCATTTTGGTCATAAGAAATTAGATTGTAGAAAGAGAGCCAAGGATATTGAAGTTAGGAGTAGAAACAAAGGAACTTGTGGAGCTTCGAACATAAGCTACAATTTGTTTGCTCCCCTATCAAACTTTGATGAAGAAGCTATAGTCTGTTATAAGTGCAACAACTATGGATATATAGCACGCTATTGTAGAAGTGTTTTCGAATCTGTACGACAAGATTAGAAATTCAAGGCTCCAGTGATAAAGAAAAGGGAACCAACAAAGACCTGAAAGAAGAAGCAAGAAGAATCCATGATCATTCAAAAAGCATTCCATGCTAGCGATGGACAACAATGGCTCATTGATAGTGGATGCTCGAGACACATGATTGGAGATAAAAGCAAATTTATCTCATTAAAAAAGGTCAATGAAGGCCTGGTGAAGTTCAGAGACAACACTACAGCCAGAATAACAGAAAAAGGTACGCTTAGTGTCGATAATGGAAGAATCAAAACAGAGAATGCGTTATATGTGGAAGGGTTAAAACATAATCTTCTAAGTGTGAGCCAAATGTGTGATCAAGGGCACACACTTAAGTTTTTGGCTAAAGGTTGCGAGATCAGAAAAAGAGACATGAGAGAGCTAATTGTAGATGCTCATAGGACAACAAACAATCTATACATGCTTGCAAAAGTCAAAGGAGAGAAGTGTTGTTTGAGTCAAGTTGAAGAAAGTTGGCTATGGCACAGAAGAATGGGCCATATAAATTTTGATAACCTTGTGAATATTAGCAAGAAGCAAGCTGTAAGGGACATTCCAAGGATAACAAAGCCATCAAGCATGAGAAGCAGACCAGGACAAGATTCAAAACAAAGGAATATTCCACCACGAAGAAATTAGAACTCATTCATACAGATCTGTGTGGACCCACCAGAATGCAAAGTATACAAGGCGAGAGGTATTTTATGTTGCTAATTGATGATTACACTAGAATGACATGGATTGCGTTTCTGAAAGAAAAGTCTGAGGCCTTTAGCAAATTCAAAGCATTTAAAACATTAATTGAAAATGAAACCGGTTTAAGGATTAGATGCTTAAGGTCAAATAGAGGAGGTGAGTTTATGTCAAATGAATTCATTGAGTATTGTGAAGGCCATGGGATAAAAACACAGTACTCCACTGTAAGAACCCCACAATAGAATGGGGTAGTAGAATGAAAGAACGAGATTATCTAAGAAATGGCTAGGACAACGCTGAACGAATCCAAGTTATCAGACAAATATTGGAGAGAAGCAGTCCACACAGCGATATATATCCTAAATAGAGAGTAGATCAGAGTCAACAATGACAAGACCCCATATGAGTTATGGATGAGAAGACCAACTTCGGTAAAATATTACAAAGTATTTGGAAGTAAGTGCTTTATTAAAAGGACCGAAGATGATTTGGGGAAATTTGACTCAAGAGCCGACGAAGGAATTTTTTTGGGATATTCCAACAAAGGCGAGGTGTAGAAATGCTACAACAAGAGAACGCAAACTATTGTAGAAAGTGCCAGTGTTAGAGTAGATGAAACTGGAACTCAGAAGGCACGTGATCCATTAGACGAACTAGATATCATTAAAGAAGAAGATGTTGAAGTAGAGAAGATGGATGAAGATGAACGGCAAGACACCAAGACACCATCTCATTTCTTTCAGAAGAACCATACCAAAAGCCAAATCATTGGTAATATAGATACTGGAGTATAGACTAGAAGAAGGATTGTAAGAAATTCTGAACAAGTAAATTTTTCTTTGTTATCTAAAATACAACCTAAGAATTTTTCAATTTCAAGCCATGATGAACATTGGGTAAAACCAATGGAAGAAGAGCTAAACCAAATTGAGAAGAATGAGACGTGGGAGCTGGTACCCAGACCGAAGGATCAAAATGTGATCGACACCAAATAGGTATACATGAATAAACTAAATGAGGATAGTCAAGTGACGGGAAACAAGTCTTGATTGGTATGCAAAGGATATGCTCAAATCGAAGGTATTGACTTTGAAGAAACCTTCGCTCCCATGGCAAGATTAGAGGCAATCAGAATGTTTCTTGCTTATGTTGTTTTCAAGAACTTCAAGGTATATCAAATAGATGTAAAATCTGCTTTTCTGAATGGTAAATTAGAAGAGGAAGTGTACATCAAACAACTAGAAGGATCCCTCCTATCAGAAGATAAAAAATATGTATGCAAATTGAAGAAAGCTTTGTATGGATTGAAGCAAGCCCTTAGAGCTTGGTATTCAAGACTTGACAAGTATTTAGAAGATCAAGGATTCAAGAGAAGATTTGCCGACAACAATTTGTACATCAAAACTGAAGGTGAGCATCAGTTAATTGTTGTAGTTTATGTTGATGATATAATCTTTGGAGGAGATAATGAGAAGTTGTCCAAAGGATTCGTCAAAGACATGCAGGAGTTTGAGATGTCTATGTTTAGTGAGCTATCATTCTTTCTTGGATTGCAAATATCTCAGTCCAGTAAAGGAATGTTCATCTCCCAGACCGAGTATGCTAAGGAAATGTTGAAGAAATTTGGAATGGAAAACTGTGCACCAGTTGGCACGCCTATGGCTATAGGAAATAAGTTGAGTAAGGAAGATGAATCTCTGAATATAGATCATTCCCTCTACAGATCAATGATTGATAGTCTTTTGTACAGAACGACATCTAGGTCGGATATCATGCAAACAGTAGATATGGTAGCATGCTATCAGGCAACTCCTAAAAAAACACATGTGCAAGCGGTGAAACAGATATTCAGATATCTAAAGGGGACCCTGGACTATGGATTGTGGTATCCTACAGGGAAGGATTTCACTTCAGTAGCATATACAAACTCAGACTAGGCAAGATGCCTAGATGACAGAAAAAACACAAGCAAAGGAGCATTTTTCCTGGAGATAGCCTATTGTCTTGGATAAGTAAAAAGCAGAATTCAATTTCCTTATCCACAACAAAGGCAGAGTACATAGAGGCAATATTGTGTTGCATTCAGATTCTTTGGATGAAGCAGACCCTTAAAGACATCAAGGAAGAATATGATAATCCAATTTCAATATAATGCGACAATACTAGTGCTATCAGCATCTTAAAGAATCCAGTGATGCATTCCAAAACAAAGCACATTCCAATCAGATACCATTTTTTGAGAGAGCAAGTTGCAGAACAATAGGTGAAATTGGAATATATTGCCACCACAGAGTAAATAGCGAACATTTTTACCAAGCCACTTTCAAAGGACACATTTGAATACCTACGTGAGAAGTTGGGAGTAATCTCTTTTGCTACCTGCCACCGAAGGGAAGTATTGATTAAGGGAGAGCTAAGCATTGCATAATCTAGCTCCTAGGTAGTCCCTTTGCCATTGATGTCAAAGGGGGAGAACTATGGAAAGAAGGAGTCACAAAAAGGGGGAGCTACAGAAAAAATATCTGATAGAAAAACTAGTACAAGGGGGAACAGATTCAGTGCGTGGTTGCCATCAATGACAAAGGGGGAAATTGTTGGAAATATTATCATTGATGTCAAAGGATAATTGTGGATCTAATTGATGGCAAAGTATTTCGATAAAAGAATAAAATTAAATGAAGAATATTTAATTTGATTGAGGCAATTTATCGTGCAAATAACGGTCATATCTTTGCGTGGAATCGAAGATAAATTAACTATGTCTAACGAGCTTAAAGAGATAATTATGGCGAAGGTTTCAACACAGTTTTTAAGGCTAAAATGGTCCCCAACCTTGGCCGACCTGATTTCTAGGAAGTCATCCCACCTTTGGGAGGAGTTGTGACCGTTTGAATGGACCTTTTCGTTTGAAGAGTCACAACCTTAATTTGTGGCTTTACGTGGGTTATAAATAAGTGTATAGTGAGTGGAAAATTTGTATGTTTGAAAGTGGAAGAAATAAAAGAAGGGTAAAAATATTTGAAATTTTTTTTTTGTGAGAATATTGAAAGAAAAAACCAGCAAGCATAAGGTAGAGCATCGCAGCAAAAACACTCAAATGTAGATCGAATCGAAAGGAGATAAAGCAATGTTCTATCATCCGTTGTGTTAGCAACAAATCAAAGATAGAAGAGTAATTCTTGAGAGAAGGTTGGTGCCTTTGTTTTGAAATGATTGGTGTCTCTTGCTGAGTTGGCACTCGGCGAAAGGGGTTAGTGCTCCTGTAGGTTGGTGCCTACAAAATTGTTTTTGGGGTTGGTGCCCCAGTAGCTTGATATCTACAAATATTGATATTGAGAAAGATTTCTCTGTAGTTTTCTCCTAAAAAAGTTTCCATGTATATCTGGTGTCACTTTGCATTGTGTTATCTTGTGTTGTGATTTAATTGCTTTGAATATCTTAATTGAAAAAAGTGATTAAGTGTTAGAAAAGAAAAGAATATATAATACTGATTCACCCCCCTCAGGATTACCCTGTGCTCAACAAAGATGACTGCGGAATGAGAAACTACAGGATTTATGTAAGGTCCCTTTTTGAATTGAAACCAAACAAAAGGGATAAACCGTAAAATCCTAAAAATAACCTCAAACACTTAGTCGAAAACCGAATGAACTAAATCTGAATTTTATTGCAATTTCTACCCCACATCTGGGAATCGCTATTCCCCATTGGGCGACTAGGGTTTAGTGAGAAATAACAATGCAAAACTCTTCCAAAAATTACGAAATTAATTCTGTAGATCCACAAAAATATTCCAAACACAATGATGCAATCAAATCTAAAAAATAATGCTTCCTCAATTTTATTTTTGAATTTGAAATGATACAAAAACTGGGATATTATAAAGTTAATAACTCCCAAACTATGACGAGTTTTACATCAAGTAATAGCTCTAAAAAGAGCTAAAAATATAAGCTATCAAATGCACCCAAAAGAAGATTTTTTCCACCAAGGGAAGACCTCCAAACTAAAGCTTCAAGCTCTCAACTAGGTTGCCCAAGTTGAAACCCTAAGACATGCATAAATTTGTCTTCACTTTGGTCTTCAAGCAAATGAACCAAGCAAATCAACACCTTTGCAATTTCTGAAATGAAATTGCCTTTTCAAGATCTCCTTGAAACTCCAATTGCCTTGATCCAAGATTGGTAACCAAGCTCCAAAACCTGAAAATAGAAATGTTTGACAAAATATATCCTTCAAAGATCACAAGACCTAGTCATATATTTCCTCCAAGGTAGGCAAACCACTCATGGGGACTTCTTGACAAAGATAGACCTCTTTTAGCCACTTGGGTCCTCCTCAAGTGTGGCGTCCACTTTTGGGTCCCTACCCTTATGTCAAAAGTCATTAAAGATTTTTTAATTGAGGGTCAAGTCCTCATGAAAGTGTCCTATTTTATTATTTAATTTACACCTCATAATATAGTAATTAAAATTACTTGAATAATAAATTACAATTAATAATTAATAATATTGTTTTTTAATTTCAAATGATGAAAATCACTCTCTAGCAACATCTTAATTACCATAAATATTCCCCTTGATTCATCCCTTAGCCCATGGGGAATATAATAGGCTAAAGGTCTTCAAAATGTTGATAAAAAATCAACCCCTTAGAAAAAGAGACCTTACAGTCCTCCCTTCCCAAGATTTCTTACTCTCAAGCAATTGCAAGTTTGGATGCTCCAAAATTTCTGCACTCTCCCATGTGGCATCTTCAATAGGCAAATCCTTCTAATGAACCAAGTATTACGTAATGCTCCTATTCCTCTTCTCTCATATTTCCCAGATGGCTTCAGGAACAAGAACCAATTGACCTTCCTCATCCAAAGGAGGCAACACAATGAAAGGAGTGATGTGCTGTCCTATTACCTTCTTAAGGCATGAAACATGGAAGGTATTGTGAATTTGTTCCTTGGGAAGCTCAAGCTCATATGCAACCTCTCCCACTCTTCTAACCACCTTGTAGGGGCCAAAATACCATGGTCTCAACTTTTCCGCACCACTCTTCTTGAGGGAAGATTGTCTATAAGGTTGCAACTTTAAAAACACAAGATATCCCACCTCAAAAGTCCTCTCAATACGTTGCTGGTCTGCATACAATTTCTGCTGATTTTGGGCACGAAAAAGGTTCTCCTTGAATGTTTTCATGATGTCTTGACTCTGCTGTACCATATCCTTAGCCCTAGGAACTCTACTATCCAAGAAAACCAAATCTATGAATGAAGGAGCATCATATCCACACAATGCTTTGAATGGTGTCATGCCAATCAATCTATGGTGAGTCATATTGTAGCAATGCTCAGCGAAATGCAACCAACTAATCCATATGTTTTGTTGTCCCGAAATGTAGTTTCTCAAATAGCCTTCCAATCATTTGTTCACAATTTTTGTTTGTCCATCCATTTGGGAATGGTAACTAGTGCTAGTAGTAAGTTCAGTCCCCACCAAATTGAACAATTCTTGCCAAAACAAGCTCATGAACCAGCTGTCCCTATCACTCACAATGTTCTTTGGTAACCCATGAAGCTTGAAGACTTCTTTAAAAAATACTTCAGCCACTAATGGCCCATTATACTTGGTTGAAAGTGGATAAAAATGAGCAAATTTTGTGAGTCTATCAACCATAACAAATAAAACATTCTTACCTTGAATCATTGGAAACCCGATAATAAAATTCATAGAGATGCTCTCCCATTTTTGTGAAGGAATAGGTAGGGGCTGCAATAGACAAGCTGGTGATGAATTTTCCAACTTGTTTTGTTATGTACTTGGCAACTTCTTCTTTAAGTCCTTTCCAAAAGAACTTTTCCCGGATTTGTCTATATGTCTTATAGTACCTTTGACGACCAACCAATGGACTGTTATGAACAGCCCTTAAAATCAGAATTTTTACCTTAGATTCGGGTACCAAAAAGATCCTCTCTTTGTACATAATAAGCCCATTTGAAATTTTGAATTTTTCCTCTACAAGATGGTCCTCAAACAAATCACTAGCAAACTGATTTTTTATATATTATGCTGTAATTAAATCTTTCCAATCAGCTGTGATGTTAGAAAATGTTAAAAAATATGCTTCTTTGGGTAAAACTTCAGTCCTCAAAGAATTTAAGCCTGCCACATCACTCAACATACCTCTTATCACCTTCTCTTTTCCTTCATGCTTGAACTTCAATTCCATTTTCTGAATATTGAGGGTGAATTCCCCTAATGCATGCAACCATTGTATCCCAAGAACATCTAGATCATTTATGTCAATCACATAAAAATCATCACATATCTCATGTTCACCCAACGTGATGAAAAGATTAGGAAATTTGTGAACAAATATCATAGAAAATCCATTTGCAATAATGACTTTGAAATACTTGAATTTTTCCATGCCAAAATTCAATTTTTCAACCAACCCTCTATCAATGGAATTATGAGTAGCACCACTATCAATGAGAATAGGCGCTTCTTTACCTTTCAACATACTTTTCACCTTGAATGGGTGATATCTAAGAGCTCCCGAAAAAGAAGCAAGAGTGCTGCCCACATTTTCTTCTTTTTGCTCCCCTTCAACATTTTATTTAACATTGTCTTCATCATCTTCAAAATCTGAAAATACTTCAATGTAAAGTACTTTACCTTTGCCCAAGCAATTGTGATTTGGTGTCCATTTATCCTTGCAATGAGAGCATAAATTCTTCCCTCCAAATCAAATGCCTTTGTGATGGCATCCTGAAGGGACGTGGGGTTAAATGTTCTTACCAAGCCTCTTAAAGGCTCCAACAAACCCTCAACAAAAAGTACAAGTCTTCTTTCACTTACATCCGAAACTATGACTGCTATGCTTTGAAAATCAGCCACATACCTTTCCACATTTCTCTCTTGTTTCAATTGAGCCAACTCTCGAAAATGGATCTCGGGATCTCTTCTATCAAATTGTTCCACTATCTTCTTGCTGAATTCTTCCATTGTGCAAATCGAACCATGTCTTTCAGTTTGCAAACCATGGTACTACCATTTATGAACAATACCGTCCAAATGCAAAGTGGTGAATTTAAGAGCTTCTTCATACATTGGATTCAATGACAAATAGGTCTCTAATTTCTGCAACCAAGACTTAACATAAATTTTGTTAGATCCATCAAATGAAGGTAAAGTTACCTTTCCCAACCTTTGTTGCATGTCCCTCCTCGGTGTCCCTTGATGTTACTTCCTCGCATCAAATTGATCCTTGAGTTCACAAAACTCATTGACAAAAAGCTTGTCTTCTACCTCATCACTCACAAGATTATATTCTTCAATATTGGTGAGCATTGGGTCCTTCTTAGGTGGTTGTTCCACCTCCTCAATGGGCTTCTTTTGCAGAAATTTTGCATGAAACACATGCTTAGGTTTTGGAGAAACCCTCTCATTATAAACCCTTTCATTTGCAACCTTTTCACTTGCAATTTTTTTATTTGCAGCTCTCTTATTTTCTGAACTTCCCTCTCCTTGAGGTGCCACGATTTTCCCTAGGGCTTTGAGAAACTGCCCTATTAAGTCTTTGATCTCCCTTTGACCTTGAATTAATGTGATGTCATTTTTTCATATAATTTTAATAATTAATAAAATTGCCCTTCAGCTTGATTTCAAAAAGATAATAGACTACGAAAAAAATATCCCCTCAGGACATGATAGTTACTGGAGTATGACATCCCATTAGAGAATTGAAAAGAAGCTCCCTATAAAATTTGCAAAAGAAATTTTTGAGGCAATGGATGGCAACTCTGGTTAAGATAGAGCCATAATATCGAAAATATATGTATTGACACCTTTGACATAAATCATCCACTTTTTAAGGAATGTATTTCTCCCCCTGAAAATGAACCATGCAGTGAATTTAAAACACCCAATGTTGCATGTGAAAGCCAATCAATAGGGAAAAAATGAAAAAAATTATCTAAAGCATCTAGCATAAAAGAGATTGTTGTTGAGAACAATAGGTTGGTGGTCTCTACCATACAAAACGCTGAGAAAGGGCATATGAAATGCCATGAATAGTGATTTTAATCATTCAAAAATATAAAACAATTAATTAATTATTAAAATAGAACTATCTTGAATAATTATTCGAATTACCGAAAAAGTGGTTTTAACAATTTGAAAAATTAAGGCAATTTTAATGATTATTCTAAGGGGCTTTATAATTAATAGATTGCTTGAAAAGTGATTTTTATCACTTTAATTATTAGAGCAATTTAATTAATTATTTAAGTGAGGACCTGATTATTTAATTTGCCAAATAGTAATTTAAATACTAATTTATTAAAACAAGTTATTTAATTAATTCAAAAAGGCCTAAAGTGAAATTAAAAAGAATGCCGACTTGGAAGCTAAAAGAAAAAAAGAAAAAGATGTTCTAAAAACGGCAAGTGAAGCTTATGAGGTATTTTACCTCCCCAAGGTGGTTCGCCCCCTTTGGAAGGTACAAATACAAGGTAAAGATCACAATTGAAAACATGGTGAATTTTGATAATTGTTCTTCATGCTTGAAGAAACTATTAAGATGCATGCCAAATAGGTGTTTGCGATTTTTGGTGTTGATCATTCTACAAAAGGTGTCTTTCGATGCCACCTTTGCTAAAGAGATCTTGTTACTTGCCCTAGAAGTGGAGCGATTTAATTTGAAGACTTTTTGTGAAGTTTTCATGAGGGTTTTGAGATTCATTTCTTACATATTAACTTTGATTAATATTTGCCCTATTTTTGCAAGTGGGGTGAACTAATTTTTAAGCTTGGTTGAGAGTTTTGAGGCCTCTTTTTGGTCCATTTATGCAAATTAAACATTCTGAATTTATTTGTTAATTTTGTGCGTGTTGGCGTCAAATTTTGGAGAAGTTTTGTGGAAGGTTTGAAGTCCAAAGTTAATAGTAAATTAAATAATAATTTCAGATTATTATTTAATTAATTTTTACAGAGTTGGAGGTCTTTTTCACTTGCAAAGGTCAAAATCTTGCTCTCCAATTTTTTTGCTAATTTCCTACACTTGGCGATTTGGCGATTGGCTTGGAGGGCACTTTTTGGTCATTTTTATGCCCTAAGAGGTTCGCTAGAATTTTTTGGGCATTTGTGGTGAATTTTGGCGAGGGTTTGAAGTGGAAAAATATCAAGAACAACAGCTGTATTTTGGAGAAAAAATAAATTTTTACAGCCATCATAATGTGGCATTTGAGCATCAATAATTTGGCAAAAAGGTACTTATTTTATGCATTTAATTTTTTGATCATTTTTGCAAGTATTGGGATAAATTTGGGATAAAATATTGGTTGGAAATTGTCTACAAAACCTTAGCATTGTGGCACCTAGGGTTTCTAGGGCATTTTTCAGGGTTTATGAAGTATTTATTGCAAACTAAGGTTTGCTAATTTCATTTTTAAAATTTCAGAATTTTGAGATTTAAGGGAAAACCCCTTTTGTGTGAAATCGTCCCATTTGGGGGCATTACAGTGGTATCAGAGCACCAGTCTTGTCTACCTATGAGTTGGTTATTGGATGCAAGCAGGTAAAGAAATCTTGCGTTATTAAAAAAGGAAAAAGCCATGGGTGATCAAGGGTTTACTTCAAAGCAAGTAAAGTTTTTACAGGATTTGTTCAAGGAGAGCCAAAGTGATCTTCAACATACTTTGAGTATTGAATTGGTAGCCATGTTGAAGACTACACAAGATCCAAGCAAGAGCCATCACCTCAATAGAAAAAGAAGTTTGAATGGCAATGAGAGGGTTTCTATCAACCCCCTTCATAAATTTTTCAAAGCTACATTTTTGCAGAGAGAACCAGTAGTTGAGATTGAGACATCAATGTGAGATTCACTTAATACACGTCAACAAGAGTATGCATCCCTAAACTTTGACAAACAAACACTCGTCATTTCGTGATTATTCTGAGATGAAGAATGGATCAAAACCAAGAGTACCAAACATGCAGCCCCGTAGACACTTGCATCAAGGGGAAAGGCAAGGAGTCATCAAGAAAGGACCGAACTACATGGAGAGTTGGAAGAAAAAAATGAAGGGACAACCCTTTATGGGTACTCCTATGAAGGGAAAGGCAAGGCGAGTACTTGCATCAAGGGGAAAGGCAAGGAGTCATCAAGAAAGAAAGGACCGAACTACATGGAGAGTTGGAGGAAGAAAATGAAGGGAGCTAATGAAGCAAAATAATCAAAATTTGATGGGCAGCCCATAGGGGTGCAAGTGGATGATAAAAGAGAAGAGGAAACCAAGAAGCATGAAATAAAAGAATTGCAAAGTAAGGATATTTTATTGATTGGAGACGTTATTTATTTTCTAATGATTGTATACATGATAGTGAAGTCACCAAAGGTGATTAAATGAAAGATATGATTTGCAAAATGAGGCATGATGATTCCTTGATTCAAGTTCACAATTATTGGCATCAAGAGCTATGGAATCCTGGTAATTTTTTGAGTTTTACAAAGGTTCTCAATCATGATTTTAAATTCTTTATGACTAATTCCATGGGAATAAAGAAATAATCAAAATCGTTTGGGGCATGGAGAAATATAGGCATGCACAAGTTAACATTGGAACTAGAGCTTAAGGTGCGAGATTATGAGGATATTTTGCATGGTTTGAATGACACGAAGGCTCCTTTATCTTCATCAATTAATAGGAGGATATTTTATGAGTATGAATAAGAAAGATGGAAGGAACAATGATAGGGATGTTATGAGACATTATGGACAGCCATGTGCTTGCAAAAGAGAGGACACTACAACACAATTTGTAAGTTTACCTAGTTCTGATTTTTATCATGCATATGTTGGATTGAAGTCTGAATTTTATGACTCAAAAAATTCTGAGATATCTAGGCAATTCCAGCCCTTACATACAAGCTTAATTTTGCCCTCTCGGAATATGTTCCGGTTCACAAGGAGAGTTCATGCATGGACAAATTCTGAAATCAATTACTCCCAAAATTTTGACTTAACATGGCAAGTACAGTAGCATATTAAAAGGGATAAAATCCAGTATTGGTGGGGTTTGTTTGGTGATGCATACATGTGTGAGGAAGCTAGCAAAAGGGCAGCCAAGGGAAGGATATACATCTTACATAAGTGGATCCCTACCAATGGGTTTACATGATTATGATATGCACTTGCAAGGTATATTTTCCAATTTGGTTAAGCTTGTTTTCTCTCTACAAATGGAAGGACTACATTTTCAAAATGAAGAAGGGTTGATATGATATAGAAAAGGTCCTAGCACATCATAGAATACACACTATAAGAGCACACCTCCTCTAGTGCTTATCCATGAGATGAATTTAATTATGGACAGCCTTGCCAAGCATATTAATTTTAATTGGAAAACTAGTTTTAACCATTTGTAAAATTAAAGTAATTTTAATGAATATTCTAAGGGGCTTTATAATTAATAAATTGCTTGAAAAGTGATTTTTATCACTTTAATTATTAGAGCAATTTAATTAATTATTTAAGTGATGACCTAATTATTTTATTTGCCAAAAAATAATTTTAATTACTAATTTATTCAGACAAATTATTTAATTAATTCAAAAAGGCCTAAAATGAAATTAAAAGGAATGTTGTCTTGGGAGTTAAAGCAAAGAAAATAAAACATGTTCTAAAAAGGGCAAGTGAGGTTTATGAGTTATTTTACCTCCCCAAGGTGGTTCACCCCCCTTGAAAGGTACAAATACAAGGTGAAGATCACAATTGAAGACATGTTGAATTTTGATAATTGTTCTTCATGTTTGAAAAAACTATTGAGATGCATGCCCAATAGGTGTTTGCAGTTTTTGGTGTTGATCATTGAATAAAATGTCTTTTGATGCCACCTTTGCTAAGGAGATCTTGTTACTTGCCTTAGAAGTGGGGCGATTTACTTTGAAGAATTCTTGTGAAGTTTTTGTTAAGGTTTCGAAGTTCATTTCTTGCATATTAACTTTGATTATTATTTGCTCTATTTTTGCGAGTGAAGTGAACTACTTTGGAGGCTTGGTTGAGGGTTTGGAGGCCTCTTTTTGGCCCAATTATGCAAATTAAATATTTTGAATTTATTTGCTAATTTTTTGTATGTTGGCATGAGGTTTTGGAGAAGTTTCGTGAGAGGTTTGAAGTCCAAAGTTTATAGAAAATTAAATAATAAATTTTAGATTATTATTTAATTAATTTTGACAGGTTGGGAGGTCTTTTTCACTTGTGAAGGCCAAGATCTTACTCTCATATTTTTATGCTAATTTTCCTACACTTTGCAACTTGGGCGATTGGCTTGGATGGCACTTTTTGGTCATTTTTATGCTCTAGGAGGTTTGCTGAAATTTTTTGGTAGTTTTTGGGCACTTATGAATTTTGGCGAGGGTTTGAAGCGAAAAAATATTAAGAACAACTATATTTTGGGAAAAAATCAAATTTTTACAGCTATTATAAAGTGGCATTTGAGCAGCAATAATTTGGCAAAAAGATACTTATTTCATGCATTTAATTTTTTAATCATTTTTGCAAGTATTTAGATAAATTTGGGATAAGATATTGACTGAAACTTGTCTACAAAACCTTAGCATTGTGGCACCTAGAGTTTTTAGGTCATTTTCAAGAGTTTTTGGAGTATTTATTGCAAACTAGGGTTTGTTGATTTCATTTTCAGAATTTCATAATTTTGGGATTTAAGGGAAAACCCCTTTTGTGTGAAATCATCCAATTTGGGGACATTATAGCTAGATCTTTCAATATCCTCTCCCTCTGATTTTGTTCTTCCATACCTTCTTCATGTGCCATTGTATTTCTTCTCTTGTAGTATAGGATCTCTTTCTTCTTTTGCATCCACAAACCCTCACACTGGCAGGACCAAGGCTCTGATACCACTATAAGGTCTCTATTTGGGTTGAAACCAAACAAAATGGGTAAACCATAAAATCATAAAAATAACTTCAAACATTTAACCAAAAACCAAATGAACCAAATTTGAATTTTATTGCAATTTCTGCCCCAAATTTGGAAATCGCTATTCCCCTTTAGGCGACTAGGGTTTAGTGAGAAATAAAAATGTAAAACACTTCAAAAAATTACGAAATTAATTTTGTAGATCCACAAAAATATTCCAAACACAATGATGCAATCAAATCTAAAAAATAATGCTTCTCCAATTTTATTTTTGAACTGAAATGCTGTAGAAACTGGAATATTATAAAGTTATTAACTCCCAAAATATGGCGAGATTTACATTAATTAATAACTCTAAAAAGAGCTAAAAATAGAAGCTATCAAATGCATCCAAAAGCATAATTTTCCCACCAAGGGAAGACCTCCAAACTGAAGCTTCAAGCTCTCAA
Organism: Torreya grandis; assembly: GCA_037957365.1. Classification (NCBI taxonomy): domain Eukaryota; kingdom Viridiplantae; phylum Streptophyta; class Pinopsida; order Cupressales; family Taxaceae; genus Torreya; species Torreya grandis. The sequence goes on from JARHVA010000217.1 coordinate 5,036,786, forward strand.
CTAGGTTGCCCAAGTTGAAACCCTAAGACATGCAAAAATTTGTTTTCACTTTGGTCTTCAAGAAAATGAACCAGCAAATCAACACCTTTGCAATTTCTGAAATGAAATTGCCTCTTCAAGATCTCCTTGGAATTCCAAATCCCTTGATCTAAGATTGGTAGCCAAGCTGCAAAACCTAAAAATAAATGTTTGACAAAAGATATCCTTCAAATATCACAAGATGTGATTTTATATTTCCTCCAAGGTGGGTGAACCACTCATGGGGACTTATTGACAAAAATAGATCTCTTTTAGCCACTTGGGTCCTCTCCAAGTTTGGCATCCACTATTGGATCCCTTCCCTTATGTCAAAAGTCATTAAGGATTTTTAATTGAGGGTCAAGTCTTGATGAAAGTGTCCTATTTTATTATCTAATTTACACCTCATAATATAGTAATTAAAATTACTTGAACATCAATTAAATAATAAATTACAATTAATAATTAAGAATATTGCTTTTTAATTTCAAATGATGAAAATCACTCTCTAACATCTTAATTACCACAAATATTCCCCTTAATTCATCCCTTAGCCCACGAGAAATAAAATAGGCTAAAGGTCTTCAAAAGGTTGATAAAAAATCAACCCTCTAGGGGACCTTACAGTTTATCACAAGACGAGATCCTTCGATTTCTCGGCATTTCTAGGCAATTTCTCGATAGGGTTGACTGTGTTAAGTCTGAAGTTTTTAAAGGATTTCTAGGGGTTTTGCTTGAGTTTCAAGGAGCTTCCAGGGATTTTCAATAGTGCATCATTGTAGTTTTCTTTTTTGTTTGCTCCCATTTTTCTTGAGATTTCTTCCTACGTTGTCAGTTGTCACAATTTCTGGCCAACATTGGACTGTAACCGTTACCGTTTCCCAAGATTTGTTCATTCTTTTTTCCAATTTAACACTTCAGATTTAAAAATCTTGGTGCAACATGGAAAGCATGCTGTTGACTAGATTGTTACAACTTACAACTTACCCCTGTGAAACCCCTTAAAAGTTATCTGTCATTATGTTCCTGAAAAAAAAATATTGTTATTGCTGGAAAACATCTACATCTAAAATCTAAAGTATCCATATCGGAGTTGAACATCAAACAAAAGTGAAATCTGTAGCTCTAACACCACTACTATGATCCTAAACTGGTCATCGCTATTTAACTAACTAAAAAGAGCAGGGATACCTCCAAAAAGAACACTAAAGTCTAAGACATAAATCTGAACTTAAAACTGAATTATTACAGTTATAACTTATAGATGAAATTTAAATGTATGCAAATATTAGACTGAAATATGTCCAAGAAAAAGGAACCACGGTTGAATTTCTGAATCTGGAAATTCTTAAAAAGACTTTCCAACTTACATCTGCAACGAATAGGTAAGCTAGGTTAAACATAAAATTTAAAACATCCTATTGATAAATCAAATGCTAGGAACTATTAACTCTATGTCTATATAATGCAATTTCATACGCGTTATTAATTTCTCATGTCATTTAAATTAATAGAAAATATACTTATGGCATTCTCTACCATTGTCACAAGGTCCAACGAAATCTCAGCCATATCCGAAACAATCCGCATTTTTGCGGTCATCTGGATTAATTTGCCACATTCAGGACCTTATTATTAAAAAATAAAAACTTTAAAAACACTTTCACAAAACCCTAGAAAACAACTTCGTCTCCCCCGCAAACCCTAAAAAGTGCAACTGTCTCCCTCGCGAACCCTAAAAAGTGGGGCGAAGTTATTTTTATGGGGCAAGTCGAGTGTTTGAAACACATTAAGAGATTGCGTTGAGAGCAGCAGAGGATTGAAAGAAGTGAAAGCAGTAGAAGATTGATAGTCGTGAGAGTAGGAGAAGATTGAAAGCGGCAGAAGAGAGCATTTTCATTGCTTAGTAGTTGAGTGTGAGACGTCCGACAAGCGAGGGAGGACGTCAACCAACGATCTACTCTGTGAGACTGTGAGATGTCTAGGAACGAGCGACTCTGTGAGATGTCCGGGAGCAAGTGAGCTTGGGAGAAATCACACCAATCATGACACAGGGAGCGTGAGGTAGGTTTGAAACCTGTTGTTTTGTGTTAGGATTTAGTTTTAGGTTTTTGTTAATAATTTTAATTATTTCATTTTTTTTATTATTATTACGTAAATAATTAATATATTATTTAATATTTATTTTTATATTTAATATTATTTAATAGAGTTTAAATTATTTATTTCATATTTTTATTATTAGGTAAATAATAAATATATTATTTAATATTTATTTTTATATTTAATATTATTTATTTTGTACTAACAATTTTTATTTATAGTTTATAAAATATAAATGTAAATAGCATTTTTATTTTATAATATTAATTTTAAATATTTTTAAATTTAAATTTTATTATATATCTTTAAAAAATAATACAAATATGATTTATATTTAATAATATTAATATTAAATATTTTTATTTTTAAATTTTATTATATATCTTAAAATCTTTATAATAAATTTAAATTATATTTAAGTTGATATTTTATAGATTATGATTATAATAAATATATTTAATGTTTTATATTTTTTAAAATTTAAATTTTATTATGTAATATTTAGTTATTTACATTTATCTTTTAGGTTTATATTTCATAAAATATAATTATAATAAATATATTTATTTTTTTATATTTAAAAATAATAATAATAATTATATAATATTTAGTTATTTACATTTATCTTTTATAAATTATAATTATAATAAATATTTTTAATTTTTTATATTTTTTAAAATTTATATTTTATTATATAATATTTATATTTATCTTTAATTAATTATAAATATGATATATATATTAAATAGGTCATTATTTTATTTTATATTAAATTTTTTTAAATTTAAATTTTATTATATATGTCATTTATATTATATAGGTCATTTAAGTAATTTAAATTTTATTTTATTTTATTTATATTTTCTATGATACATTTTAAAATTAAATTTAATAGTTAGATGCTTTGTTTTAAATTTTTATTATTTTTATACTTCTATAATTGTATTGTATATAGGATTATGTCATTTAATTAAATTAAAAAATATGTTTTTATGATATATATGTAACAATCCTTGCCCAATCTGCCCTTAATTGTCTCAATTTGCTGCATTGTAATTTTTTCAAACACTTTGTCTTGCTGGTTTTTGTCACAGTTTTGATGATTTGTTTAAATGACGATGGATTAAAGCTTCAGGGGTTTATAGAACAATGCAATAATGACAATGCTAAGTTCTAGATGCAGGAATGATTCTTTCTTTTTTTTTTTTGTTCTTTTCTATGTAATTAGATGAATTCACAAAGCAAACTAATCACTTACAGCCAATGGACATTTAGTCAAACAGTTGGCATGCAACCTATTATCTCAAATCAAATGCTCAAAAGATAACTATAAATGACCAGCAACTTGTGATTCTTATTTGTATTGATGATTTGATACAATGCTCCACTAGACTAGCCAAGACTCTAAGCATAAACAAGAATTAAAATTATATGGTATGCCGGTATGAAGGACGCACACCTACAGCGGCAGATATAAACTATACTAAAAGATGAATTGTATGCAATGAACCCTGGTAGGAGTGAGGCGCCCTTGAGAATAGATGGAGCAAGCAATTTCCTAGTGAAAGGATGATCTCCCAAGTCAAATCAAATTTTCCAAGCCAGCCGCCCCTGTTCTAGTCTGATCTCAAATTTAAAATAATATGCAATGAATAAGTGCTGCCTCAAGCATCTAATATCATCTCCATGCTCTAAGGAAGTGGGTGCACCAAGCCAAGCAGAGAATTGATGCAGAATGGAACCCCCACAAACAAAAACGTCCCTCCTAATGGCGTCCTTTGATTGTAAATATATGATTTTTATATCAAATTTCTCTACAAAGCAATCTGCTCTCTTAACCAAGAAAAATCGATCGATTTCTCCAAAATTTGCTCTAATTGAGATGACTGAAATATCACCTCCAAAATGCAACCCTTTAAGAGATATTTTACTTGCTCAGTTATGCTATCAATGGGAGTTACCATTCCCAAAGACAAATTGATTCACTGTAGGAAACTCTAGGCTCCACCAGCATACCACAACAAAGACAACATCAAATCGGGATAATTCATAATGGCAGCCCACACCTCCCTTTATACTCCTTTTTTTTCCCCTTCATTTGGGAAGCTTCTAGAAACATCATAATATTTTATTATTATTTTTCCCTTTTAAAATATTATATTTGCACTTTAATATAAAATAATGAATTATATCATAAAGCACAAATTTAACATCATCTTGTAACATGAGGTTTCTAAAAATAGAACATTCTAATAAATCATTAGAAAACTTCCAGAATATGTCGAAACTTCTCCAAAGAAACCAACTGCAATTTGAGTAACTGCGGAGAGGACCCTCAAACCATGTCGTATTAGCCTATGAGGGCCACTGATAGGCTAATCATGTTGAAAGTACAATGTCTAACTAGAAGGGGGACATTACAATATGTGTGTGTGTGTGTGTGTTTAAATTTTTCAAATGTGTATTAATTATTTTTAAAAACTTTTGTAGGGCAACCTATCATCATGGCAAGTACTCTGTTTGAGAAGAACTATATTATTCAGCAAGATGCAAACCCTAGAAATATGAAATGCACTCTTTGTGATTCTAATATAACATGAACTTTAACAAGGGTTCAAAACCATTATCTTGGAGGTCCAGATGTGAAGATTTGCCCAGTGACAGCGGATAACCCCATATATGCACAATTTTTCAATCAAATCCAAAGCAAATATGAATTGAAGACAGTTGCATCAGCGTCTAAATTTTCAAAGAAGGCTAAAGTTCAACGCAATCTGACACAATTTGGTTCATTTTCTACCTCAATGCATTCCTCAGCATTTACCGAAGCTAGTCAAAGTGAACATCAAATGTCCCAATCACAATGATCTTTGAAAGCCATGTGGAAGGCGCAGGAAAAACATGAGGTAGATAGATTGGTGACTGGTTTTTTTATGCAAATGCCATCCTCTTCAATGTTGTTTGAAATCCACATACGAAAGCAATGGTAGAGGGATCACCAATTTTGGGAAAGGTTACACAATGCCATCTTCTGAAAGCCTAAGAACTATTTTGCTAGAAGAGGAGGTGACATCAATATCTAGTGAACTAGATAAAATAAAAAAGCTCTGGAGAAAATCGAGGTGCACTATAATAAGTGACGGATGGTCCAACACAAAAAGAAGGCCCCTCCTCAATATATTGACTCAATGTTCTAAAGGGTCTATGTTTATCAAATCAATTGATACTAGCAATGATGTGAAGACTGCAGATTTCATTTTTTAAATGCATTGAATCCGTTATTTTGGACATTGGAGAAGAATATGTTGTCCAAGTTATTACGGATAATGCAACAAATTGTAAAGTAGCAAGGGAACTTTTTATGGACAGGTTTCCTCATTTGTTTTGGACTCCATGTGCAACTCATGTTTTGAATCTTTTACTTGAAGATCTTGCAAAGTTGGAGTGGGTAAATAGTGTTGTCAAAGAAGGGAAACAAATTTTCAAGTTTATACTTAATCACCGCTTGACCTTGAGCTTGTATCGCTTATATGCAAAGCGGAAACTTCTTTCTCCAGTTGAAACAAGGTTTGTATCTAATTTTATCACTTTGCAAAGCGAGGTAGAGGAGAGGATAGCATTGAGAAGAGTTGTGATAAGCGAAGAATGGGTACAACCTAAGCTTTCTAAGAAAAGCGTTGGAAAGGACATTGAGAGAATTATTTTGGATAATTGATTTTGGGAGGGCGCTGAAAAGACCCTTAAGGTGTTTGAACCACTTGTCCACTTGTTGAGATTGGCTGATGGCATTAAGCCTTGTATTAGTTTTGTGCGTGAAGGCATGAAGCAAGCAAAAGAACAAATTAAAAAAGCATTGCCGATGAGAGTGATGTTCAACATATTTGGGACATTGTGGACATTCGATGTAACATGTTATATCGACCTATACATGTTGTAGGTTGCTATTTAAATCCTAAGTTGATAGAGGTGGATCATGATTCAAATGAAGAGGTAAAAAATGGTGTATTGACAACAATAGACAGGTTGGTTTAAGATGAAAATGAAAAACCTAAGGTGAGAAGGCAACTGACTACATTCAAGAACCAAGAAGACATGTTTTCCCTCAAGGAAGCACAACAAGACATTGGTAGTATGGATCCCCATTTATGGTGGCAGACATATGGTTCTTCTACTCCAGAGTTACAAAAACTTGTCACACATGTCCATAGCCAGTGTACCAGTTCTTTTGCATGTGAAAGAAATTAGAGCACGCATGATTTGATCCATACTAACAAGAGAAACCGACTAGGAGCCAAAAAACTCTCAGTTCTTGTGTTTGTGCACAACAATTTAAGATTGCTTCAGCACAATCTTACAAAAGAATATGACAATCTTCATCTTGGAGAACCATCCTTTGAAGGAGTTGAGAAAAATATTGATAGCGTTGATGACCTTGATAGAAGATTTGTTGATGGTGCTAGTGCTAGTGCTAGTTTTGATTTTGATGTAGGGTTTCACGTTGCAAATGTTTGAAACTTTTAAGTTTTATATCAATTTTGAGCTTAGGCTCTAAACTACGTGTTGACCATTTTTGGTCCTGTAGGCCAAAAATCGGTCTCACTTTTTCTTTCCTTGCTGTCCCAGTCTTTGATGCTTTCACCTTGCTGCAATCATGTTTTTCTTTTGTTGTAGGCCTGTTCCACGAAAGAGCTGAGTGATTTGAGTCCTATAGGTTTTTGGGTTGATCTGGGACTTGTTTCGCTTCAACAGATTTCCTCCGAGCAGGGCTTTTATTGACAAAGGAAGGAACCAGCATCAAATAAATACAAGTCTTTCGCAAAGACCCCGAAGGTCAGGTGCCTTTGCGGAGGGTAGGCAGGGGACAAATGGGACCTTTCACAAAGCTCCGAAAGACATTTTGGACCCAAGGTGCCCTTACGGAGGGCAAAGGGCACATTCGAAAAAGTTACAAGGCAGAAGGCCCGAAAGGAAGAATTCCTTCGAAAAAATGACAAGGCAAAAAAGATGAAAGATTTCTTTGGACATTTTGTTCGAAAAAAATCCATGTAGAACCAAAGGTGAATTCCTTCGGACAAAGTGCCCAAAGGAATTCCTTCGGACATTTTGTCCGAAGAAATTCACAAATGAAGGCCGAGACATGAGACTTTGAAGGCAAGATTTCCTTTGGGCAAAATGTCCGAAGGAATTCCTTTGGACAAGATAAAGGAGCCCGAAGGGCAAGTGCCCTTGCGGAGGGCTCCCAGTGATCAAAAATGACATTTTCCACTTTTTCAAAGGGACACCTTCCCTTCGGGAAGGTTCATTTTGTAAAGGCCGAAGGAATTACCAAAGATGATGACGGGCCTGAAGACGTCAACTTTAGCATGATGAACTAACCGTTGGCAGTTTAACGTCTGGTGACGTCCTCACGGGCATCAAATTCGAGACAGTGAAATAGCCGTTGGTTTTCGAATGGCGACAGGCCCGCAGACATCAACTTTAACGAGATGCATTAGCCATTGAGGGAAAGCCAAGAAGAAACTCTTTCGGACAAGCGGTCGAGAGATTTCTTTCGGACATTTTCCCTGAAAGAATTCATGAGTGCAGGCCCGACAAAATTCAAAGGGGCATAAGACCCAAGGATAAAGTCAAGGACCCGCTAGAAAAGAAGCCCGAAAAAGGGAAAAGAATAGCTCGAGAGCTCAAATTACCAGAAAGCGACAAGAAATAGCAAGGAAAGAGGGAACAAAACAGAGAATCCAGAACACGGCTACGCACACATACGACAACATTTGGAATGTTCCAAAAGACGCACCCAACCAAGCACAGACACGAATTAGAACAGTCCAGGTGGCACAAAAAGTGTCAGCACAAGAAGTTATTGCTGCGGATGAGACAAAGCGACCCATGCTTTTGCAGTGACATTTAATACGGGTTAAGCACCAAAGTCAAGACTGGCAACACCTACAACATGGTTCCTTCAGCAGACTTCCTCCTTCCTAGGCATTCAACGCAGCATGGGCCACTTGTTCTGGAAGGTGCCAAAGTCTTCTTCTTCATGCTATATATTGTAACCTCTTAGTTGAGGAAGAGATCTCTCATTTTGTAAGGTGAAGCCCTGCCAAAATTTTACTTTTGATCAATAAGAATGCGTTTTACCTCTATCTGGCTGGATATACTTTTGAGTGTGTCTGTGTATCAATTTTGTGCTCAATCATTTTTAGCTTGATGATTTCATAGATTGACACCAACATACCTAGTGTTGTATCTGGAGCGCAGAGACAGAAGAGTAGTTATCTGACAGTGTGTTTTCTATAGCGCCTGTGGTAAGTTCATTTTTGGTGTCTTTATTAAGCCCCTTGTTAAAGCTCTCTACAGTCTGGTCTTTTTGTCAGATAAAGTGTTTGTTCACCCCCTTCTGGTCTGAAGTGTTAAAATAGTTGAGTAGATCAAAATCATTTGGTGCATCACCATTTAGATAATTTCTATTTTGATTATATCTCTCTCCCTTTTCACCCCCCCTATTGTTAGCAGTAGTAGTGAAAGACCTCAGAGATGCATCAAAGGGAGCTAGCCCTTATTTAGAGATTCTTCTCTCAATTTTGCCAAACCCACAGCAAGAGGGGAGTCTCCATTGTGCCACGTGGAAGAGAGAAGCTCAGCCTTCTATCAAGGGTGCAATCCACAACGTCAACACTATGGACTATACATATTTTGCTATCTTTTAATGTAATTCAAGTTTGAAACTCATGCATTTCTCAATTTTGCGAGTGTCAAATTAATGTTTATTCTTTAGTAGACTAAATATTTTGCATATATATATATATATATTTTGAACCGGATTTTTCTGGATTTTTTTCAAACCTTTTCAATAATTTCAGATTCTGCATTTTTTCCCCTCCCGAACCTTTTTGGATTTCCGAACCTTGTGACTATGTTCTCTACATTCCTTTATCATGTCATTTAACAATGTTTTACATTTAATTTAAATTTATTTTATGAATTTATATGTTTTTTAAAGCAACGATAAAGTTGTTGAGAAATACCGAGAAATTCCTAAGATTTGAGATCCAGCTCAAATTTTGTCATCCCGAAAAATCACGGAGAACGAGATTTTGAACTATGATCAATACACATATTCATGGTTCCATTCTTCTTCTTTACCAAGACCACATAAGATGCAAAGGGACTAGAACTAGGCCGAATATGTCCCATCTCCAATAACTCCTTGATTATCTTTTCAATTTCCTCTTTGAAAACTCTAGGATGGTGGTAAAGAGTAATCATAACAAGTTTAGGAATTGTTTCCAGCTTTATAACATGTTGAAAACCTCTATCAGGTGGCAGCCCTGAAGGTAAATCACTGAAGACTATACCATGGTTGTTCAAAATGGATTGAATATCCACATGGTAAGACATCTTATCACTGGATGTGGATGTATTACTCATAAAGCAATGGGATGTCCACTCTATATTCCCTTTACAGAAAGCTCTCCATGCTTCTAGTTGTAATTGATGTTAGAGCCCCATTGGCGATACCATGAAGTACAACCTCTTTGCCTTTTGATTGAAATTTGAGCTCCATGGTTTTGTAGTTTTGTGTGAATTCTCCAAGGAAATGGAGCCATTGTACACCTAAAACTAGATTTGTCTATCCTATGACAATTACATAGAAATACTCAATAACTTTGTGGTTATCAAAAGTAATGTCCAAGCCTTTGACCCTCTTGGTGCATGGTATATTAAATCCATCTAGTACAGTAACATTAAATCCCTGAAATTTCTTTGTTGGCAGCCCTCTCTATTTTACTAAACTCTCATCAATGAAGTTGTGGGTTGCCCCACTATCAATTAAAACTGTCACCTTATGTCCTTTGAAAACTCCACAAGCCCTGAATGGATGATATTTGGGTGCACCTGAAAGTCCTAGCACCTGATATATGTAAGGGGTTTTATTAGTGGTGTATGTTATTATACAAATCCTATTGTGGCCTTTACTTCCAGCTATAACCTTACTTCAAGCTTCATTTGTTGCTCATTGTTGCATGTAATTATTTTATGGAGGTTTACCCAAGTAAGAGTTGTCTTTTGGCCTTGTTATGCAAAATAAATGTGACGATTTTATTACAACATTCTATTATTGTTTAGATTGTTTCATTGTCAGAATTTTTTACACTTTCATCTCAATACAATAAGGGTTTCAGTGAAGGTTCAATTAGGCTTTCAATATCAATATTGCATGTGGGATGTTTTAGTATTTGTTTGATATCTAGTATTGAAAAGGATTCACAAAAAACTTTAGAGTTGATAAATTATCCAGAAAGGGACATTACAAAAGACAAAGGACCTTAGTTGGCAAGACATTGGCAGGGATTTGGAGAGTGAGTTAGCAAAATGAAATGACCCCAAATAGGATCTTAAGCAAAAAATAAGTTATTTCCTTGAAACCCCAAGTCAATCTGAAAATAAACTATATGTTATCCAAAAACTCAGCAAACCCTAGCCACAGTAATCTTCTCAAATCCTTACAATGACACTCCACAATTGCTTTAATGAATAACAAATATAAAGCTATAATTGTGTACCTTGTTGTAGCATAAATGAAAGATGTAACCGTTGGAAATATATGCAATAATTTTGATGATTAAGCATTGGTACAGCAGTCATATACTCTACAAAACAGCCTTGAAACCTTTGGATGACCTTCCAATAATTAGGTCAAAAACCCTACAAATTGTCAAAGCTTCAAAAAGCAAAATTCAACTAACCAAGACCACTTCAAACCCTCCACACAAGTCGCCCGACTCACGAAAAAATAATATAAATATTTCTCTGATCTTTACTCTTCAAATTTGCCCTTAATAATTTATTATTTTAACCCAAACAGCTGAAACTTAGAAAATTCATAACTTCTGAAATATTTGGAATTTTAAAATGAATGAGGATTCAAAACGATCAAAAAAATAGCAGCTATCAAGTATAATTAGTTTCAGAATTTTTCACTCACGGGAGGTCCCCCAAATGATGTCCCGAAGTTCTGAAAATCCTAGTTTTCACCCAAAATTATGCAAATAATTTTCTGATTTTCAAACCCTTGAAATAAACCTTCAACAATGCCTCTCAAGCCTTCAAACCTATTTGCCCTTCTTGGAAAAAATACATAAAAATTTACCCAACCCTAGGAGAGGGTTTTATCCACCATAGATCCTCTGAAGAAGGTTCCCAAAGCCCCCAAACAAATCGCCCAAGGGAGAAACCAGCAACTATCACTCCACAAGCAAATCACCAAGCATCTAAATCACTTTTTCAATCTTCAAGACAAGTTGCCAATCTCTCCAAGTAGTTCGTCCAGCTTCTAGACTTGGAAATATGCATAAGAAGCTTTCCAAGGTGTTCACATAATTTCCAAAATGTGGTGTTGCAAAACACTGTTATAAAGCAACTAGTAGAAATTGAAGGGTAACATTCTTCAAGCATCTACCTTCAACAACCAAGCTTGACATACTTGATTATCAAATCCAAATATCCAAATTCACATAATCTTCAAATGAAATCCACAACCTCCTTATATATCCACCTTTTAGTTATGAAGGGAGAGTAGATTATAAGGACAAATTGCTTTTAAAATCACTTAAGAACTAAATAAGTTCGTGACTCTTAAAAGGTCCCAACTTAAGTGAAAAGCAAATTAGACTATTATTATTTTATTTTAAGTATTTAGAAAGACTTTTTTATTTTAGTAATAATATTATTCAAATGTCCAAAAAGGGGACATTGCATAGAAACATTTGGCGCAAGAAAAGAGTGTTCTCGATTGTGAGCATACGAGTTGCCAATTGGGTTGAAAAATGGAATGTGGCAATGCCATTCATTTTGTTCGCCTATTTTTATGCCATGGTACATTATCCTCTGAGTTTGGACTGTGTGCATATTAATTTTTAAGATTTGGTACAAAAAATCATATGAATTTTATACCTATTTTAACTTTAGATGCACATTTGCCTATATAGTAATTATTTTTACATGATTATTTGAAAGTCTACGAAGTGGACTTTCCATGGAATTTGTAAATCCCTAGTTATTTGATAAAGCATATTTTCTATTGCGATTTTTAATTTGCCGAGTTGTTTTCAAGTGGCAGGTTGCCAATTACTCTTTAACTAATCTAGTTGTTCTCAAGTTGAAGTCGTGCAATTTCTCTTATACATCTTAGTTTCTTGTAAACCACTCATTCCACTAGTATAATTTCCCTTACACTTCCTAGGACGGGTAAATTCTATTTCATTGACTTTTTGCCAAGCATTTACAGTAAAAAAAATCCTTCAAGGGATCAAAGGCCTCCTTAGAATTGACATGCAAAAGTTGGATCCTTCACATTTTCCATCACATATTTCTCTGGCTTTATACTTTAAATTGATGTGTATTTTGTTTGACTTGTTAGATGATTGTTATCCTTCAAAGCATAAATTTATCTTGGAAAGACTTAAACAAGGCTCAAGTTTTGTCACTAGCAAACAAAACTACATTTCAAGAGCTTTATAATATGATTCCTAAACACTGTCTTTTCAAAATGCATTTACAGAGTGTAGACCCATATTGGAGGGATTGGAAGTGGAACACAGGAAAAAATCTCCTCAACTATAAATCAAAGGGCTTGTATAATAACATACACCACTACAATTTCATTGCCCCCCAATTGAACAGACAGTGGCAGGTCCGGGACCATGAAGTGAGATGGCAACAGTGCTGTCAAGTTATTTGGAAAACAAGAACATCCTTCAAACATAAGGCGATGGGATGGTTAGTAATACAGCAAGGTTGAGTTGTCAAAACAAGGTTGAGCAAGACTAGTTTTAAAATGCATTTTGCATTGTATGTGGAATAGAAGAAACAATTGATGACATCTTCTGGAAATGTCCAACAGCAAGAGGCTTTTGGGGACTGCTGCAAGCTGAATTCAATTTCTTTTTTATTAATCCTCCATCTTGGAAAGGGCCTTTTTAAGGGGATTCTTGGATGGATAGGGACAGCTGCATGGGTTTACGGCATACAACTCAGTTGGCAGCAATCAATGTTCTTTGCAAGACAAGATGCTAAGCCATCTTTCAAGAGGATACCTCTCCTCTCAATATGGGGAAGTTGAGGCTTTTCAAACAAGAGTTTGCTTTGATTGTACAAGCTAAGTTTTAGTGGTTTCAAAGAGATGTGAACTCTTTGCCCATTGAGGCACAGGCTCAAGTGCTTTCTTTCCTTGATTAAGTAGGGAGAGATTCTTCTTGTTAGCATTATGCTCAGATGATGTAATTATGTGTTCTTCTTGTTAGCTTTATGCTCAAATGATGTAACTATTTGTTCCTTGGAGTAATATAAGATGCACTTTTAGGAAAATAAATAAATTAAATTAACATTCTTTCGTCTTGTACCAAAGGTTTATCCTATCCCTCTCATTTTCACATAAAAGATTTCAGAAATATCGAGTGGCATTTCATCCAGAAGTTTGTTTCCAATTGCAAAATTGTAAAAGACATTGTATATGAGTTGAGGACATTAGCATTGCTATTTTCAAATGATTTCTTCGAATTTCTTTCAACACAACATTTCTAAACCGTTGATTTTTGTTTCAAAACATGTTAAAAGGTATTAAGACTTTTTTTTTAATTGAAGAAGCCCCAATACCTTTTAAGTTCTAGGTACTTTGTTGTTCAACATATATATCCATGTCCTAAAGATGTATGGTCTAAATATATATCCATGTCCTAAAGATGCATGGCCCAAATAAGCCATAAGCACAAAGAATGTCATATATTTCCTTACCTTTTGCATTGCCAATGTGTCCCAATTTATGTTGTTAAAAAAAGGATGATCTTTCACCTGCAAATAAACGTGCGCACATTCTATTAATAACAAACAACATTGAAATTATAGTTTTTAAATCTTCTAGATCATGTTGTGTCAAAAAATTATAATCGACAATGATCCAAGAGAATTTCAAACAATAATGCACTTCGAACAAGCTAACTTTAAAACAAAATAAAGTTTAGCTTGAACTAACAAGGAGGCTCATATTTTAGTAAGTAGGACAAACATCAACCAAGATTCTAATTTAGCAGCAAAGATAAGTTCAATGCATACTTCTCCGGCTCCATTTGCCCCCAACCGTTGGTTTGGATCCTCCATGAGAAGCCTGTATATAACATCACAAAAGGGAAGTTTCCTCAGATAAAACAGATTGACAACTCAACATTAAAAGTATATGCGTATTTGTATTTTAAATTGTCAATACAATATGTGGCTCACATAGTCGTGAAGAGAGAAATTGAAGAAACAAGTTACTGACATACGTATAAGCTTTATAAACCAAGCATTGTCATTAGATTGCATAAACTCAGCTATTTATAACAATGGCAGCCCATAGCAAACTCCTACACCCATCTAACAAACACATTAACAATAAAAGATTACGTCTTGAAATAGGAAATACAGTATACCTTAATGTAGCAAACACAACAAACATTAGCTTTCAAAAAATGATAAACTAATTTATCAAATGCCCCACATTAATGACTAAACCAAATACAATCCCAAGTTTATATCTAAATTTGCCAAATTTATATCTGCTTCTCTTAATAAAGACAAATGCCTTCATTATTGGCCAATTGTCGAATGTAATGATGATGAACTTCAATATGCTTGGTTGTTGCATAATAATTTAGGTTTTTTGCCATCTTGAGAACACACTGATTGTCACAAAAAAGTGAGCTCAATGATGTTTGGTCAAGTTGAAGATTGACTAATATCTTTCATAACCACATTTCCTAACAACCTATACTAATGTCTTCCTTATATTATGCTTCAGTGGGGGATAGGGAAACTGTATGTTGTAGCTTGCTTAGACAAGAAAATACCCTGAACAAAGAGTGAAAAAATATTGAGTTATAGACTTTCTTGTATCAAATGATCCATCCAAATCAATATCAATATATCTTGATAGCACAAAGTTTGTATATATCTGATAAAGATTGCCAAAGTCGAGGGTTCCTTTGACATATCGAAGGATTTGTTTTGCATATTGCTAATGTTCTTTATGTGGCTTAGACATAATCAGGAAAGACAACTCACTGCAAAACATAAGTCTAGTCAAATGGTAATTAAATAAATCAAACTACACACTAATCGACAATAAATTGATTCATTGACTGATGGTGAATCAATGTAAGTTGGGAGTTTTATCCCAACTTCCAATATGTGTAGATGTTGGATTACATTTAGTCATTTTGATTTTTTCCATAAGAGCTTTGGCATAATTTGTTTGTAATACAAAGATGGTATGATCAGATTGTTAAAATTCTACACCTGAACAATAATGTAGGAGACCTGGATCTGTCATTTCAAAAGCAAAACAAAAATCAGATTTCACCTGTTGAATTACATCAGGCCCACTTCCGTTGATGGCAAGATCGTCAAAATAGAAAATTAAGATCACTATGTCATCACCATTGATTTTGATATAGAGATTGGGATCAGAATAGCTTCTTTTGAATCCTCAATATATAAGATATTGATCAATTTTAACATATCAAGATCGAATACTTAAGTCAATACAAGGACTTAACCAATTTGCAAGAAAAAATTTCTATCCTAAGAACCTCGAATAATAGCAGCTGAACCATGTAGACCTCTTCCGCCAAATCTTTATTAAAGAAGGCAATTTTAACATCGATTTGATATATCTTCAATCCAAATTAAACAGCAATGGAGATAAGCAACCAAAAGGTTACCATCTTTACATTGGGGGTAAACACTTCTTCATAGGCTGCCCCTTCCTCTTATGCATATTCTTTAGCAACAAGTCTAGCTTTGTACTTGTCCAAAGAAACATCTGATTTACATTTAACTTAATAAACCCATTTACAGCCAATGGGCTTCTTCCCTTGGGATGATTCAGGAAACACCAAAGTCTTGTTTCACATCAAGGCCACGAATTCCACCTTCATGGCAGCGTCCCATTCAAGCCTTCCTTTGGCGTCTTCAAATGCGCGACGTTCAAATACCTATGAAACAACAAAAAATTGCAAAATTTACTTGATCACCACCTTGCACCATTTGTTTCTACAACCGTATAGATCAACCTTCCATTTCTTATGGCAATTCACCGTCTTGAACATCCTTCATCATGGTATAAAATCACTTTGATCTCCTTTGTTGGCCCTCCTAATTTGGCTACGAAGACTAAGAATCACTTTGCTCTCCATCAGATACCCCCATGGAACTTGACTCCTATGATGTTCGCGGCTCTAAGCTCTATTTTATTTCAACACCGGACCTTGTTCCAAAATTATTAGAAACAATTACCCATAGAATACTATCTGTAGATTTACCATTATTTGAGAAGAAAACTATCGTATCAATTATAGCATCTGTATTAACCACAACTTTGTCCATAGAGACATACAGTAACATGAATCATTTTGACTAGTCCCTATAACCAACAAACATAAATGCTTCACTCTTTGCATCTAAATTACTTTTCATTAGGAATTAATGCAAAAGCAACACAACCAAAAACATGAAAGTCACTTACAAAAGGTTTCATGTATAAACGTGCTTCCTCAAAAAAGCTTTACAAGAATACCTATTAAGGATGTAGACTATTGTATTCATAGCTACTGCCCAATACCAATATGGCACATTCAAGATGTGCACCATGCATCTTGCCATCTACATAACTGTTCTAGCCCTCCTTTCCATGACTCCATTTTGTTGTGCAGTACAAGTAGTATACTACCTATGTATACATTCCTTATAGAATTCCTTAAATTGTTTCGAGAAAAACTCGCCTCCATTAATGGACCTAAGAGCCTTGAGCTCTTTACTTGTTTCTCCACCAAGGCTTTCCATGCTACAAAAGGAGAGAAACATTATAACTTACTTTTCAAAAAATAGACCAACATTTTTTTGGAAAAGTCATTAAACCACAACAAGAAATACTTCGCTCCAAACAAAATGGATGTCTTCACTGGACCATGAAGATAAACATGTACTAGATCCAAGACTCCTTATGTATGCCATGATTTATCAATATAAAATGGATGTCAATTGTGTTTTCCAATTTGACAACTTGTAAATACATTCTGATTTTCCAAAACTGATGGAAGTCCATTAACCATATTAGTCTTGCTAAATACAAATAAATATTGATAATTTAGGTGTGAATACCTCTCGAGCCACAATATACTAGTATTATCTACCATTTATAGTGCATGTAATGTCTCCAAATGGGATGAATTAATGCAAAAAAGGTTTCTCCCAAAATCTACAAATCTGAAAATGCAAATAGCAAACCCTACATTGCAAAACAAGCTCTCAAAACCCTTAATGAATCCTAGAAACCCTAGATGCCAAAATGATAGGGTTTTATAGGTAAAATCCAGCCAACAACTTATTCCGAAATAACTGAAAATGTGTAGGAAAAATTCAGAATTTAATTTTCACAAATAAGTACTTTTTTTACCTGTTTTTTGAAGCTCAAACACCACAATAAGATGGCATAAAATTCTGATTAATTATCAAAATTATAGCTGCTATTCAAAGTGAAATTCCTTTTCAAACCCTTGCCAAAAATAGCCACATTCTCCGAAAAATACCTGAAAATTTCCAGCGACCTATTTGAGCATAGAAAATGCCAAAAATAGCCCCTCTAGGTCAATCGCCCCACTTCCAAAGTGCTGAGAAACATAGCAGAAAATTATAGAAAATATTCTTGCCTTCTGCAAGTGGAAAATCCTTCAAAAACCTATCAAATAATTAAATAATAATTTTTCAAATTATTATTTAATTTTTCTCCTTCAAACCCTTCACAAATCGTTCCAAAACTTCACACAAATAATTAAAAAAATAGGAAATAAAATCAGATTATTTAATTTTCAAATTTTAGATCAATTGAAGCCTTCAAACCCTAGATCCAAGCTACCCAAGTGGTTCGCTCCTCTTGCAAAAATAGCATAATAAATTAGCAAACTCAAGATGCAAGAAAAAGACCACGAAACCCTCATAAACATGCACATAAACCCTCCAAAGCAATTCGCCCCACTCTTTAGGGCAAGAACAAGATCTCCTTTAGCAATGGCGGTGTCAAAAGACACCTTTTAGATTGATCAATCACCAACAGTAGCGAACCTCTATTGCGCATGAAGAACAATTTTATCAAATTCAACATATCCTCCATTGTAGCCTTCGCCATATATTTATAACTTTCAAAAAGGGTGAACCACTTTGGGAAGATAAAACACCTTTCTTTCTCCTTGCTTTAGCTCCCATGCCGACATCTCCTTTTTGAATAATCTATTAATTAGTTGCCTTAATTAAAATAGTATTTAAAATTACTTTTAAGGCAAATAAATTAATAATTAATTCATTTAAGCACTTTAGTGGTAAAAACCACTTCTTAAATATTATATTAATAATTGTCTTATGATAAAAATCACTATTTTGACAATTAATAAATATTATATTCACTCGGGCTTCTTGCTATCTGCGAATTTTCTGCGAAAAAATTGTCTGCCCCTAGCTTTAATTTCCGTCGGATTTCTGTCTTGGCTTCATCTTGATTTTCTCAGACTTTTGTTTTCTCACTTTCTCGCAGGCTTTTGTGTCCTTCGGATTTCTATGAACTTTTGTTTTGCATTTTTTCGAATTAATCCTTCGGACAAAAAGTCCGAAGGATATCCTTCCTCCATTTTGTTTTCTCTTTGCCTTTATGTATTTTCCATCGGGTTTTTCTTTGTCCCGAATTTCTTCGAACTTTTTGTCCAAAGGAATTCCTTCGGACAAAAATTCCAAAGGAATTAGTCTCCTTTGTCTTTATTCTGCCACTGGCCCCTTTGAGAAAATTGAAAAGGTCTTGCCACCGACCAAGTGCCCTCCGCAAGGGATTGTGTCCTTCCTCTATGCCCTTCAGGAAAGTTGAAAAGGTCCCATCACCGACCAAGTGCCCTCCGCAAGGGCTTGTGTCCTTCCTCTGTGCCCTTTGGGAAAGTTGGAAATGGCCTGTCACCGACCAAGTGCCTCCACAAGGGCTTGTGTCCTTCCTCTAAACTGGCTTTTCAGAAAATTGTAGGGCACCTGGGCTTTTTGTAGGTGTCCTTATTCCTTCGAACTTTATGTTTTCCACAACTTTAGATTTTCTGCGGACTTTTCAGAGGCTGCGGACTTTGTTGGCCTCTCCTTTGTCTTTTCTTTCCTTGTTGGTTGCGGGTTTTTTGTTTGCGAATTCTTAGAAGTATTCCTTCGGACAAAAAGTCTGAAGGAATTTGTCCGAAGGATATCTTCCTTCCTTTTAATTTCCTTTGCTTTGTGCAAATTTCTAAGATTGCCTAGGGCATTACTTAATGTATTGTATGCAGTAACCCTATCAGAATAACCATGTTTGCGCATCGTATCCAAAACAACCTCTGCCTTTTCAAACAATCTAGATATGCAGTATGTCTCAACAAGTAGAACATATGTATCTTCAGTCGCAACCTAGGGCACCTGTAACATCCTCAAGTAGATCATCCCATGCTTATATATGAAGGCTATAGATGGCTATTTAAGGACCCCAAAAAACTGATTTACAAGACAAACTGCTACCATAAGACCATCTTTCATATAGTAAGGTTGACAATTTTTTGGCCTGTAGAAGAATTGTCAATAGCTTCCAAAGAGCCAATATTCAGCTAACAAGACCACTTCAAAACCCTCCACACAAGTCACCGAATTCAAGATAAGATAAGATAAGAAAAATATATTAATGTCCAACTAATGACCACAAAAGTAGGTCAAAGGGACTGCCGATTACAGAAATGTGTCAGGAAAAAACGAGAAACCAAAAAGGCCTCCAAAAACAATGCCGAAAGAAGTAGTATAAAACATGGTAAAGAGTGACCACTGTCATATCCAAACCGCCAAAGGGCCCAACCATGCTCAGGTCCAAGGAAATTAATATAAATATTTTCTGAGATTAAACTTTGAAATAAATCATCAACAAGGCCTCCCAAACCTTAAATTTAATTCGCCCTACTTAGGAAAATATAGAAATAATCCTGAATATTTCCTAAGCATAAGTCCTTACCAACAAGGCTTACAATCTCCCAATTCAATTCACTGGTCCACAGAAAAATAGAGAATATTTTTCTGGATATTTAAACCCTTCACAAAGTCTTCTTGCAACCCCCAAAGTTCTCCAAATAATTCATCCCACTAGATAAAATTATGCAAATAATTTTATGATAATTTCCAAGCATTATTCAACCCAAAAACTTGCCAACATACCTTGGAAATAATTCATTCCGCCAAGGAAAATTTGTATAAAAATATTTAAAACCCTAGGAGACGGTTTCCACCAATAACAAGCTTCCGGAAGATGTTTTCCAAGCCCTTAAGCAAGTCGCTTAAAGAGTAATCAGCAACCTTCATTCCCCAAGCAAATCGCCATTCTTGGTGACCTCACAAACCCTTTAGGTGGTTCGCCCTAGTCCTCCAAACCAATTCACCACAAGCTGCAAATATTAGATAAAACCTCAAATAATTCTTCAAAGGATTTAGCACGAATTCCAATCAATGGATGGTGTTGATAGACACGGTTTGTAGAACAATTAGTAGAACTTGAAGGGTAACATTCTTCAAGCATCTACCTTCAATAACCAAGCTTGACATACTTGATCACCAAAGCCAATTATCATATGCACATGCTCTTCAATTGAATCCTCTTTCTTCTTAAATATCCTCCTCCAAATGTAGCGCTCCAAAATAGAGAGGGTTTATCTGTAAAAAATAATTTAAGTCTAATAAGCCAAGACCCATAAATTCCCCCACTTAAGTGAAATAAACATAAAATACTTTTCTCCAAAACATAACTCAAAATTAGAATCATAAAGTACCTTTCCTTTGAAATATCTTTTCACAAGTGGTGCACTAAGTTCCTTCTTCCTCTTTCACCCTTACTTATCGGAACAATAATGAACTAAGGGTCCTCCAAAGCTCTAGATCAAAATTGGGGACATTACATCCAAAAAATATTTCAAGCTGTTATGATTTGTTCTGATAACAAATTTTTCACCTACCAAACATTATCTGAACTTTGCCAACGCATGCATGATGGCAAACATCTCCTTATCATAGGTAGAGTACAATCTCTCTATATCATGGAGCTTCCTACTCTCATAAGCAATGGGGTGCTTATTCTGCATAAGCACAATGCCTATCCCCTCACCTAAAGCATCACACTCTAAAACAAAGTGTTGAGAGAAATGAAGTAATTCTAAAACAAAACAAGTGCTCACTACCTTCTTGAGCTTGTCGAATGTGTGTTGAGTCTCATTTATCCATTTGAAGGCTCCGTTCTTAGTGAGATCTGTAAGATGTGCACCCAACTGAGAAAACCCCTTAACAAACCCCCTGTAGTAACTGCAAAGGCCAAAGAATCCCCTCAAATCTAACAATGTCTTCGGCGGTGGCCGATCCAGGATGACCTGAATTTTCCCCTAATGGACCTTCACTCCATCAACACTGATCACATGCCCCAAGTAAAGAATCTCTGTCATGCCAAACTCACACTTGGAAACTTATGTGAATAAAGACTATGCCTCCATAATACCCAACACCTCATCAAGATGCCTAAGGTGGTCCTCCCATGTCTTGTTGTATATCAGTATATCATCAAAGAATACCAGTATAAACTTTCACAGCTACTTGTTGAAAATATGGTTCATGCAAGACTGAAAGGTAGTGGGAGCAATGGTCAAAACGAACGGCATTCCTAGCAACTCATAGTGGCCATAATGACATCTGAAGGTCATCTTGTGTATGCCCTACTCAAGGAATCTGATTTGATGGTACCCAGAATGAAGATCCATCTTCCAAAAATACACAACCCCATGCAACTCATTGATCCTGGGGATTGGGTACCTATTCTTTATAGTCTTCTTGTTGAGTGCACGATAGTTAATGCACATCCGCATGGTCCCATCCTTCTTCACCAGAATAACTAAAGAAGCAAAGGGACTCGAGCTAGGCCTGATGTGATCTATGAACAACTCAATTGTTTTCTCAATTTCCTCTTTGAGTCTCTTCGAGTGCTGATAAGGAGTCATGATAACAGGCTTAGAGCCCTCCTCTAGCTCTTTCACATGCTCAAAACCCCTATCGGGTGGTCTACGAGGAGGAATCTCACTGAAAACCACACTATGCTTATCCCATATAGATTGGATATCCACATGATACTGACCATCTCCATTAGGAAGGGGTTTTAGAAGAAATCAAACATTGGGTTGCCCAAGCAACCTCTCCATGTCGAAATGGTGCCTCCATCCTCTTTGCAGTAACCACTCTAGGTGCTCCATTTGACACTACTCAAAGAACAACCTTTTTTCCCTCATGTTTGAATTTGAGCTCCATAGTCTGAAAGTTTTGCAAATATTTCCCAAGGGAGTGCAATGACTGAATGCCAAGAACCACGTCAATTTCCCCAATTCCGACAACATAAAAATCATCGTTCACCTAATGTTCACCCAAGGTAATGCTCAACTGCAAAATCTTCTCCTTGCAGCGCATAGTGAATCCATCAACAACCATAACATTAAATCCTGGGAAATCCTCTCCCTGAAGACCTATTTTCATCACCAGGCCTTCATCAATAAAGTTGTGGATTGCCCCACTATCAATCAACATAGTCACTCGTTGACCCTGTAGAACTCCTCTCACCCTGAATGGATGATATCTAGGAGTACCTGAAAGAGAAGCAATAGTACCATCTAGTGGTTCACTTGTAACTCTCTCCTATTCTACCCGCTCCTCTCCCTCATCACTATCAGAGCTAGTATCCTTTCTCCTCCTCCTCTATGTCAAAAGTAACCGCAATGTAATGTACCTTGACTTTCCCAAGGCATCTGTGTCAAGGCTCCTAGGGTTCCCTGCATGAGAAAGAAAGCTTTTTCCTTCTGAGATCATTCCTCGTGTCTATGTCCACATTTGTTTTCTTCGGCCACTCCTTTTGAATGTTTTTATTATTATCTTTCTTAGAAGGGAAAGATTTCCACTGAATTTTGTTTTAAGGAGGTGCGGAAAACTCCATATCCCTAGTTTGTTTGATGGCATCCTGCAAGGTAGGTGGGTTTAGTGCTCTAACCCAACCTCAAAGTTGTTCCTCTAACCCCTCAATGAAGAAATAGGATAAGCTGTCCTCAATAACATTTGGCACCATCACTGCAAGCCTCTGAATCCTTTTGTCTAAGTTGGGCCAACTCTCTAAAAAACTGTTCGGGATTTGCCTTGTCTAAACTATCTATCAACGTTTGAGTAAAATCAATATTAGTATTGTTGTCAACCTGGAACTGTGCCGTGAATCGAAGAAATGCGTGAAATGGCTAGTCCTCCATCCGGCTGAAACAATGTGATCTTCTCATGAGGGTGGGTGCCTCAACGGTGAGATGAACCTCCAGAGAAGGCTGGTTCCTGTATGATGTATCAATGAGGATCTCTACGGACTACCATGGAAAAGGGAGAAGGAAACTTTAAGGGGAAATCCTACCTAAAAAGGGTGATACACCAGAAGTTTGATCCACTCAACTTGGAACCTTGAACATTGAACAAACAAGGGAAAAGGAAGACCTTTGAATTCAATCAATCACTTATGCATAAATATTTCATGAAGAGGTTCGATCCAATGACCAAAACATGAGGAAAAACGATGGAGAGAGGTCTGATAAAAGACACTTTGCAGCCACCTAACATCCATTTACAGCTTTAGCAAAAGACATAAAGAACACTGAAAATGACTTGCATAATGCGATAAGCTAGCAACTAGGTATGAATTAGAATTTGGGAAGGGAGAAAAATCTACCACTTGTGCAAATTGCTGAATGAATATACACTATGCCAATGCTTGAAATTTGAAAGTATAGTCCTTCTATTGATCGAAGAGGTTACACAATTCACCAATGGCAGAGTCTGGTCTAGCCAAGAGAGAGATGGATTCTTTTTAATCAAGGCTGAAAGCCATTATATAGAGAATTACAAGAGCCAAAGATTGGCATAGAAAAAATTGAAGAGAAGGATTTACTTCGGTTAACTCAAAGCTGACTTGGCCTTTCAATTAAATATATTTTCTTTTTTGTCTTTGCATGAAGCTTCGTGCACTTGAGGAAGTGAACTTGTCTTTGTTCTGAACCGCCCACCTCTATTTGCATGGAGATCCACGCCAATGTTAATTGTAGAACTCTACGTGAGCTGCTTGATGCCGAGTTGGAACGTTTGGAAGCTGAGTTAACCGTTTGGTAAGCTGAGTTGGACGAAGAGATCGGCTGAGTTGACTGTTTGGAAAGCTGAGTTGGATGAAGAGATCATTCTCCTTTGCATGGGAAACTCCTGATAGATGTGGCGTTTAACAATTAGTCAACTCTAAATCTCGAATAGTCAACTCGACGTTCGAATTTAGAACTCCGGTTGAAGCTGAGTTGGACCCTTAGATGCGTGAGTTGATCCGGAGATGAGTAGGACTTCAATAACCAATCAACTGAAGCTTTGACCGGTGTTCGAAAATAGCCCCTGCTTGCATGTATTTTACTCTGTTCTAGTCTGCCTGTTCGTGTCTATTTCTGGCAGGATTTTGTATTTTGTCTATATTTGGTCTATATTTCCTCGAATATTTTGTTTTCAACTCTCCATCGGATTATCTATTTTCTATCCTTTCTTGCACAGTCAACCTCCATTTCTTTCGGATTTCTTGCTGTGGACTTTTCTGTCAGCAGATTTATTTCGGAATTTATGCTTTTGGTCTCATCTCCTTGGGATTTTTTGTTTCACCCTGCATTTGCCTCGGGTTTATTTCCTCGGCCCTGTCTTAGGACTTTCCTGTGGCAACTTTTTCGAATAATCCTTCGGACTTATGGCTCTCACCTTTCCTTTGGCCTTTGTGCTTTGCCAATTATCCCAAATTTGTACCTGCGGACTTTTTTGTGTTTGGACTTTCCTTTTGAATGATTTCCGTTAGACAAATTGTCCGCTCGAATTGTTTTGACCGTCACTTTCCCACAAACTTTTTAACTTTGTGGGCTTGATTTACCCGAATTAATCCTTCGAACAAAAAGTCCGAAGGATATCTTTCCTTTGTTTCTTCTCTTCTTATGTTGGCTTCGGACTTCATTTTGTCGGGTTTATTTGCTCGGGCTTTTCGCACAACCATTTCTCTGAATTTCTTCAGACTTTTTGTCCAAAGAAATTCCTTCAGACAAAAAGCCCGAAGGAATGCTTTGTTCTTTGCCTTTGTTGACTTTTCCGAAGCTTTGGATTTTGTCGTCGGCTTTTTTGCACGGGCCTCTTCCTTGTAATTTCTCCGAATTCCTTCGGACTTTTTGTCCGAAGGAATTCCTTCGGACAAAAAGTCCGAAGGAATTAACCCTTCGCTTTTGCCTTCTCTTTGCCTGTTTTTCTTCGGACTTTCTTCTTTTGTAGTCTTCCGAATTTCTTCGGACTTTTTGTCCGAAGGAATTATCCCTTTGTCCTTTGCTGTAATTCCTACGGAATGCCCTTTAGAAAAGTCACAGTGGTCCTGTCACCGACCAAGTTCCCTCCGCAAGGGCTAGTAGCTCTCCCATTGTGCCCTTCGGAAAAATTGTAGGGCACCCGGGTTTTTGCAAAAGTCCCTAATTTGTTCCCGTACCATTCCCAAAGGGTAGGTGCCCTTCGAGATTGTTGAAAATGACCCTTCCGAAGGGTCTTGGCTTTTCCTTGCTTGTTTGGGTGGACTTTTGGATTCTTCGAAATATTCCTTCGGACAAAAAGTCCGAAGGAATTACTTCCTTTGTCTTATAGACTCCCCTTTGTTATTTCCTTCGAACAAATTGTTCGAAGCACCTCTCCGAAGACTTGTCCTTAGCAAGAAACCTTTCGATAAACCATTCCTTCGGAATTTTCCTGTTGTAGCAAAGGCCCCTTACCAAAGAAAAACAATGTATTCTTCCTAATGATCTCTTTCTTTCCATGGATGGAGATGCGAATTTTCCAAACGGCAAGAGACAATCTGCCCTGTGGAAGAATTGTCAACAAGTATTAATGAGTTTATGCCCTTGTGCTACCATACCATGGTACCACCAATCATGTGCATTGCCCTCCAAATGCAGAGTAGCAAACTAGATGGCCTCTCTCTTGAACATGGGTTCAAACTGAGATAGTTATCTAACTTCTGGATCCATGCATATGTAGTGCATTTGCCCTAACCATCAAAAGAAGAAAGTGATACCTTGCCCAACTTCCGTTGAAGCTCTTGATTATGCCCTCGGTCAGCTCTAGGCTTGTTCCTGTATTTCAACTGACAGAAGTCTTGTAAGGACATAGCATCCTGAAAATCATCACCAATAGATTGCCATTCCCGCATATAATCTGTGAAACTCCCTCCTACAACCTGTTGTCCACCACCCTGTGTCCTATGCCAATCTAGAAAAGTAGGCATAAGACGCCTAACTGTGGAAGCATAAGTTTCTAGTGTTGTTGTTCTCATTGTTTGCATGGTTTGCATTGTTTGCAAAGTTGCTTGTTTCACCGTTATGATGGCTGCCCTTGTTATTTCTATTGTTTGCATTGTTATTTCCAAGGGTAGTCTACATAAACCGCTGCAAAAATTGCATCAACTCTTGTTTTCCTCTAGAAAGATCACTAAGCATCTCTCTACTTCTCTATTCTTCACAATCCCTATTACCCATTTCAACTTCTACCCTCTCAACTCCAGCAAAAGAATCAAGCTCCTCAAGGACTTCTAGTGGATCACCATGTCTTCTTCTCAAATAATATCTACTATTACCTTCTTCGGGCTGCATATGAACCAATTTTCACATAGGCTAGCATAATCCCTAGCTCTAATACCACTGTAATGTCCCTACCCAGAAATTTTTATTCCAAATTTGCAATATTTCTTCATTTTTAACTTTTCGGCATTTTGCCAAACAATTTGCATACAACCAAATATGAAGAGTTTCTGAATACTAACAAACATAATGGCTGCAACTAAAGTTATGAATAATATATTCATCATTAAACCATGCCAATGTTCAAAGATTTCAAAGAGACATTTTGTCAAACAATTTGCAAGCTTCCGTTATAGCTGGAAATGGATACAAGAATGATATAACTTGCTGTTCCAGAAAATTCAGAAATCCCTGTTGGCTATTTTTGACCCACATATCAAAATTTGCCTAAGTATGAAAAGCGAGCTTTCAGGGAAGAAAATGGCAAGTCTTGCGGAGGACTTCAAGTTTTCCAGCAATGACAACTTTGGATTTCTGAGGGCATAGTGCAAATCGTGTTTCCAGCAGTGCTTGACTTCTAAATGTTTTATTAGTAAAAGTAATTCGGGTTTACAAACCCGAAATACTCATGTACAGTGTATTTCAGGTTCTCCAAGGAACACTACTTGATTACTTCATAAGTTGTGAGCAGTCAAAAGCTCGAAATAAATAAAAGGGCTTGACAAACTCGATTTGATCTTGAAAAATAGTGCTTCTCGGGTTCTTCAAGGGATGAGTCTTCTTCAAAAATCCGAAGGGCCTTTTTAGGGCAAAAGGGACCAGTCAACTTTTCTATAGGTCCTCTTGAACTTTTTCGAAGGGTCTTTAAAGAACCCGAAGGTACACTTCATAAATCCGAAGGGCTTTTCCTTCTGCAAGTGGACAGCTGCAAGTTTTCCGAAGGGTATGTTACCCTTAGGAAGGACCATTTCAGAATTCTCGAAGGGTATCTTTCCCTTCGAAAGGATCATTTGCGGAAGTCTGAAGGGACACACAGGAAGCCCGAAGGGTCTCTCACCCTTCGAGAAAGTCCATTTTGAAAAGTCCTAAATGTAATTTCCGAAGATAGACAAGGAGAAAAAGTCAAAAGGAATTCCTTAGACAAATTGTCCAAAGAAATTCCTTCAAGAGATTTGCTCGAAAGAAAAGGCCGAAGGAATTCCTCCGGAAGAAAACCCGAGACCAAGTGTCCAAAGGAAATGACGGGCCAATGGACATGAAAATCAGGATAAGAAACTAGCCGTTGGAAGTAATCAGGTTTGAAAAGCCCGAAGTCTTAAGGCTTAGAAACAACAAAGTGAGAATACTTCAAGATGGACAAGTCCGAAGTAAGTAAGCTTAGGGAACCCAAATTACTCTACATAGAGTAAATCGGGTTTCTCCAAGTACTTAAACAGTTTTATAAGTAAAATATCTGGGAAAGTCCGAAGTTGGAGAGATCAAAGAACCCGAATTACTCTGCATAGAGTAAATCGGGATTCTCCAAGTGCTCGACTTAAGCTTGGTCCAACAATGCAAGAATCATGATACAACGAATGAAACGCTGCCACATCGCGTAAGCTGGAGTAGAAAGGGCCAATCAGTAAAGGACAAGTGACACAAGGATGACCAATGAGCACGGGAGAGTCCAAGTGTCTGGAAGCTGAAAATTATGAAAGCTCTCATCTGCCAAAGTTCGCTCCCCGCAATCGTCCTTCGACGCTTAAATGCGTCATGCCAAGAAGAGACATTCCAGCTGCTCACAACATGGCTTCTCAGATGCGGCAAAGAAAAACTTAAAGACGGGAGGGGCTCGAGAGGACTGTCTAGTGATCCTGAGCAACATATTTAAGGAAAACAAGGAAGTACAATGTCAGAGTTCCAGCCATCAGTGACTTCTTTCTTCTTCTCTCTCCCCCCTTTTCTATATAAATAGAGGCCTTGGAGCCAAACAAATCATCCCCGGATTGACGATAGAATTATTCTGCAAAAATCGCTTTGTAATAGACTTTTTTGAAGCTATACAAGGAAGACTTTTCTGTTTTTGGCTAAAACAAGTGTGCACATTTGGTTTCATTTGCAGAATATATGATTGTCATTCATCACCTGTAATTTTCTCCAACACCTTGCTTTTGATCATTTCGGTTTTGTGTAGGATTGCATGAAGTGTTTGTGTGTTGAGCTCTCCTTGAAGTGTTACTGTTGACAATTCTTCCACAAGTCAAATTGTCTTTTGCCATTTAGAAAGTTCACGTCTCTAGCCAAGGGAAGAAGAATACATTGTTTTTGGGTAAGGGCCTTTGCTGCAAAAGGATGAATTCCTTCGGACTTTTGTCCGAAGGAATGGTTCAAAGCCAAGGAAGTAACAAATCAACAAAAGAGCCTAAAACAAATGAAAACCTTCGGGCTTTTTGTCCGAAGGTATTCCTTCGAACAAAAAGTCCAAAGAAATTCGGAAGACCACAGAGACAAAGAAAGTCCACACAAAAGGCAAGGAAAAGCCAAGGATTAATTCGGAAGGGGGCATTTTCAAGAATTCCGAAGGGCAGGGTACCCTTCGGAATGGTCACTTTCAATATTCTCGAAGGGCACCTACCCTTCGAGAAGGCACAAGACCAAATTCAGAACCTTCGCAAAAAGTCCGAGTGCCCTACAATTTTTTTGAAAGGCACAGAGGGAGAGCTAAATGCCCTTGCGGAGGGCACTTGGTCGGCAGAAGGGACCATGGCAAATTTCCTAAAGGGCACATTTGGTGAAAGAGGCAAGGGAAAATATCTTTCGGGCTTTTTGTCTGAAGGAATTCCTTTGGACAAAAAGTCCGAAGGAATTCGGAAGACACATGGAGACCAAAAGACAAAAAACAAAGGCAACTCAAAGAAAATGAATTCTTTCGGACTTTTGTCCGAAGGAATTCCTTCGGACAAAAAGTCCAAAGAAATTTGGGAAAATAGCAAAAAGCCGACGGTCAATAAAATCCTAAGGGGCTTCGAAAAACAAGTGAAGGCAAAGCGAAAGAGACCTTCGGACAAAAATTTCGAAGAAATTCGGAGGAAGTGGCCGAGAAAATAAACCCGAGAAAAAGCAAGGCAGAGTAAACCTGAAGGCTTCTGAATCAAGTGCAAAAGGAAGTCATAATTTCTTCGAACTTTTGTCCGAAGGAATTCCTTTGGACAAAAAGTCCGAAGGAATTCAGAGAAAAGACCGCAGGAAAGAACCCGAAGAAATGTGAAGCCAATAAAGCCAAAGGAAAGAAAGCCGCAGGAAATATATATAGAGAAGTCCGAAGGAGAAAATGACCAAAGGTGACGTCCCGCTAGCCGTCAAATTTTGACCGCGAAAAGTAACCGCTGGAATAGGGGTAAAGCCAGAATTTCGAAAAAAAAGGCCAAACAGGTAAAAATATAGACAAATACATCCGAATATAGAATCCTGCCAAAAATAGACACGAACAGCAGACCAAAATAGGACATAATACATGCAAGCAAGGGCTATTTTCAAACTACTGTGAAAGCTTCAGTTGATTGACTGCTGAAGTCCTGTTCGTCTCCAGTCAACTCATGCATCCAAAGGTCCAACTCAGCTTCAACCGGAGTTCCAAATTCGAATGACGAGTTGACTGTCCCAGATTTAGAGTTGACTAATTGTTAAACGCCGCATCCACTAGAAGCTTTCCATGCGAGGAGAATGATCTCTTTGTCCAACTCAGCGTACCAAACGGTTAACTCAGCTTTCAAACGTTACAACTCGGCATTAAGCAACTCACGAAGAAGTTCTAAAATTGACATTTGCATGGATTTCCATGCAAAGAGAGGTGGGCGGTTCATGACAAAGACAAGTTCACTTCCTCAAACAAAGAACCTTTATGCAAGGACAAAAAGGAAAATATATTTTATTGAAAGGCCAAGTAAAGCCTTGAGTTAACCAAAGTGAATCCTTCTCTTCGAATCTTCAGCGCCAATCTTTGGCCTCTTGTAATTTTCTATATAATGGCTTTCAGCCTTGTTTAAAAAATAATCCAATCTCTCTTGGTTAGACCAGACTTTGCCATTGGTGAGTTGTGTAACCTCTTCAATCACTAAGAAGGATTGTGCTTTCAGATTTCAAGTGTTGGCATAGTGTATATTTCTTCAGCAATTTGCATAAGTGGTAGATTTCTCTCCCTTCCCAAATTCTGATTCATACCTAGTTGCTAGATTATCCTTGTGCAGGTAATGTTAAAGTGTTCTTCATTGTCTTTTGCTAAAGCTATAAGTGGATGTTAGGGGACCGCAACGTGTTTTTTATCAGACCTCTCTTCATCGTTTTCCCTCAGGTTTTAGTCATTAATTGAACCTCTTCATGAAATATTTATGCATAAGTGATTGATTGAAGTCTAAGGTCTTCCTTTTCCCTTGATTGTTCAGTGTTCTAGGTTCCAAGTTGAGTGGATCGAACTTCTGGTGTATCACCATTTTTAGGTAGGATTTCCCCTTTAAGTTCCCTTCTCCCTTTTCCATGGTAGTCTGCAGCATAGAGTAGGGATCTTCATTGATACATCATACAGAAACCAGCCTTCTCTGGAGGTTCTTCTCACCGTTGAGGCACCCACCCTCGTGAGAAGATCCCATTGTTTCAGCCGGATAGAGGACTGGTCATTTCATGAACGTCTTCGAATCAGGGCGCAGCACTAGGTTGACAACAGTTACTAGTTCATAGTGTCTGTCATAGACCTATTTTTGTTATCCTTTAAAGCACAAGGCTTCCCTTCAACCTCCATGAAAAAGCTTCATGCCTAAGGCCTTGAGATAGAACCAGAATAGCCTGTGTTCTGTTTAGGTTCATCAATAGTTGGCTCTTTTCCCAAACCAAGTGGATCACTTCTTTTTGGTGCATCACCTCCCTTAGCTTAGATTTCCTTTTCAGTCATCCTCCTGCCCCTTTTCCTTAGCTAATAATAGATTTTAGTGTGAGATCAAGCGCTGAAGTGAAGCACCTGAAGAATTAGTCTCATAAAAAAGCCTAGAGGTTCAACCTCACCATAGGATACCTACATCCTGAGGTTGTCCCCATGCTTATAGCTAGAAGTGAGGGAGCCTGAAGAACTCTCTCACAAGGGGTGCAATTCCAAGCTATAACAGTTTTGGCACACCCGATGGGACAACTACCATTTCATTTTCATTTTTATGACAGATTGGTCGAATTCGATGCTATTTTGATCATTTTGCAGCAGTGGTAGCATTCATCCTTCAGCATCTGGCGACTCCAAAGAACACCCACCTATCTAGTGGCTGAGCAGTAACTATCTTTCATACCAAACGTGACTACAAGATCGACTACTGCAGGTATTCTTTTTGAGTTTGTTGAATTACCTTTAAACTCAGCAAGAAGGTTAAGGTTTGCCCATACTCACCCTTACATAAGAAGCTACTTTCTTAAACCAGTCATAAAATATACCTACACAAGATCTTTGTCAGCCCCTCTTGCTGCTATGATTCCCCAACGAGCTTTTGTGGGCTTCAACGGCCAAATCCCTTTGAACTTACCACAGTATGACCCTATGCCAGTAGCAGCCCTCAGGAGTGTTCCTTATTACACAGGGGACCACGCTGTAACACCTGAGCACATAACGGACATATCCAACTTTTGCAACATTCACAATATCACAATGGAGAACGTGGTTGTTAGAATATTGGTTGTATCCTTCAAGGGAAAGGCATTAGACTAGTATAGGGGCCTAGCTCCTAATTCTATCCACTCATGGGACGAGCTGAAAACAACCCTGTGCAAAAGGTTTGCAGATAAGAGTGATTATCTGTCACTTGCAGAGCAGCTAACCACAATTAAGAGCGCTCCCCATGAAGTCATGCAAGACTTCAATACGAGATTTCAGAAGGCATGGGATAGAATTCTCGCAGCTGTTAAACCATCTCCGAACTTTGCTTTCTTGTATTACTTGAAGGCTCTCAACAATGACATAGCTGTAATGATTTAGTCTATGGGAGGAGACATACTGCCAGATGCATATGAGGTGGCCATCAAGGCTGAAAATTGCATAGTTCAAACTGACAAACTTACTCCTAGACCC
Organism: Torreya grandis; assembly: GCA_037957365.1. Lineage (NCBI taxonomy): Eukaryota > Viridiplantae > Streptophyta > Pinopsida > Cupressales > Taxaceae > Torreya > Torreya grandis. The sequence continues at coordinate 5,069,744 of JARHVA010000217.1, forward strand.
CCAATGCCTCTTTTTCCAGAGATCAGACCCCCTCTTGCAATCATTCCTTCGCTTGATGTTATACTTCCAACGCCAACAATTCCTGTTGTGCCTTCACCTAAGCACGAGAAGGCCTCTACTAGTGGATCCAACGACTCCCAAGAGCAGAAGAATTACTTGGAATTGAAAAGCATGCTCCAATCCTTAAGGAATGATGTGGTCAATGTTAAGAGGCAGCAAGCTTATAACAAGCCTTATCAAGCTCCGTATCAGCCTCAACAGCAGCCTTATCAAGCTAATAAGCCACCTTACAAAGGAGGTTTCCAAAGACAGGGGCAGCCTAACTATGCTAGGCAGCATAATTATAATCCGAACGCTGCAGGCCCTTCAAACCCCTTGGTCCCGATTCAGAACAATGTGGCTCAGGAGGCTGAAGGGACAATGCCTTGGAATCATTCTTTTGGACAATCCATTGTCCCAACTAATGGCTCCAACCAAGTGTTCAATGATCAATGACAGCAAGCTATTGCTTATGGATATAACCAGGCTCTTATGGCCCAAAGCATAGAGGTGCCCACATTGACAAAGCAAGAGCAACCTCCACAAGAACAAGGCTCGAATCAAGGGTCAAACCAGTCGAAAGCCTCAATGGTCATCAGTGAGCAAGAGGAGTGCTATACATCCAATCCGTAGGCTACTCCCAGTTTGGCCCACATCCCAGTCTCAATGAACACAAGGTTCAAGAGAAGGAATATGGGTGACAATCAGGAAGCTTTCAAAGAACCTCGTCACCGCTCCACTAAAAAATCCAGTAGCAATAACTCCCAAAACCCAGGGAAAGGTTGGGGGTATGCCAATCAACATTGTGGAGCAAATGAAAAAATCCAACGTGAGCGTACCAATGTGGGACATGCTTTCCATGCCCGGCCAAGTAGACATTATTCAGGATGGTCTGTTCAAGGTGAGTGTTTCTACAGCTGCAAGTAAGAAACCAAGCAAGGACGCTGAAGTCTTCACTAATGCAGTCAAGAGTCCTTTGGGAGAAAGGTCAAGAAGTGTGACCAAGCCCCCCCCATTCTACATCTTATTAATCATCGACGACTCTTTGGTGCACAATTGCTTGGTGGATAGTGGGGCCAGCACCTCAGTCATGCCAAAGTCTATTGCTGACCAGCAGAATATCAAGTATGAGCCGCACACCAAGGGAGTCCTGTAGCTTGATGGTTCTTCCACAAAGCCATCAGGTATCATCAAGAATTTGAACCTAACATTGCATGCTTGTCTTAGCGCGTCATTGATGTAAGATGTGCTGATCCTGAATGTCACTCCTCGCTTTGCATTGTGCCTTTCCAAACAGTTCACAACCAAGATTGGGTGTTACCTTGCAACATATTGGTCTTACATGACATTCAGAACAAGGTATGGGACTAAGGTCTCAATCAAGGCTGAACCCATGGCACAATTCCACATTGAACCCCATTGCCCAGATAAGATAAACCTCAATTGTACTATCCTTGATGAGAATGAGTTTACAATTAGCCAGGAGCTGAACACTCATCTTGAAGAGGTTCCAGACTTGTTCTTGGATGAGCTATGGGGAGATAACCAATTTTTCAACCCTTTGGAAGGTGTTGAGGAAAGAGACATGGGTGTCTATCTACTACATGAAGAGAATCAACCCATACCTTCCCTCGTTGGACCTAAAGAAGACCCCAATGGTTTATGAAAGTTGGTCTTTGATGGCTCAAGGAGCAAAAATGGTGTAGGTGTTGGGGCAATGTTGGTTTTCTCTTCGGGTAACAAGCTTTTCTCTTCCTACAGCTTCCATTTCAGCTGCTCTTCAAATGCAGTAGAATATGAAGGCTTGATCTGTGGCCTTCAATGGGCCACCAAAAGAAGAATCAAACTGCTGCAAGTTTATGGGGACAACAAGCTCATAGTAAACCAAGTTAGAGGCTTGAAAATCGCAATAAACCCTTTGATAAGGTCCTACAAAAATAGAGTGTGGGACATGATTGAAGATTTTGAAGCCTTTGACATTCAGGGTATCACAAGAAATCAGAACCAGCATGTTGACAGGCTGACAGCCATGGGAGCTTAGTTTGGCATTCCAAGTGAGCTGAACGAAACCAAGGTTCAGCCACATGTCAAGGTGGTGGTGAGACCATCAGTGGCGGATAATGAAGCCCACTAGCAGGGTTTTGAGAGTGACAAACAAATTGCTTGTTTCTTATAGCAGGAAGTTGAGTTCTCCTCTAATCAAGCTAAATTGCAACATCAATATGAGGATCAGATTGTTCAGCTAAAGTTGAACAAACTTCCTAAGGCGCTGGTTACACTTGAGGGCATTTTTCATGAAAGAGACCATATGAGGAAAGAAAAGGCAGTAATATCTACTAACGAAGAGAACTATGAGAGAGTCCTCATCTTCAAAGACAAACTTCTTAAGCTTGGGAAGGTAAGCAACAAGGCTGAGAGGCATACTTTAATAGCATTTTGCCAAGAGTATGCAAACATTTTTGCTTGGGAGTACAACGACCTAAAGGGTTTTGATCCTAAGTTAGCTCAGCATACCATAGAGTTGGAGGTCAATGCCAAGCACGTAAGGCAAAAGTAAAGGCCCGTTAACCCCAAGATTGAAGCGCTGATGAGGAAGAAGCTAACCAAGTTGATCGAGTCTAAGATCATCTTTCCCATCAAACACTCATCATGGGTAGCCAACTTGGTGCTTGTAAGAAAAAAGAGTGGGGAGATTAGGCTTTGTATGGACTTTAGAGATTTGAACAAAGTTTCCTTGAATGACCACTACCCTCTGCCATCCATGAAGCAACTTCCCCAAGTAGTTGCTGGATCAGAATGTTTCTCTCTGTTGGATGGATTTTCTGGCTACAACCAAGTTTGGGTGAAATATAAAGATCGGTACAAGACTGCCTTCACCACCAAATGGGGCACATATGCGTACCAAAAGATGTCTTTTGGTCTATCAAATGCTGACGCAACTTTTCAAAGAGCCATGGACATGGCTTTCCAGGGGCTGCTAAACAAAATGGTGCTGGTATACTTGGATGACATCACGGTTTTCTCCAAGAAAGCCAGCGAACAAATGAACCACCTGAGGCTAATTTTTGAAAGGTGCAGAGAGTATGGGATTTCTTTGAATCCCAATAAGTGTGTGTTTGCCATGCATAAAGGCAAGTTGTTGGGCCACATCATCTCAAAGGAGGGGTTGTCCATTGATCTTGAGAGAATAAGTGCCATCTTGGCCTTATCCTTGACCAAGCATAAGAAGGGACTCCAAAGTTTCCTTGGAAAGATAAACTTCGTAAGAAGATTTATCCTCGGTTTTGCAAGTTTGGTTAAGCCCATCACTGCTATGCTGAAAAAGAACCAAGTGTTCACTTAGTCAAATGAAGGCAAGTCAGCATTTGAAGCCTATTATCAACCTAGAGCTGCACCCTGATTCAAAGACGTGCGCAGAACGGCCAGTCCTCTATCTGGCTGAAACAATAGGATCTTCTCACGAGGGTGGGTGCCTCAATAATGAGAAGAACCTCCAGAGAAGGCTGGTTCCTGTATCATGTATCAATGAAGATTCCTAGTCTACGCTGCTGACTACCGTGGAAAAGGGAGAAAGAAAACTTAAAGGGGAAATCCTACTTAAAGGGGGTGATACACCAAGATTTTGATCCACTCAATTTGGAACCTTGAACACTGAACGAGCAAGGGAGAAAGAAGACCTTAGACTTCAATTAATCACTTATGCATAAGTATTTCATGTAGAGGTTCGATCCAATAACTAAAACCCGAGGGAAAACGATGGATAGAGGTCCGATACAAGACACTTTGCTGCCACCTAACATCCACTTACAATTTCAGGAAAAGACAATAAAGAACACTTTAACATGACCTGCACAAGGATAATATGGCAACTAGGTACGAAACAGAATTTGGGAAGGGAGAGAACTCTACCGCTTATGCAAATTGCTGAAGAAATATACACTATGCCAATGCTTAAAATTTGAAAGTACAGTTCTTTTTATTGATCGAAGAGGTTACACAACTCACCAATGGCAGAGTCTGGTCTAACCAAGAGAGATTGAATGATTTTTAATCAAGGCTGAAAGCCATTATATAGAAAATTACAAGAGGCCAAAGATTGGCGTAGAAAACTTGAAGAGAAGATTCACCTAGGTTAACTCAAGGCTTTACTTGGCCTTTCAATAAAATATATTTTTCCTTTTGTCCTTGCATGAAGATTCTTCATTTGATGAAGCGAAGTTATCTTTGTCATGAACCGCCCACCTCTTTTTTGCATGGAAATCCACGCAAATGCTAAATTTAGAACTCCATGTGAATTGCTTGATTGCCGAGTTATAGCGTTTGAAAGCTGAGTTAAACGAAGAGATTAACCTCCCTCGCATGGAAAGCTCCTAGTGAATGTGGCGTTTAATCAATTAGTCAACTTTAACTTTGACAGATGTTTGAAAATAGCTCTTGCTTGCATGCATTCTGTCCATTTTAGTCTGCCCGTTCGTATCTATTTCTGGCGGGATTCTATATATTCGGACGGTGTTAGTCTAATTATACTCGGTTTATATTTTTACCCGTTTGGCCTTATCTTTCGGAATTCTGGCTTTATCTCTGATCCAACGGTTACTTCCCGCGGTCAAAATTTGACGGCTTGCAGGATGTCACCCTTGGTTTTCTTATTTCAGACTTCTCTGTATATATTTCCTGCTTCCTTCGGACTTTATTTCCCGCATCTCTCTTCGGACTTTTGTCTCGCCTTAGTCTTATTTTTTTGCTTTTCTTCGGACTTTGCTTTGTGGCCTTCAGAATTTCCTCAGACTATTTGTCCGAAGGAATTCCTTCAGACAAAAACTCCGAAGGATATCTCTTCTTCCTTCGCCCTTTAACTTTCCGAAGCCCTTTTGATTTCTTCCGTCGGCTCTTTGTATTTGCTATTCTTTTGAATTTCCTCGAGATTTCTTCCGTCGTGTTTATTTTACGGGCCTTTGTCCAAATTTCTTCGGACTTATTTTATCACTGAATTTCTTTGGACTTTTTGTCCGAAGGAATTCCTTTGGACAAAAGTCCGAAAGAATTCATTTTCTTGTTTTGCTTTGGCCTTTATTTCCAATTTTTTCTTTGTTTTCTCGGACTTTGTCTTTTTGCAAGCCTCCCGAATTTCTTCGGACAAAAAGTCTGAAGGATTCCTTACCTTGACTTTTCTTCCGAAATGTGCCCTTCGGGATTCCAAACATGCCCTTCTGCCGACCAAGTGCCCTTCGGCACCGACCATGTGTCCTCCGCCAGTGCCCTTCGGCACCGACCAAGTGCCCTTCGAAAAAATTGGAGGGCACCCGGATTTTTTGCAAAAGTCTCTGAATTTGGTCTTCCTCCTACCCGAAGGCTAGGTGCCCTTCAGGAATATTGAAAGTGTCCCTTCTGAAGGGTACCGTGCCCTTCGAAACTTTTGAAAATGCCCCTTTTCCGAATTACTCTTTGGCTTGCCTTTTGTGCAGGACTTCCTTTGTCTCTGTGGTCTCTGAATTTCTTCGGACTTTTGTCCGAAGGAATTCCTTCGGACAAAAAGTCCGAAGGATATCTTTGCCTTTGTCTTTCTTCCCCCTAAGTGCTTTCCTGCCCTCCGCAAGGGCTGCTTGTCTTCTGAAATTGCCATTCGGAAAAAGTTGTAAAGGCCCTTTTGTCGCTTAAGTGTCGGGAACTTGTAAATTTCCTTCAGATAGTCCGTAGAAATCCTGCTAGAGTCTGTAGAAATTTCTCGGCTTGAGTCCATAGAAATTTTCTGCTTGAGTCCGTAGAAATTTCTCTGCTTGAGTCCGTAGAAATTTCTCGCTTGGGTCCGTAGAAATTTTCTGCTTGGGTCCGTAGAAATTTTCTAAGTGGCAAGAGAAAACAATGTGAACTTTCTAAATAGCAAGAGACAATCTGACTTGTGGAAGAATTGTCAACATTCTGGGGACTCAACTGGGAAGCATGCCTGCTATGCTTGAGAACTCAGACCATGTATAGACGTTATTCGAATTCCCAAATGGTGAACTTGATTTCTGATTGAAAATCTGCTTTGATCATGGCTGTAGTAACCTCCTTCAAAATAAGAAGGGAAACATACGAAAGCAGAAAACTAACTAAAAGCAAATGTGCAAACAAGCACTTATTGAACAAAACTGAAGCAAACTAGTGTGCTTGAACCGCACTTGAAGGAAAGCAAAAACAACTAAATAACCTAGCTAACCATGATGAAGCATGATCCGCCTGGATCAAATGGGAAATTTTTGAACTCACTCCTTCCGAGAGATGTTACAAGTTGCAAGGCAGGATGTTTATTAGTCATAACCTTTGACGAGACATTTGCCTTGTCGACCAACTGTACTAGCATCTTCTCAAATGGGTCATCAACAGCAAACCAGTCACCAACAAAGACAAACTCACCAAGTATTTCCTGATTGTTTTCAGGTTGCTTGTTTTCTACCACCTTGTCAAGTGATATCCCATTTATGGGTGGTTCTTGAGTGACCACGTCCTTCTTATTGACTATTGCGAGTTCATCCAGCCCTTCAAGGAGCTTTGAATATGCAACCCAATCTGTACTGGGATCTTGAATAGGTGTTTCTTGATCAAGCTTCTCATAAACATGCTCTTCAATAGCCAACATATCTGTACAAAGCTCTTCAATCTCTGGTAGAGGCTCAAGGTATAGCTGCCAATCATCTTTTTGTTCCTCACTTTGATCTATTTGAACTGAATCAGCTGTCACGCTATTTGGATCCTTCTCAATAGGAGATACCTGTAACTCACGTATGACTTTAATTTGTACTAGCGCCTCTTGGAGTTAATCTACATCAAGATCAGTTTTCCCACTCTCAGCTATAACTGGATGCTCAATTACAACCTCAAGAGAAGTGTCAATAGGAAATTCTTCTTTAGACACTTCTGAAGCATCTTCTTCACACTCTGCAAGAATTTGTCCTATAGCTGCAACCTCTTTCTCAATACTCCACAGAACAGGATCCTCTTGAGCAATGGGGATGGTGGGAGGGTGATGAAATTCATTTGTTTGAGAGGGAATATGAAGCATGGGAGGTTGATCATGATCGGATTTTGGAATCTTGAGGGAAAAGGAATTCTCTAAAGAGTTTTGGAGAGGAGGGAAAGAGAAACTCTTAAAGACCTCTGTATTCTGTTCCTTCGACTTGGCCATTACCTCATCAAAGTCTGAAACCTGCTTGTCTTCCTAGATAACCTGAGATTGAGGAATGATTGGTGAGGGAAGGGGACTATAAGAAGGTTTAGTCTCATAAATAGTCACTTGAATAGGATTTTGAATAGGCTTTTGACTCCAACTAGGAAGCTCCCTTGGCGCATATTGGGGATGTTTAAGAACTTCATAAGAATAAGGAGCACAATAACCCTTTGTAGACAATTGGTCTAACTCGATTTTCTGCCTTTCCCAAGCCTCCATCTTTTCCAATGCAATAATAAATAGTCCATTTATATCTTCTAGATCATTGGACACATTTCGAAATAGACCATTTACTTCCTCATACTGAGAGTTAGAACAAACCTTTCTTGCATATGCCAGTATTCTGAGCTCTATTTCATTCATTTTTTCTTGAAGGCGATAATGCTCATATGCAACATCATAGCCATATGGGAAAGACGAAATCCAGTCCTGAGACTGATATGGCTCACAAGGAAGGTAAGAGTCATGCTCTTGATAATAAGGATCATGAGAAACTTGATAAGAGTCAACATAGCTTTGATAATACCCTTGATAAGACCGATTAGGCTCATAAAGAGGCTCATAGGTATCATGACCAGGCTGGTATGATCCATCATCGGGCTGATAAGGAAATATAGCATAGGAATTCTCTCCACATACAGCCATCAAAATTCATTCGCGATAATAAAATAAAAATAGATTTACACGGAAGCCGTCTCTGAACTGTTAGGAGCAATTGCTTGAGCTTGGAGTCGCGAAGTACTTCTTGAAGAACACTGCTATAACTGTAATTTCATTAAATCCAGGAAAAATGGGTCCCACCGGGCGTGCCAAAAACTGTTGTCAACCTGGAGCTGCACCCTGATTCGAAGACGTGCACGGAACGGCCAGTCCTCTATCTGGTTGAAACAATGGGATCTTCTCACGAGGGTGGGTGCCTCAATAATGAGAAGAACCTCCAGAGAAGGCTGGTTCCTGTATGATGTATCAATGAAGATTCCTACTCTACGTTGCTGACTACCGTGGAAAAGGGAGAAAGAAAACTTAAAGGGGAAATCCTACCTAAAGGGGGTGATACACCAAGATTTTGATCCACTCAATTTGGAACCTTGAACACTGAACGAGCAAGGGAGAAGGAAGACCTTAGACTTCAATTAATCACTTATGCATAAGTATTTCATGCAGAGGTTCGATCCAATAACTAAAACCTGAGGGAAAACGATGGAGAGAGGTCCGATACAAGACACTTTGCTGCCACCTAATATCCACTTACAATTTCAGGAAAAGACAATAAAGAACACTTTAACATGACCTGCACAAGGATAATATAGCAACTAGGTACAAAATAGAATTTGGGAAGGGAGAGAACTCTACCACTTATGCAAATTGCTGAAGAAATATACACTATGCCAACGCTTGAAATTTGAAAGTACAGTCCTTCTTATTGATCGAAGAGGTTACACATCTCACCAATGACAGAGTCTGGTCTAACCAAGAGAGATTGGATGATTTTTAATCAAGGTTGAAAGTGATTACATAGAAAATTACAAGAGGCCAAAGATTGGCGTAGAAAACTTGAAGAGAAGATTCACCTAGGTTAACTCAAGGCTTTACTTGGCCTTTCAATAAAATATATTTTTCCTTTTGTCCTTGCATGAAGCTTCCTCGTTTGATGAAGCAAAGTTATCTTTGTCATGAACCGCCCACCTCTTTTTTGCATGGAAATCCACGCAAATGCTAAATTTAGAACTCCATGTGAATTGCTTGATTGCCGAGTTATAGCGTTTGAAAGCTGAGTTAAACGAAGAGATTAACCTCCCTCGCATGTAAGGCTCCTAGTGAATACGGCGTTTAATCAATTAGTCAACTTTAACTTTGACAGATGTTTGAAAATAGCTCCTGCTTGCATGCATTCTATCCATTTTAGTCTGCTCGTTCGTATCTATTTCTGGCGGGATTCTGTATATTCGGATGGTGTTAGTCTAATTATACCCGGTTTATATTTTTACCCGTTTGGCCTTATCTTTCGGAATTATGGCTTTATCTCTGTTCCAACGGTTACTTCCCGCGGTCAAAATTTGATAGCCTGCGGGACGTCACCCTTAGTTTTCTTATTTCGGACTTCTCTGTATATATTTCCTGCTTCCTTCGGACTTTAACTCCCGCGTCTCTCTTCAGACTTCTGTCTCGCCTTAGTCTTATTTTTTTGCTTTTCTTCGGACTTTGCTTTGTGGCCTTCAGAATTTCCTCGGACTATTTGTTCGAAGGAAGAATAGCAAATACAAAGAGCCGACGGAAGAAATCAAAAGGGCTTCGGAAAGTTAAAGGGCGAAGGAAGAAGAGATATCCTTCGGACATTTTTTGTCCGAAGGATATCTCTTCTTCCTTCGCCCTTTAACTTTCCGAAGCCCTTTTGATTTCTTCCGTCGGCTCTTTGTATTTGCTATTCTTTTGAATTTCCTCGGGATTTCTTCCGTCGGGTTTATATTATGGGCCTTTGTCCGAATTTCTTCGGACTTATGTATTCTCTGAATTTCTTTGGACTTTTTGTCCGAAGGAATTCCTTTGGACAAAAGTCCGAAAGAATTCATTTTCTTATTTTGCTTTGGCCTTTATTTCAAATTTTTTCTTTGTTTTCTCGGACTTCGTCTTTTTGCAAGCCTCCCGAATTTCCTCGGACTTTTTGTCCGAAGGAATTCATTCGGACAAAAAGTCCGAAGGATTCCTTACCTTGACTTTTCTTTCGAAATGTGCCCTTCGGGATTCCAAACATGCCCTTCCGCCGACCAAGTGCCCTTCGAAAAAATTGGAGGGCACCCGAGCTTTTTGCAAAAGTCTCTGAATTTGGTCTTCCTCCTGCCCGAAGGGTAGGTGCCCTTCGGGAATATTGAAAGTGTCCCTTCCGAAGGGTACCCTGCCCTTCGGAACTTTTGAAAATGCCCCTTTTCTGAATTACTCTTTGGCTTGCCTTTTGTGCGGGACTTCCTTTGTCTCTGTGGTCTCTGAATTTCTTCGGACTTTTGTCCGAAGGAATTCCTTCGGACAAAAAGTTCGAAGGATATCTTCGCCTTTGTCTTTCTTCCCCCTAAGTGCTTTCCTGCCCTCCGCAAGGGTTGCTTGGATTCTGAAATTGCCATTCGGAAAAGTTGTAAAGGCCCTTTTGTCGCCTAAGTGTCGGGAACTTGTAAATTTCCTTCAGACAGTCCGTAGAAATCTTGCTAGAGTCCGTAGAAATTTCCCTGCTTGAGTCCGTAGAAATTTTCTGCTTGAGTCCGTAGAAATTTCTCTGCTTGAGTTCGTAGAAATTTTCTGCTTGGGTCCGTAAAAATTTTCTAAGTGGCAAGAGAAAACAATGTGAACTTTCTAAATAGCAAGAGACAATCTGCCTTGTGGAAGAATTATCAACAAAGCCATCAAGCAAGCCATCGCTCAAGCACCCACACTTATGAATCCTAATTTCTCAAGGGATTTCATATTGTATGCTATTGCCAACATTGATAATATATCAGCTATGCTGATGCAAAGAAATAGTGAAGGACTTGAGCAGACATTAGCATTTTTCAGTCAGGGGCTTGAAGAGTATGAGGTGAGGTATACCTTTGTAGAAAAGCAAGTCCTTGCAGCAGTAAAGAGCCTCAAGAAGTTCAGGCCAATGCTATCCAACAACAAAATCCACCTTATGGTGTCTCATCCTAGAGTAAGAGACTTCCTTCTTAACAAGGATTTGAGCAAAAAAAGTGCTGGTTGAATTACTAAAGTCATGGAGTATGATGTAGAGATCAAGGTCACTAAGCTAGTAGGAGGTAAAGGCTTATGTGAGCATATGGTTGATGATCTTCATGAAGACAAAGAGGTCATCTTGGTAGCACAAGATAACCTACAAGCAGATGCACCTCCACCTCACACTAATTGGCTCCATGATATGACTCACTTTTTGCTAACAGGTGAGTGCCCTAAAGGTACGTACAAAGCAAAAAGAAGGTATTTCAGACTTCAGTCCATAACTTATGCTTTAGTTGACGGGGTTTTGTGCAAAAGAGACCTCAATGGAGTGCTCCTGAGGTGCGTAGATAATGATCAAGTAGCCAAGTTTTTGGAGCATTTCCATGATGGCCCTACAGGAGGTCATTTTGCACCCAGGACTACAGCAACAAAGATCATGAGGGTTGGTTACTACTGGCCCAACCTCTTCAAGGATGCTTATGCATGGGTGAGGTGTCAGGAATGTGCTCTCTTCACAGGTAAGCAGAGGTTAGCAGCTTTCCCTCTCAACCCGATTCAAGTGGAGCAACCATTCATGCAGTCGAGTTTGGACTTCATTGAAGTAATCAACCCCCCATCAAGTGCAGGGCACAAGTGGGTGCTTACTGCAACTGATTACTTCACCAAGTGGGTGGAAGCCATTGCATTGAAGGAAGCCAATAAAAACGCAGTCTTAGATTTCTATGACAGCATTGTGACCAGGTTTGGTGTTCCATCCACTATCATATCTAATAATGCATTGGCTTTCCATGGTTTGAAAACAAGTGAATGGGCTCTCAAAATTGGCATCTACCTCAGCACTTCCTCAAATTATTATCTTCAAGGAAATGGACTGGCTGAGTCCACAAATAAATATTTGCTGAGGATTATCAAGAGGACCATGAAGGAGAATCAGAGGACGTGGCACACCAAGTTGAAGACAACCTTGTGGGCTGACCGGGTAACTCCTAATGTTGTTGGTAATTCTCCATGTGTTCTAGTAAATGGAAGGGAGGCCAAGTTACCCATTTCTCTTGAGCTGCCCGCATTAGAATTAGCCCATCAGCTGGAGCTGCTAGAAGATGAACCCATGAATGTGAGGTTGGCAGAATTCACGGAGCTTGAGGAGACAAGGGACCTTGCAATGAAGATGCTGGAGGCATTGCAGGCACATCAAGCTTAGGTCAAAAAGGATTTTGATAAGAGAGCTACAGCAAGGACTTTCAAGGAAGGAGACTTGGTTCTCAAATGGGATTTTAAAAAGGCCAAACTAGGCAACTATACCAAGTTTGACAGCTTTTGGAGTGGCCCTTATATGATCCATGAACGCAAACAACATAATGCCTTCCAACTGGCCCAACTATATGGGGAGGTATTACCCATCCCAGTCAATGGGATTCATCTAAAGACTTGCTATTAAAGGAGTTTGCAGTCATTGTATATATATATTGTACCTTTTATGTAGTTTTTCATGTTTTCTTCTAAGTGCCTTACGCACATCCGTTTCAGTTGTGTGTTTTCCCTTCCCTAAGTGCCTTGGGCACAATTTGTTTCGTTTCGGTTCTTGTTGCTTCAAGGGAAGTTTCCAGATAGAGCCAGCCTTGTACAAAAGCAGTGACTCCATGCCCAATGGATCAAATGAAGCAAATGAGCTAGGTTCTCAAGCATAGCAGGCATGCTCCCTTGCGAGTCACCATAAATGTTTGCCTTTTTAGGCCCACATATCAAAATTTGCCTAAGTATGAAAAGGGAGCTTTCAAGAAAGAAAATGGCAAGTCTTGGAGAGGACTTCAAGTTTTCTAGCAATGACAACTTCGAATTTCTGAGGGCACAGTGCAAATCGGGTTTCCAGCAGTGCTTGACTTCTAAACGTTTTAGACGTAAAAGTAATTTGGGTTTACAAACCCGAATTACTCATGGACAGTGTATTTCAGGTTCTACAAGGAGCACTACTTGATTACTTCATAATTTGTGAGTAGTCAGAGGCTCGAAATAAGTAAAAGGGCTTGACAAACCCGATTTGGTATTGAAAAATAGTGCTTCTCGGGTTCTTCAAGGGACGAGTCTTTTTCAAAAATCTGAAGGGCCTTTTTAGGACAAAAGGGACCAGTCAACTTTTTCGAAGGTCCTCTTCAACTTTTCTGAAGGGTCTTTCAAGAAGCCAAAGGTACACTTCATAAATCCGAAGGGCTTTTCCTTCTCCAAATGGACAGTTGCAAGTTTCCGGAAGGGTATGCTACCCTTTGGAAGGACCATTTCAGAATTCCTGAAGGGTATCTTTCCCTTCAAAAGGATCATTTGTGCAAGTTTGAAGGGACACACAAGAAGCCGGAAGGGTCTTTCACCCTTCGAGAAAGTCCATTTTGAAAAGTTTGAAAGTAATTTCCGAAGATAGACACGGACAAAAAGTCTGAAGGAATTCCTCCGGAAGAAAAGCCCAAGACCAAGTGTCCAAAGGAAATGACGGGCCAATGGACGTCAAAATCAGGATAAGCGACTAGCCGTTGGATGTAATCGTGTTTGAAAAGCTCAAAAGTCTTAAGGCTTAGAAACAACAAAGTGAGAAGACTTCAAGATGGACAAGTCCGAAGTAAGTAAAGTTAGGGAACCCGAATTACTCTGCATAGAGTAAATCGGGTTTCTCCAAGTACTTAAAAGGTTTTATAAGTAAAAGATCTAGGAAAGTCTGAAGTTGGGGAGATCAAAGAACCCGAATTACTCTGCATAGAGTAAATCAGGATTCTCCAAGTGCTCGACTTAAGCTTGGTCCAACAACGCGAGAATCATGATGCAACGAATGAAACGCTACAACGTGGCATAAGCTGGAGCATTAAGGGCCAATTAATAAAGGATAGGTGACACAAGGATAACCAATGAGCATGGAGGAGTCCAAGCGGCTGGTAGCTGGAAATTATGAAATTTCTCATCTGCCATAGTTCGCTCCCCACAATCGTCGTTCGATGCTTAAATGCGTCATGCCAAGAAGAGACATTCCAATTGCTCACAACATGGCTTCTCAGATGTGCCAAAGAAAAACTTAAAGATGGGAGGGGCTCGAGAGGATTGTCTAGTGATCTTGAGCGACGCATTTAGGGAAAACAAAAAAGTACAAAGTCAGCGTTCCAGCCATTAGAGACTTCTTATTTCTTCCTCTTCTCTCTCCCCACTTTTCTATATAAATAGAGGCCTTGAAGCCAAACAAATCATCCTCGGATTGGCGATAGAATTACTTTGCAGAAATTGCTTTGTAAAAGACTTTTTTGAAGCAATACAAAAAAGACATTTCTATTTCTGGCTAAAATAAGTGTGCACATTTGGTTTCATTTGAAAAATGTATGATTGTCATTCATCACCTGCGATTTTCTCCAGCACCTTGCTTTTGATCTTTTTGGTTTTGTGCAGGATTGCGTGAAGTGTCTGTGTGTTGAGCTCTCCTTGAAGTGTTACCAATTCATAGTGTCTCTTGTAGACCTATTTTTGTTATCCTTCAAAGCGCAAGGCTTCCCTTCAACCTCCATGCAAAAGCTCCATGCCTATGGCCTTGAGATAGAACTAAAATAGCCTATGTCCTATTTGAGTTTATCAGTAGTTGGCTTTTTTCCCAAACCAAGTGGATCACTTCTTTTTGGTGCATCACCTCCCTTAGCTTAGATTTCCTTTTTAATCATCCTCCTACCCCTTTTCCTTAGCTAATAATAGATTTTAGTGTGAGATCAAGAGCTGAAGTGAAGCCCCTGAGAAACTAGCCTCATAAAAAAGCCTAGGGGTTCAACCTCTGTAATGTCCCCTTTCTAACATTCATAGCATGATGTTGTCGTTAGCCTATTTCCCTATGGTCCCGTAGGCTAACCAGGACATTAAAGGGACTTAGAGGCCATTTGGCCTAGACAATTTCAGTTGCATATCTTTTTGAGGGGTTTGAGGCAGTTTTGGGCATACTTACTATTTATAGTAAGTCGTGATGGACATGGCTGGACATCTAGGGGCAGTGACATGTCGATGGTAATTGTTTAAAATTGACAGGAAGATTTATTTATCATTGATATGTTTTATTGGGCATTAATGAAGTTATTTTATAAATTTAAATTTAAATATTTAACTTTATTAATGCATATTCTATAGTTCGTGGGAATTATTTAAATAAAAGAATCCCCTTTATTTTATAATACATCGGTTACATAACTTACATAAAGGGAGTTATGTTTTATCCCATATTGACAAAACGAAGGAAGGGCCTCTTGTGAGAACTCTATAAAAGAAATAAAAGAGCTTCCATTTAGGAGTTTTTTGGATGAGATTAATGTTATGCTATTGGATTTCCTGGAAATCTGATTTTCGAGCTTGAAGGACGAAATCCCTCTTTGCTAGCATTCTCTTCGTTGTTGAAAGACACAATCAGGAGGATTGATGGTGTTTTTCATTCAGGAAACACATTGGGCTTATTGGATTTACAATAAAGAAGGGCAGAATAATGATTTGCTATAGGAGCCGTGAATAGTGTTTTGCCACAATGCACATGAATAGTGTTTTGCTACAGTGAGCATGAATAGTGTTTCTACTATAGTAACCTGTGAATAGTAAAATTGTTACAGTGCCATGAATAGTGATGCTATAGTGCGTGAACAGTGTATGCATCAAGTTTACTTGTTTATTCTTGCTGATTAGAGGTCTGGAAGGTTGCCATTTCATCTGTAGATCACTACAACACTAATTTCCAGGCTTCTATCACATTGTAATTTTTGAATACAAATTTGAATATTTGTCGCCGCCCATAAGGCAATTGTATGTGCACATTTATATTGCAAATTAGTGTTTAACAACAAATAAGGAGTTTCAGGTTTTGCATGTATAGTTATATGTTTGTCAAGTGTTTGACAAAATGCCATGTTGATCATTAAGCAATTTAATTGATATGACAGTAGTTCTCAAGTTTCTTTCATTGGAAGATAGGGGTGGTTATTACAGTGGTATCAGAGCTGAAAATCTTGCCATCCTAAAGGGTTAAAGAATGTATAAACAGCGACATGTCTGGGTTTGATCAGCAACCTTTCAGTCACCATTACAACACAAGAAGGAACAGAGCAGTAATAAATACAGGTCTAGAGGAACAAGGGATTCTAGAAGAACATAGAACTACAGGAGAACAAAACATTGACAATATGGGTGAGAGAAGAGACCCAGGTGAGGAGAGATTTCTACAGTTATTGGACACACTAGTTCAGGGACAACAGTTAGCAGAGCAAAGAGCACAACAACAGAATCAACGATTGGACCTATTGACACAGATGATGGCACGCCAGTTGGGTATTGACATGAACTTAGGAGGTGGAAATAATGGTGGCATTAATCAGAGTGGACGTAATAATGGACAAAATGAAAATGGAGGTAATGGAGGGGGAAATGTAGGCGACAACTTGGGCCATGTAACTCAACCCACTAGAACGGTGAGATCTAGACCGCTTCTACCTACCTTCCCACTAGGGCACTGGTACAGCGTGCCAATGAACCTCAGATCACAGATTTGCAGGATCAGTTCAGAAGAGATTGGGAGAGTCGAGGACCTGAATTTCAGGCAGCTATACTTTACGAGACTATATTGATGTAAGGATGAGACACATGCCTCGTGCAGGAGACAGGAACCAAAACTTTGAGTTACGAAAGAAAGTAGGGAAATTGTCTCTACTTTATTTTGATGCTTCTGGGAAGACTATAGCACGAGCTTGGGTGCAAAAGGTGGATACCTATCTTCAGCTTAATCCTATACCCGAAGAAGAAGCCATTAAATATGTTGCTATACACCTTGATGGAGTTGCACATGAGTGGTGGCACCATGGCATGGTGACTATGAGACATGATCAAATCACTTCTTATGTCGAGTTTACAGAACGATTGATAGAGTGATTTGATAGGAAGGATCCATAATTGCATTTTAAACAGTTGGCACAATTGAAACAATGGGGACCATTGGAGAACTATATCTCTGAGTTCCAGAGACTTTCAATATTAGTCACGGATATATCACTGAGGAGACTTATGGTGCTTTTCATGGATGGATTAGCTGATCCATTGAGAGGGTGGATTAAAGCCCTCAACCCACCTACACTACAGGAGGCTATTAAGAAGGCTAGGGACATTGAGGCTTCTAGTTCAAAAAGCCGATTTCAGTCTAAGAGTTTCCCACAGAAAAAAGAAAAGGATAAGAGACAAAATGAATCACATCCACCACGAGCAGATTTAGGGAGACTTGACAGTGATCAGTTGAATGAGCTCAGAAGGAAAAAAATTTGTTTTCATTGCAAAGAGCCATGGGACCCTTCACATAAGTGTACAGTTAAAGCAAAGGCAAAACAATTAGAGTATTTTTCTGCTGAAGAATCAGCTTCAGAAGAGTTAGAGCAACAGTCAGATTCAGAAAGCAGTGATGAAGAAGAGACTATGGTAGAGGAGGTTAGAGAAGATAAGACCTTTGCTCGACTTACCAACACTGAACCGTCAATAACCTTCAAGGTAAGAGGTGTAATTCAGGGGCAGCGAGTTGTTTCATTGATAGACACAGGAGCCACCCATAATTTCATTGATGCAAGCTTTGTGAAGAAGCGAGGACTTCAGACTGAGGAACATGAGGTATTCAGAGTGATGGTAGCTGGTGGAGAAAAGCTTCTTAGTACTCGGATGATTCCTGATCTCCATATGCAGATTGGAGACTATGACATGGTAGGCAAGTTCTATGTTGTTGACATGGGAGATTATGATGTCATCCTAGGCATGACATGGATGAGATCTCTAGTGGAGTTCACCTTCAATTTGGAGAAATTGGAAATGAGATTTGAGCACCAAGGTCAGAAAGTGGTTCTTAGAGGGTTATCAGATGGGGGACTTAGAGTAGTCTCACTTAAGAGGATGGAACATTTGTTTAGACATGACCAGATAGAGTGGGCAGCAAAATGTATGATCATGCCTACAACTACAGAGAAACAGGTTAAGGAGTACCATCCAGAGATTCATGAGGTCATATCCAAACATACAAAGGTGTTTGGAAGCATTCCACCAGAGAGACGAATAGAGCATGTGATTGAACTAGAGGGGGTGAAGCCTATGATTGCCACCCCCTATCGTCATCCTAAGGTGCATAAGGATGAGATCAAGAAGGCAATAAAAGTGTTTTTGGAGATGCGACACATTAGGCCTAGCAAAAGTCCATTTGCCTCAGCAGTGGTCCTAGTAAAGAAAAAAGATGGGACAATGCGTATGTGCATAGATTACAGGGCTCTCAACAAAAAGACAATCAAGAACAGGTACCCCATTCCGAGAATAGATGAGCTAATAGATGAGTTACATGGTGCATGTTGCTTCTCGAAGATAGACTTGCGCTCTGAGTACCATCAGATTAGAATGAGAGAAGAGGATGTAGAGAAGACAGCCTTTAGGTGCCATTATGGCCACTTTGAGTTTTTGGTTATGCCATTCGGGTTAACCAATGCTCCAGCTACTTTTCAGAGTTGTATGAACCAGGGGTTCAGGAGTCAGTTAAGGAAATTTGTGCTTATATTTTTTGATGATATCTTGATATATAGTAAGGCATGGGAGGAGCACTTGCAACACTTGGAGGAGGTATTGAGCATACTTGAGAATGAGTCCCTTTATGCCAAAGAATCTAAATGTGAATTCGGCATGACAAAATTATTGTACCTTGGACACATCATTAGTGCGGATGGAGTGAGGGTGGACCCAAAAAAATCAGAGCTATAGTTGAGTGGCCTACTACTAATCTTACCCAACTCAAGGGGTTCTTTGGTCTATGTGGTTTTTACAGGAGGTTTGTGAAGGGGTTCTCACAGACAGTAGCTCCACTTACGGATTTGACCAGGAAGGGAGCCTTTGTATGGGCAGAGGCAGCTCAGAAGTGCTTCGAGCACTTCAAACAGTTGATGACATCTTGTCTGGTAT
Source organism: Torreya grandis (assembly GCA_037957365.1). Classification (NCBI taxonomy): domain Eukaryota; kingdom Viridiplantae; phylum Streptophyta; class Pinopsida; order Cupressales; family Taxaceae; genus Torreya; species Torreya grandis. Next base: position 5,088,657 of record JARHVA010000217.1, read on the forward strand.
TAACACTTCTAGACTTCTCCAAACCATTCGAGCTTCAGTGTGATGCATCTGGAGATGGGGTGGGTGCAGTCTTAATGTAGGGATGACATCCTATTACTTTTGAGAGCAGGAAGCTAAGGGGAGTGGAGAAGAGCTACTCTATATAAGATCGGGAAATGTTGGCCATAATGCATGCATTGGCCAAATTTAGGTCTTATTTGGTTGGAGGCAAATTTGTGATTAAAACAGATCATAATAGTATAAAATATTTCATGAGCCAGAGAGATCTTAATAATAGGCAGCAGAAGTGGATCACCAAACTACAGGCATATGATTTTGACATTGAGTATATCAAAGGGAAGAAGAATGTAGTGGCTGATGCACTTTCTAAAAGACCACATGTATGTTCCCTGGTTGAGATTTCAGCAGAATGGAAGGAGAAAATAATAGCTGAATATGCTAAGGATCAGTGGGCAGCGGATTTGATAGAGGGATCTCTACAGGGCGATAGATATGTGGTGGTTAACGACCTTATCCTATAGAAGGATAGGATTTATTTGGTACCTTCTTCGCACATCAAAGGTACTATCTTAAGGACATTCCACGATGTGCCTATGGCTGGACACCTTGGGTTCTTCAAAACATACCGACAGATTCGTGAGAGGTTTACTTGGAGAGGACTCAAGGATGATGTGCAGAGATATGTTATTGAATGTCCAGTTTGCCAGCAGAACAAAGATGAGCATACTCCTCCAGCTGGATTACTACAGCCTTTACCCATTCCTGACAGGAAAAGGGAAAGCATTTCGATAGATTTTATCACAGGGCTACCCAAGGTGCAGGGTCGAGATTGTATTTATGTGGTGGTGGACAGGTTAACTAAATATGCTCATTTCTTTGCTATTACATCTACTAGCACAGCAACACGAGTGGCAGACTTGTTTTTTCGGGAGGTGTTTAGGCTTCATGGGATGCCTAAGAACATGGTCAGCGACAGGGACAATAAGTTTTTGAGCTTATTTTGGCAGAAAATTTTCAAATTTAGTGGCATTGAGCTCACTCCTAGCACTAGCTATCACCCACAAACAGATGGGCAAACGGAGATTGTTAATAAGTGGGTTGAGGGGTACTTGCAAAACTATGTATCAGAGCAGCAGAAGGCCTATCACATGACGATCAGTATGTCTCCGTTCATGGCGTTATATGGGTATGAAGCTCCTAGCTTTACAGATCTTTTTGGAGATAGCAGGGTACCTAGTGCACAAAATTGGTTACAGGACAGCCAAGATATTTTGAGATCACTTAAGGAGAATATTCAACAGGGTCAGAATCAGCAGAAATTATATGATGACCAACATAGGGTGGAACGCAGTTTTGAGGTTGGGGATATGGTATACTTGAGAATTCAACCCTATAGGCAGTCTACACTTAAAAAGAGTGGAGCAGAGAAGTTGAAACCAAGATTTTATGGGCCATTCAGAGTTGCTCACCGCATTGGCGAGGTGGCATATGAACTGGAGTTACCATCAGATAGCAGGGTGCATAATGTCTTCCATGTCTCCAGGCTTAAGAAAGTGTTGGGTCATAGTGTTGTTCCATCTGCAGATTTGCCCCCTCTAGATGAAGAGGGTAAGTTGATATTGATTCTTGAAGCCATCATTGATACCAGGGAGAGAACACTCAGGAGGAGAGTCATCAAGGAGTACCTAGTCAAGTGGAGGAACCTACCAGTGGAGGATGTTACTTGGGAAAATGAGTAGATATTACAACATTCAGAGTTGAAATTGCTTGAGGACAAGCAATTTTGGGAAGGTCAGACTGTACTGTCCCCTTTCTAACATTCATAGCATGAGGTTGTCATTAGCCTATTTCCCTATGATCCCGTAGGCTAACTAGGACATTAAAGGGACTTAGAGGCCATTTGGCCTAGACAGTTTCAGTTGCATATCTTTTTGAGGGGTTTGAGGCAGTTTTGGTCATACTATTTATAGTAAGTCGTGATGGACATGGTTGGACATCTAGGCGCAGTGACATGTCAATGGTAATTTTTTAAAATCGATAGGAAGATTTATTTATCATTGATATGTTTTATTGGGCATTAATGAAGTTATTTTATAAAGTTAAATTTAAATATTTGACTTTATTAATGCATATTCTATAGTTTGTGGGAATTATTTAAATAAAAGAATCCCCTTTATTTTATAATACATCAGTTACATAAGTTCCATAAAGGGACTTATGTTTTATCCCACATTGACAAAACGAAGGAAGCGACTCTTGTGAGAACTCTATAAAAGAAATAGAAGAGCTTTCATTTAGGAATTTTTTGGATGAGATTAATGTTATGCTATTGGATTTCCTGGAAATCTGATTTTCGAGCTTGGAGGACGAAATCCCTCTTTGCTAGCATTCTCTTCGTTGTTGAAAGACACAGTCAGGAGGATTGATGGTGTTTTTCATTCAGGAAACACATTGGGCTTATTGGATTTACAATAAAGAAGGGCAGAATACTGATTTGCTACAAGAGCCGTGAATAGTGTTTTGCTACAGTGCACATGAATAGTGTTTTGCTACAGTGCGCATGAATAGTGTTTTGCTACAGTAACTTGTGAATAGTAAAATTGCTACATTGCCATGAATAGTGATGCTATAGTGCATGAACAGTGTATGCATCAAGTTTACTTGTTTATTCTTGCTGATTAGAGGTCTGGAAGGCTGCCATTTCATCTTTAGATCCCTACAACACTAATTTCCAGGTTTCTTCTATCAGATTTTCATATCTAAGCATTGTAATTTTTGAATACAAATTTGAATATTTGTTGCAGCCCATAAGGCAATTGTATGTGCACATTTATATTGCAAATTAGTGTTTAACAACAAATAAGGAGTTTCAGGTTTTGCATGTATAGTTATATGTTTGTCAAGTGTTTGACAAAATGCCATGTTGATCATTAAGCAATTTAATTGATATGACATAGTAGTTCTCAAGTTTCTTTCATTGGAAGATAGGGGTGGTTATTACAACCTCACCATAGGATACCCACATCCTGAGGTTGTCCCCATGCATAGGAGCTTGAAGAACTCTCTCACAAGGGGTGGAATTCCAAGCTATAACATTACCAATGCATAGAAAAATTGATCTCTAACCTTCACAGTGATGCCAAATATACAAGGAATGACTAGTATGCCATTGTAGAAGTGTGAACAGCTACAACAACTCGTATACCTGTTGAATACTGAACACCAATGTCAAAGCCAACAATTAACTGTAAATAATGGCATCCAACTCCTCAATGCTAAGTCGTCGCCATCCAACAGAAGTTCACGCCTTGTTTGGTGCCTCTGAATCTAGATCAACTAAATGCACTTGCGAACTCTAGATGAATCTGCCAAGGTTAGCTGAAATGGATTTTCGTCCCAACAGCGAAGGGCCCAAGGGTTTTCGTCCTAGGGTTTGTTGAACCTGAAATGTTCTAGATCTTAAAGAAAGCTCTCAGAAAAAATAACAAGTCAGAATGAATTGCTTTTGGCTACCATCACTTTTATATCCTTCTTTGAGAGAATTACCTTATTTCTTTTAATTTATTTCATTTTCCCGCTCACATAAAGTGACCCACTTTATAATTTTCCATTGACATAAAATAAAGTCACATTATTCAAATTCCAAAGTTCAACGTCTTAATTAATTAAATATAAATATTCCTTAGAAACTTATGACTATTTAAAATTTAATTAATTAATTATTCCCTTATATCATCCGACTTAGCCTATGGGAATTAAATAGGCTAACAGTCTTCCGCAAGTGTCTCATTTGGAAGAAGGGGACATTACATGAAACTTGGAGTTAGCCTGTCCCACAGCGTCTACAATATATGTTTTTTACACATCAGATTTGTCATCTCTGTTGTGGGTACTAATCTTTGGACTGCAACATTTCGCTTTTAATTATTTCCATAGTTACCAAATACGGCTTGATCCAGTTTTTTTGGCCAGCTCAGACAATTTTGGTGCAAGTCGACCCTATTTTTTTCAAAAAAAATATTCTTTTGTAAATAAAGTTTTTTGTAGAAAAAAATCCTTGCAACCATAAATATTATATAATATTAACATTTTATATTACATTATTAATGTTTTTCATTGTATATGTCAATTTTTCATATTTATTAAACTATTCTCGAATATATATATACATGTGTGTGTGTGTATTCCAGTCCGAATTTTTCCAAACCTTTTCAAACATTCCAGATCCTTTTCTTGTTTTGCCCTCTTGAATGGATCCAGATTTCAGAACTTGGAAACTATCATTATTTCCATTTCTCTCAGTTTCTGCTTTTGTTTCGAATAAGCTGAATTAATAAAGAACATAAATTAAAACAAAAGTTTCATTAGAACCTTTTACACTTTTACAGTTAGTTTTTTTATCTTAATCTTTAGCATTCAAAAATAAAAAACAATGATAAAAAATGAAAAAATGTTCTGCTGTACTTCCCTTCAAATAACCCCCAATAAGTCATCAACGTTGCCCAACAATTCAAATCCGGTTGGGAAAATTCTATTTGAGTTATTTAGCTTCTCAAGTGACAATCTACAGTATCTTACGAGTAGATTGCATCATGGTATATGCTTTTTAAGATCTGCGCTATGGGTTTCTAATTACTACTCAATTAGTAGCAACAAAGCCAAATCTAACCAACCTGACGATGATAATGGGTGATCAGGGGTAGGGGTTGGCCCAAGTTCAAAATTTTATAAGGGAGTTTGTTCAAGGACTATATCCCCAACTCTCACTGACACCTCTCCAAGCACAGCCTCCGACCCCAGTGGTCATACTTGGAAGGATCACCTCCCACTATAAACTGGTAAACGGGCAAGCTGCCCTACCTCTTCCTCCTCAATGGAAGTAACAACACTAAGGACAAGGATAACGCATTCATAAATGATAGGGCAATCTGAAGGCCCCTCCAAAAAGGGCAAGCTAGCAGTTGCGAATAACTCACCCAGCCAGAAAAAAGGCCTTTACCTCTTTGGTGACAGGGCAGAGGTAAATCTGCAGGGCTTCCAATCCAGCTAAGTAGAATATTAATGTTCTTATATGTGTCTGATACACCCGAGGGAGATTTGATGTTACAAGACCAACAGGTATATATGTTGGCTAAATAAAAATGATATATAATCTGTGTCCTACTCTTATTCCAGACTATGTTCACAACATTGGCAAGACCAGGTTTCCAGAGTCCGGCTGCTTGAAAAGTTTTACTAAAATTAATACAAATATTTTGACTGTAAGAAAAAAACGTTGTGTGTTAGTTAAGATGTGTGATCTACAGGTATGGTATTCTAAATTATCATGACATCTTTCTAGCCTGTCCAAGCAATGGGAAATATAGGCAGTTAAAGATTCAGGCGTAAATATAGCTATAACTTACAAGAAGAGTTGTATTATTATGTGCCCTCTAATGACTATTAGGCAACGGAGAGTAATTTTATTGTGTGCAATACATCAATGAAACTTCTAAGAATTATTCAAATAAAAACACCATATTATCATAGAAAACATTACTTAATATATGATATTGGAAGCAAATTTATATGAGGAAAACATGTTACTTGTCAATCAGGTCCTTCGCTTCATATGACAAATCTTCAGGAACACTTGGCCATGGAATTTTTCTATTGAGAATGTTGTCAAAAATTATCTGGTGATCAACAACAAATGCAATTCCAACAAATTTCAGCAAAAATAGCTATGTACTTTAACCTTGTAAGCAAAAGTATTAAAAACACCTCTATGTTTTCATTTCCTAAGACTAGTGGTCATACCGATTGAGTTATAGAAAATAAAATAATTCTAGAAACAAAGCCACTATCTAATGTAAAATCTTTAGCTAAATTAAATCTAAGAGAAGGGATATATAAAACAAAGCATTCAATCTATAAAATATAATGGGCATTAAATTGCCTTTCTCAAAATTGTCTCTCATCAACAATCTAATCTAAAGATAGTTGAGTAATTCTTCCTCATCTTCTTACTAGTTCAGTTTCTAAATTCCTGAGTCCCTGCCTTAAAATGTGAATGGTATTTAGGTTTGTAATTTTTATTGTTTTTTTGACAATTGAAAATAATATATTACAAGCAATGTATATTAAAATAATTAATCATGTATATGTTTGAATGGTAATAGACTATCTGAATAAACAATAATGATGCATTTCCAGGTGCTTGGAATAAATGTATCACATAGGATGAGCGCATATCTTCAACGAACATATGATTTCAAACATTGCCTATGAATTTACAATATAAAATTGTTTTAATAACTTGAACTTAAAAATAATTAATAATATCAATTTGATAATATAAAATTTATTAGTCAATTTATTAAATCCAGTAGATAATCAAAACAAGCAAAAAATAACACGGAAATTTGGAGTACTAAACAGTATATACACTTCATATCGGACACTTGTGCAAAAGCATGGACAACACCAAGAATGCTTTGCGCAGGAATGGTAGAGTTAAACTAATTAGTCTATACAGTTTGATAAATCCTACAGACCAATTGGATATAAAGGATGTTAAAAGTTGTTGCAGTTATGCTCCTCTAAATCCTAATCCATACACCCTTCAAACAAAAATAAATAAAAATAGCAAAGTTGATTCCAGGTATATGCATCAAAATGTTTAGCTCTGTCTCAAAACTTGTATAAACCCCACAACCTGCACACCCTAATGTTAAAAATTCATCGCAATTAATCTTACCAGATGACTAGAGTTCGAAACCCGAACAGCCTCTTCGAGCAGGCCCAATGCCAGGGGAAGGTTTTCAACAACGAAATTCAAAAGCTCTTCCAACTTAAGCGCAGCAGCCACATAGCCCTCCAGATTGTCTCTCGGATCATTGCCCTCAACAGTTATTTTCAGTTTCCTTACCGACATCATGGCCCCCAGGACTTCCATGGCAGATCCAACTACATTCTTAATGCATTTGGTCAAATTATGGGATTCTCTCGACAGGGAAAGCAGATGAGCGATGACCGATTTGAGGGCTTCTCTTCTCTGCTTCATTAACTGCAAATTGTGCCCACATCTGTGAAGTGAGAGGCTGATCTGCCTTGCATTGTGGGTGGTTTTGAGGAGGCATTTTTGTGCTGAAAGCAGGCCTTGGAAGGTCACAGTAGCAAGCTAAACTATCTAATAAAGAATGCGATGCATGTTTTTAATTAAAAATAGAAAAAGAATTAAAGTCTCAGAGCAATTAGAAAATAATCGCGGATTACTCAAATTACAATTCACCGACATAGGCTAAAGTTTAGAATAGCGGATTGATCGAGATGAGTGATGAATGTACGCTTAAAATTTGCAGGCCTAACAATGAAACCTTGTCTATCTTTCTTTCACATCCACGTGGAGCATCCCTGTGCTCAGAACATGGACAGCTTCTTGTGGTTAACGCCATTCTCATCGCTGACGTAATCACATCATTTGTTAAGGTTTGGCTTGTGTTGACGCAGTGGATTGCACCCTTCAAAAGAAAACTCGGCTCCTTTCTTCCATGTGGCACAATGGAAACACTCCTCTTGCTGTGCGTAGCAACACTGAGGAGAGAATCTCTAGATCAGGGGCTAGCTCCCCTTGATGCAACTTAAAGCCCTGAATTTCTATTGCTAACAATGGGGGAGGGGACCGGGGGGCGGAACGGGCGGCGGGGGCGGGCAGGGGGAGGGGGGGTGAAAAGAGAGAGGGATGCTATGAAAACAGAAACTGATTAAGATGGTGATGCACCAAAATTGATTGATCTTCTCATTTTTTATCTACGCTGTGTACCAAAAGGAGCGAACAGACACTTCATTTGAATAAGAAACTAGACTGCATCAATGTTTCAACAAGGGGTTTGATAGAGGTATAATGAAGAACCTACCATAGGTGCTCTAGAGGCACACTGTTGGATGGTTGCTCATCTGCACCTATACTTCAACCTGGACGCTTCTTGTTAACTTTCAGATGATCTTGGATACACTAGATACACTGGTATCGACCTATGAAAGCATTAAAATAAATGACTAAACATAAGGCAATACGCAGACATATGCAAAAGTGTAAAAAATCAGATGGAGGTAAAATGCTTATTTTGATTAAAGGCAAATTTTGTTAGGGCTTCGCCATACAAAAACTGAGAGATCCCTTTCAAAGCTGAGAGGTTACAATATATATAGAAATTGGAGAAAGACCCTTGACTAGTCAAGAACAAGAGGCCCATATTGTTGTCGCTTCTCATTAAACGTCCTTGTGAAAGTCATGTTGTAGGTGTCTCATATATCGACTTTGCTGCCTGGAAGTATTAAATACTCCTGCAAAAGTATGGGTCGCTTCTCTCCTTAACCGACAAAGCCATCTCACCATATGTCCTAGGCCATGCTCTCCAATGAAAGTTCGCGCAGCTGTCCACCTATTAATGTCAAACAAAGAAAAACAGGCCGCTTTCTTGAATGCTCGCGCAACTCTCTTAATGGCTATTCGGTGGAGACTATTTCATCTGCAAGCAGTTACTTCCCTGCCAACTCCTCCTGTGCCACCTGGATTGATCTGGTTTGTTCCTGTGCTTGGTTGGTTGTGTCACCTGGAACGTTTCGAGTGTTTGTCTTATGTGTGTGTGGTTATGTTCTGATCCATGCTCTCTCTCTTCTCTTTTCTCGTTATTTCTTGTCTTTTCCTGATAGTTCGGGCTCTTGGGGTCTACTGTTCTCGGTGGGCCACTGAGTCTTGCTTTCGGCTTTATGCCTTTGAATTTCTTCGGGCCTGCGCTCATGAGTTCTTTCGGACAAAAATGTCCAAAATAACTTGTTCTTTGGCTTCTCTCCAACGGCTAAGGCATCCCATCAAAATTGACGTCCGCGGGCATGTCACCATTTGAAAACCAGGGGCTAGCTTACCATGTTAAAGTTGACGTCCGCGAGCCCGTCACTACCCTTCAGCAATTTTCTCGGCTTTTTGTAAACGGACTTTTCCGAAGGGAAAGTGACCCTTCGAAAAAAATGGGAAGGTCCTCTTTTGATGGCCAAGTGTCCTCTGAAAGGGCACCTACCCTTCGAGTTTTTGTCTTGTCGAATTTCTTCGGACAAAATGTCCGAAGGAATTCCTTCGGACATTTTGTCCGAAGAAATTTGTTCCTTGAGTTTCTTCATTGAATTTTCTTCGAACATTTTGTCCGAAGAAATTCATTCTTTGACTTGTCACTTTTCCCGAAGGAAATCCTCCTTTACGGCTTTCTGGCCTGGCCTTTTGCAAATGGACTTTCTGCCCTCCGCAAGGGTACTTTGGGTTTTGGTTAGTCTTTCGAACGAATTCGCAAAGGCCTTCTTTGGCACCTGAGTGCCCTCCACAAGGGTACCTACCCTTCGGAGCTTCTGTAAAAGACCTTTACCCCTTTGAAACTGGCCCATTTTGCCGATAAAAGGCTTACCCAAAGTAACCTGTTTGTCTTGCCCAAACATCCAGGATCAAAATGAGTTCCAAATCAACCCAAGTGCTTGCCGGACTTTAAAACATTTGGCCATTAGAAGGAGGAAACTTGGTCTTTAATGGAAACATGCCTGTCACAGAGAAAACCATGAAACTGCTCTGTGATGAACTTGTCAGAAACTAGTTAACAAACCTTGCCAGGAAAAGGAAAGGGATTGTTCAATTATGGCCTGCAGGACCAAAATTAGCCAACACATTTGGTGATTCACAGGAGAAGCATGCCTACTATGCTTAAGAAGGTTAGTGGCATAAAGGTCCATTGGGCATGGAGTCAGGTTGCAGCTTGGAAGGCTGGCAATAGCTTTGAAAAACCTAAGAACCAATAAAGATTTTACCCCAAATGGAAAAGAGAACACTCACAAGGCTAAAAAACTACAAACATGCATAAAAGCACTCAGGAAAAACAGGGAAACAATGTACATAACAAGAGAAGGTTAGTGACAATGTTTAAGATATATCCCATTGACTAGGATATGTAGTTCTTCACCATCCAACCTAGAGAGTTGGAATGCATTATGTTGCTTGTATTGGGTGATGACATATGGAGCACTCCACAAGGCATCGAAATTCGTGTGACTTCCAGGTTTAGCTCGGTCTTCATCCCATTTCAAGACAATGTCACCTTCTGAGAAGTCTTTTGAGGAGGATTTATTGTCAAAATGCTTCTTTGTTTGCTGTTGGCAGCTGGTCATGGCATCCATGGCTTGGTCTCTTGCCTCCTGAAGCTCCATTAGTTCACAAAATCTGACCTGCAAGCTGTTGTTCTCCTCCAATTGCAGCTGATGGGTAAGATCCAAGGCTGGTAACTCAAGTGAAATAGGAAGTCTAGCTTCCCTTCCATACACAAGTGTGTATGGAGAATTGCCAACTGCCCTCTTTGGAGTGATCCTGTCTGCCCACAGGGCTGTCTTCAGCTTGGCATGCCAAGTCCTTTGATTTTCCTCCATTGTCCTTTTAATGATCCTGATCAGGTTCTTATTGGTGGACTCAGCCAGCCCATCCCCTTGTGGGTAGTAGTTGGAGGAAGTACTAAGATAGATGCCATATCCTAATGCCCACTCACTTGTCTTTGTTCCCAAGAAAGCCAATGCATTGTCTGAAATGATTGTGGCTGGGACCCCAAATCTCGTCACCAGGTTTTCATAGAAGTCCAAGACTGCACTCTCGTTGGCTTCCTTTAAAGTGACGACTTCTACCCATTTCGTGAAATAATCTGTAGTGATCAAGACCCACTTGTGGCCAGCACTAGAAGGGGGATTGATCATCCCTATGAAATCCAAACCCCATTGCATGAACGGTTGTTCCACTTTAATAGGATGTAGAGGCATTGCAGCGAGCCGTTATTTTCCATCAAAGAAAGCACATTTGTGGCATCTCCTCACCCAAGCATGAGTGTCTTTGAACAAGGTGGGCCAAAAGTAGCCAGCCCTCATAATCCTTGCAGCTGTAGCTTTGGGAGCAAAGTGACCACCAGCTGGTCCATCATGAAATTTGGACAGTACTCTGTCAACCTGATCTGAATCGATGCATCTCAAGAGTACCCTTGAAAAGTTTTTTCTAAAAAACACTCCTACTCAGACATAAAGAAGAGATTGGAGCCTGAAATATCTTCTCTTAGTTCTATCAAGACTTTGCGGGCACTCACCAGTTTGAAGGAAATGAACCATATCTTGTGTCCAGCTCTTCATGGTTGTGGGCATTTCCGCTACAGCTCCATCATTGAGCATCGAAACGCCCTCTTTTGGTTATTTGAAGTATGTAGCTAGGTGCTCACATAGCGCTCTTCCCCTCACCAGCTTGGTGGTCTTGATCTCCACATTGTACTCCACCCTGCCCTCTTTTCGTTCAAGTCACGGCTTCGCAAGAAATCTTTGACACTAAGATGTGGCACCATGATGTGAATCTTGTTGTTTAACAACATATGTCTGAATTTCTTCAAGCTTCGTATAACTGCAAGTGTTTGCTTCTCAACATAAGTGTACCTAATCTCATAGCCTTCTAAGCCTTGGATAAAAAATGCGAGAGGTTGTTCGAGATTTTCACCATTCTCTTGGGTGAGCATAGCAGAGATTACCTCTTCATTGCCAAAGGTGTAGAGGTTGAAGTCCTTGGAGAAGTCAGGTCTAGTCAAGGTGGGAGCCTGGGTGATAGCTTCCTTGATCCCTTCAAAACTATCTCTCTTCGTGTTGTCCATGTGAACGTCTCGTCCTTCCTCAACATGGAAGTTAGTGGCTTGACCAGTTCAACAAAATTAGGGATGAATCTCCTAATAAAATTTATTTTGCCAAAGAAACTTTGCAGGCCCTTCTAGTGTTTAGGCAAGGACAACGCTAAAATGGCGTGCACTCTTTCCGAATCAATGGTCAAGCCTCTTTTTGAAACGACATGACCCAGGAGTTTGCCTTCGTGGATAGAGAACACACATTTCTTAGGGTTGAGAGAGATGTCGAACTCTCTACACCACTCAAATATTTGCCTCAGGTGTTTCAGATGTTGTCCTGCCTCCTTTGAGAAGACTGTCACATCATCAAGATAAACCAGCACGATGTCATTTATCAAACCTTGGAAGGCCATATCCATAGCTTGTTGGAAAGTAGCTCAATCATTTGATAGTTCGAAAGGCATCTTCCTGTAGGCGAAAGTTTTCCACTTGGTGGTGAAGGCTATTTTGTACTGGTCGCAGTCTTGCACCAGAATTTGATTGTATCCAGAGCAACCATCCAGGAGGGAGAATCATTCACTGCCTGTCACCATCTGGAGAATTTGTTCCATGCTTGGGAGGGGATAGTGATCTCTTAAAGAGACTCTATTAAGGTTTCTAAAATCAACACACAATCGGATCTCTCCATTTTTCTTCCTAACGGGAACCAAATTGGCCAGCCAAGAAGAGTGTTTGATAGGAAAAATGATCTTGGATTCAACCAACTTGGTGAGTTCCTTCCTCATGAGAGGCTAAATCCTTGGATTGATTGGTCTCTGTTTTTTCTTGATGGGTTTGGCACCTTCTTCCAGCTCAATAGTGTGTTGGGCCAAGCTTGGATCATGTAATGTCCCCAATTTAGCAGTTGACCAAGTGTGTGTGTGCGTTAGCCTAGTTCTACATGGTCCCGAGGGCTAACGAAGAGTTTAAAGGGATCTTAAAGTGTTTTGGCCTAGTCATTTCCAGTTTGGGCCAAAACAGAGTTGATTTACTCAGTTTTAGGCATACTTACTATTTGTAGTAAGTTAGCAGAACACAGCGGAGGCCGGTTTTGGTGATTGGAATTGATACTCCTCGGCGAGAGCTTTCCGGCGAATTATCACTTGCGCTATTCGGTGTCCAATTGCTATTATATTTTAATGCCTGAAGTGTTATAAAAGTAACATTTAACTTAATTGCAAAATATTAAAGTGTTACTTTAATATTTACTTTATGGGGATGGTACCCAAGGGATACATAAGTAATATTTTAATATATAAAATGTTGTACATCTTTTATCCCACATTGCTCATGAGAGTTGAGTTGCCCCTTGGATAAAGAATAAAAGGAAGTGTTTGTGGCTTCACTCAGCATGTTGGATAAGAAAAAAAATTGATGCACTTGCAGTTTGCAGGTTATTGAGGGCATTTGAGAACGTCCTTCCCATCTGTAGCACTCTAGACATCAATCCTTGGGATTGGTCTTTGGAGTCTATGCTTTCAGCCTCATGCAGCCGTGCCACTGTAGCAGCGGCGACATTGGAGCAGCTGCGCCACTGTAGCAGCCACATCACTATAGCAGTCGTGTCACTGTAGCAGCCCATCATTGTAGCAACCGCATCACTGTAGCATCTTGTAGCAGCTTCTATCTGTAGTAAAAGTCGGGAGAACCAAGCCTGCGGAGTCCGTAGAAGCAAGCCTGCAGAGTCCGTAGACACAAGCCTGCAGAGTCCGTAGAAACAAGCCTGCTGAGTCCATAGTTCTGTTGGACGGAAAATAAAATGATCATACCTTCAGTATTCCCTGAGGAAATTCGTTTGAAACAGTGTTCATTCCATTGCTGGAGTATTTAGTGAGTTATCAAATGGTCGACATTGCAATTGTTTATTCATTTTGTAATCAATATAAGTACAGTGTGTTGGTTATTTCAGCTATGTGTGTCTATGCTTTCAATTCTATATTTATGTTATATGCATAAGACTTTGCAAAACACAAAAAAAACAATACAAGCAAACTGTTCCGGAGTCATAAGGGGTTGCAATTGGGTTAGTTTTGGGCGTAGCAAAGGTGCCCATTACAGATCAAACCCCTTTAAATCGCCATATTCCCAAACAAAGACATTGGCAAACTCTTGGCATAACAAAATGAAAGAATGTTTTTTCTCATTTGTACATACCTTTCCAAGTGCAAGCGACTTATCCTTGAATATTTCGACCCTTTCGTAATTCTCTTTCTTGGTTGTCATGCTCGCTTTGTCACCTTTGAGTTGGTCATCCTCATTGAAGATGCTCTCAAGAGTGACCAATCCCTTATGAAGTCTGTTGTTCTTCAGCTGAACAATCTGGCCATCATACTGTTGCTACAGTTTGGATTGATTCTTAGAAGCGAACTCAACCTCCTCCTGTAAGAAAAGTGCTATCTGCTGGTCGCTGTCAAACACCTGCCAATTGGTGACATTGTCTAGTATGGAAGGTCTCACTATCACCTTTAAATGGTGTTGATTGCTGTCTTGACTTATTCCCTTGGGAATGTCAAATTGAACACCAACTGCTGCTAGTCTATCTGCATGGTTCTCTTGGGATGGAAGTGATGTTGAAAGTAGTGAAGCTCTCCATTAAGTCCCACAACTTGTACTTGTAAGACTTGAGCAAGGAGTTTTTGGTCAAGTTTTGACTCCACCTGATTTATAATTAACTCATTGTCTTCAAAAACTTGCAATTCTTTGATTCCTCTTTTTCTTGCCCACTCTAAACCATGAACAAGAGATTCATATTTTGCTACGTTGCAAAGGCAAGAGAACTGGACCCTGAAAGTTGAAAAGTATTTCTTCTTTGAAGGTGAAACCAGCATTGCTCCACTACCAACTACCCACTTGCTTCTAGATCCATCAAAGAAAAGTTGCCACAAACCACAGCTCTCTTGATTTGCCTTCATTACATTTGGCATGAAAGTATCATTGTCATGCATGCAGTAAACTCCAAGACCTGCCTCTTCGATGAACTTGTAAGGAGCATGTTCAAAATTGTCATTTCCCCATTCATCTAGGAGTAGGTTAGCAACTCCTTCAAGGGAAGATGGTGGAGATTGGTCTACCTGGAGTTCTTCATCAATGATGGCGTAGCTGACATTTGCTGCCTTGGGCAAGTATGGCTTCAGGTAATCTTTGTGGATAGGCTCTGACTCAATTTTCACTTTGGTTCCGTACTTTGTCCTAAAGACCATGTAAGACCAATTTGCTGCTAAGTACCCACCTATCTTGGACGTTAAATACCTGGATAAGCAAAGAGCGAAGTAAGGGGGAACATCAGCCACTGCCACGTCATGGGGAATGGAGAAAGTTGGACAGGCATGGAGAGTTAGATTCAAGCCTCTTACCACTCCCAATGTCTTGGCCGGTGATCCATCCAACTTGGTCATTTGCTCATATTTGAGTCCTAGCTTGTCAGCAATGTATTTGGGCATCACTGAGGTTCTTGTTCCACTATCAATGACGTAATTGTGAACCAAGAAATTGCCAATAATAAAGGATAGGTAGAAAGGAGGGACCCTTTTATCCTTCTTTGCTTGACCTCCCATGGGAGGAGCCCTATTCACAATCAACACATTATCAGCCTTTGCTGGGACAGCTTGCTCATTCAGCCCATGCAATTCCTTTTGGATTATATCCTTTTGTCCTGGCATTGCTAAAGAATCCCACAATGAGATGTTCATGTGTAGCTTCTTCATTTGGTCCACCACAGTGATTGGAGAGTTGCTCCCCTTTGAGTTCTCCTTGGGGACATTTGCAACTTGAGGTGCAACCCGAGGAATCGAAGCTGCAACTGGCGGTCTGTAATTGAAATTTTTTTGGTTTACTTATGATGAAAAAGATGCCGCAGATGTTTGAGTAGCTGCTTGAGCTTCCTCCATAGCTCTCTTCTTGGACCTAGTGTTGGCTACAACACAATCATCCTGATTATTTGGGGTCCTCACATAATTGACTGCATAGAACTCCCCTTCTAAGTGGTTCATAAGAGTGGAATCAGATTGAGCTTGCCTACTGTCCGTCCCAAATTGTGTTGATGCCTCAAAACTTGGGAATTGGGCTGTCTGATCACCTTGTGTGTGCATACATTGATTTGGTAGCTTATTAGCATAAGCAACCTGTTCTTGACCATACCCCAGGGGTGGATAATTACGTTGCTCCTGTACCAAATTATTTTGAGAGGGGACAAGAGACTTGGATGATGAAGAGGCACTTGGATTATAACTCTGATAAGGTCTGACCTGGGTAATCTGACCCTGCCCTTGATTATAATTCTGGAAAGGTCTATTTGTCTGCTCGAATTGCTGGTACCCTTGATTCGGCCGATAGCTTTGAGCTTGTTGCCTCTTGAGGGCCACTAATTCGTTGGTAACACTCTGCAGTAAACTCTTAACCTCGTGGAGTTCATTTGTAGGGGTAGCAGTCGGCCTTTCTACACTAGGCAGAGGGGCTAAAGTGGGCGCAGCAAGTTGAGCTGAGGGCTGCAAATCAGGAAAGAGCGACATATGGGTCTAGGGGCTATCTTTCCTGCTTGCACCAAACAATTTTCGAAAGCTATGGCTATTCCATAAGCAGCGGGTAAAACTTGTCCACCCATGGACTGTATCATGATAGCAATGTCACTATTCAAGGCCTTTAAGTAGTAAAGGAAAGCATAGCTTGGGGTCTGCCTCACTTGAATGGGGATTTTGTCCCAAGTCTTTTGAAATGTAGTGTTAAAATCCTGCATAAATTCATGCGGGGCTCTCTTCATAGTGGTCAATTGCTCAGCTAGAGATAAATGGTCACTCTTCTCTCCAAATCTATTTGTCAGAAGGGTGCCTAATTCATTCCATGAGCCAACTGAATTCATAGGCAAGGTCCCATACCAATCCAAAACTTTACCTTTAAAGGACAAGGCCAGTACCCTGATGGCTACGTTTTCTTTAGTCACATTATGAATATTGCAGAGGTTGGCTATGTTTCTAATATGCTCAATAGCGGTGATTGGCCCCTCTCCACTAAAGGGAGGAACTCTCTTGGGGGCTGTCCCTGGGATTGGGTCATACTGCAGAGGGTTCAAAGGGCTCTGACCATTGAAGGCCACAAAAGATAAAGCCATGGCTGTGACAGGGTTCAACCTGGGTCTTCTTGTGTAGGTGTATCTTATGGCAGGTCTAGAAAACTGGTTTGTCATGTAAGGATGAGTTGTTGCAAACCTTAGCCTCTTTGATGAGTTCAAAGGCAGCTCAACAAATTCGAAAGGGACACCCTTAGAAATCTTGTGGTGACCTTAGGATGGGGTGCCAAGCTGATCAATAACCAGAGACTGAATTCTTAAAATGGAGTCGCTAGATGCTGGATTATAGCTCTTGCTTTTGGCTTTCTTACAGTAACAAGACCAGCATCAATCCTGAAACTCACAAGACGTAATTTGCGTCCCACCGAGCATGCCAAAAACTGATGACATAATGGATTGCACCCTTTAAAAGAAAACTCAACTTCTTTCTTCCACACAACACAATAGGAACACTCCTTTGACTGTAGGTAGCAAAACTGAGTGAATCTCTAGATCAAGGGCTAGCTCCCCTTGATGCACCTTAAAGTCCTAAATTTCTACTGCTAACAATGGGAGGGGTGAAAAGAGAGAGGGACGCTATGAAAACATAAACTAACTAAGATGGTGATGCACCAAAATTGATTGATCTACTCATTTTTTATCTACGCTTTGTACCAAAAGGAGCGAACAGACACTTCATTTGAATAAGAAACTAGATTGCATCAATGTTTCAACAAGGGGTTTGATAGAGGTATAATGAAGAAGAACCTACCATAGGTGCTCTAGAGGCACACTGTTGGATGGTTGTTCCCCTGCACCTATACGTCAACCTAGACGCTTCTTGTTAACCTACAAAAGATCTTGGATACACTAGTATTGACCTATGAAAGCATTAAAATAAATGACTAAACATAAGGCAATACACAGACATATGCAGCAGTGTAAAAAATCAAATGGAGGTAAAACGCTTCTTTTGATTAAAGGCAAATTTTGTCAGGGGTTCGTCATACAAAAACTGAGAGATCCCTTCAACAGACGAGAGGTTACAATATATATAGAACTTGGAGAAGGACCTTTGACTAGTCAAGAACAAGAGGCCCATATTGTTGTCGCTTCTCATTAAACGTCCCTGTGAAAGTCATGTTGTAGGTGTCTCATATATTGACTTTGTTGCCTAGACGTATTAAACACTCCTACAAAAGTATGGGTTGCTTCTCTCCATAACCGACAAAGCCATCTCTTCATATGTCCTGGGCCATGCTCTCCATTGAAAGTTCGTGCAGTTGTCCACATATTAATGCCAAACAAAGAAAAACGAGCCGCTCTCTTGA
The DNA here is from genome assembly GCA_037957365.1 of Torreya grandis. NCBI lineage: Eukaryota > Viridiplantae > Streptophyta > Pinopsida > Cupressales > Taxaceae > Torreya > Torreya grandis. Next base: position 5,106,728 of record JARHVA010000217.1, read on the forward strand.
ATGCTCGCACAGCTCTCTAAATGGTTATTCGGTGGAGACTTTTCCATCTGCAAGCAGTTACTTCTCCTGCTGATGCCACCTATGCCACCTAGACTGATCTGGTCTGTTTATGCGCTTGGTTGGCTATGTCACCTGGAACGTTCTGAGTGTTTGTCTTGTGTGTGCATGGCTATGTTCTGAGCCATGCTCTCTCTCTCTCTTCTCTTTTCTCGTTTTTTCTTGTCTTTTCCTGATAGTTCGGGCCCCTGAGGGATATCTTTCTCGGTGGGTTGCTGAGTCTTGCTTTCGGCTTTATGCCTTTGAATTTCTTCGGACCTGCGCTCATGAGTTCTTTCTAACAAAATGTCCGAAAGAATTCTTTCGAACGTTTTGTCCAAAAGAACTTGTTCTTTGGCTTCTCTCCAACGGCTAACGCATCCCATCAAAATTGACATCCGCGGCACTGTCACCATTTGAAAACCAATGGCTAGCTTACCATTTTAAAGTTGAATATTGATAAAGACAAAAGGATAAAGAAGAATATTGAGAACAGGAAAGAAAAACATCCTGACACTGCCAAGCACAAGGCAGCTGCTGTCATAACATGATGAAATAGACCGAATGTTGTGCCAATGGATCTGGTTCCCAAAGAGGCTGCCATAGTGACTAAAATTTGTCCCGAACACCTGACAAACTGAATTCTTTTGTTTATTTTTTTTACACAAGGCATTTATTATTATTTTGGGTAGCATAAAATACTGAATGCTTAGCATATTGGCATCAACTTTAATGTGTAATGATCAGAAACTACATACAAATTACTATAAAGGACTTTCCCACTATTATATAGATCTTCCATGTGGACATAAGCTTGTAAAACTCACAAGAAAGAGGAAAAAAATCCCTCTTTCATTACATGAGATACTCAAATTTTTTAGCCAGCTCCAAAAAATACTTATGAACGAGAGCCTTACATCTATATAGCAACCATACTTGCTTATCTTGGCCTCCATAACCTACAATAACCCTTATGGCTTGCTTCAATCCTAAAACAGGTGCTCCATTTGCCACCCTTGTGATAGACGCTGAAGGCCACCTCAAAATTTTCTTGTGGTTTCCATTTTCCCTAGTTACAAGAGTAGTATGACAATGACCGATGCCTTGGCCTTCATTATCTCCACCTCCACTTGACATGACAATTTCAATTTTCATATCTGCTTGATTAAATGGATGATTTGAGGAAGCTACTTTGCCCATATTAATATCAGAACAACAAGTGGATTGAGGCCCTCCTAAATCTGTGTATAATGATTTCCCTGGTACAACAACATAATTGTCACTTGTATTATCTCCTTTGGGCACCTCTGTTAGGAACCTGTGCTACCCCTTCTTTTTACTTTGTTAGTATAATAATTGCTATGGACGCATATGCTTTGTAAGTCATCCCGTGAGCATTTTGTTTTACCCCACATTCATGGGAAGCAGTAGTTGCTTAGATTAAACTTAGTATAAAATTAAGTGTTGAGGCCAAGGAAGGCATCCACAAATTTATTGTATTGATCTTGCTCAAAGGAGGTTTCCCCCTCGAAGAGGCCAACAATTCTGCAATTCAGTCATTGTAATTCAGTTTTGCTTATTTGAGTTAATATATTGCTAATCTTCATAGTTTATTTCGTGTATTTGCAATTATCTGCTAACTTGTTCAGGAAAGATCCTCTCATCTGGTATAAGAGTGCTTTCCAAGGCCAAACTTTTTTCCTTCAAAAAGTCTTAACTCTGTTCTGTTGCATAATCCATTTAATTAATTTTACAGAAAGTAATTCTCTGTATCACAATAATTTGTTTCGGTTCAAGGTAAAAACCTAACCGCATAAATGTGAGAAGTGCCTGGGTGAAAGCCCTAAAACTCATTGTGAAGAGTACGACAGGTACCCCAAAGTAGCTGGGCCATTGAGAGGACCTGCCAGCGAAATGGGCAACGACCCTTTCCCGATTGAGTAGTTCCCATCCGTGAGGAAAACCAAGAGTTGTCGTTGAGAGGTAAACCCATGGCCAAAACATTTCTAGAGAGCGGTACTCGCTTAGATGACATTGGTGGCCAGAGTGATATATTTAAACCCTTAGGCAGCCATTGAAACTTGGGGTCCATTTCTATGAGTTTCAAAATATTTCTAGCAAACTATCAAAAAAATCCATTAACAGAGTATCCGTACACTATCAGAGGACTTGCAGCCAGATAATTGACAAAAACCAAAACCGGAGAAATCTCCATTCTATCAGTTTCAAAAAACTATTCGCAGATTCTCAAAAGACTTAAAGACAAACTGAAAACAGAAATCGGAAAAATAAAGTAATTTTTTTTGTTTTTTTCCATCTCTCTCCATCTATAGCCTCGTTGATCCTCAAATTTTATCCAGACACCTGAAATTCCATTCCCCGCATTTTCTTCTTTGAAGTCCCATATCCCGATTTCACTTCTAATTCCCGTTAATCTCAATTAATTCGTTTTTCAGGTTTTGCCATAACTTCTGTTTTTGTCCGTTTGCCTCAAAAAATTTCCACAATGTTCATCTCCCTTTTCTGCTCTTTTGTCCCTCTTTGATAAATTTTACAGTTTTTTCATTTTCACTCCTGAAATTGCCCTCGCCTTCGTCAATCATTCTCCCACTGTGCAAAAAAATTAGTATAAGTATCTTTACCCCTTTTGAATTCACCCAAATCAAAAACTTGTCTTACTAAACGTGTCTTAACTCTAGTTTTCATACCCATTGCAAAAAAAAAAAAAAAAAAAACTCTTATTTGTGTCATGGTAGTAACCCAAACAGGGGCAAAAAACATGGAGGATGAAATTGCCGCCCTCAAGACACATCAAAGATCTTGATGAAAAAATTCTCAGCCTCAGTCTTCAACATACCACCTTCAAAACAGAGGACATCCAGAGTCCTCTTCCGACACTGGATTTTCTTATTCCCGTAATTTTCGTGAGCCGAAGCATGATTTTCCTCGATTCCATGGTGTAGATCCGATTGGATGGATCTATTGGGCAAAACAATATTTTAGCCTACATAATACTTTTGATGCCAACAAGGTTCTATTTGCATCTTTTCACTTGGAACTTGAAGTCCTTCAATGCTATCCTTGGTATACCAAGGCTCATGATGAACCCAGCTGGACCGATGTTTGCACCCTCATTTTGCAACAATTTGGCCCTAGTGCTTTTGGTGACTTCACGAGAACACTCACTAAACTTCCCCAAACAAGAACTGTGAGAAAATATCAAACAAAATTTGAAAAACTGGCCAATCACATGAGGGATTGTCCGATGAATTCTTCAGAAGTTGCTTTGTGAATAGACTGAAGGATGCATTTAAATTTGAGGTCAAAATGTTCCGGCCCAACACAATGATGGAAGCTTTAGGGTTGGCTAAATTGGCAGAGGACAAGATCACAACTCAGCAGGGATTCAAATCCAATTTTGCTCCATTCATAAATACAACTCCACAACAATCTCAAACAACGTTAGCCCCCAGAACCACTCCTATCAAGCATTTGACTGAAGCAGAGATGCAAGCCCGTAGAGAAAAAGGGCTATGCTATAATTGTGATGACAAATTCATTCGGGGACATAGATGTGTCAAGCAAAAGCTCTACCTATTGGATGTGGACTCTTCGCTTGAAACTGAAGATGGGGAGGATGTTCAAGATACAACAAATGATCCGGAAGAAGCTCCGTCGATTGTGAAACTTGCTTCTCAGGAAGACCAACCAGAGATTTGTCTCCATGCCTTAGCAAGAGTCACCACCCCACAAACCATGCGAGTTAGGTGTTACTTCAAGAAGTTCCCGCTCACAATACTCATTGATTCTGGTAGCACTCATAACTTCATTGATCCTCGGATCGCCAAACAAGCTGATTGTTTTGCCATCCTTGCTCTAAATTTGAAGTCATGATTGTCAATGGGGGCACATTACCTTGCAAACGGAAGTGTCGCAATGTGCGTATGTCTGTTGTGGATTATAACTTGCGCTTCGACATGTTTGCCTTGCCCTTAGATGGATGTGATGTTGTTTTGGAAGCCCAATGGTTACGCACACTTGGACCCATCTTATGGGATTTTTCTGAACTTTGGATGCAATTTTCAGACAATGGACAAAAGCACACATTGAAAGGCTTACAACTGGGATCCCTTAGCATTATCAGTTCACATCACATGGAAAAGCTTCTTAAGAAGAATTCACACGTCATTACCCAACTCCATTCCATTCAAATGCACCCATCAACGGTCTTTACTCTTGATCTACAAACCGTTTTGCATAGGTATGCACGTGTCTTTGTCGAACTAGTGGGATTGCCACCTTCACGGCTAGAGGACCACCATATTCAGCTCCTTCCTCGAAGCTTTCCTCCCAACATCAAGCCCTACCGCTACCCATTTCATCAAAAGACTGAGATCAAGATGCTCATTCAAGACTTACTGAAACAAGGCATTATTCACCCCAATATCAGCCCATATTCTTCCCCAATTCTCCTTCTGTAGAAAAAAGATGGGTCATGGTACCTCTGCATTGACTTCCATGTACTTAATCACATCACCATCAAGGATAAGTTCCCGATCCCTATTATTGATGAGCTTCATGGCACTCATTTTTTCTCTAAGTTGGATCTTCGCTCTGGATATCAACAGATCCGACTTCACGAGGATGATATCCCTAAGACAACTTTTCGCACGCATGATGGCCACCATGAGTTTCTGATCTTACCCTTTGGCCTCACTAATGCTCCTTCAACATTTTAGGCATTGATGAATAAAATATTCTGGCCCTACCTGCGAAAATTCATTCTGGTCTTCTTCGATGACATCCTCATCTATAGTAAAACATGGTCTGAGCATCTCCAACATCTGAAGCTCACACCGCAACTTCTCTTTGACCATCATCTTTGTGCAAAACAATCCAAATGCGCTTTTGGCCAAGACAAAGTGGAGTATCTCGGGCATATTGTTTCAGCCCAAGGGGTTCGGTTGGATCCTTAAAAAATAGTTGCCATGACAAATTGGCCTCATCTTTAGACACTCAAGAGCCTCCATGGTTTTTTGGGACTGACTGGATACTATCGCAAGTTTGTCAAGGATTATAGGAAGATTGTAGCTCCGCTGACAGCTATGTTGAAAAAAGATGCTTTTACATGGACACAAGCTGCTGAGTGTGCATTTAAAAAATTGAAACAAGCTGTGTACTAAACTTGTTCTAGCTATCCCAGATTTTGCTAAGACCTTCACTATCGAAAGTGATGCTTATGGCAATGGACTTGGTGTTGTTCTCCTCCAAGGATGCCCCATTGCGTTCACCAGCAAAGCCCTTTTTGGGAAGAATTTAGCACTCTCTACTTATGAGAAGGAAATGATGGCCATTTTGCATGCAGTACAGAAGTGGCAGCCATACCTAATGGGGAATCATTTTTGCATCAAAACTGATCACCAGTCTGAAATATTTCCTAAAACGGGTCTCCGCCCCATCACAACAGAAATGGGTCAGCAAACTCATAGGTTATGACTATGAGATCACTTACAAGAAGGGTAAGGACAATATTGTCGCTGATGCTCTGTCTTGCACATTTGCAGATCAAGCTTCCCTTTTAGCTATTTCCATGCCTATGCCGAATTGGTTGGACGTTATACAACAGGGGTATGTCAATGACTCCTCATTATCTCAAATCATTCAACAGTTGTCCACTAAACCCTCTGTTGTACCGCATTATTCTTAGGATGGTGCTTCTCTGCAATACATGGGTCGTCTGGGACTTCCTCAAAGCACAGATCTTCAACAAGCTATATTCTATGAACTCCATGCTTCTCCATCCGTAGGGCACTCAAGGTTTCTCAAAACTTATGAGTGGGCATAACGCAACTTATTTTGGAAGGGACTGAAAAAGGCAATTCAACAGATGGTGGCTAAATGTGATATCTGTCAATGCAACAAGGGTGAAACCACACTCATCCTTGGATTGCTCGAACCCTTGCCCATCCCACCAGGATTTGGACAGATATTTCTATGGATTTCATTGAGGGGCTCCCTAAATCTGGAGGGAAAACAGTGATCTTGGTTGTGGTTGATCGCCTCTCCAAATATAGTCATTTTTGCACCCTCAACCACCCCTATACTGCCTACACAGTCGCACAAATGTTTTTGGACCAGATTTTCCATCTTCATGGCATTCCTTCATCCATTGTCTCAAATCATGATGCAACCTTCACCAACCATTTTTGGACAGAACTATTTCGACACACCGGCACCCAACTGAAGATGAGTTCCGGTATCATCCACAAACGAATGGCCAAACTAAAATTATCAACAAATGCTTGAAAAATTTCCTTCGTTGCTTCACCTCAGAACAACAACATCAATAGACAAAGTGGCTTCCCCTCGCCGAATGGTGGTACAATACCTCCTACCATACCTCAACTAAAATGACTCCATATGAAGCAGTCTATGGTCAAGCACCACCAGTGCCCCTTTCGTACACCACCAGTAGTTCATCAGTTCAAGCGGTCGACACGCTTCTCTGAACCCGAGTTCAGATCCTTAGCACCCTGTGAGCCAATCTTCATATGGCACAAAATCAAATGAAACAACCGGCTGATCAGCACCGCTCCGAGCGCACTTTTCAAGTCGGTGATATGGTTTTTCGTCTGTAGCCACACAAGCAATCCTCCCTAAAACTCAAAGGGCATTATAAACTGGCTCCAAGTTCTACGGACCCAATAAGGTTCTCCAAAAGATTGAGTCAATTGCTTATAAGTTGGACCTCCCACCTTCCCGAATTCACCCAGTATTTCATGTCTCTTGTCTGAAAAAAAGTTCATGGCACAAATATCAAAGTGCAGATTGTTTTACCATAGCTTGATAATGAGGGATCCATCCTTCTTGAGCTAGAGGCAATCCTAGACAAGCACACACGCCAACTTCGCTCCCGCTCCATCACAAAGGTTTAATTCAGTGGCATGGAATGCAACCAGAGGATGCCACATGGGAACCACTATTTTAGGTTCAACACCAATTCCCACATCTGAAGCTTTGAGGACAAAGCTTTTTCTAAGAGGGATGGGATGTTAGGAATCCGTGCTACCCCTTCTCTTTACTTAGTTTAATAATTGCTATGGACGCATATGCTTTGTACGTCATCCCGTGAGCATTTTGTTTTATGCCACATTCATGAGAAGTAGTAGTTGCTTAGATTAGACTTAGTATAAAAGTAAGTGTTGAGGCCAAGGATGGCATCCACGAATTTATTGTATTGAGCTTGCTCAAAGGAAGTTGCCCACTCAAAGAGGCCAGCAATTCTGCAATTCAGCCATTGTAATTCGGTTCTGCTTATTTGAGTTAATATATTGCTAGTTTTCATAGTTTATTTCGTGTAGTTGCAATTATTTGTTAACTTGTTCAAGAAGGATTCTCTCAACTTTGCATGAAGATCTTTTGGCCTGTGAGTATGTTCAAGAAAGAAAAGTGCATATGAGACAACACAAAGTCAGCGAGTGAAACACATAGACACACAACAAGGTGGGGGATGTACCATTGCACGTCACACATCACAATTTGGACAGTCGATGCTCCTCCTAACCGTAGTTGATCATACGACGGACATGGCACCTAGCCAAGCATACTCAGTTGACGTTGTATGTAGAGCTTGCATGGGCATACGATACTTGTCATTCGAACCATGCCCAAGGGGCGTACATGAATGTAGGGTGGGCATATGGTAGCCAACAGTACAAGGCGGCAGGGGCATATAGTGATGTAACATAGTAGGCAAGTGATCGACAACAACAAGGTCAGCAGTTGGATGGACTTGCGAACAGTTAAGGATGGGTAGGTAGCACAACCAAGAAGGACTTAGCAAGTCGTACGGTGGGGAAGAAATCAGCAAGTCATATAGTGAAAAGGGGATTGATTGGTTGTGTGTACACTTTAGGATGGAGATACAATTTAAAGCGATTGACTTGGTCAATCCCTTTAACTATATATACTCTTATTTTTTCTTTGTTTCTCCTTCCACCTATTTCTTCATTAGCAGCTTGTGCTTCCAAAGATAGAATTTTGATTGTGATGACCTTGGTCTAATGTCCATACAATTTGAATTGTGTACCGTGCATTGCTTTCTTACACCTCATACAATCCAGATATGCTAGTTGCACTGCTATGTTATTATGTGATGGATGTGAAATGGCGATCCCTGAAGTATTTTAAAATTTTCCGACAGTACGGCCCGTCGACCATTATTTTTAATACAAACATCATAGATAAGAAATTCCTATACCTTAAATATTTATCATGCCCATACTTTCGTCATCTGTTTAACACAAGTTCCCTTGATCTAAAATTCATGTGCCACTAGTATTGGTCGCAACAATACGTCTTCTGCCTCAATATAGCTCCTGTTAGCCAATGTGCCATGACTCTCAATACATCCAGTTGAGTTTATCCGATGTCTATCACCATACTTCAAAAATAAAATAGGTCGTACTTCAACTTTTATTAAATTTGTATTTTTATATGCCACATTCAAGGCCATTAAGGTCAGTGCTTTGGACATCATGCTAGCTACTCATTCCATATGGTGGGTCAACTTATCTTCGAACATTGCGCCCCCAACATTGTATAATCCAGACTTTGATGAGTAAGACAACTATGATGATAATGCTTTGAAAGGACTTGCCATCATTGATATCTTCTATCCATCCCGTTGCAAGCCTTGGCCTTCTTCAAGCTCGACGTTGTAGCAAACTGGTTGTAACAATTCATAGTCTTCCATTTGCCAATGGAACATATTGTTGTGGGAGCTTGTCTCATCTTCGAAGCATAACATAACCCCAAGGCCCCTTCATCATTTGTCAAGCATTCTTCTTCGGAGTTTGAATCCAATGGATCTGATGAGGTTGCTTGCTCACTAACTACCTGATTCTACATCTTTATGACATACATTGATCCTTTTGTTTTCAATGGAGATCAAATTATTTTTCTAGTTATGACTGACTTTGGATGCTACCAAACAACTATGACCCAATAGAGCATCATAGGATTTATTTTGCAATTAGATCACCACAAAATTCAATAACATGGGTTGGTATCCAATAACTAAATTTTGTCCCATCAATATGCCCAATACCTTAATACCATGTTGATATGCTTTGACCAATTGGGATGTTGGAGGCCATATAGTTGGCTTCCCAAGACTCTTTCAAGTTTCCTCTAGAAGAATATTCACAACAAAACCATCGTCGACAATAGTGTTTGTCAAGTTCTTGCCCAAAATTTCCATATGCACAACTATCGGCTATCTAGCTAGGTTCATCATCAAGGAGCATATGATTGGTCACTTGGTTACCTAACAAGGGGGGGCTCAACTATAGGTTCATTCTTTTTACTTTTTTCTCTCCCTCTCACCCAATGTTAGGTGCGCCATTGTATGCTCCATGTTCAAGCCCGTGTCTTGATGGTAGCAGTTAGAGCATTCTTGATTTATGGAATGCTTTACAATAAGTCAACTATCATCAAATGTATAGTGGTTTGCAAGACATTTTGTGCAATAGCTTTTTCAGATTCCAATCTGCTCGTCACTGTGTTAGTATCGTCATTCAACTGACGTCATTCTTTGACCATGGCCCTATTGACTTCCACCCTTGCTTTGTCCAACCTTTCCTTTTTTGTATGTGGGTGAAGGTAATTGGCTTCCTTCACTTGTGCTCTGGTAATTTTCGTAACTTCCTTGCCCTCAGCTACGTCAATCATATTGGTGTTGGCTTGCTTTGGACAATTTCCATCATTATGGTCTCTGGACCCACACCATTTATAGAGAAGTAGTGTCAGTTTGGTTAGGGAAATCTCTTGGGAAATGGCCCCACTCATTGCACTCCCAACATTGTGCAATTGGTCATCTTGGAAGTCGTATTGAATCCAAATCCCACCAACACTATTATCTTTTCATCGATAGTTCCTTGCCAGCATGGTGGGTGGTGTCGATGGCTTTCCTGATGTAAACACTACTTGCCCACTCTTATTCCATAATTGTATGGGCAATCCTTGACTGAATGCTATGTAACTTGACAAATCTTGCACAAAAGATCCTTCCCTCCGTTCTTACTGTCTCCCTATAGTTCATTCATCATCCAAAGCATGTCATTTCTCAAGGCTCACATTGATCTAGGTTCATTGTCATCAATGGAGATAGATTCATCTTCTTCGTATCCTTTCAAATATGAGGACATTGTTTTCTTGCTTTCAATATCAATGGCTTAGTTGTGTGCATCTTCATAAGATGAGGGTGCAACCACCTCCATTGCCCTCTAAAATGAGGGTACCAACCCTACAATGAGCCATCGCTTCTTCAAGTCATTACTAGATTCTTTTTTAAGTTTTCCTAATAGTTCTTTGAGTTGTCTTTTATAGGAGTGAACATTCTCTTGTTCACCATGTAGTGTATCATAGATTTGTGCAAAACATCTCACTGTCATACCTCAAGGGTTTGAATTTTTCCCGAAGGATTTCCTAAGTGTTTTCTATGCTGCTTTCACCAAGCTTGGTGTATCAATGTACCAATCAATAGCAATTATGATAAGGGTAGCTGAGAAACATGTTAACCACACACGTTCATCTATATGCCAATTGGTAGTCCATATGGTGATGCACATTCTACAATGTCGTACAAGATCCTATGATCCATCACCGGTGAACTTTCACAACTTCTGCTTTTCTGGAAATGGAGTTGATCGGGTAACCATCGATCTAGTTCTAGATTACTTTTGGCGTGGTTCTTCGAATACAATGTCCCCTTAAGAAGGCTTGTGTTGTACATTCCTTTGATTTCTTAGCACTATCGCACATGTCCCTAAGCTCAACCCTTCCTTCAGTAGGAACCTATACACTATCTTGCACATCATCAAGTCCCCTATTATTGTGACTCCCTCCAATTGTCGTTGAAGCTGCCCCAAATTTTTCACATGATTCTTTTGCAACACCATCTAACCCAACCTAGTCAGCAACGTCCACACTTCCTCCGAAGGAGGCTATGGAAATATATACCCACTCCTTAATCGCGAGTCACTTAGGGTTCACTCGTTTTAGCTGAATACTTGCTTGGTTTCATCACCGGCTATGGCTATGGATTCTTCTTACACTTTGTACTTCGTAGTTCACTTCAAGGATTTTAATAAATGGATGATGGTTGTAGCATTTATCTTCTTCCGTGTTGCTCCACCAACCAAGTAGACCATTTAACTTCTTAGCCCCATCCCTAACAGTGTTTCCCTCTTCTTTGCCTTTGTTATAACTCAATAGCATGAATTATTTTTCGTACACAATAGTTTCTTTCTTTTCGAACTCTTCATACCATTTTCATATATTTTGTCGTTGTGTTTCATAATTACGTCTTGCACATAGATCTTATAAGATAATGGGTTGCCTCATCATGCTTCTCTTGAACCAACTTTATCTTAACCCAAAGTTCTTTAAAGGAACAGTGCCAGGATGTAGAATGACTACAAAGACACTAGACTACCAATAATATTGTACACTAAATAGTAATTGCATAATAAACTGTAATGCCCCATTTCTAGACAAATTAGAACAATCTGGGTTTTACAGCAAACCCTTATGCTGAAAATATTAAATTCTAATTTTTATATTAAAACCATTGTAGATGAAATTACAGGGTTATAGAAATTTCTGATTTTTACAACAAATTTTGATTTTTGCAACAAACCCTTAAATCTGAAAACATAAAACTCTAGTTTTTCTAATAAAAAATGAAAATAAAGATTTCATTGGAATAACAGTAGAGTTCAGTTACAACAAAATCCAGAAATTATTGACACAGTTGAACATGAAAGTGGAGAATTTACCTCGAAAATAGCTCCAAATGGTGCCATCAGCCCCCACAATGATGACATCAGCCCTAGACATATGATGACAGCCCTAAAAATGCTTCCAAAAGTGTGACACCAACCCTAATATTGATGCCCTAGCGTAGATCCAGAACTTCCACAAAGATCTGATTATTTGATTTCGCTGATTTTTTATATAGACCAGATTTGAAGTGCAAATCGAGTCCCCAGATGGAACCACCACACAAAACATGAGGGTTTTCTTCCCCAAGTCTTTTCCACCAGTGGGTTTTCGTCCTTTGATGCTCCATAGGAGGGTTTTCATCCTCTGAGGTTGAAAGCTGAAGCGGAATGCTCAAACTCACAAATAAATTGAAAAGGTTGATTGATAAAAGATACTCTCCAAAGGAACCCAACACCCTTTATAATTTTACTTTCACCTTTTACTGAGGCAACACCCATAAAGCAATGTTCCACTTTTATTTTGTTGTTGAATTGCTTTAATAAAAATATATAACCTTTTTAATAAGATAACATAAGTTGACTTTTTATAACATAAAATTACTTTTGGCCCACTTAAGTTAAATTCTTAACTTATTTCCCTTGCATCACCCCTTTAGCCTTCGGGAAATGGAGAATAGGCTAGGGTCTTCCAACTTATTCAATTCAAAAATGAGGTCATGACATATACCATTGCTGTTGGCAGTTTGAGTGTCATGGTGTACAAGGAGATTGTTGTCTGTAATATTGTCATTGATATCAAATGATGAATGCTCTATTAAACATTAATGACAAAGGTGTTGCATTGCACAGACTTGTGGAGTAAATCGGGTTTGTAAGACTACTTCTCTTTATCTTTTCAATCAAGCATGTCAAGAAATACGAATGAGTCTTGCCTCACGAGTTGATCAGGTTTTTTCAAAAGACTTAACTTCGCTCAATTTTATAAGTTGAGCAGTGTTGAGAACCCGAATTGGTCTAGTGGAGTTGATTGGGTTTACCAAGTGACTTAACTTCCTTCCAATTTTATAAGTTAAGCAGTGTCAAGAACCCGAGTTGGTCTAGTGGAGTTGATCTGGTGGACCAAGTGACTTAACTTCCTTTCAATTTTATAAGTTAAGCAGTGTCAAGAACCCGAGTTGGTCTAGCAAAGTTGATCGGGTTTATCAAATGACTTGACTTCTTTCAATCTTATAAGTGTTGACATTTTTGCCCCCACAGGGCAAAATTGTCAACCTTACTATTCGGAAGATGGTCTTATGGTACCAATTTGTCTTGTAAATCAGTTTTGGGGTCCTTAAAAAGACACCTACAGCAATGTAAATTGGTAAAGACACCTAAAACCATGCAAATCCCAAGGAGCCATCTACAGCGATCATATACAGCAAGGTATCAACCAAGGAAAGAGCCTACAGCTAAGTAAAGTTTTGGTCATTCAAAGCATTCGAAGGGCCGTTCTCGTTTTCAGATTCGGCAATGTCCACCTACAGCGATCCTTAAGGTTAACCTACAAGCCTGTAGGTTCGCTTATGAATGAAGGCGAGTGTTTTCTTTCAGACACCTACGGAATACAGGGTTGTTTTTCAGATTTACAACGACTATTCCCAAGTGTTTTCTTTCCAAAGTGTTGTCTTCTCAAAATTTTGTCGAGCTAAGAGATGGACAATTTCCTCGGACTTTTTGTCTGAGGGAAAAAAAATTCAGAGGACTTGGGAGAATTCTGAGAGAATTTCAAAGGGAATAAGCCAAGAAGGAAATCCAAAAGGTCCGCAGAAAAGCAAATGTCCGCAGAAAATAAAAATCCAAGACCAAGATAAAGTCAACGAAAAGCCAGGAAATTAAATCCACAGACAACAAAGGCAAGACAGAAATCCAAAGGAAACAAAAGTCAGGAGAAAAAAGATGAGTCGACAGGAGATAGTCTGAAGGAAAAAACAAAGAGAAAAGCAGAAAGTCAATGAAAAAGCCAGCAATAAAGGGCTAAGGAGATAGCCAAGAAATCCAAGGAAATATAGACTAATATAAACAAAATAAATCAGAAAATAGAATCCCGCCAAAAATAAACAAGCCACGAATAGGCCAGACCAAAATAAGAGAAAATACATGCAAGCAAAGGCTATTTTCGGTTGACTGGTCAAAGCTTCAGTTGACTGGTTGTTGAAGTTAAGCTCATCTTCAGTCAAATTCGTTCTTTCAAATGTTCCAACAGACTGCTTAAATCAATTTGTGCGTCCCTTTCATGCAAAAGACGGTTTCTTCAATCCAAGCAACTAAAGAGAAGTCTATTTTTGAAGATCGGTGCAACTCTCATGCAAGGAGCGGAATAAGCCAAGCTTGGACTCACCGTCCATTTCCTCTAACGCCAAGGAGCTTCATGCAAGACAAATAGACATTTTGTAAACGCTAAGTTGGACGGATTTAGCCTCTCTCCTATTTTTCAAACGCCAACTCTTGGCTATTGTAATTTTTAATATAAGTTGGTTTTTCAGCCTTGAATTATATCCCTCTTTTGGCTAGACCAGACTCTGCCATTAGTGAGTTGTGTAACCTCTTCAATCAATAGGACTGTACTTTCGGATTTCAAGTGTTGGCATAGTGTATATTCATTCAGCAATTTGCATGTGGTAGATTTCTCTCCCTTCCCAAACTATGATTCGTACCTAGTTGCTAGCTTATCATATTATGCAGGTCATGTTCAGTGTTCATTATGTCTTTTGTTGAAGCTGTAAATGGATTTTAGGTGGTTGCAAAGTGTCTTGTATCAGACCTCTCTCCATCGTTTTCCTTCATGTTTTGGTCATTGGATCGAACCTCTTCATGATTGATTGAAATCAAAGGTCTTCCATTTCCCTTATTTGTTCAGTGTTCAAGGTTCCAAGTTGAGTGGATCAATCTTCTGGCGTATCATCTTTATTAGGTAGGATTTCCCCTTAAAGTTTCCTTCTCCCTTTTCCATGGTAGTTCGTAGCATAGAGTAGAGATCCTCATTGATACATCTTACAGGAACCAGCCTTCTCTGGAGGTTCTTCTCACCATTGAGGCACCCACCCTCGTGAGAAGATCCCATTGTTTCAACCGTATAGAGGACTAGCCATTTCATGCACGTCTTCGATTCAGGATGCAACTCCAGGTTGACAACATTAAGTAGTGAGGAGAACCCGAATTGGTCAATTCTTTCGAAAATATTGGCAAGGACAAATCTTTCAGACAAATAGCCCACGAAAATTGTTCCAAAGGGTATGTCGACGCCTACAAGAAAGCCAAAAGGAAGTTTGCAAAAAACCCGAAGGGTAGTGGACCATCCAAAAATGTCGAAGGGGTCATTTCAAAAAGTCCGAAGGGCAAGTGGACCCGAACAAAATTTCCGAAGGGTACTTTTGCAAAAGGCCAAAGGGTATGTGGACCGCTCAAAGCCTCCGAAGGGATCGTTGCAAAAAAATCCAAAGGGCAAGTGGACTCGGACAAAATTTCCAAAGAGTACTTTTGCAAAACGCTGAAGGGTATGCGGATCCTTACAGAAAAGCCGAAGGGTAGTTTTTGAAAAGGCCGAAGGGTATGTGGACCCTTACAGAAAAGCCGAAGGGTATGTGGACCCTTAAAGAAAATCCGAAGGGCAATTAGACATTCCTTCGAGAAAATTGTCCCGAAAAGCCCTTGACAAAAAGCCCACAACAAATTTTCCGAAGAGAAAGGTCCCTTGCAACTTTGCTGAAGGATAAAGTGTGGAAGTCTTATAGGGCATTCTCAAAGGGACAAGGCATTTTAAAGATGGAGCAAGTCTACAAGGATCAACGATGCAAAAGCATTACAAGAATGCCAAAGAAAATGAGATCACGTCAACATGCCGGAGTTTAACGATACAATAGAAAGGGTAAAGGTGGAGCATATCGAATATAATCGAAAGGAGCAAAAGTGAACCAATCATGTAGAAGATATCGAGATGTGAGAAAGAGCTCGACAGTTAATACAAGAGAGATCAACGATTATGTTTAAATAGGGCATACATCTGACGGTTCAAGATAGACAGTGATTGGCGCCAAAGACAAGATGAATAATCCTCGATTAAAGACATGACCAGACAAACGGTGAGCTTAAAAAGTCTACACGAGGCCCGAGATTGATCAATCCAACCGATCAATCATCAATTAAGGAGGTTGTGCATTTATGAGATAAATCCAACAATTGCCAAACATAGTAAAGAGACTTGACCATTGCAATGTGATGCATGAACTGAGACACGGGAAAGAGCATAAGTCAAAATCGCTTTTAATGAGAACTGGTTAATTGCAGCTGAAGTGTGAACACAATTAGATATAGAAAACCCTAAACTACATTGTCTATACATATACATCTTGAACATTGTAATTCATTTTTTTTTGCCGCTGATGTTGCTGCCATTGCAATTTCGAGAGAGAGTAAAACGTTGTCGATGAGAGAAAAAAGCAGATAGAGCAAAACGCTGTCATTTTTGCGATTGCTCAGACTATCGTTGAACCTAAGCATGTGAGAAATACGAAGTGTGTCTAATAGAATATACAAACATAGACCATGATAGCATAGAGAAAGGTATAGAGGCAAGAAGAGGATGTTGATGTGTCAAACAAAGAATATATAAGACACAAAGCTAGAGAGGCCGAAGCAGCTAGTGTAAATGGACTATGTCAAACAAAAGATATAACGACATAGAACCCGTAAGGCAGAGAGGAAAAGAAAAGACTATTGATGATAGACATATGCAGATAGAGAAAAACGTAGAAGAGAGCAAGGGGAATGAAGCGTGTTTGAACAGAATATGACTAGACGTATGCAGACAAAGTAAAACACAGAATGGAAAGGGAATAAAGTATGTCCAACTAGAATATATCCAGACAAAAACAGAGTGAGGCAGAGAAGAAAGGGCACACAGTGAATGTGCAGAGAATGAGCAGAGAAGAAGAATAAGCATACACAGAATAAGACAAAATAGGGTATGGCGCATTTTTCCATGAAGAGTCACCTTAAGGAATTCGAAAGATCACCAAGATAAAAACAAAAGAGGAAATGACGCATTTGCTTATAAAGGGTCACCATGTGACTTTTCAAATACAAAGATTCAAAGGGCCATGCAAGTTTGGCGCCATTTTCCATGAGGAGTGAAGAGTCACAAAGAGTGAATGCAAAAGGTCATTTGGAAAGCTACAAATAAAAGAATGGAAGCCATTTGTAATATGTAAGAGAGTGCATGATTTGTAATTGTTTTATATTAGAAAAGAGGAGAGAATAGAAAGAGATATTGTAGAGTTCTATCATTTGTTGAGAAATCAACATTGAAAGATAGTTGTGTTTTATACACAAGAGGGGTTAGTGCTCCTGGGAGTTGGTGCTCACAAATCTTTGCAAGGGGTTGGTGCTCATGTGGGTTGGTGCTCACAAATAGTTGTTGTGTTGGTGCCCCTGCAAATTGGTGCTTGCGATCTTTGTATTTTGAGTTGGTGCTCATACATATACTTGAGATTGTTCTCTGTGGTTTTTGTCACTTTGGGTTTCCACGCAAAAATCTAATATCTTTCTCTCTCGTGTAGTGCATGTTATTGTTTCAATTTTATTGCATATCTTGAATGTATGGTTAAGTGGAGTTTGATTAAGCAAAAGATTTATAAGATATATGATATACTGATTCAACCCCCCCTCTCAGTATATCTCATGCTTAAAAATTGGTATCAAAGTAAGTTCCTTTGAAAAAAGTTTTATACCTTGAAGGTAGATCGGGGAAAGCACGATGGTTGGATCACATGGTCTTTCTACAAATAAGGCACCTTTGTTTGATGGGACAAATTATGTTTTTTGGAGCATAAGGATGAAGACTTATTTGATGTCTCTTGGATTCGACATTTGGCAAGCAATTGTGGAGGAATACGAAGAGCCACAGACACTTGTGTCTACTCTGACAGAAAAGAAGGCAAGTGAAAATAATGCTAAAGCTTTAAATGGTATTTTATATACTTTATGTAAATCAAAATTTGTTAAAGTCATGCAATGAAAATCTGCTCATAAGACTTGGGTAAAGCTTGAAAATATTTACAAAGGTCATGGAAAGGTTCAGCAAGCTAAGCTGCAGACTTTCAGAAGACAGTTTGAGAGTTTGAAAATGGAAGAGGAAGAAAATATAGAGAGCTATCTTTTGTGGGTTGATCAAATAGTTAATCATATTCAAGGCCTTGGAAAAAAATTAGAAAAATCAATGGTGGTACAAAAGATTTTGAGATCTCTACTAATGAAATATGATGCAAAAATTTTGGCAATCAAGGAGATGAAGGATCTAACCAAGCTAAAGATGGATGAACTACATGGTATTCTTACGACATATGAGATGCGGATTGAACAAGAGAAACCCTCAAATAGGAAAGCTGCTTTCAAGACATCAAAAAAAGACAAGGCTAAGATTCAAAAATCAAGTGATAGCTCTAGCGACGATGAAGATGACAACGAAGCTCTATCCAATCACAAATCGAAAAAAGGCACAAGTAAATATCAAGAAAAATTACCTTTTAAATATTTTAATTGTGGAAAGATTGGACATTTTGCAACTAAGTGCCCAGCTAAAAGTAATGGTGACAATGAAGAAGGTCTACATACAAGAAGAATTTCAAAGGCAAATTCAAGAAGGGATTCAAGAAAAAGAGTTTATACTCTAAAGATCCTAACTCAAGTGAAGACAGTGGAGTCAATAATTAAAATACGAAGAGATTTTATTCATGACCATACATAAAAATGCCTCTGCAAGAAAAAGTACAGATGATCAAAAAGAAGAACAAGACGAAGTTGAAGTGAATTTGGAAGGAGAACTAATTTGTGCCTTAGAATAATTACAAGCTCTTGAAAAGAATCATAGATTGAAGTGCCAAATTGAGAAAAATAAAAAAGAGTTAAAAGAAATAATTGAAGATCTACAAGCTCACATTGAAGAAGCCAAAAAAACTGAAGATCTAACAGTTCAGTTACAAAAAATAAAGAATGTGAAAGGTATGTTGTTGAAATTACCTCTTTAAAAGCAGATCTTGAGAAAACAAATAAAACAGTCAATGATAAAGCAACCAATGATTCAAAAATTGAGAATAACACTAATATGTTGAATAAGATATTACAAAGTCAAAGATCAATGTCAGATAAGACAGGCATCAGATTTAAAAAAAAGAAAGGGGAGGTGTCATGTCCCCTCTCTAGGGTGACTCGACATTCTACGAGGATTTGCCTATACCTGACTCTCGTAGGCAGATGAAGGTGGTGAGAGGGTCATTTTTGCGATTCGATGGCTCACGATGATCCGGGAGATAGTATATTTTATTATGGAGGCCTAATTGTTATTTTTTTTTTTAATTTGTAAAATGCACTTTTATTTTTATTTTTATAAAATTACTTTTTTTTTTTAAAAAGTATAATAAGTTTTGTGTGATGTATTACGGAAACTCTTGGAAGTTCCGAAAAGTGCATAAATAGACCCTATGGGTCTAGTATTTGGCATCCAGTTCATTTTATTGATCATTACATCTTCCCGAGCATTTGGAGACTTCAGAGTCTGCATATTCTCAGATTAATCCTTGAGAACGATACCTCTCAAGCGATTTGCATAACTGAGGAAGTGAGAGATCTTTCGAAGGGTTGCACATTGGAGATAGCATCCAGCTATTTCATGCTAAACATTCAGGTTCGTTTTTACCAGTTTGAAGCCATTGGTAAGGCAAATACATCATCAGTTTGTTGACAACCAACTACAGCTCTTGCAGTCCCTACATGTACGGCCTGTACCTGCAAATCCACACCAGCAGCAAACAGTTCCAGGAACCAGCAAGTGTACGGCGTGCCTGTCTAAGGAGGGCGATTTATTTCTTTTGAAAATTTTGTGGAGAGCGCCCAACTGAGCAGCAACACCTCCAGACCCAGGGCGCAGGTTTAAAAGCAAGGGGAAATCATTCTGTACCAGTCCGTACTGTACGGAATGTATCCGTAAGGCGCCGTACGGACTGTACCCGCACACTATTTTCTGCACAGTGACTGGTCAATTCTTGGCAGCGAACAGTTACAGTAATAAGATCAAGTTTTTGCACCAAAACAACTGGTTCTATTTTAGATTTATGCAGCAGGTTTCTTTTGTGTATTTATCTTATCATTTTTGTAAGGCTGTAATAGCCATAACTATATTACAATAAACACTGTAATTTTTTTTTCAGAAATTTTACAATTCTCATGGAAGTAAGTCAACAAGAATGATTGCAAACTGTTTGATGAAATTACAAGCTATATTCAGTGATATGTTTGACAAAATTCTTAATGCAGTTTAATTCCTGATATTCCGTAAAGTGTTTGACAAAATTCCTTAGTATAATCCCAGTGTTTCTAGTGAGCCATTAGTAAGGGACATTACAGTGGTATCAGAGCCATCATCCTGCCATCCTGTGGTTCGCTAAACAGCAGATGAGCGATAGAGAAATCAGGTATTACAGCTAGGAGCAGCAGAGGCAACCTCATCAGAATCCTCAAATAATAGAAGATACATTGCTAGAAGCGTTGAGGGACACCGGCAAATCAATTCAGAATATGGCAGAAGAAGACAGAGAGACAAGTGCTGAAAGAAAATTTGACAACATGCTTGATATGATGTCACGTTTATTGGCAAGAATGGACCAGCAAGCCATTCCCGATCAAGGTCATCAGCACACAGCGGAGCATAGTGGAGTCAATGAGGAAAGGTCCATACAACATGCTGGAAACACTAGAGGATCAGCGTCTAGACCTCTTTTTCCCACCTTCACACCCAGGGAAGAACAATTACATGTTGCTCCAGCTACTCCATTTGGCGAGAAGGCTAGACAGGCCTACTTGGAGTATACCACTCTCCCTCCTGATATGCGACAAATATGGACATTTGACCAGTTCATGAACCAGAAAAATAATAGAGGAAGAAGTGATCCTCATGCGCCAAGGAATGATTATCAACAAGCACTTGGTAAGATTTCCATGCCTAACTATGATGGAAGTAACAGGTGTACAGCTAGGTCTTGGATTCAAAAACTAGATAGTTATCTTTCTCTAAGACCAATGCCTGAGGAGGATGCCATAAAGTTTGCTACATTGCACCTTGAAGGAGCTGCTCACGAGTGGTGGTACCATGGGTTGGTCACTCTGGGACACAACCACATCACTACCTATGAGGAGTTTACCAACAGATTGATCGAAAGGTTCGATGTCAAAGACCTTGAGGTAAATTTCCGTGAACTAGCGCAATTAAAACAGCATGGTTCACTTGATAATTATATTAATGACTTCCAAAAATTAGCGGCAATGGTACCTAATATCTCAAAACGAAGGATAATCATGTTATTTACAGAAGGGTTGACTGAACCTCTCAAAGGGTGGGTCAAGGGCTTTAATCCTCCCACATTCCAAGAAACCATGAAGAAAAGCCGAAGTATGGAACTTGCAGCACCAGCAAACAAGTTCGGCCCTAAAAGCACTTCAGCATTCAGAGATAATAGAGGAGTCAGTAAAGGTAAAGATGACGCAAAGGGTAAGTCACCTTCATCATTGGATAAGGAAACTCTTAACGACCTACGTAAGAAAAAGTTGTGTTTTTACTGTAAAGGTCCTTATGAGTTTGGTCATGATTGTCCTATGAGGCCTAAGGGGAAGGCCAACAGAATGATGTGGGTTTACTATGAAGATTTAGACTCAGACACATCAGAATACCATGATCCTGATGGTACGGAGCAGGAACAAGAGGGAGACAATTTGGAACTAAAAGAGGGGGCAGAATTGCATTCACATGAAGCACGCCTATCAAGCATTCAGAGAGAAGAGTCTTTCAGACTTAGAGGTGTTTTGGCCGGTCAAAAGGTGGTTGCGCTCTTAGATACCGGTGCCACGCACAACTTCATTGATACACGCTTTGTAGAAAGGCGTGGGCTTACCACTGAGGAGTGTGATGGGCTTAGAGTCAAGGTGGCGGATGGATTTATCTTGAGATGTAATAAAATGGTACGTGATCTACCCCTACGCTTGAACAATTATGAGTTCAAAGCAGACTACCATGTGGTCAACATGCGTGATATGGACATAGTACTGGGAATGCAGTGGCTGCATTCGTTGGAGGAAATCACTTTAAGACTTAAGGATATGGAGATACGATTTGAGGTCGATGGCAGAACTCATGTGCTGAAGGCTCTTCGTGATGATGATTTCAAGACTATTTCACTTAGAAGAATGGAGAGGCTAGCTAGGCATAATGACATAGAGTGGGCAGCTATGTGTACCTTGATGCCTACACAGGAGGACCAGCACAAGACTGAATATCATCCTGATATTCAAAGGTTGAGAAGTACTTATAAAAAGGTATTCAGCGAGATTCCACCAGGCAGACCACCGGATAGAGGCATTGATCATATCATTGAATTAGAAGAAGGCGCTAAGCCTATCATGATCACATCATACCGACATCCGAAGCGGCTCAAGGATGAGATCGAACGGACCATAAAGGAGTTGCTGGCCATGGGGCACATCCGACCAAGTAAGTCACCTTTTGCATCTTCTGTTGTTTTAGTTAAAAAGAAAGATGGCACTCTCCGGATGTGTATTGACCACAGAATGTTAAATAAAAGAACTATTAAGAATAGGTATCCTATACCACGCATTGATGAGTTGATAGATGAATTGCATGGAGCTTGTTACTTTTCAAAAATTGACTTAAGATCGGGATACCATCAGATCAGGGTGAGGGAACAAGACATTGAGAAAACCGCTTTCAGATGTCATTGTGGGCATTTTGAGTTTATAGTTATGCCTTTTGGATTGACCAATGCACCTGCCACTTTCCAATCCACGATGAACAAGGTTTTTCATCACCAATTAAGAAAAATTGTATTAGTATGCTTTGATGACATTTTAGTATACAGTAGGTCATGGCAAGAACATCTTGAGCATTTAGAGACAATGTTGAGTATTCTGCAGAAGGAAGCCTTGTATGCCAAGGAATCCAAATGTGATCTGGGCATGACTGAACTTTTATATTTAGGACATATCATCAGTGCGGATGGAGTTCAGATGGATCCTGAAAAGATCCGTGCTATTGTTGATTGGCCACCACCAAAGAACCCTACACAGTTGAGGGGGTTCCTTGGGTTATGTGGGTTTTATCGCAGGTTTGTCAATGGCTATTCACGACTGGCTGCACCCATGACAGATTTGTTGAAGAAAGGGGCATTCGTGTGGACACAGGAGACACAGGAATGTTTTATGAGATTTAAGGAGATAATGACTACATGCCCTGTTTTAGCATTACCTGATTTTTCGAAGCCATTTGAGCTTCAATGTGATGCATCTGGAGGAGTGGGAGCTGTACTCATACAGGATAAACACCCAATTGCTTATGAGAGCAGGAAATTTAGAGGACTTGAGAGGTCATTTAGCATCTATGATAAGGAGATGTTAGCCATCATGCATGCTTTGGCTAAATTTAGACAATACTTGGTGGGTAGCAGATTTTGTATTAAAACGGATCATAACAGTCTAAGACACTTTTTGGGACAGCGAGATTTGAATGATTGCCAACAAAAATGGGTAAGTTGCAGGCGTATGACTTTGACATCACATATGTCAAGGGTACTCAAAATGTTGTCGCAGATGCTCTCTCTCGCCGGCCACATCTCACGTCTATAATTCAGATATCAGAGGATTGGCGACATTTGATTATAGCAGAATATGCTAGGGATACATGGGCCTCGAATCTAATGGAAGGGTCAGCAGTAGATACCAGGTATACACTTGTAAATGATCTAATCATTTACAAAAACAGAATCTATTTGGTCCCAGGATCTAAGGTTAAGACGCTGATTTTGCAAACGCTTCATGATTCACCCATAGTCGGCCATCCTAGATACTTCAAGACCTACAAGGCAGTTCGGGAAAGGTTCACTTGGAAAGGGCTTAAGGCTGATGTTCTACAGTATGTTCGAGAGTGTCTTGTTTGCCAGCAAAACAAACAAGAACACACGTATCCAGCAGGACTCTTACAGCCACTTCCTATTCCTGACAAGAAGTGGGAGTGTATTTCCATGGACTTTATCACCGGTTTGCCCAAGGCACAGGGGCGAGATTGTATTTATGTGGTGGTAGATAGGCTAACTAAGTATGCCCATTTCTTCCCTATTACTACCACATACTCAGCAGTTCAGGTAGCAAAGGTCTTCTTCCAGGAGATTTTTAGATTGCATGGATTGCCTCGTAACATTGTGAGCGACAAAGACAACCGCTTCATGAGCCACTTTTGGCAGGAGGTATTTCGGTTATGTGGGACTGAGCTTACACCCAGCACCAGCTATCATCCCCAAACCGATGGTCAAACAGAAATAGTAAACCAGTGGGTAGAGGGGTATTTGAGAAATTATGTAGCAGCTCAGCAACGGGCTTGGGTCAGAGGGATTTATATCTGTGAATATTGTTATAACACTACCTACCACATGACTATAAGGATGACTCCTTTCATGGCCCTTTACGGTTATGAAGCACCTAGTTTTCTAAACTTAGTGTTGGGTGACAGCCGCGTACCTAGTGCAGGTGAGTTAATACAAGAAAGTAAAGATATAATTGCTACTCTTAGGGATAATATTGCCAGAGCTCAGAACCAACGGAAACAATATGCTGATCAAAAGAGGACTATGCGTAGTTTTGAAGTGGGCGATATGGTATATCTCTTGTTGCAGCCATAAGGGCAGTCCACTCTCAAGAAGAGTGGCGCAGAAAAACTCAAGCCACGATACTATGGACCGTTCGAGATTGTCAGAAGAATTGGTGAGGTGGCTTATGAATTGAAACTTCCCTCAGATAGCCGAGTGCACAATATATTCCATGTATCACACCTCAAAAAGGCGTTGGGTCAGAGTGTGGTACCTTCAGCAGTATTACCTCCCTTGGATGATGAAGGGAAATTGATTTTGATTCCAGAGTCCATTTTGGACAGCAGAGAAAAACGGCTCCGCAAGCAGGTGATCAGAGAATATTTGATTAAGTGGAAGGATCTACCCATTGAGGACGCTACTTGGGAAAGTGAAGTCATTCTACAGCATCCGGCAATAAGATTGCTTGAGGTCAAGCAATTTCAGGAGGGGCGGACTATCATGTCCCCTCTCTAGGGCGACTCGACATTCTACGAGGATTTGCCTATTCCTGACTCTCGTAGGCAGATGAAGGTGGTGAGAGGGTCATTTTTGCGATTCGATGGCTCACGATGATCCGGGAGATAGTATATTTTATTATGGAGGCCTAATTGTTATTATTATTTTTTTTTAAATGCACTTTTATTTTTATTTTTATAAAATTACTTTTTTTTTTTTAAAAGTATAATAAGTTTTGTGTGATGTATTACGGAAACTCTTGGAAGTTCCGAAAAGTGCATAAATAGACCCTATGGGTCTAGTATTTGGCATCCAGTTCATTTTATTGATCATTGCATCTTCCCGAGCATTTGGAGACTTCAGAGTCTGCATATTCTCAGATTAATCCTTGAGAACGATACCTCTCAAGCGATTTGCATAACTGAGGAAGTGAGAGATCTTCCGAAGGGTTGCACATTGGAGATAGCATCCAGCTATTTCATGCTAAACATTCAGGTTCGTTTTTACCAGTTTGAAGCCATTGGTAAGGCAAATACATCATCAGTTTGTTGACACCCAACTACAGCTCTTGCAGTCCGTACAGGTACGCCCTGTACCTGCAAATCCACACCAGCAGCAAACAGTTCCAGGAACCAGCAAGTGTACGGCGCGCCTGTCTAAGGAGGGCGATTTATTTCTTTTGAAAATTTTGTGGAGAGCGCCCAGCTGAGCGGCAACACCTCCAGACCCAGGGCGCAGTTTTAAAAGCAAGGGGAAATCATTCTGTACCAGTCTATACTGTACGGACTGTATCCGTACGGCGTCATACGGACTGTACCCGCACTGTATTTTCTGCACAGTGATTGGTCAATTCTTGGCAGCGAACAGTTACAGTAATAAGATCATGTTTTTGCACCAAAACAACAGGTTCTATTTTAGATTTATGCAGCAGGTTTCTTTTGTGTATTTATTTGATCATTTTTGTAAGGCTGTAATAGCCATAACTATATTACAATAAAGACTATAATTTTTTTTTCAGAAATTTTACAATTCTCATGGAAGTAAGTCAACAAGAATGATTGCAAACTGTTTGACGAAATTACAAGCTATATTCAATGATATGTTTGACAAAATTCTTAATGCAGCTTAATTCTTGATATTCCGTAACGTGTTTGACAAAATTCCTTAGTATAATACCAGTGTTTTTAGTGAGCCATTAGTAAGGGGCATTACAGGAGGCCACTACTTTCACAGACAAGGTTAACACGGAAAAAGAAAAGAGCTATGTGAAGCTCTTACAAAAGAGGAAATGAAAAAAGAAGTTAAGAATACAGAGGACATCTCAAACAAAGAAGGCTAGAAAGAACAGAGCTATAAAATGCAATCAGATCAAAAATATACCAGCAGGTTCTATTTTTATGGTTAATATGTTTATTGTCATGGATATGGTCATAAGAAAATAGAATGTTGAAAAAGGGCTAACAATTTCAGAAACAAGAAGGAAACTCATGTAGAGTCAAGCAAAACTCACAACTCTTTTGTTCCTCTATCCGGTTTTAATGAAGAGACCATAATATGTTACAAGTGCAATAACTTCAGACACAGCTCAATACTATAGAAGTGTGTTTGAGTCAGTCAAGAAAGACCAGAGTTTCAAGACTCCAAGAAAAAAGTTCAAACATGTTCATGGTAGAAGAAACACCTTGAAAAGTCTATGTTAGTCCAGACAGCTTTACATCCAATAAATGAAGAAAAACCATGGTTCATTGACAGCGGATGTTCGAGGCACATGACAGGGGACAAGAAAAAGTACATAACCGTGAAAAAGATCAACGGTGGCACAGTAAAATTTGGAGACAATATTACTCCCAGAATTGTCGAAAAAGGTACACTAAGTTTGGATAATGATAGAAATAAGATTAAAAATATTCTATATGTAGAAGGTCTTAAGCATAATCTTTTGAGTGTAAGTCAAACGTGTGATCAGGGACACACTAAAGTTTTATGCAGAAGGTTGTGAAATTAGGAGAAAAGATTCAGACGTGTTGATTGCAGATGCCCAAAGGACAGGGAACAATTTGCATATGTTATCAGATATCAAAAGTCAAAAATGTTGTATGAGTCAGGTTGAGAAAAGTTGGCTATTGCACAAGAGAATGGGACACATAAATTTCGACAATCTTGTCAACATCAGCAAGAAGCAAACAGTTAGAGATCTTTCAAAGATTACAAAGCTCTCCAATACACTTTGTGAACCATGTCAACATAGGAAGCAAGTCAGAAGACGGTTCAAAACAAAAGAATACTCGACCACTCAGATGTTAGAGCTTGTTCACACTGATTTGTGTGGACCTATGAGAACTCAAATTACTCAAAGTGACAAATATTTCATGCTGCTTATTGATGATTTTACACGTATGACTTGGGTGATGTTTTTGAAGAAAAAATCAGAAGTTTTCAGCCACTTCAAAGCAATCAAAGTTTTTGTTGAGAATGAAACTGATTTGAAGATTAAGTCCCTGAGATTAGATCGAAGAGGAGAAATCATATCAGATGAGTTTATTGAGTATTGTGAAGACCATGGGATAAAGAAACATTACTCAGTAGCCAGAATTCCACAACAAAATGGAGTAGTTGAACAAAAAAACAGAACAGTTCAGGGAATGGCAAGGACAATGCTAAATAAATCCAAGATCCCAGATAAATATTGGAAAGAAGCAGTAGGTACAATAGTGCATATTCAAAATAGAGCGTTGTTGAGAGTCAACAGTGAAAAGACTCCCTATGAGCTATGGAAAGACAAACCAGCGACAGTTAATTATTTCGAAGCTTTCGGTAGCAGATGCTTCATAAAGAAAACTGATAAAAAATTGGGTAAGTTTGAATCTAAAACAGATGAAGGTATATTTCTTGGATATTCTAGCAAAAATAAAACTTATAAATGTTATAACAAGATAATCAAGAAGATTGTTGAAAGTGCAAGTGTCAGGATAGATGAAGATGTAGCACAAAGAGCCAATGATCCTGTTGGCCATTTTTTGTCCACATACCAAAATTTGCTTCAGTATGAAAAGAGGAGCTTTCAGACAAGAAAATGGCAAGTCTTTGGGAGGACTTCAGGTTTTCCAGCAGTGACAACTTCGGATTTCTTAGAACACAGTGCAAATTGGATTTTTAGCAGTGCTTAACTTCTAAAGGTTTTATAAATAGAAGTAATTCAAGTTTACAAACCCGAATTACTCATAGACAGTGTATTTCGGGTTCTCCAAAGAGCATTACTTGATTACTTCATAAGTTGTGAGCAGTCAGAAGCCCAAAATAAGTAAAGGGGCATGACAAACCCGATTTGATCTTGAAAAATAGTGCTTCTCGGGTTCTTCAAGGGACAAGTCCTTTTCAAAAAATCCGAAGGGCACTTTCGAAATCTAAAGGGGCTTTTTAGGGCAAAGGTACACATCAACTTTTCCGAAGCGATTTTTCTTCTCCAAGTGGACAGTTGCAATTTTCCCGAAGGGTATGTTACCCTCGGAGGGACCATTTCAAAATTCCCGAAGGATATCTTTCCCTTCGGGACGATCATTCGCGAGAGTTCGAAGGGACATGCAGAAAGACCGAAGGGTATTTTACCCTTCGGGAAAGTCCATTATGAAAAGCCTGAAGGGTGGTTTCGAAGGCAATGAGGACAAAAGGTCCGAAAGAATTCCTTTGGACAAATTATCCAAAAAAATTCTTTCAAGAGAATTGTCTGAAAGAAACCCGAGACCAAGTGTCCAAAGGAAATGACGGGCCAATGGACGTCAAAATTAGGATAAGCGACTAGCAGTTAGAAGTAATCAGGGTTGAAAAGCCCGAAGTCTTAAGGCTTGGGAATCAACAAAGTGAGAAGACTTCAAGATGGACAAGCCCGAAGTAGGCTTCAAGAACCCGAATTACTTTGCATAGAATAAATCGAGTTTCTCCAAGTACTCTACTTAAAAGGCTTTATAAGTGAAGTATCTGGTAAAGTCTGAAGTTGGAGAGGCCAAAGAACCCAAATTACTCTGCATAGAGTAAATCGAGATTCTCCAAGGGCTCGACTTAAGCTTGGTCCAGCAACGCTAGAATCATGATGCAACGAATGGAAAGCTGTCACGTGGTGTAATTGGAGCAAAAAGGGTTAATCAGTAAAGGACAAGTGACACAAGGATGTTCAATAAACATGGGAGAGTCCAAGTGGCTGATAGTTGAAAGTCATGAAGGCTCTCATCCACCATGGTTCACTGCCCACAATCGTTGTTCGACGTTTAAATGCGTCATGCCAAGAAGAAACATTCCAACTGCTCACAACATGACTTTTCAGATGCGCCAAAGAAAGTCTTAAAGAAGGGAGGGGCTCGAGAATATTGTCGAGTGATCCTGAGCAGCGCATTTAGCGAGAACAAAAAAGTGCAACGGCAGAGTTCCCGCCATTGACAACTTCTCTCTTCCCCTTCTCTCTTCCCCCTTTCTATATATATAGAGGCCTTGGAGCCAAGATAATGATCCCCGAATTTGCGATAGAATCACTCTGCAAAAATTGCTTTGTAAAAGACTCTTTTGAAGCAATACAAGAAAGACTTTTCTATTTCTGGTTAAAACAAGTGTGCACATTTAGTTCATTTTGCAGAATGTATGATTGTTATTCATCACCTACGATTTCTTCCAACACCTTGCTTTTAGTCCTCTTGGTTTTGTGCAAGATTGCGTGAAGTCTCTGTGTGTCGAGCTCCTTTGAAGTGTTACTAGTTCATAGTGTCTCCCTTAGACCTATTTTGTTATCCTTCAAAGTGTAAGGCTTTTCTCCAACCTCCACGCAAAAGTTCCATGTCTATGGCCTTGAGACATAACCAAAATACCATGTGTCCTGTTTGGATTCATCAATAGTTGGCTTTATTCCCAGACCAAGTAGATCACTTCTTTTGGTGCATCAACTCCCTTAGCTTAGATTTTCTTTTCAGCCATCCTCCTACCCCTTTTCCTTAGCAAACAATAGATTTTAGTGTGAAATCAAGCGCTGAAGTGAAGCACCTGAGGAACTAGCCTCATAAAAAGTCTAGAGGTTCAACCTCACCATAGGATACCCACTTCGTGAGGTTGTCCCCATGCTTATAGCTGGAAGTGAGGGAGCCTGAAGAACTCTCACAAGGGTGCAATTCCAAGCTATAACAGATCCAGTGGACACTCCCGAAATCATTGAAGAAGATTTTGAAGAATCAGATGAGGATGAGAAAAAAGAGCAAAAGGACACCAAGACCCCATCCAAATATGTTCATAGAAATCATAACAATAGTGACATCATCGGGAACATAAATGAACGAGTTCGCACCAAAAAGATGATGGTAAGTGAATCTGAGCAAGTAAATTTTGTTTTGTTATCCAAAATTCAGCATAGAATTTTTTCAGAAGCTAGACATGATGAGCATTGGGTTAAAGCAATGGATAAAGAATTAAATCAGATAGAAAAGAATGATACTTGTGAATTAGTGCCTAGACCAAAAGACCAAAATGTGATAGGAACAAAATGAGTTTACAGAAATAAGTTGAATGAAGATGGTGAAGTTATTTGAAATAAAGCAAGGTTAACATGTAAAAGATATGCTCAGATTGAGGGTATAGATTTTGAAGAAACTTTTGCACCAGTGGCAAGGCTAGAGGCTATTAGAATGTTTCTTGCATATGCAATGTTTAAAAATTTCAAAGTGTTTCAGATGGATGTCAAATCTGCCTACCTGAACGGGAATCTAGAAGAGGTCTACATTGAGCAGCCTGAGGGATTTATTCTCTCAAATGATAGTAGCCATATATGCAGATTGAAGAAAGCATTGTATGGATTGAAACAAGGGCCTAAAGCTTGGTATGCAAGACTTGGTAAGTACCTGCAAGATCAAGGTTTAAAGAAAGGTTTTGCTAACAGTAATCTGTACATCAAAACAGAATGTGAGCATCAATTGATTGTTGTGGTATATGTTGATATAATTTTTAGAGGAAACATTGAAAAGATGACAAAAGAATTTTTTGATAATATTCAAAAATAATTTGAGATGTCTATGCTTAGAGAATTGTCATTTTTCTTAGGGTTGCAAATATTTTAGTCAAATAAAGGAATTTTCATATCTCAAAGTAAATATGCCAAATAAATGTTGAAAAAAATTGGTTTTGAGGATTGTGCACCAGTTGGCACACCAATGGGTATAGGGAACAAGGTGAGTAAGGATGAAGATTACCCTGTTGCAAATCAATCTTTTTGAAGATCTATGATTGGTAGTATTTTATATTTGACAGCATCAAGGCAAGACATCATGCATGAAGTAGGCATGGTTTCGAGAGATCAAGCAGCCCCAAGGAGAGTCATGTTCAGTTGGTGAAGAGAATATTCAAATGTCAAAGGGATTGTTGTAGGCTAGAATTGCACCCTTGTGGCAGAGTTTCCAGGCTCTCTCACTCCCAGCAACAAGCATTGGGACAACCTCATGCTGTGGGTATCCTGTAGTGAGGTTGAACTTCTAGGCTTTTTAATGAGGCTGGTTCCTCAAATACTTCAACTCTTATTTCCCACACTAAAATCTATTGTTGGATAAGAAAAGGGATAGGAGGGTAACATAAAAAGGAAATCTATGCTAAGGCAGGTGATGCACCAAGAAAGAAATGATTCATTTCAGTCTGGAAATCTAGTCAACTCCTGATGAACCTAATCAGGATGCAGACTATTCTGATTCTACCTCAAGGCCATGGGCATGAAAATTTGTGTGAAGGTTGACGGGGAGCCCTGCATTTTGAAGGACGGAAAGGGATAGGTTTGTGTGAGACATTATGAGTCCGTAACACTCCAAGGAGGGATCGACGTCTGGACACTTCACACAACCTGCACAAAACCAAGAAAAATCGAAGCAAGATGCTTGGAAAAGCTATAGAGGATGAACAACAACATACATTCTGTAAATAAAATCCAAATATGCACACTTGACTTTAACCAGAATCAGAAAGCTTTTCTTATATTGCTTCAAAAGAGTTATTTACAAAGCGATTTTGGCAGTCACTTTATCACCAGTACAAGGATAGTTTTTTTTTTTGCTCAAAGGCCCCTATTTATAACAGAAAAGGCTGGGAGAAGGGAACTCATAAGAAACTGGGAAGAAAGCCATAAATTCCCTGCAACCACCATCGTCGTCCTTCTTTGACCATGGAAGGAGTCATTCAAGGTCACCTCAATCTTTTCGAGCCCATCCTGCATTCAATTCGCCCTTGGGTGGATTTTGAGGGAGCCATGTCACGAGTCGCTGCATGTCTCTGCTTGGCGTGACTAAGTTGATCCCTGCATTAAAAATTGGCATACTCTTTTCACCCTTGCGTGTCTTGTCTGAAGAAGGACGAAGTCTCCATAATTTGAAACTTAGGTTGAACCATGCTGCATTTGATCGTGCAGCCATTCGTTGAGAGTGAGAGCCATATCCGAGGACAAAACCTTCATTAATTTGCACCTACCATCTCTTGCCAGTCGCTTGGACTCTCCTTTGCTCAGATTGATGGTTGGAAGTTGTCTCGGATCCTTGACTCGCCCCATAGATCTTCCTGACATGGACGCCTGCAAATCGTCGATCTCCCTGCCAGCTGTAAATGCTTATGCCACTTGTCCTCAACTACTTAGCCCTTGTAATTTCCTTCGGATGAAAGTCCAAAGGAAATATATCTTCGGGCTTCGAATCTTGCATCATCTCCCATGGGCAAATTGTCTGTGGCAATTGTCTCTTCATCTTTTATCAGGTTTTTAAAGTATCTCTTCGGAATTTTGATAATGAACTTTCCTGAAGGGAAAGAGCCCATCGGAAATTTTAAAATAATCCTTCGGTACTTTTGCAAACAAACTTTTTCAAAGGGAAAGTGACCCTTTGAAAAAATTGAAATGGTCCTTCGGCATTCAAAAATGACCTTTGCCTTTAGAAAAATACCTTCCAAAAAGTTGCAATGGTCTACTTTGAAAAGTAAGTGACCCTTTGGCTTTCTAGCAATGGGCCTTTCCGAAAGGAACCTACCCTTCAGAAAAATCGAAAAGGTCCCTTTCTTTTGAACTTGGGCACTTCCCTTCAGAGAAAATGAAAAGTACCCTTCGAAAAATCCTTTTGGACAAAATGTCCGAAACAATTCTTGACGTTTTGAACAAACACTTATCCTTCGGAACCTTTCTTTCGAACAAAATGTCCGAAGAAATTTCTTTCCTTAGCTCAAACAAAAATTCCAAAAGAAAGCATTTGGTGAAGAAAAAGGAGAGTCCCGAGAGTCCCGAAAGAATTATAAGGCAATGTTTCTTCTTTCTTCATCGAGTTTTTTCACACTTGCCTACTTTGGACTTTCCGTCGTTTTCAACATATAAGGCAATTCAAGTAAAGCAGCTCTACAAATGGAGTCTATAGATCTTCTAATGGAGTCTGTAGATCTTCTAAACTCATGCTTGAAATGCCTCAACTGCTTGGTTTCACCATGAAAACTGCTCAAGAACCTTTTTCTTTACTCTACAGACCTATCCTTTAGAATTTGACAAAATACGCTTTAAGCAATCTTAAAGTGTTTCAGAATCTTTGTGAGAACTGTGAGATCTCTCTGGTCCACTCATTTCATCCGGGACATCTGTTCATTTGCTCATTAGCAACTTGATCCACCTGGGCGTAGCTTGGTATATTGGCCAAAATTGGCCAACATTTCCGGCGATTCGCAGTGAAGCATGACTGCTATGCTTGCGAACCCAGCTCAGTTGATTCATCTAATCCATTGGGCATGGAGTGGTGCTTTCTTTAACAAGGCTGACCCTGTCTGGAAACTCCCCTGAAGTGATAGAACAATCATGTAATGTCCCCAATTTAGCCCTACGCTCTTATTTTGGATTTAGCCTATTTTTGGGAACTCGTAGGTTAAGCAGAAGCTCGAATAAGGGTTTCCAAACTTCTTGGAGGATGTTTTCGTCTTTTTGCGGAGCTTGCACTTGGAAATGTTGAACTTGGATTGCGGATTCCTTCTGGGTTTTTTGAAAGCTTCGCGGTGATATGTTTTACTTGGCACACAGAGCACTTTCAGGAATTTACTATTTTTAGTAAGTTCGAGATTGGCACCGGAACGGGATTTTGAAAGTGGGGTTGGATTCGTCTTGTCAAGACCTTTCCAACGAGCTATAAATCATTGGTTTCCGACATCATCTTGGCCTCCGTTTTAAAGTCCGTAAATTAAACATTATTATTTAATTTTGGACCTTGGTGCCTAGGCTCAACGACTTAATGTTGAGATTGAAAAAGAATTAAAGAGGATTATATTATTTTCCCTCTCATGTTTTATCCCATATACAAGAGGATTTTAGAGACTCCCAGTTGGAAAAGTATAAAAGGAGGAGGAGTGCTCTCATTTGATCATCTTTGGTCTATGCTAATGTTATGTTGCCGAAA
The DNA here is from genome assembly GCA_037957365.1 of Torreya grandis. Taxonomy (NCBI): domain Eukaryota; kingdom Viridiplantae; phylum Streptophyta; class Pinopsida; order Cupressales; family Taxaceae; genus Torreya; species Torreya grandis. Next base: position 5,141,153 of record JARHVA010000217.1, read on the forward strand.
TGGTTGCTGAATTGCTTCGAGGAATGAATGCCTCCTAGTTTGGGCTCGACTTCGTGCTTGAGAGACAGCACCTAGTGGAGAGGTTTGCTTACTTGAGTGTTTTGTAGTAAGTTTTGCATTGTAGCTTGAGTTAGTGCTTTGTAGATTAAATCTGCTCTTTCTTCCATTTTCTGGAATTGTTGTTTTGTACTGCTGAAGGTTGTTTTTAATCATAGATAAAAAAATATCAAAAATCTTGTTCTGGGTATTAACCCATTCTCCTTGTAGGGTTTAGGCGCCTCAATTCTCAAACAAACAGAATTTTTAGTGAAGCCATTAATTTATGAGAGCAGATCGCCCTTCCTTGAGGGCCGTACCACTGCTGGTTGCTTTGGTATCCGTGCATAAATAATCTAAGGCTGTTTGGTTTGTTTCTTGTGTCTTAGTTCAAGCGCCATTCTTCCTAAGGAGTATTGCATTTTGTTTTAAGTCAATCCATTGATTCATGTGAGAGTTATGAACTTTTGAGTGGTTCCTTAGGCTGCTGTTTATTCATGAAAAGTGCAGATCTGTAACAAAAATCAGGGATTAGTATCTTGATCTTTGAGGCTGTTTCTTGTTGTAGTTTTGGACGCTATCTTGATAATAGTGCTTTGCATTCAATACCACGTCATTCGTGTATTCAAGGAAAGAGTTCTAAGCTGATCAAAAATTATGTATACAGCTGGTTATATGATGAAAGATGCAGGTCAGTAATATCAGTTCGTAGAGATCTGCAACTTCATTCTTGGTTGAGTGTTGAAAGCATCTCAAAGACTTTGCGGTGGCTTCATTGGGAATGTCCCCGGACGAAAGGAGGTTGGACATATTTAGTGATCTTTCATTTTAAGCTTTACTTCTCAGCAAAGGAATACACTAATATTGTACATCTCTATTTATATGCCGCTTTGTATTGTTAGCAAGGATTCATCTCTTAAATTGTAAGCTGGCAGTAGTACTGACAGCCATTCAGATTCTTGCTTTATCAGATTGTAATAGACTCCTTACTATCAGCAGTTGTTATTGTTTTAATTGACCTCCGCCCTATGGTAGCTACTTACCCATTCTGGGTTAGCAAGCACATTCTGGGTGTTGAGCTCCGCCCTATGGTAGCTACTTTCCCTTCTGGGGTTAGCAAGCACATGCTGGGTGTGGAGTAGTTTCATTCTTCAGTATTTCCATTAAAGCATTGTTATTAAGTTCACTCCGTCATATGGTAGCCCCTTATTCCTCCTTGGATTGGGTAGCACATACTTGACGTAGAGTTCCTTTGTTAGTAATTTACTCCGTCTTATGGTCGCCCCTATTCCGCCTTGGATTGGGTAGCACATACTGGACGTAGAGTTCCTTATTTGTAATTACTCCGTCTTATGGTCGCCCCTACTCCGCCTTGGACTGGGTAGCACATACTGGACGTTGAGTTCCATTTCTTGCATTCTAGTGGCAGAGTTATTTCAGTTATTTGAGATTAACTTCTAATCTTGACGAAATTTGCTTGTGATGTAATCCAAAATCTAAAAAAATAAAAAAAATTGGTTCGGAATATTTCAGTGGTATCAGAGCTAAGATCCTGCCATCTTGTGCCCATCACAATTCACTTGACAGAAAAAACAGATTCTACATCAGAGGTCAGAGCTGAGTTCAGTATTAACTTTCAGAAGTTTCAAAGATGTTGCATTTTCTAAGGTCTATGGGTCGTGAGAAGTCAGATTCAACTATGGCATCTGAGGAAGGAAAGGTTAGTGATGTCGTGAGGGACTTCATTGAATATGCCAAACAGTTTAAAAGACAATGTGAAGATGAGGCTGTCAAACTCCGTGAACAATATCAAAACACGCCAGATAATTATAGGTACGATGTTTCATTTGATTCCCATTTGAAGTGTGTGGCGTCACTGGAGCCCAAAAAGTTGAAGATGGTGGACCACATTAGGAAAATGATAAAAAGGGAAGCAGAACAAGCTTTGTTCGAAGAATCAAAGAGGGAAGGAGATGAAGTGCCTATTTGTGAATTGCAGCCGACAAATATGCAAGTTGAAGAGAAAAATCAGTCATCTAGCATTGAAGATGGCACAAACAAGGTGCTCATATCACATCAAAATGAACGTGAGCTTGATGAAGATACCTTGGCAAGTGAAGAGTTAAGGGTAGAGCCTCATAATACGCCCCTTGACTTGCATGTGATAGCAAGTGAAGAAGAGCAAGTTGAAGGAAATACTATTGGTGTCCTTGGACCAGCTTATGATCATTACCAAGGTGATGTTGTTAATGGTGATTATGATGTGTTTATACCCCTTTTAGTTGAGGATTTGGTCAAGGATTATTCACCTCTTACTGCTGTTCAAATCTCTCAAGAATTCTCACTAGACAAATGTATGACAAGTAGCCAAGAAGACCTCCTTGGTATTCATTGGGCTGCTAATGAAGAAATCAATGACATACTTCCCCAAGATGAAGATAATGACAGTGATGTTTTCAAAACAGCAGGCAATGGAGATTCTTCATTTCATTATGATGATGACATTGGGTTTGAGCATCAAACTAAGCCCTTGGAGAGGAGGACTTATGAAGAAACCAGTTCAAGTGAGTTACTGGGTGACCTATTCAAAGACTCAACACTCCAAGAGAAGCATGAAGAGTACTTTTCTCTTGATCAAAACAATCAGCCTTTTTCCATTTGGGATCCTGGTTGGTTGACACCAAGGTATGATAAAGAACCATTGTGGGATGAATTTCCCTTTGATCCAGATGAAGATCAAAAATCAGTTTGCATGGCAAACTATGAGGTGGCCATTGAAGAGGAAGTTGTCTTTGAAGAAGAAGAGGGTTCAAAGAAGCTCCATGATGATGTCCTTGAAGTGGTTGCAGCCGCTAAAGAAGAAAATGTTTCTACGGAAACTTTCCGAACAGCGGATGACTATGATCCATTGAGCAAGTTGGGTGCTGCTTTAATGTTTGAACAAGAAGACAGTGATGAAGAAGAGCTTGGAGACCATATGGCTCTTGAAGATGGAGAGTTTGAAGGTGTTACTAAACACGAATCTGATTTATCAATGCACAAAGCTGATTGCGAGCAATGGGTTGAAGATTTTGTGGAGTATGATGCCTTTTATGACAATGAGCATTCTCCTCTAATTGATGGTGAAAGAGATGAAAGCTGGAACAGCTATGATGGCCGCAAAGACACAAAACAAAGTTCTGATTTTGACAATCAGCCACCCAGCAATCCGCCATCTTTGCATATTCTTGAGTGGGGAGATCAAGACAAAGAGTCCTTTAAGAGGGAAGTGCGAATTCTATCTCAATTTGATCGCACTCACAGTTTGATTGAAGATCTCCACTGGAAGGCTCAGCTTGAAGAGAGGAAAAGAGGAGTTAATGATGAAGTTGCTCTTTTCAATTTGCAACTCATCAGAGACTCTTTGGAGGCGTTGAAATCAGATTGCATAAACTTGATGGAGGATCGGGATCAAGCTATTGAACTTGCAAAGAAGTCCTTCAATGTTGTCCAACAAAAGGAGAATTTGGTTGATGAGTTCACTTTGGAGCTTAAATCAACAAAGGACAAGTTAAAAGAAAATCATTTGTGTCTAATAGAGGTTGAAAACTGGTTTGTTGATTTCAAACTTTATAGCAAGCAAAAGAATGAGCAAAGAGTTGAAGAAATCAAGCAAGTAATTGACGAGCTTGATAGTCTTCGAGAAGAGTTTGATCCTGAAGGGTTCACAAGGAAATCAGAAGTTGCGTATGCAGATTTGGATCAGCAAGATGGAAAAGGGGACTTTCAAGTCTTTGACAAACCTTTCTTTGAAGTGGGTGCTGAAGCAACTTATGACAATCCTCTTTTTGAACCAAGTGAAGAGGAAGTTTATGAGAAACATTTCTTTGAGGTAGATGATGGGATTTCAAGCCTTGAGGAAATTTCTTATGACATCATTGTGGAAGAGGGAAGTTTTAGCACTTTTTCTGACAATGGAATGAGGATGCATGAGCTGCATAATGAAGGCTTCACTGCTGCTTCTAGTCTCCCCATTCAAGAGGTGGAAAATCAAGAAGCATGGTGGAATGAGGTCACTAATCTTGATGAGCAACAAAGGGATGATTGGCACTCCAATGAAGAGCTCATTCATTTTCGGATATGGATGCTCGTCAGATTCCTATCGGACTTCCTGCTTACACCATCTTCTCTAAGAATAACTAATTTCATAATGGAGTTTGATGAAGGGTCCATTGAATCCTTCCAACAATTCTTCTCTCATGGTTTTGAATTTGACTTTCTCAATGAATTCAGATTTGTTGAGTACCTCTTGGAGTTTCAGGATGCGATGATTCAAATAGAACGTATTTCCCAAAGCATTCTAGTAAAAGTAAGTCTCCATTTGAGGAATGACTCTTCTTTACTTATGATGTGGGGCCCTGGTATCAGCTCGCATTTGATATGTGTCAAGAAGGTATGTTGGAGTGATTTTCAGTTTTGCAGCAGCCATCTATCTCCTTGGATGTTGATTTTCATAAAATCAGATTACAAGTTGACCATTTCAGTCTGGTTGGGGTGCCGGTTTATTCAATTTCAACCCTTCCAATCTCTTTCGAGGGACAATTTATGGTTTCACAAGAGAGAATGGGTGGTGTGGGCTGAGCACAATCAGCATTTGAGAAGAGACCATACTCATTCTAATGGTTTCCTTGGTACATATTCATGTACAAATAATTGGAGCAGCAGACCCTCGCTCGACTTAGCTTGGCACTTCGAGACTCCTACTGCTGAGATTTTGTTCAATGCCTTGATTCTACATTCTGAGACTCCTGGGGTTGGAATTGTGGAAAAATTCTTCAGACTTCATAGTTGTGCCATAATAATTCAGTTGAGGCATAGGGAATTCATGTGGAGTCCTGAGTTTGAATTTGTTGAGCTCTTGCAAAGGATTGCCTTCCTTTTTGCAAGAAGATTTGCAGATGTCACATTTGCAGTTTTGGCTGTGTTAGATACCTTGGGGAGATATGCCGAGGATTACAATGTTGAGTTGAGTAGACTATCTTTTCCAATACCTAGGTTTGTGATAGACAATGGCATTGTTGATTTTGCTAACTCAGAGCATTTTGGCCACTATGGTTTCACTATTGTGATCAGAGTAATGCAACATCAGCATGGTGGGTCCTCCTTCAGACGGATATGGGCCACTGGGATTGTACTTGGTTTGGTTTGGTGCAGTTTGAGTTTTTTTTAGAGTTGTGGTGGCATTGCTTGAGGACAAGCAATTTTGGAAAGGGCGGACTGTAATGTCCCCAATTTAGCCCTACGCTCTTATTTTGGATTTAGCCTATTTTTGGGAACTCGTAGGTTAAGCAGAAGCTCGAATAAGGGTTTCCAAACTTCTTGGAGGATGTTTTCATCTTTTTGCGGAGCTTGCACTTGGAAATGTTGAACTTGGATTGCGGATTCCTTCTGGGTTTTTTGAAAGCTTCGCGGTGATATGTTTTACTTGGCACACAAAGCACTTTCAGGAATTTACTATTTTTAGTAAGTTCGAGATTGGCACCGGAACGGGATTTTGAAAGTGGGGTTGGATTCGTCTTGTCAAGACCTTTCCAACGAGCTATAGATCATTGGTTTCCGACATCATCTTGGCCTCCGTTTTAAAGTCCGTAAATTAAACATTATTATTTAATTTTGGACCTTGGTGCCTAGGCTCAACGACTTAATGTTGAGGTTGAAAAAGAATTAAAGAGGATTATATTATTTTCCCTCTCATGTTTTATCCCATATACAAAAGGATTTTAGAGACTCCCAGTTGGAAAAGTATAAAAGGAGGAGTGCTCTCATTTGATCATCTTTGGTCTATGCTAATGTTATGTTGCCGAAATGGTTGCTGAATTGCTTCGAGGAATGAATGCCTCCTAGTCTGGGCTCGACTTCGTGCTTGAGAGACAGCACCTAGTAGAGAGGTTTGCTTACTTGAGTGTTTTGTAGTAATTTTTGCATTGTAGCTTGAGTTAGTGCTTTGTAGATTAAATCTGCTCTTTCTTCCATTTTCTGGAGTTGCTGTTTTGTACGGCTGAAGGTTGTTTTTAATCATAGATAAAAAAATATCAAAAATCTTGTTCTGGGTATTAACCCATTCTCCTTGTAGGGTTTAGGCGCCTCAATTCTCAAACAAGCAGAATTTTTAGTGAAGCCATTAATTTATGAGAGCAGATTGCCCTTCCTTGAGGGCCGTACCACTGCTGGTTGCTTTGGTATCCGTGCATAAATAATCTAAGGCTGTTTGGTTTGTTTCTTGTGTCTTAGTTCAAGCGCCATTCTTCCTAAGGAGTATTGCATTTTGTTTTAAGTCAATCCATTGATTCATGTGAGAGTTATGAACTTTTGAGTGGTTCCTTAGGCTGTTGTTTATTCATGAAAAGCGCAGATCTGTAACAAAAATCAGGAATTAGTATCTTGATCTTTGAGGCTGTTTCTTGTTGTAGTTTTGGACACTATCTTGATAATAGTGCTTTGCATTCAATACCACGTCATTCGTGTATTCAAGGAAAGAGTTCTAAGCTGATCAAAAATTATGTATACAGCTGGTTATATGATGAAAGATGCAGGTCAGTAATATCAGTTCGTAGAGATCTGCAACTTCATTCTTGGTTGAGTGTTGAAAGCATCTCAAAGACTTTGCGGTGGCTTCATTGGGAATGTCCCCGGACGAAAGGAGGTTGGACATATTTAGTGATCTTTCATTTTAAGCTTTACTTCTCAGCAAAGGAATACACTAATATTGTACATCTCTATTTATATGCCGCTTTGTATTGTTAGCAAGGATTCATCTCTTAAATTGTAAGCTGGCAGTAGTACTGACAGCCATTCAGATTCTTGCTTTATCAGATTGTAATAGACTCCTTACTATTAGCAGTTGTTATTGTTTTAATTGACCTCCGTCCTATGGTAGCTACTTACCCATTCTGGGTTAGCAAGCACATTCTGGGTGTTGAGCTCCGCCCTATGGTAGCTACTTTCCCTTCTGGGGTTAGCAAGCACATGCTGGGTGTGGAGTAGTTTCATTCTTCAGTATTTCCATTAAAGCATTGTTATTAAATTCACTCCGTCATATGGTAGCCCCTTATTCCTCCTTGGATTGGGTAGCACATACTTGACGTAGAGTTCCTTTGTTAGTAATTTACTCCGTCTTATGGTCGCCCCTATTCCGCCTTGGATTGGGTAGCACATACTGGACGTAGAGTTCCTTATTTGTAATTACTCCGTCTTATGGTCGCCCCTACTCCGCCTTGGACTGGGTAGCACATACTGGACGTTGAGTTCCATTTCTTGCATTCTAGTGGCAGAGTTATTTCAGTTATTTGAGATTAACTTCTAATCTTGACGAAATTTGCTTGTGATGTAATCCAAAATCTAAAAAAATAAAAAAAATTGGTTCGGAATATTTCAAATCAAAACAAAACAAAGTGCCCAAGGCACTTAAAAAGGGAAACACACAATAGAAAAGATGTGTTCAAGGCACTTAGGAGAAAACATGGAAAATTATACAAAAGGTACAATATATACAATGGCTGCAAACGCTTTTAATAGCAAAGCTTTAGGTGAATCCCATTGACTGGGATGGGTAATACCTCTCCATCCAATTGAGCAAGCTGAAAAACGTTATGTTGTTTATATCCATGGATCAAATAAGGGCCACTCCACAAGCTGTCAAACTTGGTATGGTTGCCTAGCTTGGCCTTATTTGAATACCATTTGAGGACTAGATCTCCTTCCTTGAAGTTCCTTGCTATGGCTCTCTTGTCAAAAGCTTTCTTGACTTGAGCTTGATGTGACTCTAGTGTTTTCATTGCAAGGCCTCTCGTTTCTTCAAGCTCCATGAGTTCAGTCAGTCTCACATTCATGGGCTCATCTTCCAGCAGTTCCAACTGATGGGCTAGTTCCAATGCAGGCAGCTCAAGAGAAATGGGCAACTTGGCCTCCTTTCCATATACTAATACATATGCAGATTTGCCAATGGCAGCTTTAGGAGTCACCTTGTCAGCGCACAAGGTTGTCTTTAGTTTGATGTGCCACACTCTCTGGTTCTCCTCCATAGTCCTGATGATTCTTAGCAAATTCTTGTTTGTGGACTGAGCCAGTCCATTTCCTTGAGGATAATAATTGGAAGAGGTGCTGACGTAGATGCCCATCTTGAGAGCCCATTCACTTGTTTTTAGACCAAGGAAAGCCAATGCATTATTGAAAATAATAATTGATGGAACACCAAACCTAGTCACGATGTTGTCATAGAAGTCTAGGATTGCACTTTCGTTAGCTTCCTTCAACGCAATGGGTTCCACCCCTCTGGTGAAGTAGTTAGTTGTGGTAAGCACCCACTTATGCCCCACACTTGATAGAGGGTTGATCACTCCAATGAAATCCAAACCCCACTGCATGAATGGTTGCTCTACCTGAATCAGGTTGAGAGGAAAAGTTGCTAATCTTTGTTTACCCGTAAAGAGGGCACATTTCTGACACTTTCTCACTCATGCATAAGCATCTTTGAAGAGGTTGGGTCAGTAATAACCAACCCTCATTATCTTTGTTGCTGTAGTCCTAGGTGCAAAATGACCTCCTACAGATCCATCATGGAAATGCTTCAAAAGCTTGGCCACTTGGTCATTATCTATGCACCTTAAGAGCACTCCATTAAGGTCCTTCCTAAATAAAACCCCATCAACTAATGCATAAGGTATGGACTGAGTCTGAAATACCTTCTTTTTGCCTTGTCCATATCTAGAGGACATTCACCTGTTAGCAGAAAATGTGCCATATCATGGAGCTAGCTCTTATGAAGTAGAGGTACCTCTACCTGTGAGTTGTCTTAAAACACCATGGCAACTTCTTTGTCCTTTTGAAGATCTTCCACCATGTGTTCACACAAACCTCTACCTCTGACCAAATTGGTCACTTTGATTTCCACATCAAACTCCATGATTTTGGTGATCCAACGAACTCTTTTCTCATTAAAATCTTTGTTAAGGAGGGAATCCCTAATTCCAAGATGGGGCACCATGAAATAAATCTTCTTGTTAGAGAGCATTGGTCTAAACTTCTTAAGACTCCTCACCGCTTCAAGGATTTGCTTCTTTATGAAGGTGTACCTTCATATCCTTCCAGTGCTTAACTAAAGAAGGCAATCGGCTGCTCCATTCCCTCACCATTCTTGTGTCAACATAGCTGACAAGCCGTCAATGTTGGCAAAGGTGTACAGCATTAAATCCTTGGAGAAACAGGATTTATGAGCGAGGGTGCTTGGGAAATGGCATGTTTGATGGCCTCAAAAGCATCTTTTCCTTCTCTTGACCAAGAACAACCCTGATTCTTCTTTAACATGGCAGTAATAGGCTTGACCAAGCTTGCAAAACCCAGTATGAACCTTCTTACAAAATTTATTTTGCCAAGGAAGCTCTGAACTCCTTATGCTTGGGGAGAGAGCTAAGATGGTGTCTACCCTTTCAGGATCAATGGACAGCCCTTCTTTTCAAACGATGTGGCCCAGTAGCTTGCCTTCATGGACGATAAACATGCACTTCTTGGGATTCAACGAGATCCCAAACTCCCTGCATCTCTCAAAGATCAGCTTTAGTTGGTCCATGTGTTCGCTGGCATTCTTGGAGAAAACCGTGATGTCATCCAAGTATACCAGCACCATCTGATTTAGCAGCCCTTGGAAAGCCATGTCCATGGCTCTTTGGAAAGTTATGCCAACATCTGACAAACCGAAGGGCATCTTCTGGTACACATACGTGCCCCATTTAGTGGTGAAGGCAGTCTTGTATCGATCCTCCTCTTTTACCCATACTTGGTTGTAACCTGAATATCCATCCAATAGAGAAAAGCATTCTAAACTTGCAACTATTTGAAGAATTTGGTCGATGGATTGTAGAGGGTAGTGATCTTTCAAAGAGACTTTGTTTAAATCTCTGAAGTCAACGCAAACCCTAATCTCCCCACTCTTCTTCCTTACAGGCACTAAATTGGCTACCCATGATGAGTGTTTGATGGGAAAGATGATCTTGAATTCGATCAACATGGTTAGCTCTTTCCTCATAAGCTCTTCTATCTTGGAGTTGACGGGCCTCTGCTTTCGCCTCACGTGCTTAGCATTGGCCTCCAGTTCTATAGTATGTTGGGCTAACTTTGGATCAAAACCTTTCAAGTCGTATTCCCAAGCAAAAATGTCTGCGTATTCCTGTGAAAGTGTTATGAAAGCATGCCTCTCAACCTTGTTGCTTACCTTCGCGATCTTGAGAAGCTTATCTTTGAAGATGAGGTCTCTCTCATAGTTTTCTTCATTGGTGGACATTACTGCTTTTTCATTTTTCACACAGTCTCCCTCATGGAAAAGGCCTTCAAGTGTAACTAGTCCCTTAGGAAGTTTGTTAGACCTTAGTTGGACACTTGGATCTTCATATTGATGATGAAGCTTACCTTGGTTGGTGGAGAACTCAGCTTCCTACTGTAAGAAACAAGCAATTCGTTTGTCACTTTTGAAGCCCTGTCAATGGGTTTCATTATCTGGTACTGATGGTGTAATGGGCACCCCTGTTACTCCCAAAACTGACCCATCCGAAACCCCTTATGACTCCGGAATGGTTGCTTGTATTGTTTTTTTTTTGTGTTTTGCAAGGTCTTATGCATGTAACATAAATATAGAATTGAAAGCATAGGCACACAGCTGAAATAACCAACACACTGTATTTATATTGATTGCAAAATCAGTAAGCAAGTACAATGTCGGCCATGTGATAACTCACTAAATACTCCAGTAATAGAATGAACATTGTTTCAAGCGAATATCCCCAGCAAATACCAAAGGTGCGATCATTTTGTTCTCCGTCCAGCAGAACTACGGACTCTGCAGGCTAGTTTCTACGAACTCTGCAGACTGGTTTCTACGGACTCCGCAGGCTGGATTCTACGGACTCTACAGGCTTGCTTCTACGGACTCTGCAGGCTTGTTCTACGGACTCCGCAGGCTTGTTTCTATGGACTCTGTAGGCTTGCTTCTACGGACTCTGCAGGCTGGTTTCTACAGACTCCGCAGGCTTGTTTCTATGGACTCTTACTGCAGATAGCGGCTGCTACGAGATGCTACAGTGACGTGGCTGCTACAGTGACAGGCTGCTATAGTGACGCGACTACTACAGTGATGTGGCTGCTACAGTGGCACGACTGCTACAGTGCGCGCAGCTGCTACAGTGGTGTGGCTGCTACAGTGGCGTGGCTGCTACAGTGGCGCGGCTGTATGAGGCTGAAAGCACAGACTCCAAAGACCAATCCCAAAGATTGATGTCTAAAGTGCTATAGTTGGGAAGGACGTTCCCAAATGCCCAAAATAGTCTGCAAACTGCAAGTGGATCAATTTTTTCTTCTTATCCAACATGCCTAATGAAGCCACAAACACTTCCTTTTATTCTTTCTCCAAGGGGGGGACTCAACTCTCACGAGCAATGTGGGATAAAAGATGTGCAACATTTTATATATTAAAATATTACTTATGTCTCCCTTGGGTACCATCCCCATAAAATAAATATTTAAAGCAACACTTTAATATCTTGCAATTAAGTAAAAGGTTACTTTTATAACACTTCAGGCATTAAAATATAATAGCAATCGGACTCCGAATAGATAGTTCGTCGGAAAGCTCTCGTCGAGGAGTATCAAATCCAATCATCAAAACTGGCCTCCGTTGTGTCCTGCTAACTTACTACAAATAGTAAGTATGCCTGAAACTGAGTAAATCAACTCCGTTTTGGCCCAAACTGGAAATGACTAAGCCAAAACACTCTAGGATCCCTTTAAACTCTTCGTTAGCCCTCGGGACCATGTAGAACTAGGCTAACGCACACACACATTTGGCCAACTGCTAAAGTGGAGACATTACAGTCCGCCCCCCTTGAAATTGCTTGTCCTCAAGCAATCTCAGCCCAGCCTGCTGAATAACCTGCTCACTCTCCCATGTAGCATCCTCCTCCAGCAGGTCTCTCCATCTGACCAAATACTCCTTCACTATCCTGTTTCTGAGTTTCCTCTCTGGTGTCCAGAATAGCCTCAGGTACTAACACGAGTTTCCCCTCATCCAAAGGGGGTAAATCTGCAGAAGGCACTACACTCTGACCAATGGCTTTCTTAAGCCTAGACACATGAAATACATTGTGCACCCGACTGCCCTCTGGGAGCTCAAGCTCATAGGTGATTTCGCCCACTCTGCGAATCACCCTGTAGGGACCGTAAAATCTAGGCTTCAGCTTCTCTGCTCTGCTCTTCTTGAGCGATGACTGCCTATATGGCTGTAGCTTCAAATACACCATGTCCCCCACCACGAAACTGCACTCTACCCTATGCTGATCAGCATACAACTTCTACTAATTTTGAGCCTATTGTATATTCTCCTTGAGCGCTCTCAGGATATCTTGACTATCCTGCAATAGGTCTTTGGCTTTCAGCACTCTGCTGTCCCCCAAAGCCATATCCATGAAGCTTGGTGCTTCATACCCATACAATGCCATAAATGGAGTCATTCTGATGGTCATGTGATACGTGGTATTGTAACAATACTCCCCCATGTGTAACCACTTAACCCAAGCTCTCTGCTGCATAGTCACATAGTTTCGCAAATAACCTTCCACCCATTTATTTACTATCTCCGTCTGCCCATTTGTCTAAGGATGGTAGCTCGTACTAGGTGTAAGATCTATACCGCACAGCCTGAACAACTCCTGCCAAAAGGCGCTCATGAACTTGCTATCCTTGTCACTAATAATAAATCTCGGTAACCCATGCAACCTGAAAACCTCCTTGAAGAACAAATCTGCCACCTGAGCTGCTGTGTAAGTAGAAGGGATAGCAAAGAAGTGAGCAAACTTCGTCAATCTGTCTACCACCACATAAATGCAATCTCTTCCCTGCACTCGTGGTAGGCCAGTGATGAAGTCCATAGAAATGCTTTCCCATTTCCTATCCAGAATGGGTAAGGGTTGTAGTAAATCAGCAGGAAACATGTGCTCTTCCTTATTCCGCTGACAAACTGCACACTCCCTGACATACCTCTGAACATCATCCTTGAGCCCTCTCCATAAGAACCGCTCTCGGATCTGCCTGTAGGTCTTGAAGACCCCCGGATGCCCACCCGTAGGTGCATCATGGAATGCCCTCAGTATCACCTCTCTTAAATGTGATGACGGAATCAAATAAATCCTGTCCTAAAATCTGATCAACCCATCTATCACCTCATAGCGATCATCCTGTATAGTACCTGAAATCAATCCAGAAGCCCAAGCATCTCCGGCATATTCTGCTATAATATTATCCCTCCAATCTCCTGAAATCTCTGCAAGAGCACAAATGTGAGGTCTTCTGGATAAGGCATCAGCTACTACATTCTTCTTCCCTTTAACAAACTCAATGTCAAAGTCATAAGCCTGCAATTTAGTGACCCACTTCTGTTGCCTGTCATTCAAGTCTCGCTAGACCATGAAATACTTTATGCTGTTGTGATCCGTCTTGATCACAAACTTCCCTCCAACCAAGTAGGATCGGAATTTGGACAAGGTATGCATGATGGCCAACATCTCCCGATCATAAATAGAATAGCTCCTCTCCACCCCTCGGAGCTTCCTACTCTCAAAAGCAATGGGATGCTTCTCCTGCATCAATACTGCTCCAATCCCATCACCCGATGCATCACAATGAAGCTCAAAAGGCTTTGTGAAGTTGGGTAGAGCTAGAACTGGACATGAAGACATCCCCTGCTTGAAATGTTCAAAACACTATTGTGCTGCCGTTGTCCATACATAAGCACCCTTCTTGGTGAGATCTATTAATGGTGTTGCAGTCTATGAAAAACCCTTCACAAATCTCCTATAGAATCCACATAATCCAAAAAACCCTTTGAGTTGTGTACGGCTTGTTGGAGTGGGCCAATCAACAATCGCCTTAATCTTTCTTGGATCCACCCTAACTCCATCAGCATTGATAATATGGCCAAGGTAGAGCAACTTTGTCATGCCAAACTCACACTTCGATTCCTTGGCATACAGTAATTCCTTCTCCAAAATAACCAGCACCTCCTCTAATTGTTGTAGGTGTTCCTCCCAAGTCCTACTGAATACCAAGATATCATCAAAGAATATCAATACAAATCTTTGAAGCTGCCCTCTGAACACCTGATTCATACAACTCTGGAAGGTAGCTGGAGAGTTGGTTAGCCCAAATGGCATAACCAAAAACTCGAAGTGCCCGTAGTGACACCTGAAGGCAGTTTTTTCTATGTCCTTCGTTCGCATTCTGATCTGATAGTATCCTCAATGTAAGTCTATCTTAGAGAAATACCGTGCTCCATGCAGCTCATCAATCAACTCATCAATCCTAGGGATGGGGTACCTGTTCTTAATTGTCTTCTTATTGAGAGCTCTATAATCAATGCACATATGCATTGTCCCATCCTTCTTTACCAAAACAACCACTGAAGCAAAGGGGCTTTTGCTTGGCCTAATATGCCCCATCTCCAATAGCTCCTTTATTGACGTCTCTATCTCATCCTTATGCTTTTTAGGATGACGGTAGGGGGTGATGATGACTGGTTTAGCCCCCTCCTCTAGCTCGACAACATGCTCTATACCCCTCTCGGGAGGAACCCCATGTGGAATGCTACCAAAGACCTTATCATGCCTAGAAATGATCTCTTGTATATTTGGAGGATGGCTTTTAACATGTTGCTCTGGAGGTGTAGGCATGATCAAACATTCAGCTGCCCACTCTACATCATCATGTCTAAATAACCGTTCCATCCTCTTCAATGATACCACCCTGAGCCCCCCATCTCGTAACCCTCGAAGCACCACCTTCCTGCCCTGATGCTGAAACCTCATCTCCAACTTAGCCAAGTTGAAGGTAAACTCTACCAGAGAAACCATCCATGTCATTCCCAAGATGACATCATAATCACCCATGTCAACTACATAGAAATTGTCCTCCAACTCATAACCTCCTCCCAATCTGATGCGAAGATTTGAAATCTTCTAGGTGCATAATAACTTGTGGCCATTGGCCACCATGACTCTGAACCCCGCGTGCTCTTCTGTCTGAAGGCCTCTCTTGGCCACCATTTTTGCATCGATAAAGTTATGCGTTGCCCTTGTGTCGATTAATGAAACCACATGTTGCCCCTGAATCATTCCTCTTACCTTAAAGGTAATGGCCTTCTGGACCCCTGTCAACCGAGCAAGAGACTTCTCATCATCCGAACTCTCCTCAGCAGTGTTATCACCCTGACTAAACTCCGAATCTGAATGTTGCTCTTTGTCCTCGGAAGGTGATTCATCTGCTGAAAAATACTCCATTGGTTTAGCTGTCGCCTTAAGCGGACATTTATGGAAAAGATCCCATGGCTCCCTACAATGAAAGCATAGTTTTTTCTTCCTGAGCTCGTTGAGGGTGTCATTGTCCAACCCTTTAGTTTCCCCCTTAGGCTGCTGAGGGTCCTTCTGAAATGTCTTTCTTTCCCTATCCTTCTTAAAATGAGAGTCCTTAAAGTGAAATTTACTCCTGTAGGAAGAAGATTCTAGGTCTCTCGCTTTCTTAATAGCCTCTTGTAGTGAAGAAGGGTTGTGTCCCTTTACCCATCCTCGCAAGGGATTGGAAAGCCCATCCATGAAAAGAGCAATGAGTCTCCTCTCAGATATATCTGTCACCAATACTGCCAGCTTTTGGAACTCGGTGATATAGGCCTCCACAAAACCCCACTGTCTAAGCTGTGCTAGCTCCTTGAAATGCAATTCCGGGTCCTTAGTGTCAAACCGCTCGATCAACCTCTCGGTGAACTCTGCATATGTATCAACCTGGTTATGTCCAAGTGTCACCATCCAATGGTGCCACCACTCATGGGCACTCCCATCCAAGTGCAATGCAGCATACTTAATCGCATCCTCCTCAGGGATGGGATTAAGCTGGAAATAAGTGTCTAATTTCTGGACCCATGTTCGTGCTAAAGTCTTCCCTGTACCATCATAGTATGGAATAGACAACTTCCCTAACTTCTTCCTCATCTCACAATTTTGTTGCCTATTTCCTCTCATGGGCATATGCTTGAGTCTAACATCCATATATTCCCTGAATGTCATCTCAGCCTGTAACTCCGGGCTAGAATTCCTCCAATCATCCATAATCATATCCTGAATCTTCTGCTGTGTAGGACCAACATTATTCTGGTCATTCTGTCTCGGAGGAAACTGTGGCATGAGTGGTCTTGTAGTAGAACCTGCTCTAGCATATGTCTGGGTTCCTCTATTAATCAATGCATCTCCATTACCTCCATTACCCTGTCCGCCTACCTAGTTAGCGTTATTACCCTGGTTGGCATTATTGCCCTGATCTGCTGTAGTCAAGTGTTGTGTAATTGCTAGAGCCATCTGCTGCAATGTAGCCTGTAGCTCCCTCTGACCCCTGGCAAGATCACTGAGCATCATCCTAGTGCTAGGTTCTCCCCTTTCCCCATGGCTGGTGCTGAAAAAGGGTCACCCTCCTCTTCAATCTCTGAAAAATTACATAAGTTTGGGTTTGTTCAGTTTCTCCTCAAGTAGTATTGATGTGTTGGATGCATGAAACCTCACAGGATGGCAAGAAAACAGGCTCTGATACCACTGTAATGGGCACCCTTGTTACGCCAAAAACTAACCCAGCTGAAACCCCTTATGACTCCGAAACGGTTGCTTGTATTGTTTTTTTTTTTTTTTTTTTTTGTGTTTTACAAGGTCTTATGCATGTAACATAAATATAGAATTGAAAGCATAGGCACACAACTGAAATAACCAACACACTATATTTATATTGATTGCAAAATGAGTAAGCAAGTACGATGTCGGCCATGTGATAACTCACTAACTACTCCAATAATGGAATGAACATTGTTTCAAGTGAATATCCCCAGCGAATACCGAAGGTGCGATCATTTTGTTCTCCGTCCAGCAAAACTACGGACTCTGCAGGCTGGTTTCTACGAACTCTGCAGGTTGGTTTCTACGAACTCTGCAGGCTGATTTCTACAGACTCCGCAGGCTTGTTCTACGGACTCCGCGGCTTGTTTCTACGGACTTTGCAGGCATGCTTCTACGGACTCTGCAGTCTTGTTTCTACAGAATCCGTAGGCTTGTTCTACGGACTCCGCAGGCTTGTTTCTACGGACTCTAAAGGCATGCCTCTACGGACTCTGCAGGCTTGCTTCTACGGACTCTGCAGGCTGGTTTCTACGGACTCCGCAGGCTTGTTTCTACGGACTCTTACTGCAGATAGCAGCTGCTACGAGATGCTACAGTGACGTGGCTGCTACAGTGACGAGCTGCTACAATGATGTGGCTGCTACAGTGGCACCGCTGCTACAGTGGCACGGCTGTATGAAGCTGAAAGCACAGACTCCAAAGACCAATCCCAAGGATTGATGTCTAGAGTGCTATAGTTGGGAAGGACGTTCTCAAATGCCCAAAATAACCTGCAAACTGGAAGTGCATCAATTTTTTCTTCTTATCCAACATGTCTAATGAAGCCACAAACACTTCCTTTTATTCTTTCTCCAAAGGGGCGACTCAACTCTCATGAGCAATGTGGGATAAAAGATGTGCAACATTTTATATATTAAAATATTACTTATGTCTCCCTTGGGTACCATCCGCATAAAGTAAATATTTAAAGTAACACTTTAATATCTTGCAATTAAGTTAAATGTTACTTTTATAACACTTCAGGCATTAAAATATAATAACAATCGGACTCTGAATAGCGCAAGTGATAGTTCGCCGGAAAGCTCTCGTCGAGGAGTATCAAATCCAATCATCAAAACTGGCCTCTGCTATGTCCTATTAACTTACTACAAATAGTAAGTATGCTTGAAACTGAGTAAGTCAACTCCGTTTTGGCCCAAACTGGAAATGACTAGGCCAAAACACTCTAGGATCCCTTTAAACTCTTCGTTAGCTCTCAGGACCATGTAGAACTAGGCTAACGCACACACACATTTGGCCAACTGCTAGAGTGGGGACATTACAGATGGCCTCACCACCACTTTGAAATGTCGCTGAACCCTGGCCTCTTGAAGCTCACTTGGCATGTTGAATTGAGCTCCCACGGTTGCCAACTTGTCAGCGTGTTGGTTATGATTTCTTGGCACAACTTGAATGTCGAAGGCTTCAAAATCTTCAATTAGGTTCCACACTTTGTTTTTGTAGGGCCTCATCAAAGGATTCTTTGTAACGCTCAAGCCTCTGACTTGGTTCACTATAAGCTCACTGTCTTCGTATGCTTGCAACATTTTAATTCCCCTTTTGTTGGCTCATTGGAGACCACAGATCAAGCCATCATATTTTGCTGCATTTGAAGAGCAACTAAAATAGAACCTATAGGAAGAAAAAAGCTTATCACCTGAAGGGGAAACCAACATTGCCCCTGCACCCACTCCATTTTTGCTCTTTGAACCGTCAAATAACAACTTCCACATACCATTGAGGTCTTCTTTAGGTCCAATGAGGGAAGGCATGAGTTGATTTTCTTCATGCAACAAATAGACACCCATGTCTCTTTCTTCAACACCTTCAAAAGGGTTGAGAAATTGATTATCCCCCCATAGCCCATCCAAGAAAAAGTCTAGAACCTCCTCAAGTAGAGTATTTTTTTCTTGACCAATTGTAAACTCATCCTCATCAAGGATAGTACAATTGAGGTTTATGCTATCTAGCTGATGGGGTTCAATGTGGAATTGTGCCATGGGTTCAGCGTTAATTGATACTTTAGTCCCATACCTTGTTCTGAATGCCATGTAGGACCAATCTGCTGCAAGGTAACCCTCAATTTTGGCTATGAATTCTCTATAAAGACACAACACAAAGCGAGAGGTGACATCAAGGATCAACACATCCTGCACCAGCGAAACACTAGGACAAGCATGCAAGGTCAAGCTCAACTCCTTGATGATACCTGATGGCTTTGTGGAAGAACCGTCAAGCTACATGACTCCCTTGGTATGCAGCTCATATTTAAGGTTCAGCTGATCAACTATAGACTTTGGCATGACTGAAGTGCTAACCCTACTTTCTACCAAGCAATTGTGCACCAAGGAATCACCGATAATTAATGAAATGTAGAATGGAGGGGGTTTGGCTATACTACATGGCCTTTCTCTCAAAGGACCTTGGGTTGCATTGGTGAGAACCTCAGTTTCCTTGCTTGATTGTCTACCTACAGTTGTAACACTTATATTGGACAAACGGTGTCACAAACCTTCTTGAAGGATGTCCACTTGACCGGGCATGGAATGCATGTCCCACATTGGTACGCTCACGTTGGATTTCTTCATTTTTTCAACAATGTCAATTGGTGTACCACCAACCTTTACCTGGGTTTTGGGAGCTACTACTGCTGACTTGGTCAATGAAGGAGTGGTGACAGAAGGCTCCTTGAATGCTCCTTGATTGTCACCCATATTCCTTCTTTTGAATCTCGTAGTTGTTGAGACTAGGACATAAGCTACACTGGAGATGGCTTGTTGATTGGATGCATAACACTCTTCCTGCTCACTGATAACCATTGTAGCTTCCGGCTGGTTTGATACCTGATCTGGTCCTTGTTCTTGTGGAGGCTGCTCTGACTTTATCATCGTGGGGATCTTCGTGCTTTGAGCCATAAGAGCTTGATTGTACCAAAAAGCAACAGCTTGTTGCCATTGGTCATTAAAAACCTGGTTAAAACCATTAGTTGGGACAATGGATTGCCCAAAAGACTAATTCCAAGGCATTGTCCCTTCAACCTCGTGAGCCATATTGTTTTGAACAGGAACCAAGGAATTGGAAGGGCCTACAGCATTTGGATTATAATTGTGTTGTCTAGCATAGTTAGGCTGCCCTTGTCCTTGGAAACTTTCTTTGTAGGGTGGCCTATTTACTTGATAAGATTGTTGTTGAGGCTAATATGGAGCTTAATATGGCTTGTTGTAAGCTTGTTGTCTCTTGATGCTGACCACATCATTCCCCAAGGATTGGAGCATACTCTTCATTTCTAAGTAGTTGTTTTGCTCTTGGGAGTCACTGGATCCACTAGTGGAGGCCTTCTCTTGCTTTGGTGAAGGTATAGCAGCAATTGTTAGAGTTGGAAAAATAACGTCAAATAGAGGAACAACTACAAGAGGTGGTCTGATCTCAGGAAAAAGAGGCATTGGGGGTCTAGGAGTAAGCTTGCCAACCTGAACCAAGCAATTTTTTGCTTTAATAGCCACCTCATAAGCGTTTGGCAATATGTCCCCTCCCATGGATTGGATCATTACTGCTATATCGTTGTTTAGAGCCTTCAAATAATATAAGAATGCAAAGTTTGGGGATGGTCTAACAGCGGCTGGAATTCTGTGCCAAGCCTTTTGGAATCTCCTATTGAAGTCTTGCATAACTTCATGGGGAGCTCTCTTGATTGTGGTCAATTATTCTGCTAGTGACAAATGGTCACTCTTATTTGCAAACCTCTTACATAAAGCTGTTCCCAGCTGATCCTATGATTGAATCGAGTTAAGAGCTAGACCTCTATACCAATCTAAAGTCTTTCCCTTAAAGGATACAACCAATAGCCTAAAAGCTACATTTTCTACTATGACATTATGAATATTGCAGAAATTGGTTGTCTGTGATGTGTTCAGTAGGAGTTACAACTTGGTCTCCTGTGAATACGGGACGCTTTTGAGTGTTGCTACTGACATAGGGTCATACTGTAGCAAATTTAAAGGATCTTCTTGCGTAGGTATACCTTATGACTGGTTTAGGAAAATGGTGCCCTACGTATGGATGAGTATGGGCGAATCTTAACCTTCTTGATGAGTTCAAAGGCAATTCAACAAATTCAGAAGGGATACCTCTAGAAGCTTATTTTGTGGTTACCTTTGGCATGAAAAATGGCTACTATTCTGCCACTAGATAGCTGGGTGTTCTTTGGAGTCCCCAAATACTAAAAGATGAAAGCTATCACTGCTACAAATTGATCAAACCAGCATCCAACTTGACCAATCTTCCTTGGAAATGGAAATGAAAATGGTAGTGGGTCCCACCGAACGTGCCAAAAACTGTTGTAGGCTAAAATTGAACCCTTGTGGGAGAGTTCTTCAGGGTCTCTCACTCCCAAATATAAGCATTGGGACAACCTCAGGCTGTGGGTATCCTGTAGTGAGGTTGAACCTCTAGGCTTTTTAATGAAGCTAGTTTCTCAGATACTTCACTTCAACTCTTATTTCTCACACTAAAATCTACTGCTAGCTTAGAAAAGGGATAAGAGGGTAACATAAAGAGGAAATCTAAGCTAAGGGAGGTGATGCACCAAGAAAGAAATGACCCACTTCAGTCTGGGAATCTAGTCAACAACTGATGAACCCAACTAGGACGCAGATTATTCTGATTCTACCTCAAGGCCATGGGCAAAAAAAATTGTGTGAAGGTCGAAGGGGAGCCCTGCATTTTGAAGGATGGAAAGGGATAGGTCTGTGTGAGACAATATGAGTCTGTAACACTCCAAGGAGGGATCGACGTCTGGACACTTCACACAACCTGCACAAAACCAAGAAAAATTGAAGCAAGATGCTTGGAAAAGTTACAGATGATAAACAACATACATTCTGTAAATAAAATCCAAATATACACACTTGACTTTAACCAGAATCAGAAAGCTTTCCTTATATTGCTTCAAAAGAGTTTTTTACAAATCGATTTTGGTAGTCACTTTATCACTAGTCCAGGGATAGTTTTTTTTTTGGCTCAAAGGCCCCTTTTTATAACAAAAAATGCTGGGAGAAGGGAACTCATGAGAAACTGAGAGGGAAGCCATAAATTCCCTGCAACCACCACCATCGTCCTTCTTTGATCATGGAGTGAGTCGTTCAAGGTCACCTCAATCTTTTCAAGCCCATCTTGCATTCAAGTTGCCCTTGGGTACATTTTGAGGGAGCCATGTTGCAGGTGGCTGGATGTCTCCCGCTGGCACGACTAAGTTGATCCCTACATTAAAAATTGGCATGCTCCTTTCACCTTTGTGTGTCTTGTCTAAAGAAGGACGAAGTGTCCATACTTTGAAACTTAGGTTGAACCATGCTGCATTTGATCGTGTGGCCATTCGTTGAGAGCGAGAGCCATATCCAAAGACAAAACCTTCATTAATTTGCACCTACCAGCTCCTGCCTTTTTGCTTGGACTCTCCTTTACTCTGATTGGTCGTTGGAAGTTGCCTCAGATCCTTGACTCGCCCGTAGATCTTCCTGATGTGGACACCTCCGAATCGTCGATCTCCCTGCCAGTTGGAAATGCTTATGCCACTTGTTCTCGGCCAATTAGCCCTTGTATTTTCCTTATCTTCGGGCTTCGAATCTTGCATCATCTCCCGTAGGCAAATTGTTCACGGGAATTCTCTTCATCTTTTCCGAAAGGAAAAGACCCTTCGGATAAAGTACCCTTCGGCATTGGGAAATGGTCCCTTTCCAAAGGGAAAGTATCCTTCAGGTTTTTAAAGTGTCTCTTCGGAATTTTGACAATGAACTTGCCCGAAGGGAAAGAGACCTTCGAAAATTCTAAAATAATCTTTCGGCATTTTGCAAATGACCTTTTCCAAAGGGAAAGTGACCCTTCGGAAAAATTGAAATGGTCCTTCGGCATTCGAAAATGACCTTTGCCTTTAGAAAAATACCTTAGGAAAAGCTGCAATGGTCCACTTTGAAAAGAAAATGACCCTTTGGCTTTTTGACAATGGGCCTTTCCGAAAGGAACCTACCTTTCAGAAAAATCGAAAAGGTCCCTTTCTTTTGAACTTGGGCACTTCCCTTCAGAGAAAACGAAAAGAACCCTTCAAAAAATCGTTTCAGACAAAATGTCTGAAACAATTCTCGACGTTTTGAACAAACACTTGTCCTTCGGAACCTTTCTTTCGGACAAAATGTCCAAAGAAATATCTTTCCTTAGCTTGAACAAAAACTCCGAAAGAAAGCACTTGGTGAAAAAAAAGGAGAGTCCCGAAAGAATTATAAGACAATGTCTCTTCTTGCTTCATCAGGTTTTTCACACTTGCCTACTTTGGACTTTCCGCTATTTTCCACAAATGGAGTCCGTGGATCTTCTGATGGAGTCCGTAGATCCTTCTGATGGAGTCCATAGATCTTCTGAACTCATGCTTGAAATGCTTGAACTACTTGGTTTCACCATGATAACTGCTCAAGAACCTTTTTCTTCGCTCTACAGAAATGTCCTTTAGAATTTGACAAAATACGCTTTAAGCAATCTTAAAGTGTTTCAAAAGCTTTGTGAGATCTCTCTAGTCCACTCATTTCAACTGAGAGATCTGTTCATTTGCTCATCCATTAGCAACTTGATCCCCTTGGGCGCAGCGTGTATATGGGCCAAAATTGGCCAACATGGACATTGGATTATGGATTATGGTGTCCCACAGACAGAGATTTCACTTTGATTGCTTATACAGATTTAGATTGGGCAGGTCGCTTGGATGACAAAAAGAGTACAAGTGGAGGAGCTTTCTTCCTCGGTGATAGCTTAGTATCATGGCTAAGCAAAAAACAAAATTCAGTATCACTTTCTACAGCTGAAGCAAAATATATTGCATCAGTATTGTGTTGTACTCAAGTGCTTTGGATGAAGCAAACTTTGAAAAATATCGGGGTAAAATATGACGAATCTATTTCTATTTTTTGTGACAACACAAGTGCTATTAATATTTATAAAAATCTAGTGATGCATTTAAGACCAAAACATATTCCTATTAGATATCACTTCTTGAGAGAGCAGGTTGCAGATCAACAGATTAAGATAGAATATATTAGTACTATAGAACAGATTACAGATATTTCTACAAAGACACTACCAAGACACATTCGAGTATCTGCGGGAGAAGTTGGGAGTAATTTCTTTTACTTCCTGCCATTGAGGATCAACGTCAATTGAGGGGGAGCTAAGTGTTAGCTCCAGGATACGGCCTTTGCCATTGATGTCAAAGGGGGAGAAGAACAGAAACAAGTACTGAAAATAGGTACAAAGAACATGTGCAAAAACAAGTACAGGAAACAGGGACAGGATGCTACATTAAGGGGGAGTTACTGTATGTATTTCAAATAGCAGTATGTGCAGGTTGGCATGTGCAGTACAGGGTTCAAGATGTAGCAGTTTCAGTTTGAGGTTGCCATCAATGACAATGGGGGAGATTGTTGGAAATATTGTCATTGACATCAATGGTCTAGCATCGGTGATAAAGGCCCTATAGCGTTTATTGTTTAAAGGTGTTTTTAATGTTCATATTTTGGCTAAAATGTGTTGATATTTATTTAATATTAACGAATAATTTTTGGTTGCATAAAAGTCAAAAGAGGGCCCATGGAGAAGTCAACGAGTCACAAGATAAAGACAAAAGAAGAATGGGACACATTTTCCCATGACGAGTCATCTTGAGGAATTCCAAGAGTCACCAAGTGAAGACAAAAGAGGATATGACGCATTTTTTCAAGAAGAGTCACCTTAAGGAATTCGAAAGGTAACCAAGATAAAGACAAAAGAGGAAAGGACACATTTGCTTATGAAGGGTCACCATATGACTTTTCAAATACAAGGATTCAAAGGGTCATGCAAGTTTGGCGCCATTTTCCATGAGTGAAGAGTCACAAAGGGTGAATGCCAAAAGTTATTTGGAATGCTATAAATAAAGGCTTGGGAAGCCATTTGTAATATGTAAGAGAGTGCATGATTTGTAATTGTTTTATATAAGAAAAGAGGAGAAAATAGAAAGAGATATTGTAGAGTTCTATCATTTGTTGAGAAAGCAACATTGAGAGATAGTTGTGTTTTATACACAAGAGGGGTTGGTGCTCCTGTGGGTTGGTGCTCACAAATAGTTGTTGTGTTGATGCTCGGCAAAGAGGTTGGTGCTCCTACAAGTTGGTGCTTGCGAACTTTGTAATTTGAGTTGGTACTCAATTATATACTTGAGATTGTTCTCTATGGTTTTTCCCACTTTGGGTTTTCACGTAAAAATCCGGTGTCTCTCTCTCTTGTGTGGTGCATGTTATTGTTTCAGTTTTATTGCATACCTTGAATGTATGGTTAAGTGGAGTTTGATTAAGTAAAAGATTTATAAGATATATGATATACTAATTCACCCCTCCTCTCAGTATATCCCGTGCTTAACAGATTTTTGCATAATTATTTGTGATTTTTTTCAAGAGTTTCAAGGCAGATTTGAAGTAGAAAACGTGGTTGTACGGGCATTTGAAAATCAGAATTATTGCAAGGATAAATTTCAGCCTCTTCCACATTTCTACCTGCCACAAAAGAGGTATTTTCTTTCAGTTTTATATTCAGCAATTTTGGGGTTATATTGGAGTGTGTTGCTTGGAATTTGGTCATTCTTTCTAGATAGGGTTTGCTGATTTTTGGGTTCAAATTTCAAATTGTTTCAATTTTACATAAGGGTTTGTTGGAATTATTCCTTTGTCTTTTTTGCTTTTGGCGGACATTTTGGGAGGCTGCGGGTGTTTTTCTTTGTAACTCTCCGAAGTATTCCTTCGGGCAAAAGTCCGAAGGAAATACTTCCTTTGCTGTAGGCTCTTTCCTTTACTTATTCCCTTTGTTGCAGGCTCTTTGGGTCACTGTAAATATGCATTTAGGCTTGATTGATCTTTGCAAAAAACCTTTTCCTTTTCATTATTGAGTACCCGAAACTGATTCACAAGACAAAATGGTACCCACAAGACCATCTTCCGAATAGTAAGGTTGACAATTTTGCCCTATGGGGCAAAAACGTCAACAGTTGGACATTAATATATTTATCTTATCTACTTCTCCCAAAAATAGCAAGGGAAGCTATCAGTTTTGCCTTTGCTCCTACTTACAAGGAGTCCACTTTGTTTTTTAAGACACCTATTTTGGAAAGAATGAGTCACTAAAATCTGATCGGAACAACTCAAATCTCCTAATTAAGATGACAGATTTCCCTATAGGTTATCACATTCACATTTTCTCCAAATCTCTTTCCCATAATCTCCAACCATCTGAGCATCTCCTAATAATGCACTCATCTTCTCAACTGGGAAACATATACCAAAACATATTCTGCTTGGATCCAAGTCTAAAACATTAAAGCCCCTTTGCATTGCGAGAATATATGGATCACATTTTCTCATTTTTGACAAGAACCACAGATAGCGTTGATGAAATCTGACTTTCTGAATCTTGCCTTGTCTAAAGGGCTCGAATGACACAGTCAGTGAGTCCAATTTTCCATTATTTTGTTCTGTCCCATAGGCCCTCCCAGAAGAAGAAACCCTTCTTTGATAGTCTCTTCAGTGCCAGGTTTGAGGTATGCCAAATTGACATCTTGGGGACATTAGCCAGCACACCCATTATATGCACATTTCCTCTTTTTTTGTTTGTTTCTTAATTGTGAATGCTTTAACAAAGTATCATAATAGAATATATGATGAGTGTTAATTATTGAACTTTTCATTTTGCTAAAATTGACTAAAGCTAGGTATCACATGCCTTATTTTGTGATTATTATGCAAATAGTTTACTTAATGCAGTTCTCTTTATAATAAATTAAAATAAAAACTCAATTTCAGCTCTATATGCTTACCATTGGGAGTTGGACCATTGTTCTTATAACTTCCCACTACATGGGCTATAGTTGCACAAGGATGTTTTTTTTATGTGTCGTACAAACCTAACCCATTTTAGGATATGTGAGAGGTTCTTCGTTACTTGATAAGGAATCATATGCTCCAAAAGTTGCTAGCAACACCATTTGTATATATCAGATAATTGACATAAAAGACTCGGCTAGTAAATTTTGAAAATCAAAATAGGCTTTAACAAGCTTCATATTAGTCAACTTTAAAACAAACATTCAGCATCACTCTTTTAAGCTGAAAATTTCTTGAGTTTATTTAGGCATGCATGAATTTTGAATAATCCATGAATTCAGGCTAGATATATACAACAGAAAAATGGTTGCTCCGTAATAGGATAATCTAAAGAAAGACAGAAGCATGAAAGGAAACATGGTAACGTTCTGAAGCAATAAAAAACATGTAGCACAAAAGTTACAACATTCATACATAAAGCATGGAAGTGAATAAGGCATCCCTGACCTAGTCCAACCAAGTACCTGTGGATGTTTTGCTGTGAAAGGAGGCATCCCAGCTAGCAATTCAAAAAGAACTATACCAGTCGACCACCAGTCAGCAGTATAACCTGTAAGGGAATTTTAACAAAAATTAATACTAATAATCTAAATCTTAAATACTTAAATTTATATTTAAGTATGTCTATCTTCTTGAAGATAAATACACTACCATGCTCAGTTCCAAGGAGTATCTCAGGTGCAAGATAGTCAGGTGTTCCTACTGCAGAGCGATTTTTCCTCCTTCCCCTGTAATGAACATCTTCAGGTGAAGTATCACAGCTGTGATCTTCTAGTATCATAGATCTACTTGCACCCGGTCCAGCTAGATCATCGGTACTATTAATAAGACCAAGTTTTGAAAGCCCAAAATCTGTTAGCTGACCATGCACAGTTAAGAGTTCAGAATACTAAATTAAAAACATCTTTTTGTTTAAGATGACATTATTTACCAATGGCTCTTCTAATGGTAAAACTTGTAAATTGTTTCAAAACATGAAAAGAACAAGATCAATAACTTCAAAAATCATGTTTCGATTTTCACTCGACATAGACAGTGAAATTCGTTAGCATAGCTGAGACAATGAATAAAGTGTACTTCTTGTTGTGTCTCTAGAAAATGAAGTGATCCATGAGATAATATAAAACTTGGCAATATATGACAGCA
Source organism: Torreya grandis (assembly GCA_037957365.1). NCBI lineage: Eukaryota > Viridiplantae > Streptophyta > Pinopsida > Cupressales > Taxaceae > Torreya > Torreya grandis. The sequence continues at coordinate 5,169,054 of JARHVA010000217.1, forward strand.
TAATTTATATCAAAAAACATTGTTCCAATCTACTCAATGCAACTCATCTACAGTTGAAGGAGAACAGACAGTGAAACCAATTTTAGAGTTAAAGGATACAAATTCAAAACAAGAAAGAACAATGTTCACTTGCAAGTGTAGCCGTGGTGATAACATCCACAGCCAAAAATCACACAAACACTCATAGAATGTGATATTTTTTACATGGTGTGGCTCAAGAGTCAAGACAACACAGAAGGAGCACATTTATGAATGTTCAAGAATTAGATCTATACAACATAGGGTATGCAGTTATGCTAATTTTAATAATACAGAGGAGCTAAATGCGAGGATGAGCCACGCCCTTCATCCAAGCATGGCACTTTGAAAACTATTGATTACATACACTAATTTAAAAACTACCAACATAAACATGCAAACAGGAGATTTGCCCTAACGGCACATACTTGGAACCTCAACACTATTATAGTGGAGAATGCTCAAAAATGGAGCCTACCTCTACAATGGATAAATGCATCCTCAACAAATATTATCATAGAATTGCCTGCACTAGTAACAGTGATTGAAGAGTGCATTTTATCTCTAAACTGTATGTCTTACTTGTCATCTTCTAAGTTGTGAGCAATCAGAAGCCCGAAATAAGTAAAAGGGCTTGACAAACCCGATTTGGTCTTGAAAAATAGTGCTTCTCAGGTTCTTCAAGAGACAAGTCCACTTCAAAAATCCAAAGGGCATTTTTAAAATGCCGAAGAGCCTTTTTAGGGCAAAAGGGACCAATCAACTTTTCCGAAGGTCCTCTTCAACTTTTCCGAAGGGTCTTTCAAGAACCCAAAGGTACACTTCATAAATCCGAAGGGCTTTTCCTTCTCCAAGTGGACAATTGCAAGTTTCCCGAAGGGTATGTTACCCTTCGAAAGGACGATTTCAGAATTTCCGAAGGGTTTCTTTCCCTTCGAGAGGATCATTTGCAGAAGTCCAAAGGGACACACAAGAAGCCCAAAGGGTCTCTCACCCTTCGGGAAAGTCCATTTTGAAAAGTCCGAAGGAATTCCCTCGGACAAATTGTCGGAAGAAATTTCTTCGGGAGATTTGGCCGAAAGAAAAGGCCGAAGGTCAAAGGAATTCCTTCAAAAGAAAAGCCCGAGACCAAGTGTCCAAAGGAAATGACAGGCCAATGGATGTCAAAATCAAGATAAGCTAGCCATTGGAAGTAATCGGGTTTGAAAACCCCGAAGTCTTAAGGCTTGGAAACAACAAAATAAGAAGACTTCAAGATGGACAAGTCTGAAGTAAGTAAGCTTAGAGAACCCAGATTACTCAGCCTAGAGTAAATCGGGTTTCTCCAAGTACTTTACTTAAAAGGCTTTATAAGTAAAGGATTTGGGAAAGCCCGAAGTTGGTGAGATCAAAGAACCTGAATTACTTTGCATAGAGTAAATCGGGATTCTTCAAGTGCTTGACTTAACGTTGGTCCAGCAACGCGAGAATCATGATGCAACGAATGATACACTGCCACGTGGCTTAAGCTAGAGTAGAAAGGGCCAATTAGTAAAGGACAAGTGGAACAAGGATGACCAATGAGCACGAGAGAGTCCAAGCAGCTAGTAGCTGGAATTATGAAGGCTCTCATCTGCCATAGTTCGCTCCCCACAATCGTTGCTCAACACTTAAATGCGTCATGCCAAGAAGAGACATTACAGCTGCTCACAACATGGCTTCTCAAATGTGCCAAAGAAAAATTTAAAGATGGGAGGGGCTCAAGAGGATTGTTTAATGATCCTGAGCGGCGCATATAGAGACGACAAGGGAGGATGACATCAAAGTCCCAACCATCAACAACTTATTCTTTCTTCCCCTTCTCTCTCCCTCCTTTTCTATATAAATAGAGGCCTTGGAGCTAGGCAAATCATCCCCGGACTGGTGATAAAATCACTCTGTGAAAATCGCTGTGTAACAGACCTTTGATGCAATAAAGATTATTTTACCTATCTCTTTGTCTAAAAATTGTGTTGAGTTAGCTTGTGCACAATAGCCTTGTGAAGAAGCGTCCTTCCAACCTTATTGCCCTTCTTTCTTGCTTATTTTCAGGTGTTTTCCAGTTAGTTGCAGGTTTGAACTTGAGTTTTTCCGCCATTAATGGATGCTTAATGTGGATTTAGAAATCCCACTTTCCTTCACGTATGTTTCGGTGAGCCTAGTTTACGAAATATTTATGCAAGTTAGCTGGTTAGGAGGTTGTGTAAGCGAACTTTTCTTATGTTGAATTAGTGTCATTCCAAAGACTAAGTGGATCACTTACTTTTGGTGCATCACCTCCCTTAGCTTAGATTTCTTTTCAAGTAATCATCCTATCCTTTTTCCTTAGCTGACAGTAGATTTTAGTGTGAGATCAAGCGCTGAAGTGAAGCACCTAAGGAACTAGCCTCATAAAAAACCCTAGAAGTTGAAACTCACCATAGGATGCCCGCATCCTGAGGTTGTTCCCATGCTTGTAGCTGGAAGTGAGGGACCCTGAAGAACTCTCTCACAATGGTGAAATTCCAAGCTATAACAGTTCTGGCACGCCCGGTGGGACAACTACCATTTCATTTTCATTTTTATGAACAACTGGTCAAATTTGATGTTGTTTTGATCATTCTGCAGCATTGGTAGCATTCATCATTCAGCATCTGGTGACTCCAAAGAACAGCCAGCTATCTGGTGGCAAAGCAGTAGCTATCTTTCATGCCAAAGGTGACTACAAGATCGACTTCTACAGGTATTCCTTTTGAGTTTGTTGAATTACCTTTGAACTCAGCAAGAAGGTTAAGGCTCGACCATACTCACCCTTACATAGGACACCCTCCTCCTAGACCAGTCATAAAGCATACTTACACAAGGAGATCTTTGTCAGCCCCTCTTGCTGCTATGATTCCCCAAAGAGCTTTTGTGGACTTCAGCGACCAAAGCCATTTGAACTTACCACAGTATGATCCTACGCTAGTAGCAGCCATCAAAAGTGTTCCTTATTACACAAGAGACCAAGCTACAACTCCTACTGAGCACATAACGGACATAGCCAACTTCTACATAATAGTTTGCACACATGCCCTCACATTATCTAAATGATGCTTCCTAATTTCAGTTAAGAAGCATTGAAACATTCGAAGAATCAATTTATCACATCTGAGATCCAACAAAATGATAAATGATCTGGTTCTTGCCATGCTTTCTAAAATATTAGCCTTCTTACCAAAAGTAGGGGCTTTGACATAATACAACCCATGTAGGCTCTCCACAATCAGCAGTAGAACCTTCTTTAGCATGTCATCATTATAGGGTGCTATAGGGGCTGTTATCCTTATGATCTCATTGCGACAAGAAGCAACTGCAAGTCTCACCTCTTCATAACGATGTTCCACAAACCTGTGCTGAACCAAAGCGAGCCTTGAGGACTGCAAAGCCCAATTCAGAGGCCTCCAATCTGACTGGTCTACTTTGAACAAATATGTGCCTAATTCCTCCAACTTAGAGAGAACATCATCAGGAAATTTTGTGGACTTCAACTGTAATCCAATTACATCGAGCCGATTCCCTACTTCCTTTTCTTTCTGTAAATCCCTTCACTGATCACCATTAAAAGTATCATTGAATTCTTTTGAGAAAAGGACACTTTTCAAATCTACCATTGTCTTCATTTTATTTACTGGACCCTGTCAAGAATCTTCCTTCAAACTATCAAATTCTGATTTTCATTGTGTTGACATTTCGTCAAACACTTGGCGTCTATTAGTGTAGGTTTTTATTTTTCCCTATTTATTAATTAGGGAAATTGTATTTCTTGTGCATTCATCGAGTTTTCATAAATTTGTGGGATATGCTAGCTTATGTGGAGGTGTGTGTAATAGATGTGTCATAGGTGTCATAAGAATGTCATAAGTAACTCCCTTGATAGGAGTTACTTCTCTATTCTTAGCACCTTGTCACCACCTCTCATGGAGGAGTTACAGTCTATTCTTGGGGTGCCTTGTCCACCTTTTGTGGAGGAGTTACTTACGTACTCTCCTTTATGTATTTCTCACTTTGGCTATCTCATGTTAATCAGATTTTGGTTTTCTCCATTTTGTCTTGTGCAATTTATCTTCTTGTGTTATTTTCAAATTGCTTTAGCATCTATGTGGTGTGCACTTGCTTCATCTCGTGTGATCACGTCTCCATTGCACTCGCATTATCCGAATTTTGACAACAACTACGATATGGTATCAGAGCAAGAACGGTAATCGTGTCTGGTTATGCTTTTAGTTTATTTTGAAATCAAGAGGAGTGGAGTTCTCTTTGTTTTTTTATTTCTAGATCTGATCTAAAATAAATATATATATATATATATCATTTCTGGTATCGTTTTTTTGGGAATCCTTGGCCTTTGGGTGTCTTGGTTGTCTTCACTTCAGGGGCTGGTTCAACAGATAGCTTGGGCGCCATTGTTGAGTACAGGGAGCAGAGGGAGGAGCAGCAACTCCACGCAGCAGTCCTTCCAGCCCGAAACAGCACGCCAACTTTCTGCAACGCCCAGCATCCTTCTACAGCCACGCCAACTTTCTGCAACGTCCAGCTTGCTATGGCGCAGATTTTCTGATGGCACATTCTTTCTATAGCAACGCCTAGCTTCTGGACAGCAGTCAACCGTGTGCCACACTCCCTCCAGCAAGGCGCCTTCAGTTCTGCCACGCCACAGTCCTTTCTCCAGCAAGGCGCCATCAGTCGTACGGTTTTCAGCAGGTCTGCATTTTTTTTGTCTTTTCTGCAAGTTAAATTATGAACTGTGTTTTTTTGGCGCCCCTTCCTTGGCATCTCATGTGGCGCCCCTTGGACACTTGGCAATCCTTCATTCTGTCTATGCTTTATTTGTTTTCAGTTTAAAATTGACTTTTAAAACAAAAATCAATCAATTTGACTAAATATTTAGTTTTTTAGACAGTTTGGAAAATTGGGGGTTTTCATTTAAAACTTGTATCTTCAACCTACGAAGACGAAGAGTGAGGGCCGGGTTGGCGAGAGGCCAATTCCCCCTCACACAAACCTCCTTTGAATTCTTTGTTCCGTGCCGAATCCAACGAGTGGTTGGAAGGCCACTTTTTCTCTCATAACAGGTATTTTTTTAATGTTTTAGTGCTTTTTTTTGCAAAAACACTAGTTTACGGGAAAAGTGTTTTGGGTGCCATCTTCTGCAAAAGTGTTTGTAATTCAATTCTCAACAGCGTAGGCTTGTTATTTGTCAAAAAAGCACTAGTTTATAAAGTGTCAAAAATTTGGGTCTCCCGGGACGCATTTTTGGCTGAGTTCGATGTCCTGTTTGCTTTAGTTTTGCACTGATTGCTCTAAGACGCATTATCGGCTGAGTCCAACGTCTTTTGAGCATGCACTTGCATATTTGGGGGGGGGCTCAATATTTCGAGGGGGTGTGATTGCTTTTCACAAATTGCAAACCTTTGCTTTCATTCTCCTTTTTGCATAATTTCACAACTTGCAATCAACACAACTTCACCTAAATTCAGCTAAAAATGGATTCTTTTCAACTTAAACCCCTAACACCCTTCAACTATCATGAATGGAAGGTTAAAATGTCAATCATTCTTAGAAGCAAAGGGTTGTATAGGATCACCATGGGTACTGAAGTAGAACCCAACACTGATGCTGAAAAGGTCAAGTGGTACAACCGTAGTGATGAAGCCTATGGATTACTGAGCTTGTCTATGTCTCCAGAACTTCTCTTCCATTTAGAATCCTCCAAGACTCCCAATGACATATGGGACACCTTAGAAAACTTATTTGAGAAGCTTGATGAGATGAGAGGTCATGAGCTCAAAAACGAACTCATAAGTCTAAGTCCTAGCAACTTTGACACCCTACAGGACTTCTTCACTAAGTTTAAGGCCCTTAGATTGCAATTGAAAGAATGTAGGATAGAGAAGAAAGATGATCAACTCATTCTTTCTATTCTCGCAAAGTTAGGTCCAAGCTATTCAGTCTTTGTCTCCACTTTCCATGCCACAAAAAGTGCCCTTAGCACTACATGGAAAATGCCTTCTTTGGATTCATTCATTACTAACTTGACTAGGGAGCAAGACAAGCTAATTTAAATGGGCACAATGAAGTCTACTCAACCCCAAGCTTTGATAGCTAGAAATGGTAAGGATAAGACTTCAAAAAAGGAGAAGAAGAAAAAGAACAAGGACCAGCAGAAGTAGAGAAAACAACAATCCTGCCAAAAACAACACTGAGTCTTCCTCTTCCAATGCTAAACCTAAGAAGGAGAAGGTTAAGTGTGCCTATTGTAAAAAGACAGGGCATGATGAACACAAATGCATGAAGAAACAAATAGATCACCTAACTCATCTTCTAGAAAAGAACATAGGTGTTCTTGAGTCCAAGCAAAATTCATCTACCCAAGATTCTACCAAGGCAAAAGGCAAGGGTAAGGAGAAAGAAAAGGGCAAGGCCCTTGTAGCTACAGCAGCTTCTACATCTTCATGGGTCATCGACTCGGGTGTTTCTCACCACATGGGCTCTTCACTAGTTGAGTTTTCATCTTTAGAGCCTTGTAACATGACTTCAATTAGTTTGGGTGATGACACATCAATTTCCGTTGCAGAGAGAGGGTCAGTTGAAATGGAAGGAGGAACATTCAATAATGTTCTAAGTGTTCCTTCTCTTTCAACCAATCTCCAATCAGTGTACCAAATCACTCACATTGGTCGGGGCATGAGAGTTGAGTTTTTCCCAGATTTAGTGGCTATGAGGGAGTTGCATAGTGATACTACAGTGGCAGTGGGTAGAGCAAATCACCAAGCAAGGTTATACACCTCACATTTTGCATCAGATTCTTCTCCAACAACATTGCTGACTCATTCAGATGGAGTTAGCAAATTGTGGCATGAGCGGTTTGGCCACCTTAACTACCGCTACCTTGAGCAACTTTGCAAACATGACATGGTCATTGGCTTGCCTCGTGTCCAATTCTCAAAAGGACTTTGCGAGGGGTGCTCCCTTGGGAAGCATCCCGAAGCAAAATTTGACAAAGGCAAAGCTTGGAGGGCTTCACAACCTTTGGAGTTAGTCCACAATGATGTATCGGGACCCTTTTCCAAACCATCTTTCACAAGGGCCAAGTACATCCTCACTTTCATTGATGATTTCTCTAGGTACACTTGGATATATTTTCTCAAACAAAAGTCTGAAGTGTTTGAAAATTTTCTAGACTTCAAGCCTCTTGTTGAGAAACAGAGTGAGAAATCCATCAAAGTTCTTCGAACTGATAATGGAGGGGAGTATGTCAGCATCAGGTTTGAGCAGTTTTGCACCACAGAGGGGATTGATTTGCAGCGCACAATCACTTACAGTCCTTCACAGAATGGGGTTGCAGAACGCAAGAATAGGTTCTTGAAAGAAATGGGCAGCTGTATGATTCACTCCAAATCCTTAGCACCATAGTACTGGGCCGAAGCCATCAATTGTGCTTGCTACATTCAAAACAGGGTTCCTCACAAAGCTTTGAAAGAGATAACACCCTTTGAAGCTTGGCATAAAAGGAAACCTGATGTTGAGCACTTTAGGGTTTTCGGATGCCCAGCCATGGCCCGCATTCCAAAAAAGAAACGCAAAGCTATGGAACGTCAGTCCAAGTCCGGATGGTATTAAGGGATATCGCCTTCTAGATCCAGTCACTCATGAGTTGTTCATCGAGAGAAGTGTCCATTTTCAGGAGAGTCCTAGAGACTCAACACTTGACACTTCTCCCTCATCGGATCTATTTCTTCATGATGATTCCTCGTCATATTCAGATCAGCGACAGCAGGTTCTTGAGCCAGAGACATCTTCTTCTTCGAGTTCACACAGTGAGGACAGTGATGCAGAATCATCCACCTCTAGTCAGTCAGAGGATGAGGAGTTAGCACCTGACTCGCCCACTTCCGGGCCACTTTGGGCAGGAGATCCCGCAGATGACAGACGTACTAGGGGGGATTTTCAGAGAGATCCACATGCCTTCTTTACTTCAGTTTCGAATCCACAGACTTTTCGAGAGCCATCTGGGGTACCTGAGTGGGATAGTGCTATGGAGGAAGAATATTCTTTTCTAATCAAAAATCACACTTGGGATTTGACTTCACTTCCTAAGGGAAGAAAGACGGTTTGATGTAGGTGGATATATCAGACCAAGTTTGCAGCAGATTGGTCGGTTGATAAGTACAAGGCGCGATTGGTCGCCAAAGGTTTCTCACAGGCGGCAGGCGTTGACTACTCAGAGACCTTTGCACCCGTTGCAAAGATGACTTCTATCCAACTCACCTTGGCTATTGCCGCAGCACATGGTTGGGATGTGCATCAGATGGATGTGAAGAGTGCCTTTCTTCACGAAGACCTGGAGGAGGAGATCTACATGGAGCAGCTGCCAGGATTTATTCAAGATTCTTCCTAAGTATGCAGACTTAGGAAATCTATCTATGGCCTCAAACAGGCCCCTCGGGCTTGGTATGCCAAGATGGATTCCTTCTTTCTCACAGCGGGTTTCACTAGATGCCATTCTGATCCCAATGTCTACTTCTTGCGGCAAGATGATTCGCTCTTGATTTTGGTTCTATATGTTGATGACCTTTTGATCACCGGGAGTTCTTCATCGGCTATTACAGCGGTGAAGGCATCTCTCCAGGATAGATTTGACATGACAGACTTGGGTTTGTTGCACTACTTTCTTGGCATCGAGATCTCACAGTCAAATTTAGGGATTTCTCTTGCACAGCCTAAGTATGCACTTGATTTATTGGCTCGGTTTCACATGGCTGATTGAAAGCCATCTCCGACTCCCTTTCTATCAGGAGTCAAGCTTGAGGCTGACTGTTCTTCACCATTGGTTGATGCCACTCGGTATCGACAACTTGTTGGTAGTCTCATCTACTTGACTCACACCAGGCCCGACATATCATATACAGTAGGACTTGTCTCCAGATTCATGCAGGAACCTTATGAGCTGCATTGGAAAGCAGCTAAGAGGATCTTGCATTACATACAGGGTTCACATAGATACGGGATTCATTACAGATTTGGCATACGGTTGACTTGGTTGGATATACAGATTCAGAAGGGCTGTCGATTCACAGACTCGCAAGTCCACTTCTGGTTACAGTTTCTCTCTAAGTTCTGGTCCTATCAGTTGGTCTAGCAAGAAGCAGAATGCTATTGCTATATCATTCACAAAGGTAGAGTACAGGGGAGCTATTAATGCAACTACTGAGGCTATTTGGCTTCAGGGGATTCTTTCTGAGTTTGACATTCCTATCAGGCAGCCCACCATCATTTATTGTGATAATTAGAGTACCATTCAGATTTGCAGGAATCCAGTTCAGCACCAGCGGACCAAGCACATAGAGATTCACATGCACTTCATTCGGGAGCTTATTCATAGTCAGGTCATTGACTTAATATTTTGCCAGTCTTCGGAGCAGGTTGCAGACATCTTCACCAAAACTTTCACTGAGAGCAAGTTCATTCATCTACGAGCTCTTCTTGGGGTGCGGTCCAGATCTGCAGCAGCATCATCTTCAGGAAGGGCCCACTAGCCTCTTCTTTCTTTTATGTCTCTCTTTTGGGGGGGAGTTTTTGCCTACGGGTTTTCTCCTTTTCTCTATCTTATGGGAGATTGCATTTGTACATGGGTACCTCATCAGGCCTAGTTGCCGCGACCCATTTTATATTTCCACACTACCCACCTAAGCTATGCTTATGGGGGGGTATTAGTGTAGGTTTTTATTTTTCCCTATTCATTAATTAGAGAAATTGTATTCCTTGTGCATTCATGGAGTTTTCCTACATTTGTGGGATACGCTAGCTTATGTGGAGGTGTGTGTCATAGATGTGTCATAGGTGTCATAAGAATGTCATAAGTAACTTCCTTGATGGGAGTTACTTCTCTATTCTTAGCACCTTGTCACCACCTTTCATGGAGGAGTTACAGTCTATTCTTGGGGTGCCTTGTCCACCTTTTGTGGAGTTACTTACGTACTCTCCTATATGTATTCCTCACTTTGGCCATCTCATGTTAATTAGATTTTGGTTTTCTCCATTTTGTCTTGTGCAATTTATCTTCTTGTGTTATTTTCAAATTGCTTTAGCATCTATGTGGTGTGCACTTGCTTCATCTCATGTGATCACGTCTCCATTGCACTCGCATTATCCGGATTTCGGCAACAACTCCGATAGCGTCATGGGACTGCTCTAATTTTTCTGGGTTTATTTGCTTGCTTGAATGTTTGAAAATCTGATTGGAATGTTATATTGTGCATAAACAGTCAATTGAGTGGCCATTCACATTACATGACTATAATCAGCGTATTAATTCTGCATTGTTTGACTTTCCAAGAGGCTATTGTTTGTTGTTGGACTGATGTGCCTTATTCTAAGGCTATAAACATATATCTTGACACTTCAAACCTGTTCCTGGATGTAGCCACCTGTCTGTGCCAAAGTATATGATGTGGTGATCAGCTATACTAAGCCATCAATAACAATAGACACACTCAGCTGATATATATCTATCCTTAATACTCATGTAATTACCAGTCACCTTTATTGCATTGAATTAGATTTTCACTATGCTTATTGTCCACCTTGGAAAATTCCCACGAAATCATAACTCCATTGTCATTCCCTGGTGGGCTCCACACAGTCAAACCAAAAGGATTAAAGTCTGCAGCAATTTCCTTTTGGAAGCTTGTCCTTCGTAGCTTTCAAATGTAACAATACAAACTTTATTGTTGACAATTCTCCCACAGGGCAAAAAATTGTCAACCTTACCATTTGGAAGATGGTCTTATGGTACCAGTTGGTCTTGTAAATCAGTTTTTTGGGGTCCTTAAATAGCCATCTGCAACCTTCATATAAAGCATGGGATGATCTACTTGAGGATGTTACAGGTGCCCTAGGTTGCGACTGAAAATACCTATGTTCTACTTGTTGAGACATACTGCATATCTGGACTGTTTGAAAAGGCAGAGGTTGTTTTACATACCATGCGCAAACATGGTTATTCTTATAGGGTTACTGCATACAATACATTAAGAAAATCAAAAGGGGAGGTTAGAAATTTGCACAAAGCAAAGGAAATCAAAAGGAAGATATCCTTCGAACTTTTTGTCTTAAGGAATACTTTGGATAATTTGCAAACAAAAAAACTCGCAGCCAACAAGGAAAGAAAAGACAAAGGAGAGGCCAACAAAAACCCTGTGTGCCCTACGAAAACCCCAGGTGCCCTACAATTTTTCCGACAAGCCAGTTCAGAGGAAGGACACAAGCCCTTGCGAAGGGCACTTGGTCGGTGATAGGACCTTTCCAACATTCCCGAAGGGCACAAAGGAAGGACACAAGCCCTTGCAGAGGGCACTTGATCGGTGACAGGACCTTTCCAACTTTCCCGAAAAGCACAGAGGAAGGACACAAGCCCTTGCGGAGGGCACTTGGTCGGTGGCAAAACCTTTGCATTTTTCCTGAAGGGCATTCTATCGGTGGCCAAATAAAGATAGGAGAAATTCCTTCGGACTTTTTGTCCGAAGGAATTCCTTCAGACAAAAAGTCCGAAGAAATTCGGGACAAAGAAAAACCCGATGGAAAATACACAAAGGCAAAAGAGAAAACAAAGGATATCCTTCGAACAAAAGTCCGAAGGAATTCCTTCGGACTTTTTGTCCGAAGGATTAATTCAGGAAAAGTGCAAACAGATAAAGCCCGCAGGAAAGTTGGAAAGACAGAAATCCGAAGGACACAAAGCCCACGGGAAAGTGAGAAAACATAAGCCCAAAGGAAATGCAGCCAAGAATAAATTCGGGAAAATTGGCAAGGGAAAAGCCCACGGGAAAGTGCCGAGACAAAAATCCAACAGAAATTAAAGCCAGGGGCAGACAATTTTTTCGCAGGAAATTCGTAAACAAGAAGCCCGAGAGAATAAAACCCGATGGAAAATACACAAAGGCTAGGGAGATAAACAGAAAAGTCTGCGGGAAAAATTTGTCAAATGAAAATTCCGAAGAAAATCAAAAGGTAAGGCGAAGGAAATCCAAAAGGTCCGCAGTAAAACAAATGTCCGCAGAAAATTAAAAAAACAAGGTGAAGTCAACGAAAAGCCAAGAAATAGAAAAATCACAAACATGCAAGAGAAATGCATGCACAGGAAATAAGGAAACCAAGAACGGAAAGTCGGCAAACAATTCAGTCTAAATATGTCTCTCATGCAAGCAAGGGCTATGTTTGGCGGATTGCTAAGTTTCAGTTGACTATTCGTTTTGTTCATGGTTTGACTAGTCATTCTCATGCATCCGAAGGTCCAACTCAGCTTCAAGCCAAGTTTCTCAGTCTAAGCTTGGCACCATTTCAGGCAAAAATGATTGTTTTCTCGATCCGACAGCTCAAGAGGAGTCTATTTTTGACAATTGACATATTCTTCCATGCAAAGGAGAAGTTGACTTTCAACAGACCCAACGTCCATTTCTCAAACGCCAAGGAGCTTCATGCAAAGACAAAGGGAAAATATATTTTATTGGAAGGCAAAGTTCGTCTTGAGTTAATCTAAGTTGATCTTCCTCTTCTATTTTTCAATGCCAATCTCTTGGCTTTTGTATTTTTCTATATAAATAGCTTTTTAGCCTTGTAAAATCTATCCCTCTTGGCAAGACCAAACTCTGCCATTGGTGAGTTGTGTATCCTCTTCAATCAATAGGATTGTACTTTCAGATTTCAAGTGCCGGCATAGTGTATATTCATTCAACAATTTGCATATGTGGTAGATTTCTCTCCCTTCCCAAATTCTGATTCGTACCTAGTTGCTAGCTTATCATATTATGCAAGTCATGTTCAGTGTTCTATATGTCTTTTGCTGAAGCTGAAGTGGATGTTAGGTGGCTACAGAGTGTCTTGTATCAGACCTCTCTCCATCGTTTTTCCTCATGTTTTGGTCATTGGATCGAACCTTCTCATGAAATATTTATGCATAGTGATCAAAGGTCTTCTTTTTCCCTTGTTTGATTCAGTGTTCAGGGTTCCAAGTAGAGTGGATCAACGTTTCGGTGTATCACCGTTATTAGGTAGGATTTCCCTTTCAAGTTTCTTTCTCCCTTTTCCATGGTAGATTCACAGCACAGAGTAGAGATCCATTGATACATCTTACAGGATCCAGCCTTCTCTAGAGGTTCTTCTCACCATTGAGGCACCCACCCTCGTGAGAAGATCCCATTGTTTCAACTGGATAGAGGATTGGCCATTTCATGCACGTCTTCGATTCAGGGTGCAGCTCCAGGTTGACAACATTTATTAAAATATGATACTACTTTCTTGTTCCATGTTTTGGGAGGAGCCCACGATCCACTTAGAAATAAAGCCTTTCAACAATAAACTATATCTATTCCAAAGCCTACGATTCCTCTTTGGAAATAAATATTTATTAATAGATGTTGTCAAACCTTGTCCCCCTTTCAAGATGATATTAGGCTTGGTAAATGAATATCTAATTTACTAAGCATTTTAGATTCCTCCCATGACACGGCTGGTAAGAAATTAATTTCTTAATGCATATGAAACTAAAACTTTGAAACACCTCCCCTTTCCTTATATCTCCACGCATACATCAAATTGCATAAATAAATCGAAACTTTCTCAAACTTATTCTACAATCTTCTATGATCTACTGTCATTATTGGGGCCCGCATTCTATTCATTAAACAATGTTGCACTGTCTCATACAAGCTGTGATTTCCAAGCTTAGAAGATTTCAAAAAATATTTGATGATAATATTCTCAATTAAAAGAATACCTTTCTAAAACTGCATCTGAATTTGTCTCCGATTAGATAATAAATCAACCATGAAATTATAATAATAAACCTCAATCCCAAATTCGTTAATATCACTTATGACACGGCAGGAAAAGATGTAAACAAGATCTTCAATAATATTTAACCAGTCTTCACACAAAATGAAGAATCTATAATCGATAACAAGGTCTCTGACCCAATATCGAACCTCCTTTATTTAATCCATTGATACCACTTTTCTGATCAAAATTTTCTGCTATGGCAATTAAACCCCACTGGCTGGGAGAATCAATGGCTCTGATACCACTGTAATAGCCCCCTATGGATATTTGTCCCAATTTTTCAAATGTTCCACAGAAAATTTAAACAAACAATTTGCATGAACTAATTTTTAATCATCCAATAACTTGCAAGGAAATTTCAATGTAAAACATATTATAATAGTTTTAGAACAAGGATCTGGAATTACATATGAATATTGCTTTCCAATCTTCAGTATAATAACAACATAAATATCCAATCGTAACCACAGAACTTACAATCGGATTGGACAACTAGAAGTATGAATTTGAAGCACAAAGTGAGACACCTGAATAATATCTCCAACAGACAATGGGTTTCCGTCCACTGCCTCCAAGCTCGAGGGTTTCGTCCTCAAACCGGCTCCAGAATTCTCCAAAAGAAAATAATAACCAAGCATATCCAAATGAAAGCACTTTTTCCTCTTTTATACTTTTTCAACTGGGAGTTTCTAAAATCCTCTTGCATATGGGATAAAACATGAGAGGGAAAATAAATTATAATTCTCTTTAGTTCTTTTCTCAACATCACCCTTAAAGTCCCCTCTTTTAAAACAACATTACGTTCTTGTGCCTAGGCACCAAGGTCCAATATTAAATAATAATGTTTAATTTATGGACTTTAAAACAGAGGCCAAGATGATGTCGAAAACCAATGATCTATAGCTCGTTGGAAAGCCCTCGACGAGACGAATCCAACCCCACTCTGAAAATCCCGAACCAACACTGTTCCTGAACTTAATAAAAATAGTAACGACCAAGAGCAAACAGAGCCAACTTTGAAGGTGCCAACTGGATCCACTGAACTTGAACCACACCCATGCCAAACTAACCACAGTTCCCTAACCAAATTGCTAGTCCACGAGAACCCAATGATGGACTAACCATGTATGTAGAAGGGGGCATTACACAAACACCCCGGATTGACCTGCAATGAAAATTGCCTAGGCCAAAATCCTCAAGATTCCTTAAAAGCCTTGGTTAGCCTACGAAACCAAGGAGAAATAGGCTAACAACATCATACAATGCGTGCTAGAAAAGGGGACATTACACTCGAGCTCCGTGAAGAGATATCGAGTTCATCACCTGTTCAAGCTATTCTTTTACAAACAATTAGAAGACATTAAATGCGGGCTTTTTATTTCTTTCGTCGCGCCAAGTTCAAGTTCTTTTCTTTGTTGGATCTTTCCTTATGACCTCTTGACACTTGTCAAATGCGTGTGAACTCAGAGGGTAATCTGGGTTTGCTTCACACCATTGGATCTAATGCACCGATTAGACGTGAGCCGTTGATCTTTTAAAGCAGCATGAATTTTAATTCTTGCTTTGCCATTAACCATCGAACTTCTTTTCTTCCCTTTTCGCATCTCGTTGCTTTCTATATGATGGGTTCACTTCCATTCCTTTCGATTGTCCTCGATATGCTCGATCTTTACCCTTTGTCTATATGTCCTTCGGAACTATTGCAAATGATCTATTTCGAAAGCTTTGTAATGGTCCATTTCATCTAAAGGGTGTCCTTCGAGAGCTTTGTTTGGGACTTTTATTTCAGTCTATTTTTCCAACTTAATTCTTCGGGCTCTTTTTGCCGGGCTCTTCTTTTTCGGACTTTCTTCTCGACTTATCTCTCTCCTTCGGAATTTTAGTCCGAGACATTTATTCGGATTTTTTGTCCGCGTCATTTCTTCGGACTTTTTGTCCGAGACATTTCTTCGGATTTTTTGTTCGCGTCATTTCTTCGGACTTTTTGTCAGAGACATTTCTTCGGATTTTTTGTTCGCGTCATTTCTTCAGACTTTTTATCCATGACATTTCTTCAGACTCTCTGCAATCTACCCTTCGGCTTTTCTGCAAGTGTCCACATTGTTGACGCATTGGATTGCACCCTTGACAGGAGGTTGAGCTCCTGCCTTCCACACGTCAAAATGAAAACTCCCTTCTCGCCTGTGGGACCGGCGAAGCTGAGGGGAGAGTCTCTAGATAAGGGCTAGCTCCCTCTGATGTATCTTTTAGGCCCTGGATTTCCTACTAACAAATAAATGGAAAATGGGGGGGGGATGAAAAGGGAGAAGAATGATGAAACAGAACCTAAACCTAAACTTAAAAAGGTGATACACCAAAAAAGATGACCCACTCAGCCCAAACATACACTTTTCACCAAGAAGAAGCTCCCATACACTTCATCTGATGTGGGAAACTCTTCTACGTCAGTGAGTCAGGGGTCCGTAGAGATACAAGGAGGAAGAAACTATCAAAGGTGTTCTGAGACACACTTTGGCAGCCTATTCACATGCGCCTATATTCCTGATGTAGACACTTCTGGCAGACCTGTAGAAGAAGAAAATCAGTAATGCACTAGACATGCTGGAATCGATCTGTGAAAAGCATAAAGGAAAATGACTTAACACAAAAAGAAAACATAGACATATGCGTGAGTGCAGGTCCAAATGGAGGTAAAAATGCCAAGTCTTGATTCAAGGTAAAATCCGGCAGAGTTCTGCCTTACAAGCCCGAGAAATTTTTGGGCAGAGCTTTGCCTTACGGGCTCAGAGAATGGATGGATCCTCCCTCAAAATGACAAGTTTACAATATATAGAGGAAAAAAAGAGGCCTTTTGGCGCCCTTTTTACAAGTGACCCATGTGTGTTCCGATCATTGGGAAGAGCAAGCCGCTAAAACATCATATGAGAAATTATGGGCCGCGTCGTTTGTCTGCGAATAAAACCGCTCCTTCAAGGCGATTACGCGGCTTGTCTGCTCATCAATGCAAAGTGAAGAAAACGGGTCGCGTCGTTTACTGCTCGCGCCTCTTGATGACCAATTCACAGACACTGTGCCAACCACTGGAGTAACTCCTTGAGTCGACACCTTTCTTCGCCACTTGGATTGTTTTGTCCGTTTCTGCACTTGGCTTTTTTCTTGGCTTTGTCTCTTGTTGGCTCCTTCGGCCCTCAGGGCTATCTTCTGCTAATTCCTCGCGCTTTCCCGCTTGCCTTGGCCACTTTCCACTGATTTCAATAAGTGACACGTGGCGTGTTCCACTGTGAAACGGGCAGGACACATGGCAGCATCAGCGTACTTATTGAAGCTTTAGGCACCTTTTGAGAGTCCTGCGGAAGAGGACACATGGCAACTTCCGCTCTCTTTAGCAATTCCTCCGGGCCCCCCCACAGTCTTTACGGAACCAAAAACGAGAGGCTGCGGATGTTGACACTTGTCGGCTTCCGCCGAGCTTTGCAAGGGATACGTAGCACGTTCTGCCGCTCTTAGAAAAATATGTCAAAGCCTTCCGCGGTTGCCACTTTGCGCCTTCCGTGCTCTGGCTTTTCCTGGTGGAAATTGACGTTCGCAGGCCCATCGCTGTTTGAAAACCAACGGCTAGTTCCCTGTGCTTGATTTTGACGTCTTCGGGCCCGTCACCCCTTCGACTTTCTTTGGCCTTTCTCTTTCTTTTGGATTCTTGTTTTGAACCTTCCCGAAGGGAAGGTGACCCTTCGGCTTTTGGAGAAGTGTCCTTCATTTAGTAGCCGAGAGTCCCCTGCAAGGGCACCTACCCCTCGGGGTCCTTCGGCTCCCTTGGTCTTCGGCTAATTTCCCGCGGACTTTTTTCGAATTTCTTCGGACTTTTTGTCCGAAGGAATTCCTTCGGACAAAAAGTCCGAAGAAATTATTCTCGCCTTTGCACTAGTTTTTTTTGCGGGATTTTTTGTTTGCAGCCCGTCCGAATTTCTTCGGACTTTTTGTCCGAAGGAATTCCTTTGAACAAAAAGTCCGAAGGATTTCTTCCTTTGCTTCTGCCTTTGAAAAGTGCCCTTCGGGAAAATTGGAAACGACCCTTCCGAAGGGCATTTCCTTTGCCTTAGACAAATTTCCGAAAGAAACTTACCTCTTCGGCCTTTCTTGCTGTGGCCTCTTTTGAAAGTGTTCCCTGCCCTCCGCAAGGGCTCTTGAGTCCCGAACTGCCCTCTGCAAGGGCACTTGAAATGGTCCATTTTGCGCCTAAGTGTTGGGAACTCGTCTTTACCCGCAGAGTCCGTAGAAAACTTATTTGTAGAGTCCGTAGAAACTAGACCTGCAGAGTCCATAGAAATGGACCTGCAAAGTTCGTACAAATCCCTGTGGAGTCCATAGAAATTCCTGCAGAGTCCGTAGAAAAATTGCAGAGTCCGTAGAAATGTCCAGACTTATGCAAAAAATCAAATTTTGGACTGGTTCAGAACAGCAGGGGAAAAGAGAGACCGATTTTGGCCTGCAGGACCAAAATGGTCAACACACATACCCTTTGCAACGTTCAAAAGATACCCTTCAGACTTTTTGAAAAGGTCCACTTGCCCTTCAAAACGTCCAAAAGATACCCTTTGAACTTTTTGAAAAGGTCCACTTGCCCTTTGGAACGTTCAAAAGATACCCTTCAGACTTTTGTTAAGGGACAATTTTCCAAAAAGGACTTGACAATTTTTTCGAATGAATTGTCCTCGCCATTTTTTTGAAAGAATTCCTCCGAAGGAATTCTTCAAGACTATTTCGAGTTTCCATCCTTCTTGACTTATCCCGATTGCCTCTTCTAGACCCTTTCGGGTTTTTGACATTACTTGACTTATCAACTTGAGAAAAGCAGTCCCTCTTTGTAATCCCGATTACTTCGTCTAGACCCTTTCGGGTTTTTACCTTCACTTTACTTAAAAACATGAAAGAAGTAATGTCGTTCCATGAACCCGACCAACTTTATTAGACCAGTTCGAAGTTTCGAGACTGCTTTACTTATTTTATAAGTAAGAGCACTTCACAAACCCGATTTACTCCACAAGTCTGCTCAACTCAACCTTTGGCATTAATGCATGATCAAATTCAATCTCAATGACATCAACCTTTGACATCAATGACAATTCCATGTGGCCTTAGATGGGAATGACAATTCTTCAGTCCTCAAACTGCTTTCTGGATCATGATATCAAAACTGTCAACTGCCTCCTTGCTCAAATTTCCAACATGTAGAAGCATGCGGATAAGTTGGGTTTCCTCATTTTCTTCTTTTTAGGCTAGTTCTGATTTCTATTCTCTTAGTCTAAGTAGTCGGTTCGGGTTTGGATTCCGGTTCACTAGTAAGGCGGAAAAAAAAAAGGCCTTGGATATGACTTGTGTATGGCCATACACAAAAATATATAAAAGTAAAATAATATTTGGACATTCTAGCCTAATATTCTTTACTAGTGTTGTTTTATGTTATCTTTTTGAGTATTTAGCAACTTGTAGTGTTCAAAAGTGTGTTTTTCTTTTCATTACTTTAAGTCCAATTGTGAAAAAATAAAAAATAAATTAAATTAAATTACAGAAAGGAAAAAACCCAAACCTCAAGTTCATCCCGGGTTCATCTAGGACAGCCCGGGTTCTTCTGCAGAAGAACCCAAACATCCTTATCAGATTAGGATTTGTGTGGCCTTTGAATATATCAGCAACTTAGCTCTTAGTAGCATTGTGTTGCCTTTGAATATATCCTTATCAGATTAGGCTTTGCATGGAGTTTTATAAAGCAAATATGATCTAACCTTTGTAATAATGTTAAAGGGATCTTGAAGTTTTCCCAGCTTTTCAACTGTTTTCACATGGTACTAAAACATCCATTCTTCATTCTCCATCATTTTCAAGAATTCAGAATCTTCATGAGAGCACAAAATAGTGTTGTTTGGTGTCTTTTTGAATTTTGAAACTCTCTTTCTCCTCAGTTTTTTTTGCAGAAGTCCCAAAGATTGTGAGATTATTTTTCCTTTTTAGGGTTTATAGGAATCATTTGTACCCTGTATTTGTAGGTATTTTTCAGAAAAAATCGGGCGATTTTCTAAAAATGTAAGAAAAAAGGTTTTGTAAACTTGAGGATTTTTCAAAATTTTATGGGGTTTTTTTCAATAAAAAAGCAGAGTTTATTATTTTTTTTATTTTTTTAAAGAAAAGGATTAATATTATAGAAAGATCAAAAGATACATATTTTATTGTGCCAAGGCAAGAAGCTATTGGTCCAAGCCTGGGCATTAGACACAGAAGCAAACATAGTCATCACAATCATTGATACAAATCTAACTCTATAATCTGTCAAAGGTCTTATTGAAGCTTGCCAGACCACCATAGACGCAGGGGACCAAAACAAAATATATTCCCAATGTCATGAGCCCAGTTTGCTAAAGCATATGCCACTCTATTGAGCTCTCTTGGGATATGTTGGGAGGTGATTCCCTGAAACCTGTTTTTCAAACATTGTTTTTTGTCCCACTCTCTACACATTTTCCAATTTCTGCCCTGATATACAGCAGAGGTAGAAAGCAATCTCACTATAATCAAAGAATCAAAATCCACCTAAATTCATTCCTACCTAAGTTTTAGGGCTTCTTGTAAGCCTTGATATATAACTCTTATTTCAGCTAAATTATTTGTGGCATACCCAAGATATCCTGAAAAGAAAAAAGCCACAAAACAATCAGAAAGTCTTCCCATGCCCCCCATACTTGCTTTCCCTGGATTACCTCTAGAAGCACCATCTGTGTTTAGCTTACCAACACCTGGAGGAGGGGGAGACAACTTACTCTCAACCTGATTTCTCTTTCTTGGTTTGAGGAGGTATTTACAAAAAAATTCCACAAAAAAATCTTTTCGGTTTTCAAAGAAAACATTTTTTGGCCATGGAAGGCCAAGGCTTGGGTTGCCTTTGAGTCTGAACAACCCCTTTTACAAGCTACTCCACCCACCTGTCGACTCCCCTAACTACCCCTACATACCTCGGCTGCACCCTAGACTTTTTCTTGCTTTCCCAAGCTTGCCCACAACCCATTCAGTCTGTGTTATACACCCAAGCTCCTCTATTTCACACCCCTCTCTGCCCCTTTCTTTGGTGCCTAACCTGCCCCCAAAGGTCCCAACCCCAAGCAACCCCCTTTTCTTTGTTTGCCCATTCATCCCCACTCCCTAACCCACCACACATCCCATACCCAACGGGGACCCCGGCCTCCCCACCCCCAACTCGAAGTCCTCTGACCCTAGGCTCACCTTTAACCCCCACCCCGAACATAGGTCACCTACCTAGTCCACCCACAAAACACCATCCCTCGAACAGAACTGTCAGCAAAGTCCATCCACCATATGGCCCTGTGTTTATCCCAAAAAACAAAAAAAAGGCCACCGCCTCTCTCATAGTGCCACCAGCCTTGCCTTAGGCCATTTCAGCACTCCTTCAAAAGGGGAGTCTAGACCTCTTGACCAAGCCAATCCATTTTCTCACGATCATTGCGGCTCCCCTAAGCCTTATACTTTCTTTTGTCTATTTGACTTTTTGCAAACATTGTTGAAGACCTAAGGATGGGTCTAGCGTGACAAGCAGTCAAATCCCTCACAGTGGACATTTTTGCATGTTGGCCTTCCCGACCCTCATCAGCACTCAAACATCAACACCACATTTCTATGCACTCAAGACACCTTTTCAATTGTTGTATTTTTTTCAAAGTACATATTTTTTCAAGTAGAATCCATATTTTCAGAAAAAATACAGTGATATTGTAATCAAAACAGATTTTTTTTCTGTTTTCTATTTTCACAGGGATTATGAAAACGACAAAATCATTGTGATAGTTGAATCATTATAAGTAGTTTTGCGGGCTCTTTGTTTATGCTCATTATAAAGTGTCAAAAAACAGATTAATTTGGGTGACATCTTTCTAATAGCACTCTTGTGGCTTGTGGCTTGTGGCTTGTGGCTTGTGCCTTTCTTCTTTCGGGGGAACATCTTTTTCAAGCACGCTTGTGGCTCGTACCTTGATTCCTTTGGGGGGCATCTTAATAAGGACTTTTTAGAGCCTTACTCTGTGTGTGCAACATCAGGTAAACTTGCAGTTTTCATTTCTTTCTACAATCATCTCCCATGTTCTAGTTGTTTCACATTGTTTTGAGATCCTAGGTGGAAAATTAATCGACAAAATTCAGATAAAATTTGTTGGAATAATATTAAATAACACATAAAATGGCACAACTATTTCAACCAATTATTTTGAATGGAACAATTTACAACCATGGTGACTATGCCTAGAGACATTTTCCACACTACACGGCCTTCATCTTTATCTTTATAAATAGTAAATACAATCAATGGATAAATAGAAAATACTTGTGACAAATACAATCAATGAATAAATAGTAAATACTTGTGATATAATCCTTGGTCACCTTTGTTTATCTATTTCTATGGATTTGCAACAACATATTTCACACAATGAGTGCCCTTCTACTGCCTAGAAAATACTTGTGCAACTATTTGGAGATGCTTCGCATGCTTCAATACAGACGTCATATGAGCTTGATGTTTCTAAAAGTACTCCTCCAACTAGTGATGACTCTTTCTTGCAAGGCATTGCTCTCTTCTTTAAAGAGCCACCCTTTTGAGATGACTCTACCAAACCTGACACGTATGTTTCCAACTCCATCTCCTCTAGATATTTCTTGCAAAACATTGCTCTCCTTTTTGCAAAAAAATCATATATAGATTATTGTAATTTGATGTATTGGTGGATGGTTTTTCCTTGTTTCATGGAATTTGACATATTGATATTTTTTTGACTTCTCCATCAACTTATTTCAATGATGATACACCTCTTGTGGATCCTCATTCTTTGAATGTAATTAGGTTAATGAGGAAAATCCTCCTCTTTTGATGGATATTCCTTTCAAGGATGATTCATCTACTCCATTTGTTGGTTCTACCACTTCAACTATCACTTTTCCAACACTTCCACATGATGTCACCAAGTTCTCTTCATCATACTTCAACACTAAACCAATTTTTGAGAAGTACTTATTTTTGCCCTCCTATCCAATCTTGGAATGTGAAGACTTTCAGCATATAGTTTCTGCTCTTCCTCTTGCTAAAGGCGAAACATTGTTCAATGCAAGTCGTCCTTCCTCTACATTCAAGCCGAGACCATCTTCATTGACCTTTTTCAGCTTTTGGATCACTTCCCTTCATCATTTTCAGTGTTTGGCATGAAGGAAGTTGTCTTTGGGGGAGGAGGTGTTCTAAGTCCTCCATACTTCATTGATATAGTACACAAGGGTGCCTAACATGTCCAAGTTGTTCAGACCCATATCACTAATTTCTAGCCTCCTATTTTGTACACTCCCTAGGTAGCACTTAAAGTGGGGTATTGGAGTAGTTTGTTATACCCATGTTCTTAAGTTTACTTAGGTTAGATTTATATCCTAAGTTAGGCTTTTTTATATTTTTCTATTTTAGAAATTTGGAAAATGAGAAAAGGCGCATTGACTCAACTGGCCAATCAGAATTAAGATGAGTCACCTGACCGATAATATTAAAGGGTGATGTAATCTGGGAAATCATATCCATCCTAGGGTTATTCATACTTTCTATAGATAGAATACATCCCTCCCTCACCTGAAGACATGCGAGAGGTTGTAGGGGAGTACGCAAATCTTGTGGATGCATGAGAACAACCAGGCACTTGTAGATCTGCTCTTGGGGAGCTTGTATAAGCATGGCATAAAGTAGGGTTTCTTCATGTTCTTCTTTTTCAGCTAATTCTGATTTGTATTCTCTTAGTTGTATTATGTTTCCTTTTAATACACATTCTCAGATTACAGTTTGTGTGGAGTTTTATTATGCAAGTATGATCTTGGGTTTATAGCAGTTTTCTAAGACCCTTGAGATTTTCCCAGATTTTCATTTGTTCCCACATCCAAGCTTTGTATTCGGAACATATGTGTCCTTTATTTTTTCAGCTTAGAGACTTTGTTTCTTAGTCACTATTTTCACAATTCAAAGACTTTTGTAAGTGAAAAAATGCAGCAATTTTGGTCACTGTATACCTTGTAAGCCACTTTGAATATTAATATAATTTCAGTTGCTGATTAAAAAAAGATAATTAATAAGGCTTAGTCATATTATGTTGACGTATTGTTTTCAATAATTTTTATTTTTAGTTCATTACATATTTGGAGACTTTTTCTCAAGATGTTATTATGATGCTTTGATGAATGATTAACGGTGTAACTTTCTCTATATATGGTATTGTCCATAGTCTTCATCTTATAATTATATTTTAGTAAGACAAGCGTTTGCTTGTTTAATTTGCTGAGGTAAGGAAATAAATGGTTTTTGTCTTAAAATATTGGTTTCATCTCCTTATCCCCTAATGACCAAATTTATACTTGTATATTTGCAGATGATATACAATGAGAGGCAAATCAATTTTTCTTTAGTTTAGGTGTTTTAGTGTTACATTTCCTCGCGCTATAATGGTTTTGATCTTATGGGATCTATACATGAAATGGATGAAACGTGAGTACTATTTTTGTTAGTTATGGAAGGGTAAATGACCTAGGTAGGCACACAAGAGTGTGCCCTCTAGCTAATGGTTGGCCCTAGCATATCTTAGACACGAACACCCTATAACATTTCTTAATCAAGGACCCTACAACAGTGCATATTGCATGATGAATAATTAGCTAGATTGCACATAGAAGTTACATTTGACTCATTACTCATTGGGTGATGCATGGATGTTATGCCAATTTATCACAGTGCATTTAACTCACTACTCATGGGGTGATGCATGGATGTTATGCCAAATTCTAACAGGCTCCTTGCACATACAACTTGCATTGCTTTATGCGTAAAAAATTGCATGTTCCTTTACATGGATTTATGCATGGTTGGTGCACATGTTCTAGTAAGTGCCAAAGGTATCAAGCTTGTATCTTGCATGACTAGTGGAAATCCAGCAAGAGGTGGAAGGATGAGTAGAGTGCTTAGTTTGACACAAAATACCATCATGCCTTAGGAGGCATAGTCTTTAATTTTCAATTGTGTGTAAATGGCCTCCTAGATTAAGGGAAATCTATACATGAACATAGGGTTATGACAGCAAGGTGGGTCCACATACCACATATAAGCAACTACCATACATGGAGTGGCAAAGTTCAAATAAGCGGTGCACCTTAGAAGGGAGACTCCTCTCTGTGGTTTGGGATGGTCACAACTCTTCCTTTACAAGATCGTTAAGCAAGCACAACTACTCACAGGTTGCATACTCCTAGGTTTTCCTAGGATTGCATTACATCAATTGTTCTACTTCAGACTCAAATTCATTATATTATTATCTAAAATAGGTGGCTCTCAGCGATGTGTTTTCATATAAAAGAGGCTAGTTGCTCTTCGAATGTATTTTTCAGGTTCAAGAGATAGAGTTATGCACAAAATTGTTCACGGGACTAATAATAGAGTTATTTATATAGGTACATTTCATCAGATATAAAAATTCGGTCCTATAATGACTTAGGAAATGGGTTCCATATTAAGTTCCTGTTGTCAACCTGGAGCTGCGCCCTGAATCAAAGACGTGCATGAAATGGCCAGTCCTCTATCCGGTTGAAACAATGGGATCTTCTCACGAGGGTGGGTGCCTCAATGGTGAGAAGAACCTCCAAAGAAGGCTGGTTCCTGTAAGATGTATCAATGAGGATCTCTACTCTATGCTACGGACTACCATGGAAAAGGGTGAAGGAAACATTAAGGAGAAATCCTACCTAATAAAGGTGATACACCAAAAGATTGATCCACTCAACTTGGAACCTTGAACACTGAACAAACAAGGGAAAAGGAAGACCTTTGATTTCAATCGACCACTATGCATAAGTATTTCGTGAAAAGGTTCGATCCAATGACCAAAACATGAGGGAAAACGATGGAGAGAGGTCTGATATAAGACACTTTGCAACCACCTAACATCCACTTACAGCTTCAGTAACAAACATAAAGAACACTTAACATGACCTGCATAATGATAAGCTAGCAACTAGGTACGAATCAGAATTTGGGAAGGGAGAGAAATCTACCACATATGCAAATTGTTGAATGAATATACACTATGCGAGCACTTGAAATCTGAAAGTACAGTCCTATTGATTGAAGAGGTTACACAACTCACCAATGGAAGAGTCTGGTCTTGCCAAGAAAGGGGTGATCTTTAATCAAGGCTGAAAGCCATCTTATAGAGAATTACAAAAGCCAAAAGATTGGCATTGAAAAATTGAAGAGAAGTATCAACTTAGATTAACTCAAGGTTGACATGGTCTTTCAATAAAATATGTTTTCCCTTTGTCTTTGCATGAAGCTCCTTGCGCTAGAGGAAGTGGACTTGTCTTTCTTTATTGAAACGCCCACCTCTCTTTGCATGGAAGATTACGCCAAGTTTCCAATTTTAGCTTCTTCATGAGCTATTGGAACGTTTGGAAGTATGAGATGATAATTGTTCAGCTAAGTTGGACCTTCGAATGCATGAGAATGACTAGTCGAACCACAAATAAAACAAATAGTTCACCGAAACTTAGCAATCTGCCAAAAATAGCCCTTGTTCGCATGCATTTTCTCTTATTTTGGTCTGCGTGTGTCTTATCTATTTTTGACGAGAATCTATTTTTGGATCATCTTATCTATATTTGGTCTATATTTCCTCGGATATTATGTTTTCAACTTTCCGTCAAATTATCTATTTTATATCCTTTTTGCACAGTCAAACCTCCATTTCTTTCGGATTTTTGGTTGTCTCCTTGGCATAATTCTTTCGGATTTTTGGCTATGGACTTTTCTGTCTGCAGATTTATTTCCTTCGGCTTTTCTATTTGCAACTTTTTCGAAGCTTTGGATTTCCTTCAGAATTTATGCTTTTCGTCTATCTCCTTCGGACCTTACCTTTGGCTTTACCATCCGAAGGATTTCTTGTGGCTTTATTTTCCGAATTAATCCTTCGGACAAAAACTCCTAAGGATATCTTTCCTTTGCTTCTTCTCTTCTTATGTTGTCCATGCACTTTTCCGTGGCAACTTTTCCGAAGGAATCCTTCGGACTTATGGCTCCTCACCTTTCCTTCAGCCTTTATTTCTTTTTTGCCTCGGGCTTATCTCCCTATGTGGTCTTCTGAAGGAATTCTTCGGACAAAATGTCCGAAGGAATTCCTTCGGAATTTTGTTCTGACCCTGTCACTTTCCCGCAGACTTTGTCTTTTTTGAATTTTTTTGCGGGCTTTTTGCTTTGCAGGCTTTATTTCCCTTGGCCTTTTTTCCGAATTAATCCTTCGAGCAAAAAGTCCGAAGAAAAAACCCGTAGAAATTGCACAAAGCAATGGAAAAAACAAAGGAATGATATCCTTCGGGCAAAAAGTCCGAAGGAATTCCTTCGGACTTTTTGCCCGAAGGATATCATTCCTTTGTTTTTTCCATTGCTTTGTGCAATTTCTACGGGTTTTTTCCTTGTATTTTTTCCGAATTTCTTTGGACTTTTTGTCTGAAGTAATTCCTTCAGACAAAAAGCCCGAAGGAATTAATCCTTTGTCTTTTGTCTTTGCCTTTACCTTCAAAATGCCCTTCAGAAAATGTGCAAAGATCCAGGCACCGACCAAGTGCCCTCCGCAAGGGCTCGTGGCTCTCCTCTGTGCCCTTCGGGAAAGTTGGAATGGTCTTGTCACTGACCAAGTGCCCTCCTAAAGGGCTTCTGTCCTTCATCTACACCCTTTTCAAAAAAATTGTAGGGCACCCGGGCTTTTTGTAGGGCACCCAGGGTTTTTGCAGGGGTCCTTATTACTTTGAATTTTCTTTGGATTTTGACTTCTCTCTCGGATTTCTTCGGACTTTTGTCCGAAGGAATTACTCCTTGGGCTTTTTTGCTCTTGGCGGACGTTTTGGGAGGCTGTGGGTGTTTCCTTTGTAATTTCCTATGGACTTATGTCCTTTGCAAATGAGTTATTTCAATTGGTCTACCTCTTGCCCACTGTATTATTTCTTCTTTGGCTAGAGACGTGAATTTTTCGAATGGCAAGAGACAATCCTGACCTGTGGAAGAATTGTCATCAGTACCAACGGACCAAACAAGCTACTTTTTGAAATCCTAACAAGACAAGCTCTCAAGAGCATGTTTAGACTTCATAAAATATTTCATAGGAGTAATATGATACACGAGATAACCTCACCCTGTGTCCTGACAACTTAAAATTTGGTGTATTTCCAAAATCCTAATGAGGAAAAGAGCCAAGGTGCCCCATATGTAAAAACCAAAAGGCCACAAGAATGACAAGTTGAAAGCAAAAGGGATCAATAATAGAATAGACAAACATCTTGGCTAAAAATATTCTTCCACAAGACTTAGGATTTGTCTTGAATTTATAAAAAGTAACCCTTTTGAATGACACTGTTGTGTTCACCTTATGAAAATACATCTATAATTTTTTTGTGTTTCGCCCTGCAAGGCCAATAAGAAACGATATTGTGAGTCTTCGAATTACAAGTGCATAGAGATATTTAGGTCCACGTTTCGGGTCTCCCTACAAGACCCATCATCAGGGAAAAGATTGAAGCCAATGCTTGTCAAAAAAGATATATATTTGTGTGCCTGAATAATGTTGTGGCCTAATATTAGTAGGTTGAAGACAATAAGTTGGCCCCTCGAGCAATAATAATGAGATTGGTTTGATTATTCATGCTTCAGGGGCGGACTTATTTTTTTCAGCCTACTACGAAGGTCACAACATTAGTGTTATCAACCTGGAGCTGCGCCCTGAATCGAAAACGTGCGTGAAATGGCCAGTCCTCTATTTGGTTGAAACAATGGGATCTTCTCACGAGGGTGGGTGCCTCAATGGTGAGAAGAACCTTCAGAGAAAGCTGGTTCCTGAAGGATGTATCAATGAGGATCTCTCCTCTATGTTGCGGACTACCATGGAAAAAGGAGAAGGAAACTTTAAGGGGAAATCCTACCTAATAACGGTGATACACCAAAAGATTGATCCACTCTACTTGGAACCTTCAACATTGAACAAACAAGGGAAAAGGAAGACCTTCAATTTCAATCAATCACTATGCATAAGTATTTCGTGAGAAGGTTTGATCCAATTACCAAAACATGAGTGAAAACGATGGAGAGAGATCTGATACAAGACACGTTGCAGCCACCTAACATCCACACACAGCTTCAGCAACAAACATAAAGAACACTTAACATGACCTGCATAATGATAAGCTCGCAACTAGGTATGAATCAAAATTTGGGAAGGGAGAGAAATCTACCACATATGCAAATTGCTGAATGAATATACACTATGCCAACACTTGAAATCTGAAAGTACAGTCCTTCTATTGATCGAAGAGGTTACACAACTCACCAATGGTAGAGTTTGGTCTTGCCAAGAGAGGGATCATTTTTAATCAAGGCTGAAATCCATCTTATAGAGAATTACAAAAGTCAAAGATTGCCCTTGAAAAATTGAAGAGAAGTATCAACTTAGATTAACTCAACGCTGACTTCGCCTTTCAATAAAATATGTTTTCCCTTTGTCTTTGCATGAAGCTCCTTAGCACTAGAGGAAGTGGACTTGTCCTTGTTTATTGAAAAGCCCACCCCTCTTTGCATGGAAAACTCCTAGTAGATGCGGCTTTTAACAATTAGTCAACTCTAAATCTAGGACAGTCAACTCGACGTTCGAATTTGGAACTCCAGTTGAAGCTGAGATGGACCTTTGAATGCATGAGAATGACTAGTCAAACCACAAATAAAACAAATAGTTAACCGAAACTTAGCAATCCACCAAAAATAGCCCTTGTTCGCATGTATTTTCTCTTATTTTGGTCTACCTGTGTCTTATCTATATTTGGCGAGATTCTATTTTTGGATTATCTTATCTATATTTGGTCTATATTTCCTCGGATATTATGTTTTCAACTTTCCGTCGGATTATCTATTTTCTATCCTTTTTGCACAATCAAACCTCCACTTCTTTCGGATTTTTGGTTGTCTCCTTGGCTTTTCTATTTGCGAATTTTTCTGTCTGGGGGATTTATTTCCTTTGGCTTTTCTGGCTGTGGACTTTTTTGTTGACTTCTTGGCTTTATCTTTCGGAAAAAGTGGCCTAGTCTTGTTTTTTGCGGATTTTCCTCTCTTTGGAATTCTCCCTGGTCTTATTTTCTTCGGATCTTTTGTTTCACCCTGCATTTGCCTCGGGTTTATTTCCTCGGCCCTGTCTTTGGACTTTCTTGTGGCAACTTTTCCGAAGGAATCCTTTGGACTTATGGCTCCCCACCTTTCCTTCGGCCTTTATTTCTTTCGGCTTATCTAATTTGGACCTTTTGTCTTTGGGCTTTCCCACCGAATGATTTCCTTCGGACTTATTGTCCGCTTGAATTGTCCTTGTCTCTGTTTATCCTCCGAAGTATTCCTTCGGACAAAAAGTCTGAAGGAATTCCTTCAGATTTTTTCCCGAAGGATATATTCCTTTGTGATTTCTTTTGCTCGAACTTTCCTTTGTCAGGTTTTTTGTCTTTTGGCAGACCTCTCCGAATTTCTTCGGACTTTTTGTCCGATGGAATTCCTTCAGACAAAAAGCCCGAAGGTATTTTCTTTTGTCTTTGCCTTTACCTTGTTGGCTTTATTCACGGATTTGTCTTCCTTGTAATTACTCCAAATTTCTTCGGACTTTTTGTCTGAAGGAATTCCTTCGGACAAAATGTCGGAAGGAATTAATCCTTTGTCTCTTCTGTTTGCCTTTACCTTCAAAATGCCCTTCGGAAAATGCGCAAAGGTCCAGGCACCAACCAAGTGCCCTTCGCAAGGGCCCGTGGCTCTTTTTTGTGCCCTTCGGGAAAGTTGGAATGGTCATGTCGCTGACCAAGTGCCCTCCGTAAGGCCTTCTATCCTTCATCTGTGCCCTTTTCAAAAAAATTGTAGGGCACCCGGGCTTTTCGCAGGGGTCCTTATTAGTTTCAATTTTGTTTGGATTTTGACTTCTCTCTCGGATTTCTTTGGACTTTTGTCCGAAAGAATTCCTTCGAACAAAAGGTACGAAGGAATTATTCCTTGGGCTTTTTTGCTTTTGGCAGACCTTTTGGGAGGCTGCAGGTGTTTCCTTTGTAATTCTCCGAAGTATTCCTTCGGACAAAAAGTCCAAAGGAATTACTTCCTTCGTTGTAGGCTCTTTCCTTTGTTTTTTCACTGTTTTGTGCCATTTCTAACCCTGCCCTTTTGATTTTTTGG
Organism: Torreya grandis; assembly: GCA_037957365.1. Taxonomy (NCBI): domain Eukaryota; kingdom Viridiplantae; phylum Streptophyta; class Pinopsida; order Cupressales; family Taxaceae; genus Torreya; species Torreya grandis. The sequence goes on from JARHVA010000217.1 coordinate 5,200,252, forward strand.
CTCCTCCTTGGTCCTTTATCTTTGTCTAATTTCCCGCGGACTTAAGTCCTTTGCAAATGAGTTATTTCAATTGGTCTACCTCTTGCCCAATGTATTATTTCTTCTTTGGCTAGAGACGTGAATTTTCCGAATGGCAAGAGACAACCCTGACCTATGGAAGAATTGTCATGTAATGGACACCCCTCAATGCCCCCAAAAATAAAACCAATTGCTGATAGGAATTTGTCAAACAGATTGCATCCAACTCCTTATTTCTTCGTTTAATGTTTTAAATCCCTTATGACTCCGGAAATGATCATTTGTTTGTTTGTTTTTGTGTTTTTTGCATAGCTTTGAAATCACACATGTACAAGAAAGAAACTACAATAATTTGCAAACTGAAAATTGAACTACAGCTGACAATGTATTTTCAGAATTACAAATCAATTACATGGCAGATTTTTGAACTCACTAATTATTCCATCATTATTAACATCAAAGTTCAGCAATTGTTTTCAATCCTTATGAATAGTACCCATGAATAGTGCCACTGCTACAGTGTCACGACTGCTACAGTAACGTGGTTGCTACAGTGTGCGGTTGCTACAATAACACGGTTGCTACAGTGTCACGACTGCTACAGTGTCACGGCTACTACAATAACGCGGCCAGCAAAAACGCCCACAACTGCAATAATAATGAAGATGAAATGTAGACTCCAAAGACCAACCCCAAGGATTGATGTCTAGAGTGATACAAATAAGGAAGACGTCTCCAAATGCCCAATACAAACTACAAACTGCAAGTGCATCAATTTTTCTTCTGATCAAGCATGCCTCACAATGGCCACAGGCCCTCCTTTTATTTCCTCCTCATAGAGTCGACCCACTTTTGACAAGCAATGTGGGATAAAGTGTTTTTAAAATATAATAATATAAAATGACACCTTATGTTTCCCTTGCGCACCCCCTTCTCAAACATGTAACCCAACAAAATAACATTAAAGTAACACTTTAATATTTTAACATTTAATTTAAATGTTACTTTAATAAACTTCAAGCATTAAAATAAAATAGTAATTCAGCTCAAAATAACATGAATGATAGCTCATCGGAAAGCTCTCATCGAGGAGCATCAAATCCAATCACTAATTCTGAGATTGTCCATGCCCTATTGACTTACTAAAAATAGTAAGTTTGCCTGAAACCATGTAAATCAACTCCGTTCTAGCCCAAACTGAAAATGACTAGGCCAAAACATCTCAAGATCCTACTGAACGCTTTGTTAACCTATGGGACCACGCAGAACTAGGCTAACAGTCACACCGCTGAACAACTGCTAAAGTGGGGACATTACATGTCAACATTTCTGGTGACTCAGCTGGCCCAACATCCCTATTGTGCTTGAGAACTCAGACCATATAGATACTATTCGAACTCCCAAAACAATGATAAACCTGATTTCTGATTGAAAACCTCCTTTGATCATGGCTGAAGTAACCTCCTTTTTCACAATAAGAAGAGAAACACATGAAAGCAAGGAAACTAACTAAGAAGCAAATGTCCAAACAAGCACCTATTTGAACAAAACTGAATGAAACTACTGTGCTTGAACAACACTTGGAGGAAAGCAAAACAAATAAGGAACCTAGCTAACCATGACAAAGCATGATCCCCGTGGATCAAATGGGAAATTCCTGAACTCACTCCTTCGAAGAGATGGTACAAGTTGCAAAGCAGGTTGTTTTTTAATCATAACCTTTGATGAGGTATTTTCCTTGTCTACCAACTGTATTAGCATCTTCTCAAATGAGTCATCAACAACAACAAAGACAAACTCATCAAGTACCTCTTGTTTTTTTTCAGATTGCTTGTCATCTACCACCTTGTCAAGTGATATCTCATCTATGCATGGCTTTTGAGTGACCACATCTTTCTTATTGACTGCTGCAAGTTCATCCAGCTCTTCAAGGAGCTTTGACTAGGCAACCCAATCTGTACTAGGATCTTGAATAGGTGATTCTTGATCAAATTTTTCATAAACGTGTCCTTCAATAGACAACATATCCATACAAAGTTTCTCAATCTCCTGAAGAGATTCAAGGTACAGCTGCCAATCCTCTTTCTGTTCCTCATTTTGATATATAGAATTAGCTTGAAAGCTATCTGGATCCTTCTTAATAGGAGATCCCTGTAACTCATGTATGACTTCAATTTGTGCCAGCTCCTCTTGAAGTTCCTCTAAATCAAGATTAGTCTTCTCACTCTCAACTATAATTGGATGCTCAACTACAACCTCAAGTGAAGTAACAATAGGAAATTCTTCCTTAAACACATCTGAAGCATCTTCTACACACTCTACAAGAACTTGACCTGTTGCTGCAACCTCTTTCTCAATCCTCCAAAGAACAGGGTCCTCCTGAGGAAGGAAGATGATGGGAGGGTGATTGAATTCATTTGTTTGAAATGGAAAATGAAGCATGGGAGGTTGATCATGATCAGATTTTGGAATCTTGAAGGCAATGGAATTATCTAGGGAGTTTTGGAGGGGAGGGAAAGAGAAATTCTTAAAGACCTCTGTATTTTGTTCCTTCCACTTGGCCATTACCTCATTAAAGTCTGAAACCTGCTTGTCTTCCCCAACAACTTGAGCTTGAGGGATGATTGGTGAGAAAATGGGACTATAGGAAGGTAGAGTCTCATGAATAGTCACTTGAATAGGCTCTTGACTCCAACTAGGAAGCTCCCTCGGCACACACTGGGCATGGTTAAGAACCTCATGAAAATAAGAAGCACAAGAACCCATTGTAGACAATTGGTTTAACTCGATTTTCTGCCTTTCCCAAGCCTCCATCTTTTCCAATACAAGAATACATAGTCCATTTATCTTTTCTGGATCACTGGACACATTTCGAAATAGACCATTCACTTCCTCATACTGAGAGTTAGAACAAACCTTTCTTGCATATGCTAGTATTATGAGCTCTATTTCATTCATTATTTCTTGAAGGCAAGACTGCTCATATGCAACATCATAGCCATATGGGAAAGATGAAATCCGGTCCTAAGACTAATATGGCTTACAAGATAAGATTCATGCTCTTGATAAGGCTGATTATGAGAAACTTGATAAGTCTCAACATAGCTTTGATAGTACTCTTGATCAGGCTGATTAGGCTCATAAAGAGCCTCATAGGTATCATGACAAGGCTAGTATGATCCATCATTGGGTTGATAAGGAAACATAGCATAGGAATTCTTTTCATACACAGTGATCAAAATTCATTCACGATAATGCAATAAAAATAGACTTACATGGAAACTATCTTGAACTATTAGAAGCAATTGCTTGAGCTTGAAATCACCAAATATTTCTTGAAGAACACTGCTACAACTGTAATTTCATCAAAACCAAAAAAAAATACGTCCCACCAGGGGTGCCAAAAACTGTTGTCAACCTGGAGCTACGCCCTGAATCAAAGACGTGCATGAAATTGCCAGTCCTCTATCCGGTTGAAACAATGGGATCTTCTCACGAGGGTGTGTGCCTCAATGGTGAGAAGAACCACCAGAGAAGGCTGGTACCTGTAGGATGTATCAATGAGGATCTCTACTCTATGTTGCAGACTACCATGGAAAAGGGAGAAGGAAACTTTAAGGAGAAATCCTACCTAATAACGGTGATACACCAAAAGATTGATCCACTCTACTTGGAACCTTGAACACTGAACAAACAAGGGAAAAGGAAGACCTTTGATTTAAATCAATCACTATGCATAAGTATTTCGTGAGAAGGTTCGATCCAATGACCAAAACATGAGGGAAAATGATGGAGAGAGGTCTGATACAAGACACTTTGCAGCCACCTAACATCCACTTACAGCTTCAACAACAGACATAAAGAACACTTAACATGACCTGCATAATGATAAGCTAGCAACTAGGTATGAATCAGAATTCGGGAAGGGAGAAAAATCTACCACATATGCAAATTGTTGAATGAATATACACTATACAAACACTTAAAATCTTAAAGTACAGTCCTATTGATCGAAGAGGTTACACAACTCACCAATGGCAGAGTTTGGTTTTGCCAAGAGAGGGATCATTTTTAATCAACGTTGAAAGCCATCTTATAGAGAATTACAAATGATCAAAAATTGGGAGTCCGTAGATTTAAAATCACGAGTCCATAGATTTGAAATCACGAGTCCGTAGATTTGAAATCACAAGTCCATAGAAATCCCACATGAAGAGAGATAATTGCTTTGGTAATATCATGCCCCAGCCACATAGGAGAAATCAGACACTTTACCGAGCCACATAGCTCGTGATCCATCAGCCACGTCCCAGAAATGTGAGAATAGACATGCCAAGTCAAAGCTCAAAATTTAGTTCTGATAATGGTTTGAAATCAGAGTTTTAGTGGTGCCACACTGTAGAGCTCTTTGAGAGCTTTTCAACGCATTTTTCGGAATGTAAATCCGAGTTTGGGAGCTCTTGTTATGGCCATTTGAAGATTGGTCAAAAAATATCACTTGCGACATTTTGCACGTGTTTCGAGGCAGTTTCGACATTTGGACCTATCGGAGGTCGACACTTGGCAAATGCTAAGGTTCGCAAAAAAATTACTTTGATGACATGTCACGTCATCAACATGCCACATGGCAGCGTGAGATAAGCTCTTTGACCAAGGTGGTGAGACCAAGCAAGGTGGCGAGTCACAAGGGAGCCAAGCTTTTTGGTGAATCAACAGGCCTGCCCGAGTCTTGAGGAGCCGTGTGGCTGAAGCCACGTGACAAGTGGGCGGCTGAAGACTTTTTAAAACCTAGACTTATTCCAAATCCGTGCATGTAGGATAAACCCACAGAGGTTTAGGCACTCAAAGGCTATTTTAAGCCTTGCTTAATCCTCTTCACCCATGCATGTGGAACAAATGGATAAGTCAAGCGCTTAAAAGAAAGCTGAAGACTTGAACCGCCGACCTCCCATGTAAAAGTGATAGCTTTGACCGCTTATGCCACGGATTTCTAAGTAACTTGAAAGGAGCGAACTTCTATTTAAAGGGAAGCTTCTGGCCGACTGTGTATGGGAGATTATAGACCCGCTTACAGTATTTGGTCATTTTGGAGCCCTTGGAGGCCGAATCAGAGCTCGGAGTAAACTAAAAAGTTGTTTATAAATCCGATACACTCTGTGCAGTATATTCATTTGACCATTTTGAAAAATTGGTGATGCCATTTTGAGCTATAGAAGTTACCAATTTCGATTTGGAGAAGCCTCTACGTGTGATTCAGGAAGGTTAAGGACGTGCTGAGTCAGCTAATGTCTTTCGAAGGTCTGGAACACTATTTTTTTGCAGAGAGAAATGATCTATTGTTGATTGTAAGTATATTTCAACTTGCAAATTTGAGCAACATTAATGGATCGGTTCGATACGAACCCGGGACGTAGGAATTCCGAACCCCGTAAACAATTTTCATGTTTTGATCTTTGAATTCAATTTTGCATTTCATTTTTAGTTAATTTACAGATTATAATTCAGATTTTAATCAAAAATGCAAAAATTACTCATTTGATCATTTACGAGAAATTGGATAAAATCAAGAATTTAAAAAATCTAACGGTTTCAATGGAAAATTGATGTGATATATCAATTCATCTTTATTTCAGTTTTGAAACATGATATTTGGATCAGATTTAATTCATTCCAACATCTTATCAGTTGAGAAATTCAGAATTTGTAATTTATAAAATTTCACTTTGAGTTTATCAGTATAGTTTACGGATCAACAAAAGTCAAAGATTGGCCTTGAAAAATTGAAGAAAAGTATCAACTTAGATTAACTCAAGGCTGACTTGGCCTTTCAATAAAATATGTTTTCCCTTTGTCTTTGCATGAAGCTCCTTGGCGCTAGAGGAAGTGGACTTGTCTTTGTTTATTGAACCGCCCATCTCTTTTTGCATGGAAATCTCCTAGTAGATGCGGCTTTTAACAATTAGTCAACTCTAAATCTAGAACAGTCAACTTGACGTTCGAATTTGGAACTCCGGTTGAAGCTGAGTTGGACCTTCGAATGCATGAGAATGACTAGTCAAACCACAAATAAAACAAATAGTTAACCGAAACTTAGCAATCCGCCAAAAATAGCCCTTGTTTGCATGTATTTTCTCTTATTTTGGTCTGCCTGTGTCTTATTTATTTTTGGCGGGATTTCATTTTTGGATTATCTTATCTATATTTGGTCTATATTTCCTCGGATATTTTGTTTTCAACTTTCCATCGGATTATCTATATTCTATCTTTTTTGCACAGTCAAACATCCATTTCCCTCGGATTTTTGGTTGTCTCCTTGGCTTTTCTGTTTGCAGATTTTTCTGTCTGCGGGATTTATTTCATTCGGCTTTTCTAGCTGTGTACTTTTCTGTTAGACTTCTTGGCTTTATCTTTCGAAAAAAGTGGTCGAGTCTAGTTTTTTGCGGACTTTCCACTCTTCGGAATTCTCCCTGGTCTTATTTTCTTTTGATCTTTTGTTTCACCCTGCATTTGCCTCGGGTTTATTTCCTCGGCCCTGTCTTTGGACTTTCTTGTGGCAACATTTCCGAAGGAATCCTTCAGACTTATGGCTCCCCACCTTTCCTTCGGCCTTTATTTCTTTCGGCTTATCTAATTCGGACCTTGTCTTTGGACTTTCCCTCCGAATGATTTCCTTCGAACTTATTGTCCGCTTGAATTGTCCTTGTCTCTGTTTATCCTCCGAAGTATTCCTTCAGATAAAAAGTCCGAAGGAATTCCTTCGGACTTTTTCTTGAAGGATATATTCCTTTGTTATTTCCTTTGCTCGGACTTTTTGTCTTTTGGCGGACCTCTCCGAATTTCTTCGGACTTTTTGTGCGAAGGAATTCCTTTGGACAAAAAGCCCGAAAGTATTTTCTTTTGTCTTTGCCTTTACCTTGTTGGCTTTATTCCACGGATTTGTCTTCCTTGTAATTACTCCGAATTTCTTCGAACTTTTTGTCCGAAGAATTCCTTCGGGCAAAAAGTCTGAAGGAATTAATCCTTTGTCTCTTCTGTTTGCCTTTACCTTCAAAATGCCCTTCGAAAAATGCGCAAACGTCCAGGCATCAACCAAGTGCCCTCCGCAAGGGCTTCTATCCTTCATTTGCGCCCTTTTCGAAAAAATTGTAGGGCACCCGGGCTTTTTATAGGGAACCCAAGATTTTTGCAGGGGTCCTTATTACTTTGAATTTTCTTTGGATTTTGACTTCTCTCTCGGATTTCTTTGGACTTTTCATTCGGACAAAAAGTCTGAAGGAATTATTCCTTGGGCTTTTTTGCTTTTGGCGGACCTTTTGGGAGGCTGTGGGTGTTTCCTTTGTAATTCTCCGAAGTATTCCTTCGGACAAAAAGTCCAAAGGAATTACTTCTTTTGCTGTAGGCTCTTTCCTTTGTTTTTCCATTGCTTTGTGCCATTTCTAACCCTGCCATTTTGATTTTCTGGCTCATCCTTGGTCCTTTATCCTTGTCTAATTTCCCGCGGACTTAAGTCCTTTGCAAATGAGTTATTTCAATTGGTCTACCTCTTGCCCAATGTATTATTTCTTCTTTGGCTAGAGACATGAATTTTCCGAATGGCAAGAGACAATCCTGACCTGTGGAAGAATTGTCAACAATTACTATATATATTTTTGGACAAGCATTGGCTTCAATGCTTTCCCTAATGATGAGGCCTATAAAGAGCCCTAAAGCATTGGATCTAAATATTTATATGCAGTTTATCCAAAACACACAATATTTCTCACTGCAAATTGTCTGTCAAAAACAAGATATGATATATTGGTCAAATTGTGGAAGTTTTTTCAATTTAGACTGCACTAAGAATTTGATGTGATGTTTCCATGTGGATTGCTAAAATGGGAGTTGTGGATGGTATTAGAGTGCGTCCAAGCTAGGATCCCAACGTTCCTATGAAAACTTAACGATATTGAGGCTAATCTTCAGGTTCATAGTACTTGTCAAAATAGTGATCAAAGTGAATTATTATGGATTGATGCAAGAAATTTTGAATAGTACGGTCAAATTGTTTAAGTGAAATCTAAAAGCAAATACCATCATGATGTCATGTCCCCCTTTTGAATATGAAACAATTGAAGACCCTTAGCCTCACTTGTTTCTGAAGGGCTAATGAAAAAGAGAAAAAAAGAAAGGGAAATAAGTGATTTTGAATGAATACATGTAAAAGGTACTTTAAGTTATGAGAGCCACTTAAGTTGGGGGCCTTTAAGGGTCATGGGTTATCACTTGACTAACATAAGAGTTTTAAAAGCAATCTTCCTTATAATTTGAATATATGTTTCCCTCCCTTTTGGACGTGCCCCTTGGGGGGAGTTGTATAAAAGCAAAGGAAGGTTGCATTTGGAGACATGCTAATTTGGATATTGATTTATGAGACTAAGCACAAAAAGCTTAACTCAAGGCTTTGGAGACGAAAACATTCAAAGTTCTAAGGGAATTAGGGACAAAACCCTCTAATTCTGATTAGGGCAACATCATTTCAGAGGCTGCATTTGGGAGTAACATTCATAAAATTTGGGAATTACTCCAATTGAAAAGTGAAGAGTGAAGACTCACCCCCACATTAGTTATTTGGTGACATCGATTGACTACAATGTACTGATTTATTGTAAATATTTTCATATAATAATAAAGTCAATTTTTGCATTTATCATAATTCATGTATTACATGTGTATTGTCATCTCCATTTCATTTTCCATATGGTAACTAGATAATTGTAGTCTATTGTCAAAGGTTACATTGCCATTGTTATCTTCATCTGTGCACTAGGATTGGACATGGAATAAAAGAATTTAATGCTTCTTTGATATGGAAGGTATGTACAGCTATCTTTGAGAAGAGATTTGAACTGCTATATCTGAGTAAAGGCATAAGCTACTATCCCTAGGAAGAGATTTGAGTTGCTATCTCTAAGAAGAGGCATGAGTTGTTATCCATGGGAAGAGATGTGAGCTATTTCTCTCATGCTATTACAGATAGAAGTAACAATCTATGAGAAGAGATGTGGGGCTACTACTCTTTGTTCTACATATTACAAAATGGTATCAATCTTTGCAAATAGATGAGAAGCTACAAGACTCTCCATCTTCTTGTAGTTCCTTTCACTCATGTTTTTGTGTTTAATTACTTTCATAGCCTAGACACTCGAGAATTCCAAGTGCCCTGATGTAATGTCCCTAAATAGAGCAATTTCCTTAATTCTGGAATCTTATTGTAAAGCCAAGCAAATCTGGAAATATTCACTGAAAACTAGCAAACCCTAGAGCTAATACAATCTGAAATATACCACTATCCAAAGCCCAAATCAAATACAAAACCTAGGCAGCAAGATGCCAAGGTTAAATGCTAACTTCCAGCCATTATTCAAATCAGATTTTTCTCCAATAAGCATCCCAAATTAAATATCAATTTTCTCCCAATGAAGCTGTAATCAAATACCTTTTACACTACTACTTATAAGGTGAGATTCCCACCTATCTCTGCCCTTTCAAGTCTTATTTTTATGAGAGCTTACAGCCACCTTTTTTATGTCATAAGATGTATCCAAACCCTTGCAAAATCCCTCCAAACATTAGAGAAAATTCAGAATAAACTAACCAGCAATGTTCCACATCAAATTAGGGTATTATAATGACCAAGCCTTAGCCAACTCAAATCGCCACATTTAGAATAATATTTCAGAAATTTGTTACCCTATCAAGGGTCAAACTTGACCAGAAACCCTGTATAATATTCAAAAATAAAATAATAATAATTCAAAAATTATTATTATTTGTACCGAGCATATTGGGCCTCAAAACCCTCACAATCTTCCCACAAAATCCAAAGCCACACCTCAGAAAATATTGCAAATAAAATAAGAATATTATAATAATCAAAAGGGTCAATAATTGACCTCCCAAACACTTATAGGGCAAGTCGCCCAAGTTAGAAACTTCACAATCAAATCTTCAAACCCTCAAAGGGGTCTTCGTGTAGATCAGCCATCCCAAGAGGGGTCTTCCTCTTGACCAAATCAACTCACCATCCAAGGGTATGGCTTCAAACCACGCTAGCAACCACAAAATGCATGTCACCAACCTCCAAGACCTGTAATTTTTATCTAAAATCAGCTCTCTAGGGGTTCACTTCAATCCAAACGAAAGTGGTGTTCTAAAACACCTTTGTAGGTCCAATTGCGTGCAACCATGCAAAACTGAAGCACAATTACAGCCCTTGAATAGAGTTGCTCTAAATGTAGGAATGGAGATTTTCGTCCCCAAACCCTTGTCACACTTGAAGGTTTTTGTCTTCAACTTGTGGTGAACAAGCTTGACATACTTGATCAACATTTTCAATATCCAACAATGCAAAATCCTTGAATGAACAACTCACTTTCCTTTTATATCCATGCCCCAAGTGTGGCGTTCAAAATAGGAGGGAAACTCTCCTTTTTTAAAATATTAAAAGAGCCTCATTATAATTTCACTTTAGGCCTTAAGTGTCCATGACCCTTTAAAAGGTCTCAACTTAAGTGAAAAGCAAATTCGACTATTATTATTTTATTTTAAGTATTTAAAAATACTTTTTATTTTAGTAATAAAATTATTTTAATTTCAAAATTGGGACATTACAATTCTCCCTGTCCAAAATTGCTTGTCGTCAAGCAATTGCATATATCCACGGAGGTGTCCCAAAATACCTTATTTTGCAATGTCTAACTGTAACTTCTTCTCATGGAAAAAAAGCTCCAAACTGAACTTGTACCTTGTTGTCCCTGTTGTCAACCTGGAGTTGCAACCTGAATCGAAGACGTGCTGAAACGGTCAATCCTCTCTCCGGTTGAAACAATGGGATCTTCTCACGAGGGTGGGTGCCTCAATGATGAAAAGAACCTCCAGAGAACGTTGATTCCTGTAAGATGTATCAATGGATCTCTACTCTATGCTGCGAAGCTACCATGGAAAAGGGAGAAAGAAACTTGAAAGGGAAATCCTAGCTAATGACAGTGATACACCAACATGTTGATCCACTCTAATTGGAACCTTGAACACTGAATCAAACAAGGGAAAACGAAGACCTTTGATTTCAATTGATCACTATGCATAAATATTTCTTGAGAAGATTCGATCCAATGACCAAAACACGAGGGAAAACGATGGAGAGAGGTCTGATACAAGACACTTTGCAGCCACCTAACATCCACTTACAGCTTCAGCAAAAGACATATAGAACACTGAACATGACCTGCATAATATGATAAGCTAGCAACTAAGTATGAATTAGAATTTGGGAAGGGAGAGAAATCTACCACATGCAAATTGTTGAATGAATATACACTATGCTAGCACTTGAAATCCGAAAGTACAGTCCTATTGATTGAAGAGGTTACACAACTCACCAATGGCAGAGTCTGGTCTTGCCAAGAGAGGGATACAATTCAAGGCTGAAAAGCCAACTTATATAGAAAATTACAACAGCCAAGAGTTGGCATTGGAAAAATAGGAGAGAGGCTAAATTTGTCCAACTCAGCGTTTACAAAAGGTCTATTTGTCTTGCATGAAGCTCCTTGGCGTTAGAGGAAAAGGACGGTGGGTTTGTTGAAAGTCAAACTCTTATCATGCAAAATGCTATGCCCACATCCAAATATGAACTTCCTCTTGAGCCGTTTGATCGTTTAACAACTTTCCTTTGCATGAAATCAACGCAACTGCCAAATTAAGAATTATGTTTGAACCGCTGGAACGTTTCGAACTTTCGAGATAAGCAAGAGTGCGTGCATGGAATTTCTTGTTGTTTGAAACGTTCAACGCTTTGCCTGTTCATCATGCAAGACGACTCTATTTTCAAAACTGAAGCATGCTTGCCTTTTTTTCAATGTGTTTACTTCGTTGGAGTCACTTCACGTCAGTCTGTGCATGATCTTTATTTATCCTACCTTTGTCTTTATTCTGCGTTTGTTTTATTTGTTGTTCATGCTTATGTCCATGTTCAGTTCTGCTTTAATCTTTACTCATGCATCTATTTCTACGTTTGTCCTTCTTGTTCAGTTCTGGCTCAGTCTTGTTTGTGCTTACGTCTTTGTTCATGCTATTTATCATGCTCACTTCACTTTGTGTTTACTCTGGGTTTTCCCGTGTTTTGCTTTAATTCAGGTTTCGGGCTTTATTTTGGTTTTCATCCTTCAGACAAAAACTCTCTATCTTTTCTCTTTCTCTATCTCTTATATGTCTTTTTGTTCAGTTCTTTAGCAGACAAATTGTCCACGGGAATTGTCTCTCTTTCATTTCCTTCGGACAAATTGTCCGAAAGAATTGTTTCCTTCTTTTGTTTGGTCCTTTGTAATTGTTTCGGGCTTTCTGGTTTTCAAATTCCCGTGGGCTTTTTGGAGGCTATGGACTTTTGTCTTGCATCCCTTTTGTCTTTATTCTATTTATCCCGGGTTTTTTCTTTCTCGCGAATTTCTTCGGACTTTTTGTCCGAAGGAATTCCTTCGGACAAAAAGTCCAAAGGAATGTCTCCTTTGTGGGATCTAGCCACCGACCAAGTGCCTCTGCAAGGGCTTTTGTATCTCCTCTATGCCCTTCAAGAAATTGGAAAGGTCCTGCCACTGACCAAGTGCCCTCGGCAAGGGTAATTGTCTCTCCTCTGTGCCCTTCAATAAAATTGGAAAGGTCCAGCCACTGACCAAGTGCCCTCCGCAAGGGCAAGTGTCCTTCGGAATTGGCTTTTCGGAAGAATTGAAGAGCACCCGAGCTTTTTGTAGAGCACTCGAACTTTTATCTAGTCACCTTATTCCTTCGGACTTTATGTTTTCCACAACTTTGGATTTTCTGCGTACTTTTTGGAGGTTGCAGACTTTGTTAGCCTCTCCTTTGTCTTTATTCTTTCCTTGCTGGCTGCGGGTTTTTGTTTGCAAATTCTCCAAAGTATTCCTTCAGACTTTTGTCCGAAGGATATCTTCATTCCTTTTAATTTCCTTTGCCTTTGTGCATATTTCTAACCTTGTCTAAGGCATTAATTAATGTATTGTATGCAGTAACCCTATAAGAATAACCATGTTTCTGCATCGCATGCAGAACAACCTCTGCCTATTCAAACAGTCCAGATATGTAATATGTCTTAACAAGTAGAACATATGTACCTTCAGTCGCAACCCAAGACACTTGTAACATCCTCAAGTAGATCATCCCATGCTTTATATAAAGGCTGTAGATGGCTATTTAAGGACCCCAAAAACTGATTTACAAGACAAACTGGTACCATAAGACCATCTTCCGAATAGTAAGGTTGACAATTTTGGCCTGTGGAAGAATTGTCAACATTTCTGGCAACTCAGCTGGCCCAACATGTCTGCTATGCTTGAGAACTCAGACAATGTACATACAATTCGAACTCCCGAAACAATGATAAACCTGATTTCTGACTGAAAATCTTCTCTTGACCATAGCTAAAGTAACCTTCCTCCTTCAAAATAAGAAGGAAAACACACGAAAGCAGGTAAACTAAGAAGCAAATGTGCAAACAAGCACTTATTGGACAAAACTGAAGCAAACTATTGTGCTTGAATAGCAATTGGAGGAAAGCAAAAACAACTAACTATGTACATAGAGTTTTGCTCTTCAATAGCAATGTTTCAGATGTATCCCATTGACTGGGATTGTAAGCTCTTGGCCGTCCATCTTGGCAAGTTGGAAGGCATTGTGGGATTTGCAGTTGGAGATCGTGTATGGGCCACTCCAAAGGGAATCAAACTTTGTGTCCCTTCTTAGTTTGGCTCGATCCTCATCCCACTTGAGGACCAAATCTCCTTCATTGAGCTTCGTGAGGAAGCTTCTTTGTCAAATGTTCTTTTCACCTGTTCCGATATTCGAAAATAGCTCCAATGTTTGCATGTATTTCGTTCTAATATGGTCTACTGTTCGTATCTATTTGTGGCGGGATTCTATATTCGGATATATTTGTCTATATTTTTACCCGTTTGGCCTTATCTTTTGGAATTCTGGCTTTATCTTTGTTCCAACGGTTACTTCCCGCGGTCAAAATTTGACGGCCTGCGGGACGTCACCCTTAGTTTTCTTATTTCGGACTTCTCTGTATATATTTCCTACTTCCTTCGGACTTTATTTCCCGCGTCTCTCTTCGGACTTATGTCTCGCCTTAGTCTTATTTTTTCGCTTTTCTTCGGACTTTGCTTTGTGGCCTTCGAAATTTCCTCGGACTATTTGTCCGAAGGAATTCCTTCGGACAAAAATTCCAAAGGATATCTCTTCTTCCTTCGCCCTTTAACTTTTTCGAAGCCCTTTTGATTTCTTCCGTCGGCTCTGTCTTTGCTATTTTTTTGAATTTCCTCAGGATTTCTTCTGTCAGGTTTATTTTACGGGTCTTCGTCCGAATTTCTTCGTACTTATGTATTCTCTGAATTTCTTCGGACTTTTTGTCCGAAGGAATTCCTTCAGAGAAAAGTCCGAAAGAATTCATTTTCTTGTTTTGCTTTGGCCTTTATTTCCAATCTTTTCTTTGTTTTCTCGGATTTTGTCTTTTTGCAAGCCTCCTGAATTTCTTCGGACTTTTTGTCCGAAGGAATTCCTTCAGACAAAAAGTCCAAAAAATTCCTTACCTTGACTTTTCTTCCGAAATGTGCCCTTCGGGATTCCAAACATGACCTTCCGCCGACCAAGTGCCCTTTGGCACCAATCAAGTGTCCTCCGCCAATGCCCTTCGGAAAAATTGGAGGGCACACGGGCTTTTTGCAAAAGTCTCCGAATTTGGTCTTCCTCTTGCCCTAAGGGTAGGTGCCCTTCGGGAATCTTGAAAGTGACCCTTCCGAAGGGTACCCTACCCTTCGGAATTCTTGAAACTGTCTCTTTTTCGAATTAATCCTTGGCTTCTTTTGTGCGGACTTTTTTGTCTTTGTGGTCTTCCGAATTTCTTCAAACTTTTGTCCAAAGGAATTCCTTTGGACAAAAAGTCCGAAGCATATCTTCGCCTTCATCTTTCTTCCCCCTTTAACTTTTTCTATCCTCCTAAATTTCCTGCTTGAGTCCGTAGAAAATTCCTTGCTTGAGACCGTAGAAAATTTTCTGCTCGAGTCCGTAGAAAATTTTCTAGTGGCAAGAGAAAATCTGATTTGTGGAAGATTTGTCAACATTCTGGCGACTCAGTTGGCTCAGCATGCCTGCTATGCTTGAGAACTCAGACCATGTATAGACGTTATTCGAATTCCCAGATGGTGAATCTGATTTCTGAATGAAAATATGCTCTGATCATGGCTGTAGTAACCTCCTTCAAAATAACACATGAAAGCGAAAAACTAACTAAAAAGCAAATGTACAAACAAGCACTTATTGAACAAAACTAAAGCAAACTAGTGTGCTTGAGCAGCACTTGGAGGAGAGCAAAAACAACTAAATAACCTAGCTAACAATGATGAAGCATGATCCGCCTGGATCAAATGGAAAATTCTTGAACTCACTCCTTCCGAGAGATGGTACAAGTTGCAAGGCAGGATGTTTATTAGTCATAACCTTTGATGAGGCATTTGCCTTGTCGACCAATTGTATTAGCATCTTCTCAAATGGGTCATCAACAGCAAACCAGTCACCAACAAAGACAAACTGACCAAGTATTTCCTGATCGTTTTCAGATTGCTTGTTTTCTAACACCTTGTCAAGTGATATCCCATTTATGCATGGTTCTTGAGTCACCGCATCCTTCTTATTCGCTGCTGCGAGTTCACCCAGCTCTTCAAGGAGCTTTGAATATGCAACCCAATCTGTACTGGGATCTTGAATAGGTGATTCTTGATCAAATTTCTCATAAACATGCTCTTTAATAGCCACTATATCCTTACAAAGCTCTTCAATCCCTTGTAGAGATTCAAGGTACAACTGCCAATCATCTTTTTGTTCCTCATTTTGATCTATTTGAATTGAATCCACTGTCATGCTATCTGGATCCTTCTCAATAGGAGATACATGTAACTCATGTATGACTTCAATTTGTACTAGCGCCTCTTGGAGTTCATCTACATCAAGATCAGTCTTCCCACTCTCAGCTATAACTGGATGCTCAATTACAACCTCAAGTGAAGTGTCAATAGGAAATTCTTCTTCAGACACTTTTGAAGCATCCCCTACACATTCTGCAAGAACTTGTCCTGTAGCTGCAACCTCTTTCTCAATCCTCCAAAGAACAGGATCCTCCTGAGTAAGGGGGATGGCGGGAGGGTGATAAAATTCATTTGTCTGAGAGGGAATATGAAGCATGGGAGGTCGATCATGATCAGATTTTAGAATCTTGAGGGTAATGGAATTATCTAGGGAGTTTTGGAGGGGAGGGAAAGAGAAATTCTTAAAGACCTCTGTATTCTGTTCCTTCCATTTGGCCATTACCTCATCAAAGTCTGGAACTTGCTTGTCCTCCTGTACAACCTAAGCTTGAGAGATGATTGGTGAGGTAACGGGACTATAGGAAGGTCTAGTCTCATGAATAGTCACTTGAATAGGCTCCTGAATAGGCTTTTGACTCCAACTAGGAAGCTCCCTTGGCGCATACTAGGGATGTTGGAGAACTTCATGAGAATAAGAAGCACCATAGCCTTTTGTAGACAATTGGTTTAACTCGATTTTCTGTCTTTTCCAAGCCTCTATCTTTTCGAATACAAGAATACATAGTCCATTTATCTCTTCTGGATCATTGGACACATTTCGAAATAGACCATTTACTTCCTCATCTTAGAGTTAGAACAAACCTTTCTTGCATATGCCAGTATTCTGAACTCTATTTCATTCATTTTTTATTGAAGGCGATACTGCTCATATGCAACATCATAGCCATATGGGAAAGACGAAATATGATCCTGAGACTGATATGCCTTTCCAGGAAGGTAAGATTCATGCTCATGATAAGGCTGATTATGAGAAACTTGATAAGGATCCACATAGCTTTGATAGTACTCTTGATAAGGCTGATTAGACTCATAAAGAGGCTCATAGGTATCGTGACCAGGCTGGTATAATCCATCATTGCGCTGATAAGGAAACATAGCATAGGAATTCTCTCCATGCATAGCCATCAAAATTCATTCACGATACTTCAATAAAAATAGACTTACATGGAAGATGTCTTGAACTATTAGAAGCAACTGCTTGAGCTTGGAGTCACCGAATACTTCTTGAAGAGCACTGTTGTAACTACGATTTCATTAAAACCAGGAAAAATGTGTCCCACCGAGTGTGCCAAAAACTGTTGTCAACCTGGAGCTGTGCCCTGATTCGAGGACGTGCGCAAAACTGCCAGTCCTCTATCCGGCTGAAACAATGGGATCTTCTCACGAGGGTGGGTGCCTCAATAGTGAGAAGAACCTCCAGAGAAGGCCGGTTCCTGTATGATGTATCAATGAAGATTCCTACTCTACGCTGCTGACTACCGTGGAAAAGGGAGAAAGAAAACTTAAAGGGAAAATCCTACCGAAAAGGGGTGATACACCAAGATTTTGATCCACTCAATTTGGAACCTTGAACACTGAACGAACAAGGGAGAAGGAAGACCTTAGACTTCAAATTAATCACTTATGCATAAGTATTTCATGCAGAGGTTCGATCCAATAACTAAAACCTGAGGGAAAACGATAGAGAGAGGTCCGATACAAGACACTTTGCAGCCACCTAACATCCACTTACAATTTTAGCAAAAGACAATAAAAAACACTTTAACATGACCTGCACAAGGATAATATAGCAACTAGGTATGAAACAGAATTTGGGAAGGGAGAGTACTCTACCACTTATGCAAATTGCTGAAGAAATATACACTATGCCAACGCTTGAAATCTGAAAGTACAGTCCTTCTATTGATCGAAGAGGTTACACAACTCACCAATGGCAGAGTCTGGTCTAACCAAGAGAGATTGGATGATTTTAATCAAGGCTGAAAGCCATTATATAGGAAATTACAAGAGGCCAAAGATTGGCATAGAAACTTGAAGAGAAAGATTCACCTTGGTTAATTCAAGGCTTTACTTGGCCTTTCACTAATATATATTTTCCTTTTTGTCCTTGCATGAAGCTTCTTCGTTTGATGAAGCGAAGTTATCTTTATCATGAACCACCACCTCTTTTTTTGCATGGAAATCTACGCACATGTTAAATTTAGAACTCCATGTGAGTTGCTTGATTGCCGAGTTGTAGCATTTGAAAACTGAGTTAACAATTATTTAGACTGAGTTGGACAAAGAGATCATTTTCCTTCGCATGAAAGCTTCTAGTGGACATGGCGTTTAATCAATTAGTCAACTCTAAATCTGGATCAGTCAACTTGTCGTTCGAATTTGGAACACCTGCTGAAGCTGAGTTAGACTTTCGGATGCATGAGCTGGTCGGAGATGAACAGGATTTTAATAATCAGTCAACTGAAGCTTTGACCGATGTTGGAAAATAGCTCCGATGTTCGAAAATAGCTCCAATGTTTGCATGTATTTCGTTCTATTCTGGTCTGTTGTTCGTATCTATTTCTGGTAGGATTCTATATTTGTCTATATTTTTACCCGTTTATATTTTCTCGCGGAATTCTGGCTTTATCCCTGTTCCAACGGTTACTTCCCGCAGGCAAAATTTGACGGCCTGCAGGACGTCACCCTTAGTTTTCTTATTCCCTTCAAATTTCTCTGCTTGGCAATTTCTTTCGAGTATATTTCCGCAGAATTCTTTCGGCTTTATTTCCCGCGTCCCTCTTCGGACTTCTGTCTCGCCTCTTCCCCGCGGCTTTCTTCCCTTCGCATCTTTCCCGCGGGCAAAAAGTCCGCAGGAATTATATTAGTCTTTGGCCTTTGGAATTCTTTCGGGTTTTTTGGTTGGTCTTTTCTCCGAATTCCTTCTTACTATTTGTCCGAAGGAATTCCTTCGGACAAAAAGTACGAAAGAATTCATTTCCTTTGTTTTTTGCCTTTGTCTTTTGTCTTTCTCTCCGTGGACACTTCCGAATTTCTTCGGACTTTTGTCCGAAGGAATTCCTTCGGACAAAAAGTCCGAAGGATTCTTTTCCTTGTCTTTTCCTTTGCTTGTGCCCTTCGGGAATTTTTCATGGTCCATTCCGCCGACCAAGTGTCCTCCGCCCGTGCCCTTCGGAAAAATTGGAGGGCACCCGGGCTTTTTGCAAAAGTCTCCGAATTTGGTCTTCCTCCTGCCGGAAGGGTAGGTGCCCTTCGGGAATCTTGAAAGTGACCCTTCCGAAGGGTACCCTACCCTTAGGAATTCTTGAAACTGTCTCTTTTCTGAATTAATCCTTGGCTTCTTTTGTGCAGACTTTTTTGTCTCTGTGGTCTTCCGAATTTCTTCGGACTTTTGTCCGAAGGAATTCCTTCGAACAAAAAGTCTGAGGGATATCTTAGCCTTTTTCTTTCTTCCCCCTTTAACTTTTTCTGTCCTCCAAAATTTCCTACTTGAGTTCGTAGAAAATTTTCTGCTTGAGTCCATAGAAAATTTTCTAGTGGCAAGAGAAAATCTGATTTGTGGAAGATTTCTCAACAGAAACATGAAGTCAAGTAGTAGTCAAACGAATGCTCAAAACTCACCAAGATGTAGTGTTGTTCCATGCCCTTAAATTTCACCTTTTTCTCATGCAAACCGCGCCCCCCAATAATGAAATTTTCAAAATTTATGAGCAATTGACAGTATTGTTGACCATTTTTGGTCCTGCAAGCCAAAATCGGTACCCCTTTTTTCCCCTGCTATTCTAAGCCAGTACATGTTTGGTTTTGCACAAGTCTTGGAAGTTTTTACGAACTCTGCAGGAATTTCTACGGACTCTGCAGGCTTTTCACGGACTCTGCAGGCCCATTTCTACGAACTCTGCAGAGAAGTTTTATACGGACTTTGCAGAGAAGTTTTCTACAGACTCTGCAGGTAGAGATGAGTCTCCGACACTTAGGTACAAAATCGACCATTTCAGGTGCCCTCGCGGAGGGCAGTTCGGGATTCAGGTACCCTTGCGGAGGGCAAGGAACACTTTCAAAAGAGGCGACAGAGAAAGGCCGAAGAGGTAAGTTTCTTTCGAAATTTTGTCTAAAGGCAAAGGAAATACCCTTCGGAAGGGTCGTTTCCAATTTTCCCGAAGGGCACTTTCAAAGGCAGTCGAAGAGGCAAAGGAAGAAATCCTTCGGACTTTTTGTCTGAAGGAATTCTTTCGGACAAAAAGTCCAAAGGAATTCGGAAGGGTCCAAAGCAGAAAGCCCGAAGAAAGGCACGGAAAAGACTAAGGCAAGAAGAATAATTTCTTCGGACTTTTTGTCCGAAGGAATTCCTTCGGACAAAAAGTCCGAAGAAATTCGGGAAAGCTGGGAGCCAAAAAGCACGGGGAGAAAATCCGAAGAAGTAGACAAGGCAATTCTTGCGGACTTTTTGTCCCCTGGAAAATGTCTGCAAGAAAAAAATTGTAAAGACCCCTACTGAATTGGCCTTTAATTTTCAGTTTCGAGCTCTTAGGAATTCCGTCAAACACTTGTCTTGCGATTTCTGTAATGTCCCCATTTTGCGAGCATCAGAGTTCGTAGGAATTAGCCTATCATTTGACCCTCGTAGGCTAACAATTATTAATAGAGGGCCTCATATGGCAGTTACTCGGTGTTTAGAGACATTACTCTTCAGCTGGATTCAAGTTTTGGCCTTTGCACAGGGTTTTTGACTCAGATTGGCACACTTACTATTTATAGTAAGTCACTATTCAGGGTTTCTATTTTTAGACAAACATCCAATCACATGGAGAACAAGGAGAGTCGACTCTTGGCTCAGACGGCTTAACAATCAGACAAGTACATCAAGAGATATTAAAGTTTAAGTGACTTAAGTGATTTATTAAATATTTTAATATTATTATAAAGTTATAAAGTAACTTTATAATAATAAAGTCACATTAACATAATAAAGTGCGTTAAATGAATAATTTAATGTGGGAATAAATCTTTTATCCCACATTGGCCAGGAAGGTGATTGAGCTCTCTTAAGAAAAGAATAAAAGGAAAGGCAAGAGCTCATTCTCAGCATCCAGTTGAATGAATAATATTTTGATTGATTCATCTTGTGGAGCCTAAGGTTTCTGCAGTTGTCACAGTAGGCCATTGAGAACGTAAACTCTCAATTGGTAGGCAATTTTGAAGGTGTGAAATAACACCTAAATTATTGCAATCGTGGGAAAGAATACTTCAGTTCTTTCATTTGTGCAAATTGGTGAAGTTTTCCACAAGGGTTTAAAGTTTATTGTTGGAGAACATTTATAGTTGGTTGTGAATCATCCTTCTTTGGCACATGGAGTTATATCATTCTTGTTGGGAGGGATTATCAACAAATTATTCAAGGGTTTAAGAGCAGATTGCAAGTTTTTTCATCCGCTGCTACAGTACTCGCGTGAATAGTGTCGCGCTACAGTAACTCGTGAATAGTAAAATCGCTACATTGAGATGCTTGAGTTTCACTCTTTCCCATGTAAAGTCTCTTTTCTGACCTGCATTGGAGTTCTGGGTGTTATTCTCCAGTCCTAGCGGAATAAATCAGGTTCTCAACGCACTCTGTTTGCTTACTTTAATTTGTTCTAGACTTGTAATCAATTTGGTAAAAGTTCAATGATTGTTGTGTAAGTTCTAAGGGTATTTACTTTTTTGTTACCATGCCTATTATTGACTGAAATAAGTCCAGAATTACTGCTGTGTACACTTCTGGGTGCTATCTTACCATGGCTGTGTATTAATAATGTTCTAGACTGAATCTTTTAAGTGTTGTTCAAATTCGGGGTTAATCTAGTTTGTGACAGTCATGCCTACACTCAGAAAATCTACGAAATAATTGTTGTTCTAGTCATTGCTGTTAAGGGTTCAAAATTGCATACTTCCAGTATGAACTCATAATTTCATGAAATGTAAAAGACAAATCTGTATTAAAGTCACTTGTTCCTTGTAAAGGATATTCTGGATTTGTTTTCCAGCCTTCATAGTACTATCAGCATACCAATCATATTTGATCATTGGCATATGTTATTTGCACTTTCTTTATTCCTTGGTGAAACATCATTGAAAACTCAAGCAAAACCCTGACACTGAAAACATTGAAAATCAAACAAAGGCAGAAAATTGTGGTTGGTTAGAGTCCACCAGGTGTGGGTTATTACAATTTCTGTACTTGCTGGTAAATGATTCTCTGTTTGTGTTTTGTTGTTTTTGAATGAAGAGATGATGCGTGAACTATTCTCTAACAATGCCAAATAGCCTCTATTGTAATTAAGATAAAATGCAAGTATTTTTCAGACTTTCTAAGACTGAAACTAATTGTAAATATGCAACTACAACATTCTGGAAATTTTGACAAACACTTAGTATGCATTCCCCAATCTGTCTTTTATGAAGTTCAAGTAGCTACAATGCAAATATATGAATTTACTTGACTCAAACAGCTATCTACAGCAGAAAGACATTTTGTCATACAATTGGCAAGCACCCTCAATGTATTTGATATGGCGCTTATATGTTCCTCAAATCTGATTTCAATGACTTACAAATTCGGATTGCCAATTCTCCTATGATAATGCATCTATGAAGACAATGCAACTAGTCGCCCCTTCAAGAGCAAAACGACTTACAACAATGATAGAATGTAAACATGCAACTAGAAATTGGACTACAAGAAACCTGGAAATGCTGATGCCAAAAGTGTTGATGAAGAATCAAGCAATATCCAAGGAAAGGAGTCCCTTCCAAACCCAAATTGTAACCTTCTCCTAGCTGCTCTATTCACGCAGTACTGTAGCGTACTGTAGCAATCACTGTAGCGCAGCACTATTCACAGCACTGTAGCAGCCAACAATAAAACTTATGATCTGCAAATTAATACCTCAAAACCCTTGGTTAATACTTCAGATTTAAGCACCAATGAAAGGACTGAAGTATCCCTTCCAATTTGCAACCCTTCGGAGGATATTTCACCACCTCAGTTATGCTAATCTATGAGAGTTTTCGTTCCCAAAGACCAAGCAGACAATATGCACGAACCCTTGGCTCCAAAGAACTCATCAAATGCAAATGATAATAATAGGATCCTGGAAGCTTGCCTTGCCCCTTCCTTTATACTTTTTTTTTTCTCCTTATCCAGTCGGCCCATCTAGAAGCTTCCTTCTTATAATATTTTATTTGAACTTTTAATAATATTAAAATATGACTTTATAAATAATAAATTGAAATGGCCCCCTTTTTATGCCACATGACCCCTCAAGTCATAAAGTGCAAATATAACGTAAAAATATAATATTAATTATTATTAAAGTGACCTTTAATAATAATTAAACATCATAACTTAGGCCAAACACCTTATTTCTCCAAGCCAACTAAATACCGGAATCGACACTGCTGAAATATCCCATTCAGGCGCCCTGCTATAAATAGTAACCCTGATTGAATGAATTACTATAAATAGTAAGTATGAGAGAAAGAGTCCTGAAACCCTTGCAAAGGCCAACTCTGAAACTTACTGAACTCTGAAGAAGAAATAAATCATCCACTAACTAGGTTTCTGTCACAAAAGACCCTCTAACCATCTGAGTTAGCCTACGAGGGCCAGTGATAGGCTAAACCATCATAAAACAGGATCACGCTAAAAAGGGGACATCACAGTCCGCCCTCCCTGAAATTGCTTGTCCCCAAGCAATCTCAACAACAAAGTTAACACCACTCCACTCGGATCCCAAGGAAAGTGTTGTGTAATGTCCCTCATGTCACCAATCAACACCTGTAACACCATCACAAGCACAACTGATAGACCCTGTCGAATCAAATCAACCCCAACACCAGGTGTCTGATACTGAGACATGGGTTATGGACCCAAACAACTGCCAGAAAAGATGAGTATCTCCTAACTCATCTGCAAATGTTGGTGTCCCCACAATACTCCAACTGCCAAGGCTGGAAGAAGAGTGCCCCTGACAACAACTCATAAAGCCAATTGCACTAATCAATGCAACTATGGAGAGTTGATCCCTCTCAACACCAACGGAAGTGGATATCTGTGCCTCTTCCCTCACGAGTGCACCATACAACTACCTAGCAAGCATGAAAGCACAACCTCTATTCTCTGCCCAATTCCTATGGGCGTGCTATCTAACCAAGCCATCATCCCTATTGCCCCCATAATCATCCTGTAACCATGTATCTGTGCGAAATCTCTGTGACATAGAAGTAGCAAACCTTGTCGGATACATAATAGCATGATGGATAACTGACTGCTGTCCCTGCAAGTAATTCCTCATACACAACTGAGTCGGGTACTTGCAGACTCTAGTTCCAACTTCTGTAGATGGCAACTCTTCATCCCACAATGGATGGTATAAGCCCCCCATCAATCCACATCGATGCATCAACCAATCATCTACATGTGAACTAAAATAAAGGTGATGAACTCTCCTCACTATGTAGTCATGGTAAAAAGCACCAACCTCCGTCAATAGTTGACCATCATAGTCTTGCTTTCTATCCCCTGACATGGAACTAACCTTAGGGGGATCAAGTGTGTTTTCAGATTCATCTCTCATTTGAATAATGTTATCTATCCTTTTTTGTCTTGCTATGTTGATGAGATTGATCTTTTCTTTCACTTTTTGAAGATGTTGTCTTGCATTGGCAGCCACTAATCTAGCCTCTTTGGCTTTTTGCAACCATTCTTCATAAAAAATTTTGGACTTCTTTACCTCTTCGATGCCAAAATATACAAAATCAGTCCTTTTATCCTGGATATCTTCATGTCTACCAAATGGTGTAGGGCTGCCATCAATGGGTGATATCATATCATTGGCTTGCTCATGATCACAAGCTCCTATCTCAAAAGAATGATGGGACATAATGTTGCTGTCCTCAAACCAATCAGTGATGACATCATGCCATTGTAAAATGTCTTCTTCATCATGTGTATTCAAAACACTAGTGGCTGCTCCACTAAGCAAAGGATCAACTTTCACATCCACCTTAATATCTTGGACCTTCAATGGACTTTCATATGTACGAATAGCATTCATGGAAGCACCATCTAATTCTTTACCACGATAGGATGAAGCAATGCTAGACTCACCTAATGAAGCATCACAAGAAACCATATCTTCATGTAGCTACTCTAATGTAACTGATTTGTCTTCACCCATCACTTGCTCTTCTTTTCCCTCATTTCCCTGTCCCTCAATCATATGCACAACACATGATTCTTGCCCATCCAAAGAGGCTGCAATAGAAGACTGATTTTCTGATTTCTTTGGTGAAGCATGAGCCAAACTCAACTCCACATTCAACTCCTCAATCTGATTTTCCGCCATAAGGAGAGCCATTTGAGAGTCTTCCAAAGATTTTCTAGTCTTCACTAGCTCCGTGGTGAGTTGATCAACCTCTTCCTCTTTCCTCTTCAATGCATCTGAGTGTATGACACCCATTTCAAGTAGGTGATCTCTATCTAGAAAAAAGAGTGAAATAGTTATTTTTCATAATCTCCATGGCTGTTTTAAACGCTTGCAAATCAAAAATCGATGAAGCCTCTTCAACACTTTTGTGTCTCCCCTCAAGCTGGACCTTCCATAGATGAATTTCCACCATCTTGTGGGAATGATCAAAATGGGACAGCACTGTAATAATCTTATCTTCACCAACCTTTAGTTCGTTCTCCAAATCAGACTTAGGGACCAAGGAAAATTCATTAGTTGAAGTTGTGGGCTGCCAATGGAGAGCTGGCCTCTCATCAAAATATTCTTCTAAAGTGTACTCATGCTGGTTTGGAACTAGAGCAGCAGTAGTTCCCAACCCTAACTCCTCATCATCCCTCCAAAAAATAGACTCAATGTATGATGAATTGCTAACCTTATGCAGAGAGGTAAGATCACTCTTAGGACAATCAAAAGAGTCCCCAATCATAACCTCCATGTCACCAACTAAGAGACCCGTGCAACATTGTCCTGTAGGATCCAATGTTTCATCCTCTCTACCTTCTGTAACATCAACTGGGTGAAGATCAACTGAAATAGACCCGATCTCAATACTACTAGTCCATACTTCACCTGTTAGTTTTCCCTTTAGATTTTCATGAGTGCATTTAACATCAGCCCCAAAGGAATCATTAAAAGAATCCATACCATTGCTATCCTCCTGAAGAGAAGATGGAACCTGTAACCCAAAAGAAGGCATCTCCTGCTCATCACCTTTGTCCATTTTGTTCTCCATAGGATCAGTTGAATGCTGGTCACTAACTACTGAAAATTCATTGTAGAGGTTTCTTGATACTTCACCTGTAGAGACGTTTTGTTCCTCCTTTTCGTTTTGTGATGTAGACCCCTTAAAAATGGATGCCATAAACCGAACTGCTTTGTCTATGTTTGCAGGGTGTGAAAATTTTTCATTCATCCTCTTTTGGTTTTCATCCAACTTATTCAAACTTTGTTTAAGCTTCTCCATATTCTTGTCCCACTGCTGTACTCAGAAGCAGTGGGACAAGAATATGGAGAAGCTTAAACAAAGTTTGAATAAGTTGGATGAAAACCAAAAGAGGATGAATGAAAAATTTTCACACCCTGCAAACATAGACAAAGCAGTTCGGTTTATGGCATCCATTTTTAAGGGCAACCATGATTAACTAGCCGATTCAATGTCCAATCTACCCAACAGGATGGCAGGACAAAAGCTCTGATACCACTGTAAAGACCCCTGCTGAATTGGCCTTTAATTTTCAGTTTCGAGCTCTTAGGAATTCCGTCAAACACTTGTCTTGCAATTTCTGTACTTGCTGGTAAATGATTCTCTGTTTGTGTTTTCTTTTTTTGAATGAAGAGATGATGCGTGAACTATTCTCTAACAATGCCAAATAGCCTCTATTGTAATTAAGATAAAATGCAAGTATTTTTCAGACTTTCTAAGACTGAAACTAATTGTAAATATGCAACTACAACATTCTGAAAATTTTGACAAACACTTAGTATGCATTCCCCAATCTGTCTTTTATGAAGTTCAAGTAGCTACAATGCAAATATATGAATTTACTTGACTCAAACAGCTATCTACAGCAGAAAGACATTTTGTCATACAATTGGCAAGCACCCTCAATGTATTTGATATGGCGCTTATATGTTCCTCAAATCTGATTTCAATGACTTACAAATTCGGATTGCCAATTCTCCTATGATAATGCATCTATGAAGACAATGCAACTAGTCGCCCCTTCAAGAGCAAAACGACTTACAACAATGATAGAATGTAAGCATGCAACTAGAAATTGGACTACAAGAAACTTGGAAACGCTGATGCCAAAAGTGCTGATGAAGAATCAAGCAATATCCAAGGAAAGGAGTCCCTTCCAAACCCAAATTGTAACCTTCTTCTAGCTGCTCTATTCACGCAGTACTGTAGCGTACTGTAGCGCCGCATTGTAGCCGCACTATTCATGTCACTGTAGCGGCACTATTCATAGCACTGTACCGCAGCACTATTCACAGCACTGTAGCAGCCAACAATAAAACTTATGATCTGCAAATTAATACCTCAAAACCCTTGGTTAATACTTCAGATTTAAGCACCAATGAAAGCACTGAAGTATCCCTTCCAATTTGCAACCCTTCGAAGGATATTTCACCACTTCAGTTATGCTAATCTATGGGAGTTTTCATTCCCAAAGACCAAGTAGACAGTATGCAGGAACCCTTGGCTCCAAAGAACTCATCAAATGCAAATGATAATAATCGGATCCTGGAAGCTTGCCTTGCCCCTTCCTTTATACTTTTTTTTTTCTCCTCATCCAGTTGGCCCATCTAGAAGCTTCCTTCTTATAATATTTTATTTGCACTTTTAATAATATTAAAATATGACTTTATAAATAATAAATTGAAATGGCCCCTTTTTTATGCCACATGACCCCTCAAGCCATAAAGTGCAAATATAACGTAAAAATATAATATTAATTATTATTAAAGTGACCTTTAATAATAATTAAACATCATAACTTAGGCCAAACACCTTACTTCTCCAAGCCAACTAAATACCGGAATCGACACTGCTGAAATATCCCATTCAGGCGCCCTGCTATAAATAGTAACCCTGATTGAATGAATTACTATAAATAGTAAGTATGAGAGAAAGAGTCCTGAAACCCTTGCAAAGGCCAACTCTAAAACTTACTGAACTCTGAAAAAGAAATAAATCATCCACTAACTAGGTTTTTGTCACAAAAGACCCTCTAACCATCTGAGTTAGCCTACGAGGGCCAGTGATAGGCTAAACCATCATAAAACAGGATCACGCTAAAAAGGGGACATCACAAAAGTCCGCGGGAAAAGGTTCTGAAGAAACTAGGCCGCCGAAGGACCCCGAAGGGCAGGTGCCCTTGCGGGGGACTCTCGGCCAAAGCGAAGGGCACTTCTCCATAAGCCGATGGGTCACCTTCCCTTCGGGAAGGTTCAAAGCAAGAAGTTCAAAGGAAAGGAAGCAACAAGAAGCCGAAAGAAAGAGAAAGGCCAAAGAAATTCCAAGGGGTGACGGGCCCGAAGACGTCAAAGTCAAGCACGACGAACTAGCCGTTGGAAGTTCAAACGCAGTGACGGGTGCGCAAACGTCAATTTCAATGCTCATGAAATAGCCATTGATTTTAAAAAGAACAAGAGCCCAAGGAACTCAGCAACCCGCCAAAAGATAGCCCCGAGGGCCGAAGGAGTCAGAAAGAGACAAAACCAGGAAGAAGACAAAGTGCAGAAACGGACAAACAGTCCAGGTGGCAAAGGGGAGGCGAGTTATTGCCAGGTGGTCATCAAACGGCGCAAACAGTAAACGGCACAGCCTATCTTCTCCATTTTGCATTTATAAGGGGACAAACTGCATGAATATCTGGAAAGAGCAGTCTGCTTGCAAAAAAGAGGGGCGGCCCGTGCTTTCACATTAATGTTGAACGCCAAAGTCAAGACTGACGATTACACAGCATGGTTCTAGCAGGGCTCTTCTAGAAGAATGACATCAGCAACAGTGACTTCCTCTTCCCGATGCTCTCAAGTGCACATGGCCCAGCTTGTCAAAGGGCGCCAAAGTCTTTTCCAAAGCGGTGCCTCTACTTCTCATCTTTCTATATATTGTAAACTTCTCATTTTGAGAAGGGATCCATTCTCTGAGCCCGTAAGGCAAAGCTCTACCCAAAAATCTCTCGGGCTTATAAGGCAGAACTCTGCCGGATTTTACCTTGAATCAAGACTTGGCATTTTTACCTCCATTTGGACTTGCACTCACGCATATGTCTATGTTTTATTTTTGTGTTAAGTCATTTCCTTTTATGCTTTTCACAGATCGATTCCAGCATGTCTAGTGCATTGTGAAGTTTCTTCTTCTGCAGGTCTGCCAGAAGTGTCTACAGCAGGAATATAGGCACATGTGAACAGGCTGCCAAAGTGTGTCTCAGAACACCTTTGATAGTTCTTCCTCCCTGTATCTCTACAAACCCCTAACTCACTGATACAGAAGAGTTTCCCACATCAGATGAAGTGTATGGGTGCTTCTTCTTGGTGAAAAGTGTATGTTCGGGCTGAGTGGGTCAACCTTTTTGGTGTATCACCTTTTTATTTTTTAGGTTTAGGTTATGTTTTCAGCATCCTTCTCCCTTTTCATCCCCCCCGCTTTTTCATTTATTTGTTAGCAGTAGGAAATCCAGGGCCTAAAAGATACATCAAAGGGAGCTAGCCCTTATCTAGAGACTCTCCCCCCCAGCTTCACCGGTCCCACAGGCGAGAGGGGAGTTTCCATTGTTGCATGTGGAACGCAGGAGCTCGGCCTCCTACCCAGGGTGCAATCCACTGCGTCAACAAGTATGCAACAAAAACAGTCATATTGCCCATGTGAAGGGGCTGTAAAAGTGTCACGAAAACTGGATTTTCTAATTGAAAAAAATCAGAATTAAATAGTGCAACATTTCCCTTTGGTATGGGCGATATAATGCCCCCAAAATCAATATTTTTGCTCATAATAGCCAGCTGTAGCAAAACACTCAACTCAGAAATTTTTATGGTAAAATTTACAGACCTCTTTGTTGACTGTATTATGCAACCAATTTTCCCCTTGGCGTGGGTCAATGGCCATGAATTTTGCAAATAAATTTCAGACTTTTCTGGAAAGTGAGAGGATAAAAAATCTTTATGCATTATACCTTGTAACCGGTTGCTCATAACTTGGGCCTTTGCCCTATCCATGAGGGGTCTCATGCACTCAACTTCACCCCTTGCATTGTTCTTG
The DNA here is from genome assembly GCA_037957365.1 of Torreya grandis. Lineage (NCBI taxonomy): Eukaryota > Viridiplantae > Streptophyta > Pinopsida > Cupressales > Taxaceae > Torreya > Torreya grandis. Next base: position 5,230,554 of record JARHVA010000217.1, read on the forward strand.
GTCATGGCAAGTGATGTCATTAATGAACCTACATATGAAGCAAACACGTTAAAACAAAATATTAGTGTTTAGCAACAATTTTATAATTATGTCACCATGCCTCATGAGCGTGATATGGGCCTCATTTTTATGTTTTAGCTTAATCTTATCCTAGCTGTAGTATGTCTTTTTCTCCTCCCAATTTCTCCTACTGGTTGGAAATCCACTACTACAAACTTGAATCATTTCCATAGGGTCGTAATGTGAGAAGCACAATTTCCTAGGAATCACGCACACCATGTAAACAAAATTTCTCAATGGAAACAAATTGAAATTGCAAAAATCAGAAATCAAGAAGTTACCAACAGCCATTGTAATGACCCATGGGTCATAGCACTTGTCACCTAACACCACTGCCATGATTAGCCAAGTTGCTCCCTTGGTAAACCCACTTAAAACATAATGGAAGAGGGCTGTATAAGGACTGTAACAGCCCTGAATTGCTTCCTTCCCCCCCGCAAACAATGACATATATCTTGCATAACTTGCACCTTATGATCTCACATAGCAAGCATTTACCATGCTATCATAGGATAATGCATAATTTTTTATGTAGTGCATCCTTTCACCTAAAAATTGAATTATAATAATTGTAGTTGATTTACCAACAATACATACCTCAAGCCTTGCCACTGGTTGGATATCCCCCTCTTGCATTTTCCTTCTAAACACAACAATTTTATGTAGAATATGAAACATATCAAACGAATGGTGATGCTTACCAATTTCATGATGTGTTTTCATGCTTTCTGGCATGCCCTTCACCTTGTCCTCACCCTTGGCATGATCCTCATATCCTCCAAAGTGATGTAGGAGCATAGTACGAAGGTTGTCAACTGATGACTTGCCATAAAAATAATTAAATGGCTTACCTTTATCTGCTGTTCCGGAAATTACAGCAAGCTAATAGTGATCATTGGCCCTTGTGGTGTGGATCTTGTTCACCGATTTTCCTTCATCAATGTGCAATATTGATTTCCTTTTATCTTTGGCATGATTATGTAGGTGTTTAAGGGACTCACCTTCCTCCTTAAACTTCCTTAGGTGTTGCCTAGCTTGGAAGGCTATCATCTTTGCTTGCTTTGCCCTCCTCATCCACTCATCACACCTTGCTTGTGTTCTTGACATAGGTAAACAATTTTCTTTTCCTCAGTTTCACATATTTTCCTTTCTCATGACTTGTTTCTCATTACAAGTGGTCTCCCCACTTGATCCTTCTTCCATGGTGTATCTAGACATCATCTCTCTTGGTTCATCCATCTTTTTGTCTCCAACTTGCAACTCTTGTTGCTTATCAAAGTTTTGAAAACTTCCACTTAGTTGCTCTTGAAAAACTGGTTCTTGTGTCACATAAATTTCAGTTAATGGCTGCTTATTAACTAGTTTAAATGTCTCCTCTTGTTGACCCAAATTTTTTGATTTGTGAGGCTCAAAAAAATTTTAAGGTCCCCTTTTCTAGGGGGTTGACTTTTGATAAAACTTTTGAAGACCTTTAGCCTATTTTATTCCCCGTGGGCTAAGGGATGAATCAAGGGGAATATTTGTAATAATTTAGGATGTTGCTAGAGAGTGATTTTAAACATTTGGAATTAAAAAGCAATGTTCTTAGTTATTAATTGTAATTTATTATTTAATTGCTCCTCAAGTAATTTTAATTACTATATTATGAGGTGTAAATTACATAATAAAATAGGACACTTTCATGAGGACTTGACCCTCAATTAAAAGTCCTTAATGACTTTGGACATAAAGGAAGGGACCCAAAAGTGGACGCCACACTTGGGGAAGACCCAAGTGGCTAAAAGAGGTCCATCTTTGTTAATAAACCCCCATGAGTGGTTCACCCACCTTGGAGGAATTATAAAATCAGGTCTTGAGACATTTGAAGATTATCTTTTTGTCAATCAATCTTATTTTCAAGTTATTGGAGTTCCAATCTTGAATCAAGGTGCTTGGAGTTCCAAAGAGATCTTGAAGAGGCAATTTCACTTCAGAAATTGCAAGTGTGCTGAGTTGATTTGTTGTTTGCTAATTTGAAGAGGATCTTTGAAGAAGATCCAAAGGTAGAATTTTTTGTTCATTTGTTGATTTTTATTTTTCTAGGGTTTGACTACATAATTTCATATTTGGGTTTCAGATTTGTGTGACTTCCACCAAAAGGGAAATTCTAATTATTATTTCATTCGAAAAAGCACATTTTTATCTTCAATTCAAGCTATCGTTTGCTCAAAAATTCTGAGTATTTTGCAATTTGCGAAATTTACAAGTTTCAGCAATTATTTTTATCATATAAATCAAAAAATAAGATTTTTGCAAATCTGATTGTGGAATCGTGTTTGGACTATTTATCCATCTACATATTTGATTTCATAAGTTTTGGGGTAGTTTTGAGCCATAAATCAGCCCCAAACCATAATTGCCTAGGTCTTTGGGCAATTTGCAGTTTATGGAAAAATATTGCAATAAATTTTAGTTTAATGGAATTCTGATTTTTTGTAATAATTTGTAGGTCTAACTTGGGATTTACGGCATACCCTTTTTGTTTGGTTTCAACGCAAAAAGGGACCTTACAAATTTCAACTTTGTCAAACCTTGCCATGAACTTCCTGCTAAATTCCTCATAGTTGTCTATGAGGTGATGCCCTTGGGTTAACAACCCCTGGGGCCACCAATAATGGGCTGCCCCTTCTAAATGTGATGTGATGAATCTTAAGGCCTCCTCTACCTCCATGGGATGAAGTGCAAGGTATGTACCTAATTTATCAATCCATGCCCTAGCTAAATTGTTTGTAGAACCATCGAATGTGGGAAGAACAATCTTCTTCAAAGCATCAAGTAACACCCGTCTAATGCGAGTACTGCCCTTACCTCTTTTCCATGATACAAAATCCTTGAGGTCCATCTCCTTCCTGAAAGGGGGTGGGTATGTCATATACTCCTCATAAATCTCCATCAAATCCGTCTAAATGGAAGGCTGCTCCTTTTCATGAGCTTGAGAGGATCTCTCAAACCTTGTATTGTCCATATCTCCCATGTCACTGTTTGACATGAAACTCTCAAACTCCACAATTAGCCAAGAAATTGACCTGATACCACTGTAATGTCCCCAAATAGGGCAATTTCCTTAACTCTGGAAACTTATTGTAAACCCAAGCAAATCTGGTAATATTCACTAAAAACTAGCAAACCCTATTGCTGATACAATTTGAAATATACCACTATCCAAAACCCAAATCAAATACAAACCCTAGGCGCCAAGAGGCCAAGGTTAAATGCTAACTACCAACAACTATTCAAATCACATTTTTCTCCAATAAGCATGCCAAATTAATATCAATTTTCTCCCAATGAAGCTGTAATAAAATACCTTTTTAACTAGCTACTTATAAGGTGAGATTCCCACCTATCTCTGCCCTTTCAAGTCTGATTTTTATGAGAGCTTAAAGCCACAGTTTTCCTGTCATAAGATGTCTCCAACCCCTTGCAAAATCCCTTCAAAGATTAGAGAAAATTCAGAATAAAATAACCAACAATGTTCCACATCAAATTAGGGCATTTTCATGACCAAACCTTAGCCAACTCAAATCACCACACTTAGAATAATATTTCAGAATTTTATTACCCTATCAAGGGTCAAACTTGACTAGAAACCCCGTATAATATTCAAAAATAAAATAATGATAATTCAAAAATTATTATTATTTGTACTGGGCATATTGGGCCTCAAAACCCTCACAATCTTCCCATAAAATCCAACACCACACCTCAGAAAATATTGCAAATAAAATCAGAATATTATAATGATCAAAAGGATCACCAATTGACCTCCCAAACACTCCTAGGCAAGGTTACGGTTCGTTTTGGGTTCGGGTTCGGGTTCGCCGGCACGGCAATTTTTTTTTTTTCCTTGGGTATGGCTTGGGTACAGTCGTACAAAAATATATATAAAAAATATAAAATATAAAAATTATAATCTAATAAATGAGAATTAAGTGACATTAACCACATAATATGCATATAAAAACAAAATGACCACAAAATTATCATTAAAATAGCCCGGGTTCAAGTTCACCGACTCCACTCTAAAATTATCATTAAAAAATTAAAAATATATTCTAACCTAATATATATTTGCCAAAATGAACATTTTTTATTTTTTTAAACTGAAAATAAAATCTCTCTTTGATCCGATTGTATATGGAGGAGAGGCTAAACACGAAAGGGTAATGGCGGCGAGTCGCGACGGATGGAGAAGACGGAGGCCACAGGAACTGTGAAAAACAACAAATCACTCAGGAAAATCGTGATAAATAACAAATCGCTCAGGAAAATCGTGGTTGTCTATAAAAATCCATTTTGGTCTGCATCCACCTCCTCCCACGATGTCTGCAACTCGAGTTTAGTTTGCAACTTGCCGTGCTTTGCTAATAATGTCAGGAAATCACGAAGTTGAGAAATCACGATTGCATTTTGTTGTCCCTCGTTTGTCTATGCCCTAGCACTCAACTCTACCTCTGCATGTCACAGATCTGAGCAAAAAAGTGAAAAAAAAGACATTTTGACTGTTTTTTCCTGCGGGTTCCTTGCCCCAATGCCCAGGGTTCATCCCAGAAGAACCTCGGATGCACCTGGGTGCCCAAGGATGAACCCTACGTGTTGGAGCAATGAACCATACTCAAACCAGAACCTGGTTCGAACCCAAATGCCCAACGCAAGCTAAATTCCATGAACCAGTAACGTTGCTCCTAGGGCAAATCGCCCAAGTTAGAAATTTCACAATTAAATCTTCAAACCCTCAAAGGGGTCTTCGTGTAGAGCAACCCTCTCAAGAGGGATCTTCCTCTTGACCAAATCAACTCGCCACCCAAGGGAATGGCTCCAAACCACGCTAGCAACCTCTCAATGCAAGTCGCCAACCTCCAAGACCTATAATTTTTATCTAAAACCAGCTCTATAGGGGTTCACATCCAAATAAAGGTGGTGTTCTAAAACACCTTTGTAGGTCCAATTGCATGCAACCATGCAAAATTGAAGCACAATTACAGCCCTTGAATAGAGCTGCCCTGAATGTAGGAATGGAGGTTTTTGTCCTCAAACCTTTGTCACATTTGAAGGTTTTTCTCTTCAACTTGTGGTGAACATGCTTGACATACTTGATTAACAATTTCAATATGCAACAATGCATAATCCTTGAATGAACAACTCACTTATCTTTTATATCCATGCCCCAAGTGTGGCGCCCAAAATAGGAGGGAAACTCTCCTTTTTTAAAATATTAAAAGAGCCTCATTATAATTTCACTTTAAGCCTTAAGTGCCCATGACCCTTAAAAAGGTCCCAAACTAAGTGAAAAGCAAATTAGACTATTATTACATTATTTTAAGTATTTAAAAATACTTTTTATTTTAGTAATAATATTATTTTAATTTCAAAATGAGGACATTACACCCGAGGGCAAGGGTTCTCTTACCCTACTTTCTCTATTGTAACTAGCTGTAATTTGAAGTCCCATTAACCTGGTTTGGTCATTTGTGGACATTAATATAGATTCTTTTGTTTTTTTTTCCCTAACTTCTACTACTTTCACTTATATGTGTTTTCCAAGCTCATTTTAGTGTGGTCTTCATCATTGTAGATAACATCTAGCCTATTGGAGAACATTGACAATCGCATTACTTATACTCTTTTGGTAAATGGAAAAGCTCCTTATAAAATAAATGTAAGGTGGAGAATTATAATCTTCCCAGTTTACAGAATGGCCCATATACAACCTAATAATTATTCTTCCAGTGGTTCCCTCAAGCTCTCTCTGTTTGAAATATCCCCATACTTAGAACCCCATTGCTTTTTCAAGCACAAACTACCTTGAAGCATTCTCCAAGACAGTTAAACTAGATACGGGAGGAGTCTTCCATCCTACGGGTTTTACAAGTATATGAAATAAAATTTAGTACATAGATTGTAGAAGAAGAAGCAGCAGCTTGACATGTAAAAGCATATACAAACAACAACATCATCCTGTTGATATTTGAATTATATCTACAATATTATTTAATATCAATGCATCTCTTCAGTAAATGCAGATGGTCTGATCAATTATGGTTTCCTTGGCAGTTCCTGATCAGCAGTAAGTACTAGTACAAGTCAAAACATCAATCAAAAAAACTATGCTTAGGATGGTGCCCATGAACCTTTCTAGGGAATTCAAGTGTATATCTACAGTAAATGAAATATATCATGGTTGCTCTACATATTCTTTATCAAACTTGATGTATTGTGTACCGTGCATGTCCCTCTGAATGGTTTTCAGAATTCAGCATTCATAGCATATTAGGTAGAGAAGAAAGAAAATAACAGATTTGATAGTTCAATAATTTAATTAACCAGTGAAAAGAAGCCCTGGCAACCTAAGTTCATTTTGCTAACTTGATCTGGCTAGACAGAATTTCAATTATATTCTTTTAAGGGATGGAAAAATTGTCAATATTGCACTTAAATTAATGTACGCACCTTGATGTGACCATCATGAGCAATCAGTATGTTGTCGGGCTTAAGATCGCGGTGCACTATCCCCAAAGAATGCAAGTACTCTAGTGCCAAAACCTGTACGTCAGTAGAGTAGTTACAGAAAATTTTATCTTGTTTTTGTATTTAGAATAAATTTACAAACAATGGTTACCTATGAAGTGAAGCACATATATTCTAGAATTTCATTTTTGAAGTTACAGGTAACTAACCAAAGCCATGAAGTGAAGTACATATGTTCTCAAATTTCATTTTAAAAGTTATATGTAACTGACCAGTTCAGCAATGTATATACGAGCAACATCCTCTTCCAAGCAACCCACGTTTCTAAGCAACGAGTATAAATCACCTCCATTCAAATATTCCATGACTAAATAGAGGTTGTCTCTGCAGGTGAAAGAATAGAAAAACCGTACCTACAAAAACCACAATACTGATGTCAACGACATTCAAATCACGGCCAGTGCCTCGTGGACACTTTTAAGAGATTGATGTGTGCAGATATATTCAAATGCATCTATGTAGATGACGAGAACTACAAATTTTTTTGCAAGAATTGGAAATTACATCCTTCAGTTGTTTCTGTATCTATATTTGCTATGAATCCTTATACATGCTTTGAGCTTTCAAACAGCATGTTTGCAAACAAATAACAATCGTAACTATCAATGCAATACAAAGATCAAAGGAAGCAAGCTGCAGGTTTTCAATGAAAAATCATCCATTAAAAAATTCCAGTGAGAGGAAAAATTCCTGGTATTACATTTGAGATTTAATCACTAACAGACTTGTATGTACAATTATGGTTCAAGATACACACTCCATTATTGCAGGATGGAAACCTTTCATAAATCATTGTTGACAAGACGAAGTCATAATCACATAGGTTCTCTTGCTGAGGATGATGGTACGAAAGAGTATTCTTTGACAGGCATGCAGCAAATTGCAGAACAGCACTTCCAGAAGCTTTTCCAAGCCCAATCTCTCGATAGATCAGCTCGACAAACAATATTACAGCATCTATCATGTCTTATCACAGATCAAGATAATGAGAAACTTACTAATCCAATCTCAGAAAGGAACTGCAACAAGTGGTGTTTGGAATGACAAAAGGCAAAACTCTATGACCGGATGGTTTTCCCATTGAATTCTATCAAACATTCTAGGACATCCTCAAGAATGATCTTCTCAAGGTAATAGAAGAGGCAAGGACAGAAAAAACAATGCTGGAAGGAAATTAATACGACTTTTATAGCTCTTATTCCTAAAACGGGTGAAGTAGGAGACATTTCAGGGTTTAGACCTATAACTTTATGTAATGTCCTCTACAAAATAATCACTAGAGTAATGGCAGAAAGGTCGAAACCTCTTTTGGGGAAGATCATATCTACGGAACAAGGAGGAATTGTTCCAAGATGACATATTCATGATGAAATTGTTTTGGCCTAGGAAGCATTACATTCTATGGAACTTCAGAAATCTCCTTCGATGTTTATAAGGCTTGATTTATCCAAAGCCTATGATAGAGTTGTTGGGATTTTCTATGCCAGGTGTTGCGTCAGTTTGGTTTCTCAGAAGAATGGCAAGAATGGGTAAAAGCTTGCCTATCATCAGTTTTCTTTTCTGTTTTGGTTAATGGTACTCCTTCCCATCTTTTCTTGCCTTCAAAAGGAATATGCCAAGGAGATCCACTATCCCCAGTTTTATTCATTATTCTAGCGGAATGTCTTGGAAGATTGCTATCTACAACTTGTAGAAATCACAAGATAAATGGAATAAAACTAGCTAAAAGTGTTCATCCTCTCACTCATCTATAGTTTGTGGATGACTCCACGCTTTTGGGGAAAGCCACTTGCTTAGAAGCTCAATAGTTGCAGAAACTTCTCATGGTGTTTTCTAAGGCCACAAGTCAGGGAATTAATCATGATAAATCCAGTATAATATTACTTCATTGTTCTAGTAGACAAGAGGATCAGATTCTTAATATTCTTCATTCAGGCATGGTTCTCTTCCACTGCGATATTTGGGGGTGCCTATTGCATCCAAACAGATCAAAGTTTGGTAGTGGATTATAAATAAAGTTGAACTAAAAATGCAAAAGTGGACTAATAAATGGCTCTCCAAAGGAGGAAGAATAGTATTGGTCAAAGCAGTTCTTCCAGTCTGACCAATATATGTATCCTCCGTTTTGAATCCGCTTTGAATCCGCCGAGGAAGATTATGAAGCACTTAGATTCTATCTGCCAAAAGTTCTGATGGAGTGGCTTGCAACATAAAATAAAGTGCTCTTTAGTAAAATGGGAAAATTTGTCTTTCCAAGCAAGATGGAGGATTGGGATTTCATTCCTCTTATAAACATCATAAAGCTTTAGCAGCTAAATTATAATGGAGATTAATAACAAATCCAACTGAGCTATGGGTTGTAAATATCAAAGCCAAAATATGCAAAAAACAATCCCCCAGAAAGACTTATTAGGTTATCCCTTCCTCCAAAGGGATCTCCTATACTTGTAGTTCTCAAGGTAGGGGAAGAACTTATTAAAAAATACTTAATCTGGATTGTTAAGGATAGTAGAACAGCGAATTTTTGGATGGATGCATGGGATGGGCATCTCCCAATCATTACTCAGTACCCAAAGTTACAGCTTGTAATGAAAGTATTGCATGAAAAGGCATGGATTAAGGTGGATCATTATTGCAAGGATACTAATCATTCTTTGGAAATAGGCAAGTGTTGGAAATCCACTATGGAATGACCAGTTCAAATGGAAGCGGAACAATTATCTCAGATTAATACTCTACTTTTGGCACGTCCTCTCTCAATATCCTCAAAACCGGATGAATTGGCATGGGGGAGACATGCTTCAAGAGATCATACGGTTTCTGCAGGATATGACTCCCTACAAATAAGCATTGTTCACCAGCTTAAGGATCTATTTAAACAACTTTGGTAACTGGCAGTTTGGCCCAAGGTGAGTTTTTTTGTTTGGCTAGATTTAAAAAGAAGAGTTCTAATTGGGGATAACCAGATGAGGCGTGGTTTTTATGGTCCCTTTTGTTGTGCCTTATGCTCAGAAAATGAGGAAACCATTTCTCATTTATTTCTTCATTGCTCATGGGTAGTTTACTTATGGAAGCTCTTATCCCAATTGCTGAATCTTCAATGGACAAATATTCAATCATTAGAGCAGCTGATTAGAGATTGGCAACAACATTTACCCAAGGGTCAACATCTTAAGCCGGTGTTTTGCACTGCAACTACTTTGTTGTTGTGGTATTTTTGGAAAGAAAGAAATCGTAGAATTTTCCAGCAAGATCATAGAGACATCAATTATGTCTGAGAAAAAGTTAAAATCAATCTAGCTGAAACTATCAAGCATAAGATTGGGCTGCCCCAGATTCTAATGCCAGATTGGGAACATTTATGTAACCAGATATCCATAGAACCTAATACTTCCACAAGGTTTGTTGTTCGGTCAAAAAAGAAATTACATAGAGACAAAAGTTGGACAGCACCACCAATTGGGTTTGGAAAAGTGAACACCGATGGAGCCTCCAGAGGTAACCCCGGCCAAGAAAGTAAAGGGGGTATTGGAAGATTGTCTGATGGAACAGTAACTTTTCTTTTTGCAAAAAAAGTGGGGATTATGACCAATAATTTAGCAGAGATAAACGTTGTTTACAGAGGGATGCAAGAGGCTTTGAAACTAGGATGGCGGAAGATTCAAATTGAATCAGATTCTAAGATTATTGTAGGCTCATGATCTGATCCTGAGGGTTATCCTAGCAAAAATTGGCAAATTGCTAGAAAGATGAAAAAAATTGGGAAGTTACAATCTCAGTTCCAAGAGGTACAGTTCATACATGTTCATAGAGAAAGAAACACTGAAGCTGATGGATTGGATAACTGGGCTCTAGATAATCAGAACATTATTTGCTATGGTTTACCCCCGTTGTGGTGGTCATTTAAGTGGCAAAGTGACTTGGCAAACATTCTCAACTTAAACCTGAAATGATGAAGGCTAGCTTGCTCTCTTTTGTGTGTAATGCCCAGGCTTGGACCATTAGCTTCCAAGCTTGGCCCAATAGAATTGTATTCTTTGACTTTTCTATAATATAAGTTTGTTGTTTTAAAAAAAAAACTATTTATCTACATCATAAATCACATCCAAGTTTTCTATCAATCATTGCATCCAACCTTATGTAAAAGTCGTTTTCAGCCCCTGTATAGAGGTGCACAACTTACAACTCTCCAAACTACTACATACAATTTTCAAATTAAAAAAGGCAAAAAGAAAGTGATTGAAAATATCAATGCAATATAAGAATCAAGGAAAGCATGTTTCATCTTTTCAATGAGAAACCACTCATCAAACGTTTTAGTGAAAAGACCTGTATGCACATTGTAGCACAAACTTACACTTTACATTCAATATCCAAAGTTCATTATCTCATATTGGACACATTTTGTAGATCTTCAACTGCAAGGTCCTCAAAGCTTGACAAGGTTTTCTTTGTTTGATGGATATAGTGGCTACAATCAAATTTTCGTCAAAGAAGAGGACCAATTTAAGACAACCTTCACAACCAAGTGAGGGACGTTCGCATACAGAAAGATGCCATTCGGTTTATCTAATGCTGGAGCAACCTTTCAACGAGCCATGGACATGGCAATCCAAGGCCTTTTTAACAAGTTTGTACTTGTTTATTTGGATGAGATAACGGTGTTTTCAAAGAGTGCAAGTGATCACATGGTTCATCTCAAGCAAGTATTCGAAAAGTGTAGACAATTTGGGATATCTTTAAATCCCAAAAAGTGTGTCTTCTCAGTTCATGAAGATAAGTTCCTTGGCCATGTGGTTTCAAAGTCTGATTTGAGAATAGATTCTGAAAGGGTAGACTCTATTCTTGCACTCTCCTTGCCTAAACACAAAAAGGCTATGCAAAGCTTCTTTGGGAAAATCAACTTCATAAGGAGATATATTTCAAATTTTGTCATTTTAGCTAAGCCACTTATAGCCGTGCTAAAGAAGAATCAAGGCTTCAGCTAGTCCAAAGGAGTAAAGAGTTTTGAAGATATTAAGAACGCCATAGCTAGTGCTTCAACACTTATAAATCCAAATTTCAAAAAAGATTTTATTTTGTATACATATTCTAACATGGACACCATTTCAGGCATTCTTATGCAACAAAATCATGAGGCTTTGGAGCAGCCAATAGCTTTTTTCAGTCAAGGCTTGGAAGAATATGAAACAAGGTATTCTTTTGTTGAAAAACATGTACTTTTAGTTATCAAGTCTCTTAAAAAGTTTAGATATTTGTTGTCTAACAATAAGATACACCTAATGGTTTCTCATCCAAGCATCAAAGAGTTCTTTTTGAACAACGATATAAATGAGAAGAGAGCTGGTTGGATAACCAAGGTAATGGAGTATGATGAGGAAATTAAGGTGACAAAGTTGATTAGAGGCAAAGGACTTTGTGAGCATCTAGCTCAAGACTTGCAAGAGACTAATGAAGTTGTTTTGACGTCAAATGATGAAGAGGTTGCAGCTGGTCTTACCTCACCTTCCAGCTGGTTTCATGACTTGGTAAGCTATCTCCAAGATGGTATTTATCCCTCTCATCTAAGTGATTCAAAAAGAAGATATTTCAGGTTGCAATCAATTCATTTTTTTACTTATTGATGGTGTTTTGTTCAAAAAAGATATTAATGGCATGTTGCTAAGATGTATAGAGCCAAGCCAAACTCAGAAATTGCTTGAAAATGTCCATGATGGACATGGTGAAGGGCACTTTTTTGTAAGAACTACAGCCCTTAAGATCATGACAGGTAGGTACTATTGGCCTACCATATTTGGTGATTCCCATGCATGGGTTAGGAAGTGCAAACAATGTGCTATGTTTGTAGGAAAAGTGAAACTTGCAGCCTTACCTCTTCAACCAAATTGAGTGGATCAATCAAAGTTCAAGTGTATCACCATCATTAAGTAGGATTTCCTTTCAAATTTTCCTTTTTCCCTTTTTCCCAACAGTTTGTAACGTAGAGTAGAGATCTGAATTGATACACCAAAGGGAGCTAGCCCTTAGAATCTTAAGACTAATCCGCTAATTAAGCCACCCACAGCCTATGATTGTTTCTATGTTTCAGCGGACTGTGAAGACCTAAAATTATCTTCACAAAGGTGCGAGTCTGATTGACAATAGTTTTTAGCACGCTCGGTGGGACCATCAAAGAAATTCTTTGCATATCTAAAAAAGTTTTGCAGCAAAAGAAGATATTCATTATCATCAGCATCTAGTTGCAGAGCTCATAGCATCATTCAGGCAATTCGTTCATGCCAAAGGTTACCACAAGGTCAGCAAGTAAAGGTATTCCTTTTGAATTTATATCATATAAGAGATCAAGGTTTAAGAGGACAAATCCATATCCTCAAAAGAGATATTTGTCCCCTGGTCATCCTATTGTTCTAAGCACTACAACACCCACTACCCAAATGGCCATCAAAAACCAGGTGTTTGTTCCATTCAATAAAGGTAGCCCACTGAATTTAGCCCAATTTGATGACATTCTAGTGTCTGCCCTCAAGAGCATCCCATTCTTTTCAGAAGAAAATCAAACAACCCTTATTGAGCATATCCAAGATGTAGCTAATCTTTGTTTAGTCCATAATGTTGTTGAAAACAATGTTGCTATCAGATTGCTTGTTGTTTCCTTCAACGGGAAAGCATTGCAATGGTATAGAAATCTCCCACTATACTCCATTTCTACTTGGGATGAATTAGATGCAACCTTAGTCAAGCAATTTGAGGATAAATCTGATCACCTATCTTTATTTGAGCAATTAACCACCATAAACAGAGCTACTCGTGAGTTCATATCTGATTTTAACTTCAGATTCTAAAAGACATGGACCAGAATACCTGTGTTGATAAGGCCATCCCTTGAATATGCATTTCTATACTATTTGAAAGCCCTTAATTCTGACATTAGTGTGATGATACAGTCAATGGGTGGTACTACCTTGCTAGATGCTTATGAGGTTGCAATAAGGGCAGAAAATAGTTTGATATAAGCTAGTAAGCTTTTTCCAAGGCCTCCAATGCCTATATTCCCAGAATTGAATAACGTACCAACCCCTCAAATTCTTCAAATTCCATCTTTAGCTCCTATTCCATCACCTCAAGCTCAAATTCCAGCTCCCACTAGTCAAGTTAGTGAGATAGGAGAGTTGAAAAGCTTGCTACAGTCCTTTTGGGAATGAAATAGTGCAGCTCAAAAGGCAATTAGGCCCTATCAACAACAAAATCAGACCACCTATCAACATTTCAAAGATCAAAGGCCCCCTTATCAAGGTTTCAGAGAGAATAGACCACCTTATCACACACAAGGAGCCATAATTCCAGCTAAGCCATATGCTGCCATTGATCCTAATGCTCCTTCCACTTCAAATGCTATTGTTCCCACCCCACCTCAAAATAACTTGATGCATGATTCAAGTTGGTAGTCCTCAAATCTCAATGATGTTCAAAACCAAGCCTTGGTATCACAAAACATCACTATGTCACAAATGACACAAGAAGAGTTTTCTTTTCAAAGAGGTCAATACCAAGATACAGGTTTGGCGTCACAAGGAGAGACTCAACAAGTTCAAGGGCAGCCTGATGCCATTAATGTAAATTGACAAGTGGATGATCATGTTGCTTTTACTCAGGGTATTGAAACTAACAATTCAAGTGGTCAAGTTGTAGCTATAACAAGAGCTAAAAGAAAAGCCATTGATGAGCTGCAGAAGGTGACATGCTTCGAGTACTCCTCATGTTTCTAAGAGTACAAAAGAACAACTCGCTGCCCCTACAACTCAGAGAAATCAAAATATAAAGGTTTAAAAAGTTCAACGAATACCTCTAGTTCATGAGCAGTGAGTGCTTTAGAAAGTGCAACCAAAGGTTAGTAGATCTCATTTCAATATAGTGGATCAAATGAAGAAATCTAATATCAGCATTAGTATGTGAGATTCTCTTTCCACTCCAGGACAAAAGGATAAGTTCATTCCAGAGCTTTCAGCGCTCCAATTGTCTCCAAAACCAGTGAAGAAAGAAGGTGTTGTCTTGATTAATTCGCATCAGCCAACTAAACAACAGATACAGCAAATAAATAAGATGGCAAAGGAGGATAAAACTAAGGTAAAACCAAGAAAACTCTTTTTTACCTTTCTTTGATAGTAGATGATACTTTGGTTAATAATTGTATGGTGGATAGTGGAACTAGTAGTACAGTCATGCTTAAACAGAATGTAGACAAGCTTGGCCTTGTTTATGAGCCAAACACTAGAGAGGTATTGCAATTGGATGGGTCACCAACAAAGATGGTAGGCATCATCAAAGATCTGAAGTTGACATTACATGTTTGTCCCAATGTTACTATTCAGCAAGATGTTGTGGTAGATTTGCCTACTTACTTTGCTATGTGTCTTTCTAGGGACTTCACCTCAAAGATTGGGAGATATTTATCAATTGATGGCAAGAGACTAATGAAGTTGTTTTGACGTCAAATGATGAAAAAGTTGCAGCTGGTCTTACCTCACCTTCTAGCTGGTTTCATGACTTGGTAAGCTATCTCCAAGATGGTATTTATTCCTCTCATCTAAGTGCTTCAAAAAAAAGATATTTCAGGTTGCAATCAATTCCATTTTTGTTTATTGATGGTGTTTTGTTCAAGAAAAATATTAATGGCATGTTGCTAAAATATATAGAGCCAAGCCAAACTCAAAAATTGCTTGAAAAATTCCATGATGGACATGGTGGAAGACACTTTTCTGCAAGAACTACAGCCCTTAAGATCATGAGAGGTGGGTACTATTGGCCTACTTTATTTGGTGATTGCCATGCATGGTTTAGGAAGTGCAAACAGTGTCTTATGTTTGTAGGAAAAGAGAAACTTGCAGTCTTACCTCTTCAACCAATTGTGGTGGATCAGCGCTTTGTCTAATGGGGATTGGACTTTATTGGTTTTATTAATCCTCTTTCAAGTTCAAGACATAAATGGATTCTAACTGTTACAGATTACTTCATACGTTGAACAGAAGCAGTAGCATTGAAAGAAACAAACGAAACCAATGTTCTAGATTTTTATGAAGGTTTGCTTACTAAATTTGGAGTTTCTTCAACTATAATTTCTAATAATGCAATGGCTTTTGTCGGATTTAGGATCAACAAATGGGCTGTCCAACATGGAATTTATCTCAGCACTTCATCGAACTATTATCCACAAGGCAATGGCCTTGATGAATCTACGAATAAAAACCTATTGAAGATAATAAGGACTATTGAAGACAATCAGACATCATGGCATCTCAAGTTGAAGTCAGCGCTATGGGCTGATAGGATCACCTACAAAAGATCAATAGCCAACTCTCCATACAAGCTGGCATATGATAAGAAAGCAAGGCTACTCATTTCTCTTGAGTTTCCTGTTTTAGAAATAATGCATCAACTTGAATTGTTGGAAAATGAGCCTATGAAAATTAAGTATGCTGAGCTTATGGAGTTGGAAGAGAAGAAATCAATCCATGCTAGCCATGGAGATTCATCAGGCACAAATGAAGAGAGCTTTTGACAAAGGAATTTCTTCACGAAGTTTCAATAAAAAAGATTTGGTCCTCGAGTGGGATGAGGATAGAGCTAAACCAGGAAGGCACACAAAGTTTGATTCCCTTTGGAGTGGCCCATACACAATTTCCAGCTGCAAATCCCACAATGCCTTCCAACTTGCAAAGATGGATGGTGACGAGCTTCCAATCCTAGTAAATGGGATATATTTAAAACATTGTTATTTAAGAGCAAAGCTCCTTGTACATTGTTTGATTTCCTCCAAGTGTTGTTCAAGCACAGTAGTTTCGTTATGTTTTGTTTCAAATAAGTGCTTGTTTGCACATCTGTTTTTTAGTTAGTTTTTCCTGCTTTGTGTGTTTCCCTTTTTGTTTTGGAGGATGAAGATTGTCTTTTTCAAATCAAAGGTTGTACTTACAGTCATGGACCAGATTTACCATTGTTTTATGAGTTTAAATGTTATGTATATGGTCTGAATTCTCAAGCATACCAGGTATGCTTCCCAAAAGAATCGCCAAAATGTTGACAATTTTGACCCCACAGGTCAAATTCTCACCCTTATCATTCTAAACTTTGCAGAAGCATGCTTCTTGGTCCAACTGTCAGGAATTGGGCTTGTTCAAATTTTTCAACGGGCTCTTATTCTTTCGAGAAATTTGATCTCAAAGTTTTGAGGGATCATTTCAAATTTTCCGAAGGTTTCTTTTACTTCGGAAAAGTCAGTTTTAAAAGTTCAGGAAAGTCCATTTCACCAATGCCGAAGGGTTCTTTTCATAAACCCTGAAGGGCATTTTTTCAAAGAAAGAGGTCCTTTTCAGACTTCTGAATGGTGCATTTCAAAAGACTGAAGGTTCATTTAACTTTTTCGAAGGATGGATGATCATTACAATTAATCCAAAGGGTCATTGGGAAAAAGTCCTAAGGGGTTGTTCCTTTTGGGAAGTTCTTTTCAAGGCAAATGGTCCATTTTAACTTTTCCGAAGGACAATTCCAGTTTTGCCAAAGGGTTCCTTCCCTTCGGAAAAGGGCAAGTGGACTATTCAATTTATCCGAAAGGTGCAGAACAAAAGCCCGAAGGGTCTTTTTCTTTGGCAAGAGTCCATTTTACACTTTTCCGAAGGGCACCTACATTTCTCCAAAGGACCATTTACAAAATCCTGAAGGGCATTTTTCATAAGCCGAAGGATCATTTTAAAAACCCAAAGGGTAAAATCCCTTTAGGAAAGTTCTTTTTTAAAAACCCGAAGGGTAGGATTCCTTCGGGAAAGGCTCATCTCAAAGTTCCGAAGGGACACTTGGAAAGGGCAAATGAACTTTTACAATTTTTCTGAGGGGTCACTTTCCTTTCGGGAAAGTCACTTGGCAGAAATGCCGAGGGACACTTTTGAGAATCCCAAAGGGCTCTTTTCCTTCTGGAGGGTTTGTGACAAAAGATCCGAAGGGTAAGAATCCCTTTAGAAAAATCCACTTTAAAAGTGTCGAAGGGACATTTTAAAAGCCCGAAGGGCAATTTGCAAGGAAAGAATTCCTTCGGACTTTTTGTCCGGAGGAAGTTTATGCAAGAAAGGGCTTGTCAGAAATCCCAAAAGACGTAATTCCTTGGGACTTTTTGTCCGAGAGAAAATCCCGAAGACATAGCATTCCTTCGGACTTTTTGTCCGAAGGAATGGTTCAAGGAAAAACCCGAGACAATTACAAAGGACCAAACAAACGAAGGAAACAATTCCTTCAGACAATTCATTCAAAGGAAATGAAAGTGAAATAAATCGAAAGAATTGTCCAAGGCAAAAGGAAAAGAAACCAAGCAGAAAAGGCGAAAGAAAAAGATAATCCGCGGGAAAGAAAGTCTGAAAGAAAGGAAAATCCGAGGAAATAAGCCGCGAACAATAAATCCAAAAACAGGGACAGAAGCAAACAGTCTACATGCAAGTGACCCAAGCCCAAAGTAAAACATGCGGAAGTGAAGAGCACAAGAACAAGAGTTTAACGTTGGATGGCTGTTCATGGAGAGCTTAACATAGAATTTCATGCATACACTCTTGGTTTTCATGCAATCCAAGCCTTTCAAAGCACTTCCAACTCAACTTCAAGTGGAGTTCTCAGTTCAAGATATGGCATGGCTTTCCATCCAAGAGTTTGACTTGTCAAACTTGGGTCCACCTCATTCTTTCTACGCCAATATGGAATTTCAGGCACAGTTCAGTTTTGGCGTTGATTTCATGCAAAGGGAATTTTTCTCTTCTTTCAAGCAGTTCAAGTGGAGTTCTAGATTCAGTTTTGACATTGATTTCATGCAAAGGGGATTTTTCTCTTGTTTCAAGCATTTCAAGTGGAGCTCTATATTTGGAGATTGGCGTAGCCTCGTGTATGATGAAGGTTTTGATTAAACTTGAGTCCACCGTCTTTTTTCCAACACCAAATAGCTTTTCATGCAAGGCATAAGGCAAAAGAATTTTATTTGAAGGCTGTGATAGCACAAGTTGGACTGAGTTGACCTCTTCTATTTTCAGCGCCAACCTCTTGGATGTTGTATCTTTTTCTATATAAATTGGCTTTTTAGCCTTAATTTGTATCATCTTTTTGGCAAGACCATACTCTGTCAAAATTTGTGTTGTGTAACCTTTTCAGATTAATAGAACAATTTTCAAACTCCAAAGTGCTAGTATAGTGTATTTATGTCAGTGATTTGCATATGTGATAGAATTTTCTTCCTTGTCAAGTCCTGATTCTTACCTAGTTACTAGCTGATCAGATTATGCAGGTTATGTTCAGTGTTTAATATCTTTTGGCTAAAGTTATAGTGGATATAAGTGGTTGGTTAGTGCCTTGAATCAGGGCTATTCCATCATTTCCCTCAAGCTTTGATCACAAGATAGAACCTTTTCATGAAATACTGATGCGTAGGGGTCACTTGGGGTTAAAAATTCATTTTGTTTATTGTTTGATCAATGTTTTTTGAAGCTCAAATTGAGTGGATCAGTCAAAGTTCAGATGTATCACCATCATTAGATAGGATTTCCTTTCAAGTTTCCCATTTTCCCTTTTCCCCAGCAGTTTGTAGCAGAGTAGGGATCCGAATTGATACATCAAAGGGAGCTAGCCCTTAGAATCTAAAAACTCAATCCGCTGATTAGGCCACCCACAGTGTAGGATTGTTTCCATGTTTCAGCAAACTGTGAAGCCCTGAAACTACCTTCACAAGGGTGCAAGTCTGATTGACAACAGTGCTCAAAGATGTCTCTAAATAATTTCTTATGAGACCACCTGGCCACAATTGTTTTTTTTTTTTTTAAGTTGCTTCTCATGGTAGCAATTTTATTTGAATTTGCAGTTTTGACGAGTCAATTTTCTATTTGTTGAATCAAATCTGTTATTTCCCTTTGAGATCTGTACAGGTGTGTGGGTGATGCTCTGTAGATCAGTTTTTTCGTGCAAAAACAGTATGGAGACCGCAAAAGAACAGCTACAATTATTAGCTAGAGCCAAAATGAGATAACTTTACAGTCCTTTGAAACAAGCTGCACTATCTCTATGCTAAGAATAGAAGATGCAAGCTATAGAACAAAGAAAGCATAGACCAAAGGGCCACCACAACAGAGGAGCAGTAACATGGCAAATAAATGTATAATAATCATGTAAACAAAGGAAGGGGCAATGCCTAAACAGAGACAGAATGGATACATGTACAAAAAAGGCTTTTTGTTGGTTGTTTCTTTTATAAAAACAAAATAATCTTCAGCTGCACATGCAAAGGAATAGAAATGGAAACAACTTGCAAAACAAGCTAGAATGCAATAGAACACATTGGAATGAAACAGGGAATATAGGCCACCAAGGTTAAAAGGGGACAAACAACAGAAACAACCATGTATGAATGGAATGCCAAGGAAGGGTGAATGCAATAGATTGACAAAGTACATGGATACCCTTTGAAGCATACCCACAGTGAGAGTTATAATTATAAATCAATATATGACAGAAAGAGATGTCATGTAACAATGTGTATAGTGGCTACTTCCAACTAAAGAACCATTAGGCTTGCAAGCTTAGTGTTTATCCATTCAGAGAACATGCAAGGTTTTCAAGTTCAAGGAAGCTCACTATCGCTAATAGGGCATACTCAACTACAGGTATTGATATCAAGAAAGATAAACAACAATAGTGAGTTCGTTCATATTGAACTTGTTACTCTTTATAAAGCTCGGTCTTCTGTGTTTAGATGTAATCATTTGTATTGTATTACAATTGAAAGATTCTCTTTTGATTAGAAGTCATTTTGGGAATATTTCATGCCAAATAGAACTAGTGCTTAGTGAATTGCCCAAGTCTAACAGCATTAACCTAATCAATATTTATTTTGATAGTGGTAAGTACAAAGATGTTTGTCTTATACATATTCAATCTATTTAATGATAAGTCAAGTCTTTATTTTAAGGAATTTTAAATATGAAATTGTAAGTGCTCAATTTGTACTAAAAACTTTAGATCACCAAAATAAATATCAAAATATTCAAGAACCTACAGCATCCATCTGAATAATAACGACTTTGATTAAAATTTCCATGCTCCCACTTACCCCACCTCACGCCCATGACCCTCCTTCCACCTGAACCAGCAATCTACTCTCCACCAACCATACTGATCTGCTTCAGCATTCAGCTGGACTGATCAGTCCCACAAGGATTCCCCTGTAGAAAGATGCCATGGGGCCAAAATTTTAGTGTGGTAATGTTGACAATTTTGCCCCCACAGGGCAAATTGTGACCCCTACTATTCGAAACTTTGCTATGGTGCCAAGTTTGTCTTATGAATCAGTTTTGGGGTCCTTAAATGTGCATTTACAGCCACCCAAGTGGCCATCTACAGCCAGGTGAAGTTTAGTCATTCAAAGGTTTCCAAGGAGCTTTCTTGATTACAGCCAACGCAATGTACAAATACAGCCATGCAAATGATGACGAAAAGGTCTCCTACAGCCATGTAAATTCTAATGGACTCCTACAGCCATCATATAGAGCATACATTTCGTTCAAAAGGAGGACACATGCAGCAGTTTTAAGAGGGTTTTTCTCCTAAAAACGTCATCTACAGCAGTTTGAAAGGGTTTTTCTCCTCTTCTAAGCATCATGTACAGCCAAAAGCCAAGACATACAAGCTGTAAGTTCATTTATTTTTGTCTAAGCAAAGTTTTTTTTCGAGGTTGTAAGAGGAAGAGTATTTCTTCAGACTTTTTGTCCGAAAGAAAGAGCTCTCAGAGGACTGTGTAAAAGCCCGGAAACAATGACTATGTGGATATTATAAAGTTTATTTCCTTCGAACTTTTTGTCCGAAAGAAATCAGTTGACAGGAATCCGCAAAAAGAAATCGGGCACAGTTTTTCCGAAGGGCTCTAACTTTCCCGGGGTATACTATCAAAGTTTCTTTCCTTTGGACTTTTTGTCCAAAGGAAATAGGCATAGGCAGCAATGGGACCTTTACAAGAATCCCGAAGGGTTCCTGCCCTTCGGGAATATGAGAAGTGACTTAACTGAAGGGCTAGGTCCACGAAGGAAAACGGCTATTATCAGAAGTCCCGAAGGGTACATACCCTTCAGAAAAGTTCTTGACATTTTGCCCGAGGGGACACTCTGCAAGGTGCCGAAGGGCACTTGCCCTTCGGAGAGGATAATTGCAAAAGTCCCAAAGGGTATGTACCCTTCGGGAAGGTTCACTTAGAAGAGCCACGGGTGATTCACTTGGCAAAAAAGGATCAACGCAGAGACCCCAAAGGGTACCTACCCTTCAAGAAGGTGCAAACAAAAGCCCTGAAAGGTAAGTACCCTTCAGGAAAGACCATTTCAGAGATTTCGAAGGGTACCTGCCCTTTGAAAGGAGGCAAAAGGACAAGTCCCGAAGGGCACCTACCTTCGGGAAGACTTCGAAGGTGCCCTTCAAAAAGCCCGGGTGCCCTCCAAAAAGCCCGGGTGCCCTTCAAAAAACCCGAGGAAATATAAGCAAAAATAAATAAATAAATAAATAAATAAAGGAATTCTTTGGACAAAAAGTCTGAAGGAATTCCTTTGGACTTTTTGTACGAAGGATTCCTTTAGGAAAAATGCAAACAAGAAAGACGAAATCGAAAATAATGAACCAAAGAGAAGTCAACAGGAAAAAAGGTCACTAGGAGACAGAATTTCAAAGGAATAATTGGACTTGGGTAGGAAATGAAAGATCTGAAGAAGATAAGACCACGGAGATAAAATCCACAGAACATAAAATCCGCAAGAAATAAAAAGACCAAGGTAAAGTCGACGAAAAGGGTCAGAAAATAGAATCCTGCCAAAAATAGACACGAACAGGTAGACCAAAATAAGAGAAAATACATGCGAACAAGGGCTATTTTTGGCGGATGGCTAATCTTCAGTTGACTGCTCATCCAACTCAGCGCTCTAAACGTTCAAGTTCGTGTCCCCAAACGTCCAGCTCAGCTTTCAAACAACTCGAGATGAAGAAGCCAAATTTAGAGGTGGGCGTGAATTTCCATGCAAAGAGAGGTTTGACTTTCAAACGCCCAGTCGTCCACTTTCAAATGCCAAAGAGCTAGTCTCTAATTTTAAACATGGCTCAGTTGAGCATGCATAAGCAAAGTCAAACGTTTGAGCCCACCATCCATTTCAACGCAAGGAATTTTTATGCAAGACAAAAATAAACTTTTGTAAAGACTGAGTTGGATTGAGTTTACTCCCTCTCTATTTTCCAGCGCCAATCTCTTAGCTTTTTGTAATTTTCTATATTAATAGTTTTTCAGCGTTGTAAAGAATTATCCCTCTTTTGACAAGAAAACTTCTTCCAAAGATAGTGCTGTAACCTTTTTCAAAATCAATAAGAGGATTGTGTTTTTTTCAATTTCTGGCAGCCGGTATAGTGTATTTTTGTTATAAATTTGCCTAAGTGATAGATTTTCTTTTTTCCTTGTCAAATTTGGATTCATACCTAGTTACTAGCTGGTCATTTATGCAGGTCACGTTCTATGTTTGAATGTCTTTTGTTGAGTTTACAGTGGCTATTTAGTGCCTTTCATCAGGCCTATTTTTACGTTTCCCTCAAGCTTAGATCATTAGATATAACCTTTTCGTGAAATACTTATGTGTATTGATCAATTGGAGTTGAAGTTCTGCCTCTTCCTTGTCTGAATCAGTGTTCTTAGAAGCTCGATTTGAGTGGATCAATCAAATTAGGTGTATCACCGCTTTAGCTAGAATTTTCCTGCAAGTTCTTTCTTCCCTTTACCCCAGGTAGTTTGTAGCGTAGAAGTTGAGATCCTCATTGATACATCTTACAGGAACCAGCCTTCTCTAGAGGTTCTTCTCACTATTGAGGCACCCACCCTCGTGAGAAGATCCCATTGTTTCAACTGGAGAGAGGATTAATCATTTCAGCACGTTTTTTATTCAGGTTGCAACTCCAAGTTGACAACAGGGAGTCCCAAATAAGATAGCACCCATATGCAAAGAAGAGTTACAGAGTTTTATCCAATATCAGAGTTAGTTATAACCACGACAAATTTCCAAACAAAAAAGGAAACTCGCTGCTAACAGGCTTGATACCCCTCCT
Organism: Torreya grandis; assembly: GCA_037957365.1. Classification (NCBI taxonomy): domain Eukaryota; kingdom Viridiplantae; phylum Streptophyta; class Pinopsida; order Cupressales; family Taxaceae; genus Torreya; species Torreya grandis. The sequence continues at coordinate 5,254,320 of JARHVA010000217.1, forward strand.
CAATTATCTTTTACCATGGATGAAATGGAGAAATGACTTCGCTACCTAAAAGAAAGATCTTTGATCTTTATATTTATGGGAGCTTTCCAAAGACCCTCTGGAATTGGGTTCAAGAAAACTGGAAACACTCTGAATCATTAGAAATACTTATGATGCTCAATAGATATTTTTTGGTGGCATTCTCTACAAAACAAGAAAGAGATGGGGTCTTTCAAGGAGGTTCGTGGTTCCTCGTGAAATCCAGTCTCTTCATGACACACTGGACTCCAACCTTTGATCCTATGAAAGATCTCCCCACCACAATTCCTGCTCAGGTAGGTCTCCCTCTTCTACTGGCAAGATATGTTGCTTAGAAAGATTTGCAATGCAACTGATTTCACAAGGAACCCAAGAGTCTTTAACAATGCATGCATCCGTAAATCTAGATCTAGAAAAACCCCTTCTAGAGAGGTCGATCTTAAAGATGGGAGGAATTGAATGGGAGCAACCCATTGACTATGAAAATATCACGTTCAGGTGCAGGATTTGTCATGAGCATGGACATCTAGCCCAAGTTTGTCCTTGACATGAAGTGCAAGAACATTCAGATCTCAATGACCATGCCCACCAGTCTACCAAGTAAGTTACAAAATCGCTGGCACAACAAGATCTTCAACAAAAGGAGAGCTTGCATCAAATGCCAACAAACCCTCTTTAGTCCAAAATAGTGGAGACACAAATAGAAAATAAATTTCACAAAGCCTATTCAAGGAAAGGAAGAGGGTACCCTGAAAAAACAAATCAAATACTACATGCCAATCCATTTGAGGCCCTTGCAAAAAACAAAAGAATACACGGATATGGTTCAAAGCACCCCCCCCCCCCCCCCCCCCTCCGAAACAATCACTCAAAAGAGAGTGAATGGATCTTGCACCACACAACAAGAAGCAAAAGGGCAAGATTCAACAGAAAATAAGCTTCTCAAAAGGTAGCTCTTCAAATCCTCACTCCAATCACACCCTAGGAAAATACCACTCACTCCTTCAAATATAATCCCAACACATTTGAGGTTTTGGGAACCCAAGGCTAACCCCATTGTTTCTACAAAAACAAAAAAAAAGGAAGCTATCCCCTGAGGGCACAATGGATGCATGAAAAAGAATTGTTCTCAAATCAAATAAAGTTGAAGGGACAATCAAGGAAATCCAAGTACTTAATGGCTCAATGGATATATGGGAAGGCAATGCCCCTCTCAACATAGAAGCAACAGAAATGTCAACCATGGGTATCAATGTCTCTACCATCTCAAAGTCTCTTCAAAAGGACAATGCTACCCTCGTCCCTACTGTTTAATGCAGATCCTCTCTTGGAATAAAGGGGTTTGGTTGTCGCAATAAAAGTTGGTTTCTGTTGTAATATTATTGTAAATAATATTATTAATCCTAGGTGTAATATGTAGGAGAGCTTTTGTCTCGTACAGGTAGATCAATACACTACATAGGAATATAGTCTTCATAGAAGGCGAAATAAATACCCATATTGTGGCTATAAATATTTGTAATCCTTCTTGTTTTTTATTGCCATTACATTATTCCTGGTGACATTGGTATCGGAACAAGGTGGTTGTCATTATTTTTCCTCCATTTGTTCATTCATAGATCCTCCATTAACTCTTTTCTTAATCATACAGTCTGTTGAATTTGATAAATCTCTTTGAATCTTTGGCACTTTTCTATCATTGTCATAGTTGTTTCTTAGTGCTTAGAATCCTCTGCTACGTGTGGAGTTTTCAATCTGTTGTAGTCAAACTTGAGTTGGCCGTAGATACTCACAAAGATGGCGTTTCTTCTGCTAAAGATGTCATTCAACCTACAATTTTCTCTCAATCTTTCTGGATTTCTACAAGCCTATTCTATTCGCCCTCCTCTCTACCCCAAAACCCCACACCAAGGTCGCTTCTATCTCTGATTTAAATGTCCCCAGCTCACTCTCACATTCTCCACCAACCTACACGCCCTCTTTCACCACTCCATCCACTACCAGAACTGCCCCTTTCTTCATCACTCCCAACCCTCGCATCAGTTAATCCTATTATATCCCTACTACATCTGACCTTATCAGAGCTATCCTCTTTTGGTGTTCAAGATCAAGGATATCAAAGGAAGGATTATTCTGAGCACCCTCCCTCAAGCCACAGAAAACAGACATAATCTTGATCAACAATACTCGAAAAACACTAAAAATTCCTGGCCTTTCTCTCCTAAGGTCACCAAATCATGTGTAGCTTTGACAAAAGTCATCCACAAGCTAAATAGCAGACTTAAGAAATTGAGTGATAAACTTCAGGGCTATGGGGCTATAATGCCTTTACTGTCTGAGTGCATTCTAAAGCTCACTACCCTTGATGCAAAGAAAATTGAAATAATGGGTCAGTTAAAACCAATTCTTGCATTTCGACAACACAGACTGCAAATAACTAGAAATCTCCTTCTCTATGATGAATGCTCCCATTGTCACATTGATCCAAATGCCACAAAAGACACTGCCAGAAATAAATGTAGTACAAAGCATAAAGCAGCTCAAGAGGGCAGCTCAAGCACAATTCAAGCTCGAGCAACAGATTGGTAGGTCTCAATTTGATGGCCAGAGGTTCGTCCTTCATCCAGCAGTGATTGGGGATCATTGCAATCCATATGCAAGCAGCTGGGCATCAGCCTTGTGTTGAAGGCAGTGCACAGTAATGCCTTTTGATCTAGGGGGCTGAACTTATTGTTCAAATCTTTCAAAGTCCCATTTGGTTTTAGTCCAAATGGATTTTTGTATTGAAGCTTCAAAGATATATAGCCTCAGATACTAATGTTGATCGCAGTAGTACCAGCCTTAGATGGCTGTAGTATTAACCTCGGTGATCATAGTTCTAGCTCTCTTGCCTTCCTTCTGCTTCCTCTGTGAGTTAGGCAATGGCTTTATCCCTTAACTGTTGTAATAGAAGCTTTTTCTAAGAACTATCACCAGCTTATGATTTTGCCCTCATACTGCTGGCTGTTTTTGTACCTTTTTTACCATCTTTAATACATGTGTTTAACTCTTTAACAAAAAAAAGTACATATCAGAATTTTTAATTTTAATTTATAGAAAACTATTTTGGTTAGTGAGTTTCATCATAACTATTGCTCTTTTATGTAACATTGTTTTACAGCAGGGAAAATTAAGTTCCTCTAGAGTTGGCTATAATGAAAGCTCTATACATGAATCATGGAGAAGCTGTATCTGTGATTACCTTGAGATGATTGTCTGGGACTGCTCTAGGTTAGTTACAGAGATGTGATGTACTTATTTGATTTTATATATAGCAATAAGTATCCAAGAAAACCAGTGGAATCCAATTTAGATGAAGATGAATGCAAACTTCAAAACTGTAATTGAAACACTCAATATTACAATGCAATATTATATCATTTGGTCTCATCATTTTACACAAAACCTTCATATTGGCATGTGATAAGGAAGGAATAACAAACATCAAAAGTTTTACAAAATGCACAAAGCACGCCATTTTGGAAACAAAATGTGAAGGAATAGCCACCCATTTCCAACTACAAGAATAACTGGAAACAACAACATGATCTTTGATATAGCAAGTATAGATCCAACTAAACAACTGCAAAAAGAGGGCCAACACTGTTACCTGTTCTTTGAAGAAAAGGAAACTTACCACAAAAGGATTTCGTACAGTGATAAGAATGTTGCGCTCAGCCAATATATTTTCCACAGCATTTTTCCGGATCATATCCACTTTTCTGAGGACCTGGAGAAACAAAAAACAAAAAGAAGAATATAAGAATATTACAAATTCAGAGTAGCTACAGCCTTTGGAATCAGTATAACAACACGATTTGAAATCACTCCCTAATCTTGCCCCAAAATAGTTTATTTCATTTATTTAAATGGCTTAGTAAAAATATTTGAAGCAAGAGTGTAGATTGTATGGATTGAAAGCACATTACCAAATTTTCACCCCAAGAATCACCAACCATATTATGACTAAATAAGTTTCATTTGTAGCTAGAGTTTAATCTCAAATTTTTCACATCTTATCAAGACAGAGCTAGAATCTAGGCTTAACTGGATCACAGATAAATATTCCCTAAATGTTCTCCACTTGCAATTGATCAAGCATGACTAGTTTGAACCCACAATCCAAATTTCTATCTTGTGCTAACTCATTCATTTCAAGATGCACAAACTATATTCAAAGATTGAATATGTAATGTCCCCAATTTGGCCTTACGCTCTTCTTTTGGATTTAGCCTGTTTTTGGGAACTCGTAGGTTAAACAGAAGCTCAAACAAGGGTTTCCAAACTTCTTGGAGGACGTTTTCGTCTTTTTACGGAGTTTGCACTTGGAAATGTTGAACTTGGATTGCGGATTCCTTCTGGGTTTTCTGAAAGCTTCGCATTGATATGTTTTACTTGGCACACAGAGCACTTTCAGGAATTTACTATTTTTAGTAAGTTTGGGATTGGCACCGGAACGGGATTTTGAGAGTGGGGTTGGATTCGTCTTGTCAAACCTTTCCAACGAGCTATAGATCATTGGTTTCCGACATCATCTTGGTCTCCGTTTTAAAGTCCGTAAATTAAACATTATTATTTAATTTTGGACCTTGGTGCCTAGGCTCATCGACTTAATGTTGAGGTTGAAAAAAAGAATTAAAGAGGATTATATTATTTTCCCTCTCATGTTTTATCCCATATACAAGAGGATTTTAGAGACTCCCAGTTGGAAAAGTATAAAAGGAGGAAGAGTGCTCTCATTTCATTATCTTTGTCTACAGGAATGTTTTGCTGCCAGATTGGCTTTGGGATCGCTTCGAGGAATGAAGGCCTCCTAGCTCGGGCATCGCTTCTTGTTTGAGAGACAACAACTAGTGGTGATTTAGTTTAGTTTTGTGAGTTCATTGGGTTTTGTGCATTGTAATCTGCATTGTGTCTAATTAGTATTCTGATTTTGCATATTAGAGGTTTCCAGATCTTACATTTTAGCTACAGCAGATTCGAATTTTAATTTGTAAATCCAAAAATACCAAAAAGATTGTTCTGGGTATTGTGTCATTGCATCTTATTGGTAAGGGCGCCCCTTCATGAATATTTGCAGATTTTAATACGAAGCTTATGATTTTATAATGCGAATCCGTCATTCCTTGAAGGCTGTACTTTCTAGAATGCATTGGGATTCGTGTCAATAATTAATAACCATCTTTAGATGCCATTTCTTATTACTAAGTTAGGCGCCATCATTTTGAGGGTCTATTGCATCAGATTTGAGATCATTAGGGTGAGAAATGAGAGAGTTATGAGCATATGAGTAAATTCATAGGTTGTTGGGCCGTACTGTTTCAGATCTGCATTGCGTTGCGTGCATCAAATAAATAGTATCTTTTGAGTGAGTTTCAGTGTTCTGATTTGGTCGCCATCATACTAGAGTCATTGTGCAATTCATTTCATGAAAATTGATGAAGTTTTGAGCAAGTTGTGAGTGAAATTGTGAAGTACAGCGCTGTTGTTCGTGCACACGGAAATCTGGACTGTCATAAATCAGAATGTGAGGTTGGTCTGCTTGTTGTACTTTCAGATCTAATCCTTGTTATTCAGTGAAGGAAGTTCAATACATATTATTGCAGCTTGATTTATATGTTGATCCACATTCAAAGCAAGATCTTATCATTCATATTGTAAACTGGGAGTAGTACTGACAGTATAGTTATTCTTGCTCATCATAGTTTGTAATGTTCAGCTTCTCGTTCAGTAATTGTTAGTAATAGATAAATCTCCGCCCTATGGTAGCTACTCTCCCACTCTGGGTTAGCAAGCACATTCTGGGTGTTGAGTATTTCCAGCTTTCAGCATTTTCTTTCAAACACGGTTATTTGTAATCAGTCCGTCATATGGTCGCCCCTCACTCCGCATTGGATTGGGTAGCACATACTTGACGTTGAGTTCCCTTTCAGCATTTCCCTTTCAAGCAATTTTATTGTAATCACTCCGTCATATGGTCGCCCCTCACTCCGCATTGGATTGGGTAGCACATACTTGACGTCGAGTTCCTTTTCCGGCTTTTAGAATAGCAGATCCTCTGACCAATGCTCGCCATCATCGGCGCCATTCTAGTTAGAGTTACAGCATAAGCAGTTTGTTTTAGATCCTCTGACCAATGCTCGCCATCATCGGCGCCATTCTGGTTAGAGTTGTTTCAGTACGTTTGGGTTTATCTTCTAACCTTAACGGGTACTTGCTTGTAATGTTGAAATCTGTTAATTAAAAAATCAAAAAAATTGGCTCGGGATATTTCAGAATAGTGCGATCTACTATCGACTATGATATACCCATTTCCATTTTACTAGTGATACCCCCACTTTTCAAGAGTCTTTACAAAGGAAATTTCTCATCTTAAGGATATTCTCGCTACCTACCAATCAGGATCAAGGCAACAGGTTAACAGTGCCAAATCTGATATTCTGTTTCTCAACACTTCAGCGAAGAAAAAAGGGGACATTCTATGAATACTTAAATTCACTGAAGGGCAATTTCCCACCACCTATCTGGGCTTCCCTCTTCACCTCAAAAAAAATAACATATGGTATCAAATGCTTTCAAAAATCAGATCAAAACTATCCCATTCAACCAACAAGTGGCTCAATTTTGCAGGGAGAATTCAAATGATTAAAGTAGTTTTATAAGCAGCCCCAATTTACATGTTTTCTCATATCACCCTTCCCCCTATGGTGGAAATGCAGTTAGTTCAGATTTTAAGAAACGTTCTTTGGCAAGGAAACGAAGATAAATTCAAATACCCACTTGTAGCCTGGTCAATAATCACCAAAGAGAAACAAAGGAGGCCGACTGAACATCGAAAGTCACCTACTTTTTAATCAACCACTAGCAATGAAAGCAGCTGCAAATTCTATCAAGTGAAAGATATGCCATGGCAGGCTTTTCTAATACTCATATGGGAGGCATCTTCTCCAAATTGGGGAATCACAAAGTTTCCACATTCTCAATAGGCTTCCTTGTTTCCTTGATTCTAGTAGATTCACTTGTTTCCCCCATGGGGGGGAAGGGAGTATAGTGGATTATGTTCTCACTTGCAGATCCCTCATCCCCCACATCCAGGACTTCCCAATCAGCTCCCACTTGCCAGCCATCCTGCCTTGACTTTCACACTACATGTAGCTTCTCACTCCAATCCCCCACCACGTCCCCAACACTCGCCACACCACAATACAGTTTGATGATGAATACACCATTAACCATGCTGCCTGACTCTCCCAAATTATGTCCAGATAATATTCCCTTCCTTTCTCCACTGCAGATTCCATGTATGAGTTTTTACGTCATGCCCTCTGGGACAACACGTGACACCTGGCCCCACACTGTGCACTACTCTAGCTGACCTCATCCCCATGGATCTTGACCTATGAATTGTAGGCACGATGACGAGTGTAAATCCCTACATCAAAGGGTTAATTTTTTACCTAGCCCATAACCCTCCCTCCATACCCACCACACTTAGAGATCATCATTGTCTCTCTGACGAAAGAAACATGAGTTTCTTACGTCTAGACGACTTTCTCTCCTTACTGCCCTCCACCATTCCCCTAAGAACTTTTGGCGCACTCTCCTCCCAAGGAAGACCCCCGCTTCTACATCAATCCCTAAGCATGGATTTCCTATGCTAACTCTCTCTACAACATCCTAGAGTAGCCTATTGTTATTGTCTCCACCCTACCATCATCTATTTTCTCTACTAGTACAATCAGGAGGGCTATTCAGAAGTTATGTACCAGCAAAGTAGTGAATTGCAAGGGCCTTCAGGTTGAGTTCCTCAAACATGGTTTGGATTCCCTTGCCTTCCCATTGGCAAAGCTTTTAAATAATGTTGTTTGATCAAATTTTCCTCGCTCTTGGACCCAACACAAAATCCATACCATTCTTAAGTCTAGGGATAGCTCCAACCCTAGCAACTACGGGACCATTATGATTGGGCATACATTTGCTAAAAAAATTGCCATGGTGTTAGACATGTGGCTCTCTAAGCACTTGGAGAGGGGTAATGTTAGAGAAAGGCGTAGGCTAGCTTCGGGAGGGAATACCAGACAATTTACCACATATTTACACTCTAGGCTATCATTGAGGAGACTCGTCATCGATCTTCCAAAATCTTGTTTTGTAAACTTTCGAAAAGCCTTTGCTCGGTTCTACGACATCTACCCTACCAAGTGTTGCATGATGTCAGCATTCCAAATTCTCTCATCACTGCCACTTGGAGGCTTTATGAGACAGTTGTCAGACACTTAAGTACTTCTCATGGTATTTCTAGCTTTGTGAAGAGCACCATTCGAGTCATGCAAGGATGCCCTATCTCTCCAACCCTCTTCAACATTTACATCGATGAGTCGGCGATAGCCATACTCCTTTTTGCTAATGATGTTGTTCTCCTTTCTCACTATGTTGATGCTTTATAGAGAAACTTGATGTCCATGCTCATTTCTACGAGCTTCGTCAGTTGGTGGTTAACCTTAGCAGAACTAAGGTCATGATATTCAACACTTTCAAACATTCTCTTTCCTAATTTCAATTCCTTTACAAAGGGTAACCTTTGGAGATCACATCGGCCTACACTTACTTGGGGGTCCAGTTTTCAAGACCATATTTTAGTATGAAGCCTACCTCTCAGTCACGCCTTTGCAAGGGATATGCCTCCCTTTCTGTCTTGGAGAGCCAATGCTCTCAGATCCGCTTCCAGGATATCCCTTCGAAGATGAACCTCTTTGATACAATCATCAAGCCTACAGTTTTATATGGGTCCAAGATTTGGAGACCCAGTCTAGGTTTCGTTGATTGGGCTCTATTGAGAGGGCCCAGACTCTCATGATTCAGTGTTTTATCCGTTGCAAATGAACTATTCCTCGATGCATCAAAGAAGATGAGTTTGTCGCCCAACCTCTCAACCTTGAGACTATCTTTAAGCTTACTTTCTACATTCACAAACTCGGAACCATGGGGGATTCAGCTTCAGGCCATGTGAGGTATCCATACTTAGTCCTATGTTCTCCATAACGGATTGCATTTTTGGGCCCCAATAGATGTCGACATTGTTGGTATTCTCAGACCAATTTTCTCCTCCAATCTTTGGCATCTCTATTGATAGGTTACATCTTTTTAGGTACTCTTTAGATGCCTATCCTCAGTGTCTTCCCTTTAAGGAGGTCATCATTAGAGTTCTTAGAGAGGATATCTACAGGTAGTACTATTGTCAACCTGGAACTGCACCCTGAATCGAAGACGTGCATGAAATGGCCAGTCCTCTATCTGGTTGAAACAATGGGATCTTTTCACGAGGGTGGGTGCCTCAATGGTGAGAAGAACCTCCAGAGAAGGCCGGTTCCTGTAAGATGTATCAATGAGGATCTCTACTCTATGCTGCGGACTACCATGGAAAAGGCAGAAGGAAACTTTAAGGGAAAATCCTACCTAATAAAGCTGATACACCGGAAGATTGATCCATTCAACTCGAAACCTTGAACACTGAACAAACAAGGGAAAAGGAAGACCTTCGATTTCAATCAATCACTTATGCATAAATATTTCATGAAGAGGTTCGATCCAATGGCCAAAACATGAGGGAAAACAATGGAGAGAGGTCTGATACAAGACACTTTGCATCCACCTAACATCCACTTATAGCTTCAGCAAAAGACATAAAGAACACTGAACATGACCTGCATAATACGATAAGCTAGCAACTAGGTACGAATCAGAATTTGGGAAGGGAGAGAAATCTACCACTTATGCAAATTGTTGAATGAATATACACTATGCCAACACTTGAAATCTGAAAGTACAGTCCTTCTATTGATCGAAAAGGTTACACAACTCACCAATGGTAGAGTCTGGTCTAGCCAAGAGAGGGATTGATTGTTTTTTAATCAAGGCTGTGAAATATTTCGAGCCAATTTTTTCAAACTTTCAATTACAATCAGCAGAGTAATACACAGTCGTTAGGATTAGCCTTAAACCAAAACGATAACTGAAGCAACTCTAACCAGAATGTACACCAGGATTCCGAGGAGGCCAAGGTGTGAGCATTGGTCAGAGGATCTAATGCAGAAACAGAGCTGGAAGGAACTCTAACCAAGAATGGCGCCGATGATGGCGAGCATATGGTCAGAGGATCTTCTACTACTACAAGTACTGAAAGAAACTCAACACCAAGTATGTGCTACCCAATCCAGTATGGAGTGAGGCGACCATATGGAGTACTAAGAATTACAATGCTTAAAAGAAACTCAACACCAAGTATGTGCTACCCAATCCAGTATGGAGTGAGGCGACCATATGGCGGAGCGCTACGAATTACAATGCTTAGAAGGGAAATAAACAAGAATGTTGAAATACTCAACGTCAAGAATGTGCTTTCCAACCCGAAAGGGAATGGAAGCTACCATATGACGGAGATGTAAAGTATTATAATGCAGTTTCTGAATATAAGATCAACATTACAAATCATGATTAAACAATATTAAAGAACTGTTGTAAGTACTACTGCCAGCTTACAATATGATCAAGAATTCCCCTGCCAAGAGCATGGAATTAGAACCATTCAACAAGCATTTAAATAGATAATCCGCCTTGCTTAATGAAACACCGAGACTGCTTCTTTTCTCCAAAAGACACAAATTCACGATTCTGGTCTGTTCTGATCTGCACCTTTAAATGTAAAACCAGCAACCTGAGATCACACTAAAATAGACAAATCTCTCACCCAATTCATCCTATTGACGTGAAACAAAAAGCAAAAGGCCCTAATAATGAAGGCACCCAAGATTGAAACACCAAACAGACCCAAAAGTTTCTATATAATTTATGCACGAATCCCAATGCACACACAGGAAGTACAGTCCAGCAAGGGGGCGATTTGCATTTAAAAATCACAGCAGTCATTAAAAAATCCACAATTTACAGAAGAGGGGCGCCCATTACAAACAAAGAGATATAGCCAATACCCACAATGAAATTTTTTTGTCTTTTTTTTTATGAACAAAACACACCCTGTTGTAATGAATATGACAATCCTGAATTTCTCATAAACTGATCTATAAAATACACACTGAATATAATGCACAAATCCTACATACAAAACAATCAAACTACACTATCTCACCACTAGTCGCTATCTTTCAAGCGAGAAGCAATGCCAAGCTAAGAGGCTTTCATTCCTCGAAGCAATCCCAAAGCCAATCTGGAAGCATAACATTCTTGTAGCTAAGATGCTCCAAGTGAAGACCAATGGCTTCCTTTTATAATTTCCGTTTGACCCTTCTAGAAACCCTATCCTCCAATAGGTGGCATCCAACTTAAGCTTGGATTAAATATTCAATAAGAATTATAATTAATTCTTTCAATGAGGCGCCCACCCCATAAAAAACGTCTTTTTCAAACAACTTAGAGTGAAGTAGCTAGGCCAAGGGGAAAGTTAATGTTAAAATATAACATTAAAACATGACTTAATTAAAATAATTCGACTTATCTCTCCATTTGTGCCCCCAAAGCCCAAAATTGAGTAAGCCAACAAATCAAACTGACATGGAAAGCCAACCGTGCCGAAACCAACCGGACCACTGCCAGAAATAGAATTTACTAAAAATAGTAAATTCCTGAAGATGCTCAGAATGCCAAAAGGAACATATCACTGCAAAGCTCTCTGAAAACCCAGAAAGAATCTGCAATTGAATCAACCGACCTCAAACAAGAGCATCCTTCAAAACAAGAAACCCTAATTTTACCTTTCGAGTAGCCTACGGGTCTCAGGAATAGGCCAACGGTCACTGGAAAGATCATGCTCGAGAAGGGGACATTACACGCTGAAAGCCATTTTATAGAGAATTACAAAAGGCCAAAGATTGGCGTTGAAAAATTAAAGAGAAGGATTTACTTAGGTTAACTCAAGGCTGACTTGGCCTTTCAATAAAATATATTTTCCTTTTTGTCTTTGAATGAAGCTTATTGCGCTTGAGGAAGTGAACTTGTCTTTGTTCTAAACCGCCCACCTCTCTTTGCATGGAAATCCATGCCAATGTCAATTTTAGAACTCTACGTGATCTGCCTGATGCCGAATTGGAACGTTGAAAGGTTGAGTTGGCCATTTGATAAGCTGTGTTGGACGAAGAGATTATTCTCCCTCACATGGAAAGCTCCTAGTGGATGCGGCATTTAACAATTAGTCAACTCTAAATCTGAAACAATCAACTCGACATTCGAATTTGGAACTTCGGTTGAAGCTGAGTTGGACCCTCGGATGCGTGAGTTGATCTGGAGATGAGCAAGACTTCAATAGTCAATTGAAGTTTTGACCGGTGTTCGAAAATAGCCCCTACTTGCATGTATTTTGTCTTATTCTGGTCTCCCTGTTCATGTCCATTTCTGACGGGATTCTGTATTTGGATGTATTAGTCTATATTACCTCCGTTTGGCCTTGCTTCAACTTTTTCGAAGCTTTGGATTTCCTTCGGAATTTATGCTTTTGGTTTCATTTTGCCTCGAGTTTATTTCCTCGGGCCTATCTTCAGACTTTCCTGTGGCAACTTTTCCGAAGATATCCTTCGGACTTATGGCTCCTCACCTTTCCTTCGGCCTTTATTTCTTTTCTTCTTATGTTGGCTTCGGACTTCATTTTGTCGGGTTTATTTTCTCGAGCTTTTTGCGCAACCATCTCTCCAAATTTCTTCGGACTTTTTGTCCAAAGGAATTCCTTCGGACAAAAAGCCCGAAGGTTTGCTTTGTTCTTTGCCTTTGCTATTTGGCTTTTATTGTTAAGTCATTTTCCCACGGACAAAATGTCTGCAAGAATTATCTTTGTCTCTTCTTTTGGTCTTCAGAATTCTTCTTCGAACTTTAACCTTATCCTTCCAAGTCGTTTCTATCCATTTCCTTCGGACAAAAAATCCGAAGGAAACCATGTGTCTCTCTTTTATTCAGATAAATCTCCCGAAAGAATTCTTTCGGACTTCTGTCTTGACCCTTTATTTTCTTCTGGCATTCGTCTTCGAACAAAAAGTCCGAAGCTTGACCACTTTGTTCTCTCTTTTCTTTCGGGCAAAATCCCTAAAAGAATTTCTTCGACCTTTTGCTTGAACCATTCCCTTGTTTATTTCTCCGAATTTCTTCGGACTTTTTGTTCGAAGGAATTAACCCTTCGCTTTTGCCTTCTTCACCTGTTTTTCTTCGGACTTTCTTTCTTTGTAGTCTTCTAAATTTCTTCGGACTTTTGTCCGAAGGAATTCCTTCAGACAAAAAGTCCGAAGGAATTATCCCTTTGTCCTTTGCTCTTTGCCTGCGAAATGCCCTTCGGGAAAGTCATAGAGACCTGTCACCGACCAAGTGCCCTACGCAAGGGCTAGTGGTTCTCCCTCTGTGCCTTTCGAAAAAATTGTAGGGTACCCGGGTTTTTTGCAAAGGTCCCGAATTTGTTCTCGTACCTTCCCGAAGGGTAGGTGCCCTTCGGGATTGTTGAAAATGACCCTTCCGGAGGGTACCTTGGCTTTTCCTTGCTTCTTTGGGTGGACTTTTAGTTCTCTGAAGTATTCCTTCGGACAAAAAAGTCCGGAGGAATTACTTCCTTTGTCTCATAGGCTCCCCTTTGTTATTTCCTTCGGACTTATGTCCCAGCACTTCTCCGAAGACCTGTCCTTAGCAAAAGCCTTTTTGATGAACCATTCCTTCGGAATTTTCCTGTTGTAGCAAAGGCCCCTTACCAAAGAAAAACAATGTATTCTTCCTACTGAATTCTTTCTTTCCTTGGATGGAGATGTGAATTTTCCGAACAGCAAGAGACAATCTGCCCTGTGGAAGAATTGTCAACAAGTACATCAAGTCACTTGGACCTATCCTCCTTCGCCATTAGGCCTTAAGCTTGCCTTTTACGTTGAGCATTTCTTGCAGGTGGTGGATTGTGTCATCCATCACCCTATCTCTAACATCATTGGTCTCAAGGCTTGAGGTTCTTCTCAGCCAGTTGTGGGCATGCTCAAACTAATTTCGGGTTGAGATTGATCATCATATTCCACGTGGGGACAATGTTTATCATCTTTTCCCCTCCAATAGGTGGAGACTGAGAAGCACTTCATTTTCAGATGCCCTATTTATGATGAGATCCAGGGGAGATACCATTGTTTTTAAAGAGACTCCGACAACTCGCTATCCACTTTCTTTGGGTACCTAGATCAACAATTCCTGACACATTTTCTTTGGGAGGTTGTCACCCTTTGGCACAGGTGCCTTCATGGAGCCCCTAGAGCCCCCAAGCTAATCACTTCATTATTTTAGCCCCTCACGGAGGTTGGTGGCATTAAGCGCCCTTTGGACATTCTAGTGGGAGTGTTTTGCTTCCTCCTAGGTTTACCAAAAAGGGCCCCCTAAGCCCAAGACTCTCCCCAAGGAGCATTATCAAATCTTGCATTGCTCCTTTCACAGTGATAGACGATGACACAGATGATTCCTCTATCCTAGACACGATAGAGATGTTTGATGAGTCTACCATCCAACCTTTTCAACTTTCGACTTTCATCAGCCCATGCTCTTCAGTGATTCTTACTCCCTCCACATGGCTACTTGTACTGTTACTCTACCACATGGGTTGGGGGATTTACTACATTGGGTTTCCCCCTCGTTTATTTTCAATGCTTTTGTTATTCTTTGTTTATTTAGTTTGTTGTTGGTCCTAGGGTCATTTTACCCTAGCACTTTCTATTGTAATTGGGTGTATACTCAAGTCACATTGACCTACTTTTGGTCATCCGTGGACATTAATATAATTTTTATCTTTCTAAAAGAAAAACACAGTGAGCACACAATAATTTCATCACGCCAACTTCAACCACCGGCTCAAAAACAAAACCAAAAGAATGGCTGAAACCTTCAAACATATCTATGAAGGAATTCAAAAAATTCAGCCTCTTCTAAATTGGCAAATAGAAAATGGGCCAACAGCCCCTTTCCGAGACTCCAATTAGAATGGCCCGCCCCCAATCTCCATTGACAATGCTCAAGACTTTCTATCTACACTTCAAGCACAAGGGTATATATCAGTTGCAGACTACTGTAAGTCAGATCAACATGGAAATAAAACATGGATTAATTCTTTATCAGAGGTAGTTGATTTAAGGTATCAAAGACAATATGCGTGCCTTCAAACAAAACTGCATCAATGCCCAATCTTTCGTACAAACAACCAGGATAGACTAATATGGCCGTTCACCAACATAGGAGAGGTAACAGTGGACTCAACTTATCAAATTCTCAACCAGCATATCACTACTAAAAACAAAATGGCATGACCTTTGGGACAACAAAGACTGCCCAAAAATAAAAGCATTCCTATGGCTGGTCAAGCACACCAAAATCCTTATAGCAGATAATCTTCAACGTCAGAGTATTATTGGGCCCTCAATATTTCCCAATTGCAATCAAGATGTTGAAACCATTCGGCATCTTTTCATCACATACAAACTGGGAGTAGCACTTTGGAAACATGTGGATTCTTGGTTCGATCGACCAAGTTATAAAATCACTCGAATCAATCAGGGTCTGCACAATTGGACAAAGATACCAATAGATATACGTATAATAAGACAGCTAACCCAAATTGCTCGGAGTTATATTATCTGTCAACTCTCGCATTAAAGAAACTCTGGCATCTTTGTTAATAAAAAGAGAACTCAAGCAATCATCCCACGAACATTGAAAGCCAATATTTGCAGTACTTCCTTATGTCACCTCAAGGAAAAAGATGGCAGTATGCACTCATCCAATATGGAAGACTGTCAGACACCTAAGCAGTGGAATATTATATTTCATTTCCAAATGAAAATAATTACAATCAGGGACAGAGTGAGTTGGGAACACCCTCCCACAGGTTGGCATAAATTAAGCTTTGATGGAGCGGCAAAAAACAATCCAGGTCATGTTGGGATCAGAAGAATCATCTAGGATACAATGGGACATTTTTGTCAAGTTTATGCACAATACATAGGGGATCAAACTAACAACTATGCAAAACTTCCAGCCTGTCAATATGGAATTCAGCTTGCGAGACAGTTGCTGATTCAAAACTCATTATAGAAAGCCACTTGTGATTCATACTTATATGATTTGAAAGTTTTCTAGTTCCAACAGCGCCAACAAAGCCCAATCACTATCCCCATGAACTAGAAAATGTCAAGTATAGTTCATCAAATTGTAAATAACCTTCAAAAGTTTGATCAATTGGTAATTCAGCATCAACCCAAGAGGAGCTACAGAGTGGCATGCTAGCTGGCTAATTTGGCCATTCCCTATAACCCATAGCAAAAGCATCAACTCTTTATAGCTATGGCCCCTAGTCCTCAACACATTTCACACTTAGTAGACTTAAGAGCAATCTACCCTAGGCAATCAATCAAATCCATATCATAAATATGCAAAGAGCCTTTGCTGAACAACTTTAAAGGGCTTTCAAGATTAGTCATTGTAGTCAAAGGTGACCTATCACTTCTTTTTGTATTTTTATGGATTTTTTGACCTAGGAATTTTTCTATCTCGCTTTTGTCTATTCATTGTCCCACGAATCCACCTTCACTTCAGCTCCCCCTCTGACTTCCCCTACATACCGTTCCCACCTTTTTCTTCTTTCTGTCCTTTGCTACTTTTTACTATTTAATGTTCTTCCATAGTGCATGGTTGTCCTCACATTCCCCATATGCCTTGTCTCCATTCCCCATACATCCCAACATCACTGTAAAACATTTGGACATCATCATTTTTGTCCTAACCTAATACCCCCCAATGCCCTTAAATCCTACTTTTCTTCCAAAGATTGTCTTGGCATCAAAACGTACCCCTATATTAGCGCACAACAGTCAAGCAACTACATGGCTAACCTCTCTCTCCATGCATATGACATTCCCCACCTTGAGACAGCATAAGATTAACTCTCAACACAACCATGATTTCATATTCTCTGATTATAAGAATGTTTGCACCTGCAAGATTGCATCCCGGCAAAGGTCTTCTCCATAAAGTTTAGATTGAAATTCGCACAAAATTGTGTTATTGCCCATTGGGAGGTGTGGAAGTAGGGACAAGATAAGCTTTACTTCCTTCGCAAGGTTGGTGAAGAGGGTACTGCTCAAAGCCAAGCAACACGTTTGAACCCTAGGCCACTTAAGATATGCCCTCCACATACTATCTAGGATGCCATAGCAAAGCGACCCCTTCATCAATAAATTCCCATGGCTGCAATAAATTCTCAAATAATAGTCTCAAAAATATGTGAAAGTTTGTATGATCAAATGCAATCTAATCAAAATCACTCCACAAAATTTTTGCAGCTTTCAGCAAGCGAGGCACCAAAAAAAGGAGACCGTTGAGGATTATAAATAAAGGCAAATACAATGCAAAACATAGGGACAACAAAGAGCTTAAAGTATATCAAAGAAACAAATGGCAGACCACAAATTATTCTACACCTAATACACACAGTGCTCCACAACAAGAATCTACACACATGAAGACCACTCAGCAGATACCAATCAACGTAGAGGATGAGGAGATCACGAGAATGCAAGAAGAATTTCACAATAAAGTTCATACTCAACCAGGTTCACACGCTCACTCTCAGTCGCAATGGCCTCATGCAATGGACATCACCAAGGTAATGGATTCAACCCCTGCCTTTTCTCATTTCTCAAATATGAATAAAAACCCTGCTCCTCCTCATACCCCTCAATTTGTGTAGGCCCTTACAAAGGAATTCTACGCCCAAAATATGCAAAAAATCCCCTTTGCTCTGAATCCCTCATTCAGATACCTTGCCCTTAATTCAAGTCATGATTAATATTCATAGGCCAATCTGCTTAACTACAGCCATTCTTGTTGAAATACCTCATAATACCCAAGGAGGAGGAATTCCTTTTACCCTTTCCTCTACCTTTCATTTCCAAAGCAAATCCCTTCATTCCAATCACACTATGGCTCATTTGGGCTATTCCTCTTCCACTCCATCTACATCCAAGGCTAAGGATGGGGACCTTTTTCAAGCCATGACAAATATATCTGCAATGATACTGCAATTGGAACACTACTAGAGAACAAAGGTACTCATAATCCTATAATTGAAGCAGCCCGTGTCACTCTCCTTCAATTCACTGAGTCTCAGGACGGAAGAATTGAATCTCTCCAATCATGTGTTGAAACTCTGAGCAAAATACTGGTCAAAAATAAGAAAACCATGGATGTCGTCAATGTCATCATGCTCCCTGAATCGGCCAAAAGAAGATTGGAGGTTGCAATCACTGAGTCCACTCCAGACACCCCCTGCAAAGCGCCACACTCTCTTTGCAGAAGTTCCTCGCAATGAAGAGAAGCACAAAGAGAAAGCATGGAGCCCAGCAACTCCCTCTAATCATGCCTCATCCTCCACCAAAGCATGGACTACTTGCTCCCCTCAAGATGAAGGATATTTGTTCACTGTAGCTCATGATAAATGATCTTTAATCTTGCTACACATCTGGTCATTTTGTCCTTGAATGCAGTGATACAATGTGTGATAAAGCAATGTAGTGTTGTTGATGTGTTTATTATTTTTGCTCTCTTGACTATCTGTTTTTGGATAATATGATTTCTTACAGTCATCCTTTTTTTGTATATCTTGTTCATATATATATAATGTTTGCCTTTTTTTTTAAACTATCGACTGTAATAACTCTGTAGAAAAAGTCAAGTCATCAATAAAATTGATGTTAATATTTCATGAGCATATAGGAGCTGATTCCCTTGATCATTTCTTGCAGTCCAACTTAATGTAATAGGTATTCAAGAGTATCAGCAAAAGTCACAAAGGAGGGAAGCTAGCAGATAATCCTGTAAGGGAAGCTTTGTTACAGACATGACAGCACCAATTTCCAGCTTTGTCTTCTCCAGCTCCTTGTTCCATTTCATTGAAGGGTCCTTCCATTACATAATGGTTTGTACTTGTATCTTGATCATATAATATGGGGTTTAACCACTTTATGTTTACCCCTTATAGTCATGTTTTTAGTATCGACTTACCTTTAAGAACCTAGCGATCTTTTTAGCTTAACACTTTTCTATTGTTGCTGAATGTAATTTTGAGTCATTGACTTTCTTTGGTCACTTGTGTACATTAATATAAATTCTTTCTTTTTGACAGTCTTTATTTCTTTCCATTGAATGGATATTTATTATGGATCAACTTTGAAAGCCATCCATTAGCTATCATCCTAACTCCCATAATAAGGACCCATATATATTATATTGAGTACAATACACCATAGTTACCAAATCCAGCCGGATCCGCCTAAAATCCGGCCGGATCCGAATTTTTTTGCCTGCCCGGATAAATTCATCTGGGTCAGCCCTGTTTATTTTCAAAAAATTATTTTTATTTTTTTTATTTTTTTAAGGTTCTCTGTGGTAAAAAATGCCCAACAACCATATATATTGTATAATATTAACATTTTATAATACTTTATTAATGTTTTTCATTGTATTTGTCAATTTTGCATTTTTATAAAACTATTCTCACGTATATACATGTATATACTCCAGATCGGATTTTTCCAAACTTTTTCAAGAATTCCGGATTTTCAGATTTTTTTGCCCTCCCGAACAGATCCGGATTTCCAAACTTGGTAACTATGCAATACACACACAAATATTGAGAGTCAAAGAGAATTTATTATTTATTGTGCATGTATTATGTGCTATGCATATATAGGTTATGGACTTCTGAAAATAGGCACAAGATGAAGTGCGTAATTAAACATGTATGCTTATAAATGAGAATGTCTGTGTAGCTCCTGCTATAACTACTATAAGTGGAACCCTTAATAGGTAAGTCTGATCTTTGGACAATTAATGCTCTAAGTCCTCCTTAATGCAAAATACAAATGTAATAAAAAATTAAGCTAATAAACTAGTAACATTGTCAGTCAAATACAAAATATATAACTAGTTTTAGGGAACATCAAGAAGGTAAAGTCATGAATAGTCTAAGTATTGTTTCATAATACCTTAATAGCAAACAGGTCGCCCGTAGCCCTTTTTCTTGCAAGAAACACTTTACCAAAGGCACCTTTACTAATTGGCTTGATAATTTCGAAGTCGTGAATAGTTGTTCGCTCTTTATGAGCTGGATGTGTAGGTGTTGACATGATAGTTTGGGAAACATCATCTGTCAATGACCTGGCTTCTTCCTTCAAAGAAGTTGAATGTGCAAAGCTCTTCTGCTCTAGTGTCTCACAAGCTATAAAGTATTTTTCCCTGAAAAAAGATTCATAAAAAATATATATGAATCAGTTATGAACAGCAATATTAAAGGCAATTATATTTCCTGCAAAAACAAAAATCATGAGATAACCAAAACGAATGATTTTCCTTCAGAAAAGTGCTATTTCATTTTTATGTAATTTCTTTCAGACAATAGTGTCAAGACTCAAAACTACCACTAAATTAGTACAATGTATTACCATTGTCATTTCCACAAAAAAATAAGGCCTGCTCTGTTGAACAACCACTATTACTGCTGGAATTGCACAATATTAAGGAGACTGTATCATGGGATTCAGAAGCCCAGTGAATGGGAATCAGACTAAATGCAAGGTGTATGTAAAGGGGTCATCAGATGAAAGTTATAATGTATTATAAATATCGTAATACATTACATTTTATATTTTTAAAGCATCAATTAATGCAAGTGTATCATGTTTCATATATTGTCTCTCTCTCGGTCATTGTTGTGCTTAATTTGTTTATGTTACATAATTTTTTTGACATGAGATACTTCAACAATACTTTATTACTCATATTCTTCTCGAGTGATCAACATTTGTGCTTGAATCATGATAGCAGGATCATCATCATCATTTATTGACAGAAAGTATCCTACTACTTTCTTGAAGCATGAGACATAAAACATATTATACACTCGTGTTCCTATTGATAACTTGAACATGTATGCGCCCTATCTTCCTCTTATCTGTAATTTATAAGCCTTGTAATACCTAGTCCCAATTTCTTTCCCCTTTTCCCTCAAAGAAAGAAAGAAAGACATTATATTATTATCCATATATTTAACTAAAATTGTTCAATGGACTCCAAGGTACGACCAATAGAAATAACATGAGGTAGCTAAAAAGAAGATCCAAAAAAAGGCTACAAGCTAAAACTATACTAAGTGCACACCAATAAAAGAGTCCAAGATAATAGTGCCATGCAATACAAACATTACAAATAACCATGATAAAGGAAGACATGTCACCAATGAAGATAGGGATAATGAAGGTCATGGCTAGAGGCAAAGGCAACACTAATCTAAATCACACATAGAAGTATCGTCCTTCTCATCATTGATCACTATGGAATAGCCAATAACATATTTAACAATATCCATGGGGCAATAGCTAGTACAAAGTAAGTTTAGTTCGGTCATCTTGGGGGATGCAACAAACATCTCCTAAAAACTCCCCTAACATTCAAGACCAATGATCCTCCAAATATAGAAAGGAAGGGGGTAATACATGTTGGGTCAAATCTCTAGGAGTGCAGACAAGGAGTGGTAGTTGATCCTCTATATCAGGGATCCGACCTACAACATCTAGAACTAGAAAAGGAGAGGTAGCTGAAGATACCACCATGGTGGCATGTGGAGGGCAATGTGGTCTCATGTAATGTCCCCCTTTTTGGCTTAGCTTGCTTATGGACCCTTAGCTTGGTTTGTTCCCACAAGCCTAAGGAAAAGAAAGAGAAGGGAATGTTGAGGGGGCTATCCTATGAGCAAAAAGGTGAAAAGTACTTAAGTATTCTAATTTTCATTTGAGTTATACAAAAAGGTACTTTTGATCTAATTTTAACGTAAGTAAAGGACTTTTAAGGGTCATGAGAGCCTAAACCCTCAAAAAAGAGTTTTAAAAGATAAAGTTGCTTATGTTTTAAAAGACACATCCCTCCAACTTGGGCACCAGCCTTGGGGGATGATTAAAAAAGCATTTGAGGATTCATTTGGGAAGGTATGTTGAATATTGATATTGAATCATTGATATAATATGGCAATTTTGTTCATCACATCTTGAGGACTAAAACCTTCAAGAGTGTTAAAGGTTTGGGAACGAAAACCTCCATACATATTACTTGGGCAGCTCTATTTAAGGGTTGTAGTTGAGCTTTAAAATTGCATGTTTACATGCAAGTGGATATACAAGGATGTTTTTGGACACCACCTTCATGGAGAAATATTGCAAACCATATAAAAAGCTAGTTTTTAGAGAAATTGCAGGTTTTGGAGAGTGGCGATGTAATATTCCAAATCAAAATATTTTACAATAATTTGGATTTCTCGTGTTGAACACACTATCTACTGAGAGGGGGGTTGTATCAGTGGATCAGCTAAACCCTGGTTTTTAGAACTTTTAAACAATATACTCAAAGTATATGCAAAGTAAAGAACAGAACAGAGATCACACACACACAAAAATGTTCAACCCCAGATTTTAACATGAAAACCCAAAAGGATAAACCACGGTGAGAAAAGCTGCTAGAAGCTACTATTCTAATCCAACATTACCAAAAAAAAGTCTCACAGACAAACCTCACTGGTTACATTTGAGAGCACCCACTCTAAGGAAGCGTCAACTTCCTAACTGACCACCAACATAGTTTTTTAATGGCACCAACCTATCAGAGAAATGAAGCTGAAACTTCAAAATACAAAAGAGATTCAGAATGAATCTTGTACACTTTTCTATTATAAGTCTAGTCTGTAACTGCACCTTAGCTGTGTGTCTTCTCGGCTTCTCTACCTTTATCTCTTTGTGTCTAGATATCTTCTACTTTGACACACCTTATTTTCTTTGCCCCTTTCACGCTGTCTGCATATGTCCTCTCTCGACAATTTTGAGTTACCACTCTAATTATTATTGCAGCAGCAGTAGAAAGACATCATCGTTCAAATGATTTGTTCGTAGCATATATAGATAGATGCATCTTAGGGTTGTCTCTCTGTAAAGTGTTCACACTTCAACTGAACTTAACCGGTTCAAGCTTTTGATCTGTATTCAATGCGACTTTGACTTTGTGTCTCGATTCATGCTTCACTCGACAACGTTCAAAATTTTCTTCACTGTCTTTGGCATCTACACTTCTACTGCACTTAACTGCGCCGCTTCCTCGATCACTTCTGGTCTACATTCAATGTGACTCTGACTTCATGTCTCGATTCATGCTTCAAACAGCAATGTTCAAATTTCTTTACTGTCTTTGGCATCTGCAGTTAACTGCGTCGCTTCCTCGATCACTTCTGGTCTGCATTCAATGTGACTCTAACTTTGTGTCTCGATTCATGCTTCAAACGACAACGTTCAAATTTCTTTACTGTCTTTGGCATTTGCACTTAACTGCGCCACTTCCTCGATCACTTCTGGTCTGCATTCAATGTGACTTTGACTTCGTGTCTCGATTCATGCTTCAAACGACAAAGTTCAAATTTCTTTACTGCCTTTGGCATCTGCACTTAACTGCTCCGCTTCCTCAATCACTTCTGGTCTGCATTCAATGTGATGCTGACTTCATGTCTCGATTCATGCTTCAAACGGCAATGTTCATATGCCTTTACTATCGTTCGCATCTGCACTTCTACTTAACTGCGCCACTTCCTCGATCACTTCGATTGAAATATCTCGAGCTCCGTGAAGATATACCGAGTTCATCACCAGTTCCAGTTGTTCCTATACAGACAGTTGGAAGACATTGATTGCAGGCTTTTTCAAATTCTTTTGTCGCGCCAAGTTCACGTTCTTTTCTTTGTCGGATCTTTCCTTATGACCTTTTGACACTTGTCAAATGCGCGTGCTCTCGGAGGATCATCTGAGTTTGCTTTGCCATTAACCACCGAGCTCCTTTTCTTACTTTTTTGCATCTCGCTGCTTTCTATACCATGGGCTCGCTTCCGCTCCTTTAGATTATCCTCAATATGCTTGATCTTTATCCTTTGTATTTAGCGTTAAACTTCAGCATGTTGGTGTGATCTCATTTTCTTCGGCATTCTTGTAATGCTTTTGCACCGTTGATCCTTGTAGACTTGATCGATCTTTAACATGCCTTGTCCCTTTGAGAATGCCCTATAAGACTTCCACACTTTATCTTCAGCAAAGTTGAAAGTGGCCTTTCTCTTCGGACAATTTGTTGCGGGCTTTTTGTCAAGGGCATTTAGAGACAATTTCCACGGACTTTGTTAGGTTGTGGAGCTAAAAGCTTCAACTGTTGCAGACATGGAGGAGGGTGTTGAGTTCCAAAAGTACCGGCGTCGGCAGTGTAACCGACGTCGGTCACATACAGTGCAGAAGGCAACCGGCATCGGCAGGGAGTCGGCCAACGTCAGTTAGCACCAGTCAGACAGGGACCGACGTCGGTCGCCTGTGTGTTCCAAAACTGTTCGTTGCACGAACAGTTAGTTGAACTGAGTGTTTGCATGTTAAGGGCTAATTATAGTCTCGAGCTGCGTGTCTAATTATTGTAATTAGAGATCTATTTTTGTATGCATAAGATCCTATTTAAAGACCCATGAGGCATGTATTGTAATTAAGAAGGCAAGTAAAAGCATTGAAGCAAGGAAGCAAGGTCAAGGAGATCTACAAAGTGTAAGGTCAAGGAGATCAGCTGAAGCATTCAAGGAGGGGATAACAACTCAGGTTGTTGAGTTGGTTGTGGTTGAGCAAGAGAGAGAGGGAAGAAGTCCTTGAGGTGTGGCAAGCCTTTGAGGTGGAAGAAGAAGTGGCATCTTCTTTATTGTATTTTCTTCTAGTAGTATTTAATACAAA
Organism: Torreya grandis; assembly: GCA_037957365.1. Lineage (NCBI taxonomy): Eukaryota > Viridiplantae > Streptophyta > Pinopsida > Cupressales > Taxaceae > Torreya > Torreya grandis. The sequence goes on from JARHVA010000217.1 coordinate 5,279,228, forward strand.
AGTGTGTATTGTCTCTCAAATTCTTTGTTGTTTCAAGTTTCTAGTTAATCATTCTGGTATAATTCCGTGTTTAATTGCTTATAAGAAAAGTAATCAATTGTGCTTCCTTGGAGGGGTTCCTAATAGTTGGTATCAGAGCTTTTGGTTGGGATACTAACAAGTTGTTTCAGATCTGGTTAGTGTGTGTTGATTACAGGTTACTCACAAGGGTTTCTGTTTGAGTGGGAGTAGAGCAATGGCAGAAGACAGTAAGCTAAGAATGAAAAAGTTTAATGGCAAGAACTATCAAATATGGAGGATGCAGATTGAAGATTATCTGTATCAAAAAGATTTGTACTTACCGTTAGGTGGGGTTGATTGCAAGCCCCAGGATATGAAGGATGAAGAATGGGAGGTTCTTGATCGGAAGGCTCTGGGATCTATAAAGTTGAGTCTTGCATCGTCTGTGATTTCCAACTTATCACAGGCTAAGACAACGGTAGAGTTGATGGAATCTTTGGCAAATTTATATGAAAAGCCCTCTGCTTCAAATAAGGTATTTCTTATGAAGCAGCTATTTACTTTGCAAATGCAGGAAGGTGGATCGGTATATACTCATCTTAGTGATTTCCATGGTTTGGTAAACCAGTTAGCTTCAATCAATATTGTTTTTGATGATGAAGTAAAGGCTCTCTTAATTTTAAGTTTTTTACCTGAAAGTTGGGATAGTTTGGTTATGGCAGTAAGTAATTCTACGTCGGCTTCTAAAATCTTAAAAGTTGATGATGTTGTGAGTGTAATCTTGAATGAAGAAATACGCAGAAAAAGCACAGGTGAATCATCAGGGAATACTCTAAGTGCAGAAATCAGGGGAAGGCAAAGAAAGAAGGTCGAGCAATGAAAATCGAGGTCGAAGATGGGAAGGAGATCCGAATCCAAAGGTATCATCTGCTGGTTTTGTGGAAAGAAAGGACACACAAAGAAAGAGTGTTGGTTGAGGGATAACGAAAATCAACATGAAGGTAATAAACAAGCAAAAGATGCAAATATTGTGGTACAGGATGCTCTCATACTTTCTTTGGATAGTCAGGTAGGATCATGGGTTTTAGATTCTGGTTCTTCTTTTCATGCAACCCCAAATAGAGATTTGTTCCATGAGTATGTCCAGGGAGACTTTGGAGAGCTTTATTTAGGGAATAGTACTCCTTGTCAGATGGTTGGCAAAGGGAAAGTGCAGCTGGAATTGCAGACAGGAAACACATGGGTGTTGAAGGAGGTTATGCATGTCTCGGTCCTGAAGAAGAGTTTGATTTCTGTAAGAAGGTTGGGTGATGAGGGATGCACAGTAACCCTTACAGCGGATTCTTGGAAGGTTACCAAGGGTGCACTTGTTTTAGCAAGAGGTAAGAAAATAAGTACTCTTTATCTATCTACTTGTATTACTGATTCTACTTCTGGTTTATCTACTTCCGCTGTAGATTCGAAGATGTGGCTTACTAGGCTTGGTCACATGAATAAGAAGGGAATGGACGTTCTTGAATCAAAAGGTATGAGTTCAGATTCAGAAGGCATAGATAGAGTTCATTGCAGGGAAAAAAAATTTGATGCTTTTGACAAGAACAAGGAAGCCTTGGTGTTTATGGAGGAGATGATGGGAAGAGATCAGTCACAGGGGCTGAATAATTCTGAGCAGGGTAGTATGGACAGGGTTTTGATCCAAGATGAGCTCGCGGATAAAGAAGTCATCACTTACAGGAAACACAGGTACCGACGTCGGTCCCATGGCACCGACGTCGGCCAGGCAGATACCGACATCGGTCATGTGCAGACCAGCAGGGTCGGTAGAGTCAGGCAGGAGAAGTCCGACGTCGGTCAGACAGAAACCGACGTCGGCAGAAGCGACACCGGCGTCAGCCAGGGAAACGACGTCGGCAGTCAGGGTCAGTGCAGGGAACCGACATCGATCGGATGCAGACTGGGAGATGGCCAAGATCGGTCACTGGAACGGATGTTGGGCGGACAGCAAGCTGTCAAGGAGTCTCAAATGCCCATATGGAGGTCAGAAAGGGTATGTGAACCTCATATTCGTTGTTCACCTTCTTTATTTTATTTGTTGCTTACTGATGGTCAAGAACTAAGAAGATATGAAGAGGAAATGCAGGTAGAATCCAAAAACAGTGGGAGCTTGGCATGGATGAGGAGTGTGAGTCCTTGGAGAAGAACCAAACAGGTATTTGTTGGTGGAGTTGTCAGCTGGAAGAAAGCACTGGATGAGGGATGGATTCCCAAGTTAGAGAAGAGAGTGGATGGATACGTGAGACAGAAAGCCAGGGTATATGGTCTTTAGTAGGCTGCAGGACAATGGAGATTTGACCATTGTATTTTTCTTTACCAGGTTGGATAATATTAGCTACATTACCCTGTTACTGTATTGTGTTACTTGTTGCAAGGTTACATATACAGAAAGTTTCTGAGCTAAGAATAAAGTTAGTTCAGAGGTGTGTCATGAAGAATTTGGGAGCAGCAAAATTTTTTTGGCATAAGAGACATGGAAGATCACAGGTTGATTTTGTCTCCAATGGGAGTTGTCAAAAAGTTCAGATGTGGCAGGGGACTTGGATGACAGGTATAGCATCACAGATTTTGTAGTGGTTGGTCTTCAAGAGTGATTTTTTGAAGAGGGATACAGAGCCAAGGGAACAAACTAGACGGTGTACAGGTACAGTTGCAGCTGTTTATCTCCAAGTGAGAGATTGTTAGGTTGTGGAGCTAAAAGCTTCAATTGTTGCAGACATGGAGGAGGGTGCTGAGTTCCAGAAGTACCGGCGTCGGCGGTGTAACCGACGTCGGTCACATACAGTACAGAAGGCAACCGGCATCGGCAGGGAGTCGGCCGACGTCGGTCAGCACCAGTCAAACAGGGACCGACGTCGGTCACCTGTGTGTTCCAGAACTGTTCGTTGCACGAACAGTTAATTAGTTGAACTGAGTGTTTGCATGTTAAGGGCTAATTATAGTCTCGAGCTACGTGTCTAATTATTGTAATTAGAGGTCTATTTTTGTATGCATGGGATCCTATTTAAAGACCCATGAAGCATGTATTGTAATCAAGAAGGCAAGTAAAAGCATTGAAACAAGGTCAAAGAGATCTACAAGGTGTAAGGTCAAGGAGATCAGCTGAAGCATTCAAGGAGGGGATAACAACTCAGGTTGTTGAGTTGGTTGTGGTTGAGCAAGAGAGAGAGAGAAGAAGTCCTTGAGGTGTGGCAAGCATTTGAGATGGAAGAAGTGGCATCTTCTTTATTGTATTTTCTTCTAGTAGTATTTAATACAAGAGTGTGTATTGTCTCTCAAATTCTTTGTTGTTTCAAGTTTCTAGTTATTTAATCATTCTGGTATAATTCCGTGTTTAATTGCTTATAAGAAAAGTAATCAATTGCGCTTCCTTGGAGGGGTTCCTAACAGACTTTTTGTCTGGGTTTATTTCATCCTGAAGTGTCCTCCAATTTCTCCAAAAGAAATCGTCATTGGCTTCTAATAGATGTCCTTCGGAAATCTTTTCTTCGGACTTTTTGTCCGCGAGGCATTTCTTCGGACTTTTTGTCCACGAGGCATTTCTTCAAACTTTTTGTCCGCAAGTCTTTTCTTCAGGCTTTTTGTATGCAAGCATTTCTTCGGACTTTTTGTCCGCAAGCTACCCTTCGGCTTTTCTACAAGTGTCCACATGCCCTTGGCAACATTCAAAAGATAGCCTCCGGACTTTTTGCAATCTACCTTTCGGCTTTTCTGCAAGTGTCCACATGCCCTTTGCAACGTTCAAAAGAAACCCTTCGGACTTTTTGCAATGGTCCACTTGCCCTTTGCAACGTTCAAAAGATACCCTTCAGACTTTTTGCAATGGTCCACTTACCTTTCGGACTTTTTGAAAAGGTTCACTTGACCTTCGGAACTTTTGCAACGATCCACATACCCTTCGACATTTTTAAAAAGATCCCTTCGGAACTTTTGTTCGAAACAATTTTTTCAAACGAATTCTCCAAGACACTTTCTCCGAAAGAATTCCAAGTGGCACTCATTTCCTTCGGAAACTTTGTTGCGGACAATTTGTCCGACAACGACTTAGTCAATTTTTCCGAAAGAATTCCCTTATTAGCTACAGGCAATTTGTCCGAGAAAATTGTTTTTACCAATATTTCCAAAAGAATTCCCTCAATCAAATCTGTTCAACTCAAGTCTTCTTGACTTATCTCGATTGCCTCTTCTGAGTAAGAGCACTTCACAAATGTGATTTACTCCACAAGTCTGCTCAACTCAACCTCTGGCATAAATGCATAATCAGTTTCAATCTCAATGACATCAAGGACATTAACCTTTGACATCAATGACAATTCCATGCTGCTCTAGATGGAAATGATAATTGTTCAGTCTTCAGATTGCTTTTTGTATCTTGATATCAAAGTTGTGAACTGTCTCCTTGCTCAAATTTCCAACATCTCAGAAATCCTATTCTTTTATAAATATAAATACTGCATTTAAAATAATAAATAAAATAAAATATAAGTCCACAAAGGGTTTCATCCTTGGGCTGTTATAATCATAAAGGTTTTCGTCATTGAGAGTGGTTGTATAGCATGACGCTTATACGAAGTTAGATGATTGAATACATAATTGAATGCCTTCTTCTATTCCCACAATGGATTATTTATATCTTCAAATCCTTCCATCGAAGAGACATGACTTTTGCAAATGTCTTGTCTCAAGAGGTATATTCCAAAAGGTGGCATCCTTTGTCTTAATGAATGTTGGTTAACAATTTATTAATTAAAGAGTAAGGTTGGTTATCTACTTAATTAATTATTATTGTTTTTGTCTTTAGCGCTCATTATAGCGCTGCGACTTCCTTCACTGTAGCAATTTCTCCATGTAAATTGTAGATTACAGCCCTGTGATTTCTTTGTTAATTGTAGCGCTCCATTTCCAAATGTTGCGATTTCCCTTACTGACTGCAATTTAATGACTTTACTGCATATTAACAATTTGTTGTTGGCACTGGATTGCTTGATGGGTAACAATTTGATGATAGTTGGGTTGCCACTGGTGTTTAACGATTGGATGGTCAATGGTTGAATACCCTTCATCGATTTAATTGAGACTGAGTTTGGGGATATTACGACCTTCCTCAAATTGCTTGTCCTCAAGCAATTGTAAATTGAGGTGTTCAAAAATTAATGCTAATTCCCTCGTATCTTCAATTGGTAATCTCACAAATGTGATCAAATACCATAAGACAACAATAGTCTCAGTAGGAACCCTCAATATGTCAAGAGGTTTCGCATACTTTTTCCATGAGAAGATCTTACAAATAACCAACACTCTATAATCTTTAAGTTTCTTGTTTTCACTCAACAGCGAATGATAGCAAAAAAAATATGAATAGCTCTTGTCAATCGAGAGGTGGATGCAAACATTTCCAATAGACATGTACTTTATCTTACACAAACCCTTTAAGCCATTCCTTATGATAGAGTAACAAGTACATGTACGATTTCCATGGAATGCAAACATAGATTCTTCAGTGTCCCTCTGTTGATCCAAGTTGTTCTCTCGTTCTGAGTAATAGAAAATTACAAATGCATAAAGATACTCCTGCACATTCAACTTATTAGTGTACTTTACTATACAAAATAAGGATCTATGTATAAACAACACATAGATGATGATTTGGTGTGGAAGTAATATTATATCTGTAAGATTTTCTACATATAACTCAGCTTCATTGATACTAGGAGATCGACAATCTTTTCGCAGCCATTGACGCTGTGGATTGCATCCTTGAGAGAAGACTGGGCTTCTCTCTTCCACGTGGCACAATAGAGACTCCTCTCTTGCCTGTGGGTCTGGCAAAACTGAGGGGAGAATCTCTAGATAAGGGCTAGCTCCCTTTGATGCATCTCTGATTTATTCCAATAATATTGCTAATATATAAAAGGGGGGTTGAAAAGAGAGAAGGATGTTGAAAACAGAAACTAACCTAAGACGGTGATGCACCAAACAATTTTGATCTACTCATTTGCTCACACTTTAAACCATAAGAGCACATACATACACTTTATCTGATAAAAGGACCAGACTGTAGAGAGCTTAACAGGGAGGTTTAATGAAGACACACACAGAAAATGAACTTACCACAGGGACTGTAGGAAAACACACTGCTTGGTAACCTTCTTCTGTCTCTGCACTCCAGATACAGCTCTCCTTGTTACCTGCAGGAATGGCGCTTTGTCTATACCAGGTATGTTGATATCAAGCCTGTGAAAGCATTATGGAACAATGACTGAACACAAGGTTAATATTCAAGCACACTCAGAGATATATCCAACCGAATAGAGGTAAAAATGCTTTCTCTTCATTCAAGGTGAAAATTTGGCAGGGCTGTGCCATACAAAAATGAGAGATACCTCTTTCTCAAATGAGAGATTACAATATATATATAGAGAGAGGAAGCAATGGCGCCCCACTGGAAAAGACTTTGGCGCCCTTTTTTTACAAGTGGCCCATGTGCGTTGAGAGCATCGAGAAGAGGAAGCCGTTGAAAGAGAATGTTGTGTTGGCTGCCAGTCTTGACTTTGGCGTTCAAACATTATTGTGAAAGCATAGGCCGCGCCTCTTTGTCTGCGAACAAGACCGCTCCTTCAAGACATTCACGCGGTTTGTCTGCTCATCAATGCAAAGTGTGGAAAAACGAGTCTTCACTGTTCGCGCTCCTTGATGACCACTTAGCGGAGACTGTTTCAACTGCTGAAATAACTCCTCTATCAACGCTTCCCTTTTTGCCACCTGGACTGTTTTGCCTGCTTCTGCGCTTGGCTTTTGTCCTTTCCCAGCTTTTGTCTTTTCCTGGCTCTTTCGGCCCTCAGGGCTATCTTCTGTCAATCCTTGGCTCTTCGGGCTCCTTTCTCGGCGGTCTCATCCTTTTGGCCTTAAGGCCTTTGAATTCCTTCAGGTTCACGCTCAAGCATTTAAAGACCAACAACTATTCTATTGCCTTGAATTTGATGTCTAGCGGGGACGTCATCGGACGTCTGGATTCCAACAGCTAGTTCACGATGCTCAATTTTGACGTCTTCGGGCCCGTCACACCTTGGTCAATTCCTTCAGCTTCACTTTCCTTCGGCTTTCTTAGCTCTCGGCTTTCTTTCCGAAGTGTTCCTTTGACCAGGCTTAGTCCTTGAACCTTCCCGAAGGGAAGGTATCCCTTCAGGCTTTGAGAAAGGTCCCTTTCACAATCGCCGAGAGCCCCCCGCAAGGGCACCTGCCCTTCGGGGTCCTTCGGACGGCCTTGGCCTCTCAATTCCTTCGGACAAAATGTCCTAAAGAATTCCTTCGGACATTTTGTCTGAAGGAAATCTTTCCTTCATTCTGCCGCTTGTTTCTTTCGGCGAGTTTTATCTTTGGGCAAAATTCCTTCGGACTTTTTGTCCTAAGGATTTGCCTTGTGAATTTTTGTTGCGGAAATTTTTCCGAAAGATAATCCTTTTTGTTCTTTGCCTTGGCAATTTCTTCGAAAAAAATGTCTGAGGGAATTCCTTCGGGCATTTTGCCCGAAGAAATTCAACCTTTGTCTTCGCCTATCTTTTGCCTTGTCTTTTGATTCCTTCGCAAGGGCACTTGGACCCCAAGATGTCCTTCGGAACCTGCTTGAAACAGCCCCATTCGGCACCTGCCTGCCCTCCGCAAAAGGCACTCTGTCTTTGGAGCCTCTTTGAACCTTCCGATTGAACCAAACACTTTGAACCAAACCGACTGAACCAACCGATTGAACCAACAATGGTTCAAAGTTCAAGTTCAAAGTTCTTGGAAAGATCATGCCTTTGAACCCCGACGTCGAACCACCTTTTCCAACTTTAAGGAAACGTGCCTTCAAGTTTTGTTCTCTTTCCTTGTGAAATTCTTCCGACAAAATTTCTAAAGAAGCTTTGTAAAAGCCTTGCATTCTTTGAATTGGTTCATCCTTTTGCCGAAAGACTTGTGCAAACCAAATTTGAACTGGCTCATAACAGCAGGGGAAGAAGGAGACCGATTTTGGCCTGTAAGACCAAAATGGATCAACAAAATGGCGATTCCCAAGGGAAGCATGCCTGCTATGCTTAGAAACTAGTAGCCTCGAAGTCCATTGGGCATGGAGTCAAAATGTAGCTTTGAAAGAGTTAGTAACAGCCTTGAGATATCCAAGAATTGATCACGAAGGTTTTACCCCAAAAAAGAAACGAAACACACACAAGATTAAGACAACTACTAACATGTGCAAAAGCACTTAGGGAAAACAGAAAAAAACAAAAAAAATATGTACATGATGGGAGAAGGCTCAGTGATAATGCTTAAGATGTATTCCATTAACTGGGATACACAGTTCTTCACCATCCAACCTGGAAAGTTGGAACGCATTGTGTTGTTTGCACTGAGTGATGACATATGGACCACTCCATAGGGCATCGAACTTCGTATGTTTTCCAAGCTTAGCTCAGTCCTCATCCCATTTCAAGATGATGTCTCTTTCAAAAAAACCTTTTGATGAGAATCTCTTGTCGAAGTGCTTTTTCATCTGTTGTTGGCGGCTAGTCATAAAAGCCATAACTTGGTCCCTTGTTTCTTGAAGTTCCATCAATTCACATAGCCTAACCTCCATGTTGTTGCCTTCTTCTAATTGCAGTTGGTGAGCAAGGTCCAAGGCTGGCAATTCAAGTGAAATAGGAAGTCTAGCTTCCCTTCCATACACGAGCGTGTATGGTGAATTGCCAATTGCCCTCTTTGGAGTGACCCTGTCTGCCCACAGGGCTGTTTTCAACTTGGCATGCCATGTTCTCTGATTCTCTTCCATTGTTCTTTTGATAATCCTAATCAGATTCTTATTGGTGGACTCAGCCAACCCATTCCCTTGTGGGTAGTAGTTGGAAGAAGTGCTAAGATAGATGCTGTATTTCAATACCCATTCACTCGTTCTGGTCCTCAAGAAGGCCAATGCATTGTCTAATATGATGGTAGCTAGGACTCCAAACCTTGTCACCAGATCTTCATAAAAGTCCAGGACTGCACTTTCGTTGGCCTCCTTCAAAGCGACAGCCTCTACCCATCTTGTGAAGTAGTCTGTAGCGGTCAAAACCCATTTGTGGCCAGCACTGGAGGGAGGATTGATCATCCCTATGAAGTCTAGGCCCCATTGCATGAATGGTTGCTCCCCCTGAATAGGCTATAAAGGCATTGCAGCCAGCCGTTGTTTCCCATCAAAAAGTGCACACTTATGGCACTTTCGTACCCAAGCATGGGTATCTCTGAGTAAAGTGGGCCAAAAAAAACCAGCTCTCATTATTCTTGCAGTTGTAGGCTTAGGAGCAAAGTGACCACCAGCTGGCCCATCATGGAACTCGGACAACACCCTGTCAATCTAACCTAAGTCTATGCACCTTAAAAGTACTCTTGAGAAATCTCTTCTAAAAAGCACTCCATCAATCAGGACATAAGGGAGAGATTGGAGTCCGAAATATCTCCTCTTAGTCCTATCAAGACCCTACAGGAACTTACCAGTGAGAAGGAAATGCCTCATGTCTGATGTCCAATCCTTCATGATTGCTGGTTCTTCTGTTGTGGCTTCATCATGAATGAGCAAACTATCTTCTCTCTGTTGTTTAAAGTCCGCAACAAGGTGTTCACACAGGCCTTTTTCTCTTACCAGCTTGGTGGTTTTAATATCCACGTCATATTCCATTACTTTAGTGATCCATCCCGCTCTCTTTTCATTCAGATCACGGTTGGTCAAGAAATCTTTGATGCTGGGATGTGGAACCATGAGGTGAACCCTGCTTTTGGACAGCATATGTCTGAATTTTTTCAGGATTCATATGACTGCAAGGACTTGCTTCTCCACATATGTATACCTGACCTCAAAACCCTCTAGAGCTTGGCTAAAAAACGCAAGTGGCTGTTCAAAGTTCTCACCATTCACTTCGGTAAGCATAACGGAGATTACCTCTTCATTTTCGAAGGTGTAGAGGTTGAAATCTTTGGTGAAGTCAGGACTGATCAAGATAGGACCCTGGGCGATACTTGCTTGATTTCTTCAAAACTATCCTTCCTTTGCGCTGTCCATGCGAATTTCTCATCTTTCTTCAGCATAGAGGTCAATGGTTTGACTACCTCCATAAAATTTGGAATAAATCTCCTGATAAAATTTATTTTGCCAAGAAGCTCTGCAGACCCTTATGTTTAGGCAAAGACAACTCTAGGATGGAGCGAACTCTTTCTAGGTCAATGGTCAAGCCTTCTTTTGAAACAACGTGGCCAAGGAGCTTACCCTCATGAATAGCGAACACGCATTTCTTTGGGTTGAGAGCGATACCGAACTCTCTACACCTCTCAAAAATTTGTCTGAGATGTTTCATGTGTTGGCCCGCCTCCTTAGAGAATACTGTCACATCATCAAGATACCCCAGCACAATGTTATTTATCAGAGCTTGAAAAGCCATGTCCATGGCCTGTTGAAAAGTGGCACCAGCATTGAACAGTCCAAATGGCATTTTTCTATAAGCAAACGTCCCCCATTTGGCAGTGAAAGTTGTCTTGTACTGGTCACAGTCTTGCACCAAAATCTGATTGTATCCTGAATACCCATTCAAGAGGAAGAAACGCTCGCTACCTATCACCATTTCGAGGATCTGCTCTATACTTGGGCGAGGATAATGGTCTTTCAAAGAGACTCTATTAAGGTCTCTGAAATCTACGCACAATCTGATCTCCCCATTCTTTTTCCGGACAGGAACAAGATTGGCCAGCCAAGAAGAATGTTTGATCGGAAATATGATTTTAGACTCAATCAGCTTGGTGAGTTCCTTCCACATGAGAGACTCAATCTTCGGGTTGACAGGCCTTTGTTTCTGCTTGATGGGCTTGGCGCCTTCCTCCAGCTCAATGGTATGTTGGGCCAAACTTAGGTTAAAACCCTTCAAGTCGCTATACTCCCAAGCAAAGACATCAGCAAATTCCTCGCATAACAAGATGAAGGCCTACCTTTCATGCTCTGTACACACTTTCCCAAGTGCAAGCAGCGTATTTTTTAATATCTCAACTTTTTCATATTTCTCCTTCGTTGTGAAGCTTGCTTTATCATTTTTCAGTTGGTCATCCTCGTTGAAGATACTTTCGAGAGTGACCAAGCCTTTGGGAAGTTTATTGTTCTTCAGTTGAACAATTTGGCTGCCATACTGCTGCTGTAGCTTAGCCTGGTTTCTAGCAGCAAACTCAGCTTCCTCTTGCAAAAAGAGTGCTATCTGTTGATCGCTGTCAAACACCTACCAGTTAGTGATGTTGTCAGGGACAGAGAGTCTAATTACCACTTTCAAATGGTGCGGACTGCGGTCTCGACCTATCTCTTTGGGGACATTGAATTGAGCACCAACTGCTGCTAGTCTGTCCGCTTGTTTGTTCTATTCTCTAGAAATGGAAGTAACATTGAAAGCAAAGAAACTCTCCACTAAGTCCCATACCCTGTGCTTGTAGGACTTGAGCAAGGAATTCTTAGTCAGGGTCAGGCCTCTCACCTGATTTATGATCAGCGCGCTGTCTCCAAAAACCTGCAGTTCTCTAATTCTTCTTTTCCTCGCCCACTCCAAACCGTGGATGAGAGATTCATATTCTGCAACATTGCACGTGCAAGAAAATTGGAACCTGAAAGCCAAAAAGTACTTCTCCTGTGAAGGAGAAACTAGCACCACTCCCCCACCAGCTCCCAGCTTGCTTCTTGAGCCATCAAAGAAACGTTGCCATAAACCTGGGCTCTCTTGACTTGCTTTCATCAAATTTGGTACAAAAGTACCCTCTTCATGCATGCAATAAATCCCAAGGCCTGCCTCTTCTATGGATTTTTAAGGATCATGTTCAAAGTTGTCACTTCCCCATTCATCTAAGAGTAAGTCAGCAACTCCTTCAAGGGCAGAGGGTGGAGATTGATCTACTTGAAAATCTTCTTGATCAATAATGGTGTAGCTGACATTTGCCGCCTTGAGTGAGTACGGTTCCAGATGATCTCTGTGGATTGGCTCTGATTCAATCTTGACCTTAGTCCCATACTTGGTTCTAAAAACCAGATAGGACCAGTTTGTTGCTAGGTAGCCGCCTATTTTAGATGTGAAATCCCTGGACAAGCAAATGGTAAAGTAAGGAGGAACATCTGCCACCACCACGTCATGAGGGATCGAAAAAGTTGGACAGGCGTGGAGCGTCAAGTTCAAGCCTCTCACCACTCCTGTCTTTGCTGGTGTTCCATTCAGCTGCAGGACTCCCTTAGTCATTTCTTCATATTTGAGCTCTAATTTATCCGCTATACATTTTGGCATTACTGAGGTGCTTGCCCCACTATCAATAATGCAATTGTGCACCAAAAAATCTCCTATGACTAAGGACAGATGGAAAGGAGAAATTTTTCTTCTTTCTTTACCTGCCTGTTGTGGAAGGGTGTCCATTCATAATCAAAACATTATTAGTCTTTGTTGGGATAGCGTGTTCACTTAGCCTGCGCAATTCCTTTTGCAGCGTGTCTTTTTGTCCCGACATTGCCAATGAATCCCACAAGGAGATATTCATGTGTAGCTTCTTCATCTGGTCCACCACATTGATCTGAAGATTACCTCCTTTCAAATTTTTTTTTGGGTTACTTGCAGTCTGGGGCGCAAGCCAAGGCGCTGAAGGTGTGAATGGCGGCCTAAAATTTGGAAGTTTTTGGTTTGTATGTGATGAAGATGCTGCGGACGTTTGAGCGGCTGTCTGAGCTCCCTCCATAGCTCTCGTTTTGGACCTTGTGTTGGCTGCAACATAGTCACCTTGATTATCCGCATTGCCCATGTAGTTGACTGCACATAATTCACCTTCCAGGGGATTCATGAGAGCAGAATCAGACTGAGCCAGCCTACTGTCCATGCCATGTTGCAATGACGCCTCAAAGCTTGGGAATTCAGCAGCTGCCTAATTGTCTTGTGCATTGGTGTATTGACCCGGCATCTCATTTGTATAAACACCCTCATCTTGACTACCCCATGGGTGAGCAATTTCGCTGTTCTTGCACCAGATTATTTTGAACGGGCACCATGGCCGTGGATGATGGAGCGCCTGGATTATAGCCTTGATAAGGTCTGGCCTATGCAAACTGACCTTGTCTTTGATCGTAATTCTGGAAAGGGGGTCTATTTACTTGCCCAAACTATTGATATCCTTGATTTGGCCGATTGCTTTGAGTTGCTACCTTTTGAGAGCCACTAGTTCATTAGTCACGCTTTGTAACAAGCTTTTGACTTTATGAAGGTCATTGGACGGAATAGCGGCCGGTTTTTCTATGCCAGGCAAGAGAGCTAAGGTAGGTGCAGCAGTCTGGACTGGAGACGGTAATTCAAAAAAGAGCGGCATATGAGGTCTAGGGGCTATCTTTCCAGCTTGCACCAGGCAATTCTCAGCTGCTATGGTTGTCATAGGCAACAGGCAGCACATGTCCTCCCATGGACTGTATCATGACAGCAATGTCGCTGTTCAACGCTTTCAAATAATAGAAGAAAGCATAGCTTGGGGTCGGCCTTACCAGAATGGGGAATCTGTCCCATGTCTTCTGAAATCGAGTATTAAAGTCCTGCATAAATTTGTGTGGAGCTCTCTTCATGGTGGTCAACTGCTCAGCAAGTGAAAGGTGGTCGCTCTTCTCCCCGAATCTATTTGTTAAGAAGGTGCCCAATTCGTTCCATGAATCAACTGAATTCATGGGCAAGGTCCCATACCAGTGTAGAACCTTGCCCTTAAAAGACAATGCCAGCAATTTGATAGCAATGTTTTCCTCAATGACATTGTGAATATTGCATAGGATGGCAATATTTATGATGTGCTCAATAGCAGTAATGGGCCCTTCTCCATTAAAGAGAGGCACACTTTTAAGCGCTACCCCTGGAATTGGGTCATAATGTAGGAGACTCAAAGGACTCTGACCATGAAAGGCCAAAAAAGGTAAAGCCATAGCTATGACAGAATTCAACCGAGGCCTTCTTGCGTAAGTGTATCTTATAACAAGTCTAGGAAAAACAATTTGCTGAATAAAGATGAGTTCTTGCAAACTTCAGTCGCCTTGCTAAGGTTAAAGGTAGTTCAACAAATTCCAAAGGGACACCCTTAGCAGCAGATCATGTGGTGACCTTAGGCATAGGATGTCAGACTGACCTTTGACCAGAAACTGATGTTCTTAATAGTGGAGTTGCCAGATGCTGGAAAATGGTTGATTTTGCTGTAACAAGGCCAGCATCAATCTTGGAACTTTGCTGAGTGTTAAAAATGGTCCCACAGGGCGTGCCAAAAACTATTGACGCTGTGGGTTGCACCCTTGAGAGAAGACTGGGCTTCTCTCTTCCACATGGCACAATGGAGACTCCTCTCTTGCCTGTGGGTCTGGCAAAACTGAGAGGAGAATCTCTAGATAAGGGCTAGCTCCCTTTGATGCATCTCTGAGTTATTCCAGTACTATTGCTAATATATAAAAGGGGGGGTTGAAAAGAGAGAAGGATGCTGAAAACAGAAACTAACCTAAGACAGTGATGCACCAAACAAGTTTGATCTACTCATTTGCTCACACTTTAAACCATAAGAGCACATGCATACACTTTCCCTGATAAAAGGACCAAACTACAAAGAGCTTAACAGGGAGGTTTAATGAAGACACACAGAAAATGAGCTTACCACAGGCACTGTAGGAAAACACACTGCTTGGTAACCTTCTTCTGCCTCTGCACTCCAGATACAGCTCTCTTTGTTACCTGCAGGAATGGCGCTTTGTCTATACCAGGTATGTTGGTATCAAGCTTGTGAAAGCATTATGGAACAATGACTGAACACAAAGTTAATACTCAGGCACACTCAGAGATATATCCAACCGAATAGAAGTAAAAATGCTTTCTATTGATTCAAGGTGAAAACATGGCAAGGCTGCGCCATACAAAAATGAGAAATATCTCTTTCTCAAATGAGAGATTACAATATATATAGAGCGAGAGGAAGCAATGGCACCCCACTGGAAAAGACTTTGGCGCCCTTTTTTTACAAGTGGCCCATGTGCGTTGAGAGCATCAGGAAGAAGCCGTTGAAAGAGAATGTTGTGTTGGCTGCCAGTCTTGACTTTGGCATTCAAACATTATTGTGAAAGCATGGGTTGCGCCTCTTTGTCTGCGAACAAGACCACTCCTTCAAGACATTCACGCGGTTTGTCTGCTCATCAATGCAAAGTGTGGAAAAAACAGACCACGTCTTCACTGTTCGTGCTCCTTGATGACCACTTGGCGGAGACTGTTTCAACTGCTGGAATAACTCCTCTGCCGACGCTTCCTTTTTTGCCACTTGGACTGTTGTCTGCTTCTGCGCTTGGCTTTCGTCTTTTCCCAGCTTTTGTCTTTTCCTAGCTCTTTCGGCCCTCGGGGCTATCTTCTGTCAATCCTTGGCTCTTCGGGCTCCTTTCTCGGCGGTCTCTTCCTTTTGGCCTTAAGGCCTTTGAATTCTTTCGAGTTCGCGCTCAAGCATTTAAAGATCAATGGCTATTTTATTGCCCTGAATTTGACATCTGCGGAGACGTCATCAGATGTCTGGATTCCAACGGCTAGTTCAGGATGCTCAATTTTGACGTCTTTGGGCCCGTCACCCCTTGGTCAATTCCTTCAGCTTCACTTTCCTTCGGCTTTCTTTTCGAAGTGTTCCTTTGACCAGGGTTAGTCCTTGAACCCTCCAGAAGGGAAGGTATCCCTTCGGACTTTGAGAAAGGTCCCTTTCACGGTCACCGAGAGCCCCCCGCAAGGGCACCTGCCCTTCGAGGTCCTTTGGACGGCCTTGGCCTCCCAATTCCTTCGGACATTTTGTCTGAAGGAAATCTTTCCTTCATTCTGCCGCTTGTTTCTTTCGGCGGGTTTTATCTTTGGGCAAAATTCCTTCGGACTTTTTGTCCGAAGGATTTGCCTTGTGAATTTTTGCCGCAGAAATTTTTCCGAAAGATAATCCTTTTTGTTCTTTGCCTTGGCAATTTCTTCGGACAAAATGTCCGAAGGAATTCTTTCGGGTATTTTGCCCAAAGAAATTCAACCTTTGTCTTCGCCTATCTTTTGCCTTGTCTTTTGATTCCTCCGCAAGGGCACTTGGACCCCAAGATGTCCTTCGGAACCTGCTTGAAACAGCCCCATTCGGCACCTGCCTGCCCTCCGCAAGGGCACTCTGTCTTTGGAGCCTCTTTGAACCTTTCGATTGAACGAAACACTTTGAACCAAACTGACTGAACCAACAGATTGAACCAACAATGGTTCAAAGTTCAAGTTCAAAGTTCTTGGAAAGATCATGCCATTGAACCCCGACGTCGAACCACCTTTTCCAACTTTAAGGAAATGTGCCTTCAAGTTTTGTTCTCTTTCCCTGTGAAATTCTTCCGACAAAATTTTCGAAGAAGCTTTGTAAAAGCCTTGCATTCTTTGAACTGGTTCATCCTTTTGCCGAAAGACTTGTGCAAACCAAATTTGAACTAGCTCATAACAGCAGAGGAAGGAGACCGATTTTGGCCTATAGGACCAAAATGGATCAACACTTTACTATACAAAATAAGGATATATATATAAACAACACATAGATGATGATTTGGTGTGGAAGTAATATTATATTTGTAGGGTTTTCTACAGATAACTCAGCTTCATTGATACTAGCAGATCGACAATCCTTCCGCAGCCATGGTATACCCAACTTCACAATTAATCCAATGCCCATCTTTGTAAACCAATTCTTGATACCCTTCATCCAATTTTCCAAGGAAATCAAAAGGCTAACAAAAATGTTTGTGGTCTCGTCAATAGGTACAATAATCCATCAGTTCCAATCCCACATGTTTTGAGACACACTCAAGGGAGATTGCATCTATGTGCTACTTTCATTCAAAGTATGTTTCAAGGTGAGATTACTGTTACTTCTTTCCGAGTCTTGGAAACATCTTTTGAGGGCACATCGATAACTATAAGAAGCCACATCAAAGGCAAACTAGTATGTCATGTGTTATTTCTTTGGGGTTATTGGGAGTCTTTCGAAGGTGGTCATGACACTTTTAGCTTATGGGGGCAGCCTCTAAGATACAAATTTAATGAGTTGGGAATTCAAATTGGAGCTTCTTTTCAGTGGGAAGCAATTTCAATTGGTGAGTGTGTCATGAAGAATGTGGGGACAACCCCATGTCTTTTGCAATTGCTTGAGGACAAGCAATTTTGGGCGGGGAGGATTGTAATGTCCCTATTTTAAAATTAAATAAATATTATTACTAAAATAAAAAGTATTTTTAAATACTTAAAATAAATTAATAATAAACTAATTTTCACTTAAGTTGGAGCATTTTTAAGGGTCATGGGCACTTAAGACCTAAAATGAAATTATAAGAAGGTTCTTTTAATATATATATTTTTTTTAAATTTCCCTCCTATTTTGGGTGCCACACTTGGGGCATGGATATAAAAGGAAAGTAAGATGTTCATTCGAAGATTAGGCATTTTTAGATATTGAAATTCTTCTGCAAGTATGTCAAGCTTGAACAAATGACTTGAGGACGAAAACCTTCAAGTGCACCAAGGATTTTGGAGACGAAAACCTCCACTCTTCCATATAAAGCAGCGCTATTCAAGGACAATAATTGTGCTTCAATTTTGCATAGTTGTATGTGGATCTACAAAAGTGTTTTTGGACACCACCTTCATCAAAGAATTATTGCAAATCCTTCAGAGAGCTAGAAATTTATGATTTGCAGGTCAAAGAGGTGGGCAAACTTGGTTTGAAGAGTTTTGTTGATTTTGTAAGAATTTAGGACTGTAACTAGGGTTTTTGTAACTTCATAACTGCTTTTGAGGGACTTCCCAGTGAGGAAAAATTATGATTCTAATTATGTTTGAAAGCTACTATTTTTGTGATCGTTTTGAGCTAACATTTGCATTGAAATTCCCAATATTCTGGAGGATACGAATTTTTAAAATTTCAACTAAGGCAAATAATAAATTATTAAGGGCTGGAAATAAGGGAGTTAATTCATAAATTATTTGCATAATTTTCCCTAGTAGAGCGATTAACTTGGGCAGGTTGTTAGAGTGTTTTTGGGCTCTAATATTAAACGAAAATAATTTAGTTTATATTCCGAAAATTATTTTAATATTTTTTCAAGGGAGGCAATTTGATTTGGGAAACTTGGAGACATTGTGGAATAAAACAAGGGTTTGAATTTCATATTTGTCTCGTATTTTTCAAAGTGTGGCGACTTGTTTGGAGGGGCTAAATTGACTATTGACAGCCTTAATTTGTTCTTTGGAAGCCCTGATAAATTGTAGGGATTTTTCGCATATTTATTGTGAGTTTGTGCAAGGATTTCAGCGCTGATTGAAAGGAAAAATGCAACTATAACAAGGTCTTAAAAATCAGAATTATTGTAAGGAAATTCCAGCCACATCATCATTCCATCTTGCAACAAAAAGAGATACTTTAATGTAGTTGCATATTTAGTAATTATTGGGGTTATTGTAGAGTGTTATTGCTTGGAATTATTGAACATCTATTGTTGCTACGGTTTGCTGGTTTTTAGGGCAGTATTCATATTATTTTCAATTTTGCATTAGAGTTTGCTGGAAAACCCCAATTTGTCCTAATTGTCCCATTTGGGGACATAAAATGGAAGAGGATGAGGGAAGAAGTGGTAACCATCATAAATCACACCTGAATTATATACTAATATAAACTCTTGTATTGGCCTACAAATTTGGCATTCATCCACAGGGGCAAGTTCAAACCGATTAAATTTGCAAAGCTTCTTTGTTCCTCATGATACTCCTAGTGTGCAACCTTTGCTCAAAGGTATTGCTTGGAACCGGAAAAAGCACAATGGAGCGAGGATGATTGCCGCAAATTTTTGGTATTATAAAACCATACCATTCAATGTGGCAAAAATCGAATATTGGAAGGCATTGGTAACTACATTGACTATTATTGGGAAAGGGTTCGAGCCACCATCTCGTGATTTCAGTAGGCCCTGTCAAAAATACAAAGGAGATGGTAGAACAAAAAAGAGTTTTGTGCAAAAAGAGTTGCAATATTTTGTCAGATGGATTGACAGATGGCACAAGTTGGACATTGATAAGCTTTCTAGTGGCACATTGGTGTTCTTGAAGTCTGTTGATGCCTCCTACGAAGAAAAAAAAATTAAAGAATTTATGTAATTTGTTTGAGGTAGTCCTAGAAGTGGGCATTGAGAATGTCGTCCAAATTGTGTCTAAAAATGTAGTAACATACATAGTAACACGGAGACTTCACGACAAAAGGCACTCTACCATTTTTTGGAATCCTTGCGCTGCTCATTGCATCGATGTCATACTTGAGAATATTGGGAAAATTGGATGGGTGAAAAGTGTGGTTGAAGATGCAAGGAACATTACCAAATATATCTACAATCACACATGGGTGAGCTTGCTGAGAAAGCACACCAAAAGGAAAAAAACTTGTGTAATCAGAAGCCACATGTTTCGCAACAAATTTTATCACATTGCAAAGCATTGCAATGCTACTATCGTCTCTTAATTAAATGTTTGTGAGCACGTAGTGGTTCAAGTCTTCATATTCCAAGAAAGTGGAAGGGAAAAATGTCATGAGGACAGTTTTTGATGATGTGTTTTTGAAGCACACAAGAGATTCTCAAGGTAACTAGTTTACAGAGAAATAAACTTTATTACTATATAAGTTTGAAAATCCTATGAATTTTTAATTCTTCGACTTCTTTTTCATTTTTTGTTATTTTTCAAATTTATTTTAATTTTAATATTCAAAATTCAAACAATTTTAGGTGATGGAACCTTTGGTTAAGATTTCTTCATTTAGTTGATGACAACAAAATGCTAGTGGGTTATCTCTATGAGGCCATGGACAAGACCAAGGAGGCCATTGAGCATTATTAAAGGAAAATAAAAAAAATTATAAAACCATATGGCATATAATTGATCAGTGATGGAACAAGCAGTTTTGCCAGCCATTAATACATACATAGAGAGGATGACATTGACGAAACCCTTGGAGACACAATTCTATATGAGTTGCAGGTTTACAAGGCTATGAAGGGGAGGCTCTTTTCTTATGCTCTATGCATTCAAAGGAGGAAACAAATAGCAACTAGGTAAAAAAATGGTTTTTTATCATAGACTTGTTTAATAAATGCGATTTCAGTTTATTGAGATGTTCTTGTGTTTTGTGCTAGCCATATAGCACTTCTGGGTGTGAGCACAATTGGAGCTTGTTTGAGAGCATTCACGGCAAAAAGTGTAACAAGTTGACCCAAGGGCATCAAAATGACCATGTATTTGGGCAATTCAATCTTCACTTTCACATTAAAATGCTAGAGGGCAAGGAGTCTCATGATGCAATTGACTTGGATGACATTGATCCATATTCTGACTAGATCGTCAAGGATGTCAAACCCTTGTTTACCAAGGAGGAGATTGCAGATTTGGAGAGGGAAGCAGTGGCAGCTATGAGAAATGACTTACTTGATAATTAATTTATTCCTAAGGTGGAGACTTTACTTTCCATTTCAATGCAATGACGGAAGGGAAGAGAAAGTTGCAAAAATAAATTAAGGATTTGTATGTGTCTATGATGATGACCAATCATCATATGATATCATAATGTGCATTGTACTTGGTTTTGTCTAAATCTAATAGAAGATAGAGTTATGAAATCTCTAAATTCATTATGTATGCTTTTTACAAGTAGGTTACATGTCATTTAAGTTTATTATATGAATTTATATAATTATTTTATTTGCTGAGTCCTTTTGCCAAGTTTTTTGCCAATTTCAAGCCAAAATTTTGGGCTGCTGAGTTTTTGCTGAGTCCAAGTTTTTGAACTATGATTTGATATATGAAGGCATTCGTAGTTCCAAGATCCAAATATGACATCTGCCTTTACTAAATAGGTAATGCAATCATGGAACAGGTTGCACAAGTATCTTAAGACAAAATATGTGTTGCTAAGTTTTTTATATCAAATCAAAAACAACAAATGAAAACTCTACCTGGATTTTTCATTAGAACAAAACCACAGAAATTTAAGATACAAAAAAGGCAGAAAGACGGATTGAACAATTATACTCCAACATTGAGGACATGGATCAGCAATTTGAAAACCTTAAAAGTTTTTCTAATAGCCGTCCGAATGTGTCGACAATTAGAGCTTCCAATTTGCTATGCTGCAAATTATCCTGTAAATCTTGCATGCAAGCTGTCAAGTATTCTGTTGCTCCTTCCTCCGTAAGATTTGTATTTGCCACACAACGTGCAATATCTGCAAGATCGGTCATCTGCAAAGTCAAGGAGTAAGTCTCATAGAAATAAAGAAACAAAGAAATGCATTACATTTAAGTTCATAGAGGGCCAAAATAGGTCAATGGGACTCAAAAGTACATTCACTAACAATAGCAAGGAGCAGCCAAAAATGAGCTCCAATGCCCAAAAGAAACAAGAAATTACATGTTAGAAGCTAGACACAAGATATTTTAACTAGGGGTGAACTTTAAACATGGTAGAGAAGACAACGCCACATGATACTAACATTATAAATGACCATGTCATTGAGGAGAATGTTACTAATGGCATGTTTAGCATATATTCATATTAGATCTCTAATGTTCAAATAAAGCTAAAGCACAGCATTTACCAGATAAATAACCATCAATAATCAACAGCTAGCTCCCTGAAAATCATTCCAGAAGAAAATTGAATCCCAACATCCAAGTCACATGAAGATTGAAAAAGTTCATCCCTAACAAATAAAACTATCCAGAAGGAAAATTTGTTGTGCGGAAGTCACCCTCCATTCTCCAATGGTTTACATTTTATCTTTATAGAAAGAAGGGAAGGAGAAATCATTCTTTGCATCATCAATAATGAAAAGCTACTTGGATCTGAGAAAAATCAGGGGATAATGCAAATTTGAAAATTCCAGGAAGCCACTAACATGTCCTTTACAGCTGCAAGTTTCGCTATGGAGGGGATAGAATATTGCTTGTCAAATATTTCGGGAATTATAGGGATGACAATGAGTGTTTCAGCAGTCATTTTAACAATTTCAGCCAGACTGTTTGGGTAACAACATTGTTACTATCTTTAGCACAACAACAGACAGCAGATTGTTTGGATAGCAACATAATTACCATCTTTAGAATGACAACTGCCAGCTACTAATGTATAAAAGGTTATGCAACATTTCCAATGACCGAACATGAAGAAAATTAAATGCATTCAGGAAAACAAACATGCATCCCCCTTACTTCCGATATGCTACTTACATAATATATGAAAAACGCAGAAATACAAACAAAAAGGAACAGATATAAATCCTTGAGATGGACATAGCTCCAGATTTAGATGATTTTTTTCCTTTCATATTCAAGCTTTGCTACGACTCAAGTGTGATGCTTGAATTTGAGAGTAAAACATTTTTCATTGATAAAGGAATAAAAGCATAACCAAGAAGAAGACACCTTTCTATTTACTACAAGAAAGGCTATCACATTTTTAGATTTAAAATATTGTCAAATTAAAACACTTCCCTAACGAATTTACTGTCTTTGTATGACTATGCCAGTCAATTGAAAAACATTCATTGATTGATAGTTTTTGCCTTGAGACAAAATTGAGAAGGGCTATGAAATAAAAATGACAAATAAAAAATGAGGAATTGGTATCCAAAAGTTTGACAAGGCCAATGGATTCTCTATGATGAAATGATTACCAAATGCATCTTCAAACCAAATACAAAAGAGTAGCATACCTGCACTGTGTCTTCAGATCCAGCCAAATTATAGCGTTCCAACCAAAATAAATCAATTTGATTGGCTGTTGGAGTATTTACACCAGAACGCGGAGTCAAGCTACCAGCTGATGACGTCGCAAGACCTTGTTCAATTTTTTGTGCAAAATGACCCTTTAAATTATTTGCACTGTGACCCCTACAGTCTTCTATACCAGCTGTATCAATCTCATGAAGGTCTTCAACTATCCCTTCCAAACATTTGTGGTGCCAATCGCTCAATCCAGAAGAGTGACTTTCAAATTCATTTGCAGCATGTAAATTTTGCACTTTTGTGGTGTCTGGACTGCCTGAAGATGTTCGACAACTTTTTGGAGTATATAATTCTACTATCTGTTCCAAAGTTTCCGCTATTTTTATCAGCCGATCATCCACATTTAAACCTTTAAAATCACACCTGTCAGCAAATGCGCATATGTAAGAATGTGGCTCCAAATGCGAGGTAGGCACCTCTTCTTCACATATTCTACAAATTACGGAATCAAGGTCTTCCAAATTAGTATTCTGATCACCAAACATACCTCCATATGCTTTATAGTGGATCTTAGAAGGTGAACTAATAGGTATACCAGATTCTTGTGATCCAGAATCCTCATCCCAGTTGGCAAATGACTTAGCTTTTGGTACTGCCATTTTGACAGAAAATTTACTTGAATCTGGAGTGTAACCTTCTGCAGCTTTGTTCTTAATTTGTGATGCCAGGGATGTCAAATGTTTTTCTATATCTACATAATGGTCTGCACGGGAACCATTTTTTTGAGAAGCTGATTGTATTGGCACAGCTTGTTTACCTGATGAGATAGTCGGTCCATCTCTAGTCAACTCACTTCTGGAAGCATCATCAAGCTTTTGCAAGTTAACAGAATCAGTCACCACTTTGTTTTTCTTGCTAGCACCTTTCATCCAGCTCATTTCAACTGAAGGAACCCCTTTTAAGCATTGCTTAAACTTATGAATTGAGTCTTTTTGATTTGGACCACTTTCTTTCTGGATCTGTAGCAACCTAGTATATCGTGTCACGATAAAAAGCATGCGTGTGCACAGTTGCTTCAGTAATCCTACAGGCATCTGTTGCCTCTTCTCAGCCAAATCTTGCACAACACTTTCACATTGTGTACGAAAATCACTTGGAGACATCATTACACATTCACGGGCCAGAATCAAAAGGTCCTCAATTTTTTCCTGCCATTCTGGATTGAAAGGCTCCCTTTTCTCAAGAACTTCAACAACATCTCCTGCAAATACTTCGAGTTCTGAGTTCACTTCTTCTTTAGCCATGTTGAACCTAGCATGCAAGGCTCCTAGGAGTTCCTGTCCAGCAGCAAGCATCACAGATAGACAAGGTAAATGAGTTGAGAAACCTATAGAACACAAAATAACAGGAATGCTTACAAAACATGAACTGTTGTATGAACAAGTAACCAACTGGTCAAGATAGTTTGGATGCCCACTGAACACATCACAGATGGTATTATTTTGTTCTTCCAGTACGTTTTACTTGTGTCAGTAACAAGCAAAATATCACTAGATTAACAATGCTTCAAATTAAGGAAAAATAATCCATTTCTGAGTGATTGTGCCTTGGAATCGACATCAGTTCAAGTAAATTTATTTAATCAATCCACGCCTGCAGACATTGAAGAAGCATATGCACACACAGACTTCTCCTCCCCAAAAATTACAGATGTCACTACAGAGCATAACAAGAAATACTATCACCTTCAAATCATTGTAACTACGTGCTCGAGGGAAGGCTGGGCGCACGCCACCTCGGGGTCCTAATTCATGAGAGTAGCTCTTGAAACCTTTTGGGAATTTTCTACTTTGTGATTCTTGCAACTGAGGTTTTTTTCCCAACATATCCTTCTCATTACAAGTAGTTGCATCTTCATAGGAATTCTGTTGGGCCAAACACAACACAAAAGGTTTTTTATTGAATAGAAGACACGCAGAAAATAAAGTAAAGCCATATTTTATAAGAATAATCACATTTCAATAATATATACAGTAATATGCAAGATACAAAGACTAATTGTATGGCAATCGTACCTGAGAGCCCTTTGCATCGAAATTCTGGTCAGACTCCTTGTTAAGGTGAGCTGCAACACGACAGGAAACATTCTTCCCTTTGCCACGACCTTTCCATAACCACAATCAAACATTATTTCGATTCTCTCTCTCTCTCTCTCTCTCTCTCTCTCTCTCTCTCTAAACTTTCATAATATTTCACAACCATTGAGCTTGAGAAAATGCATAAAAGTTTTCTTTTATTTTTTGCTTGGTAAATCTTGAGTGAAGTTACGGTACACCTTTATCATGGTGTGGAGTAAGCTTGTGCTACATTTTAAATAATTTTAAACCTGCTCACTCTCAATTCCAGCCCATGTTCATTACACCACAACTTCACCACGTCTTTGGGGATATGGGTCACCTTATTGCAATGAGAGGGATTTGAACACAGGGCATACATGTTGTCAACCTGGAGCTGCACCTTGAATCGAAGACGTGCATGAAATGGCCAGTCCTCTATCCGGTTGAAACAATGGGATCTTCTCACGAGGGTGGGTGCCTCAATGGTGAGAAGAACCTCCAGAGAAGGCTGGTTCCTGTAAGATTTATCAATGAGGATCTCTACTCTATGTTGCGGACTACCATGGAAAAGGGAGAAAGAAACTTTAAGGGGAAATCCTACCTAATAAAGGTGATACACCAAAAAATTGATCCACTCAACTTGGAACCTTGAACACTAAACAAACAAGGGAAAAGGAAGACCTTTGATTTCAATTGACCACTATGCACAAGTATTTCGTGAGAAGGTTCGATCCAATGACCAAAACATGAGGAAAAAACGATGGAGAGAGGTCTTATACAAGACACTTTGCAGCCACCTAACGTCCACTTACAGCTTCAGCAAAAGACATAAAGAACACTTAACATGACCTGCATAATGATAAGCTAGCAACTAGGTACGAATCAGAATATGGGAAGGGAGAGAAATCTACCACATATGCAAGTTGTTGAATGAATATACACTATGCCAACACTTGAAATCTGAAAGTACAGTCTTTCTATAGATTGAAGAGGTTACACAACTCACCAATGGCAGAGTCTGGTCTTGCCAAGAGAGGGATGATTTTAATCAAGGCTGAAAGTCAATTTATAGAGAATTACAAAAGCCAAAGATTGGCATTGAAAAATTGAAGAGAAGGATTAACTTAGATTAACTCAAGGCTGACCTGGCCTTTCAATAAAATATGTTTTCTTTTTGTCTTTGCATGAAGCTTCTTGTGCTTGAGGAAATGAACTTGTCTTTGTTTTGAACCGTCCACCTCTCTTTGCATGGAAATCCACACCAATGTGAATTTTAGAACTCTACGTGAGCTGCTTGATGCCGAGTTGGAACGTTTGAAACGCTAAGTTGGTCGTTTGATAAGCTAAGTTGGACGAAGAGATCATTCTCCTTTGCATGGGAAACTCCTGGTAGATGTGGCGTTTAACAATTAGTCAACTCTAAATCTAGAACAGTCAACTCGACATTCGAATTTGAAACTTCGGTTGAAGCTAAGTTGGACCTTCGGATGCATGAGTTGATCCGGAGATGAGCAGGACTTCAACAATCAGTCAACTGAAGCTTTGACCAGTCGATTGAAAATAGCCCTTGCTTGCATGTATTTTATCCTATTCTGGTCTGCCTGTTCATGTCTATTTCTAATGGGATTCTATATCTGGATGTATTAGTCTATATTTCCTCCGTTTGGCCTTTTTTCAACTTCCCGTCGCTTAATCTGAGGTCAACTTCCCATGGTTTAATTCTTTCGGAATTCTGGCTTTACCTTTTGTTTCAATGGTTACTTCTTGCTGTCAAAATTTGATGTCTTGCGAGACGTCACCCTTAGTCCTCTTATTTCCTTCAAAATTCTTGTTGACTTTACCTTTGATTTCCTTCGGCTTTATGCTTGCCAATTTTGCCAAACCTTCGGAATTTTCTATTTGCAATTTTTCCGAAGGAATCCTATGGCTTCATATTTCCTCGGCTTTATCCTCCAAAGTATTCCTTCGGACAAAAAGTCCGAAGGAATTGCTTCGAACTTTTTTCCGAAGGATATCTTCCTTTGTCATTTCCTTTGGCTCGGGCTTTTATTCCACGGGTCTTTCTCTTTTGGCGGCTTCTCTCCGAATTTCTTCGGACTTTTTGTCCGAAGGAATTCCTTCAGACAAAAAGTCCGAAGATATTCCTTCGTCTTTGCCTTCTTCACCTGTTTCTTCGGACTTTGTCTTCTTTGTAATTTTCCGAATTTCTTCGGACTTTTGTCCGAAGGAATTCCTTCGAACAAAAAGCCCGAAGGAATTCATCCTTATCTTTTTTAACTCTGCTGAGAATGCCCTTCGGATTTTTTACAAGTGTCCAGGGACCAACCAAGTTGCCTCCGCAAGGGCTTCTGTCCCTCATATGCGCCTTTGTCAGAAAAATTGTAGGGCACCCGGGTTTTTTCCAGGGGTCCCGAATTTGACGTGTACCTTCCCAAAGGGTAGGTGCCCTTCGGGATTGTTGAAAATGACCCTTCCGAAGGGTATCTTGCCCTTCGGGTTTCTTGCTTTGCCCTCTTCTGCCTTCCAAAGCCCTTGCAATTCCACAGACTTATTCCTTCGGATTTTTCTTTGGACTTTTGTCCGAAGGAATTCCTTCGGACAAAAAGTCCGAAGAAATTATTACTTGGCTTTTCCTTGCTTTTTGCGCAGACTTTTGGATTCTCCGAAGTATTCCTTCGGACAAAAGTCCGAAGGAATTACTTCCTTTGTCGTAGGCTCTTTCCTTCGTTATTTCCTACGGACTCATGTCCTTAGCACTTCTCCGAAGTTGTGTCCTTAGCAAAAGCCTTCTTTGATGAACCATTCCTTCGGACAAAAGTCTGAAGGAATTCATCCTTTTGTAGCAAAGGCCCTTACCAAAGAAAAAAACAATGTATGTTTTCCCAATGTATTCTTTCTTTCCTTGGATGGCGATGTGAATTTTCCGAATGGCAAGAGAAAATCTGTCCTGTGGAAGAATTGTCAACAATACACTTGCAGATGTTCCCCATTGCCATTACACCACAACCCCTTGGACATGGCTGTATACTTAAACATACCTTTTTTAGATTCAAATAATATTTTTACCAACTTCCATATTTAAACAAAAAATATCACTTTTTATGATACCAATGGTTGCACAGGATACAACTTCCCTGCACATCGTCTCATCAAACTTCTCTTATGAAATTAGACAGCTTAAGGGTATACAAAATTGCTCTTATAAGCATATATATAAATTCAACTGGATACAGAAAAGAGAGTTTTGTCTTTGACACGAACACCGTAGTGATAGAGCCATTCTATGGTCCACTTTAGAAAACTCAACACAGCTACCTACAGACTACATCTTATACTGCATCGAGAATAGGAAACATATACTCGAAAGCTTGGGAAACATGAGTATTTGAAGCTGGGATGGCTATGTCAGGAATCGGAAGAAACTTTGGGGTATGCTTCTTAAGAAAGCAGCAGGAAATGGGGAATCTATAGAAAATGGTACCGGAAATGGGGGAATGTATTTGAAACTTTTTGGAACTCCTAGAAACAGAATTGGAAGCTTCCTAAACTGCAGAAAACTGAGTTTCACTGCCAGAAACGCTTGGAGAACAGTTTAAAGCTGTTGGATATGTATTCGATTTTGCTGGAAATGTTTCAGAAAGTTTTCAGCCTCTCTTCAGCAGTTTACCATACATTAAAGCATGAAACCACAACAAAACCTAAGAAATTTTTCATTAGGCAAATGACAACACCCATAGGTGAAAACGTCTGTTAATATTACTTCGAATATCAGTTTTTTATTAAAGTTATTAATTAGCAATTAGTTAAACAATAACTAATTGTCAGTTATCAACCTTCCCAGCTGATGTAACTTCTTCTATGCTTAATAAAAGATGGACACACAAGTATGTCAATGTGCCATATGCCTTCCATTTCTCTTCACTCTTAATAACATTGGTACCAGAGCCACTGTTCAAGGAAGCCGCCATAGAAGGGTATGAACAGAAAGTTGCACAGTGCAAGGAAGCCCTAGCCATGTACGAACTGCATAAGAGAGAAAGAAAGTTGATTTTCAGTTTGACAGTTTCATGATCAAATTGAAGGAAGGAAGCAGAGATCGCAGAAGGTCGTGAACTGCTCGTATAGACTTTTTTCAAAAAGAAAACGAGATTTGCGGAGAGGCAAACCAGTTTGCTGTAGGGCATGTAGAAAGGAAGAAATCATGAAAGAGAGGATTCGCAATTCATAGATGATCTTAAGACCAAAGATCAGTTTGTAGTCAAAGACCAGACTTGAAGGTGACCAGTAAATAAGAAGTGTTGCAGTCATCATGGTATGAGGAAAGGTCACGATTTAAGGTTGTGAAGACCAGAGACCACACAGGAGTCTATAGAAGCCCAGACCAAAAAACCACAATTTTTAGAGCATTTTCGTAGTACTTTCATGGACAATTTTAAATCGTGAGTTCAAAGATAAAAGACTCAGGATTTGCATATGTGAAGAGCAGAGACAAGGGCACGTGATTCGTGATTTGAAGATCATGGTTTCCAAACCAAGAGATCATAACCGAGCAATTAAAAACACCAAGAAAAAATTAGCAATTTCCAAACAAAAAAATGCGTGACGAAGCCCTTGTAAGGTATGGCAACGGTGTGGAACGACTAAGGTCGTGAGTTGTAGAAGAATGTTGTCTAAACACAATTTTGCAAACAAAAGAGAGATTTTTTGTGAAGAACAAAACAAACAGACAAAGCTAGAAGAAAAACTGAAATTTTTGGTTTTGAGTTGACATTTTTGTGTGGCGTTAGGGCACAAAAGGTGACTGTTCTCTGCAACGTTTTTGCAAATACAATCAAGTTTATAGTCAAGGCATGAGAAAGAGAACAAAAGTACAAATATTTGTGATTTACAAAAGTGATTTCCAAGCATTTCAGGTGATTTCCAGTTTGTAGTGTGATTTACTTTATCGATTTGCAAGTTGTATAAACTTGACATTTCTTTCTTGCATTGATTTATGAGTTCAAGGTCAACACCCGTGTGAACAATGGCAAATATTCAAAACTTGGTTCTGCCGGAAGTGTAGAATTTGACTGGCCAAAACTACAACATCTAGGATTATAAGATTTTAACAAGTGCGAAATAAAGTGATTGTGATAAAATTATTCTCAACAAGTATTTAATCCCTGCTACAAATTTTGACATTTATGACAAACATCATAAGGAGGCTCTTGCAATGATATAGTTATTTGTTTCGGATGATTTGATACCTAAGGTCTAGAATGCCACTATGGCAAGTATGCTTTGGACCAGTCTTCAAAACAAGTATCAAACTTCAGGGAAAAGTTAAGTCCTATACCTAAAGAATCAGATTTTTTTGTAAAGATGACTGACATTGGGTACCTGTTAGACCATCTTCTCTAGATGAAAGATCTTCGAGACCAACTCCCTGCCATAAACAAAAAGGTGGATGATGACACCCTGGTTGCTCTTGTTTTGAACAACTTGATGCCCTCATAAGAATCTTTCATGGAGGATTTACTCTTCACAACAGAAACCCAGACAATGAGATTTGATCAAGGTAGTTCCTATTTGTTGTATAAGGAATGTATGCAGGCAGGCAAATGAGTCCAGTGCTATAAAAACAAAGAGTGCATTTGATGCTTAATCAAAGGGGACGCGGAAACGCATCCCTAGTGATTCATCTTCCAACTATCAAGTGAAATGTTTTTGTCATAAGGTTGAGCATGTCAAAAAGGATTGCTAGAAATGATAGTATGCTCTTTCCGAACAAAACGGTCAAATGGCACATGTGGTAGCAATTGAAGATGAATGGGATTCCGAGGAAGAGTATGCCCTCGTGGCATCATTCTTGACTAATAGTGCTTACATTTGCTAGTTCATTGATTATGGCACATCCAAACTTTTTGCATGTCGTAAGGACAAGTATGTCACATTTACTATAAATACAAATATTTTTTACTCAGTTTTATTAGCTGATGGGGAGTCACTTGTAGTAGAGGGGATAGGAGATATTACCCAAGCTTGATAGACAGGTATATAATATTCTCCAAATAGATAGATGGGGCTTAAATAATATGAATACCCAATTATAGATCGAAAAAGTCGAACGCACATGGGGTCAAAAGTGCCCAAAACCCCATAGAAGAGATAGGGTTGAGCAGGACTCTCTTGTCATTTCGAAAAAGTATAGCGCACATGGGGTCAAAAGTGACCCAAGCCCAACCCTATATAGTAAGAGGTCTTACCCAAGCCATATCTTGAATATTGAACGCCCAATTCTAAATTATTACCTGAGCAATATCTTGAATACCCGATTTACCAATCGAGGGCCCCATAATTAGATAGGGGCACATTATATAGTTTAATTGGTTATATATATATATTTATCCAAGGAGTGCCCCCTCCCCCCTATCTATAGGACCGATCCGATGCACCATCACCCAAATAGATATAAGATATAGATGCACTCTTAACTCTCATTCATACACTGTAGTGATAGGTTGGGTTGGTTGAATGAGGATCGGATCCCACTTCACATTTATGCGTGTGCCCTTGAACTCCTCTTAATAGGTGCCCAGACCTCAACTAGGGAGAGGAAGGCGGCTATATAAATAGAGTTAGGCCCATCTCCATCTCTCTATATATAGAGGGGAGGCGGAGTGACCTCCCTTCTCTATTCTAGGGGAGAGGAGGGGGTCGAGACCTTTATCGAGATAGAGCAAAGGGCGACTAAGCAACCATATAGTGTTGAATAATGCTGAAAAAATCATAGTAAGGAATGTAAGGTATGTTCCTAGCATGAAAAGAAATCTCGTCTATAAGTCAGTTAATAGAAAAAATCCCAACATTGTTGTAAATTTCTCTAGGAAGCAATGTATTGACTCTTATGTGAAACAAGACAAGGATAGTTGCCCTAGGCATTAGGAAAGGTGGCTTGTATAGGCTTGTTGACTCTGCTTCAATCAATTTAAGTGCACGAGTGAAGAGATACTCCACCATACATAATGTGCAGGATGTTGAAATGCCTCAATCAAATGCACAATTAGTTGTGCAAGAAGCTGCCATGCCTCAATCAAAGGCATTGGCTTGGAGGACTGGAACCAAGGTTACTAATTCATTAGAGCATGGTCATTTTGCTCTCACTTCTAGCCTTTTTATAGTACTTAAACCCTCAATTAAAAAACCCATTGGATGCAAATCAGTAGAAAAAGTCAAAAGCAAAGTTGATGGTACTTTGGACCTCTATATTAAAACCCATTGGTAACCGCAAGTTTCCTGCAAATTTTTTGTGGGTTGGTTAGCACCCGTAACTAACCATGGTTACAAGCTGTTAACCGCGGGTTTCAGGGTGCTAACCAACCCTGACCCGGGTATAAGTTTAATATATCAAAACCAAAAAAAAGATCATTTTCATTCTTATCAACCCTGTGCGTATGTGTCTGTGATTTGTGAAGGATTGAATGTTGTTTGTGAGGCTTAAGGATTTGAAAATGCTACTCACTGTTTGACATCATTGTCAGTGCTCGCCATTTGACATTGTTGCTAGTGCTAGGGCTCGTCATTTGTAAGCTCGAGCCTCCAACTACAGGCTACAACAAAAAATCGTGGTTTTGATGTCTTGAGCTCAAATCAACGCGTCTGAGCCTTGAGGCTTAAAGTTTCAAACTGCAACTTGCCAAGCTACCAGCGACTACCCTTGAAGCTTGGCCCTTGGGAAAAAACTGCAGGTTAACAATTAAACTTTGGGCTATTTGGTGTTAGCTTAAAGCATTGTAGTTTGATCATAATTGCTAAATATAATATAAAATCAAGATTCAAGATTCAAGAGCAATCAAACTTGTCATCACTCATCAATAACAACATTTAATCCTTCACAAATCAATTTTAACTTTTATTATAGAGATAACAACAATAGTAAATAAAATGCAATCCCCATTTATTCTATTTATCATATAACTTGCTAGGTTTGAGCTCGAAGTCTGCTTGCTAGTGCCAACAACAATTTATGCATATTTGTAACTTCAAAATGGCATCCAATTCTCATAGCTATAGGCCTAAGAAGTTTGATGACCCGGCATGGAAACATTGCCATGATGGCCCAGACTAAGTTGCCGATACGGATACGGGTACGGATACGGGTACGAGTATCGGATACGGGGATACGTCGATTTTTTTTTTTGTGGTTTGGATACGGCTGGATACGGCCGTACAAAAATATATATAAAAAATCAAAAATATAAAAATATAGCCATATAACCAAAATTAACCACATAATATGCATAGAGGAAACAAAATAACTTCAAATAAGTTATATAACCACAAAATATATACTCAAAGTCATAATTCAATGCCAAATATCATAATATTCAATTGTCGAACTTATATCAGTTTTATAAATTATAACAGGGACATGGTGCAAATGTTACAATGTATGGACAAAAATAGAGACAAATCAGCGTTCTCATTGTTCACTATATAATATATTTAATATTCTTCTTCCCCTGCAATGTTTTCATCACGTGGTTCATTAGAACCACAAGCAGTAGCAGTGCCACTCCCACTAGCTCCACTGTGCAAGTCATGTGAAGCACTGTCTAGCTCCGTGTCAAATAAAGAAAGGTATGTTAGGGAGGCATCTAAATCAGCAGTCTCTGGGTTCACATCCCACAACTTTGTTGGCCCTTCTTTGTATTGAGGTTGTTTATGTGAGAGAAGACGTAAGTTGGAATGCACATAAACCAAATCCTCCGCTTTTTTTGCAGCCAACTTATTGCGTTTAACGGAGTGGATAAAACCATAGCTGCCCCAACTCCGCTCAGCTGAAGATGAGCTTGCAACCTATTGAAGCCACAAAATGAATTAAAATTTATAAAAAATTCAAAGACTAAAAACTTAAAACAAAACATCGAAAAAGTCAAAAGAAGGGTAGCGTAAAAAAATTAAAATCTTACTTGTGATAGAACTTTTATTGCAAGTGGTTGAAGGTGGGTGGATGCTTGTCCATGGAGGTACCACCAAAAGTGAGCTTCCATCTTGTATTTGTCACGGATAGCGCCAAGGGAATGACCCACCGAGGATATGAAATGCACAAACTCTTCTCTGACTTGGTCTTCTACCTCTGGATCGGGAAAGATTTTAGAGAATGCTGCCTTATATCCCTCGGCAACCTCAACATCCCTATATGGTGCGACCCTCCTGGGCAAAGAAAGAATCTCTGTACTATAATATTTGGGTGTCAAGGCAAAAGCAAGAAGATGTAATGGGGTGGTCATTTTGTTCCACCTTTCAATGAGATGCGACTGCACTTCCTTGAAGAACCTCTCTGTGGGATCTTGCTCTTTGGCATTTATAATGGATTTAATGTTTTCAATCATTGAGTCAATTCCATCATAAATCTCACCCAAACATGGATGATCCATGTCCACATATCTCAACATGCTGACAATAGGATTAGTAAAACTCAGCAAGTACTCCACACGTTCCCACCAAGCATCATCAAGAATCCACCCTTTCACTTTTGTGGCCCTCTCACTGTTTGCCTGCCTCCATACACCCCAGAGGTTGTTGATGACCATGCTACTCAATGCTTCACGCACCTTAACAAGTCGTCTCAAGACGATGGTGTGTGAGGCAAATCGAGTCTCAGCAACCTAATACAATTATACAAAATTAAAACAAATAATTAATAAACTTAAAATTGTTCAAAAAAAAAAACACTACAAATTACAAACTTATAAAATTAAATTAAGAGTTACCTTCAACAATTGTAATTTTGAGAAAGTCCTAAAGATGGCTTGGGACATGTGATGGTTAGTTATGAACATTTGGATCTCATTCGCCTCCTCATAGACTTGTTTAATCCAATCAATTTTTGTCCCCAACTTTTGCAACATAAGATTGAGGGAATGAACAGCACAAGGTGTCCAAAATATATGCCCGTACCTTGCCTCAATCAACATGCCTGCAGCCTGCAATTTTTAGCATTGTCCGTTACAACTTGAACAACGTTTTGAGGCCCCACTGCCTCAATGGACTCTATCAAAATGTTAGCAATGAATTGTGCATCTTTCACTTGCCCCTCACAATCAACGGCCTTCAAAAACATTGCCCCTTTAGGGCTCACTGCAATCACATTAATCAATGGCCTATTTGCCGTATCTTTCCATCCATCAGAAATAATAGACAACCCTGTTTCGATCCATGAATCCCTGATAGGCTGCAATGCATCTTCAATGTGTTTTCTTTCTTTTGTCAACAAGGTGGTGCGCACCTTTTCATACCCTGGAGTGGTAAACCCTTTAGGGGCAGCATTGATAGATCTCACCATTTCCTGCCAGTATGGTGATCTAACAGTATTAAATGACAACCCGCATGCGTAAATACAACGTGCGATGCTCTGCTCTGCTATCTCTCTAGATTCATTTTGGAATGCCCTCTCCAATGGACCTGTATCTTTTGTTCTCTTGCAACCAAGAGGTGAATCCTCTTCCTCTTCGGCCGCAATGGGTGCAGCAAGAAATGGGTGTGATGGGGTCACCACATTAACACAAGATGGAGCAACAGGGAGTGATCCTTTCTTTCTCAAAGGATGTTTTGATCTTTGACCCATAACGGCATCTGCGTCTTCTTGCTCTTTGATGAATGCAAGAATCTTTTCTTGTGGCAAGCCCTTCCCAGGCCTTCCACCTATGCTTGGCCCACTACAAACTCTGATGCCAGTGCTAGAAATCGCACATAAATGAGCTTTCACTCGACTATACGAGCTCTTGAAATGACCGTTACATTCTGAACAAACCCAATGAAAACACCCTCCACCAGGCAACTGTTCTAATATTTTCACATATTTCCAAAGAGGTGCTCGCAAATCATATTTGGGGCTAATCCCTTGCCCCACTGAACTGGCACTTGCACCCTGAGACATTCTAATTTTTAACAGATCGCTGTAACACAAAAAATCGCTATTAAAATTTAATTATAAATATAAATTTTAAATTTTTAAACTAATTAATATTTAATAATTTAAAATTTAATACTATATATTGAAAAATTTAAACTAATGAATAATTTAAAATTAAATACTAATAAAAATTAAAACATTAACACAAAAATTTAATAGTATATATTATAAATTATAAATTATAATATATAATATATAGTATTAAATTTAATTTTAAACTAATGAATAATTTATAATTAAATAGTAAATAGTAAATACTAATAAAAATTAAAAATAAAATGTTAAACTTAAAATAAATAAATGTTAAACTTTAAAAAAACTTAGAAAGAATCTAATGAAATACCTGTCCTGAGCGGACAGTCGCGCGGGCGAGCTGGTGCGGGGGCGCGGGGGCGCGGAATCCTGTCCTCAGCCGCACAGTCGCACGGGCGAGCTGGTGCGGGGGCGCGGGGGCGCGGAGGAGGGACGAGGGCGCGGAGGCGCGGAGGGACGAGGGCGCGGAGGCGCGCAGGCTGCAAATGGCAGGTCGCGGGGAGGCGCCCAGGTTGCAAGTCGCTGGGAGGCGCGGCGAACGGAAGGCAGTCGCAGAAATAAACGGGTCAAAGCAAAAAACGATTAGGGTTTTTACTTTATGATTTTGTTATAAAGTTAAAAAAATAAAAAAAATATTATTTTATTCCTCCGATACGCCCGGATACGGCCAGGGTTCGGCGTGTCCCCTGCGGATACGGACGGATACGTCCATGGACGTATCCGGACGTATCCGCAGGGGGCACGCCGTACCCTGGCCGTACCCCCCGAGGATCCCCGCGCTCCCGTACCGGACCGCCGTATCCCCGCGCTCCCAGGGCCTGCTAGGGGCGAATCCGGTAACGTAGGGCCCAGATAACAACTCCATATGCAATTCTTGCAGATTTAAGATGAGTGCAAGGGTGAATCGCCTTAAGTACAACATAACACAGCGTCCAGGGAATGATGTGCAGATATGCGACAAAGATCCACCTGAGGCTCAAAAAGAGATAGTTGTCCTAACAGCATATGAGGAGAAAAAAATGGAAAAAAACTTGTTGAAGCCCTTGCAACCATGTTGAACAGGGGAGCAACAAGAGCCGATTTGGATGAGTTAGGAATACCTGGCTCTTTTGCTACCCAAAGGGTAGTTCAAAGACGACACTCACCTAGTAGAGGTAGTTCAAGTTCACCTTCACAAGGTTTTTTTGTTCTTCGAAATACCCCTGGGACACAACCTTCACTCAAAGGTACTACTTGGAACAAAGAATTGCAAAATGAAGCAAAGGTGGTTGTGGCAAACTTATATAACTACAACAACATCCCATTAAAAGTGGCAAAAAGCCCATACTGGGAGAATCTGGTAACTGCTTTGACCGTTGCTAGGAATGGGTTCAAATCCCCTACTCCTCATGACTTGAGAGGCCCAATGTTGGAGGATGTTGTGAAAATACAGAGATCATTGTATATGAGCAAAGAAGAATATGGATCAAGAAAGTTTGCAGCATTTTGTCTGATGCGTGGACGGATAGAAGGAACCACACTCTGATTAATTTTCTAATGGCTTCACATGGACAATTAGTGTTCTTGACATCAATTGATGCCTCCAACAAAAAATGAAAAAAGCAAACAATTGGTGTGATATGTTGGCCAAAGTGGTCATGAACGTGGGTGTGGGGAACGTCATCCAAGTTCTGACCGACAATGCAACAGCATATGTACCAGCGGAAAGACTTCTTGAGGAGAAACCCCTACCACTTTTTTTAAGCCTATGCTCAACCCATTGCATTGATGTATTGTCCCCTTTAAGACATATTATGCAAATCTGAAAATTAACCACAAACCCTAACCCCAACATATGCAATTTTTTATTTTTCTGTCAAACCCTATCCATAAAATTCAAAATTCTGGAAACACAAATTTAGGGCACAAATTAAAATATTTTATTATTAAAAATACTTGTCAAAATTTCAAAATTATTACAGCCCACGAAATACCTTCAAATCTGATTTTTGCATGCCAATATAGGTCTGAAAAATTACAAATAAATACCAGTTGAATGTTTAACTAAAAATATATCAAAATCTCCAACAGGTTACCCCAAAAACTGCAGATTTTATCTCCCCAATGGTTTGCCACTCTAGGGAAGACCTTCTAAGTGGGTCGCTAACCTAAAAAAGTCCTACAAAGAGGTTCGCCACCCTCTAAAGGGTCTCCAACAGCTACATCTCTCTCCCAAAACCCTACAAACTACTACGCTCCACAAGATGATTGCCTAGAAACCACAAACTGATCAATTCTACCCTTTGCCACCCCTGAAATGAAACTGCCCAGTTGAAGGTTAAGGGTTTTCATCCTTAACTTTAGATTTCCAATGAAAGTTTTCATCTTCAATGGAGATTAGTCGAGTAATTCGCGCTCAAACTCACGATTTCAATTCATAAACATGGTAACCTTTCAAAATGAACCTCCTTCCCCTTTTTATATCATTTTATTCTAAAAGCCCTTCCAAAAGGTGTGTTCCACTTGCAAGGAATATTTGAACATTTTAAAAAGTACAAGCCTTATAACTTCACTTAAGGGCTAAACTAGCCCGTGATCAAAACCCCCTTCTCAAGTCAAAATTAAAAAAAATTATCAAAAGTACCTTTTTACAAATTGAAAGAGAGAACCAAAATTTCCCTTTTGATTTTTCCTTCTCTTAGCTTATGGGAAACAACAAGGAAATAAACTATGGGTCTTCAACCGCTCATATTTAAGAAGGGGACATGAGAGTCCTCCCTTCTTGAAATTGCTTGTCCTCAAGCAATTGCAAGTTTGGATGTTGTAGAATGACTACCCCTTCCCAAATAGCATCCTCAAGAGGCAAACCCTTCCAACGAACCAAGTATTCCATGATGCTTCAGTTCCTAAACTTCCTTTCCCGAACCTCTATGATAGAATCTGAAACCAAAATCAACCTGCCTTCATCATGAAGTGGTGGCAAATCAATGGAAGGAATGATGTGCTCAAAACCCCTATCCGGGGGTAGCCCATGAGTGATAATACCAAACACTTTTGCATGCCTGTCAAGGATGGGTTGAATATCCTTGTGTTGATGTGGCTGTCCCAAATCAGAATTTGTAGCGCTTACAAAACATTTGGCTACCCAAGCAATCTGCCCTCTATGAAAGGTTCTTTCCATCCTCTTTGAAGTCACCACCATGGGTGCTCCACTGCTCAAACCGTGTAGTACTACTTCCTTACCAATTGCCCTAAATTTTAATTCCATTGTTTGATAATTTTGGGTGAATTCCCCAAATGAGTGCAACCATTGTACTCCAAGAACTAAATCAATTTCTCCTATGCCAACTACATAGAAATCATTTTCAATCTTATGCTTACCCAATGTGATGTTCAACCTAGGAATCTTCTTGGTGCAAGGAATGGTGAAGCCATCCACCACAGTCACTTTAAAGCCTCTAAAATCAGTAGTTTGTAGCCCTCATCTTGCTGCCAATCCCCCATCAATAAAGTTGTGGGTGGCCCCACTATCAATAAGCACAGAGACCTTACCTTCCAAGATCCCTCTCACTCTAAGGGGTGGTATCTAGGAGCTCCAAATAAAGTGGCAAGTGTGTCATCCAAGTTATCCTCTTCTCCCTTTTCCACTCGTTCCTCCTCTTAGGTGGTTGTCCCTACTTCTTCTTCTCCATCTGAAATCACTTCTATGTAGTGAACTTGCCCCTTTCCAAGGCAATGATGCCCCGGTGTCCAACGATCCTTGCATGAAAAACACAAATTTTTTCTTCTTAATTAATTTCTTGACTCTCCCCCATCTTTGTTCATCTTTGGAAGCACTTTTTGTTGCCCAAACCCTTGTTTATAAGGCTTCCTTTGCTGTCCAAAGGGAACTGATTTTGGCTGCTCCAAAATTGTCGTCCTAGGCTGCCCAAAAGTGTTTGTCATTTGTTGTCCAAACGACCCAAAAGTATTAGTTTTTTGTGGTCCCGAAGGCAGAATTTTGTCCCTAGGAGCTGTAGATTCAAGGTCAAGAGCCTTTTGAATTGCCTCTTGAAGTGTGAGAGGGCTGAAAGCCTTGACTAAAATCTTGAGTGGGTCAGCCAACCCCTCCATGAACAAAACTACAAGTTTTCTTTCTAACACATCCGTTACCATAACTGAGACCCCCTGAAAATCGGCCACATACTCCTCCATGGAAGTCTTTTGTTTCAGCTGAGCCAATTCCCTAAAATGAAGTTCCGGATCAGCCCTATCAAAACTTTTAATTATTCTTCTACTGAATTCCTCATAGGTGTTTATGAGGTGGTGCTCTTGTGATATCCAAATGTAAAGTAGTGAATTTCATGGCCTCATCCTCCATCATAGGCCGAAGTGTAAGGTATGTGTCTACCTTTTGTACCCATGCCCTAGTTGAACTTTTGGTAGATCCATCAAAAGTGGAAAATGTGAGCTTCCCCAAAGCATATTGAAGGTCTCCTTGGTTGTTCCTTGGTTTATGACCAGCGCTCGAACCACCCTTGCATTTCTTCAATGCCACGAAATCAGCAAGGCTCATTTTCCCTTTGATTTCAGGACGAAAAGTCATATACTCCTCACAGCTTGCAGCCACAACATCCTATATAGAAGGTTGTTCCTCCCTTTCTAGAATGACTTCCTCTTTATGAAGGAAGTTGCGCTGATTAGGCCTTTGTGTAGATCCAACCGCCACTCTTGGAGGAGGGAGAGGTTTGTTGTATGTACTTGAATTACTGCCATCACCATTGGGTGGCTTGTGTCCATTCATAATTTCATGGTTTAGATGAACTCAGCCATCATCTTCATCAACCGCTCTTGAGTTTGAGTAAATTTCTCAAACCTAGCTCTATCTGGGTCATCCATGTCACTATGCCTTAGTTGTTCCAAGTTTTGCCTTGGTTGTTCTAGATCTTCTACTTGGATTTTTGGACCCTTTTTCTTTTCCCTTTCGTAGTACCTCACTTCCCTATCTGTGTATGGCATGAAGCCACTCAAACCCCCATAGCTAGTCAAGAAATTGGTTCTGATACAACTGTAATATCCCCTTTAGAACATGTTATGCAAATCTAAAAATTAACCACAAACCCTAACACCAACAGAAGCAATTTTTTATTTTTTTGTCAAACCCTAACCATAAAATTCAAAATTCTATAAATACAAATTTAGGGCACAAATTGTAATATTTTATTATTATAAATAGTTGTCAAAATTCTAGAATTATTACAGCCCATGAAATACCTTCAAATCTGATTTTTACATGCAAATATAGATCTGAAAAATTACAAATAAATGCCAATTGAATGCTTAAATGAAAATATATCAAAATCTCCAACACAGGGTAATCCAAAAACTGCAGATTTTATCTCCCAAGTGGGTCACCACCCTAAGGAAGACCTTCTAAGTGGGTCTCTAACCTAAAAAAGTCCTACAAAGAGGTTCGCCACGCTCCAAAGGGTCTCCAACAACTACGCCCCTCCCAAAACCCTACAAAGTGCTGCGCTCCACAATATGATGCCCTAAAAACCACAAACTGATCAACTCTGCCCTTTGCAACCCTTGAAATGAAGTTGTCGAGCTCAAGGTTAAGAGTTTTCGTCCTTAACTTCAGCTTTTCAATGAAGGTTTTCGTCTTCAATGGAGATAAGTCAAGCAATTCATGCTCAAACTCACAATTTCAATTCATAAATATGGTAACATTTCGAAATGAACCTCCTTCCCATTTGAATATCATTTTCTTCTAAAAGCCCTTCCAAAAGGTGTGTTCCACTTAGAGGGAATATTTAAACATTTTAAAAAGTACATGCCTTATAACTTCACTTAAAGGTTAAACTAGTCCATGATCAAAAAGCCCCCTTCTCAAATCAAAATTAGAAATGAATTATCAAAGGTACCTTTTTTACAACTTGAAAAAGAGAATCAAAGTTTTTCCTTTAATTTTTTCTTCCCTTAGCCTATGGGAAGAAAGGAAATAGGCTAAGGATCTTCAACCACTCATATTTCAGAATAGAACAAGACAATTGATCTCCTACTGATGACATGGATGAAAAATGTGGTCGAAGAGGCTAGGAATATCACAAAGTATGTAATGTCCCATTTTCGTCCTTGAGGAGCTGAGTCAATTTCACTGAGCCAATTCGAAAACATATTGGTAAAATATTTTATAAAGTTACTTTATGATAAAATATTTTATAAAGTTACTTTATAATAAAAAGGGAAATATGTCATCTATAAAAGTGACTTTATAATAAAATAGTATAAAGTGGGGAAAAAGGAAAAATTAGAAAATAAAATAAATATTTTATTACCCAAGTGGGACGCCACCCTTGGGCCTTCTAGAAATTTCATTGAGGTGGATTTATTTGGATTTTGAAGTCCAAACTTGTTATGAGAATTTTATAAATATGGCTCTATCATTTGAAAAGGTCATTATATGATTTTATGATACTTGATATTTCTCCATTGTTGAGCTGGTTCATACTTGCTTATAGCTTATTTTGAGGACGAAAAACCTTAGAATCGTAGATTGGACAAAAACCCAATACCATTTTGGTTGAGAGGGATCCCTATGGGGTTTCTATTTGTGCTTAATCACAGTTTGCAGCCAACGAGGAAGAGTTTACTTGCAGATCTAAATTATTCTTTTATGGTAGCCTAGGGTTTCATACCCATTTTCTGAGATTTGAGGATTTGGAGTAGCATTTGATTTTTCTTGAATTTTCTCAAGGTGGGCGACTTACTTTGAGGATATTGGGTATCCAAATCAAGTGGTATTATAATTTTTGGAGGTGTCATTAATTAGATATGGAAATTTTGCCATCTTGGACGCCTAGGGTTTGACAGGGAA
The DNA here is from genome assembly GCA_037957365.1 of Torreya grandis. NCBI lineage: Eukaryota > Viridiplantae > Streptophyta > Pinopsida > Cupressales > Taxaceae > Torreya > Torreya grandis. The sequence continues at coordinate 5,322,052 of JARHVA010000217.1, forward strand.
GTTGCAAATTGGATAAAAATCTCGAGGATCATTTTCAGTTTATTTATGGCAAGGGTTTGAGGAATATTTTAGCACCATTTTTCTACATTTTCAGTACAGTGGTTTGTGCCTCCAATTTTCAAAGCCAATCGATCCATATTGGAGGTTATTGTGACATCTTGAATGCTGAAAATTTATATCAGTTGTTGCAAATCTGATAGCTTTCATACTTTAGTTGTAATCATCATTACATGTACATTTTCCAAGCTGTAATTACACCTATGCATTTAGATATGTAGTGTTGATGGTTATATTGCATTCTCTTCTGAAAATCAGTCAATATACTTTCGTTGTTGTAAGAAATAAGTACTAGTTTATGTCTGATTTAATTTCAGTTCAAGAAAGAATAAGGTTCAAATTGTGTTCATTATTGGTTTATGTTTTATAATGTTGTTTGGCATCATATTTTT